>OY728161.1:1990934472-1993434472 GCA_963277665.1 Viscum album | reverse complement strand
GGGAGACCCCATAATAATATGTTCTTTTTTATCAAATACCATAATTTTTAATAATTAATTCTTAAGGATCAACCAAAATCATGTTTTGGAGGAGAGGAATTTATAGTGGATGGACAAAGGAGTGTATTAATTCATGAGGGATTCATGAATAAGAAGGAATATGTCAAAATGTAACAAAAATTATCATTAAAATGAGTTTTTTACATAATTAAATTCATGAAATCATGATTGAGACGCATGATTAGGGAAACTAGTCACCAACTCTATGAGGATTTGTTTCCACTCTTGGGAACCACATTTGTTTGGAAGCACCAGTTTATTGACCCATGCACTAATAATTCTACTATAACTGGAATTTATCACTTCGTTTTTTCAAGAAGGATGACATGATTTGTCAATCCATGCACCATAACTATTTTCCACCACAGGGAATTGAATTTTGATTTTCTATGAAGCTGTATGGTTTTCCAAACCACACACCTAAACATTTTACCATCCCATGAGCTTAATACACATAGTACATAGTTTCCTAGAGAATATTCATTGTTTATAAAACCCCCCTCAATCCATGAATTGTAATTTACATTATCAAATACTTTCATATACAAAAAAATATAAATAAAATCCTAATCAATTCATAGATAAAAAGTGAAAATAATGGATGAAAAATATTTCATAATGCACCAAAATATATGAGTCCATTAAATTCATCACCACTATTGAATAATCATCATTATGAATAAAATCTAGGAAATCAAAATGATAACAATAATCCACTATGATCGAAAATATACCTCACATTCCAATGTCCCCATTTGAATTTATCATTTACCAAACGTTATATGGACATGTTGTACCTTTATCCCACATAACACCATCTCTCTATAGTCTATAAGACACATCGATCATTTTACATGTGATGTGTTAGGATCTAGCTCAATATCCTAACATTCAATGACATGTGGGGGTTCATGAATGTACCTCCATGGATGAGATACATGAAATAAATTGTGTATACATTGATATCTATAAGAAAGATGCAGACCATATTCCACTAACCCAGTCAGTTTAATGATCTCAAAGTGTCAACCATAAAGTTGCACTAGCTTCCCTCTCATTCCAAAATATATATTTCCAATCTGAGTCACTCTAAAAAAATAGGTTGCTATTGAAAAATACAAAGTTTTCCTTATATATTCGGAATAAGATCAATGGCTTATATGAGCAATAAATAATCTCTTCTAAATCAGTTTCACTCCTTAAAAGGTCTCATGTACCATAATGGTCCCCACAACTACTACCTCACCAACATCGTTCTAATAATACAGTGAAGGATATATCCTACCAAATAGATCCTAATAAGTTTCTATATAAATTTAATAAAATTAAATATAATTTTAACCAATCTTAACTACTTCTTGGGGATCATCCAACTCCGTAAAAAATATTAGGATGTATGACAAAATCATATATTCCAATATATGAATCATTCATTCTGATTTTACATCTTTCTAGAGATTGTATGATGTACTCAATATTATATGAGTCTACATGGCCTTATGTAATCCATTCAAATCCAACAATGAAAAATTAAAACCTCTATAATATACACAAATAAAGGTAACACAATGAAATCATACAATTTCAAAGACATAGATCTTTCCATGCTCATCTTCTATGTATGTCTCATGATTTAGTAAGAAATGAAGAAGTCTCACTATCTATTAAATAATCAACCAAACAGTGTCCTCCCATATCCTAACTGTAAAAGAATGTTGTTGACATAAACCTTCTGTATGTTGGTTCTCATACTTTATTCTATAATATCTATTTCACTGGGAACAAAAACCTATTATTTCAATCATTACCCCTATCCACTATATCTTCTACCTAATGTCAAAGAATAAATTTATTTCTAAATAATTGACCTCCCCTTAAGAAGGGTAGATTACTATCATTATTTATTCACTGATGTTTTCATTGGATTTAAATATACAATTTCATTATATCACATCATTGCCTCTTAATGACAACTAATGAATTATGTCAATACCTAAAAGATATTCCCACATAACAGAAGATTCAATTTTGGATTCTTCCCTATCCCTAACATAGAAAAATAGATTACCTGTGATTACCATTGGGGAATAGTTCATCAGTCCCTAGGACTTAAAATAATCTATGTCCAAAAAAATCATTTGAAACTATTGTTCTCCTAATGTCCATTCACAATGTTTTTAGCAACAAAAATCACATGTCTAAGAAAAAATACAATGATTGAATTGTTACTAATTTTATAGTCTATTTTAATGTCAAACATCTCTATGTACATTTACCAGCACCTCCTCAATAAATTTAGATCCTTCTATAACAAGATATAGTTAAGGATCTAGTGTTTCACAAAGAAAATAAACAATTCCAAAAATATATTATATTTCCTACACATTAATATGTTGACAACAACATCATGATCCATGTCATGGGTAGGATAGTTATTCTTATGGGATCACAATTGACCTAAACTATAAGGTACTGCATGATCCTTATTTGGAAAAACTACCCACAATCAAACATCTAATGAATCATAATATAGTGTATATCCAATTACAGGATCATGAAGAATCAACATTGGAGCTATAGTCAACTTCGAAACCAACTATTGAAAGGCCTCCTCACAACATCAAAACCACTATAACATCATTACTTTCTTCATCATTTAGTTATGGTTGATAATATACATGATATGTACTAATATAACCAAAATTATTCCCAAATAACCCTACAAATATCTTGATCTCATACACATTATAGGGTCATTCCCAAGATATCACCACCTCTAAATTCACTAGGTCTGCTGATATATCTGTCTCCAAGATCACATGACCCATTAATTTCTCCTTTTTTAAAAAGGACGCATTAAAATTTTCAAATAAAGAATATGTGTTTAAAGTGTATTCTAGAATATATCATGTTTTTTGGATTTCATCTCAATTCTTGGTGATTAAATGATATGGTTTATCAAAGAACATTACATTGAATAAATCAATATACATGTGTTGTATATTATTCATGAGAGCCATGTAAACTGTAGGTTCATTTTATTGACTAAAAAGTATGGCCATGTACTTGTTTTTCTCAAAACTTCTATAAAATTTCATTTTTAGAAAATTCTCATCTCTAAACCACATCTGGTGATGGCCTGATCATAGATCATTGATAAAGAACCATCGAGCTCCCAAAATAAAATCAAGTAGATCATAAATCCTAGGAAGGTACATATTTTTCATAATCCCATGATTTATCTTCTAGTAATCTATTCATATTTGAATATTACTATATATATTCATGGAGAATAGAATAGTATTTCCCCATTATGATGTACTTGGTCTAATAAAAACCATCTGTTCCATGTCCTCAATTAATATCATAATCCCCATTAACATAGTTAGTTACATGAGATACGAGGTTGTTGAAATTTAATGCACTCCTGGAATGAAATATATCTCAAACTCAACTCCTATGTTAGTGGAAACCATATAAAATCATCTAAAAATATTTAAAGATATAAATCCATAACTAGAGGAAATTAAAAAGGGAATGTCACATATCCTAGAGAAAGAGACAATGATGAAATTTGTGAAATAATCTCCCCATGTTTTCTAATTTGAGGTCTTAATCTACAAGTACCCAACTAAAATAAATCAATCACAAAAATATCTCTACCATTGGATATGTATTTGATAATGGATTTCAATATAAATCAATGATCATGTTTAAAATTTAATCTAGTCTATCCAAATAATCATATCAAACTTCATCAACTATAATATCATGAACTCCCAGATATATCCATAACTATCAATGATTATAGGGAACTCTTTCTTTCAATGATGATTGTTCACATTCATGAACTGTGGTTTACTGAGGAAAACTATCTTAGAAGATAACATCATTAGTAATTCATGTGAATTAATAAATTATTATAATAAAAGTGAATGAGATGAACTAGAATCAGTAAATTATTCAAATAGCATATAATGGATGAAATATTTTCCTACAATAGTATATGGACCCTCACATTCATCAGTTGGTTATTGAAATAATATTAAAATTTGGTTACCTAATATCCCCACATATTCCCCTGGATCATTTCTATCTACATCATCCACTATGGTACACTACTCCCAGTATCACCAGAAATCCATATATTCCTAAAAGAATCCCTAATGAAAAAATGATAAAGATGACCAACCATATCACAATAAAGGCACTCAATAGTGGGATACCTACATGAATTCATATAATTCCACCTATTCCGACAACTGAATGACATTGTAGAATTATCTCTTATAGAGTAAACTGGGGATGTCCAACTCTAACTAATATACCAACTACCCCATGTCTCATGATTATCCATCCTCCTAGTACTACTAGATGATTACCTCATAGTAGTGAGTGGAATCTCAATAATTGTTCTTTTATGGGGTGGATGCGACCATGATACCACATCCTCCACTATCCACTAATCAAAATGTTAGATCCTTATGAATATACAATGAGTAATTTTTTAGGTTAACCCCTATAAAGAATCATCTAATCTCTGGATGATTTTCTATGTAAAATGGTTCAAAATTATACAAACCATTGTCAGGAAAAAAACTTGTAAAAGTGATGATAATCCATCAATAAATTAGGATAAAAAGATATGGAGTTATATCTATGAAAAACCTCCATGAACTCCTTAAATAATTATATATTTATCATATGAGTAAATATTTCATAAAAAATATCTCTTTTATAGTCACAATATTTTCAATCACTCATATTATAGCATGATTCATGTTTTATACTATATCATGGGGAGTTATTGAAATATTAAGGTTGATAAGATCACTCTTCCTTTATTAGGATCCTGAACTAGATCAAAAAATATCTATATAAAATCTATCACATCATATACATCTTATGGGATACAAATTCCCTAAAAAATTTGTGGATATTGGAGTTATTAGATGTCCCGTGAATTATCATATATGGTCTTTTTGATTAATTCTACTTTCAACCTGAAAAATCCCAATGATTCCCATACAAACATGATTTGTATCTGGAATTAGGAGTTAATTAATAGAAGTGTGCATAGGTACATCCTCTTGCACCACTGGTGGAAGAACATGCACTTTCACTCTAATGAGACAATCTTAGGATGCTACAGTGTTCATTCCCTTTAAAAATATCTATATTTGAATTTCAGAGATTCCAAAATAATATTTACATCTTCTGAATCTATTTTCACACAATAGTTCATAATATGTATTTGGTATCATAGAATTGTATTTCGTTGAGACCATCCAAAAACTAAGGTATATCCCTCCAAGAACTATCTGAGTATCTTAATCCCTCTATTGTACTCTGAGCCACAAATATAATAGAAAAAACAACATTATTAGGAATAATTAAAAAATAGCAGTATAGATATATTATAATAGTCGGGAAATTAAATATATTACTCAATAGAAAACATATGTGTATCCCAAAAAATAGCCAAATTTTGTGTAGTAAATTAATTAAATTTAAATCATACAAAATCTATATATATTTTTAATATGATTTTTCTTCCCACTCATGATGCATGAACACACTGAAAACCCCATAAAACATTTCAATAATTGCATCAATGTTGAATAAGAGTTTATTTTCATATGATTTACATAATAACATGGAAACACACAAACTCTAGTTCTACATTGATTATATCGTTCTTCTAAAGTATCATGTTTGTAAAAATAAATAAAGGTGTCTCATCTCTAATACCTAATTGTAATACTAGAACCAATTAATCAGGTTCCAACAAATGTGTGACATTGCCTCGTGTTCACCTCACAATATGCAATATGTTGAAAACCATTGATCATGTTATATGTTCAATGAGTGGGTATAGTATACCCTCAGTCTTAAAAAGATACAAGAAGAAATAAAATAATAAAATAATGAAGCTTAATAAATAGATAGTGTTGTAACAAATGTCATAGTAGGTATCTCATGACATACATGACAATAAAATAACAACACCCAAAAGTGAAAGGTAAAACATGTTATCAATAAAGGATTGAAAACAATTTCATAATTATTAGTATAGAGAATATCCTTGAATAACCTATATCTTATGAAATCCATATTGTAGGGAATTTTCATTTCACTGGATCCATTCAGATATAAGATACATTCATATAAAGATGGACATGAAGGGTGTGAGTAATTAATCCCAGTAGGATAACAAAAAATTGTTCCTTATGAAATTAGAATATAAATATATAAATATTTATGTGATTAAATAAATTTAATTTTCATATAATCATATATCCACACATTTTTTTAGTCATCATGATCTAACCAAATCCTTGAACCCCAACCTCGAATTCATTGGAATTATACAAGTAAGGATGTCATTATCTTCCACCATTTGTCATAGGTTTCACCTAAATTCACATAATCAGTTATCTCCCTATTCAGAGAATTCATATACCTATCTCTTTCCTTTATTTTTATTCCACATACCCCACCCCAATGTCGGTCATCATAAAAAACATTGCAGTTCCCACCCTGATGGTGGAAATTAATCCCGAGTGATGGTTTGTCCTGCCTAAAATGTCTGACATAATTGGATAATTATATTACCCCATCATGGAATTATATTATTTCACCCTAAATTTCTTGGATACTCTATCCCCATGTGGTGTATACACCCAGATCAGAAGATATGTCTGCGATTCGACCCAAACCATCACACCTTCCCTAATCAATAGACATCATCGTCTTTTTGTCTTCCCCTTCAAGAGGGTCTTATAACTCAAACATTATGGCCAGATCCTATATAAATAACAAGAACGGTTTCACATGATCTGCAGACCAAAATAAATATGTATCATATAAAGTAAAAATAATACATATCATGAATAGTTCTGAGGAGGATACACACAAATCATATGATCACATACCAAACATATGTATCGAGGGCCACTCACACTCCCAGAAAAAAAAATTTCAAGAATGTTATATCAATAATAAAAATTATATAACATAAAAATCAAAAACATAACCCCTTATGGTATGTAAGAACCTATCATAATATCATTAATGAATTACTCTAGTGTTTATTAAAGTGTAAAATCCTGTATCACATTATGAAAAGGTAAATTCTAGCCCATTCATAAAGGATGACTATATTTGGGTTGGTTATCAAAGATGAAGTATAAAAAAGGACTTATGGATATTACTTGTTATGAAGGGCAGTTGTAGGATCATATACCTCCCAAAACCCATCAACATAACTAGATCAAAGATATTTCCAAGAATAGGATGTTAATTGACTAAATTCATAATAATTAATGGAATGGATCATTATTTCCTCTTAATATCAATAATATAACATTTTTTATTGTAAAAATCATATATCTATCATCAATATATAATCATGATAGATATATAATATTAGATTAAATAAAAATGGATCCTCAGTATGATTGATTTATGGGAACATTCTTGAAACAACCAAAAATTTTGATAGATTTTGCTTCGACCAATGGAGTGTCAATTATATATTAAAAACATTCTCTATTATAAATTATATAAAAATGATTTATCATTAGTTTCCATAGGAATCAATAGATTGGAAAATATAATAGCTGATTTTTCATTTATTTCAATTTAAAATGGGTAGATCCCGGGCATACCGGAATTACGAGGTTCTTGCATCACATAGCTTAATTTCCAGTTATAAAATAAATTGGATATATTATAATAAGGATTGAGATTATAGTAATTTATCATGTAATTTCTAATGAATCTCAAGATAGAGAAAGATACCTTTATAATATGTATTGAGTAAAAACTGATAGAAAATGGTCATTAAAGTTGATTTTTGGATCATTAAATTCAAATTCAAATGATTTGGACACACAGTTTGAAAAAATGTGTTCCAACCCTACAATGCATACTTACTCTCTTAGAAACCATTGTTGTATTGGTACTACTTTATTCAAACTGAACACCAACAGTTTAGTTGGTACTATTTGGTGTCACATGGCTTATCAACGAGGCACACATGATATGTCAAACCCTACACCGTAACCATGTGCCATCCAAAGAAATTGTTTAATGTTTATCAACAAGGATAAACTATTTTCAAACAAATTTTCCATAATCACACACCATCCTTCGTCCTTTTGGAATATGAAACATGATTTCTTAATGAATCATCATTGTTTTAGAAAATCAAGCTCAAACAATGCACCTTGAAATGGACTCTAAAAATCAATGAAACACACCAGTAACCCTCAAACCTAAACCAATAAACATTTACCATAAAAATAATAATTAATGGATAAAAATTAAATAATAAAACTCCTAAAAAAAATATGGTTTATTACTCTCCCACACTAAATTATGTTCACTCTTCATTTAATTCCTTGTTATCTCATGGGATATACATCATTTCCTATTGCATTGGAGGGTTATGTAACATCAATCCCAAAAAAATATATTATAAAAACAATAAATATTGGTGAAAAGTTTCCATAAAACCTTAACCATTTCCCCATATCATTACCTTTGTAAAAAAATAATTTTCATAAACAGTCATTCATTTCATTATAGCATTACCCGTGGATAATAAATGTGTATCATATTAGTTTAATCGAAACATATTATTCTTCCATGAATGAAAAAAAGACTCATATACACATCCTTAAATCGACATCATTCTATGTTATATAGATAAATTATTTGGACCAAAACATATGACCATATCCTAGATAAATTATATAAATCCTTAAAATAAGTTGACATAGATTAATAATTTCATTAATAAGATATTTGATCCTTTCTTTCAAAAAAATTGAAAGATATCCCTTTTTTTTAATTATATGTTAACATAGAATTTTTAAAATATTTATAATATATTTTTCATTGAAAAAAATGAAATATTTTAATGGAATCATCAATATATAGAACATTCATGAAAATGTTAAAATATACTAATTGTGTATATGTAAAAGTATAATATTTTTATTACTTTTAAATAATATAAAAAAAAGTTGTTTGAAAAATAAATTTTTTAAAAATATATCATTTTAATCATTGATAATAATTTAAAAGATAAAAATAATTACCTTTTTCAAATCTCATATATAATTAAAAACCAATATAAAATAATTATGATGAGGATGGACAAGGGAACAAATGTTTATCGACCAAAAATGAAATAATGTCATCATAACATAAAATATGTATCATGAGAATTTTAACACCAATGAGATGAGGATGTTAGTAATACATATAAGTTATTTGAATAAACATATTCGAAGAAAATATATGGGAATTAAAGGATAATATCCATATAATTTTCCTTGATTTAAATTTAATACAGGAAATCCTAATAATAAAAGAGTCTATATCGTATCCTCTTTCCACAAGTCTCATATTTCATTCTGTGAAATAAAATAACCAATATAATAAATATAAATTTAATAAAAATATATTTTATAACCATATTATTGAATAATTGTCTTTGTATTATTCCTGTATAATATCAAATTATCCTTTTATAAACAATTTCATCACAAAATGAAAATTTAGTTGAATGCTGGTCTATTTTCTGTTCATGATTCGGTTTAATGGATCTGGTAGTCAAACCATTGTAATTATTTAATCATATCAAGAATATTAATAATGTTTTAGTTATCATATTTATTTCTCAGATATTATGTTATAATGATGCCTATAAAGTAGTTATGAATAATTAATTACATCACTACATTGATATGGTAATTTGAATGTACTCACGAATATTGATCCACTTTTTAAAATATTGAGTGAAATAAATGTAAATAATAATATTCATATAAATAATCAATATTACCTTATAAATTTCATATATATTCATTAAATTAATCCTTTTTACCAACCTTATAGAACTGAAATGAAAAATTACTCACACCAGTTTTTGGAGGCAGTCGTCCACACATATGCACGAGAGATGTAATCATTTTCAAACAGATGGAAATGATAAAAGATAAATAAGAATATATTAATATAGAATCATGAATATTTCATAAATATAATAAATAAATTAAAATTATCAAAATAAACCTCTATGAATTCTGGTGATTAAAATGAAAATGTTTCCCTTTAAGATGTTGTAGTCCACATGAATACATGAACAATATTATCATTTCCCATTTTATGAAGAAGGAGATTAATAAAGGATACAAAATCAACATAATAACATCCAAATATATTATAGATAAATAATTTATTATATAATATTTTTTATCATTAAATTTAAATTTTTAGTATATAAAATAAAATTAAATCACTTGGATAAGAGTTATGTGTATAATTTGGAGAACCTCCTTTGGTGTACACTCTCTGTATAAAAAGAAATGTATTTGAATCAAAACTGGACCTCTAAACCATCAGAAATGATATTTTTAAGGGATAATTTTTCATATTATATAATCTAAGAGTCTCTAAAACTATTAGGAATAGATTATAGGGAATTTCCTTTTATAATGGATGGATCGGACACACTTTTAATGTGTATTAGGATTAATATATATTAATGTATTATTCAAGAAAATTGAATAGAAAATTTATTATAATATAATATTATATATGATAAGATATAAATAAATACATAAATATGATTTAGAAAAGTTTTTATGTCATTATAACCCTTAACTTTTGATTTTTATACATTTTACCCTTTTCAATCACTTTTCATGGTAATTAAATATTTTCTGTCATTACAATTCAATATGACATAAATTTTCGTTCAGAAATTTTTCAAATGTTAATTGTGATGATTAAAAATCTAGTATCTATTTTACATGATTAATTTTCTATTATTGGAATGAATTAATTTTTATTAAATAGTTAAAAACACAATAGAATAGTTTTTAGAAGAACTCATTTCTAAGCATAAAATTGTGTTATCATTAATTAATTTCTGGTTAAAAATATTAAAAATTATACTAAAATATTCTCTAAATATATCATCTATACATTTAATTAATATAATTCATCAAGAATGATTAATATAAATTACTCAAATACAAACACATTTCCCAAAGAAAAATACTTTTTCAGATAAACAAAACTTATCACATTCAAATGCTATTATTTTCAATTGTAACTAATTGATAACAAATAAATTAATTTTATACATATGAAAAATATATATTTTCATAATATAGTTACTAATATTCATACATTCCAATGTCAGGGATATGATATAACTATAACATTAAATAATCATAATTCAATAGTAAATCATGGTTCGTTTAAAAATTATATTTGGTATAAAGGAAGACAACAAAGAAATAAAATTTAGTTAAAGATAAATATATAATAAATTATTGAGTAGTTACATGTCAACTGTTTTCTGAAATGTAATTCAACGTGGGGTATGATATTTCTTTTTGAAAAATTGGATATTGAAATTCAGCATTATTCCCTTATCCTATTTGTCAAATAGACAAAGGTTAACCCAAATGATGGTATAATGATATCTATTGAAATAGGAAACTATATTTTTCTTATTGTATGAGACTCATTTCCAACCTAGTGTTGTGATATCCAATCCCATAACACTTAGATGGTTGAAAAATATCTAAATGGGGTATTCCAACTATAATTGTCATTGAAAAGATGATACAACCTAGCTAAAATTAGCACCACTGACTAGATCGTTCTTTTGATTTTTCAATTTAGTCTCTATTGAAAATTATTTGTCATTAATCCTTGTGTGACTCATGAACTGGGATGAGATTCCCCTAGATAAATATGGCTAGAAAAATTACTAGGTGGAATAGTTGGTTGATCCTAAGGATTAACTCAAAACCTCACTAAGTATATAATCCTTCTTCTCGTATATGTCCATAGACATTATGATAATCGCATGTCTAATGTATTGGGATTCCATTGGGCCTCCTTTTCCATGGATCTTGGTTGTGAAATATGATAATTAGTTATGGAATTTTTTCAAATAGAACATTAAGTGGAGGAATAAGGTTCTGGTCCATGATGATCATCACCCACAAATACATATTCATTAATAGCAGAGGGTTCCAATCTTCATTATACTATGAATCTTTCAATGGAATAAACTAATCATATATATATATATATATCCTAGTATTAGAATCCCCCTAATGATGTTCACATCTGAGAGGATTTTCCCAACCTATTTTTTCATCATGTTGAACATGTTTCAATCAATAACCCAAATTAATAACATGTTTAAGATGATATTTGGTTATGATGTTAATGTGATTATTACACCAAAACATCATATAATCATTCCCCAATGAGTTTTCATTAAAAAGTAAAATAGATTTTCACATACACAAAAGCTTCTTCACTAGTCATTGTTAAATTAACCACCATGATAGACATACCTACTTAAATCCAAAAAAAATATATTGCTGGTTATTGATCTTGATAGGATGGATGGGTAATTGGGGACTTCTATCGTAGAAATATGCAGTTCATCTAATAAGGGCACTAGATCATACAAGGGGATATACCCCTAGAAGACATGTGTCTCATAGAAAAATCATATAGTTGTGATTATTATTTCTTAAGAGGGAACACAATTGTGGTTGACCATTGTGTATTATGATTCTCTATTTTTTAAAGATTATGGATGCATCTACCATTAACAAACTAGAACTATAATGGTTATTCATCATGAGAATCAAATAATATTAAATTCCCACACCCATCATGTCTAAAAAATTTATATCTTGAGATTATATATTAACATACATTGGATTTATATCAGTTATTATATCCATCTTCCTTGTAATAGATACATGGGAATATTTATCAGGAGTCATTTAAAAATTGTAATACATGATGAAGAATGAATATAAACTCATTTTTTTTGGAATGATTAAAATTTAAAAAGATAGAATATATTATAATAATATGTATTCATGTAAAAAGAAAATTATGAGGAATGCATCACATTAATGTTATATAGGAAATCTTTAATCCACTTGGATGGGTTATGAAAGAAAAAAAATTATAGTTACCAAAGTGTTTATGAATTTTGAGGTCTCTAAGAAGTGTTATTCATATACAAACCATGAAAAAAAAATTGTAGAAATTAAAAAATAAATTAATTGTACTAAATAAACCCTCCCCCCTTACACTATAAATTTATCAGGATAGGTAAACCATTATTATCATGATCATTTTCCAAACCTTTTTAATCCTATGTTGTTCACAATTATTTATTAAAATTTGATTCTTTTTTCATATTGGATCTAGTTAGGATAGATAAAATTTATTAGATATCATGTTATATGATCAAAACCATTTCAAAATATTTTATGTCATAAAGAGAATAAATTATTCCTTTATGAAGATATTTATTGGCTAAAAAATAGAATCTATGAATAAAAATTAATTTGAACCGTGTTACACAAATAATATATTTTCAGTGAAAAATTATTTATATTAGATACCATTTGTCTCAAAATAAAAATTATGGTATAGATATTAGTTTCAACATCAAGGCATTTGGGACAACATCAAATGACCACCAATTTACACCAATTTTCATTTCATGGTGAGAATCCGTAGCATCTATTATTGAATATGAAATATAATTATAATTTAAAACATCGTGTCAGATGTAATTATTAGTTTCAGAAATAAAATACATCTAGTTTATTTTATATTGATTTTTACTAATCTTTGGGGGGTATTATATAGTTATCCTTTATATACTACCTCTGACATAAATTTCATGTAGAAAATTTTTCATGACCTGAAGTTCAAGTGAGAAATAACAAAATGATTGACTTCCTCATTTGGATAATGTTTTAAAGGATTAGTTAGTAGGATTTGAATTTAATATTGGAAGAGAATAAAAGCCCTATTGTATAAAATTCATGATGATCCCTTTTCTAGAATGTATATTCATAGGATTCACGTTATAGGTATCCTTTTTGAAGGACCCCAATATAATTCCTTCATCGAATGCTTTCCACCACATGAATCCCAAGTAGTTTCCAAATATAAATACAACTTAGTCTATGTGACCCCATCCATTCATGTAGAAGTAACATATCTTTTGAAATTTAGGAAAAAATGGTTCATTTATTATGGTTTATGACACTACTTCACTATGAAATATTTGACTTTGTTTATACATAATGGGAAGTATAACCATTATGGATATATAGACCTATTCAATGATTTGTCTTTCCCTATGGAAAACAAATATTGTTGAATTGATTATTCTGACAACAATTTTAACTTCCTTCCGTTGAAGTAAAAACCTGAAAAATAAATTTCCATCTAGAACTCCTCCAAATCAACTGGATTCATATAAGCAGGATACCGTGAATGTATTTGTGTCTCCCTTCAAACATGTATTCCTACGATAATGTTAATTCATAAATTTATAGATTTTTCGGCTGGGGTTTCCTCCGTCTCTAATATGGTATTGTAGTTATTGAATGTTTTTTATTCCATTGATAATAAGGATTACTTCCTTTTGTTGACTAGTGGGACTCTTCATGTATGGAGACACTCATCCTGACCACTATGAGTTGATCACCTTTGACCGTGATATAATCAGTCAACCACCATGATTCTATTTGACAGGTTTAAACTTATTTTATCCTATGAAGGATTTCATATCTCCACACCCATAATAATATAGTAATTTTAATATATGAATTTGTTTCATCGATAATACTTTGATATTACTACCTTTTGTTTAATCAATGAGATAGATATCCATATGGGATTATAATTATCTATAAGTGTCATCAACTTCACATTGGGTCATACAAACTATGAGAACTTTCTTACTTCTCTATCTATTTATTAACAAACTAGAGGTCGACATGAATATATTGTCCTCTTGTTATGTATAATCCTAAAACATGCCATAATTTATTTCAACATAAATGTCATTAATTATTATGATATAAACATATGTGAATTTTTTTAGGAGTATTCCCAAATGATACATGTCCAAATCCTTTCCAAAATAGAGAAGTTGAATAATACATGGTCACTCTTGCATAAATCCCACCAAAGCCATTACTATGTTTCTCTCTCATATAAGTCTATTATACTTGACATTAAACATCCTGGATATTTCATAGTTTTATATCCATAAACTATAATACATCATGGTATTATATTATTTTCCTTAAAATTTACACATCATTCCTAGAAATATAACCTTAAAATAAATAGTTTAGTCCCTGGTGAATTACCATAAAAAGGATCATCATTTGAATTTGATGCATAATAATGAAATGGATGTAATTTTATAGTAGATTAATTACCATAAATGGAAGATCATTTTTGTGTGAAAAACATTAAAAGAAACCACAGTGTTCCTTTTCACTTGACTACAAATGGAATTTAATTCTTCATTAAGTGGAACTAAACAATGTGATTTCTAATTTCACTCACAGGAATATGTATGTATCCCCTTAATTCGTAATTCTAAAAACTCATAAATAAAAATAGACTCCCTCTATGATGATAAATTATGGATCACCTGGAAATGTTCCTTTAAACCATATTATAATAAATAGTATATAATGATAGGTAACCTCCTATACATACATATGGGAATCCTCTGATACAAACAAATGAACACATGGAAGAATTATAAAATTTTATCACTTTCATTAAAAAGTTATCTAGTATTTTTACATGGAATAATTTTAAAAATACTTCTTAAATATATAAATGAATATCAGATTGAGAAATACAATGCTCATAGTATTAACTATAATCTAAAACTCTTGGTATCTAATTTGGTTTGTTATTGATAGATTATAATGACCGACTATCATTAGAAAATCGATTCATGTCCAAACATAAACTGTGGGTATGAATATTTTTGGGTGACGTTACATGAAGTAAATTTCAAAACATATGATCTACAGTAGGCATCATATGATCATCATTAGTTCCTAGATTTATCTTAAATGAATATACAGTGGATTCATATATATGGTGAATATTGTGATTCTATACTGCTTATATGAAATTAATGTAAATATTCACACATGACTTGTTGATCAAGCAGCAAAAGAGATGGTTGGAGTCAGACAGAGAATTTTAAATCTCCAAAAATTACCACTATGGGAGTGAAAAAAGTGTGTAAAAATCACTGATCAATAAAAACCATTCTTCCTTCTCAATGATAAGGACTGAAATAGATTTTATACTCATGGAATTTCAAAGTATGTACATAGATATTATAAGTAAAAGGGATAAATATTATATTAATCAAATTGATGTTTGGCCTAAATCCATGTGAAAAACAAGTGTGGAATCCCAATAATGAAATGAAATAAATAAAATTTTTGACTTTTATGTATTAATTTTATGGATTTATATAAAAATAAATGATTAATAATTCTATAAAATATACTAAAAAACGAAATATTTTTATTTAACTAAAATATTTTTATTTGACTTACAAGTTTTTATTTAAAAATTTAATTTTCAATATTTGAGAAATTAGAATCTATGAAAAGGATCTTAATTTGGATATTTTTAAATTGAATATATATAATGTTGAATTTTTTATTTATCAAACGTACTGATCATTGAGTGGATATTATAAAATCCCAATCTATGAAAAACTATATTCTTCCCTTTAAATCATGTAACATAAAAGACCCATTATATTTTTTTAATTTCATTTAATTAATCATATGATCCATTTTATTGATCATAATCAAAATAATTCTATATTAATCAAATTTATATTTTTTTGTATAAGATCATCATTATGATTCAAAATTAAATTTTCTCCTAAAATTAATTTTCATTGAATTTTGATGAATAATATTAAAATAAAATTCATACTATTATAAATGATTAATATTGAAAAATATATTCCCTAATTTTAATTACGAGGATCATGTTTATTAATTATTTTAAATTTTTTTGGCTCAATGTGTGTTGTAAAAATAATAAAAAAGTGTCATCAAGGTAATGTGTAAAACAAGTTATCTATGGTCAAAATATAATAATAAGTCTTCAAAAAATCAAATTAATCATAATTGGATGAGTTTATTTTGAACCATATCACCTTTTTATTTAATCATATATTTTTATGTTCCGCTTTAACTAGACAGCCGGATGATATTATTTTAAAATTATCAAAAATTACTAGTGTTTCACTCCCTTCACATGTAAAATGGCACCTCCTATCCTCCATTTTTCACACATAATGAGAACTCCAATTATAAAAATACATAAAATTATTTCTCCCCAATATCCTCATATATTTACAATATTTTTGGTCTCACAAAAATACCAAACCTAGAACCCTTAAGATTTAATCCAAATGTTGCTTCATAAAGAAGTGATATAATTATAAACCAAATGTTGGATGATTATTTAATCTACTACATATTTCAAATAATAATAAATCATGACTAAATAATAACATAATTGTATTGAAATTTAGAGACCTGAATTTTTAATTTCATGACCTCAAAATATTTCAATATATATTTTCATAGCCAAGAACTAAGACAATATGTGATTCCAATGCCCGATGTGCCTATATTTTATTTTAAAAAAATTATAAAATATATTTTATATTAAACACATGCAAATAATTGATTAAAAAATTGTATAACTCCTGAATATAGTCTTATATCATAAAATTGAGACCATTATTGAAGCAAGAATGTGATTTTTACCCTACGTGTGACGTAAAATAGGTCGGTATGGGCCATTCGAATAAGACATCCATTAGTGGAATGATTAGTGGATTCATAAAATTATTAATTTAATTAAATTATTTAATTAATGTGATATATTTAATATTTAATTATGCTGATATGGTGATTTTTCTAATTTTAGACATGTAAACCATTAGAGGATATAATAGATCTTTTCTTCCATCCATTAAGAAATCACATCCAACGAAGAAGAATCTCTGGATCAGTTCATATCAGATCGCAAAAAATATAATGAAATATTAAATTCATTGGATAGATTGTTCATAAATAAATATTCATCTAATCTCTTGGTATGTCTATTTAATCCATGATTTAAACCTTTTTTGTTCAAATTGATTCAGTATGATCATCCCATATATGATATGCAGCATTAAATGAACAATTCATGCAATCGCGTATTGAAATTCAATTGGTTAATAATATCATTAACCTATATCTCGAAAGTTTTCTCTTTGGACAAGAAATATTTTCCAATTATTGATAGATATTTATTTGTTGTCATTTCCCCCCACAAATTCTTCACAGTGTTCACTGATAGGACCCTTCCATCACGGTTCGAAATTTGGGGGGGGGGGTACCAAGCCCAATATGTCCCCTAAATTTCAGATAGATTCCCATTCTAGGGAGAGATCTCCAAACTAGAGATTTTTCATCAGTGTTGACGGATTATTGGTGATCATTTAGATTATCATAATTCCATTAAATAATTGAGAAAATATACATATACACACAAAGCATATTATGTTCATGGTGAATTAAGAACAAATTTTGTGCCACAAGTGTACCGGAATCACCATGAAAAGAATGATCCCTCAATTTTGTGATATATAGAGGATTGATTCATAGTGATGATGATAGATTTAGAGCATTGAGTTTATATTTGAGATTTTATAAAAATGACAACTACACGTCATGTGTCATAATGAACACATAGTGTGTATCCCCTATGTTGTTGGGGATAGGGTATTTGAGAATTATTATGATGGAATGGTGTCCTTCCAACATACAGATCATATACCTCTTTCCTAGGTAGCCAATCCATGTGGAAGAACACATGGGTAGGACACCGTATTGAAAGACATGGCCAAAAACATGTCCATGTACCCACATACATAGACATCGAAAGATACATTTGTGAAAGCCCTTGTGAAGGGGAACATACTGTACAAATGTACATGGATAGATTTTTTATACATGAATATGATGGTAGGGAACAAGTAGCAACCTCGTTTGTCTAGGAAAATTCATGTAGTTTTGTTGCACACTGTGTATACCTATATGGCTAGTGATCTATGTACCTTTTGGGACACAACCTAGAAGTGGAGAGGCAACACCCATAATGTGGGTCCCATCACTTGAAACTTACCCTTTGTTTTCTATTGTTGAAACATCAATCTATTATACCTAATTCATTTGGACTCTAAATTTGGAATGTTAGTATTCTATCTTTACTGAATTTCAACAAAAAAAACATGAATGATTTATTTTTGTGGATTTCAATATATGATGAGAGATGTTTTGGGAATGGGGCCTACATAAGTGATATTGTATAATGGAAGTGATCATATAGGATTATCATAAGATTTCATAGTTTTACCCTCTATCTAGGATGGGCATGGGTCCACTATCATCCATCAGAGTTGGACCCTCGTAGGGAGTCAAGGAATGTGTTCTCTGGAATCTGAGATAATGGAACACTTATGTGGATTCAAGGAATGCGTCATCTTGAATTGGATAGAGTGAAACCCACCTAAGGAGTTTGGGCATGGGTGCTATATATAAATGAGTAAAACCATCCAGCTGGGTCAGGTATAGGTCATATATCACCAATCGTACTGTAACCCTCCTACTGGTCATGTCATGGGTCCTCAGTCAATTATGGGAGTATAACCCTCAGGGTTAGAAGGTAATGGGTACTCTATCGAATATCCAAATGGAAACCTCCTACATGGTAGAGAATGGGTCCTCTATAAACTATTAGATTTGAAACCTCTTATTTGAATACGATATAGGTCATATATCAATCAAATAAGTGGAACCCTCTTGTTTGACCATGTCATGTGTCTTATAATAAGATATTCTGGACCCTTGAATGTGTGGTGCAATGGAGATGTGATTCTTGAAATTGATTTTTTTCTAATGGGTAGACACAGAAGATGTGTGGAGCCATTTTTCAACTTCTAAAAATTTAGGTTATTATTTTCCTTGGCCGATATCTGACATGGACATCCCATTTCAATATCATTGGAGTCTTTGTTATTGATAATATATATATATATATATATGTGTATAAATATATATATATATATACATATATATATCCCTGCATCTATATTTAGATACTCTCATGTCATGGGATACGAAGACATGTGGGGTATTTCATCTTCCTTCAATGTTCATCTTCTCATTTTTAGATGAGGTTACTCTCTTATTATTGGTGGAAATGACTCAATGTGTAGTCCATATACATAGACCATGTGGAACCCCTTATACTTGGATGAGGTTACTGTTTATCTTTATTTTGGGTTGACAAGCTTCATGTTTATTATCAACAATAATTATATTTATGTAGTGACTCTTACTTCTTCCCATTAGCTATTGGTTAATCCAACCGGTTATCTATATACTCATCCCTACATGGATTGTGCCTGCCCAATACATGTATTTTGCTGATAATGGGAAGGTCAACAGTGAATCAATATAAACAGAGAGATACATAGAGCATTGGATTGTACATAATGTTCATATCATGGATATTAGGAGATAATATCTATCACTAGTTTACACTTTAGTTTTGTTAGGTTTGGACATATTTCTTGTTGCTCGTGTACCCCCCCCCCCCTTATTTCCATTTGGAACTACCATACTCTTGTACACTATATATGTTTTTCAAGCTTGTTTCACTTTGTAGATATAAAATATTACATATTATTAATCACTTATACTTTTATATGGTCTTGTGTGTGCATACGAATACATTAGAAAAATACTCCCATATAGGTTATTACTTTTGAAGCTTGTCTCCAACACATGACATATGAAGGTGGGAATGGGTTAGTTATGGCTCGGGCCCCAATTAAGGTTAGGTCCTGATACATTGGAATCAATGTTGGTTTGATATTTGTAATGTTGATTGTTTTGTCCCATTATGAGGATTTGGATGGTATTGAAAAAAAATTCCAAGTGTCCCGAGTGAGGCTCTCAGGTCGGGGATTCAATTAATGGAATGATAGAATGATGTATCAATTCACCAGGGCCTTTACTACTTGGTTATCAACTTGTAACACTAAGATTTTGGTTGCTGGGATTGTTGGTATATGCATCATATAAGATTGAATCGTTGAATATTATTCCTAATATGAAACCATGTTGATATATATATATATATTCTAATCCAATGGTGGTATGTGTTCATTAGGTTTTTGGATGCCTCCTCAATGAAAACTGGCTAGAGTACTAGTTATGGATTGTGAAGAAAAATTAATAATTGAAAAGGCCTTGGTTTAGTATCCATCCCACATGATACTTAATCCAGATGTTTAGTTAGTACTTCCACCACCATTCGAGCATCAAAACATCCTAGTAGAGGATTTTTAGGATGCATGTATTCTTATCGCAATTAGGTAATTCTATCCTACAAAGCTATCAAGTTTTCATGGTGATAAAGATCCATAGCATATAAGGAACCGAACACCGTTTCCTGGAGCTGGTGCCTCATCTATTACATTAGAATATAAAAAATGAATATGATTCCCTAATGAATGAGTAATTATGTAGATTTTGAAACAAGATACATAAAAAAGTTCAACATTACAACATGAAATGAAATAAAACATATATGTTTTGTTTGGAACATCCAAAAATATAAGTTTATCTTTGATGGTAAATCATAATAAATTTATTCATGTCCTAACAAAATGAAACATAATAAATGGCTGATCTCTAACTATGAGTAAGGTAAATAAATACAGTAAATGATATCCTAAACACAAAATATAGGCATGATGAGTAAATAAAAATAAATGCATTTGAAAAAATAATAATCAGAAACACATTATGGATGGAATAAGAGCAATATAAATAATCCAATAACAAAAAATATTCATCGGTATTATACTAATAAAATAACCAAATTATCTGTCAATACTATTTTATAATTAGGGAACGAATAATTTGGGACATCACAACCATATTATAAAGGCCTCGTACCAAAACCATAAAAGTCCATTGTGTCAAGGCCTTGTGTAAAGACCATATTTTGTCTCATGAGACATATTGATGCACCGAGCGGACATAGAGGGCCCCATACAAAAATTAATATATCAAAATTAATTCCTCATATGAATGGGGATAAATATAAATAACATATACATCCATATTGAAACTAACATATGAAATGTAAATAACTTTCCCCAAACATTAAGAACAAACACTAACTATTCCGAGTAAATTATGGAATGGTTTTAAGATAGAACATTCTCATTCAAAACATAGTGGATTTTATCCTAAAATATTAAACTTATTTAAAAATAATAATCACCAATATTGTTGAAATGTTTGAATATACTCTTAAAATCACCGAGTAATTCTTGTTATAAAAACCTTTTTACAAGGAAAGAATAGTTCTTTAGAAATAATATATGTATAAAACCATAATTTATTTGAGTTAACTTTCTCATAATAGAAATAGATATTTTTTTAACAAAATAGTTTTTTAAAAAACATATTTTTGAGTGCTCTTGAAAATAGGTAATAATTGTGAAATTCCCTTGGATCGGGATTGTATTTCGGGCATAATTCTTGAATGTTCCAATTTAAACATGTAACTACCCATAAAATAATGAAGGATTATTTTTTGAAATAAAATATATACCAATGATATAGAATTTATGATTGGTAAATAATAATACATAATAATTTCATTAAGGTTAGTAGATAGTAAAATGAACCCGAATGAAAATGGATGTTCCGGTGGAAAACCCAAAGCTTAATTCCAAAGGTGTTTCTCACTATATCTTAATGACTTGAATACTAAAAATTAGTTTCATAAATTAATGATTTAAAAATATCTTCTAAATTTAATTTATTTATTATAACCTTATTATTTTCATTCATCATCTTTTAGTCATTTAAGAGATTCAATTTCATTGTTGGGGAGCATTTTGTTCCCTTGGTTTTCGTGATTGGATTGCATATATTCATGTACTAATAAAACATGTAGAATAAGAATGGTAGTACATAATTGAAGTTATATGTTATTATAAAACATATATAATATTAAATAGTTATAAAATTCAATTTTTTATTTTGGGGTGATGTTAAATCATTATATAAAAATTTAATGACAATTGTTTGGGTTAATTAGTGGTTTTTGGTCACAACAAACTCATTATGATTTATAAAATAATAAAATTTGTAAAAAAGGATACATAACTTTATATAAGTTATTTAATATAAATTATATTCTTTTTCAACCATCAATGTTTTATCATGATGAGAATTAAAGACGGTAATAGAAATTGAAAACTCCTCATCCTTGAATGTGATTAATTTACACATCTTGGATGGTGTTTTTCTTTTTATTATATAAGAATGGGAAATGAGAGATGAAGATAAACTATAACATTATCAAAATAAATAATCTAGTAAATTTTAGGTAATTTAGTTATCATTACATTTGGATTGAAGGAGGTGAATAATGAAAAAGAAAATAATGGAACTTGAAAATAAAAGAAAAGATTAGTGATCCATTATGAAAATTTGGTTGCATAACAACATTGCTTAAAATTTCATAAAATATTTTTATGATTGAAAGAAGAGGTATCACATAATTATTAAAAAATATATATGGTTAATGGGATATGTAATTACTTATCCAACATAATCCAATTGAAATTAAAATGAATAACATTAAATGAAATCATGAAAAAGGGAAGGGTGGTAGATTCCCTTACCATTATAGTAACTACTAAAACATGATGTTTGGGAACTTGGGTGATTAAGGAAGCATTTTTATGACTCATAGAGTTGTTAAAATACCAAATATTTCGAGGTTGATGTGTTTGTAATGAATGAAAATGAAGGAATGAGTGGGTATATATAGTAAAAGGGATGGAGTTTTAAATTAATTTCAAAGGACGCCTCATTAGTGGTTTTTGAAAAACCATAGGCATTCCCATGGAAATTTCCCAGGGTATTTCCCATATGGGACACCTAATATCATATATTAACGTTTAAAATTCAACCATTATTTTATATTAATTACTACATCATTATGACTTATTTAAACCTACCAAAAACTCAAAATTGTATATTTACTATTCATGAAAATTCAAGTGTTTTAGAAAAATCAACCAAATTTACCCCACCATTTTTTCAACATGTATAATTCAAACATTTAATCCATTTTCCAAAAATTGTTTTCTATATATATTTAATTTAATTTTTATATAAATTCATAATTTATTCATAAAAACTAACTTCAAAACTACAACTAATTTTATAACACCTTGAGAAAGTTTTCAAGGTCGGATAACATTATTATATAACCACAGGACAATAATGTAACAATTTATGATTACATATTATGAGAATAAATTTCCATTTAAAATTATTAAATTAATCATAACATTTTAATGAATATATTTATGACATTAAAATTTACCAATACTTATATTATGATCTTTTTTTCACATATAAGAGGCCTAAATTGTATTTACACATTCAAGGGTGTAGTTTATATTATCTTGGACAATTTATATTTCATTAATTTTCATATGTTTATGTTACAATTCATATGGGCATGTTATTATTCATCAAAAAATATTTTTTTCTTATCAAACATTAAATATCTTATAGTACGCAAGCATGTATATCAGTTTCTCAAAATTTAAAACACAGGGGTGGTAAAATTATATTTACATAATTCGTTATATCAAATTGGTGTTTTTTCAGGAATTAATGTATCATAAATTCAATATTAAATTTTATGGAAGAAACTTTGGGTGTTGCATTATTCCCTCCTTACAGAAATTTCGTCTTTGAAATTACCAGAATTATACCTCACAAAGAGACTTGGGATGTTATTCATCAAAAGCACCTCAATCTCCCCTGATTCCTCTTAAATTTTATAATATTTCCAAATTATCTTTACCAATATAGTCGTCCAATTCCTCAACACTTTTTCATTAGTATCTAGAATCTAGATATGATCTTTATAGTAAGATAGATCATGTTCCAATTCTATATATTCATAAGGGAGGGCATGTGTTGGGTTTTTAGGTACTTTCTCAGCAATGTGACATGGAAAAAAATTTTATTTTAGATACGTTAGACAGTATAGACAAATGATATTCAATAACTCCATTTCTCTCAAAAATTTCAAAATTTCCAATGTACCTAGGACTTAGATTCCCTTTATTCCAAAATATTATAATGCTCTTCCAAGGATATAATTTCAAGGAAACATGATATACCACATGAACATCCCAATCCTTCATTTGATTATTGACACATATTTTCTACCTGATTTGAGGTTCTTTGATATGGCCTGGAATAGTCATCACATTTACTATTGTTTCCTCCATAGGCACTGGGTCCACAAGCTGCCTTTCTCCAACATCATCCCAACAAGTTGGTGTGCGAAATTTCATTCTGTGCAATGCTTCGTAAGGATCCGTTTGAATAATTGAATGGAAACTGTTATTATAGTAAAACTGAACTAAAGTTATATATTGATCCAACATACCTTGAATTTCAGGTGAACATGATCTCAACATGTCTTCAAAATATTGTATCACCCATTTAAATTGTCTATTAGTTTGATGATGATAAGATGTACACAAACGAAGATAAGTGTCCAAGGATTTCTGAGGAATTTCTTAGAGTTTGGATGTAAATCGAAGATAGCGATCAAAAACTATTGAAATAGGTGCTCCGTGTAGACTCACAACATCAATGATATAATGTCATGCAAGCATATCAAGTGGAAATCCTTCCTCATATAAACAAAATGTGTCGATTTTGTAAGTTGATCCACAATCACCCATATTACATCCTTCTTTATTTGAGTTTTGGGTAATATAATGACAAAATCCAAGTTGATTCCATCCCATTTCTATGTATGAATAGGTAATGGTGGAATTACTCCTCTAGGATTTTGTCTTTTTGCCATCACTTATGGACATACTAAATATCTTGATACATAAATAGAAATTTCCTTATTCATATTGTCCCAAAAAAAATTCCTTCAAATATTTATACATTTTGGTGCTACCATGGGGTATAGAGTAATTTGAGATATGTGAACCATCAAATAACTACCATTTCAGGTAGGGTATAGAGGGAACACATATCCTCTTCCCAAATTTCAAGATTCCATCATCACATATGATGTTACCCAACATCTCATCTTTCAAATCATTAATTTTCATTTGAAGCTTCTCATCATCATGCTGAGAGATTTTAATCCGTTATAATAATGATGGGAGTGAATGAAAATGAAAAAGTAGTGAATTTTCACCTTCATTGATAATTACCATATCCATCATCGCTCGATCTATGTACTAAAGATCTTGTTCGATCAATATTGTTTTGAGAACTCCATGATCCTTCCTGAGCAATGCATCAACAACCTTATTTTCCATTCATGGGTGGTAGTGTATTATATAATAATAATTCATGAGTAGTTCAAGACATCTAATTTTCCTCATGTTGAGTTGTTTCTATGAGAATATATACTTCAAACTCTTGTGATCCGTAAATATATCAAATCTTTCACCATAATGATCATGTCTTTATTTTTTTAGAGAAAATATCACAATAGCTTACTGAAGACCGTGAGTAAGATAGATTTTTTCAAGAATTTTCACTTTCTTATTGTATAAGAAATAACTCGATCACTCTGTATAAAGACACAACTATGTCCATTCAATCATGCATCACTATAGATCACAAACACATCGTTCCCTGATGGTAGGGTTAGGATCAAATAATTCACTAATCTCCACTTCAATTCTTTAAAACAGTCCACAAATTATTTTCTCCATAAGAACTTATACCATTTACATGTATTCATGGTCATTGGGTTGACTAAATGGGTGACAACAAAACACTAATAATAACATACTAAACTAATAAAACTATGTACCTCGGTTATTTTCATTCGATTTTTCCAATATTGAACATCGTATGTCTTCACATGATCATAATATACTCCATCCTATGAGAAAATGTGGCCAATAAAGGAAATTGTTTGAATCCATAATTCACATGTTCTAAACTTCCTATATAATTCATATCGTCTAAGAGTCTTCATAATAGTCCACAAGTGATTTTCAGGAACATAATAGATTTTGGAGTATACTAAGATATCATCAATAAATACCACCATAAAGTCATGATGATATTCATTAAAACTATATTCATTATATCCATGAAAAAATAGGGTGCATTAGTAAGTCTAAAAGGAATTACCACAAACTTGTAATGCCCATACATGGTTCGAAATGGATTTTTTGGAATCCTTCCATCTTCATAAGTAACTGATGATATCCATATCGAAGGTCAATCTTCATAAAAAATTAGATCCATGATGCTAACCATATAAATCAT
The DNA here is from genome assembly GCA_963277665.1 of Viscum album. Taxonomy (NCBI): domain Eukaryota; kingdom Viridiplantae; phylum Streptophyta; class Magnoliopsida; order Santalales; family Viscaceae; genus Viscum; species Viscum album. The sequence continues at coordinate 1,993,407,059 of OY728161.1, read as the reverse complement.
CAAGGAAATTTCATGAATACATGTTCTTTATTGTTATATAATTTTTCTTCCAATAGTCACAGCACAACCTAATAGTTCCATATTTCTTATTAATGAAATGAAAAGGGGCTCCCTATAGAGAAAAAAAAAGTTGAATAAATCCTTTATCACTCAATTCCTCATTTTTTTTCTTAAGTTACACTAATTCCACTGGGGCCTTTGTATATGGGGTCTGTGATATGGTCCTTGATTCAAGAATTAAGTCTTTGGAAAACTAAATTTCCCACTCTGGATGATTTTCAGGTAAATCCTCTCGAATGAAATCAATATATTGGTTGAGAATCATTATGTCCATCTTTTGAATATCCCATTCCTCAACCATAGATATTGTATACCCATTATTCTAAATAATTGAGTTCAGTAGAGGTACTAGGGAAAGGTTCAATATATGAATCATTTAGAGAGATCACTACTCTAATGATAATGGATTCCACATCATTCACAAATATCATAACACCCCTCTTATTGCAATAGATATTCACATCAAATGTAAAATCCAAATCAAACCAATGATTCATTCAATTTAAATCCTGGGTATGATTACATGGTTATAAACTATAGCATGTGTATGTGTCATGAGGGGGACTGATCAACACATATTGGTTACAATGATACATCCCTTAGTAGTTTTGACTGACAACTACATTATTAAATCAAATTAAACATGTTTAATTTTTTTGGGAGAATATAGGGATTTAAAAGAATGGTACGATACAGAATCAAATAAAACATTGTCTATGTTTGAGGAAATATTAATATAAATATTGTCACATTATTAGGAACTTTAAACTCAGAAGTTGTGACCTCATAATCTTTTCTTTTCTCCCTTGTCCTTATTTGGGAAATGTTTAAATGACTATTATTTCATTCTTGTGAATAATGTCCTTTATAATTAAAATTATATCACTGAACATTGGTTGCTTCTTTCTTCCCCGTGGAATCACGAGACCAGTGTTCTTTTTCTCCACACTTGTTACAAACTCCCATTTCCATTACGTAAGTACCAGAGTGTTTCTTCCCACAATTACTACAGGGTGGAAGGTCAACTCTTCCCTTCTTACCCATTTCTTTATTCCCTTTTAAAAAATATTCAGCATCCCTATTCTTCACATTCTTGACTTTAACGTCATAACACATATAAAATTATTTTCATGCCCAGATATCAAATGGGGTTATATATTCATATATTGACAAATTATGTGAGACTGGTTCCCATAATAAGAATGGTTTTAAACCATCAATGAATTGATCAATATTTCCCCTTGGATTACATATGTATTATGCAGCGTGCCTTGATAACCCTATGATGTTATTATTATACTTTTCAACATTCTCATCCTCTTTTTGATTCAGATTCAGAAACTAACTTTCAATATCTACTCATTGTTCAAAAGAGAAGTATTTTTATAGGAATGTTTCCTTAAGATCCCACAATTACATATCTTACATTTCTTCCACCTCCTTTGTGTTTTTTATTAACAACCCCCATTGATCGTCATTATAACAACATTTCAATTTATTACACACTTAATCATGATTTATTACATAAATAAGAACTTATGACAACTCCGAGGAAAGAGAGGACTAGTGTGTAGTGAAATTAAGAACGTTACATAACAACAAAAAGCATAAAATACTACATCGTGATTGAAAATTTCATTTACATTACCACAACATTTCATCATACATAGTAATGCATGGGATATCATGAGAATATACAGATGAAAAGGGTGAGCATTAAAACTGAGTAAGGGAGTAAACAATGCATAACATGATGAATATGGTACATGTACAGATATAAGCATTTCAATTAAGCATAAGAGATAAAGGAACATAAATCCATGATATATCATGATTATCATAACATGGAACAGTGGAAACAACATAAAACATTATTTTAGAATAATACAAGGATCATTGAACATGGATTAGAATGTATAAACCCTCATTCCACAGGAATTATCATGAGTAAACCCACATTGCACATGAATTAGCATGAGTAAATTTTATTTCACATGAATTAGCTTGAATAAAACATCATTGTACATGAAATAGCATGAGTAAACCCTCATTGGTCATGAATTAGCAATATTACAACTTCATTTTACATGGATTATCAGGATATTAAACATTACACATTGCATTGTAGTGCTCTCATGGCGCACCCTATATAAAATTTCATTTCATGCATAAGTGTGCCACATGGATCATATAACATAGAATCCATCAAAATCCTCATTTATTCCATGATAAAGGAATATGGAATACATATATTAAATTCTATAACCTATAATTATATGTACATAAAGGTGACTACCCTTGATATAGAGAATTGGACATGGTATTCACTACACGATGATTTTTTCATGGAAAATTTTGGTGTAATTTCGGATGCTAAGGATTTCGTATTGAAATTCATAAGTTGGGTTGATGAGAGATTAAGGGGACCCTCATCGTTTATTCAGGAAATAGACAGTAAGGGATCATATTACACAATATCCATATATATGAAACAGGATTTAGATGCATAACATTTGAGAAATACTTTAATGGGAATAACAAGAGAGAAATAACTTATGGATTTTTGAAATTTTAACAGGTGTAAACGGAAAGAATTAATTAGAAAGAAAGTGATATTTAATTATTAAATAGTAAATAGGGTAGTATTGGTGATGTTTAAAATCATACCCCAACATTTGTAATTGAAATAAAAAAGGTTATAAAAACATGAATATACTAGATTAAAAATGAAAAAATGAAGGAATCCCTTACGAAAATTTGGCATAGTAACGAGTAAACATAAGGGATTGTAACAGGGATAAATGAGGGTGAAAGAAAATATCCTAATTTCTACAAAAAATGGGATGTAATGAGGATATATTATAACATATCCCAACATATAAATTAAATAAATTCAAAGATATAACATGTAAAGAATTCATGATAAAAGAGGATGGTGGAAGATCCTTATGGAAATTTGGCATAGTAGTTGGTGTGATTAAAGGATCACAGGGTGGATTACTGATAGTGAAAGGAAGAAATAATAATATATACTTAAAATTTATATACTATGTGTAATTTAAAATCATAAAACAACATATAAATATGGGACATCTGAATCATAATGTAAAAGAGTAGCTTGAATGGAAATGAGAAGAGTGAAATCCCATATGAAATTTTGGAATTTTAACGGCTTAGGTAAAGTTCAAAATGAGGGAGGATAAATAATAACTCACTAAAATAGCATAGAATGGCCATTAATAGATTTATTATAAAATAATCACATTATATCCATTTGAAATTACTAGAACTAATTTCAAATAAGGTTCTTGAATTTCTAAGGAAGAGTGGAACGTGAAGATCCCATACTTAAAAGTGTGATCCCAAAGGCTTGGAAGAGGTTTTTTTGGATCTTGTGGGAGAATTTATAAGACTCTAGTGAGTATGGGGTAGAGTTTGGTTAATCTATGAATGGTTTTATTGAAGAGGAATGGGGTGTTGGGTGGGTTTATATTGGAATAGATAGAGAATTCATTATTATATAGGTTTTGGGAACAACACATTAATCTAATAAAAAACATAAACCATACCATTTTTTCGTGGTTTCTACAAAAGGTTAGTGGTATACAATATTTTATAATAAAAATTTCTGAAAATATTAAATTATCATTATATCGTTTTTAGAGGTGAGTCACACTCTCAAATAAATCAATTTTAAATGTTAAAATATTTTATAAGTTTTGGAGGGTCCAATAAGGAATTTTAAAATATAAAAACGAATATAAAATCACCATATATTAATTTTATAACATATATTAACCTATTATACCTTTTATAGTATTTTATTACATCGCTATTAGCTCATTATGTTTTCAAAAAACACTGTATGTATTTATTCGGTATTTATTTTTTAACCAAAAATTCTACTATCTCAAAAATTTTGGAAAATTCATCATTGGATAATTTTGATGTCCTGTTTCAAAATATAATTTTTTTATCTAAATAATATTCTAAATATTTAAATTTTCACAATTAAAATAAAAACCTATATTTTTTTAAAATTTTTGGGTTTTGAAAAAAAATTAAACCTTAATAAGAATTAAATTTGACTTTATGAAATTCATATACTCATATATTATTCATAAAAGTATTTTGATAATAATATTTTTATTAAAATATAAATTATTTGAAAAAATCATTAATTAATCAAAATAAATTCTTTAATTAAAAAATACATTTTCTTTTTTTATCGTATAAAAATATAATTCATATGAAAATAAATACTTAATATTTTATAGTGTAAAAATAATAAATATATTCATCATCTATAATAAAAAAAATATTTTAAGTATAAAACTACTATAAACTCATTTTAAATAAAAAAATAGTTTAATATAATAATTTATATATCTTTGAAATGTACCATTTTTTCAGAAAAGTCAATTTATCTAATTCATTATATTTTTAAGAAAAACTATTATCATAAAGGAATTGATGGAATACAAATTTTATTTATAAAAAATATATAATACAATAAGTAACTAATACCTTATTACATAACCCCTTATAACACCCTCATTAGTCCTAAGGGTAAGGTGTTTGATTGTGAAAGACTCTTGGGGCCGCTTGGATAACATCACTCGAGTGGTAATCTCTATTAACATTCACTTCTCACATAGGAGATTCCATTCACGGTTGACGTGTTGATTATCGGCATGGGCTTGGTCATGGGAAAATCCCAAATACACTTCTTACTTCCTGAGCTATGACAGATGAGCATCGTATGACCTGAGTCTACTAGATGAGGTCATCACCTCCTTTTTCGGTGACAAAAGGATTGGTTAAAATAGTATATTTGTACTAGTCATGTGATCACTATTCAAATACTATATTATCAATGATAATGATACATAACATTCATTTATACCCAATTGGATAAAATAAAAAAAATTCTTGTGTTTTCAATATCTATAAGACATTCAATTAAATAAAATAAAAGGAATTTTGTCGATGAATGTTCAGGTGGATACAACCTTCCCCCATTATGAAAATTCTCCGTTGAAATTTTGTTTTACAACTCTAAAACAGATGAGGGTAACTTTGATAATCAATTCCTCTAGTTCCCACATTTCTTCTTCAAACATTTTGTTTCTCCACAACAAATTGACGATGGGAATTTTCTTATTTCGTATAATATTTCCCAATGGTCTAAAATCATCAATGTATTTTCCACATGGGATAGTATATTCCCAAATGATACCACATCTAGATTGAGTAAATGTGATTGTTCAGGAATTTAATTCCTCATCAGTGATACATGGAGCACATTATGTACTTGAGATTGGTTCAGTGAGAGTACTAGTCGATAGAGAAATACTTCAATGGGTTCAAGGATCTCAAAAAAGCCTATTTACCTTGGATATAGCATTCCCTTCTTCTCAGATCTCACAACCCTCTTCCATGGAGATATGCAGAGGAATAGCATGTCTCCAACATTGACCTCTAGGTCATGTCGATGACTGTTAGCAAATCTATTTTGTCCACTCTCAGCTTTCCTGATGTGTTTCTGAATGGTAGTAACCTTATCCGCCATTTTATTGACTATTTCAGGACCTAAAATATTTTTCTCCCCAACATCATCACAACATGTCGGTGTTCTGCACCTCTTCTTATAAAGGGATTCATTAGTAGAAATTTGGATGTTTGAGTGGAAACTTTTATTGTAAGAGAACTCATCCCGAGGAATATGTTTAACCCATTCGACTTTTCATTCCATTGATAATGATTTCAACATATACTCAGTTTTTTGGATATTCTCCTCAGATTTTGCATCTGATTGGAGATGATAATTTGTACTAATGTTGAGCCCAGTATTTAGATCTTACTGGAGACTCTTCAATATCAAAGAGGTGAATCATGGATCTCGATCCGACACAATCAACAGTGGTACTCCATGCATCTTTACCACTACTATAATGTATATTTGTGCTATATTATCTGATGATAAATCCTCTATAATTGCAATAATGTGTGCAGTATTTGTAAGAGGGTCCACAAGAACCATGATAGCTTTGGTTTCTTTGGATATATTTGGATGTTTGGTGGAAAATTAAATGGTGATATTCTCCCATTTCCATGTTGGTATGGGTAATGGTTTCAACATCACCATAGCCTTATTCTTTTCAACCTTCACTTTCTGACATACCAGTCACATTTCTGTATACTAAAAGATCTCCTTCTTTGTGTTATCCTACCAATAATTCAATTGGAGTTTGTGATATATCATTGTGTTTTTTTGGGTGAATAGAGAAATTCGAACTATGTAAATCATCCAAAAGTTCATTATTTAACTCCGAATTTGGTGGAATATATATTCTTGACGCAAATCACCCAATTCATTATTCTTTTACATTTAAATTCGATGATTTCACTTTTCAGGTAGTTTCTCCTTTCTTCTAAATTCCCACATCATCCTTTTTAGCATCCTTTAACCTTTCTAAAAGAAATGGTTGACCAACAATTTGTGAAAGGGTTGATGATGTTCCCTTATTTATGACTCCCATGTAAATATTCAACAAATCTATGATGATTGGATCCTATTCAATTCTAATCAATGATAAAATTTTTGGGTGCATTCTACTTAGAGAATCTACCACCTGGTTTGCCTTATTAGGGTGGTAATGGTTTGAGCCGGCATAGTCATTGATCAGATCTAACTATCTTAATTTGTGAATATTGAACTCTTTATATTTAAATATATATTTCTGAATGTTGTGATCCATATATATTTCACACTTATCCCCAAATTTATAATGTCACCATATTTTCAATGAAAATATCATTGCTGCCAACTCTAAATAATGAGTGGGATAGTTTTTCTCATGAATTTTCAAGTTCCTTGAGGAATAGGAAACAAATATGTCTTTTTCCTCAAATTACATCAAACAGAGAATTATAAAATTTTCAAGAAGAACATTCCCAAAAACATCAACATGTGATATGACACTTATATAAGTTTTTTCCTAATTATTTAATATCATTTCTATTGGGGACTCAATGTTCATAGATAACATAAAAGATATACTAATAGGACATGAATTGAAATAAATTATGACATACACAACTTTGAAGAAGTGGTTAAATGTGATCCATTCATCATTATCGATATTATCATTTGAATTCTTCTGATCCCTAGATCACAGAGTCCGATGATGGACATTCTGCTTCTCAACCATTGCGACATAGAACTATCATGGGTAATGCCCAAATTGTACACATTTATACCATAAAACTATGTAAGTTTCTTTAGAAGGAGAATTTATTCCATCCATCACATTATTCATTCTTTAATGTGAATTGGATACTTTATGCCCTTCGTTTTCACATTAAAACATATCCTAGTCCGTCTGTAACATTTCCCTTGGTGCCTATTTCCATACATGTTTCACAAAGGAAATTGGATCTTCATCCACATATAAACTATACAATATTTAAATTCATGATATTACATCTTCCACTTCCTTGCTTTCCTTGGGAATTCAACAATGTTCCAATTGATAATCATGATTTTGGATAGCTGGATTGGCATAATCATGATATATACTACTTGAGTTCCCATTTGATTGGTAATCTCATTGGGGAATTCATCATGTTTCCCTTCACATCAATTGTGAGTCATCTTCCTAATATTTTAGGACACTGGCTAGAATAAAAATAATATTAGGGATGATTATCTTAAACATTTTAAATCATAAAGGAGAATCCAATGACATTAAATGGATAAGTTATAAATTAAATTTATTTCCTTAACTTGTGAATTTTCCTACTTAAATATATGTTATCCATGATCTATTTCCTAATGTATATTCTTATGGGATTTTTTTCTTCCCTTAATAATGGTTCATACTAAGATTATTATATTACCAATGCATTTCCCCTGGGAGTATCAAAACAAGAGAGCATCAAGGCCAATTGTCACACACCAATTCCTATTCGAGTCTAGCTCAAATTAATGTTTTCTGGTTTTACCCCAAGATACATATGTCCTACATCTACCTATACTTGTTTGAATCTAGATATGGATTTATATTCATGAAAAAACACTTATAGTATACTTACCAAAATTAATGTATGTTTTTCTAATTCTTATTCCAATTTCTTAAGAATTCACTAGATTTTTCAAATACTAATCCAAAAAATCTAAACATATCCTTGGATTCCAAATATAAAAACCATGGACATTATTTCACACAAAAAAATGATTTATTAAATATGATTCCACTTAATACAACTCCACAGGTCAAGAGGTCTAGTGTCTTGGGAAATTATCAACATTACATAATTACGTAACAAATAAAATACAATATCTTGATTAAATACTTATTTAACATTACCACAACAGTCCATCATACTTAGTATTGCATGGGATATACTAAGGACATAAATAAGTGAAGGGTGATCTATAAATCCTAGTAAGGGATTAAAAAAGGAATAACATGAAGAAAAAGTACATGTTAGAGAATAGGAATATCAATGGAGAATAATAGAATCATGAACCTAAAGGCATTACATAACATGATTATCGTAAAATGGTAATATGGAAACAATATAAAACATTATATTATCATGAGAAAATGCTCATTTCAAATTTATTACTATGATGGAACCATCATTTCACATGAATTATCATGATTAAACCCTCATTTCACATGAATTTTCAAGATTAAACCCTCATTTCACAAGAATTAGCATGAGTAAAACCTTATTGCATAAGAAATTGCATGTGTAAACCCTCATATCAAATGAATTAAAATTATTAAAAACTAATTTCACATGGATTATCATGATACTAAACATTCCCTAACGCATTATACCACTATTAGGGCACACCCATTATAAACATTTCATTTCATGCATAAGTGTGCCACATGATCATATAACATGGAATCATTCAACATAATCATTTATTTCATGATAAATGAATGTGGAATAAATACATGAAATTATATAATCAATAATTATATGATTATAAGGGTGAATAAGCTTTGTATAGTGAAACATTCATGTTATATACAACATGATGATTTTGGCATGGAAAATTGTAGTGTAATTTCGGCAGCATAACAACACATATGGAAATACATAAGTCTGTTGATGAGAGAGAATGGGGTCAATAATCATTTATTAATGAAATATATAGTATGGGGATTCTGGATCATACTATCCCAAAATATGAAATGTAATTTTGATTCATAACATGTGAGAAATATTTGAATGGAAATAAGAAGAGATAAATCCATTACGGAATTTTAGAATGGTAACGGTTGTAAATAGAAGGAATTAATGATAGTTAAAGTGATATCTCATCATTAAAAAATAAATAAGGAAATATGGGGGGAGGTTTGAAATAATTCCTCCACATTTTTAATTGAAAATAAAATATTATAACACCCTGAATGGACTTGGATAAAATATGAAAATGAAGGAATCCATTATGAAAATTCGGAATGGTAACGAGTATACATAAGGGTTCATAAGATGGATAAATGAGAGTATAATGGGATATAATAATTTATAGATAAAGTGGTTAGTAAATTGGATATATATTAAAATATCCCAAAAATTTAATAATATAATTTCAAATACATAACATGAAAAAATGCTTGATAAAAGAGGAGGGTGGAAGATCCCTTATGTAATTTCGGCACAGTTACCAGAGTGCTTAAATGATAATAGTGGGTCGTGTAGAGATTGAAAGGAAAATATAATCATATATAAATAAAATTTATAGTTTTGGGGTCGTGGAACATTAAAAAAATTATAAATATGGAATTTAAGAAGAATAATGTAAAAGTGTAACAGGAATGGAAATGAGAAGAGTGAAATCCCTTACAAAATTTTGGCATAGTAATTTCTTAAGTAAGGGAAAAAATGAGGGAGGATAAATAATAACTTGTTAAAATAACATAAAATGTTAATAAATATACTAATTATAATATAATCACATTATTAACATTTGAAATTACATGAAATGCTTTCAAATAAGATTCTTTCATTTGAAAGGCGGAGAGGATAGTGAGAATCCCTTACTAGAACTATGATAACAAAGGATCAGGACATGCTTCATAAAAGATTTGGGTTCCATTTTATGTCCTTATAATGTATGGAAAAGAATAAGGTAGATCTAAAAATGGTTTTAGTGTTGAGGAACGGATGGTTGTGTGGTTTTATATATGAAATGATAGGGAATTCTTTAATATTTATGTTTTTGACTCTACAAATTAAACTAATCAATAACAAAAACCATAACATGCTTTTTCCCATGTTTTAATTCAAAGGGAAGTGGTATAAAATATTTAATAGGGAAAATAGCCTATAATATAAAATTATTTGGCTTGATTTTGTGGATGTGAGTCACAATCTGAAGGAAATCATTTTAAAATGTTAAAATGTTTTATATATGTTGGAGGCTCCACCAAGGAATTATAAAATTAATCAAACAAATAAAAAATCAAAATATTTAAATGTTAAAACATATATTATCAAAATAAACATTTTATAATTTTTTATTTCACCACTATTGGTTCATTATGATGTTACAAAACACATTGTATATTTATCCGGTATTTAATTTTTACCCATTAATTCGACTCTCTTAGAAAATTATGAAAAATTCACCGTTGTATAGTTTCAACGTCCGGATTCAAAAAAAATATTTATTTTATCTAGATAATTTTCAGAATAAGTGAATTCTAACATTTAAAATAAAAACTGACATTTATTGAAAATTGACGGATTTTGAAAAAAACACAGTTTTTAACCTAAATAAAACATAAATTTCACATCATAAAAATTATATACTCATTTATTATTAATAAAATTAATATGATAATGATATTTTATTAAAATATTATTTATATTAAATAATAATTAATTAATCAAATAAATTATTTATTTAAAAAAAATTATTCTTTAAAAATATATTTCTTGTCTAACTGAATACTTAATATTTTATACAGTAAAAACAAAAGAGATAATCATATTTTATAATTTAAAGGATTTTTCTTATAAATATATTATAATAAAATTATTAATAAATAATTGTTTAATATATTAATTTATATTTTTCTGAAATGTAACATTTTACACGAAAAGTCAATTTATCTAATTCATTATATTTTTGAAAAACTATTCTGTAAAAAGAATTGATAGAATAAGAATTTTATTTATAAAAAATTAATAAAAAAATAAAATAATAATAAATTATTACATAAACCCTTATAAAACTCGCATAATACCTAAGGGAAGGGTGTGCAACAATGATAGACTATTGGGGAGGGTCTGATAACGTTGCCCGAGTGGTAATCTCTATTAATATGCACTTCTCCTGTAGGAAATTATATTTAATAATAACTTGTTAAGGATTAGATTGGGATGAGTCAAGATAAAATCCCAGTGATGCTACCTCTTTCTCGAGATCCGAAAAATAATCTTCATATGGTCGGAGTCAACTAGATGAGGTCATCGTCTCCTTTGTTAGGGTCGAACAGATTTTTTTAAAACATATATTATTACTAGTCATGTGATATGTGTCCCAATGCTATATTATCAACAGTAATGATAAATAAAGGCCATTTAAACCCATTTGGAAAAAATAAAAAAAATTCATGTGTTTTTATATCCATAACACATTTAATTAAATAAAAGAAGGGTAATTTTATTCATGGATGTTCGGGTCGTTACACGCATCTCCTCATAGATGATAAACATCTATGAAAAACTTATCTCTTTTGTGACATCCCATGTCATGAAATATATTATCTACAGAACATATCAACTACTCGGGGGGTTGTGGAACCCTTGAATTAGGGAGCCTATGGTCTCATAAAGTGATCTAACGTAGCACCTCTATGTTGCGGATCTGGATGCTACATTCGGGTAATGTTATTCTTCATAATTGGAGTAATTTGTCCCAGTATAGTTATAGGTTTCTATACACCAATCAATTCTCTTGAGCCAACATAATTATATTAAATCTAAGTGAAATACCTAAATGGGACACATGCATTCTGGTGATTTTTTATTCTTCCACTAGGCTCCATTTCTAATTAATCACATACACTAGATTTGGATATGAATCAAAATCTATACTCTCAGTGTAAAAAAATACATAGAATGAATATCTAATCTCAAAAACATAAACAATTATACATTGTGGAAAAATGTAAATTTAAATAATTCATAATGGGTTGTAATGAAAATTTGAATTATCCTCACCATATCAACTAGGACTATCAAACTAGGAGAATAGTAAGGCACATTGTTGTGTAAGATGATACCATGGGTGAATCCCAAAACTTCATATTGGTGTTTTCACTCATAGATACATATTTTCCAGAACCATGTCCACAAGTAATATCCTGAAAAGTATGTATTTTTAAGAAATATCCACTTATTTTATTCCCTAAAAAATAACATGATGTTATTGTATATTTATCCACAAAACTATCGTGGGGATTTTTCTATAATATACAATTTCTAAATCATGTGTTAATATTTCAAATAAACTTCCTCTGATAACAACAATAAGGACCCAACCCCAGTTTCCTGGGGCGGGTGCCTTATTTAATTACATTTTCTTATAAAAAATGAATATGCATCCCAAAAGGCTATGTAGATATATAGATTTGGAAACAAGGTATATACATAAGTTCATCCTTACAACTTGAAATTAAATACAACATATACATTTTTTTGGGAACATCCACTACATTAACATTATCCTTTCATGTGAATCATAATAATCTTTTTCATGTCCTAATAATATGAATCATAATAAATGGGTGAGCTCAAACACTCATTAATGATTATAAATACAATGGAATATATCATAAATATAAACATTAGGCACGGTGAGTAACTAAAAATAAATTCCTTAAAAAACGAGAACACATTATGGATGGAATAAGAGATAAATAAATAATGCTATAATAACACATCTTCATTGGTATTCAACTATTTGAATAGCCACATGAATTATCAATAATATTGTTAAAATGGGGGAATACATTATGTGAGACAACATAACCATACTATCAAGGCCTCCTGTAAAGACAATAATTATCCATTTTGTCAAGGCCTCATGCCATGACTCTAGTTTTTCTCATGAGACCTACTGATACAGTGAGGGAAAATAATGGGCCCCATTATATGCTTACTGAGTTCAATAAATTCATCATATTAATGGGGATAACCTTAAATAACATATTCCTTAATATTTATACTAACATATGAAATATAAATAATTCTCCTCGAACATTAAGCACAATCACTAACCATTCGGTGTAAATTACTGAATGTTTTAAATATAAAATATCCACATTCAAAACATAGTGGATTATATCAATAAAATTAAACCCATTTAAATATAAGATTAAATAATAGTGTTAAAATGGGTGAAAATCCCCTTTTAAAATCAATGAGTAATTCTTGTTATAAAAACCCTTTTACATAGAAAAGAATAGTTCTTTTGGAAAATATCTATATTAAACAATAATGGATTTGAGGAATATTTCTCATAATAAATAGATTTATTTTATGTGAATTATGTATCTAAATAACATATTACATATTTCTCTTGAAAAAAGATAATAATACAGAAATTCCCATGAATAGGGCTTGTACTTCAGGAAGAATTTTTAAAAGTTGTTTTTAAAATGTGTAACTAAAATAAATTAAAAAAGGATCCCAGTAGGTAAAATTATACATAATGGTAATATATAATTTATGATGGTTACATAATAATATGTAATAATTTCATCGAGGTATGTAAATAATAATAGTAATATGAATGTAAATGGATGTTCGGGTTGAAAACCCTTACCTTAAGTCTGAAAGTGTTACTCACATGATCTTAACAACTTCAATGATCATATTTAGTAATATAAATTAATGACTATAGAACCTACTCAAAATTACATTTATTTATTAAAACCTTATTAGGTTCATTCATGTCTTTTTATAGTTAAGTGATTCAATTTTATTGTTTGGGAGGGTTTTCTTCCTTTCTTTTCTTGATTGGATTACTTTTATTCATGTACTGATAAACATGTAGAATGAGAATGTTTGTCCTGAATTAACAGAAACTTTTATAATTGAACACTTGGTTATAAAATAAATTTGGTAATAGGGGTGAATATAAATAATTACCTAAAACATTAATCACAATTATTTGGGTTAATTTGTAGTTTTTGATCACAATGAGGTAATTTTGAATTATAAATTAATAACATGTGTAAAAAAAGATTTTAGAACCATATATAAGTTATTTAATTTTATTATAGTATTTTAAAAATATCAATATGGTTTCATGACCAGAATGGAAGACGGGAACAGAAATTGAATACCCGTCATCCTTGAATGTGGTAAATTAACACATCTCGAATGGTGTTTTCATTTTTATTATAATGGAATAGGAAATTAGAGATGATGATGAATTATAACATTATCAAAAAAATTATAGTTAATTTAAGATATTTGAGTTATCATAACATTTGGATGAAAATAGGTGAGGAAATAAAAAAAAGAAAGGAGCATGAAAATAAAATAAAGGTTGAGAGACCCCTTAAGAAAATTCGACAGACTAACAATGTCGCTTAAAATTTCATAAAATATTTTCATCAGTAAAAAATGAGTCTCTATAATTATTAAATTATATAGAAATTATGGGGTATATGTAATGACATATCCCAAAATAATCCAATTCAAATTTATAAGAATAACATAAAATGAAAGTTGAAAAAGAGAAGGGTGGTAGATTCCCTTAACATGTAGATTCATTCATAAAAATGCATGTTTGGGACAATGGGGGCTTGATAACTCCTTGAAAATAAACCTAGGGATGTAAAACTACCTGTTCATAGAGGATGATGAATTTTTTATGAAAGAAAATGATAGAATGAGGGGGTATATATAGTAAAAAAGAAATATTTTTTTATTAATTTCAAACGACACATCATTAAGGGGGTTTGAAAACCATAGTCATTCCAATGGTATTTTACAATAGTATTATCCACATTGAAATCCCCTTTTCATAATTTATTTTACAATCATCTCCCATAATTTTATATTAATTATTAAATCATTATGATTTCATTAAACGTATTGAAAACTCAAAATAGTATTTTTAATCTTCATGAAAAATTCACATAAATTTAAAAAAACCCAAAACATCACCCCAACCACTTCTCACCATGTGGAATTCAAAAATGAAAACCATTTATTAGATATAATTTTCTAAATATTTTTAATTTAATTGTCAAATACAATCATAATGTTTTCCAAAAAATAACTTTAAAATTATAGCTCATTTTATAACACCTTGAGAAATTAATCAGTGACTGATAAAATTTTATTATAACCATAAGAAAATAATGTAACAATTTTTTATTAAATTTTATGAAATTTAATTTCAATTTAAAATTATTAAATTAAACATAAAATTGTAATTACAATATTTATGACCTAAAAAATACCAAAACATATACTATGATCATTTTTTCACATAGAGATGTCTGAATTGTATTTTTACATTTATTGTGGAAGTTTATATTTTTTAGCCAATTTACGAGTCATTATTATTCATTACTATTCATACGGGTATGTTATAATTCATAAGGGTATGTTACTATTCATCAAAAATTATTTTTTCCTTATATAACTCCAAATATCCTACTCTATGCAACAGTGTATGTCAATTTATAGAATTTCAAAACCCAATGGTGTTCAAATTATGTTTACTGGATTGGTTATAAAAAATTGGTGCTTCATAGAGACTTAATGATTCATGCATTCAATATTAAATTTCTGGGTATATTCTTAGGGTGTTACATAGGTAGTAGAAGCTTGGCTAGGGTGAGTGGTTTGGGTTTCAAGGATCATCCAGACATGATTTAATTTTATGGTTTCAATAGTATCTATCCATTTCCATGAAGTAGTTTGGCATTGGTGGAGCCTTATAATCCTAATACATGATGAGTCTACACTCTCAGATACAAAAAACTAGTAGTTGTTTAATGAGGAGTATTACCCATCATATTTGATATTAGTTGGGATTCAAGTGGTTCGAGTGTTGTAGTAGAGAGGGATGACAGTGGATGAGTTCATGGGTAGGTTTAGAGACCATAAACCGAACTCTATTGATATGATATCGAAAGACTAATTCTAATAACAAAAGTTTGAAAGGTACTTCACATAGATATTCATTAAATTGTTGATCCAAGGTTGATTTACATCTTTGTCTGGGTGTTAGAGATGGAAAAAAATGATAAAGGATTTCTTATCAGAGGGATCCCAGATAGTTGGAGATGGATGTGTGAATCATAGAGTTGAGATGCCTGCATTAGTTAGCAGGATCTAGATGCCAGGACCTCATCTCTGGAGGACCTATCTTGATCAGATGTATGATCATGTAATACAGGTATAGTATGGAGGAATAGGGAATCCAAGATAGTTTTGGTTCTATGAATGTGACTAGTGAGGTCACATAGCATGAGTTTTCTCGCCCATACATGATGATGAGCATTGGAAGACTTTTGGTGGACCCCCATGATAATTGAAAAACTTTGACTAGGGATATCCTAGACAAGGGCATGGAGGCCCTTAGGGAGGTGGATTTAGAAGGGGATAAGGGAGATCAATGGGTGTTGGACCACATTTTGATATCCTTCCTCCACCACCACTAGGCATCCCACATCATGCATTGGGAGCTGGGAGCTGGGGTTGCAGACACCATCATGCATTAGAGGCTTTTGAGCATGAAGTGCAGTATATGATTAGACATATGATCATTGTGAATTATAATATTTCATATGTATTATTAGTCATGGGTTGAAATCATTTATCCATCATTATATTCCTTTATCATGGCTTGGAGATCCAAATTGAATTGTTATCCCATCAACATTATCTTGATGTTTCTATATTAAACACTAATTTTCAATATTTTATTTTCTGGAAATTGGAGCTGTAACATAGTGAAGAGAGGTTCATGTGGAATATTTTTTTCATAATAATGGAACCCTATAACAAAAATATTGTTATGGATTATTTATCTATGGTCGAATCCAAGATTGTGTTTCATCATAGATTTGTCAGATTCCTTCAAACTAGTGGGATGAGATTCACCATTATTGGAATGACAGATCTCATATAGGGATAATATGGTTCTACGAGCAACATGATTCAACAGATCAACCATTAGTAGGTGAGTATACACCTTGAGAATAAATCTTTTCAAGAATATTTATTATATAAATTATGGAGGATTTCATGATTATATCCACTAAGGACATTCTCAGAAATCCTCTAAGGAGTGATGTGGAGTATTTCATTGAATTTCATCTTGGTACCACTCTGATATCTTCTACAGTATATTTGATAGCCCCTAAATAGCTCTAGGATATGTGAATAAATTGATATGACCTTCAAGATATTGGTTTCACGAGGCCTAGTGTATCCCCCGGGCGACTCCATTATTGTTTGTGAAAAAGGAATATGGGATATTGAGGATTTTCATTTATTATCCTCACCTAAACTAGGACATGATTGGGAAAAATATCACATTTCAATTGAAACATGTCATATTTGAACATTAGTGATGCCTTATATTGTTCTCGAAGATCTGTCTCTAGTCCGGATCCATCCAATTGTTGGTTTTTGACAATGATATTCTAATGCTGGAATTTCGAAGTCCCTATAAACACTATGTCTTCCTAGTAATTCCAATTGGTGTTACAAATTTTGAAAACACGTTTCTAGATTTGGTGATCTAGATATAATATCAATACATACACTATTTTTTTGTTTTCTTCATTAATGACATACTCATCTACTCTGTGATAAAGTAAGATCAGGTATAACATATAAGTATGATTATTTATTTTTTTCAAGAGAACCATCATTATGGTAAATTATCAATGTTCCAGTTCTAGATTCATGAGGTTCACATTATGGGGATTGTATTTTCTATGAATGTTTTTTCCATCAACCAAGTGATGATAGATGTGGTTCATTATTGTGATCCCCCTAATAGAGTCTAAGAGGTTTATAGTTTTCTTTTCATGGATAGGTACCATTACATATTTTTTCCAGCCTTCTCTAGGATTTTGTACCACATAAACACCATTAAAAAGAACGGGAAGTTGTTTACATAGACTCGGAAGTGTAAGGGAGCCTTTCAGGAGTTGAGGATGAAGAAAATGAGTTTACCTTTGTTTATACTACCCAAGGAGCGCATAGAATACATAGTGTATTGTGATTATTTAAGATGTAGGGTCAGCTAAAATTTGATTCAGTGGTAGGAAATCACTATATAAGGTCCATGAAAGTTCAGACCCAATGAGAAGAACTAAATGAATAATGAACTAGTGCCAGATCAACAGGCATCACCCTGTGGATGTGGAGTTACTCTCTTCTGTGGGGGAACATTATGGTTTAGTCAGACCATTAATTTATCAGGTAAGACTTCCCAAAGAGAAAATTGAAAATGATATAAGAGAACTAATGGTTTTCACACATGAATATTAATTTTATACGGTCTAGACTCCTTGGAAGTTAAATGTAATAGCATAATCCCTATGAAAAAATTCCCATGATCAATTGGTGGAAGGGGATTCACAAAATTTTAATTAATTTCAACTGACCCTAGTAGCATAGTATAATGTATATTTTCTTCAGTGGTTGGGTTTGAATCCACTACATACTAAGTGTGTGAGTGAGTCCGAACTAGGAGACATAAAATTTGATGTATTTCAAGACCATATATAAAATTTGGATCACCAGATGGATATTTTATGTGAGTGAATCACATCACTTTTTTAAGGGATGGATATTGGTTCATGTCCTAATGCGAGAGGAGGTGATGTGAGTGTTAGAAAATTCTCCATTGATATAAATCCTAGTGTTGGAAATATGTACATTAATGTTAAGCTGCAGATTTGGTGTTCCGGTATAGTAAAATGTTTTTCCTAGTTCATATCTCAATACCTCACCAGTCATTATGGGAGGAATAACCACTAGGTTTCGGAAGATTTGTTTCATCCCCTTGAGATCCCATAGTTGAAATTGTACAGCATGTCCACGGATATTTTGATTTGGATTCTATTGGATATGAAGTGCCATGACCCCATCTTAGTGATACATAACAAACTCGTGATGTCAGAACACATCCTTGATATCTGGGGGTATATTTTTGTTGAATATTTAGGGTATATGTATATACAGTAGATTCCTCGCCTCTTGGGGTTCCCCTAAATATTTTATCTAATCATGATGTGTGGTTCACATCACAGTTGTATAGATTAATACAGGAGGAGTTTCAGACACATATGAGAATGAGTGTAACCATTCACCCCCAAACTGAAAGGGTAAACCAAGAACACTATCAAGTAGTTAGAGGATATGTTGAGGGATTTTATGTTATAAATTATTTATAGATGTTAATATCACATTCCCTTTGTAGAGTTAGAATATAACAAAATCTACCACTCCACCATCTACATGGATCCTTTTAAGTAACTATAAGGGCTACACTACATTTCACCCTTTTACATGAAAATGATTGGTGATACATCTCTTATGTGGTACAAAGTAGGATCATGTGATGAAAGAAAAGGTCCAGTAAATCCATGAGTGGATGAGGATGAACCATGGTAGGAATAAATATTATAAAAATCAACATCAAGGACCCGATGATTTTAATTAGGGGAGCATATTTTTTTGATAGTCACCCCATGAAGAGGATTGTGGATGTTTGGGAATGGGGGAATAAATCCTTGAAGTTCATCGGGAATTTTGAGATCGTGCATATGGTTGGCGAGGTTTCTTCCCATATCAACTTACCCCCATAACTGGAATGGGTGGGTAGTGTCTTCTATGTCTCATGGATAATAATATACATACATAAACCCACTGACATCATTGACTGTGGTGAGATGGACATTGAGGATGGATCCACTTTAGGGGAGAACCCAATGGAAATCAAGGACAATATGAGAGGACACTACATTGATAAACCATCCCCTTAGTTCACATGTTGTAGATGCATGGGAACATACAGTTGAGTTCCTAGGATATAAAGTGTGAGATGCAGGATTAGTATCCTATGTAGTTTATCTGGTTTTTCTTTTTAGGGTTGAGTAGATTGATGGATGTAATGTTGTAGAAACCCATTTTTTTCTTTGTATGTCTTTGAAATATTTCAATATATATTTTCAAACATAGAAACCGAGACAATGTGAAATTCAAAGGAATTATGTTCTTGGAATTAATATTATAATGATATTTAATATATTATATATTTCAAATGAAAATTTTCTTAAATAAAATGGGATTATTGTAAAATAGAATCACAGATCGGAAATTTGACACAACTAATTATCCTCCCATGAAATTATTACCATATGAACATCCTAAAATAGGTTTATGTGGGTTATTAAGATAATATAACCATTATATGTATGTTTATTTAAATTATTATATAATTAATTTAATTAAATCATAAAAGTAATGAGATAAATTACATTTATATGTATTCTTTAATTGTTATATTCCTAGGGTTATCTTCATAATCCCTGCAAGGATTCTATAGTATTCTTCCACCATAATTTGGTGAATCACATCTAATAATAATGAATCTCAGGATCAATGAAGATCTTCATGCATAAAACCCAAGAAATTCTTTCATCTTTTGGAGACTATGTTATTTGATGAAGAATGATAAAATCTCCACGTAAAACTTTTCAATTCATTGTTTATTATTTTATTAATTAAAATTGTTGAGCAATATCTTCCCTTCTATTATATGTGGAATTTTAAATACACTTCATGTATCCATGTATTTAAATTCAATTATTTATTCAATTTTTATAACCAAGGATTCCCAAATGGGATCAATGAACAATAATACATGGAAAATAATTGATAAACTATTGTTGATTGTTCCTTTCTCCCAAATATTCTTCATATTTTTCACCGATTAGATCCAATAGTTCCAATTTGACATTTTTGGCTGGTATTGAGGCCGAACAGACACTTGGATCCATGAAATAATCTCATTACATGGAGTGATAAAAAATCAAGTGAGGTTTTGGTTAGTTTTTAGATTGGGTGTGGTCATTTAGATGATCGTCATTAAAATCTGGAATAGTTGAAGAACCTAATATGTTAGTGGTGCACAGGTTATGTGGAGTATAAATCAAGAACTAATTTAAAACTACTAGAGTGCTAAAATCACTATCTTGAGCAGGATCCCTCGATTTCATGCAATGGAAAAGCTCAAAAAAATTCAAAAAATATAGATTTAGTGGATGGATTTTATATCTGATATCCTAGAAAAATCATAACTACATGATGTGTATCATGATTAAGACATGACTTTTAATCCTTATAATGTGGTTTATAGGGTTTTTTAGAATTATACAGAGGGTATGATTTATATCCCGAAAACACATCGGGTACCCCATTCACAAGTGCTCATGCATTGTGGATATATACATGGGAAGGACCCCTTGTGGAAAGACACATACATGCACATAGATTTTTACCTAGGTTCCCTAACATGGCTAGAGACTTGGGTAACACCCAATGGGAAGAGACCTTCCCTGTTCCAAAGTACACGAACATGTGACAGGTACATACACATGGCCAACAATCATTGGAAGGGACCCCAATAAGATTATACATGATATTTATTTTCATTGAAATTCATGTATTAATTCATGGATAGTAACCCATGAATCTACTAGGACACGGCTTGGTTGTGGAATGGGACTATATGCAAGGATAGTTCCCTCACACTCCATGAACCCCATGGGATCCATTTAGGAAAATTTAATCTCTCATATCTTCTTTTTTTATTTGTATTTTTACATATGAATAGTTGATCTAGATTTTTTTATGTAGAATACAATGGTTCACTATGTTGTGTCATTTGAGATATGATGTGATACGTTCATGGAATAAATTTTTTTTAGGATCTCTGAAGTGATAAATACAATACTACATGATCACTAGAATATTTTAGAATAGATCTCTCTAATAGAGTTAGGCCAAGTGACATCTATCATTAAAGAGAGTAAAACCCTCCAATGGTGTCAGGTCATGGGTACTCTATCATCAGAGACACTGGAACCCTCCTCGCAGTCAGGACATCGTTCCTATCATATCAAAAAGTGGAATGCTCAACCTGGATTGAGCATGTGTCCCCATCAACTATCATAGTGGAACAATCTTGCTAGGAAGGGAATGGGACCTCTCCAAACAATCATAGTGGAACCCTACTAATGGGTAGGGAATTGGTCCTCTATCAACAATTAGAGTGGAACCCTTCTTAAGGGTGGAGAATGGTTTCTATATCCATTGTTTGAGTGGAAACCTCTAGTTGGAATAGTTTGTGGGTCCCCCATATACCCACTAAGAGGAAACCTTATATTATACTAGGTAATGTGTACTATCGATAATGATTATGGACCCTCGACTATGTGGCATATTGGTAAGGTGAGTCCTTACTTGGATGTTTTCGTCTAGGAAGGGGCATGAGAATTTTTGCATATTGGGTGTGCATATTGTACTATCGTTTACTCTTTTCCTAGTATTATGACTGTGATGGTGATATATTTTCACTCTTATATGGGTTTCTTTGTACTAAAGATATACATATATATATATATATCAATTCCTTTGTATTTGGTTACACCCCTATCTTGGGTTGAAAATACACATGAGAAACACCACATACTTTTTGTGTTTTCTTCTCGTGGTTTGATGAGGTCACTCTCTTGCTATTGGTGTCAAATACATGATGTGTATTCCATCAACACAATATTTTGATACCCTTTTTCTTAGATTATATTTCCCATTCGTTTTCATTTTGTTGATATGCATCATGTTTTCTATCTATAGTATTTATATTACTATTGTGTCTCTTACTACACCCTATAATTAACGGTGTTAAAATGGGATTGTATATTCTCACACATGGATGTTATCATACAATAATTCCTATGACTTATGATGAACATGAACAAATCAGTGTTGACTTCATATAATATTAGTGATACGTGGTTATTTGGACCATATATTGTTGTTATAGGATCACTACTATAAAACCAGCCTTTAATAGCACTAGAAAAGGACATTATTAGTGAAAAAATGCACCGATAATTGAAGCACAGTTAAAATCCTAGAACTTTTAAAATGAAAAAAAAATCACTTTTAAAGGACCTGCTGATAAAGGGTGTATATTTTTTCCACACACCACAACCCCCATATATCAAGGATTTCCACCCCATCCATTTATAAGTGTTACCCCCACCCCATTATCTACGCTTACCCAACCCCATTATCAGTGCTTTAGATAATCCCAACCTCCCATATGTTCCACTTCCACCAGTGACTCTAGAAGGTAAGACCACTATCTTATACACAAGTGCCTTTACCACTCCCCTATATTGTTTTGTTTTACATTTTATGATATATCTAATTATTTTTATATATTTAATAATATTTTTTATACATGTATTTATATATATATCTATAAATATGTTTATATATTAATAAATATATTTTATATGTAAATATGTATAATTATTTATTTATAAAATTATATTTTTATGTTTGAATAAATAAAATGTATGTATATATTATATTATATTATATTATAAAAAAATTATTTTCTAAAAAATTATAAATTTTAAAATCCTTAATATAATTATGAATGTATTCTCATGGAATAAATCTGGTCCCCAATAAAAATGGGAAAAAATACCACCATAAATGAAGCATAAAATATATTGAAAGTCAAAAAATTGTGGTACCCTGACTAAAAACATGGTTATAGAGGAATTCTAGTCCTTTTTGTCTTAATAAATATTACATAGGTCTACATGTTCCACTAAGGGCATAGAGTAGGTCAATGGAAAAAATATGATATTTGCCACAGCCTAAATGGGCATCCGGATCGAAATTTTGGACCTTTTATGTTTGAGTAACGTTTTCAACTTATTTTAGTAATTTTTTTTATTTTATTGAATTTTTATCATAAAAATTGATATTAAATTACTATTACTCATAATAATAAGCATATTAAGAATAAAAAAATATTTTTTTAGTTATTTTATAAGCCATTTGTACCAAATATTTTATATATCAAATTGAAATTCCTATTTAACTTATCAAAAGATAATTTAAAAATATATATATTATATTTATATAAAAATATATATTTATATATAGTTATATAATTTTTAATGATATATTATTATTTTGATGTGTTGTATTGTTACTTCTTGTAAAAAATCATTGATAAAGGGGGGACATTATTATCATTTCTAAAATAGTACTGATAAATATCTCCCTTTATGAGTGGTTTTTTAAAAGTAATGAGAAAAGAAACCATTTATCAGTTCTTATATTAATGCACTGATACTGGTTCCCAATTCTCTATTATTTTTTTAGTTTTGTTAATGATCCCCCTTTAATAGAACTTTTTTAGCACTGGTAAAGAAAGTATTTAACTGAATTTTTTGGTAGCACTATTAAAGCCGTAGTGATGGACAAATCTAGTTCTGTAGTAGTGATATGAGATCATAGATGGGCCCTTTATGTGGTTTATGATAAAATTGTTTTTAGGGTAGAATATATTTCTAGTTGGGTAGGTATTCTTCCTCAAAAACGGAAACCCTGAATGCCTTTGAATTTTTATTTTTTATGAATAATCCCTCTTTAAAAGTTTGATGGGGAACCCTAACATGACCTGTATTCCCATGGAAGATTTCCCATACATGACCCGAAGGCCTCGAGGAATAGTCCCAATACATGAACATGGATTAAATTATAGCTATTTTATGTTTTTATTCATATTCATTGTCACATAATCATTGATATGGTTGAGTTTTTTTTGCAGAGGATCATAGGAAGAGGCCACCCTTTTTGGTTATTCCTTTATGTGCTTGTTGCCACTCCATGGAGAATAGGGGAGAGCTTGGGGTGGTTACAACTCAGGCCCTTGTTACAAATGGGTCATGAAACGAATATAATGATGTTTTAATTTTTGTAAATATCTTTTTTTTATCTATTTTTATCTCATTTGAGAAATGAGAACATCACTTGTCCATACGTGTGGACTACCACCTCAATGAATTAATGGGTTTTGTTTTTCAACACCTGAATATACGGATTGTTAAAATAATAATTAACATTAATATTTATGATATTTTAGAAATTCTTATGATTCTATAATAATAATATTTTTCATACATTCTATCCCTTTCCTTCGATTGTTAACTGATAGTATCCCCCTTGTGTACATGTGGACTACCACCTCCACAATGTGATGTGGTTCGTTTCTAATCTCCACCTCAAATGAATATTTATAAGGACAGAAATAATGAATAAATGTCACATCTATAAAATATTCATAATTATTTAATGGTATATAATTTTCCACTGTATTCTATTTCTACCAAATAAAAAAATTAATACTATGTTAATGTGTAAGTATAGATGGTCGTCTCAATGAAATGACATGGTTCATTTTTCACAACTACCATAATTTATTTGACTTAAAATTTTATATAATTTATAAATATGATAACTGTAACATCCCAAGTAAGTAATGAATAATAGATATTTTTATCTATGTCAATTAATGAATTAGATAGTGTTTTAGAGGCTTAAAATGAAAATAAATCTAATCATAAGCATGGAATACACTAATATTTTTAAAAGATTATTTTACTGCCTTTTGATGGAAACCCATTTTTAAATATATCTTTTGAAAATTTTATAATCTATATATTTCAAAATAAACATATTCATTATTATTGGGACATTGAATTTTACATTGGATAAATTTTTGATATTTTTCTGACAATGTTCATTTTTTGATGAATAGTGAAAAATACTGCATTTTACATCAAAACTGCTTTTTCATTTAATTTAATTATATGGATAGATTATATTTTTAATTGTTCTTAAATTGTAATCTAAAAATTATTTTACCATTTAATCCAATGGTGGTCATTAGGTTTAATTTCACTTTGGAATTGGTCATAAACTAATGCCATACTTTTCATAGATATTGTTTCAAAAAAACCCGCTATTTGTCATGACAGCAGGAATTAATTATTAAATTAATTAATGTGACTTATATGTTTTGAATTTTGTAAAATTGAATTCATTTTTGAATTCGTAATATCAAATATATCTTAGGGTGAATTTTTGGTAATTTTCTGAAAAACATCAATTTTTGATGAATAGTGAAACCACTAAGTGGTACTTATAAAAAACTGATTTTTCCGTTTAAATGAAATTTTTCCATCATTGTGTTTTGAATTTCAAAAATCTGACATAAATGGTTGTCATTAATAAGTAAAATGTGGTTCAATGGGATTAAAATAATTTTTTGGTAAATAGTAACTTATAAGGTTCTTAATCGCGATTAGTGGTAATTAATGTAGTTAATGGTAAAAATATTGTTTTAATAATATGAGATGAGCTTGACACATGTCCTAACCTCATTGGATGTGTCATGGCCGACCAAGACAATCCATGGTTCAACTTGGGGACCCCATGGAGCCACTTTGGATCGGAAATGACATAAATAACTTTTTATTTAATGTTAAAGTAAAAATGACACAAACATGAGTTATGTAACTAAAAAAATTTTTATATGGGGTTATACAAGTCATATTTTTGACTATAAATATTAATTAGAAAGCTAAAAATATTTCCTACATCATAGGAGTTTTTATAAAAAAATTATACATTATATAAATTAACTTATTTATGACATCATCATGATGCAGCGATGACCTCATTATTTAACAATTTAAATAAAATGGAATGTTAATGTAAAATCTAAAACCTACACATGGAAAAAACCAGTTGGATGAGTTGATTTCGAACCCTTATCACCTTATACTTGAATTATATCAATGTGGGACATTTTGAATCCGAAACGCATTTTAAAATAAAGTAACTTATCTTTACTTTCCAAGAGTGACCCTCCTCTCCTCTTATAAAAGGCCCCCACCTCTACCTCCTTACCCACACTCCCAAAGCCGTTCCCTCGACCAACCCCTGCCCATATTGTCTCTACACTTCCCTATATTACTCCTTGAAGCCTCACAATGGGCAGAAGTGTTCCCAAGGAAGCCTTTGAGCTCAAACCAAAGGGAGTTACCCGATTTTAAGGTAATGTCTTCTTTTGAGTCCTTTTGTTTTATTTTGCTTCTCCAACCACCTAAAGTATTTTTATTATTTTCTTTTGTAACAACTCCAGTATCCTAAATATACTAGGATGTTGTTATAATAAGGATTCGAGATA
Source organism: Viscum album (assembly GCA_963277665.1). Classification (NCBI taxonomy): domain Eukaryota; kingdom Viridiplantae; phylum Streptophyta; class Magnoliopsida; order Santalales; family Viscaceae; genus Viscum; species Viscum album. The sequence continues at coordinate 1,993,379,635 of OY728161.1, read as the reverse complement.
CACTTACACACACCTACATCTAATGGTTAACGAATATACTGTTCCGTGGATGGTGAATTTATGCCTCCCGAAACAATTATTGTTCAACATTCTTTTAACACCTTCAAAGGTGGCCATTAATATTTCACTATAATTATATATGATATATAATATGTTTATGATTTCCTTAAGCTTATGTTTTTCTTTTTGGTCATACCTTTATGGTTTCCATTATGGGTAAACGTGATATCTTCATTTAAGGAAGTGCGGACTACCGCCCCCTCAAAGTGATTTGATTCGTTAAATACCATATGTGGGACGTATAAAGGATGAAACTATGATATTAAATATGATATTATACTTGAATTATAATATGCCTTTATTTCATTATGATACCATTCTATAAAATACTAAATATAAATGAAAGTAGCGTTCATGCGTACGTACGGCCTACCGTCTCCATGAACGGTGCATTTCATTTCTTACCTCTAAATGATTATATAATATTATAAATACATGTATATACTAAATATATATGATATATAAATAATGATTATAATTATGGATATAATGGATACATGAACAACATGTAATTATAAAGGGTCTTTTTTTGACTCAAGTACCAATGATCGTTAAAATGACCGTTATTACCTTTAATAATTACATAGTGTTCATGACTTGGTAATAAGTGATATAAAAGGAATAATGAACTTGAAAAAGGTTCTTAAGAAAGTAAAAACTAACTCAAGTTTATTATTCAAGAGATTAAATAACGATCGAGTCAAGTCAGACCCGAGGTATGGGATTTCGTCTCAATCTCGTTTCATTGAGGCATATTTTGTTTTATACACAACCTTCTTTTTTACGGTGTATAAACCCCTTTGACTTTTACGTTTATCCAAAAGGAATCTTTTTTATGCGAAGCTTTTTACTAAATGACAAAAGGGAATGTTTTTTTGTACGTATGCGGCGACAACAACTTCTCTTCCGCCGTGACCTTTATTTGAGTTTTGGCTTCCTCTACAAGCCATACCTTCTTTTTAAAAGAAAAATAAATACCATGTTATAATTTTCTTTTATTTTGGAATTGAAAAAGGTTTTCATGTTGTTTTTATATCATTGTGTTGTATTGATATCTTGTGATTGAAAGGTGGAAATGTTATGTTTCCTTTATGCATGTTTTATGTGATACGATTATGTTGAGGTTCTTTGGAATTATTATGAAGACGGGTGGTTCCGTGATAAACTAAGGGCGGGTGACCCCGATATAGCTATCCAATGCATTGGGTAATGCGAAGGAGTGAAACGTTAAGGTTTTTTCGAAGAGATTTAGGGAATACACTGTGATGGGTATTCCAAACGTAACCAAGATGGTTAATCCATATGTAAGAATGTTATGAATGCCTCAAGTTACCTTTATGTCTTATGATTTCTATTATTTATTTATGATTTGATGAGGTATGTTAAAGTGCTTATGTTTTATGGGTAAAGTATGATTTCATTCTTATGTATATATGTACCCATGTTTCCTTTCCATATTTTTATTTCCCCTACTTAGCTTTTTATGCTCATCCCAAGTTTTTAGAAAGGTTTTTCACAGGTCAAGGGAAAGGTACATGATATGATGATAGTGTAAAGGAAGTGTCAAGAAAGAATCCATGTTTTATTTTAAATATGTTTCCACTGATGGGAAAGAAGAATAATATCTTTATGTAACCACTATGTTTATATGTGGAATGTAATGCATGTTTTAGAATATAATTCTCTAAAACTCTAAACACAAAAAGATCCTCAATGTGTAATATTGTAATAACTCAAGATTAAGTAAGGTTTAAGGCGGGGGCCTTATATTTGGTATCAGAGGTCGGTTTAGATAACTTTAGGAGTTGGAATTCTATTCAATGATTATCCAAATTTTTTTTGAAATGATATAGCATTTGAAGATTACCATGTTGCTTCATCTAAGACATGTTTGTTTAGAATGGTTTTCCGCAGAGGAAACAGGGAAGTACTGCTAGGAAGGCATACAGAAGGAAATAACCTTCAGAGTCAACATCCTGAGATGGTCAGAATTGGAACTGAACAGTTTGTTGCAGTAATGGCGCAGTTGACTCAAGCGATAAATGGGGGTGGTATCCATACACGAGATCATCCATATCAACCGCAGAGGAACATGTCAGTGGTGGAACATTTCATGAGGCAACATCCCCCATCATTCAGAGGATCATCTGAACCTGTGCTAGCTGAAGGGTGGATTAAATCACTAGAGAAGATTTTTGATTTCATGGGGTGTTTAGAAAATTAAAAGGTTAGTCTTGCTATTTACCGTTTGGAGGGTGAGGCAGATCAGTGGTGGTCTATGGTTAAAAATATCAGGTACGCCGATGAGATTGATGCTCTTGACTGGGATGAATTCAAAGGTATGTTTCTTTAGAATTATTTTCCTAAGGCTGTTTGACATAGGATGGAAATGAAATTCATGGAATTGAGGCAAGAGGAAGACTCAGTGGCTACCTATGATGAAAGGTTCACTCGATTGGCGAGGTATGCTCCAAATTTTATCCAAGACCTTGATAGTAAAATCAATCTTTTTTACTCAGGATTAAAGCCAAAATATCGAAGGGCATTAGCTTCTGATGAGTTTAGAAGTTATGAAAAGCTTGTTCGATGTGCTGAGAAGGTGTAAATGGAGTTTTCCGATGATCAATTGTTCTATAACAACCAATAGAAGAAGAGACCGAGGTGGCAGGAGAAAGGTAAGAATTCTTCAAAAAAGTATGATGTTAAGAAAACTAAGTTTCTAGTTTGTGATAAATGTGGCAAAAGGCATTCTGGGGAATGTCTTCTGAATTCTAGAAAGTCCTACCAATGTGGTAAGATGGGACATAAGGCTCGTGATTGCACTAAAAAGGATCAAGGTGAAGGTAAGACCAAATTTGATTTACAGTTAGTGAAATGTGATTGGTCACTATGCAAATGAGTGTCCGACAAAGAGATTAAGTGATGTGAAGGAGTTAGACTACAAACAGAAATGGGTGGTGAAATCCTTTGCAACTACTTCAGCAGATGTCGGGCCATCAAATGAAGTTGTATCAGGTACTTTGTTTGTTTTTTCAGATTATGCCAGTGTGTTGTTTGATTTGGGGTCTACAAATTCTTTCATCTCTGAAACCTTTTCTAGTAAAATGGGAATACCATCTCAAGAAATGAATCCTGAACTTTTGGTAAAAACACATGGGGGGAATGTTGAGTCAAAAAGAATTTATAAGAATCTTCTTATCTTTATCTGTGGAAAGAACCTACTTGCAAACCTTATTGTTCTACCTCTAGTAGAGTTTGATGTTATCCAGGGTATGGATTGGCTCTCTATTTGCCATGCTAAGATTGACTGTAGAGCTAAAGAAGTTTCTTTTCAGAAAGACATTCAGTTTGTGTACAAGAATGAACCCTTACTGTTGATAACTTATCAAGAGGCCGATAAACTTGTAAAAGATGGAAATGAATGTTACCTTGCACACATTGTTGAAAATAAAGGAACTGTTCAGATTAATGATGTTCCAGTGGTAAATGAGTATCATGATGTTTTTCCTAATGAGTTACCTGGAATAATACCAGATCGAGAAGTTGAATTTACTGTTGACTTAGTTCCTGATGCTATGTCAATTTCGAAACCCCCTTATCAAATGGCTCAAATTGAACATTTAGAGTTGAAGGAGCAATTGCAAGATTTATTAGAGAAAGGTTTCATTCGACCTAGAACATCCCCATGGGGTGCTCTTATCTTGTTTGTTAAAAAGAAAGATAGTTCAATGAGACTTTTCACTGATTATAGAACCTTGAATAACATCACTATTAAGAACAAATATCCTTTGCCTCATATCGATGATTTGTTTGATCAGCTCCAGGGAGCTCAGTATTTTTCATAGATTGACCTGAGATCGGGGTACCATCAGCTGAAGTTAAAGGAAGAAGATGTTCCTAAGACCGCGTTCAGTACAAGATATGGCCATTATGAATTTGTAGTAATGCCTTTTGGGCTAACCAATGCACCTGCTGTATTCATGGACTTATTGAATAGAATTTTCCATGAGTTCTTGGATAAGATTGTGGTGGATTTTATTGATGATATTTTGGTGATTTCTAAAAGTAAATAAGAGCATGAAAGACATTTAAGGGATATCTTTCAAACCTTAAAAGAAAATAAATTGTATGGGAAATTCAGCTAGTGTGAGTTTTGGTTGCAACAGAATTCTTTCCTTGGTCACATTGTTTCTAAAGATGGGATAATTGTTGATCATGAAAAAACAAAACTTGTGGAAGACTAGCCAAGACCCACAAATGTAATTGAGATTCATAGATTCCTTGGTTTGGCAGGCTATTACCGAAGGTTTGTAAGAATTTTTTGACGGTTATCTAGTCCAATGACTAAGCTAACTCAGAAGGGTGTTAAGTTTATCTGGACAAAAGAATGTGATGATTGTTTTCAGGAATTGAAAAGAAGATTGGTGAATGCTCTATTTTTGGCACTACCTTCCAGGAATGGTGAGTTCTTTATCTACAGTGATGCTTCATTGAAAGGACTTGGTTGTGTCGTAATGAAGAATGATCAGGTAATTGCTTATGCTTCACGACAGTTGAAAACTCATGAGGTAAATTACCCTACACATGATTTGGAATTAGCTGCTATTGTTTTTGCTTTAAAAATTTGGAGGCATCATTTGTATGGAGTAAAGTGTGAAATATATACCGATCACAAAAGTTTAAAGTATATATTCACTCAGAAAGAATTGAACATGAGACAAGGGAGATGGTTAGAATTAATCAAGGATTATGATTTTAAAATTCATTACCATCCGGAAAAGCAAATAAAGTGGCTGATGCTTTGAGTCGAAAAAGTAATGCTTCATTAGCAATGTTGCATTTGGAACGTGATCCTTTGGTTACGGATTTGATGAACATTGGCATAGAAGTTGTTGGTGCAAGAATTTCTTCTGTTTTGTTTCAGGTATCAGTGAGATCATCTCTATCCGATAGAATCAAGCAAACACAGAAGCAAGACAGTGAGTTGTAGAAAAAGGTATAGAGGGTTCAGAAAGGTAAGTTTCCTGAATTCAACATTGATAATGATTGCGTTTTGAGATTTGGGAAGAGATTGTGTGTGCCTTGTGATTCACAGTTGAAGAGAGAGTTGTTATGTGAAGCTCATAGTTTTCCGTTTTCAGTTCATCCTGGCAGTACTAAGATGTACAGAGATCTGCAGGAGTATTAATGGTGGGATGGAATGAAAAAAGATATTGTTGATTTTACTGTAATGTGTTTGACTTGTCAGCATGTTAAAGTAGAGAGGTGGTTACCGAAAGGGATGCATCAGCCTTTACCAGTTCCAGAGTGGAAATGGGAGAATATATCCATGGACTTTGTTGTGAGATTACCGAAGACATCTTGAGGTAATAATGCAATCTTGATTATTGTTGATCGCTTGACCAAATCTGCTCATTTCCTTGTTGTACAAGATACTTTTTCCCTAGATCAACTTTCCCGTTTGTATCTTAATGATATAGTCAGGTTACATGGAGTTCCTCTCTCCATTGTATCTGATCGTGATCCCAGGTTCACTTCTAACTTTTGGAAAGGCCTTCAGAAGTCTTTGGGTACTGAATTAAATTTTAGTACACCTTTTCATCCTCAATCAGATGGGAAGTCAGAACGAACAATTAGTACATTGGAGGATATGCTACGTTCTTTCTCTATGGATTATTAGGGAATTTGGGACCAACATCTTTCTTTGGTTGAGTTTTCATATAATAACAGTTTTCATTCCAGTATACAGATTTCATCATTTTAGGCATTATATGGGAAGCGGTGTTGAATTCCAGCTTTTTGGGATGAAGTGGGTGAAAGGAAGATGATGGGACAAGAATTGGTAGAAGAGATGGCAGAAAAAGTTCAGCTGATTCAGAAGAACATGAGAATAGATCAGAGCACGTAGAAGAGTTATGCGGATAACTGAAGGAAGGATCTATCTTTCGAGGTAGGTGATCATGTTTTTCTCAAGGTTTCTCCTTGGAAAAGTGTGATGAGATTTGGTAGGAATGGAAAGCTGAGTCCAAGGTTTATTGGACCATATGAAATTCTGGAGAGAGTTGGATCAGTTGCATACCGGGTGGCTTTACCTATGAGTTTATCTCAGGTACATAATGTTTTTCACGTTTCGATGTTGAGAAAGTATATGCCAGATCCAGCTCATGTTTTGAGTCCAGAGGTAGTTCAGCTGGAAGAGAACCTATCTTATGAGGAACAACCGGTCTAGATTCATGACCACAGGGAGAAAGTGTTATGGAATAAGGTGATTAAGAAGATAAAGGTTTTGTGGAAAAACCACATGATGGAAGAGGCAACATGGGAATCTGAAAATGCAATGAGGGATAAGTACCCACATTTATTTGATAAGTAAATAAATTGCGGGGACACAATTTTCTAAACGGGGGAAGGATGTAACATCCCAAGTAAGTAATTAATAATATATATTTTTATCTATCTCTATTAATGAATTATATAGTGTTTTATAGGCTTAAAATGAAAATAAATCTAATCATAAGCATGGAATACACTAATATTTTTAAAAGATTTTTTTACTGCCTTTTGATGGAAAACCATTTTTAAATCTATCTTTTGACAATTTTATAATCTATATTTGTCAAAATAAACATATTCATTATGATTGGGACATTGAATTTTACATTGGATAAATTTTTGGTATTTTTCTGACAATGTTCATTTTTTGATGAATAGTGAAAAATACTGCATTTTACATCAAAATTGATTTTTCATTTAATTTAATTATATGGTTAGATTATATTTTTAATTGGTCTTAAAGTGTAATATGAATATAATTTTACAATTTAATCCAATTCAGGTCATTAGGATTAATTTCACTTTGGAATTGGTCATAAACTAATGCCAATCTTTTCATAGATATTTTTTCAAACAAACCCGATATTTGTCATGACAGCGGGAATTAATTATTATATTAATTAATGTGACTTATATGTTTTGAAATTTTGTAAAATAGACTTCATTTTTGAATTTGGAATATTAAATATAGCTTAGGGTGAATTTTTGGTAATTTTCTGAAAAACTTCAATTTTAAATGAATAGTGAAACCACTAAGTGGTACTTATAAAAAACTGATTTTTCCATTTAAATGAAATTTTTCCATCATTGTGTTTTGAATTTAAAAAATCTGACATACATGGTTTTCATTAAGAAGTAAAATGTGGTTCAATGGGATTAAAATAATTTTTTGGTGAATAGTTACTTATCATGTTCTTAATCGCGATTAATGGTAATTAGTGTAGTTTAAGGTAAAAATAATGTTTTAATAATATTATATGAGCTTGACACATGACCTACCCTCATTTTATGTGTCATGGTAGACCAAGAAAATCCATGGGTCAAAATGGGGACCCCATGGAGCCACTTTGGTTGGGAAATGACATAAATAACTTTTTATTTAATGTTAATGTAAAAATGACACCAACATGAGTTATGTTACTAAAAAAATTTATATGGGGTTATACAAGTCAGATTTTTGACTATAAATATTCATTAGAAATATAAAAATATTTCCTACATCATATATGTTGTTATAAATTTTTTAGACATTAAATAAATTAACTTACTTATGACATCATGATGATGCAGCGATGACCTCATTATTTAACGATTTAAATAAAATGGAAAGTTAATATAAAATCTAAAACCTACACATGGACAAAACCAATTGTATGAGTGTATTTCGAACCCTTATCACCATATCCTTGAATTATATCAATGTGGGACCTTTTGAATCCGAAACTCATTTTAAAATAAAGTAACTTATATTTACTTTCCAAGAGTGCCCCTCCTCTCCTCTTATAAAAGGCCCCCACCTCTACCTCCTTACCCACACTCCCAAAGCCTTTGGATCGGCCAAACCCTACCCATTTTGTCTATCCACTTATCTATATTACTCTTTGAAACCTCAATTTGGGCAGAAGTCTTCCCAAGGAAGCCTTTGAGCTCAAACCAAAGAGAGTTACCCGATTTTAAAGTAATGTCTTCTTTTGAGTCCTTCTGTGTTATTTTGCTTCTCCAACCTTCTAAACTCTTTTTATTCTATTCTTTTGTAACAACTACAGTATCCTAAATATACTAGGATGTTGTTATAATAAGGATTCGAGCTACACTTACACACACCTACATATAATGGTTAAGGAACATACTGTTTCTGTGGATGGTGAATTTATGCCTCCCGAAACGATGATTGTTCAACATTGTGGCCATTAAGATGTCACTATATTTATATATGATATATAATATGTTTATGTTTTCCTTAAGCTTCTGTTTTCTTTTTTTGGTCATACCTTTATGATTTCCATTATGGGTAATCACGATATCTTCATTTAAGGAAGTGCGGACTACCGCCCCCTCAAAGTGATTTGGTTTGTTAAATACCATATGTGGGACGTATAAAGGATGGAACTATGATATTATATATGATATTATACTGGAATCATAATATACCTTTATATCATTATTATTCCATTCTATGAAATATGAAATAGAAATGAAAGTAGCGTTCATGCGTACGTACGGCCTACCGTCTCCATGAACGGTGCATTTCATTTCTTACCTCAAAATGATTATGTAATATTATAAATGCCTGTATATACTGGATATATATGATATTTACATAATGATTATAATTCTGGATATAATGGATACAAGAACAACATGTAATTATAGAGGGTTTATTTTTGACTCAAGTACTAATGATCGTTAAAATGACCGTTATTAACTTAAATAATTAAATAGTGTTCATGACATGGTAATAAGTGATATAAAATGAATAATGAACTTGAAAAAGGTTTTTAAGAAAGTATAAATTAACTCAAGTTTATAATTCAGGAGATTAAAGAACGATCGAGTCAAGTCGGACCCGACGTATGGGACTTCGTCTCAATCTCCTTTCATTGAGACATATTTTGTTTTATACACAACCTTCTTTTATACGGTGTATAAACCCCTTTGACTTTTACATTTATCCAAAAGGAATATTTTTTATGCGAAGCGTTTTACTAAATGACAAAAGGGAATGTTTTTTTGTACATATGAGGCGACAACGACTTCTCTGCTGCCGTGACCTTTATTTGAGTTTCGGCTTCCTCTACAAGCCATACCTTCTTTTTAAAAGAAAAATAAATACCATGTTTTAATTTTCCTTTATTTTGGTATTGAAAATGGTTTTCATGATGTTTTTATATCAATGTGTTGTATTGATATCTTGTGATTTAAAGTTGAAAGTGTTATGTTTCCTTTATGCATGTTTTATGTGATACGATTATGTTGAGGTTCTTGGGCATTATTATGAAGACGGGTGGTTCCATGATAAACTAAGGGCGGGTTAGCCCGATATAGCTCTCCAATGCATTGGGTAACACGAAGGAGTGAAATGTTAAGGTTTTTTCGAAGAGATTTATGGAATATACTGTGATGGGTATTCCAAACGTAACCAAGAGGGTTACTCCCTACGTAAGAATGTTATGAATGCCTTATGTTACCTTTATGTATTATGATTTCTATGATTTATTTATGATTTGATGAGATATGTTAAAGTGCTTATGTTTTTTGGGTAAAGTATGATTTCATTCTTATGTATCATTGTACCCATGTTTCCTTTCCATATTTTTATATCCCTTACTGAGCTTTTTATACTCATCCCAAGTTTTTTGAAATGTTTTTCACAGGTCAAGGGAAAGGTACATGATATAATGATAGTGTCAAGGAAGTGTCAAGAAAGAATCCATGTTTTATTTTAAATATGTTTCCATTGATGGGAAAGAAGAATACTATCTTTATATAACCACTTTGTTTATATGTGGAATGTAATTCAAGTTTTATGATCTAATTCTCTAAAACTATAAACTCAAAAAGATCCTCAATGTGTAATCTTGTTATAACTCAAGATTAAGTAAGTTTTAAGGCTGGGGCCTTATAATAACTGTAAAATTTTAAATATTTTATAGGTAATGAAATATTTCACCCTTGAAAACTGTCAACAAATCAATGATATTTTGATGATATAAATTGAATGAATCTAAAACATCCAATGTAAACATATGCAAGTCATAAGTTAAATAAATCATAATAATATAGGAAATAAAATGAATAACAATTATTAATGTAACATGGATTTTTTTTTAATCATCTATAAAAACAATATAATTTTTTTCTTCATGATTTAGAGAATGTATGAATTTGGACATGAATAAAGGTAATTAAATTTCTTTTAAAATTAATGAATTAATTTTTTCCAACAAATTTGTTTTATTAAATATCAAAAATAATTTATATTTTTATATAATTTTAGATAAAATTCCTCAATATATTATAATTTTCATTTAGAATTTTTTTTGTATTCTTTAATAATTATTAATGGTAAACGTTTTCATTCTTTTTTGTATAGTTTAATTTTGAGTTTTTACAGGATTACAAAAAGAATATTCTTAATGTATATGACATGAATTATATTTATCATCAAATTATTTGTTATTAATTTTTTTGATTCTAATTTAGTATTCCATTTTTTATTTTTAGAAAAATTAAATGGCTCAATATTATTATAATATTTAGTTCTAAAAACATTTTTCTATGAAAAAAAATTCTCTTCTTTTTTATATAACCGACTGTGTTTTCTATATAAGCTATTATACCTTTTCAAATTTGTTTTATGATTAAATTGAAATATATATGTTCATTATTCATTGTAGGTTTAATGGAATTTTTAAATTAATGATGGGTACCCAAAATTATCTTTGACGTTAATTGTCTTAAATATAGCTCTCTAATGCATTAGGTAATGTGATGGGGATTCCTAGTGATAGGTTACTCATAAGAAAAATTTAAATTATATATTTATGTGATTGAATTTTTATGTTTACTATGTGTATCAATTTAATGATAATTTACTAAGGTATATACATAATACTCGTTAATTTCATATAAAAGAACAATTTTGATCTTAAAAGTAATGAAAAATAGATTATGTTTTTAAGGAGATTTTATGATAATTTTAAAATAAATGTAATTTTTTCTGGAAATGATATTCATGAGTTATTATATTTTTAAGATACCTATATTATAAATATTTTTCCTTTATAATTTCATAATAATGATTAATTAATGTAATTATGTAATTAAGTTGTTTTCATGGATCCATAAATAGATTTTTTGTGGTCAAATGTTTTTATAAAATAAGAAAAAAATTTTATGGATGTTTTATCATAAAAAATATAAAATATGTTTATTTTATTTTATTTCCCTTATCACATCATTATAATATATTTTTCACAGGTCTTAAATATGTGAATAATTTTTCATAGTGTAAAATCTATTGATAATAGAGATACAATGAGATAAAAAATTGTGTCTTTATAAAGAACCTATTTTTTTGGGAAATTGATACTTTTTAAAAATTTACAATTTTTATGTAATTTTTTACCTAATAATCTAAATACATACAATGAAAATATCAAGAAAAACATATGGATGTGAAACCTTTTTTATAATCATGTAATTATGGGTTTTTTTAATTTATGGGGTGTAATATTTGATATGAAATGAAATGTTTATATAAAATTATTGTTGAAGATGATGTTAAAAGATACCCTTGTGATATTCTCATTTCAATGTTTATTATCATGGCTATATTTTTGTAGACATCCATGTTGCTTCATCTAGTCCATGAATGTTCATTATATTTTACCATTGACGAAACATGAAACCTGATGTAAAATTAAATTATTAGTATAATATCATTCTAAAATGGAAACATGGAATTGATTTAGTGGAGAATCTTATGGAATTTTTACCTATTAAAATATATGATATTATTTTTGGAACCCCAAAAGGAGAGTTATTGAGAAATCAATATAGAATCATGCCTATATTATAGGATTTCATTAAATTGTTCCCTCCTTATTTTTATGGATCCTCATACCTAGTGAATGATAATGGATGGATTATTTATTTAGAACGTATATTTAATATTTTTTCATGTTTCTAACATATTAAGGTATCCCTTTATATTTATCATTTTAAATGTTCATCCAGATAATGGTTACCCCTGATTGTGAATGATAAGGTAAAGTAAGAAATTGATTATATGGAATGGTTTGAAATTAAATATAACTTCAATGAAAAATTATTTCCTATTGTTCAATAAATGAGAATGGAATTAAAATTATTGGAGTATAATAAGGATTTGATGTATTTTTTTTCCACCATTGAAGCATAATTTAAAATCCATTATAGTTATGATTTAAATTTTATTATTGACCTTTATAATAAAATTGAATAATTTTACTCAGGATTAAATCCATATTTATAAAAACCATTGGCTACATAGGATTTTGGTAGTTCAGATTAATTTTTTTTGAGTACAGTGATATCTAAGATGGGGTGAGTGGATTTTTACGACAATAAGGAAGATAAATTATCTATGCTGTAGGAAATGTTCATGGCTTAATTGGATAAAAAGAGACTTGGTAAAAATTAATTTTCCCCCTTATGATATGTGTGGAATGAATAATTTTGGAAAATACATTATGTGATTTAGGTACTGTAATAGATGGTAAATTCTTGGACACAAGGATGTTGACTCTAATGAAAAGGGAAATTGATTTATTACTATTAGTAATGAAAAGTAGGTAGTGAGTTATTTTAAATGAAATGAGTTTAGAAATTATGATAATTAATATCCAATGATTCTTAATTAATATAGGAACACTTAAGAACAAAAATATATAGTTACGAAAATAAATTTTCTACTACTATTGAATATTTGGGACCCTTAAATGTATAAGTTATATGAACATTAAATATTTATTTAGATTATAATTTTTTTTTTGATTTGGTATCCATGAATTATTTTATATTTCAGAAATTTTTTATTTAAATAGAAATTCCTTATTGAGAAATAAATATATAAATATTTAAAAAAACATATTAGTTGTAGTATATAAGAAACATGTATTTATAAGAATATTCATGTTATCATCTAAGGAATGTTTTTTCGAAAAAAAAATATTTTACATTGTTGATTTTGATGTTATTCAAGGTATGGTTTGGCTATCAATTTATCATTCTTGGATAAATATCATAGATAAAGAAATTATTTTAGAATGTGATTTCAATTTATATGTAATAATGTGTAAATATATATATGATAACACATCATGAAGATTAAAAATAGATATAATATGCAATTGAATCTTATCTCACACATATTTTATAAATTATTAGATCCATTCATATTTCTAATTTTCAAGTAGTAAATGAATATTTAGATGGATTTTTTGATTATTCTCCTGGAGTTAATTCAAATACTTTTGCTAGTTTTACTATGGACTTAGTGCCCGATGAAAATAAAATATCAATAAAACCTAAATTAATGGCTTCGGTTTTGTTATTAATAAAAAAGTATCAAATATAGTGGTTTCATAAAAAGTATTTCATGCACTCAATTACATCATATATGGGTGATCGTGTTATATTTGTTAAAAATAATGATGGTTCCATGAGAAATTTGATTAATGATAGAACACTCTATAACACCACTATTGAGAACATGTATATGTTCCCTAATATAAATGTCTTATTTGGTTATATATAGGTTTTATAGTATGTTTTGAAGATTTAACTCAGGTCAAGGCAGCACAAGAAAAATGTGAAGGAAGAAGAAATTATAACGTTGATGTTCAGTACATGGTATATTCATTAAAAGATTATGGTTAATCCATTCAAGAAAAAAAATTCCTACAATATTTGTAGATCTAATTATTAACGTGTTACATGACTATAAGTATACTTTATTGTCGATTATTTTTTGTTATACTCAGAATGTAATGAAGTTGTCACGGCCCATACACTAGGGCCCAGGTCATGAATACCACAATCTTGTCATCCATAGACCAGGGGTTGGTGACTAGAATCATAATGGAATATCTCTAAAATTGTAAGGAATTGCCTTTAAACCTGCAAACTCAGAGAACAGAAACACAAAAAAGAACAAACCATATAGTATAACTGTAGAAAGTATAAGTATGAACTAATGTATAATGGGCCCGAATAGAAACCCAACAAATGGAAAAATACTAAGGAAACGAAAAACAGCTAATGAGGTTATTTGCTATGGATCCTACCGGAATCATAGTTACAGTTCATCACTATGGCACTATGCATCAACTGGTCACCTCCATGCACCATCTGGTCCTAGCTACCAAACCTTGGTCAGAGCTATCTGTTGTCTGCACAAGACACAACATGGTACGAGTGATTCTCGTGTAGGGGTGATTATAACAATACTCAGTAAGGACGCCAATAAAAATGATGGTCTCTCAAAATTCTACAATGGAAAACCACAAATCATGATCTCAATATAGAATCACATGGTAAAAGACTCTGCTCAAACCATGTGTATAACATAAATAAAAATTATAAATGATGATTAGTCATAAAGAAAAATGTTCTTATTCCGTTGAGAAATTCCACTTTTAAACCTTGAAGAAGTCTCTCTGTCACTGATCTACACAAGGTCGTATGATAGTGATCCACAAAGGGTCATATGACATCGATCCACATAGTGTTATAAGTCACTTATTTATGATTGTCTGCTCTAAGGCTCATCCTCTTAGGGTCGCACTACTACCGATCTATACAGGGTCATAAGTCGTCGATCCACATAAGGACATTTATCGTCGATCCACATATTCTTGTATGTTAGGGATCCAAACTGGGTCATAACTCACTGATCCATGGTGGGCCTCTCTAATTATGTTTCTTTTTGGGTTGTGATAATACTGATCCAGATAGGGTTGTATGCTGTTAATCCACATAGGGTCATAAGTCTTTGATCCACACAAGGTCGTAAGTCATCGATCCACATTGGGTTGTAAGTCCCTGATCCACACAGGATCATAAGACATTAGTCCATGGAGGGAAACTCTAATATTGGTCCATGTTAGTTTTCACTACTTCTAATCCACATAGATTTGTTTGTATTATAATCCACATAGAGTCGATAGGTACTAACACACACAAGAAAACTATTCATTCTTCACGTCACAGCCAGCAAGTGGATTCCCATACATAGCACGCTTGATTTTGGGAGGTTCCTCTCATCAATCCATCATTCATACCTCAACCACCATGATGTCCCATAAATAAGTAATATTAATAACCAATGTGTCATAAGGGTTCCAATGTAATAGATGGCGCGTCAATCAGATGCTCGGTTTGTATGTAATATGCATTTTAGTGCTCAGGGGCCGGTTAGAATCAAGTCCAATCCAACCTGGACATACACTGAGATTATCCAAATTTCAATTGGAGTATTTCAATGGGTCCACCTCTTACTAAGGGTTTTTGTGCTGTAGATGGTTTTCAGTAGGATGTTCGGTTTAGATGATATGGCCCTTTAATTAAAACAGTGTCGTAAGTGGGTCAGGCTCCGGACCCACCCGGTCGGAATGAATCATTCCAGCCCACTGGGCCCAGCTCAAATGTGATGGGTTGTGGGTTAATCTATGGTTTGGGCTATGGGCTCAGTCTGCTGAGTTATGGGCTCACCCCGTTGGTAATAGGATTAGCCCACTGGGCCGCGGGATGGGCCTGACCCACCTGGCTGGCTGCAGCCTGCTGGGCCACTAGACCATCCCGACCTGTTGGATAGGCATGATCACCCATTTGGGGGTGGGGGTTTTCCCCATCCCAAATGGAGAAGTATTCCATTAAGATATTTTATTAGTGGTTCCATTTGGTGCAGTTCCACCTAGCCAGTCTGCATGAACTGGTCATCGGTGGCACCCATGGGCGCGGGTCCTCCCTTCGCCCATTGTCATGGCTTAGAGCCACGGCCCCACCTCTATTGTGCACTTCCATTTCAATTCAAAAAACTTCAATGCATCATGCACTCACCAGATTCCCGCATAATTCATCACGGTTCCTTCAAGAACCACCACCTCCTCACGACCGATTAGAGTCGGCGGCTGCTGCCGCCGTCGCACATGCGGTGTGGTCGTGGGCCACCGGTGAAGCCTTGGTGGTCCGATTTTCATTCATACTATTCCCTTAGTCCATTCGGGAAGTCTCCATCATTTTTTGGCCCCCTATTTTATCTCTCTAACATATTGGTTGATCGACCACTAAGAATGAAATCCATACCAAGGGGCAGAAGGTCTGGGCCATGTTCGGTTCAGCATGTTCCCTTTGCGTTAGCATCATAACAAGGAAATGGTTCAACATCATAAAAAGGAGATGAAACATAAAAACCTTAAAAAACCCCTACCTCAATATTCTTGGATAATTTTTCTAATGAGGGAGACGAACTCTCTTTTATGGTGTTCTTCATCACCCGTCGTTTTCCAGTTTGAGGATCGAGAGGACTAGTATCTTGTGAAATTGGGAACATTACTTAACAAATTAGAATATAAAATACTACATCTTGATTGAATATTTCTTTTACATGACCAAAACATTCCATCATACATTGTTTTTCAGGGGATAACCTAAGAATGTACAGATGAAAAGGGTGAGCTTTAAATCCGATTAAGGGAGTAAAGAAGGCATAACATGAAGAATATAGTACATGTTAGGATATAAGCATTTGAATGAAGCATAAGAGAAACAGGAACATAAATCCATTATATATCCTGATTATTTTAAAATGTAAATGTGGAAAAAACATAAAACATGATTTTATAATGATCCAAGGCTCATTACACATGGATTAGAATGATTAAACCCTCATTTCACATGTATTATCATGAGTAAACCCTTATTGAACATGAATTATCATGAGTAAACCTTTATTTCACATGAATTACCATGAATAAAACATAATTGCACATGAAATAGCATGATTAAAACCTAAATGAACTAGAATTAGCATTATTAATGCCTCATTTTACATGGATTATCATGATATTAACCATTTCCCAACACAATGTAGTTCTATCCTGGGACACCCTTTATAAACATTTCATTTCATGCATAAGTGTGCCACAAGGATCATATAACAGAGAAACATTAAAAATATTCATTTATTCCATGACAATGGAATATGGAATACATATATTAAATTTTATAATCAATAAATATACATCTATAATGCTGAATACCCTCTATATAGAGAAATGATCATGGTGTTCACTACACGATGATTTTGGCATGGAAAATTGCCTTTGCAATTTCGGCTGCTAACGACGTCATATGGAAATTCATAAGTTGGTTTGAAGAGATATAAGGGTATCCTCATCATTTATTCATGAAATAGATAGTAATGGATCATGTAACACAATATCCCATAATATGAAACAAAATTTATATGCATAAAATTTTAGAAATTCTTTGATGGGAATAAGACGAGAGAATTACCTTATGAAATTTCAGCATTATAACGGGTGTAAAAAAGAACGAATTAATGAGATTGAAAGTGATATTTAATCATTAAAAGCTAAATAGGGTATTAGTGTGGAAGTTTAAAATCATAACTCACAATTTTTAATTGAAATTAAAAGCGTATAACAACATGAATATACTTGAGTAAAAATGAAAAAGGAAGCAATCCCTTACAAAAATATTGCATAGTAACGAGTATACAAAAGGGATTATATGAGGGATAAATAAGGGTGAAAGGACATATCATAAATTGTACATAAAATGGGATATAATGAGGATATATAATAACATATCCGAACATAGAAATTAAATAAATTCAGATACATATCATGATAATAATGATTGATAAAAGAGGATGGTAGAAGATCCCTTGTTGAATTTTGGCATAGTAATGGGAGTGATTAAAGGATAATAGGGGGGGATTGATGATAGTGAAAGGAAACTAACATAATATAAACATCAAATTTATATACTACGGGCAATTTAACATCATAACTCAACAAATAAATATGGAACCTAAGAAGCATAATGTAAAAGAGTAGCTCGAATAGAAATGAGAAGAGTAAAATCCCATATGAAATTTTGGCATCGTAATGGCTTAGGTAAGGTTCAAAATTAGGGAGGATAAATAATAACTCATTAAAATAACATAAAATGTAATTTAATATAATGATTATAAAAAGATCAAATTACAACCATTTGAAATTACTAGAACTACTTTCATATAAGGTTCTCAAATTTGGAAGGAGGATAGGAAAGTGAGGATCCCTTACTTGGAAGTGTTATCCCAAAGGCTTGGGAGAGGTTTTTTGGGAGCTTGTGGGATAATTTTAAGGACTCTAGGAAGTATAGGGTATAGTCTGGTTATGCTAGAAATGGTTTTAGTGAAGAGTAATGGGATGTTGGGTCGGTTTATATAGGAATATAGAGGGATTCATTATTATATAGGTTTTGGGAACTACAGATCAATCTAATCAAAAACACAAACGATACCATGGTTTTTTTGCATGGCTTCATAAAAAGGGGATCAGTATTCAATATTTTATAATTCCATGGGAAGAACATATTAAAATATCAAGCTTTCTTATTTGGAGGTGAGTCTCACTCTCAAGGAAATCAATTTAAAATGTTAAAATATTTTATATGTTTTGGAGGGTCCACAAAAGAATTATAAAGTTAAAAAAACTCATATAAAATCAACATATATTAATTTGATAACATATATTAACTGAGTATACCGTTTATAGTATTTTATTATATCACTATTGTCTAATTATGATGTCATAAAACACAATATATATTTATTCGGTATTTATGTTTTACACAAAAATTCTATTATCTCCGAAAATATTGAAAAACTTTCCAATGGATAATTTAGATATCTTGTTTCCAAAAATAATATTTATTTTATCTAAATAATTTTTTAAATATTTAAATTTCCACTTTTAAAATAAATACCGTCATTCTGTGAAATTTTATGGGTTTTGAAAAAGAATTGTTTTTAACATTATTAAGAATTACAATTGACTTCATTAAAATTATATACTCATATATTATTCATAAAAGTAGTTTTATAACAATATTTTGTTAATATATTCATTATTTCAAAAAATCATCAATTAAATAAAATAAATTCATTAATTAAAATATACATTTTTTATCGTATAAAAATATAATTCTTATCAAACTGAATAATTAATATTTTATAGTCTAAAGAAAATATATATAATCATCATTTATACCAAAGAAGATATTTAGTATAAAACTATTATAAAAACATTGTAAAAAACATAGTTTAATATAATAATTTAAATATCATTGAAAAATACCTTTTTATCAGAAACATCAATATATCTAACTCGTTATATTTTAATGAAAAACTATTCTCATAAAAAATTTATAGAATAAAAATTTTAATTTAAAAAATTATTACACAATAAGTAACTAATCCCTTATTAGATAACCCCTTATAACACCCTCACGAGACCTATGGGTAAGGTGTGGGATTGTGATAGACACTTGGGGTGGCATGTATAACATCACTTGTGTGGTAATCTCTATTATCATTCAATTCTCACATAGGTGATTCTATTCAATGTTAACGTGTTGATTATCTGCATGGACTTGGCCAAAACAAAGCCCAGTGACACTACCTCCTTCCTGATTTCTGAAAATTGAGGTTCATACGACTCGAGTCTACTGGAGGAGGCCATCACCTCCTTTTTCGGTGTCAAAAGGATTATTTAAACCATTATATTTGTACTATTCATGTGACAACTGTTCAAATACTATATTATCAATGATAATGATGCATAATATTCATTTAAACTCAATTGGATAAAATGAAAAAATGTCTTGTGTTTTCTATATCCATTAGACATTTAATTAAATAAAATAAAGGGAATTTTATTGATGAATGTTCAGGTGTTTAAAACATTCCCTCCTTAAGAAATTCTTCCCCCATAAGTTTTTTACAACTGTAAAACAGATGAGGGTAACTTTGCTAATCACTTCCTCTAGTTCCCAGATTACTTCGTCAATCTGTTGGTTTCTCCACAACACTTTAATGATGGGAATTTTATTATTTTTTATATCTTTTTTCCTATCATCTATGATCTTCAATGGATTTTCCACGTAGGAATGGTCATTCAAAAATGATAATAAATCAAGATTGAGTAAATTTTATTGTTCGGGAATGTACTTCCTCGAGAGTGATACATGGATTACATTATGTACATGAGATAGGTTCGGTGGTAGTTTTAGTCGATAGGGAAATACTTAAATGCGATCAAGGATCTCCAAAAAGACAATTTTCCATGGAGAAAGCATTCCCTTCATGTAATATCTCACTACAATCTTCCATGGAGATATGCAGAGGAATATCATGTCTCCAACATCATCCTCTAGGTCACATCAACGACTTTTATCATAGTTATTTTTTCAACTCTATGTTTCATTGATGTGTTTCTGGATGAAATTAACCTTATCCTCCATTTCATTGACCATTTTGGGACCTAGATGATTTTTCACCCCAACATCCTCTCAATATGTCATTGTTTTGAACCTCTTCCTATAAAGGTCTTCATAAAGAGCAATTTTGATGCTGGAGTGGAAACTATTATTTTATGAGAACTCAACCAGAGGAATATGTTTATCCCATCTGAATATTAAGTCCATTGATAATTATTTCAACATGTACTCAAGTGTATAGATATTCTACTCAGATTTACCATATGTTTGAGGATGATAATTCATACTGATGTTCAGCCCAGTATTCAGAGCGTTTTGTAGTCTCTTCCAGAACGTAGAGGTGAATCATGGATCTCGATTAGACACAATTGATAGTGGTAATCCATGTATCATTACCACTACTATAATGTATATTTGTGATATATTATCTGATTATAAATCATTTCAAATTTCAATAAAGTGTGAAGCTTTTGTATGAGGAGCCATAATAACCAAGATAGAATTGGTTCCTTTGGATGTATTTGGATGTTTTGTGGAACATTACAAGGTGATATTCTCCCATTTCCATTTTGGTATGGGTATTGGTTGCATCATCCCATTAGGCTTATTCTTCTCAACCGTCACTTTCCGACATATTAGGTGCATTGCGGTATACTAAAATATCTCCTTCTTCGTGTTATCCCGCCAATAATTCCCTTGGAGTTCTCGATACATCATTGTGTTTTTTTGGGGAATAGATACATTCAAACTATGTAAATCATCCAAAAGTTCATTATTTAACTCCAAATTTTGTGGAACATATATTCTTGGCCCAAATCTCCCAATTAATTATTCATTTACATTTATCTTGATGGTTTCACTTTTTCTCATAGTTTCCCCTTTCTGCTGAATTCCCACATCATCCTTTTTAGCATCCTTTAACCTTTTAAAAAGATCCGATTGAGAAATAATTTTTTAAAGGGTTGATTATGGATCCTTATTTATGATTCCCATGTAAATATTCATCAAATATTATATGACTAGATCCTTTTTAATTCCAATCAATGATAGAATTGTTGGGTTTTTTCTACTTAGAACATCTTCCACCTTGTTCGCTTTCTTAGTGTGGTAATGGATTGAGCAGTCACAGTCATTGATCAGCTCTAACCATATACATTAGTTTTTATTTAACACAATATATGTAAATATATATTTGGGACTGTTGTGATCTGTCTATATTTCAATCATATCCCCAAAAAGTTAATATCTCCATATTTTAAATGCAAAGATCACTACTGCCAACTCTAGATCATTATTTGGATAATTGTTCTCATGAATTTTAAAAGTTCCTTTAGTAATAGGAAAAAAATATGTCTTTTTCCATGAATTACATCAAAGGGAGAGTTATAAAAATTTTTAGAAGAACATTATTCCAAACATTAACATGTGATACAACACATATAGATGTTTTTCCTTAATTATTTAATATCATTTATGTTGGGAAATCAATGTTCACAGAAAACATAAAACATATACTAATAGGACATGAATTTAAATAAATTATGACATACACAACTTTTAAGTAGTGGTTATATGTGACCCATTCATTATTATCCATATTATCATTTAAATTCTCATGATCCCAAGATCACGGCGATTGTTGATGATCATTATGCTTCTCAAACCTTACAATAGAGATTTTTCATGGGTAATGCCTAACTTCTACACATTTATAGCATAGAACATTGTAACATTCCTTAGAAGGAACATTTATTCCATCCATCACATTATCCATTCTTTCATGGTAATTGGATACTTTATGCCCTTCGTTTTCTCACATAAAACATATCCTAGTCCCTTTATGACATTTCACTTAGTTCCTCTTTCCACACATTTATCACGAAGGAAATTGGATCTTTATCCCCTTATAAACTATAGAATATGGAATTTAATGAGATTACATCTTCCTCATCCTTGATTTCATTGTGCATTCAACAATGTGTCAATTGTTAATCATGATTTTTGATAGATGGATTGGCATAATCACGATATGTCCTACTTGAATTCCAATTTGACTGGTAATATCATTGGAGAATTCATCAAGATTCCCTTCGCAGTAGTTTTTCACCAATTTATACATATTACATGCCATTTCTAGATTAATATGAATATTAGGGATGGGTACCTTAATCATTTTAAATCATAAAGGGGAATCCAATGACATTAAATGGACAAGTTATAAATTACATTTATTTCTTTAAATTAAGAATTTATAGGCTTCAATATATGTTATATGTGATATATTTTTTAATTTATATTCTTATAATTTTTTTTTTCATATTTTAAAAATGGATCATACTAAGATTATTAATTTACCAAAGCATATCCACTGGGAGCATCAAACCAATAGTTCATCAATTCCTGTTGTCATGCACTAGTTCTTCATCGAGTCTAACTCAAATTAGTGTTCTCTAGTTTTAACCCTATATACATCTATCCTAGATCTGCCTATACTTGTTTGTATCTATATATGGATTTATTTTTATGATAAAACAATTAAACTATATTTACCAAAATTATTGTATGTTTTTCTAATTCATAGTCTTATCCCTATGGCTTTCACTAGATTTTTCATATCCAAATCCAAAAAATCAAAACATATCCTTGGATAACAACTATAACAACCATGGACATTATTCCACATATAAACATGATTTATTACCTAATTTTCTAATTAAGACAACTCTAGGGAACGAGAGGTCTATGGTCTTGGAAAATTAGGAACATTACATAAAAACATAACAAATAAAATACAACATCTTGATTGAATGCTTATTAAACATTACCACAAAATTCCATCATACTTAGTATTGTATGGGATATCCTGAGGACATTCATAAGTGAAGGGTGGTCTATAAATCCCATTAAGGGATTAAATAAGGCATAACATGATGAAAACAGTACATGTTATACAATAGGCATATCAATGGAGAAGAAGAGAAACATGGACATAATGGTATTATATATCATGATTTTCATAACATGGAAATATGGAAACAACATAAAACATGATATTATCATGAGAAAAGTCTCATTTCACATTTATTAGCATGATGGTAACCTAATTACACATGAATTATCATGAATAACCCCTCATTTCACATGAATTAGCATGATTAAACCCTCATTGCACATGAATTAGAAATAGTAAATCCTCATTTCACATGAAATTGCACGCGTAAACTCTCATATCACATCAATTAGAATTATTAAAAACTCATTTCACATGAAGTATCATGATACTAAACCTTACCTACTCCATTAGATGACTACAAGGGTGCACCCTTAATAATCATTTCATTTCAAGCACAAGTGTTCCACATGATCATCTACATGTAATCATTCATCATCATCATTTATTGCATGATAAATGAATGTGGGATACATAAATGAAATTATATAATCAATAATTTTATTTTAATAAGGGTAAATAACCTTCATATTGAAAAATGGGCATGGTATTTATTACACGATGATTTGGGCATGGAAAATTGCTGTTCAATTTCAGCAGCCTAATAGCATATATGGAAATACATAAGTTGGGTTGATGAGAGAGAATCAGGTCAATCATCATTCATTAATGAAATATATAGTAAGGGGTTCCTGGAACATAATATCCCAATATATTAAATATAATATATGTCCATAACATGTGATAAATATTTTAATGTAAATACGAAGAGATAAAGATTTTAAAGAATTTTAGAATGGTAACCGGTGTACATGGAAGGTATTAATGATAGTGAAAGTGATATCTCATAATAAACAAATTAATATGGAAATATGGGGGAGGTTTGAAATAATTCCTCAACATTTTAAATGAAAATAAAATGTTTAACACCATGAATAAACATGGGTAAAAATGAAAATGGAAGGAATCCCTTTTAAAAATCCGACATGGTAACGATTATACATAAGCATTACTAAACGAGATAAATGAGAGTTAAAGGGGATATCATCATTTATATGTAAAATGGTGAGTAAATAAGATATATAATAAAATATTCTAACAATTTAATAAAACAAATTCAAATACATAACATAAAAAAAAGCTTGATAAAGGAGGAGGGTGGAAGATCCCTTATGTAATTTTGGCATAGTTAGCATAGTGCTTAAAGGATCATAGTGGGTATTGTAGAGATTTAAAGGTCAATATAATAATATATAAATAAAATGTATAGTTTGGGGGTCGTGGAACATCATAACACAACATATAAATATGGAATTTAAGAGGCATAATGTAAATGAGTAACATGAAAGAGAATGAGATAAGTGAAATCCCTTACAAAACTTTGACAAAGTAACAGCTTATGTAAGGGTAAAAATGAAGGAGGATAAATAATTACTTGTTAAAAAACTTAAAATGTTAATTAATATATTTATTATAATATAATCACTTTATTATCTTTTGAAATTACATGAATTGCATTCCAATAAGATTCTAGAATTTGAATGGAGGAGTGGAAAGTGAGAATCCCTTACTTGGAACATTGATACTAAAGGCTCTGGGAATGATTCATTGAAAATTGGGGTTCCATTTCAGGTATTTATGATGTATGGAATAGAGGATCGTAGAGATAAAAATGGTTTTAGTGTAGAGGAATGGATGTTAGGATGGGGTTATATATGAAATGAGAGTGAATTATTTAATATATAGGTTTTGGACACTACACATTAAACTAATCAAAACCAAAAACCATATCTTAATTTTTCCCATGTTTTATTCCAAAGGGAAGAGTTATAAAATATTTTTTTATGTAAAAGATCCTAAAATATTAAATTATTAGGCTTGATTTTGTGTATGTGAGTCACACTCTTAAGGAAATCATTTTAAAATGTTAAAATGTTTTATAAGTGTTGGAGGCCCTACCAAGGCATTATAAAATTAATAAAACAAATCATAAATCACAATATTTTAATTTTAAAACATATATTATCATAATTATCCTTTTAGAGTATTTTATTACATCACTATTGGGTCATTATGATGTTATAAAACACATTGTATATTTATTCGGTATTTAATTTTTACCCAAAAATTCAATTGTCTCGGAAAATTATGTATAATTAAACGCTGTATATTTTCTATGTCCAGATTCCAAAAATTTTATTTATTTTATCTAAATAATTTTTTAAATATATTAATTTTAAAATTTAAAATAAAAAAGGATATTTAATAAAAATTGACAGATTTTGAAAAAAACACAGTTTGTAACCTAAATAAATCATAAATTTTATATCATAAAAATTATATAAACATATATTATTAATAAAATTTATATGATAATAATAATTTATTAAAATATTAAATATTTAAAAATATATTAATTAATCAAATAAATTATTTAATTAAAATAACAATTTCTGTTATATTGTTTAAAAATATAATTCTTATCTAACTGAATAATTAATATTTTATAGAGTAAAAACAATAAATAAAATCATAGTTTATAATTGAAAATATTTTTCTTATAAAAATATTATAATAAAATTATTAATAAAAATTTGTTTAATATATTAATTTATATATTTCAAAAATGTAACATTTTACCCGAAAAGTCAATTTATCAGATACATTATATTTTTGAGAAAAACAATACTCAAAAAATAATTGATGGAATAAGAATTTTATTTATAAAAAATCAATAAAAAAATAAATAAATAATACATTATTAGACAAACCCTTATAACACTCACATAATACCTATTGGAAGGGTGGGTGATTATGATAGACTCTTGGGGCATCTTTGATAACATTGCCGGAGTTGTAATCTCTATTAATATGAACTTCCCCTGTAGGTGATTCTGTTTAAGAATAACATGTTTAATCTTAGATTGGGATGAGTCAAGATAAAATCCCAGTGATGCTACCTAATTGCCAAGATCTAACAATTAATCTACATATGTCCTGAGTCTATTAGATGAGTTCATCGCCTACATTTTCTATGTCGAATTGATTTTTTAGAACCTTATATTTGTACTAGTCATGTGATAATAGTTCCAATGTTATATTATCAACAGTAATGATAAATTACGGTCATTTAAACCCAATTTGGTAAAAGAAAATAGGTTCAATTTTTTCTATATCCATAACATATTTAATTAAACATAAAAAATGAATTTTATTCATGAATTTTTTGGTGATTACACGCATCTTCGGACAGATAATAAACTTCTACAACTACCTTATCTCTTTTGTTACATCACATGTATTGAAATATCTTCTCTAGAGAACATATCCACTGCTCAGGGTTTTGTGGTACCCTTTAATTATAGAGGCTATAGTCGCATAAAGATATCTAACATAGCACCTCCATGTAGTAGATCTGGATGCTCCATTGGGGTAAGGTTATTTTTCATAACTAAAGTAAGTAGTCCCAGTGTAGTTATATGTTTCTCTACACCAATTTCTACTCTAGAGACAACATATTTATCTTACAACAAAGGGTAATCCCTATATGGGACACGCGCATTCCGGTGATCTCTATTTCTTCCACTAGGTGCCATTTCTAAATAATGGCATACACCAGATTTGGTTATGAATCATAATGTATACTATCAGTGTAAAATAATACATAGCATGAATATTTAATCTCATAATAATAAAAAAGGATACATTGAGAAAAAATTTAAATTTCAATAATTCATAATTTGTTGTAATGAAAATGGGAATTATCCTAGGCATATCCCATAGGTGTGTCAGACTAGGTGCATAGTAAGGCCCATTGTTGTATGAGAGGATACAAAAGGTGAAGACCAAAACTCCTTTTTGGAGTTTTCACTACTAGATACATCTTTTCCAAAAGAATGTGAACTTGTAGTATCTATAAAAGTCTGTATTTTCATGAAATATACAAATAATATATTCCCTACAAAAATACCATTATTTTCATGAATGATTATCCTCAAAGAAAATCTTAGGTATTTTTTCTATAATATACATTTTATAAATCTAGTTTAAATGTTTTCATACAATCTTCCTCTGATAAAAATAGTAAGGAACCAACCCTAGTTTCCTAGGATCGATGCCTTATTTAATTACATTGTCATATAAAAAAGGTATATGCATCCGGATAGACAAAGTAGATAAGTATATTTGGAAACAAGGTTCATACATAATTTCATCCTTACAACTTGAAATTAAAGACAATATATATGTTTTCTTTGGAACATCCCCTGCTTTGAGTTTATCCTTTCATTTAAATCATAATATACTTATTAGTGTTCTATGAAAAAGAATCATAATAAATGGGTGAGCTCAAACACTCATTTAGGATTATAAATACAATGGAATATATAATAAATATAAACATTTGGCATTATGAGTAACTAAAAATACATTCCATAAAAACCAGAACATATTATGGAGGGAATAAGAGATGAATAAATAATTCTATAATAAAACATATTGATGGGTATTCTACTGGTTGTATAACCACATGAATAATAAAAACTAATCTCATAATGGGGGAATTCATAATGTGAGACATCATATCCATACTATCAATGCCTCGTGCAAAGACCATAATTATCCATTTTTTTATGCCTCGTGCCCTGACTATAGTTTGTCTTATGAGACATTCTGATACACTGAGGGAATATAACGAGCCCCACTATATTCTTACTACGTTCAATAAATTCTTCATATTAATGGGTATAAACATAAATAAAAAATTCATTAATATTGAAACTAACATATGAAATATAAATAAAGTTCCCTGAAAATTAAGCACAAACACTAACCATTCAGTGTAAATTGTTTATTATATTTATTATAAAACATCCACATTCAAAACATAGTGGATTATCTCAAAAAAAATAAACCCATTTAAAAATAAGAATCAATATTAGTGTTGAAATGATCTAAAATACCCTTTTAAAATCACTGTGTAATTATTTTTATAAATACCCTTTTACATGGAAATGAATAGTTCTTTTAGAAAATATCTATATGAAAACATATGTGATTTGAGGAATATTTCTCCTCATAAATATAGTTATTTAATGTGAATAATGTTTGTTAAAAACATATTATTGAGTTCTCTTTATAATATGTAATAATTAATAAATTCCCATTAATTGGTTTTGTATGTCAGGAAGAATTCTTTAAAGTTGTTTTTAAGATGTATAACTCCAATATAATAAAAAAAGGATTCCTGTTGATAAAAATATATAGAACAATAATATAAAATTTATTATGGGTACATAATAATATGTCATAATTTCATTTAGGTATGTATATAATAAAATTAATCTGAATGTAAATGGATGTTCAGGTGGAAAACCCTTAACATATGTCTAAAAGTGTTCCTTACATGACCTTAACGACCTAAATAATCATATTTAGGAAAATAAATTAATGATGATAAAATATACTATGAATTTAATTGATTTAGTAAAACAATATTAGGTTCATTCATGGTTTTTTTTGTTAATATATTTAATTTCATTGTTTGTGAGCATTTTCTTCTTAGATTTTCATGATTGGATTACTTTTATTCATGTACTGATAAACATGTAGAATGAGAATGGTTCTCCAGAATTGAAATAAAATGTTATTATTAAGATCATGGTTATAAAATTAATTTTTTTATTGGGGTTGAATATAAATAATTATATAAAACATTAATGACAATTTTTTGTGTTAATTTGTGGTTTTTGATCACAATGATGTAATTTTTATTTATAAAATAATATCTTGTGTAAAAAAAGATTCTAAAAACATATATAAGTTTTTTAATTTATATTATAGTGTTTTTAATCTATCAAAATGGTTTAATGTCCATAAATGATGATTGTAACAGAAATTCAAAACCCATCATCATTAAATGTGGTAAATTAACACATCTCATATGGTGTTTCCATTTTAAGGATAAAGGAATGGGAAAGGGAAGATGATGATGAATTATTAAATTATAAAAAAAATTAATCTATATTTAAGGTACTCAACTTATCATAAAATTTGGATGAAAGGAGGTGAGGAAAGAAAAATAAAAGAAAGGAGCTTGAAAATAAAAGAAACGATGAGGGATCCCTTAATAAAATTCGACAATCTAACAATGTCGCTTAAATTTTCATAAAATATTTTAATTAGATAAAAAATGGATATCTTTAATTATTACATAATATGTTCATTATGTGGGATATATATTGAATAATCCAAAAAAACAATTGAAATTAAATAGAATAATATAATATAAAGCTTCAAAAAGGGAAGGGTGGAAGATTCCCTTAACATAAAGAGTCATTCCTAAAACTAGAAGGATGGGACCTTGGAGGGCTTGAGAACATCTTTAAAAGACAACTAAAGAGGTAAAACAACCAGTTCTTTGAGGATGATGAGTTTTGTATGAGTGAAAATTAATGGATGAGTGGGTATATATAGTAAAAGAGAATGAGTTTTTAATTATTTTCAAATAACACATCATTATGGGGTTTTTAAAATCCATAGGATTTCTCATTGTACTTTCCAATGGTATTATCCACATTGGAAACCTCATATCATATTTTAATGTTAAAACATCTCCCATGATTTTATATTAATTATTAAATCATTATGATTTCATTAAATATACGGACATCTCATAATAGTATTTTTACTCTTCATGAAAAAGTCACATATTTTAGAAAAAACCCAAAACATCACCCCAACAACATTTCACCATGGGGAATTAAAAAATTAAATCCATTTAATAGATATATTTTTCAAAATATTTTTAATTTAATTTTCAAATATAATAATAATTTATTCCAAAAAACAACTTTAAAACTATAACTCATTTTATAACTACATGAGAAATTAATCAAGGTCCAATAAAATTATATTATAACCATAAGAGAATAATAAAACAATTTATTATTAAATATTTTTAATATGAATTTTTATTTAAAATTATTAAATTAATCATAAAATTTTAATTACAATATTTATGACATAAAAAAATACAAAAACTTATTCTATGATCATTCTTTCACATAAGGATTTCTAAATTGTGTGTTTAGATTTATGGGTGATGTTTCATTTTTTGTGACATTTAGTAGTCAATATTATTCATTACTATTCATACGAGTATGTTACTGTTCATAAGGGTATGTTACTATTCATAAAAAATTATGTTTTCCTAGATAACTCTAAATATCCAACTGTACGCAACCATGTATGTTAATTTATTGTATTTCAAAACAAAATGGTGGTCAAATTATGTTTACCAGATAGGTTATAACAAATTGCTGCTTTATAGAGACTTAATGATTCATTTATTCAATATTAAATTTCTATTTATATTCTTGGGGTGTTACATGGGTAGTAGAATATTGGCTAGAATGAGTGGTCTGGGTTTTAAGGCTCATCCAAACATGAATGAATTTGGTGGCTTCACTGGTATCTATCCATTTCCTTGAAGCAATTTGGCATTTGTGGAGCCTTACAACCCAAATTCATGATGAGTCTACACTCTCATTGGACAAAAACAAGTAGTTGTTTCATGATGAGTATTACCCATAAAATTTGATATCAGTTTGGATTCAAGTTGTTCTAGAGCTATATTAGAAATGGATGACAATGGATGAGTACATTGATAGGTTTAAAGACCATAAATTGTACACTATTGATATGATCTTGAAAGCCTAATTCTAATCACAAAATTTTGCAGGGGGATTCACATATATATTCATCAAATTGTTGTTCCCGGGTTTATTCGCACATTGTCCAGGGTTATATATAAGGAACTACTGATAGAGGGATTCCTATTAGAGGGATCCCGGGATAGATGTAGCTGGATGTGTGCATCACAGAGTTGAGATTCCTGCATCAATTAGAATTATCTAGATGCTGGGATCTTAGCTCCTAAGGACCAATCATGATCAATCATATGGTCATCTAATACATGTATAGTATGGAGGAATAGAGAATATGAGAGAGTTTTAGTTCTATGAATGTGTCTAGTGAGGTCACAATGCATGAGTTTTCTCGACCATACATGATGATGAGCTTGGGAAGGCTGTTGGTGGACTCCCACGATAATGGAAACACTATGACAAGGGATCTCCCAAATGAGTGGATTAAGGCCCTTAGGGGGTAGATTTAGAGGTGGATAATGGAGATTATTGGGTGGTAGACGACATTATTATATCCTTTCACAACCACCACTAGGAATCCCACATCAGGCATTGGGAGCTGGGAGCTGGGTTTGCAGACACCTCCATGCATTGAAGGCTTATGAGCCTGAAGTGCAGTATATGATTTGACATACGATATCTGTGAATTATAATCTTTCATAAGTATTAGTAGACATAGTTTGAAATAATTTATTCATCTCCGTATTCCTTTTTCAAGGCTTGGTCCTCAATGTTGAAGTGTTATCCCATCATCATTATCTTGAGTTTTATATATGGAACACTTATTTTGAATCTTTTATTTTCTGGAAATGGGAGTTGTCACATAGTGAAGAGAGGTTCATGTGGAACCTTTTGGTCATCATTATGGAACCCTATATCATAATTATTGTTATGTATTAGTTATCTATGGTCAAATCCTAGATTGAGTTTCAGCATAGATTAGTCAGATTCCTTCAAACTAATGGGATGAGATTCTCCTTTACAAGAAAGATAGATCACATATTAGGATAATTTGGTTCTACGAGCACCATGCTTTAACTCATCAACCATTAGTAGGTGAGTATATACCTTGGGTAAGAAATCACTTCCTTCATACTGATTCCATCAACTGTGGATGATTTCATGAATGTATCCACAAAGGACATTCTCAGAAAACCTCTATGGAGTGATGTGGAGTATTTCATTAAATTTCATCTTGGGACCACTCTAATATCTTATACGATATATTGGATTGCCTCTAAATAGATCTAAGATCTTTGAATAAAGTGATAGGACCTTTGAGATATTTTTTTCACTAGGCCTAATGTATCCCTTGGGCATCTCAATTATTTTTTTTTAAAAAGGTAAATGGGATATTGAGGCTTTGAATCTATTATCCACTCTTAATGTAGTCCATGATAGAGAAAAATTAAATATTTTCAATGAAACGTTTCATATTTAAACATTTGTGAGTCCTGATATTATTCTCTAATATTGATCACTAGTCCGAATATATCCAATTTTGGGTTTGTGAGGCCGATTTTCCAATGTTGGAATTCAGATGTCCCCATAAACACTATGTGTTCCTAGTTATTCCCATTGGAGTTACAAATTATGAAAAATTGTTTCTGGATTTGATGATCTAGATATTATATTTATACATAGACTATTTTGTGGTTTTCTTCATTAATGAAATACTCATCAACTTTGTGACAATGTAAGAGCAGGTATATCTTTTAAGTATGATTATATATTTTCATTAGGAGAACCATCGTAATGGTAATCTATCAATGTTCCAGTTCCAGATTCATGAGGTTCAGTTTTTGGGGAATGTATTTTCTTAGAATGTTTTTCCGACAACCTAGTGATGATAGATGTGGTTCATTCTTGTCATACCCCTAAGAGAGTCTAAGATATTTGTAGTTTTTGTTCCTATATAGGTACCATTGGAGATTTTTTTCAATCTTCTCTAGGATTGGGGACCATCTAAACACCATGAAAATAATTGGAAGTTGTTTACCTAGACTCAGTAGTGGAAGAGTGACTTTTAGAATTTGAGGATGAGGAAGATGAGTTTACCTTTTTTGAGAGTACCCAAGGAGCACAGGGATTATAGAGTGTGTTGTGATTATTTAAGATATAGGGTCAGATGCAATTTGATGTAGTTGTCGGAAATCACCATATAAGGGCCAAGGAAGTTGAGACCCAATGCGAATAACTAAATCACTCGTGAACTAGAGTGTGAACAACTGACTTCACCATGTGGATATAGAGGTACTCACTTCTATGGGGGAACATTATGGTTTAATCAAACCATTAGATTATTAGGTACGACTTCAAAAACAGATAAATAAACAAGTGATAGGAGAACTAGTTGGTTTTCCTACATGATTATGACATTGATATGGTATATAGTCTATGGATGTTAAAATGTAATAGCATACTCGCTTTGAAAAAAGACCCATGATCGATTGGTGGAAGGGGATTCACATCATTTGAATTCTTTGCAACTAACCCTAATAGAGTAGGATGGGGTAGATTTTCTTTAGTTGTTTGGTTTGAATCCACTACATACTGAGTGTGTGAGAGATTCCTACCTGGGAGACATAAACATTGATGTATTTCAAGACCATATATACAAATTGGATCACCAGATAGAAATTTTTAGGGAGTTAATCACATCATTTTTTAAAGGGATGGAGAGTTGTTCAAGTCCCAATGCATGTGGAGGTGATGTGAGAGTTTGAAAATTCTCCATTGATATAAATCCTAGTTTGGGAAATATGATCAATAATGTGAAGCTTTTTATTTGGTGTTCCAGCATAGGAAAAAGTATTTCTTAGTTCATATCTCAATACCTCACCAGTCAATATGGGAGGAAAGACCACCAGGATATGGAAGATCTGTTGCATCCCCTAGAGATCCCATAGTAGAAATTAGACAGCATGTTCATGGTCATTGTGACATGGATTATATTGGATGTGAAGTTTCATGACACCATCTTAGTGATATTTAACCAAATCGGGATGTCATAACATGTCCTTGATATCTGGGGGTATATTTTTGTTTAATATTTTTGGTATAGGTATATACAAGATATTCTTGGCCTCTAGGGGTTCTCCCAATAAGATTACCTAATCATGATGTGTGGTTCACATCACGGTTGTAGAGATTACTACAGGAAGAGCTTTAGACACCTATGAGGGTGAGTATAACCTTTCACCACCAAACTGAAGGGTTGACCGAGAACATTATCAAGTAGTCAGAGGATATGTTGAGGGATTTTATGTTATACATTGACTATAAGTGCTAAGATCACATACCCTTGGTATATATAGAATATAACAACATATACAACTCCACCACTTACATGTATCCTTTTAAGGACCTATAAGGGAGACCCTACAGGTCAACCTTTTACTAGAAAGTGATTGGTGATACATCTCTTTTGGGGTACAGAGTTGGATCATGTGACGATATAGAAGGTCCATTATTTCCATGAGTGAATGAGGATGAATAATAGTAGGCATAAATATTATACAAATAAAAATCATGGACCCGATGATTTCAATTAGGGGGGAATATTTTTTTGAAAGTCTCCCCATGATGAAGATTGTGGATGTTCCAGCATGGGGAATCAATCATTGACGTTCATTAGTAATTTTGAGATTGTGCATATGGTTGGTGAGGTCTCTTCCCATCTCACCTTACCCCTATAACTGGCGTGGGTGGATAGTGTCTACCATTTATCATGTATAATAATATACATGCATGAACCCACTAACATCATTGACTCGGGTGATATGGACTTTGAGGATTGATCCACTTTAGGGGGGAACCAAATGCAAATCATTGTCAATATGAGAGTACACTACATTAATTATCCCTTCCCTTAGTTCACATGTTGTAGCAGCATGGGAACATACAGTTGAGATCCTGGGAGATGGAGTGCGATATGCATGATCAGTATCCTAAGTACTTAATTTGTTTTTCATTTTAGGGTTGAGTAGATTGAAGAATAGAATTTTGTAGAAACTATTTTTTTATTGTATGTCTTTGAAATATTTTATATATATTTTCAGACATAGGAACCGAGATGATGTGAAAGTCTAGGGAATTTTTTTCTTGGAATTAAAATTACAAATATATTTAATATATTATATATTTTAGATGATTTTTTTTAAATAAAATAGGAAAACTGTAATATAGAAGCTCAGATCAGAAATTTGAGACATCTAATTATCCTCAAATGCAATGATTACCATAGAAACAACCTAAAATTTGTTGATATGGGGAATTTAGAAAATATGACCATTATATGTATGTTTATAGGAATTATTATACTATTAATTCAATTAAATCATTAAATTAATGCGACAAATTACATCCATTAGAATTCTTTAAAAGTTATTTTCCTAGGGTTATTTTCATAAACACTGTAATGATTATTTAGTAGTATTCCTCCATCATTTGGAGAATCACGTCTAATGATAATAAATTTCAGGATCAATGAAGATTATCTTTAATAAAACACAAGAAATTCTATCATCTATTTGAGAGTGTGTTCTTGGATGAAGAATCATATAATCTCCAGGTAAAACTTTTCAATTCATTGTTCATTCCATTATTAATTAAAATTGTCGAGAAATATATTCACTTCTATTATATGAGAAATTTTATAAACACTTCATGTATTAATGTATTGAAATTCATTTATTTATTCAATTTTAATAACCTAAATTGTATTACATGATAATGTACCCATGCCCTAACAACGCTGGAAGGTTTCACTCTCTTTAATGATTTAGGACAGTTGGCATAACCCAATTAGAGATATCCACTCTGAAATATTCCACTAATCCTACAATATAGTAGCAATCATTTCATAGTTTCTAAATAAGTATTAATCTATGAATGAATCCCATCATATCTCAAATGATACAAAATAGTGAACCATAATCTTCTACATAAAAAATATTGTTCAGCAATTCATTGGACAAAATACAAATCCAAAAAAAGGAGATATGAGAGATTATATTTTCCTAAATGGAACCAAATGGGTTCACTGCGTGTGAGGGAATCAAACTGGCATGCAGTTCCATTCCACCACCTAGCCATGTACAAGTAGATACATGGGTCAATATCCTTTCATGTATACATAAAGATCTATGATAATTCATATCATATATGATCATATTGGGGTCCCTTCCTATGATAGTTTTCCATGTCTATGAACCTGTCACATGTTCGTGTACTTTGGAACAAGGCTTGTCTCTTCACATGGGGTGTTTCCCTTGTCTCTAGCCATACTAGGGTACCTAGGTACAAATCTATGTGTGTGGATGTGTCCCTCTACAAGGGGTCATTCCCATGTTTTCGTCCTCAAGGAATGAGCACTTGTGAATGGGCTACCAGACTTGTAGTAGGGAAATACATCATTCCATCCATATAATTCTAAAAAAACCTAGACACCGCCTTATATGGATTACAATTCGTGTCTTAATCATGATACACATCATGTAGTTATGATTTTTCTAGGCTATTAGAAATGAAATCCATCCGCTAAATCTATATTTTCTTATTTTATTCAAGTATATCCATTGCATGAAATCTAGGGATCATGCTCGATATAGGGATTTTGGCACTTTTGTTGTTATAAATCAGTTCCTGATTCATACTCCAAATAACATGTGCACCTCTCACATATTAGGTTCTTCCACAATTCAGGATTTCAATGTCAATCTTCTAATGATCATACAAAATCTAAAAACTAACCAAAACATCACTTGATTTTTGATCAGTCCATGTAATGTGAATATTTTATGGATTCATGTGTGTGTTCGGGCTCAGTAACACCCAACAATGTCAAATTGGTACTATAGGGTATAATCGGTGAAAAATATGAATAATATTTGGGATAAAGGCACAATCAACAGTGGTATATCAATTATTTTCCAAGTATTATTGTTCATTGAACCCATTTGGGAGACTTAGGTTATAAAAATTGCATAAATAAATGAATTTCAATACATAAATTCATGAAGTGTTTATAAAATTTCTCATATAATAGAAGGAAATATATTTCTCCATAATTTTAATTAATAATGGAATGAAAAATGAATTTAAAATTTTTACCTGAAGATTATATCATTCTTCATCCAAGAACACACTCTCCAATAGATGAAATAATTTCTTGTGTTTTATGAAAGATGATCTTCATTGATCCTGAAGTTCATTATCATTAGATTTGATTCACCAAATGATGGAGGAAGACTACTAAATAATTTTTCCTGGGTTTATGCAAATAACACTAGGAAAATAACTATTAATGAATACTAATAAATGTAATTTTTCGCATTAATATTATGATTAAATTAAATTAATAATATAATAATTCCAATAAACATACATTTAATTGTCATATTTTTATGAATGCCCCATATCAACCATGTTTAGGTTGTTCTTATGGTAATCATTGCATTTGAGGATAATTAGCTTTCTCAAATTTCTGATGTGGGCTTCTATTTTACAATTTTCATATTTTATTTAAGAAAAAAATCATTTGAAATATAAAATATATTAAATATCTTTATAATTTTCATTCCAAGAACACAATTACCAAAAATTTCACATAATCTCGGTTCCTATATCTGAAAATATATATATAATATTTCAAATACATACAATGAAAAAACATCGTTTTTACAACATTTCATTCTTCAATCTGCTAAGCCCTAAAAAGAAAAACCAAATAAACTACTTAGGATATTGAACCTACATATCGCACTCCATCTCCCAGGATCTCAACTGTATGTTCCCATGCTGCTAAAACATGTGAACTAAGGGTATATTTTATCAATGTAGTTTCCTCTCCTATTGTCTTTGATTTACATTAGGTTCCCCCTAAAGTGGATTTATCCTCAATGTCCATCTCACCCCAGTCAATGATGTTAGTGGATTCATGCATGTATATTATTATCCATGATACATGGATGACACTTTCCACCCACGCCGGTTATGGGGGTAAGATGAGATAGTAAGAGACCTCACCAACCATATTCACAATCTCAAAATTCATGATGAACGTCAAGGATGGATTCCCCCTACCTGAACATCCACAATCCTCTTCATGGGGAGACTTCCAAAAAAACATTCTCCCCTAATTGAAATCATCTGGTCCATGATTTGGATTTGTAAAAGATTTGTGCCTACAATTATTCAACCTCATCCACTCATGTATATAATAGACATTCTCTATCGTCACATGATCCAACTCTGTACCCAATAATAGATGTATCACCATTCAGTTTCCTATAAAAGGGTAACCTGTAGGGTCTCCCTTATAGGTCATTAAAAGGATCCATATAGATGGTGGAGTGGTATATGTTGTTATATTCTAAATACACCAAGGGTATGTGATCTTAGCTCTTATAGACAATGTATAACATAAAATCCCTCACCATATCCTCTAACTACTTGATAATGTTCTCGGAAAGCCCTTCAGTTTGGGGGTGAAAGGTTATACTCACCCTCATAGTTTTCTGAATCTCCTGCTATAGTAATCTCTACAACCATTATGTGAACCACATATCATGATTAGGTAAACTTTTTTTGGGGAACCCCTAGACTCCACGAATCTCGGGTATATACATATACCCCAAATATTCAACAAAAATATACCCCCAGATATCAAGGACGTGTTTTGACATCGCGAGTTGGTTAAATATCACTACGATGGTGTCAGGGAACTTCACATCCAATATAATCCATGTCGCAATGTCGATGAACATGCTGTCTAATTTCCTCTATGGGATCTCTAGGGGATTCTACAAATATTCCATAACCTAGTGGTCTTTCCTCCCATATTGACTGGTGAGGTATTGAGATATTTACTAAGAAAACATTTTCCTATTCTAGAACACCAAATATGAAGCTTCACATTATTGAAAATACTTCCCAAATTATGATTTATATCAATGGACAATTTTCTAACTCTCACATGAACTCCACATGCATCAGGACTTGAACCACTCTCCATCCCTTAAAAAATTGATGTGATTCACTCTCTCAAAATATACATCTGGTGATCCAATTTGTATATATGGTCGTGAAATACATCAAAGTTTATGTCTCCCAGGTAGGAATCTCTCACACACTCAGAATGCTGTAGATTTAACCCTAACAACTAAAGGAAATCTACCCCAACCTACTCTACTAGGTTCTGTTGCAAAGAATTGAAATGCTGTGAATCCCCTTCCAACAATCAATCATGGGTCTTTTTTCAAAGAGAGTATGCTATTACATTTTAAATTTCATGGAGTATATACCATATCAATGAAATAATCATGTAGGAAAACCAACTAGTTCTCCTATCACTTGTTCAATTTTGTTTTTGTATTATCATGGAATACATTTAGTCCCCACGAAAAGGGAAAAAATACCACCATAAATGCGGCTTCAAATATATTGAAAGTTAAAAAATTGGGGTACGCAGACTAAAAACACTGTTATAGAGGAATTCTAGGCCTTTTGTCTTAATAAATGTTACATCAGTTTACATGTGGCACTATGGTAATAGAGCATGTCGATGGATTCAATTTTATATTCAGCATAGCCCAAATGGGAATCCGGATCGAAAGTTATGGACCATAAATATTTGAGTTGTGTAATGAACTTATTTTAGATATTGTATTTGGTTGAATTTTTTTTTCTTCAAATTGATATTAAATTATTATTAGTCATAATAATGAGAATATTATGAATAAAACAATATTTTTTAGTTATTCTATAATTCATTTTCACTAAATATCATATATATCAAATAGAAATGCATATTTAACTTATCTAAAGAATATTTTAAAAAATATATATTATATTTAAATAAAATATATATATATATATATAGTTATATAATTTATGATGATGTATTATTACTTTGATGTATTATATTTTTACTTCTTATAAAAAATTGCTGATAAAGGAGGGACATTATCAACGTTTCTAAAATATAACTAATAAATAACCCCCTTTATCATTACTTTTTTAAAAGTGATGATAAAAGAAAAAATTTATCAGTTCGTGTAAGAATGAACTGATAATAGTCCCCCTTTCACAATTACTTTTTTAGTGTTGTTAGTGATAACCATTTAATAGAAATTTTTTTAGCACTTGTATAGAAAGTCTTTAATATACTTTTTCGGTAGCACTATTAATGCCCTAGTTATGGATGAAGCCAGTTGTGTAGTAGTGATTGGAGATTAGGAGATTGGACCTATATGTGGTTTATGATAAAATTTTCATTTAGTTTAGGACATTTTTTTAGTTGGGAATGTATTTTTTCCCTAACAACGAATGCCCGAAGGCCTTAGATTTTTTATTTGGTATGTATATTCCCCCTTTAAAGGGTTGAGGGGGAACCCTTACATGACCTATATTCCCGTTGAATAATTCCCATACATGACCTGAAAGCCTCGAGGAATAGTCCTAATACATGAACTTGGTTTAATTTATCGCTACTTCATGTTTTTATTCATATTCATAAACACTTACTCATTGATATTGTTGTGTTTTTGTTTAGAGGATCATAGGAAAAGGTCTCCCTTTCTGGTTATTCCTTTCGATTCTTGTTGCCACCCCCTAGAAAATAGGGGAGGGCTTGGGGTGGATACAGATCAGACACTTGTTAGGAATGGCTCATGAAATGAATATACAAAAATGTTTTTATTTTTATGGTAAATATCTTTTTTATCTCTTTTTATCTCATTTGAGAAAAGAAAACATCATTTATGCATACATGTGGACTACCACCTCCATGAATCAATGGGTTTTGTTTTTCAACTCTTTAATTTATGAATGGTTAAAATGATAAGTAGTATTAATATATATGATATTTCCTAAATTCTTATGATTATATAATAAAAATATTTTTCTTACATTCTTACCATTTCGATTCATTGTCAACTAATATCATCCCCCATGTGTACAGGTGGATTACCTCCCCCACAATGTGATTTGGTTCTTTTCTAATCTCCACATCAAATGACTAGATATAAGGTAGGAAATTATTAATAAATGTTACATCTATTAAATATTCATAATTATTTAATGGTATAAAATTTTCCACATTATTCCATTTCTACCAAATAAAACAATTAATACTCTATTCTTGTATAAGTATTGACGGTCGTCTTAGTGAAATGACATGGTTCATTTTTCAAAACCCCCATAATTTATTTTTTTTAAAATGTATATAATTTATAAATAAGATAACTGTAAAATTTTAAATATTTTATATGTAATTGAATCATTTCACCATTGAAAATTGTCAACAAATCGATGTTGTTTTGATTTTATAAATTGATCGATTCTAAATCATCCAATGTAAAAATATGAAATATAGTAGTTAAATAAATCATAATAATATGTGAAATAAAATTAATAACAATAATTAAACTAACATGGAATGTTTCGTAAATCATCTATAAGAACAATATAATTTTTTTATTCATGAGTTAGAGAATTTATGAATTTGGACAAGATTAAAGGTAATTAAATTTCATTTAAAATTCATTTTTTGATGTTTTCCAACAAACTATTTTTATTAAATATCATAAATAATTCATATTTTTATATCTTGTTTGTAATTATTCATCAATATATTATAATTTCCATTTATAAATTTTTTTATATTCTTTAAAAATTATAAAATTTAAAACTTTTACTTATTTTTTGAATGGTTTGATTTTTTGTTTTTAAAAGATTACAAACAGAATGTTTTTAATATATACCAGTTGAATTATATTTCTCATAAAAATAGTTGTTATTAATTTTTTTCATTCTACCATAGTATTCCATTTTTTTATAAAGAATAATTGGCTCAATATTATTATAATATTTAGTTCTAAAAAAATTTCTATGGAGAGAAACTTTTTCTCATCTTTTTGAGATAACTGAATGTGTTTTCTATATAAGCTATATTAACTATTCAAATTTTCTTTATGATTAAATTGAAATATATATTTTCACTAATCATGATAGTTTTAATGAAATTTTTATATGAATGATGAGGTCCCAAAAATAACTCTGACGTTAATTGTCCCCAACATATCTGTCTAATGAATTGGTTAATGTTACGGGGTTTCCTGGTGATAGGTTTCTCATAAGAGAAATGTAAATTATATATTTAGGTGATTAAAATTTTATGTTTACTATGTGTATCAGTTTAATGATAATTTC
This sequence comes from Viscum album, assembly GCA_963277665.1. NCBI lineage: Eukaryota > Viridiplantae > Streptophyta > Magnoliopsida > Santalales > Viscaceae > Viscum > Viscum album. The sequence continues at coordinate 1,993,337,317 of OY728161.1, read as the reverse complement.
CAAAGGCATATACATAATGAAAATTCAAGGAATATAAAAGGAAATTTTTGATCTCAAAATGAATGAATGATGTATTGTGTTTTTAAGGAGATTTTATGACAATTTTTAAATAAATGTAAATTTTTCATGAAATTATATTCATGAGTTTTTATGTTTTCTATGATACCCTTATTATTAATATTATGCCTTTATTAATTTCATAATAAATGTTTAATTAATGTTTTTATTTAATTAAGTTGTTTTCCGGGATCTATAAATAGATATTTGAGGTCAAATGTTTATTATGAAAGACGAGAATTTTGTTGTGAATTTTTTATCATAAAAAATATAAAATAAGTTTATTTTATTTTTTTTACCTTATCACTTCATTATAATATATTGTTCAAAGATCTTAAATATGTTAATAAACTTTTATAATTTACTATTTATTAATAATGGAGATACCATGATATAAACAACTGTGTTTTTATAAAGAACCTATTTTCTGGGAAAATCGGTACTTTTGAAAATTTACACTTTTTATGTAATTTTTTTCCTAATTATCTAAATCCATTGAAATAAAATATCCAAAAAATATATGGAAGTGACTCAATTGTTCAAAATCCTGTAATTATGTGTTTCTTAATATATGGGGTGTTATATTTGATATGAAATGAAATTTTTATATAACATTATTTTTGAAGATGTTGATAAAAGATACCCTTTAAATATTGTAGTTTCTATGTATATTATCATGGATAGATTTTGGAAGACTTCTATGTTGCTTCACCTAATTTATAAATGTTCAGTATATTTTTCCAGAGAATAAATATGAAACATGATGTAAAATTGAATTATTAGTATAATATCATTCTAAACTAGAAACAAAGAATTTATTGAGTGGAGAATCTTATCGAATTTTTATCTAGGAAAATACGTGAAATTATGTGGGGAACCCCAAAAGGAGAGTAATTGAGTAATTCGCAATGAATCATGCTTATATTATAGGATTTCATGAAAATGTTACCTCCTTATTTTATGGATCCTCAAACCAATTGAAATATAATGGAAGGATTAATTATTTAGATATTATATTTCATATTTATTCATGTTTAGAACATATTAACGTAACCCTTTCTATTTATAATTTCAAATGTTAATTCAAGTAGTGTTTACCTATGATTATGAATGCTAAGGTAAAGGAATATATTTATTCTATGGAATGGTTTAAAATTAAATATAAATTCCATGAAAAATTATTTCCTATTGTTAAATAAATTAGAATGGAAATAAAATTATTCAAGTATAGAAAAGATTTTATGTATTTTTTCCACCTATGAAAAATATTTTACAATCCATTATAGTAATGAATTATATTTTATTATGGACCTTGATAATATAATTGATTGATTTTATTCAGGATTGAATGCATGTTTATAAAAAACGTTGGTTTCATAGGATTTTGGTAGTTATGAGTACATTTTGTAGAGTATTGGGAAATATAATATGGGGTGAGTGGGATTTTATGACAATAAAGAAAGTGATGCTATCTATGTGGTAGGAAATTTTAATGACTTAATTCAATAAAAATGGACTTTATAAAAGTAAATTTCCCTCTTATGATATGAGTGGAATGAATAATTTTGGAAAATACATTAGATGATTTAGGAAGTGTCATGGATGGGAAAATATTGAACACACGGATGTTGAATCTAAAGAAAAGTGAAATTGAATTATTTTTATTAGTAATGAAAAGTAGGTAGTGAATTATTTTAAATGAAATGAGTTGGGAAATTATGATATTTAATATCCAATGATTGTTAATCAAGGTGGGATTCCATTAGAACAAAAACAAATAGTTAAAACAATAAATGTTTCTACTATTATTGAATATTTAGGACCCCCAAATGTATAAGTGATATGAAAAATACATATTTATTTAGATTATAATTTTTTTGTTTGATTTGGTATCCATGACTTATTTTATATTTGAAAATTTTTTACTTTAAATAGAAATATCATATTGATAAATAAATATAGAAATATTTGAAAAAAGATATTAGGGGTAGTATATAAGAAACATTTTTTTATAAACATATACATGTTATCATCAATGGAATGGTTTTTCCTAAAATAAATCATTCTTTTACATAGTTGATTTCGATGTTATTCTAGGTATGCTTTGGCTATCAATTTATCATTCTAGGATAAATTTCAAAGATAGAGATGTTATTTTAAAATTTGATTTAAATTTATATATAAGAATGAGTAAATATATATATAACATATCAAGAAGATAAAAAATAGATATAATATGGAATTTAATTTTATCTCACACATATTTTATAAATGAACAGAACTATGGAAATTGGTGTTTTTCAAGTAGAAAATGAATATCTAGATAGATTTTTTGATTATTATCCTATTGTTATTTGAAATTTTGTGGGTAGTTTTACTATGGACGTAGTGTCTGATAAAATTAAAATATCAAAACAACCTAAATTAATGGCTTCGGTTTAGTTTTAAAAAAAGTATAAAATATAGTGGTTTCATAAAAAGGATTTCATGCACCCAATTACATAATATATGGGAGATCATATTCTATTTTTTAATAATAATGATGGTTCTCTGAGACATTTTATTGATTATAGAACACTCTATAACACCACTGTTGATAATAAGCATATGTTTCCTTATATAAATGTCTTTTTTTTCATCTATTAGTTTTATAGTTTAATTTATGATTTATCTCTGGTCTAGGTAGCCCAAGAAAAATATGAAGGAAGAAGAAATTATAAGTTTTATGTTCAATACTAGGTGTAGTCATCACATGTTTATGGTTATTCCTTTAATGAAAATAAATTATCTGACTATATTTATAGATCTAATTGTTAAGGTGTTACATGATAATAAAGTTTTTTTTTGATTTTTTTGGTATAATCTGAATGTAATAAAGATGGAATGACCCATACCATAGACCCATGTTGTGACTACCACCTGCCCGTCTTCCATAGACCAAGGGTTGGTGACTAGAACCATAAAGACATAACCTTAAATGGGGGGAATTTCATTTAAACCTGCAGACACACAGACCAGAAACACAACAATAAAAAACCATGTTGTATAGCTACAAAAAGTATAAGTGTCAACTAAATCATAATGGGATGGAATACAACCCAACTAATGAAAAAAGACAACAGAAAAAATTCTATTGAGTTTATTCTCTAAGGTTCCTACCTGAATAATAGATACAGCTCATCACTGAGGCACTCTGCATCAACTGGTCACCTCTGTGCACCGTCTAGTCCAAGCTACCAAACCTCAGTCAGTGTTGTCTTTCATCTTCACAAGACACATCATGGTATATGTAATTCTTGTGCAAGGTGAGTATAAAAATAATTATTAGGGACGCTTAGACAAACTAAGGTCTCTCAAAATTTCACAATTGAAAACCACAAATAATGATCTCAATATAGAAGTACAGGGTAAAAGACTCATCTCAAAATATGTGTATAACATAAATAAAAAGTATAATGATGATTAGTCATAAAGATAAATCATCTTATTCTATTGAGAAATTCCACTAATGAACAATAAAGTAGTCTCTTTGTCATTGATCAACACAGGTTCATAAGTCAGTGATCTCCAACTTGTCGTAAGTCATTGATCCAGACAGGGTTGTAATTCACTAATCCACAACAGGCCACTCTAAGGCTCATCCTCGAAGCGTTGCACTACTGCTGATCTAGAAAAGGTTGTATGTTGTCGATCCACATAAGTTCATATGTCATCGATACATAAATGGTAGTATGTCATGGATCCACACTGGGGTGTAACTCGCTGATCCATAGTGGTCCTCTCTAAGGTCGGTCCTTGTTGAGTTTTGATACTACTGATCCTGAGAGGATCGTAATTCGTTGATCCACATAGGGTCATAAGTCTTCGATCCAGACAGGGTTATAAGTCGTCGATCCACATAGGGTCGTAAGTCCCCGATCCACATATGGTCATAAGTCATTGATCCATGTTAGGACACTCTAATATTGGCCCAAGTTAGTTTTCACTACTTCTGATCTACATAGATTCGTTCGGATTCTGATCAAAAATGGGTCGATAGGTATTGACTAATACAATATCACTATTCATTCTTCACGTCACAGCCAACCACTAGATTTCCGCACATAGCACGTTGAGGATCCTATCATCAATCCATAGGTCATCCCTCAACTACCATGATTCCCTAGGAGGAAGTTAACTGAATAACCACTGTGTCATAATGGTTCCAATGCAACAGATGGCACGTCAATTGGATGCCCAGTCTGTATGTAACAGGCATTTTAGTGCTAACTGCCCAGTTGGATTCGAGTCCATTCCAACCCAGCCATACAATGAATTTATCCTAAATTCAATTGGATTATTTCAAATGTTTCACTTCATCCTAATGGTTTCAGTGCCATAGACGACTTTTCAGAAGGATGTTTAGTTTAAGAGACATGGCCCTTTAATTGAAACGGGGCCATAAGTGGGTCAGGGTTGTGACTGACCCGGTCGGACCGACCAAACCGGGCCCACTAGGCCTAACCCATAGGTGATGGTCTGTGGGCTGATCTGTGGTCTGGGATATAAGCATGGCCCGCTGAGTCATGGGTTCGCCCCGCTAGACATAAGATCGGCCTACTGGGCTGCGCGATGGGCCCGACCCACTTAGCTGGCCACAACCCACAGGACCACTAGACCAACATGGACTTTCGGATGGGAACAGTCCTCCATTTGGGTGTGGGGGTCTTTTCCTCTTCTTAATGGACAAATAGTCCCTTCAGATCTTCAATCAGCAGCGCCAGTTGGCGCCACTCCACCTAGCAAGTCTGCATGGACTGGTCATCATCGGCAATTGTGGGTGCATGTCCTCCCTTCGCCCACCGTCATGACTCAGTGCCACAAACCCTTCTTTATTGTGTGCTGCCTTGACACACTTCCCAAATAAAATGTTTTCAGCACTAGCCAGCTTCCCACTTCATCTATAACTGGGCCATCATGCGCCGTCGAGGCCGCTATGTCGGCGGTTCTACCACGGGCCACCGGTGAGGCCTCAATGGTTCGATTATCATTCCTAGTATTTCCACAGGACTTCTAGGATGTTCCCATCATTTTGTGGCCCTGATTTCATCTCGCTGCCATGTTGTTCAGTCAACCATGAAGAGCGCAATCCATACCGAGGGGCAGAGTGTATGTGCCTTGTTCGATTCGGCATGTTCCCTTTGCGTTAGCATCATAACATGGGAAGGGTTCAACATTATAAATAGAAGATGAATCATAAACCCCTCAATCAAAAAACCTACCTATTTCTTATTTGATGACGTTTCGGTTAAGGGAGATGAACTCTCCTTTGAAGGTGTTCACCATCGCCCATCATTGTCCAGTTCGAATCCTCTAATGTTTGTTGATGTTTCATTCTACATTGGTGGAAGAAATTTTCATCACATTGTCATAGGATATTCTCTTGAGTGACCAAAAACCATGGCCATGCTTTGTTTAAAAATAATAGAGGGAACCACCCACGCTGCATTTCATTAATGTGGTTCCATAATGAACCACAATTAATGTTCCATTAATTCAACAAACTTCATGTTTACAAAAACCAAGGGTCATGTTATTAAATGACTTCTATTCAAACCTGAAATTACACCACGGTCCCACCAACATCTCTCAATTAATACAAGGAAATAAAAAAATAACTTTGGGGTTATTTTATTATTTTTTTAAGTCGAAAAATTAACGTTTTCATATGACCTTTCCGGTCGAAGTTACGATTTTATTAAGTGAATACAGGTTCTCCAAATTCAATGGTTCCTACAGAGATTTAATCCGACATTGGTTCAAATTATAGAAAACATTTCTAGCATCTTTATTGAAGGTACCTTAATAAAGTTCAAAATTCAGTTCTGGGCTCTCTGGGCCTCGGAATCACATGCAGTCATTTTTTTCTGACTCGTAATAATCACTAATAATTTAATATATATATATATATATATATGAAAAATTCTGGTTCATTACACCCTCCCCACCTTAGGGATTTAAATTCCCAAATTCCAAAAAAACTAGGGCAACACAAGGGGGTATTGAGAATGTATCTGAGCCTCCCACACCCAAGTGCTATCCTAGAGCATTCCTTGTTGCCATCGAACACGCACTAGAGGAATCAGCCACCCACAAAGGACCCACACCTATCGATACTCTATCACCACCGAAAACTCCATGAACGTCTCCCCATCGTCAATGTCCATCTATCCCGAGTCGATAACATGCGATGGATCATTCATATACCACTCCATATATTATAAATTTTAAACTTTATTCACTTAGTGCATTTGTGGGGGAAGATCTAGTGGGTATGCCTCCTCGCATAATATAATGATGATCTGGAAATGTCTGATTAACTTCAAATATAGCATTCCTTCCCAGCCAAATCTCTACAATCTTCATCAGGGTGTGATGCATTGGAAGACATGGAATCCCCCTCGAACTCCAAGGGTCTTTATCCACTATCGACATAAGTCTTCTTACTACTATGTGTAGTCTTAATCTGCTTAAAGATAATCTGCACCTTCTCTGTGGTAGCCCGTACCAACTCTGGACCCATAAGTACCTACCTGCCTAGATCTTTCAAGCATAGAGGTATTATGAATGGTATCCCATAAATTACCTCAAACAGAATGATGAAGACAATGGAATCTTATCTGTTGTTGAATTCAAACCCCATCTGTGGTAGGTAGTCCTCCCAACTCCGGCCAAAATCAAGGACCCAAGCGCCAAGCATGTCCTCAAGCGTTTGTATGGACTGCTCCATATGACCATATGTTTGAGGATGAAAGGCAGTACTCATGATTATATTATCCCCAAACACATCATTTAGTCCCTTCCACAACCGGGATGTAAAATGAGTGTCACAATCTAAGACGATCGTCGATGGTACCCCATGAATTTGTACAATCTTTTGTATATAGAGCTATCCCAATAACTCTAATAATCTCGTCTCTCTGAAGGGTAGGATGTGGGATGACTTGGGGAGTCAATCAATGATCACCCAGATGTAATCAAGGATTCTAGACATACATGGTATCCCTGTCATGAAATCCATGAATATGCCATCCAACTTCCACTATGGCACCTCATGTGTTTGAGTCAAGTGTGCTAGAATCTAGTGCTCATCCATCACTTTCTAACAAGTGAGGCATCATCCATCAAACTCTACCACTTCTTTCTTCATCCATGGCCACCGGTCCATATAACACCCTAAGATTCCATGGTACAATTATCTTTGAATAATGCAATAACATGCATTGTACACAACATGATGTTTTAGCACATCGCGACCAATCAAACATTCCCTATTGAATAGTAATAACCGATTTTTGAAATTTTATAAATTTAATTTTTCAAAATGGACTTCATTTTTGTATTCATAATATGAAAATTATTTTAGGGTGAATTTTGTTTTTGAAAAAACATTCTTTTTTTATGAGTAGTGAAAAACACTGACTTATTGTTTAAAACAAAATTTTATTTAAATAATTAGTTCCTAAAATTTTTTTAGGTAAAAATAGATACATAATACATATATATGTTCAATGTAATTCCTTGGAGTCATTAGGTAATAATATTAGATATATAAAATTTTATTGAACATTTAACGTCTTATACCAACCTTCTAGGATCTTTTGGAAATTTTCATAAAACATAATTTTATCGTTTCTGTGAATTGAATTAGAAACTTTTGAGAGACATGGTTGAAATTCGTATGAAAAATGGGGTTCAATAGGATGAAAATAATTTTTGGTGAATAGAAACATTTGATTTTTATTTATCACGGTTAAAAGTAAATAGGGAAATTAAAGGAAAAAATGATCTTATAATTACCCGAACACATGTCCTAATTAGATTTGATAAGTTTATTTCTACCATAATAAACCATAAGAATAAATTATTATCCTTTTGTTCTACTTGGATTAGATTAGGACATTTGTTACAATTTTATGTAATGAAGAGTTATAAGTGTTAAGTTCATATTTTAACAACTAAAACATTATTTATATTGGGTTATACAAAAGATAAATTCTAATCATAATATTCATTAAGAAGATAAAAATATTTACTACATATTGGTATTTTATTTATTATTTTAATAAATTATATAATTAAATTTATTTATGACACATTAATGATGTAATAATTACCTTATTAGTGAAATTTTAACATATTTGATCGTAGAAATATTAAAATAATTGTAATTTGAGAATTTTTATGTATTACACTAATTTTATCAGTTAATATGAAATTTTAGTGTTTATTAAATATATTTTCATCAAAATGATAATGTCTTTATGTATTAAAAAAATACTAAATAATGACAAAATTGATAAAAATGTGTTTTTAAAAAATACTATATTATTAATTGATATAATATTTAAAAAAATATATGGTTTGTAAATAGGAATTAGTTAAGGTTATATATATTAATAATGAACCAATTTTTGTTCTATTGTCAATTTATAGTATGTTTATTAACCATTTATTAAATAATGCAAGAATACATGGTAAAAGTTAATCTATTTAACTAATTGTTAAATATTAAAGAAAATTTTAATATAGTGACCTAACCCTATTTAAAAACCTATTGGTTGTGAGTTTTTCCACCCATACCCACCTTATCCTCAAAATAAATCCATTTGGAGCCATTATAAACTGAATATGATGGTATAATAATTTAATATTTTTTGTTTCTTCAAAAGTGACCCTCACATCTCTAATAAAATGGTATTTACCCTTGTATCAAACTCACAACTCCAAAGCCATTTGGATCTTCCAAAACCTACTAAAATATCATCCCAACTACCCCCAATTCATCTTAGAGGCCTTAATTTGATCCGAAAGAAAACCTATGGAGCCCTTTTGAACAAATAAATAAGAAGCACCCGAAGAAGTGGTAATAATTTCATCACCTTGTTGAAAGTTCATTTCTTCTTACACTTCCTCTTTCTTTTTTGTTTCCATACCAAAATAATAACTCCAGTACCTTATACAAACTATTGTTTTATTATATATATGGTACAATGATATTCATTATTCTATCCATCCTATGAATGAAAATGTCACTTTATGTGTATACATATGGCTTACCGACTCCACATTGTGATGTTGTTTGTTATTCAACACATAATTATTTTGATGGGTATAATAATTAGTATAACTGATCTAAATAATAAATATAACTTGTTAATTATATTTCATATATTTTATACCATCAAATTTCATTCAACTTTACCATCAATAGAATGATATTGTGGCTCGTGAAAACATATGGACTACTATCTCCATGAACGCGATAAGATTCCTTTCCCATAATAATCATTCAAGAATAATTTTAATTTTAGGAACAAAAATAATATTTAAGAACTTAATATAATTATGGATACGAATCAAATACATCATATCCATAAAAAACATGACTTACTTTACAAAACATATAAAGTAAAAAGATTCAGTTAACACCCTAAACAATGATACTACTAAAATATAAAAATATTAAAAGATCTTATATGGTAACATATTTATGTATGTGGTTCTTGTAAAATTTAATAACAATAATTAAAAAAAATTCCAAGGGTTAAAGTACCCCCGATCAAGGATAAGTATAAGGTAATGGTTAATTCTACAATATCTTCTTTATCCGAGATTGTTTATATGTGAGTATATACTCGAACCACTTTATAATCTACATCTGTGTTTCTTAAAAATTTATTTAAAACATTTTAACAATTTCTTATACTATGGGTTAAAATAATTTATACCCATCTTTGATTTTTTATAATATGTTTCTAATGTAATCCTTTTGTCATTTTCCAAAAAGGTCCTTTATAACATTTTCGTAAAGAATTAAACAAAGAATATTTTTTTAACTTATAAAGAGGGAGAAGATATTTTTTGCCATTACCAGACCTCGAAGATTCCCTTAAAATAGTATAAGAATATTTTCAAAATAAATTTTTTCTTTTATAATTTCAGGACTTTTAAATGATTTGAAAATAGAAATATATATTTCTCTAAAATATTTTTGATTCATCTATGTCAACATCCATTGCTAGATTTTACACTTTTTTGATGTTTATTTCTTATGATACAATCTCCCATATTGTATTGAAGGATTTTTGATATGTATGAATATGGATGTGTTATTTTAATAGCATAAATGATTTATGATTAATTTTTTAACATTTCATATGATAGTTTTAATATGAATGTTCATCTTATGTTTCAACTATTTCATATGAGGAATGAATTGGACTTATTAAGTGAAGGGTGGAGCCCACTAGAGCTCCTTGATGTATCAGAAAGTATCATGAGACAAAATAGTGTCTTGGAAAAGGAACTTGAAGAAATCATATTTGTAGTCTTGGAATGAGGCCATGACTATCAGGTTATGATGTCTGGTATTATGCATTCAATCATTAAAAAATTGGCTATTTATATTACAAGAGATTATTTGACTAGTAGAAAATTAATGTGAATAAGTAAAGAGATTTTTTTGATTTTTCTTTTCTATATTATTCTGATATTCACGTTTAAAATGATTTTGTTTTAGTCTTATACATTTCCTAAAATATTTATGCTTATTGTAGAAAATTTCCACTATATTGATATCATTACTGAGCAACTGAGCTCACCCATTCCTGTGGTTTATTATTCCCAGTATATGAAAAGTATATTATGAATGAACTGAAATGATAGTATAATGGAGATGAATGTGTTAAAAAGAGACAAAATGTTTTTGTTTTTTTCAATTCATAATGTAATATAAAACTTATGTTTTCATAATGTACTTCCAATGCTACTAAATTGATCTGTCTTTTGGGATTTGATCACTTGTGATCATGCCAATATTTTTGTTATAATTCAGAGACTCTGGGTAACTAGGGTTGGGGAATTAAATATGGTATTAGATAATGTTTATTACAAACCTTGGAAGCTATATTTAGAAAAAAACATTGATTATAGAACATTACCCAAAGATAAGGTTTATGGTTTAATATAGAAAATCTTCCACTAATTTTTATAATATAGGGATTTTTAGTATTTTCCAAGAAATACATCCCTTCTATATACAAGAAGCTAGAGGCGGATCTATCCCAGATATACCTAGGAGTGGAAACTCCGACATGGTGTTTTGGGCTTGACCCGAGGTATCCCAGTACACAACAATGGGGCTTGCTACACACTATATTATGACACTCATGGGGGATATGATTAGGATAATTCACATTTCCATTACAAAACATTATGAATGATTTGTGAGTAAATACTTCCACAAAGAATTTTTTTTTGATTATGGATTATATGCATAAACTGTTAAATTTATGTTAGGTATATTACTAGTTTGAAATTTTGTATTTCAAAACATAAACTAATATAGTGTATTACACTATTTAGAAATGGTTCCTAGTGGAAGATATGGATACTGTATCATTGTATGTATTCCATGTATGGATATCCCTCCTACTCAAGATAATTATAGTTGATATGCTGATGCGAACGGTGCTAAATATCATATAACCATAATTGGACAACTCACTCAGGTTATGAATAATAACCATACCCGTATAGAGCACCCTAATCCACACTGATAGGGATCAATGTTAGACTCCTTGAAGAGGAAAAATCCACCAACATTCAATGGGACTATAAATCCATTTGTAGCAGAGCAATGGATAAGTTCTTTAGAGAAAATATTTCACGCTTTAGGGAGTAGTGAAAGGGAAAATGTTTTCATGACAGTTTATCACATCACAGGAGATGGAAATCAATGGTAGTCATTAATTCGTAACTCAAAGGAGTATTAAGAAGTATTAAATATTTAATAGATAGAGTTTAATGATATTTTCAAAAAAACACATTCCTCATGACCATCGAGCAGATATGGAATGAATATTACTATGTCTGAGGAAAAATGAGGATGAAAATGTCACAAATTATGAGGAAAACAGTACAAGGTTATAAAGGAATGAAAAAGATTATACATGTAACCGAAGGAGTAAGAATGATCTATTATTAGAAGGGTCAAAACCATTTCTCTATGGATTATTAGTCTCACAATCCTCCGTACTCATGAATATATTTTCTCATGTGCAATAAAGATAGAAATAAATTATCTACATGTTATGAATTTAATGAATAGAAAGAGAAGAATAAGTCTGCTAAATAATCTTGTAATGGAAATAAGGGGTAGAGGGGAAAAATATGAATTTCCATCCTACAGTAAATGTAGGAAAAAATACCCCGGTACTTTCTTGAATGGAATGAGAGTATGTTAAAAGTGTGTTGAAAAAGACAATATTCTCTTGATTGTAAAGGAAAGAAAGAGGCTTTCAATATTGAATGCTAAAATTTTAGACAAATGCATCACTATGAAAAAGAATTTATTATGCACCAAGGAAACATACCAAAAAATGCCAAGGGAGAATGGCCAAGATTATGTGATCACTACTGCTGGTTTTGAAGCTCCAAATGACATGGAGGAAGGTAATTTAATTGTTTCCTCCAATTTATAAAATTTTTATTTTAATATGGATCATCTCATTATATCAAATCTCCCTACTTTTCTATGAAAATTAGATAATTCTATTTATTTAACAAATAGGATTACAGTTAAAACACCAAAGGAATGTATCATTGCAAAAACGTTTTGTGAATCAGTCCCCATTATAGAATATAAATGTTTGTTATCTTCTGATATCAATAGGATAACCATGATTGAATTTGATATAATTCTCGGTATGGATTTTCATTCAGACCATGATGTGAAAATTTATTGTAAGATGAAAGTGGATACAATTTTCTATGATGATAAAAAGTTCCTAATATTTAGAGCAGAAATGTCACCACCTAATTCTTATATAGATCCACCGCCATTTTCTCTAATAAATTAAATTACTGGTGAGTATGAGAATCAAATAAATATGGTTTATGAAATTAATGTTCAAATATATTACGTACCTATTGTGTATGAATATGATGATGTGTTTCTATAGGATTTACCTGAACATCCTCTATAATGAGAAATTCATTTTTCCTTTGATTTAATTCCTGGTTCAAGGACCATATCAAAGTCCCCTTATAGAATATCCATTGTGTCATTAGTGGAACTGAAGAAAGAACTAGAGGAATTTAGTAATAAAGGATATATTCACCCCACGATTTCTCCATTGGGTGCCCCTATTATTTTTGTTATGAATATAGATGGACCTATGTGGATGTGCATTGACTATAGGGAGTTCAATGTTATACCAATAATGAACAAGTATCCCCTACCACAAATTTATTATTTATTCGACCAACATCATGGAGCTCAATATTTTTCAAACATTGAACTTTGACCTGGATAACATCATTTTTGTGTGAAGAAGGAATACATTCCGAAAAGAAATTTGAACCAGGTATCAGCAGTACGAGTTTATAGTAATGACTTTTCGAATGACTAATGCCCTGTCTGTTTTCATGGGTATAATGAATAGAGTTTTCAAGGAATATCATGATGACTTTATAGTGGTATTTATTGATGATTTATTAGTATACTCCAAAATATAAAAAGATCATTAAAATCAATTGCGCACTATTCGGAAAACCCTCAAGAGAAATGAAATATATAGGAAGTTTAGCATGTGTGAATTATAGCTTTAAGATATTTTTCTTCATGGTAGTATTGTATCTAAGGATGGAATCTCTTTCGATCCTTCAATGACCAATAAAATCCAAGAATGGCCTACACCGAAAAGTATAACTGAGGTACACAGTTTATGGTTTTAGAAGGTTATTATATGTGTTTCATCTAGAATTTTCCCAATTGGAAAACCCATTATCCAAGATCACACGTTAAGGGTTCAATTTGTTTGGACAAAAGTGTGTGAATAATTTTTTGAAAAAATGAAGGGAATATTAGTCAATTGTCCTATCTTGACACTACCATCAAGTAATTACGGGTTTTTTATTTATTGTGATTCTTCAAAGAAAGTACATGGTTTTTTCCTTTTTTAGACTTAGAGAGTTATTTCTTATGCATCACGATAGCTAAAAATCCATGAATGAAACTATCAAGCTCATGATGTTGATTTAGTAGCTATAATCATTTCTTTGAAGACATGGAGACACTATATCAATGGTGAAAATGTGATATATATACCGATCACAAGAGTTTGAAGTATATTTTTTTACAAAAAAACTCATCATGAGGAAAAGACGATGGATTGAACTACTCAAATATTATTATTTCACTATACACTACCACTCGAGTAAAGAGAATAAGGTGGATGCTAGTTTGAGTAGTAAGGATCATGGGGTTTTGAACAAGATGAGAGTTTAAAGGGAACCTATGATAATGGATATTGTAATGATGTATATGGGAATAATAATGGTAGGTGAAACATCAATACTTTTTCAAATGGTTTCCAAACCAACATTACTTTAGAGGATAAAATGTTCTCAAACTGATGATAAGGAGTTTGATATTAAAATTAATGCTGTGAATGATGGAAGATTTATTGACTTCAAATATGAAGATGGAATTTTGAAATTTTTGTGGAGACTTTGTTCTCTTGATATACCTGATATAAAAATGTAATTGTTGGATGATACTCATAGCTCCAATTTCTCTATAATACTCTGTATCACTAAGATGTATTGTGATTTGAAAGAACATTTTTGTGGGACAACGTGAAGAGGGAGATTGCTGATTATGTGTCAAGATGTAAGGTTTTTCAATAGATTAAGTCTGGAAGACAACATCCTAGTGGAGTGACACAACCTTTTCCCATACCTGAGTGCAAATATGATGATATTATAATAGAATTCGTTGTGGACATACCAAAGTCTCCTAAACGGAAGGATGCAATATGGGTCATTGTTGAGCATCTTACCAATCCAACACATTTTATTGCTATAATATAAGATTTACCACTTGAATGTATTCAAATAATATATATTAATGATGTTTTAAGACTTCATGGTGTACCCATATCGATTGTTTCTGATCGTGATCCCCATTTTACATCAAGATTCTAGAAAATACATTAGAAAACCATAGTTACTGAACTTTGTTTGAGCACTTCCTACCACCTTCATACTGATGTACATTCAAAATATACTATTCAATACTTAGAAGACGTGTTGCGATTTGTCTAACTTCACATTCAAGGTATATGGGATCAGTATTTACCTCTGTTGTAATGTTCATATAACAATATATTTCATTCAAGTATTCATATAGCACTATATAGAAATTTATATGGAAATAGATGCCACAAACCAACTTTTTGGGATGATGTGTGTGAAAGAAAACTCGTAGGCCCAAAACTTGTTGAGGAAACTATGGAAAATCTTACGATTATCCAAACCCACATCAGAGCAGCCCAAAGTAAGAAATAGTGCTTTAATGATAACTGATGTAAATATTTTGAATTTCAAGTAGGGGATCATGTTTTCAAAAAGGTATGTCCATGGAAGAGTGTTTTATGATTTTGTAAGAAGGGTAAATTGAGTCCCAAGTACATCAGACCTTTTGAAATTCGAGAATGAATTGGAGTTGAAGCTTACCGTTTGGAAATACCACCTAGTCTCTCTAAAGATCATGATGTGTTTCACGTATCACTGTTGAGAAAATACATTCCTGACCCAATTCATGTAATCACCTATGAATAAAATAAAACTGGAAACTTATCTATCTTATTGTAGAGATCCTAACCAGATTATTGATACTAGATAACAAGAATTGAGAAACTGGACGAATCCTCTGGTAAAAGTTCCATGGAGAAACAATAATATGGAAGAGGTAACATGGGAACCCGAGGAACTTATGATGAAGAACCACCCAAATCATTATATACATTAGTATTCATGATATTTTGAGGTCTAAGTGATTTGAAGGAGGGAATAATGTAACACCCCAAGCTTCTACAGTACGTTTCTATTTGAATAATGCAATAGCTTGCGTTGTGCGTAACTTGGTGTTCTAGCACACCATGACCAATAAAACTATACATTATGAATATTAATACCCTCTTTTTGAAATTTTATAAATTTTATTTTTGAAAATGGGATTCATTTTTTGATTCAGAATATAAAAAAAAATTTACGGTGAATTTATTGTATTTTTATGAAAACTATCATTTTTTATGAATACGAAAAAACACTGAATTATTATTTAAAACTATCTTTTAATTTAAATAATTAGTTATTTAAATTTATTTTTGGTCAAAATAGAGACATAATACCTATATATGTTCAATGTAATTCATTTTAGTCATTTTATAAAAATATTATATATATAAAATTTTATTCAACTTTTAATGTCTTTTATCCACCTTCTAGAAAAAATTACAAATTTGAAGAAAAACAAAATTTTATCAATTTTGTGAATTTAATTTCAAAAATATGAGAGACATTGTTGACATCCATATGTAAAATGTGGATCAATAAGATGAAAATAATTTTTGGTTTATAGTAACTTTTGAATTTTATTTACCATGGTTAAAAATAAATAGGGTAAGTAAAGGTAAATATGATATTATAATTACCCTATCACATATCATAATTCTATTGGATAAGTTTATTTCGACCAAAAAAAACCTTAGGAACAATATATGATCCATTTTGTCTACATTTATTAGATTAGGACATTTATTATTATTTTATTTAAAGAAGAGTTAAAAGTGTTGAACTCGAATTTAATTAACTAAAAAAAATTTAATATAGGGTTATACATAAAATAAATTTGACTATAAATATTAATTAAAAATATAAAACAATTTCCAATGTATTGGTATTTTATTTATAATTTTTAGTTAATAAATAATTAAATTTATTTATGACACAATGATGATGCATTAATTACCTTATTATTGAATGATAAAATAATTTATAATATAAATATTAAAATAATTTTAAATTGAGAGTTTTCAGTTCATCCATGAATATTCTAGATTAATATAAAATTTTATTGTTGATTAAATATATTTTTCGAAAATCATAATTTTTTTATGACATTCAAAAAAACAAATACTAAATAGTGTCAAATTTGTGATAAATGAGTTTTTTAAAAATACTATAATATTAATTGATATAATATTTATAAAAATCTAAGGATCATCCCAATAACATATATAATATTAGATATATCAAAAATTAACCACATCGGGTTTTCTAGGCTCTTTGTATTAAGTTTATTAATCATTTATTATAATAATACAAGAATACATGGTAATATTTAAACTATTTAGCTAAGAGTTAAATCTAAAAGAGAAGTTCAATATGGTAGCCCAAACCTGTATAAAACCTTTTGGTTGATTAGTTTTCGACCAAGCCCCACCTTATCCTCAAAATAAATCCTTTTGAATCCATTATATACTGAATATGATTGTATAATAAATTAATATTTTATTCATTTCCTAAAATGACCCTCAACTCTCTTATAAAAAGGTACTTCCCCTTCTCTCCAAATCACACCTCCAAATAAATTTTTATAGGCCAAACCAGGATAAAAAATCCTTAAATCTACCTTAACTTTGTCCTAGAGGCCTTAATTTGATCAGAAATCTAACCTAATGATCCAATTTGATCAAATCAAATGGCGACACCCGAAAAAGAGGTAATAATTTCATCACCTCTTTCAGGGTTCTTTTCTTCTTCCACATCCTCTTTTGTTGTTGATTCCATACCCAAATAATAACTAAAATACCTTCTATATACTGTTATTTTATTATAAATATGGTACAACCATATTAATTATTCTATTAATCGTATGAGTAACAAAGTCACCATACTTGTGTACGTACAACTTACTGTCTCGACATCGTGGTTTAGGTTTTTATACAACAATTTATTATTTGTATGGGAATAATAATTAGTATAATTTATTTAAATAATAAATATAACATTATAATTATTCATTATATATGATATACCATGAAATTTCATTTGATATCTCCGTCATTAGAATTATATTGTCGCTTTATTAAATATGGATTACTGTCTCCATGAACACGATAAGATTTATTCCCCATCATTATCATTCTAGAATAATTTTCATTTAAATATTAAAAATAATGTTTAAGAACCTAATATCATTATGGATATGAATCAAATACATTTTATCCATAATAAGCATAACTTACGTAACAAAATATATAAATTAAAATGAATCAGTTAAAACCCGAAACAATGATACTACTGAAATATTAAAATATTAGAAGATCATATATCATATCATATTTATTTATGTGGTACCTATATAATTTAATAAATATTATTTAACAATTATACATTAGTATAACGTACCCTTGATCAAGGAAAATTATTAGGTAACGGTTAATTCTACAGTTTCTTATTTATCTGAGGTTGTTTATAAGTGAGTATCAAATGGAAACTCTTTATCATTCGCATCCTTGTTTCTTAAAAAAGTATTTCAAAACATTTTTTCTATTTCCTAGAATATGGGTTAAAGTCTTTATACACTTGTTTGAATTTCTAAAAAAAATTATAAAGAAATCATTTCGTCATTTTCCAAACAAGGTCATTTACGACGATTTATAAAAAGTTAAGGAAATAATGTTTTTTTAACTTATACAGAGGGTGCATCTAATTTTTACCATTATAACACCTTATAATCTTCCATTACAAGATTAAAATATTGTTTTCAAAATAAATGTTTTCTTTTATAATTACATGACATTCAAATGATTTCAAAATAGAATGAGATATTTCTCTCAAACTATTTTGATTCCATCTATGTCACCATCCATTGATGGATTTTACACTTTTTTGAAGTTGATTTATTATGAAACAATATTCCATATTGTATTGAAGGTTTCTAATATGTTTTATTGTGGATGTGTTGTTTTTATACCATTCATGTATTATGGTTAATGTTTGAACATTTCATTTACTAGTTTTATTACGAATGGTTATGTTATGTTTAATCCTTTTCATATGAAGAATGCATTGGACATTAGTAAGTGATGGGTGGAGCCCGCTATAGCTCCTCGATGAATCGATATGTCTCTTGAGACAATCTATTATCTTGAAAAAATTACTTAACAAAATATTATTTATAGTCTTGTCATGAGGCCTTTACTATGTGGTTATGATGTCTAGCATTATGTATTCCACCATTATGAATTTGGCTATTGATTTTAAATGTGATTATTCGACTAGTATAATATCCATTGAATAATGAAATGATGTTATTTGATTTATCTTTTCCATATTATAATGATTTTTATGTTCAAAAGTCTTTTTTTAGTCTTATACATCGCCTTAAATTTTTATGCATATTTATAAAAGTTTCATGTATTGTTATCCTTTCTAAGAACATATTATCACACCATTCTAGGTCTTCTTTTTTCCAGGATGTGAAGAAGTATATTATGATTGGCATACATGGATAGTATAAGCAAGATTAATGTGTTAAAATGAGACACAATGAAGTTGTTTTTCAATTCATAATGTAATAGAAAACTTATGTTAGTATCTACTACTTCCATAGATACTAAACTGATCGGTATTTTGGGATTTGATCTCTTGTGATCATTCCAATGTTATGTAATAATGCACTGAATCTGGGAAACTATGGTCGGGGCATTACAATCTTGATGTCAGAGGTCTTGGTACATCTTCTCCACACCAGGATGTCCCCCCAAAGAGGATGTGTTGAAATCCATCAACACCACCTATCGTAGCGTCACTGGTACCATGGCGCATCCTTTGAAAATGATGACATGCTCCCCACCATCAGAAAATCCTTCAGGAACCATTATAGATGATATTTGAGAACGTCAGGAATCGCAGTCATAATCCCCAACGTGTTCCTCCCGTACTCTCTAATGTATTGGGGAAATGATAGTCATGGACTATAGATATGCTGCTCCATCCCTATCCATGAAGGATATCTACAACATGGCTAGCGTCTTTGTTGCCTCACTCGGAAACTATAATCTTGATCTCCTTCTGAGTATGTCTTCCACTATGTTCCCCTTCCCATGAGTCTAGATAATCTCAAATTTAATATCCTGGAGGAACTAAATCCATCTCTATTGTCTCATGTTCAGGTCCTTCTGTGAGAAGATAAACATGAGACTCATGTGATTGGACTTGACCGTAAACCGGTATCCCATCAAGTAGTTCCACCACATCTTCAACCAAATTACCACTATTGCTAACTCTAGGTCATGGGTAACATAGTTCTACTGGTGATTTATCAGCTTCCATGAGCTGTAGGTGATCACTGCCTGCTCCTCCATCAGGACACACCCCAGTATGGTTCCTGTTGCGTCTTAGTAGACTACATACCCAACACCCAATTCTAGTCTCCTCAAGATGGGGGCACTCTTCAGACTTCACCTCATGTACCGGAAACTCTGTTGGCATTTTCTTGTACACAAGAAAGGTTGTCCCTTCATTTTCAAAGATGAAATGGTTTTTGATACTCTGGAAAAGTCAGGTCCAAATCTCTAGTAGTACCCAGCCAATCTCAGGAATCTCCGCACCTCGGTCACACTCCTGGTTGGATCCCAAAAAAGCATTGTCTCTATCTTCACTGGATCGAATGAAACACTAGCATCTCAGATAATGTTCCCTAGAAATTTGACCTACCATATCAAAACTGGCACTTCAAGAGAATACCATAAATCTGGTTCTCTCAGAGTCTATCTAGAACTATTTGTATATGAGTGGCATGATCCTCCTATGACAGTATGTAAACAAAGTTTTCCCCAATGAAGACCACCACGATGCGATCAATATGTTGCTGGAACATACTGTTCATGAGTCCCATGAACACTACAGGGTCAGTGGACATGCAAAAATGTGTCACCTAAAACTCATAGTGGACATACCAACATCTGAGGGTCATCTTCATTACGTCCTCATACCGTACCTTGAGATGATGATAGCCTGATCTGAGGCCTATCTTCAAAAACCTCCATTCTCCCTTTAACTAATTGAAGATATCATTAATAACTTTCATTGGATACTTTTTCATCATGGTCACCAGATCCAGGAACCCATAGTCCACGCAAATCCCCATTATCTCATTTTCCTTCATGGCGAAAAATAGTAGTGCTTTCCATTGAGAAACATGGGGCCTTATGAACCTCTTCCTCTGCATGTCCTCTATTTGTACCCACAACTCACAAAGCTCCGTGGGAGCCATCTGATATGCTGGTGTATATATAAGTGTCATCCCGTGGTATTGGTCGATGTAGAACTCTACCTCTCTGTGAGGAGGTAGTCCTAGAGCATTATTAGGAAATACATCATCATACTTGTCCAACACAACAGGATATCTCGTACTCCCCTCTTCCACTAAATAAATGGTGATGCTAGCCAACTGATGAGATATCGACTACAACCTCCTCCAATAAGGTCCATCCTCAGCTGCAAATGTTCCATTCTCATCATTGAAGGATAACATGGTCCCATCCTCACATTCACACCGCACATTACTTATAAAACATTGGATATGAGCATGGATTGTCAATAACCATCCCTTACCCAAGATACCGTCGTAAGGATTTGACGCTACTTATAAGAGATCCCACCTAAATATCTCTCCTCTTAAAGTAATATCACACTACCGGTACCAGTTTTTAATCATATAATACACTCCCGTAGGAGTTTCAAAGCATAAGGATCAAGCCAATGTCTCTACTGAAATCTCCAAGATCGAAAGAGATTCGTGGTAATAAATAGTGACTGAAACCTATGTCTATGAGGAATGTAGCTAGGGTGGATTAGACACAAATCATACCACAAAACATCTCTTGAGCATCATGGTCATAGGCCTCAGCTGCCTGATGCTGATATCATCCATGTCCACCAGCTCCCAGAGGTCTAGTTGGACAACCTAGAGGTATTGGCAGTAGAACCTCAAACAGTCTCCCACCTCCTTCTACACTGCCTACTCATCTGGCGCATTCGCCACCCTACAAAACGTCCCACATAAATATTTCCCTCTTCCTCTATGGTCCCTTGACTATCTGTTGATCGTCGGTGTGTCAGGTAGGGCAGTAGCAGGCCATGTTACCCTGACAACTGCACGTTTGGCACAACCATCTTCTCTTTTGACCTCCACTATCCCATGAGATCTGTACATTTGAATATACATCCTGGGGTTGACCAAAAGAAGCTCTAGCCCACATTGGACCCTATTTCATCCTCCTTATGCCTACTACAAATTACTCAACCACGAGTCGTCTTCTGGTTTCTCTCACTGTCGATGCATGCTCCGTTAGGAAGCTCTCCACCAGATGTGCTCACTCTAACACTCCAGCCAGTGTCAGTATGTCGAGAAATATCATTAACGATATTATATCCCCCTGGAGACTGTGATCAAAGTATTGGGACCGAGAAAAGGGTCTCATACCATGTCGGTGGAGTATTGGGATAGGTAATTGAGTCTCACAGAGTACGGTGATACTGTCAGGCTGCCCGGCTTTAAGTACAAGATCTCCTTTATACACACTGAGCGTAGAGTTGCTGGAACGCACTCCACCCTGACGAGGCTCTTTGTAACGCCCCGACCCCAGTTACCCAGAGTCGGTTCATTATTACATAACATTGGCATGATCAAAAGAAATTCTAGAAAGAATTATTAGTTTAGTAGCCTTGGAAACACTAGATACATTCAAAAAATTTACATTACATTATAAAAAAACATTTTTTCTTCATATCACCTCATAATATCCCTGCAGGACATTCATAAATTACTTCTTCATATTCCTGGGAAAAATAAAACATTGAAAGTGGTGAGCTCAGGTGCTCAGTAAGGATAACATTATAGAAGAATCTTTCATAGATAAGCCTAAACACTTAAGGCAGTTTATAACTAAAACAAAAGCCTTTTTTAAACTTGAAATTCATCATAAAATGGAAAAGATAAAATAAAATAATACCATTTACTTACTCACATGGATATTCTACTAGTTGAATGATCACATGAAATATCAATAACCACTTTCATAATGATGGAATGCATAATACCAGACCATCATAACCACATAGCCAAGGCCTCGTGCCAAGACTACAAATAAGATTTTGCCAAGGCCTTGGGCCAAGACACTAGTTTGTCTCATGAGACCTACCGATGCATCGAGGAGATATAGTGGGATCCAACCGTCACTTATTAATTCCAATGCATTCCTAATATGAACCGGTTTAAGCATAGCATAAACATTTTTATAAAAACTAGCATACGAAATGTCTATACTTTAACCACACACCATGAATGGTTTAAAAATATCACATCCACAGTCAAACATAACTCATTCGATACAATATGGAAGATTTTATTGTATCACATTAACCTCAATCAAGAATAATGAAGGATGTTCACATATATGAAAATAATCATCAAAACTATTTGAGAGAAATATCCCCTTTTTCTTGAAATCATTTAAAAGTCACACTATTTGTCAAGTAGCCATTTAAAAATAGATTTTTGAATCAAAGTGTCTCATACCACTTTGAAACATTTAAAAGATGTTTTAATTTTAAAACTTTAAGGTCCATATAAATAAATCCTTAAAACAATTTTTAAAACATGGAAATTAATGAGCAAGATTTAGAAGAATAAGTCTTTAAAACATTTAAAAATGGTATTTCAGTTAGAGTTTCTAACCAAAAGAGAGACACTTGAATAAAAATATTTGAGGTAATCAAAACATTGTAATATCATGAGAATAAAGGAATTCATGATACACTATGTCAAAGTACATTATATACACCACATAAAAGTGATTTTGTGTATAACAACAATGAAGTCTCAATGGAATGTAAATTGAGATGAAATCTCTCAAAAAGGTCGTATCCTTAGATTAAGGATAAATCAATGACATAGTTATGTGTGAAAAATATAAATACACTAAATATGATTGGATATTCACTGTAAAATAATCCAAGAACATTCACACATAGTCTTGTAAAAACAACACCAATGAATTGGATGTTTAACTCAACAAATAGAGAATGAGTTAAAATTACTCTTATCAAATTCATATTGATGACTTGAGAAATTATCAATGGATTGATTATGTGTATTAAAAGTATACCCCTAGAAAAGGGGAGTGGAAATAATGACATAAGCAAATGAATAGTGATTCCACACATAATCTCGGAGTAAAATAATCAATGGAGTTTGCGTAAAGCCGAATAAATGGGAATTGAAATTTCAAATTCCCCTATCGATTAGGTAACTTATGAAACATACACCCATGAAAGAAGGATCATACAATGATGATGTAAATTCCCATAAATGAATGTATAATACACAATTAATACAATTATGGGTAGTACACATACACCACATGCAATAAATAAGTGGTGAACAATGGAATTCTCACATGATTAAGAGTGAGATAAGAAACCCCATACCACGTTGTAATCAACGGAGTCACATGACCAAAAGTTAATAACCACCAAATTATTTACAGAATATAATGAATATAAAGAGAATAATGATAATATATATCAAATGGCAGTACACAATATACCACTTTAAATAAATTAGTGGCGAACAATGGAAATCTCACGGAATTGAAAGTGAGATAATAAAATCCCTTACCTTGTACTTTTCCTTGGTTGGGGGTAGGTTAACCACCTGTATAATTTTGAAATAATTGTTATTAAATTATTCATGAATAATATACATTAATATGATATCATATATGATCTTTTAACATTGCTTTGTTAATAATATCTTAGAATTATCATCGTTTCTGGTGTTAACTTACTCGTTTTCTTTTATATGTTTTGTTAAGTAAGATATCTTTTTCATGGTTGGGTTGTATCTTATTCATATCCAGAATGATATAAAGATCTTAAACATTATTTTTAAATCATAAAATGATAATTATACTTGAATGGATATGATGGAGAATGAATCTCATCGCGTTCGTGGAGACGGTAGTCCGTACGTACGCACGAGCGACAATATCATTCTTTTGATATTAAAATAATATATACATGGATGGAATATTATATATACAGAATCATTATCATTGTATATTTATTGTTTAAATGAATTATACATCATTATTATACCCATCCAAATAATAATATATTGAATAGCAATTACACCACGACGTGGAGACGGTAAGCCGTACGTACGCACGTATGGTGACATGTTATTCAAAGGGTGGATAGAATACATAATATGGTTGTACCATATTTATAATAACATCACAGTATATATAAGATATTGGAGTTATTATTTTATAATGGTAATAAAAAAGAAAGAAGAAGTGGAAGAAGAAATGAACTTGAAAAGGGTTGGTGAAAACATTACCTCTTCTTCGGGTTCTTCCTTTTGATTTGATCAAAAGGGATCCATAGGTTGGATTTCTGATCAAACTAAGGCCTCTAGGTTGTACTGAGGGAAGTGGAGAGAGTATTTGGTCAGGTTTTGGCCGAACCAAAAGGCTTTGAAGGTGTGAAGAAATGAGAATGAGGAGTGCCCTTTTATAAGAGGGGTGAGGGGCACCTTTGGAAAAGCTAGAAATATTTATTAATAATAAATTCATATTCGGTTTCTAATGGCTCCAAAGTGGATTATTTAAAGGTTATGTTGGGGATAGGTCGAAACCCACTCAAACAATAGAATTTAGACAGGTTTGTGTCATTATATTAACCTTATCTTTAAGTATTAACTATTAGTTAATTAGTTTCACTTTTACAATGTCTCTTTGTATTTTTATATTATATGGTTAATAAACATACTATGTAAATCCAAGCAACACCCAAGTTGTCCATTAATGATACACCTATCATGATATAAGTCTCTTGGACGAACCATAGATTTGAGGAATTTAATATCAATTAATAATATAATTTTGTTTTAAATACACTTTTATGTCAATTTTGACACTATTCAATAATTGATTTTTGTGAAACTCATATCAGAATGATTACTTAGAAAAAATCAAACTAAATCAACACTAATATGTCATATTAACCTATAAAATTAGTTTAATTCAATAAAAGTCTCCAATTATATTTATTTGGGTATTTATAATATCAAATATTTTAATGTTTCACTATTATGGTACTTACTGCATCATCATTGTGTCATAAATAAATTAAATTATCTAATGTCTAAAAATTATAAATAAAATATAATTATGTAATAAATATTTTTATCTTTCTAATGAATATTTATAATCAAATTTATCTTATGTGTAACCCTATATTGAAAATTTTTTAGTAAATACACATTGAATTTAACTCTTTTAACTCTTCTTTGAATTAAATTATAATAAATGTCCTAATCTAATCCAAGTAGACCTAAATGATAATATTTTATTCCTAAGGTTGTTTTTTGTCGAGATAAACTTGTCCAATAGAATTAGGACATGTGTTAGAGTAATATTAATATCATTTTTACCCTTAATTAACCTATTTACTTTTAACCGTTGTAAATAAAAGTAAAAAGTTACTATTCACCAAAAATTATTTTCATCTCATTGAACCACATTTTACTTCTTGATATTAACCGTGTCTCTTGGATTTTCAAAATTCTATTCACAGAAGCGGTAAAATTATGTTTTATGAAAAATTGAGTTTTTTAACTACCACTTAGTAGTTTCACTATTAATCAAAAATTGAAGTTTTTCAGAACAATGCCAAAATTTCACCCTAAGATATAATTCATATTCCGAATTCAAAAATGATATCTATTTTACAAAATTCCAAACATATAAGTTGCATTAATTAATTTTATAATTAATTCCCGCGGTCACAACAAATAGCATTTTTTTAAGAAACAATATATATCAAAAGATTGACAATTGTTTAGGTCCAATTTCAAAGTGAAATTAATTCTAATGAACAACATTGGATAAAATGGTAAAAATATATTCTAATTATACTTTGATACCAATCAATAATATAATTTATCACAACAAATTATTTTGATTAAAAATGTTGTTTGTAATTACTTTTCACTATTTATAAAAATTGGAAGTTCTCAGAAAAATACAAAAATTCATCTAAGGATAATTTCGATATTCCGAAACCAAAAATGAAGTCCATTTTGAAATATAAAATATATATAATTTCAAAAAGTAGGTATTACTATTCATAACGGCTAGTTTGATTGGTTGTGGTGTGTTAGAACTCGATGTTGCGTACAACACATGCTATCACATTATTCAAAGAGAAGCGTACCATAGAAGCTTGGGGTGTTACATTCCCCCCTAATTCAATAAATTGCGTCCTCCCAATTTTTAAAATTGTTCTTGTGAATATAATGGAATGTCCCACATCGGAAAAAGAGTCAATAAAATTATCACTTTAAAATAAAGAAAGAGAGGTATAAAGGTCATCCAAGATAACCCAAACTCGGATTCCATGTAGGAAAACATGGATATGGATGATAAACTAAGTGTCAAGCTCTGATGGATAGGGATAGAAATCATGATCAGGAGAAAGTTAGCAATAAGAAAACCACAAGCTTGTGTTGGAAAAAACGGCCATTAGACTCCTAGTAGGAAAGTAAGCGAACAACATTTTATTGTTTTAAGTTACATTACATAAGGATGATGAATTAATTTATGATATTGACTAAGAATATAAAGATATGAACTTATATTTTATGTTGAGTTTAATTCTTTAATAAATTTCCACCACTAACTCATTTTTTTTAAACGATGAGTATTCAAAAATACTTGGTCACACTGGAAGAGCTAGAATAATCTTATATAGAATCACATGATCCATGCAGGATGAACTATATATTTACGTTTTCTTTAGAGATTAATCAAAACCAAAATGGTTAGTACAATATCTAATGATCCCATAAAACGATATTCCTTGAGAGAAATAAGCACTAATCTTAATTTCCAAAATTAAACCAACAATACCCCAAAGTAAAATAAATACCATTCAATAATCAATTGTCCTTAAAATCCTTCAATATAATCCAAACTAATATTGAAACCCAAAATTATAATAATGTTGTCTTCCACGTTAAATTGTATCTCCAAATGACATCATCTAATCTTAATGTCACATACGTAAAAGCAATTAACCTAATCACATATTCTTTATTATAGGTTAATCATTTCTATAAATAGCCCAAATCACTATAAATCCACAATAAAAACATAGATAAAAATCCACCAGTACTCCTCTAATGAAATCACATAGTATTCTATTTTCCTTGGACATATTGTGTTCCCAACAAAGCGAAAATCTTCCAAAATAACATTTATCACTTAATCACCAAATAATTTTCCTATACTAAGGGTATTCATTTGATAAGACATAATAACCCAAATCAACTTATTATTGATCAATAAAATCATTTAACTAAAAATAATAGTCACACTAACAAGGGACTTCACGTCGTCCAGTGGTAGGCGATAAATCCCAATCGCACTTTGGTTGTGGCTTTGATTCCCATAGCATTGTCTGACGCGACAGGTTTTCACACGGTCTGCATGTTGTCCCTTTCTAAAAACTACATTATCAAAATGAGATAAATTCCTCAAAATAACCATAACATAATTTAACCCCAAATGTTATGTCATACATTGAATTTTCATTCCAAATTATAATAACATATAATTGCCTCAAACCCAATGATCATATAAAACCAAAATGTTATTGATAACTATATCCACAAGAGAAAAGATAATTATTCCTCAAATATCATTCTCACATGGAGAACCGCAGGGTTACAAATACAAGAGAAAATTATTCCAAAGTAAACCCATCAACAAGGAGCACCAACACTTTTTAAACATTTCCCCAACCATTTATTTCCACATAGCTTCTTCTTTGACCACGAAAATATCCTATAGATTAGGGAATTCACTCGGATAATGGCCAGGTCCCCTACATTTATAGAAAAT
The DNA here is from genome assembly GCA_963277665.1 of Viscum album. Lineage (NCBI taxonomy): Eukaryota > Viridiplantae > Streptophyta > Magnoliopsida > Santalales > Viscaceae > Viscum > Viscum album. The sequence goes on along the minus strand of OY728161.1, from coordinate 1,993,308,392 downwards.
GACTGTAAATGGATTCTTGGGACCATTTTTATCTTCTTCCATAACACTCTTCATTTTTCTTCGGCAATTCTTCAATTTATATCCTTCTTTCTTGCACGTAAAGCATTTCCTTGTCCCATTGAGACACTTTCCTAGGTGTCTCCTTCCACATTTCATGCATGATGGAAATTGATGATTTCTTTCTCCATGGTCTCCACTGATGGAGCTCTTATCAATCATCACCTTTCTTTTCTTTTTTGAGCCCGGGAATTGGTTAATATATATATTGTTGATCATATTTTTGGAAAATTTATTTGGCATAAAGATGATATCTTTTACGCCTATCAACATTCCATTTTGTTGCTCATTTCCACCACTGTTCCCACCTTGAACATCATTCTCAAAGTCACTATGAATTCCTTGGAATCCAGCTATTGTATAAAACCAGAAATCATTGTGTGAGTAACAGTAGTCATGAAATCATTTAGAGATTAACATGTCACCATATTCTCAATTTGAAACACATTAGGATTAACCGAGGTCATTTAATCTCATCTTATATATATAATACCTCAAATTGGTTTGTAATGAAAATGTAAATTATCCTAAGAATATCCCCCGGGAGTGTCGTAACCAAGAGTGAAGCAAGGCCCATTGTCGTGCACCAGTTCCCGTTCAAGTCTAGCTCAAAGCGGTGTTTTCAGGTTTTACCCCTAGGTACATCTGTTCCAGAGCCGCCTCTACCTGCTCGTATCCAAACATTGATGTATTTTTCAGAAAACTCACAAAATCTCTACAATAAAAAAATTCTAAAAAGTTATTCTATTCTAATCCTCAAAGTTCATCTTTGGTCTACGTGCTCTAATCAGAGTTTATCTAAATCTAGCTTCCAAAGTTTGTACTAAACCTCCCTATGATACCAACTGTAACGTCCCGACCCCAGTTACCCAGAGTCGGTGCATTATTACATAACATTTTAATGATCACAAGAAAGTCTCTAAAGACCGATTAGTTTAGTAGCATTGGAAACACTAGATACATTCAAAAAATTTACATTACATCATAAAAAACATTTTGTCTTCATATCCCCTCATACTATCCCTGCAGGTCATTCATAAATTACTTCTTCATAATCCTGGGAAAATTGAAACATTGAAAGGGGTGAGCTCAGATGCTCAGTAAGGATAACAATATAGCAGAAGATTTCATAGATAAGCATAAACACTGAAGTTAGTTTATAACTAAAACAAAAGCCTTTTTTAAAATTGAAATTCAGCATAAAATGGCAAGGATAAAATAAAATAATTCCATTTACTTACTCACATGGATATTTTACTAGTCGAATGATCAAATGCAATATCAATAACCACTTTCATAATGATGGAATGCAAAATGCCAGAATATCATAACCACATAGCCAAGGCCTCGTGCCAAGACTACAAATAAGATGTTGTCAAGGCCTTGTGCCAAGACACTAGTTTGTCTCAGGAGACATACCGATGCATCGAGGATCTATAGCGGGCTCCACCCGTCACTTATTAAGTCCAATTCATTCCTCATATGAACAGGTTTAAACATAACATAAACATTCGTATTAAAACTAGCATACGAAATTTCAATACTTTCACCACAAACCATGAAGGGTATAAAAATAGCACATCCACTGTCAAACATAACTCATTTGATACAATATAGAAGATTGTATTGTATCACATTAACCTCAATCAAGAAAAATGAAGGATGTTGACATAAATGAAAATAATCATCAAAACTATTTGAGAGAAATATCCCCCTTTTTCTTGAAATCATTTAAAAGTCATACTATTTGTCAAGCATCCATTTAAAAATAGATTTTTGAATCAATGTGTCCCATACCACTTTGAAATTTTTAAAAGGATTTTTAATTTTACAACTTTAATGTCCATATAAATAAATCCTTAAAGCCATTTTTAAAACATGGACATTAATGAGGAAGATTTAGAAGAATAATTCTTTAAAACATTTAAAAATGGTATTTTAGTTAGAGTTTCTAACCAAAATAGAGAGACTAGAATTCAAATAATTGAGGTAATCAAAAAATTGTAATATCATGAGAATAAAGGAATTCATGATATACTATGTTAATGTACATTATATACGCCACATAAAATTGATTTGGTGTATAACAACAAAGAAGTCTCAATGGAATGTAAATTGAGATAAAATCTCTCATAAAGGTCGTATCCTTAGATTAAGGATAAATCAACGACATAGTTATGTGTGGAAAATATAAATACACTAAATATGATAGGATAGTCAGTGTAAAACAATCAAATAACATTCACACATAGTCTTGTAAAAACAATACCAATGAATTGGATGTTTAACTCAACAAATGGAGAATGAGTTAAAATTACTCTTATCAAATTCATATCGATGACTTAAGAAATAATCAATGGAGTGATTATGTGTATAAAATGTATATCCATAGAAAAGGGGAGTGGAAATTATGACATAAGCAAAAGAATAGTGATTCTACACATAATCTCAGAGTAAAATAATCAATGGAGTTTGCGTAAACCCGAATAAATGGGAATTGAAATTTCAAATTTACTTATCGATTAGGTAACATATGAAACATACACCCATGAAAGAAGGATCATAAAATGATGATGTAAATTCCCATAAATTAAATTATAATACACAATTAATACATTTATGGGTAGTACACATACACCCCATGCAATAAATAAGTTGTGAACAAAGGAATTCTCACGAGATTAAGAGTGAGATAAGTAACCCCTTACCACGTTGTAATCAACTGAGTCGTATGGCCAAAAGTTAATAACAACAAAATGATTTATAGAATAACATGAATATAAATAGAATAATGATAATATATATCAAATGGAAGTACACAATATACCACTTTCAATAAATTAGTGGCGAACAATAGAAATCTCACAGAATTAAAAGTGAGATAAGAAAATCCCTTACCTTGTACTTTTCCTTGGTTGGGGGTAGGTTAACCTCCTGTATAATTTTGAAATAATTGTTATTAAATTATTCATAAATCATATACATTAATATTATATCATATATGATCTTTTAACAATTCTTTGTTAATAATATCTTAGAATTATCATCGTTTCGGGTGTTAACTTACTCGATTTCTTTTATATGTTTTGATAAGTAAGCCATGTTTTTCATGGGTAGGTTGTATCTTATTCATATACAAAATTATATAAAGTTCTTAAACATTATTTTTAAATCATAAAATAATAATTATTCTTGAATGGATATGATGGAGAATGAATCTCATCGCGTTCGTGGAGACGGTAGTCCGTACGTACGCACGAGCGACAATATCATTATTTTGATATTAAAATAATATATAAATGGATGGTATATTATATATACAGAATCATTATCATGTTATATTTATTTTTTAAATTAATTATACATTATTATTATACTCATCCAAATAATAATATATTGAATAACAATTACAACACAACATGGAGACGGTAAGTCGTACGTACGCACGTATGGTTACATGTTATTCAAAGGGTGGATAGAATACTGAATATGGTTGTAACATATTTATAATAACATAACAGTTATATAAGATACTATAGTAATTTTTTTAGAATGGTAATAAAAAACAATGAAGAAGTGGAAGAAGAAGGGAACTTGAAAAGGGGTGGTGAAAACATTACCTCTTCTTCGGGTTCTTCCTTTTGATTTGATCAAAAGGGCTCCTTAGGTTGCGTTTCTGATCAAAATATGGCCTCTAGGTTGTAGTGAGGTAATTTTAGAGAGTATTTGGGTGGGGGTTTGCCGAACCAAAAGGCTTTGAAGGTGTGAAAAAATGAGGAGGAAGAGTGCCCTTTTATAAGAGGGGTGAGGGGCACCTTTGGAAAATCTAGAAATATTAATATATAATAAATTCATATTAGGTTTCTAATGGCTCAAAACTAGATTATTTAAAGGTTAATGTGGGGATAGGTCGAAAACCTCTCAGAAAATAGAATTTAGACAGGTTTGGGTCATTATATTAACCATATCATTAAGTATTAACTATTAGTTAATTAGTTTCACTTTTACAATGTCTCTTTGTATTTTTATATTATATGGTTAATAAACGTACTATATACATCCAAGAGACACCCAAGTGGTCCATTAATGATAAAACTATCACGATATAAATTTCTTGGACGAACCTTAGATTTTTAAAATTTTAATATCAATTAATAATATAATATTTGTTCTAAAACTCTTTTATGTCAATTTTGACACTATTCAATAATTGATTTTTGTGAAACTCATATCAGAATTATTACTTCATAAAAAGTCAATTAAATCAATCCTAATATTTCATATTAACCTATAGAATTATTTTAATTCAATAAAAGTCTCCAATTATATTTATTTGGTTATTTATAATATCAATTATTTTAATTTTTCAATATTATTGTAATTACTGCGTCATCATTGTGTCATAAATAAATTAAATTATCTAATGTCTAAAAATTATAAATAAAATACCATTATGTAGGAAATTTTTTTTTATTTCAAATGAAAATTTATAATCTAATTTATCTTATATATAACCCTATATAAAAAATGTTTTAGTAAATAAACATTGATTTTAACTCTTTTAACTCTTCTTTGAATTAAATAATAATAAATGTCCTAATCTAATCCAAGTGTACCTAAATGATAATATTTTATTCCTATGGTTGCTTTCGGTCGATATAAACTTTTACAATAGAATTAGGACATGTGTTAGTGTAATATTAATATCATTTTTACCCTTAATTACCCTATTTACTTTTAACCGTGGTAAATGAAAGTAAAAAGTTACTATTCACAAAAAATTATTTGCATCTCATTGAACCACATTTTACTTCTTGATATTAACCGTGTTTCTCAGATTTTCTAAATTCCATTCATAGAAGAGGTAAAATTATGTTTTAGGAAAAATAAGTTTTTTAACTACCACTTAGTAATTTCACTATTCATAAAAAATTGAGGTTTTTCAGAACAATGCCATAATTTCACCCTAATCTATAATTGATATTCCAAATTCAAAAATGATATCCATTTTAAAAAATTCCCAAACTATAAGTGGCATTAATTAATTTTATAATTAATTCCCGCTGTCACAACAAATAGAGTGTTTTTAAGAAACAATATATATCAAAAGATTGACAATTTTTTAGGTCCAATTTCAAAGTGAAATTTATTCAAATGAACACCATTAGATAAAATGGTAAAAATATATTCTAATTATAATTTGAAACCAATCAATAATATAATTTATCACTATAAATTATTTTGATTAAAAAAGTTGTTTTTAAGTATTTTTCACTATTCAAAAAAATTGGAAGTTCTCAGAAAAATACCAAAAATTCATCTTAGGATAATTTCGATATTCCGAAACCAAAAATGAAGTCCATTATGAAATATAAAATATATATAATTTCAAAAAGTATGTATTACTATTCATAATGGCTAGTTTGATTGGTTGTGGTGTGTCAGAACTCGAGGTTGCGTACAACACATGCTATCGCATTATTCAAAGAGAACCGTACCGTTAAAGCTTGGGGTGTTACACTCTTGAAGTCTAACCAGGTGATGTTCGCCTCATTGTGCATCTAGTGTGTTAAGATCCACTATCTCCCTACCGTAACCTAGAAGAGACTATCAGCCAGGATCACTATCTTGTTTGTTAGTGTCCCAACTAGGCGGAAAACACCTATGACAACCTCCAGCCAGTCCTCAGCTACCTGTGGATCCGTCTAACCTCGATACCTTAGAGGCCTCTACAGTTGGAACTTATGCATCATGCTAAGTAAGCATGCATTGTCTACTAGTGGGGCTGGTTGAAACTGCTTTCCTACGGGTAGTGGTGCTTCTAGTGCACCACCCAATGGTACCATCACCATAAGGGGGCCCTACACCGAAGCCTCATCGTTTTGTGGGCCATCAACGTGAACTCTCTCTGTAATCTTGGAAGGCTATCTACAAAGTGGAATCATGTAAATAAACATATGTTTTGTTGTCAAAAATTTAATACATATGAGCTCACTCAAAAGAGATCAAAAGAAAACAACATTTTAAAAAACACATGAAAATAGTGTTCTAGTTTACTGAGTTAGAAAGAAGAATTTAGTGTCCTGTTGTACAGATATTTCAGCCTACACACCAACACTATACACAGTGAACTGAAACCCAAACTCAAGACAATTAACACTATTACACCACTAAAAACACATACTGTTAGTTCTTCTAGTAGAACCGACTCCTTTGATACCACTTTGTCATGACACGTCCCTTGGGGCACGTGTTATGACTACCCCAAGACCGCATTCAATAGGTTATGGGTTGGATACTGGAACCAGAAAGGAATATCCCTGAAATTTGAATGAATTTCCTTTAATCCTGCAAATACATAGACCAAGAACACAACAAGAACAAACCACGTAGTCTAACTGTTGAATGTAAAATTGTTAAATAAATTAGAATGGGACAGATTACAAACCCAACAAAAAGAAAAATATAGTGGAAAGGGAAAAATCTCACATGGTCATCTACCAAGGATACTGTATGAATGGTAGGTGAAACCCATCACTAGAGCTATCTGCGTCAACTGGTCACCTCCATGCACCGTCTGGTCCTAGCTCTCAAACCTCGGTCAGAGCTATACGTCGTCTACACAAGACTCAACATGGTGATGGCGAAGGCCGTATAGGGGTCTGTATAACAATACTCATTAGGGACCCTGAGACACCCGACATTCTGCTAAAATTCCACATAAGAAAAACTCAAACATGATCTCAATCACAAAGCACAGGGTAAAGAACTCATCTCAGAATAGGTATATAACTAAAATGACATGAATAATGAGGATTTGTCGTGAAACTAAATCATCTTATTATGTTCAGAAATTCCACTGTTGAACAATGAACATGTTGATCAATCATTTATCAACACATGTTCATAATTCATCAATCCACACAGGTTCATATTATGTCGATCAAGACAGGGTCATCAGTCGCTGAACCATGGTGAAACATTCTAAGGCCAGTCTTCATTGGGTCACGCAATAGCTAATCCACCAAGGGTCATAAGACATCGATCAACATAGTGTAGAAAAATTCATATCCATAGGAAATAAAAGAAATTTAATTGTTAAATATACCATAAAAAAGTTTTATAAGAACTATAATATAAGGATAAATAGATTGATTAAACACTAATGAAAATAAATCAGTTTAAAGATTCCTTTAAATGTAGGTCCCAAGGAATTTCATCACGTTTATATGCACTATATAAAATTTATATTCTTATTAAAACTTGATAAAAATAGTAAAATATATTCATTTTTCACTCTTAAAAAATTATAATCATCCGAATTTATTTTTTCATTTATCTGTGTTAAATGTTAAAGGGTTTGATATTATATTTTCTTTAAAAGACCCTATATTTTTTCATTGGCATGATTTTTATTTTTATATATATCAATAATATTAAATACATAAGATCATATATTATAATATCCAAAAATATTTATATTATAAAAATATTATTTTAAAAATATATAGAGTAGGTTATAAGTAGAGAGTTGAAAATATCCTCGAAATTGGTAAACTGACAATGAATAAGACATTGTAAAAAGTGTAGAGGTGAGTGTTATGAAAAAAATATATGATGCCAATATTTTTCTAATAACATTAAAATAATTCTAATATTATATTTAGTTAAATTAGTTGTGTTTTGGTTAATGAATATATTGGATGAGGAAGAAAAAAGGAAAATAAATGGAAAATGGAGTTTGACATCCTTCATGGCGTTGTTCCTTCGTTATTTCCATTAACTCTTTGAAATAATGGATTTCTATGACTATATATTGTCTCTATGGATTTTAAGGATATTAATATAGGAAATGATTGTAAAACATTTCCATTAAGAAGAGTAGTTGAATTGTTTTCCACATAGGGAGAGGTTTTTCTTATAATTAAGGACATGGGTATAATTGAGTTGAGATGTTGAATAAATTAAAATATCCATTGTAATCCTTATAATAGTCATATATATGAAATAGTGAATTATAATGGAGTAAAAATAAATTTAGGAATTTCTATATTATGTAGAATTTCTAAACTGAATTAAATTATTATTAAAATGTAATTTTAAAATTGATAATTGTTTTTTAATAGATTACACATTATTATTTGACTTTGGAAAATGTGTTATATAATTTGGATTTTATATTAATTAAATATTTAACATATAATACTTTTTAAAAATTTCTTTTTGAAATGTATTTAGTAATTATTTCATATCGAACTAGTTAATTTAATTATATCATTTATGTGAAAACATTATTTTTAGTTTTTATGTAAAAATAGTTATTTTTAAAAAACTAAAAAAACACCACATAATATTTATTTTCTAGCCTTATAATATTTATACTTTCATAAATTATTCTTGTTAATTATTATTTATATTTAATTTTATTATTTTTATGTTTGGTTATTGTTCCAACATCCATGTTACTAACCTTAATGGTCAGTATACTATTATTGATGTTGATGTTATATTTCATAACAATCAATTAATTCTTACTAATTGTCTTATTGATATTAAAATTGAACTATTTCAATTAAAATTTTCATATTACACAATTAAAAAACAATTAATTCCTTTATTAATATTTCACCATATTTCAACCGTATGCTTTTAATTTTTCATTTTAAAATTTCCGATTTGATTATTGATGTTCATTGTTTTATTTAGTGTATTTCATTATTGTGATAATTCATGGAGAATATCGTGATCCATATTTTAATGTTCATATTGTTTTTTCACATTATAATACTTTACATTTTCTCTTATATATTTATTTTGTAAATGAAATGGTAAAAAATAATGAAATAATGTGTGGTTCTAATTTATTATGCATATCCTGTGTTTATAAAACATGATATTCTAAAAAAATGACACACACAAATTTATTTAGAAGGATATTTTCATTTTTAAATTTCTAAGTCATTACATTCATACCCTAAATAGAATATTTATCATGATATTTTAACTTATATCCGCAGCTAATAATAGGTTAGTGTACTTCTATTTAATGTTACCTTCCAGTTCCCTTATAGATTCTCCATGCATGTGATTACACTAAAGTACATAAACATGGTTATATTTTTATTTATGAATAATATTATCACAATATAAAAATATCCATGTCATTTGATCTCTATTGGAAGGGACATTTTCTATTTTCACAAAATCCAGAGTAAGTTCTTATGATGGATTTTGTTTTTACTTCATCACGAGACATGTGTGGAATATATAATAAAGATGAACCATGTTTCCTTGATGTTCTGGGAAATATGAAATAAGTCTTATATGTTAAAGGTTATAAATGTGGATTATATAGTTAAGGATTATATTTCCCATTTTACAAACAACATAAGTTATTTCCAAGGTGATATCTAAAGGAAACTTCTATATCCAACTTCAAACACCAAGTCCCATTGATGATTCTTATGGTAACTATTTATTTTCAAATATAATATGAATACGGTTTTTGTTTAATGGATTGAACATTCCCTATCATATCATGTGGAATATCTTGCCCTAGTATCATTTTTCTAAAATATCAACCTTGCATAAATGATTTCTTCATCACTTACTATATAGAACCTCATATGAGGCCATTTTAATACATTAGTGGTGGCAATATTTTGTATGAAAACTAATCCAATAGAATTAGTTTATCCTATATTATTTTAAATTCTAATAATATATCTCTTATAAATTTGTCAATAATTTGAATCTTCCATTCAAATATTCATTAGTCCAAGTGTGAAAGGTTATACTTAGCTTAAATTATATATTCTTATCAGGTTGAATGTTTCTCTAAAACATATATATGATCCATGAATCTAATTAATAAATTAACAAAATTAGTTCCCCATGAAGCCTCACTACTTTTTTAAATATTTCTTGGATAGATTTCAAATACATAAATATTTTTGTATACCGATGGTTTGGAAATACTTGGTGAGTCGATCAACTACAAACCATATTGAGTTTATTTATTTTGAAGTCTTAATGGGAACAATTAGAAAGATCGTGGGGATGTTATACCATATCTATGTAGGTATGGATAATTGTTTAATCTTACATTTGGAATTATATTAATCTTATTTAACTTAATAACATACTATGAACATTAATGTGTACATACAAATTTAATTCTTCATAATGTCTAACCAGATTAGCTCAGGAAAATCACAATATATGATGTAAAATCTTGGATGGATGGATAATATTAATAGTGATTGTTATCTAATTGGTCATTCCTTATTTCAGAAGATGATGACATATAAATATAGTCCTATAAAATTGAAATAATCTTTTTTTGATGTGGAAATCATGGAACATCACATCCATTGTTGTTATCATCTTATTTTTAAGATTCAAATAAACACATTTTAGATACTTGAACATTTATTAGTTAAATAGAAGTGAAATATTATGTTGTAATTAGGGTCTGTTTTATGGAATTAAGTTTAAAATATATATCCATTACAAATGTTTGTCCTTATGGTCTTTCTCAATCCATATTGTTGACAGAGTACTATGTCTTTTCCTGATAGGTAAATCACCATTATTATGCTTTTTTTAATCGAAGTACATTGGGAATTCATAGGTCATGATCAAAATTAATATATTAAATGGCAGAAGTCAATATCTTTATATGTTAATATATAATTTAGACCATCTTGAGATATATATAGGTCACACTTCTCACCATAAATTTAGTATCCACAAATCATTAATTTATATATTACTGTATGAAATTATAGATCATATTTCATGCATTTTTATTAGTTACATTCAATTATTATGGTATTAATGATGACATTTTATTATGTTTCATGAGTACACAAACCAATAATTTCATTTAAGCATCCATATATACTAAAAACCCCATCTATTTGTTGGTTGATTGGGTAGATTTTGAGTTATTATCCTCTTCATGAGATCCATAAATATTTCCTCACATTTTTTATCTAGTCATACATTATCCATTCCTAGGTTAACATGGTTACCGAGATATAAACAGAAGATATTTTTCTCTAAAAGTATCAGTTATAACCTCATAATACAACAAATATATGGATCTATTTTCCACATTATCCACTACTCCATTACAGAATTTACATTATCTTTTAGTGTCCTATATAAATTCCCTTACTAGTGATAACATACACAAAGAATTTGTTCTAATTTATATAAAAGTCACACTTCCTTAACATAGATCAAAACCTATCCTCTATTAATGTTATCAAAACAATACATAGTTTTTCATCATTTTTCTCTGATGTTTTGGGGCATATTCTCACATTTTATAAACATACTACCATAAAATATTCATTTTAGTAACTAATTAAGTTATCCATCACATCCATTAAGATTAAAGGGGAACAAGTATGCCTAATTGGGTTCACTATGAACTCATTATTACAATATATATTATTAAAATTGTTTTATAGATATATTATATCGTCACCATTAAATTATTATATCCAATATGATGACTGCCCACCCCCATTGAGAATTACTAATCTCCCAAATGTTTATTGAAAAAGTCATAAATCCTTAGTAGGGTATCTTTATTCTTCTGGTTGATCTGATTGATTTCACTTTTGGGGGATGTACTTCGGTATATAAACCATTTACCAAAATAATTTTTAATATGATTCATTAATTCCACCAATTATAATGAGGCTATCATATAGTAGGTTATGAAGATTTGAGGGTATCCATGTAAATTTATATTGTGAGGTCAAACTCATCATTTGGGGGTATTCTCACTCACTAAAAAATAAAAAAAAATGAATTCTATCACAGTGAAAACTTATTCAAAATTAATTATTTCATTTAAACTAAACATATTATAATGATATTGATCTTCATTACGAATCAATATCCCTCACCATTGTGGGGTTATATAATTAATTTTTATGATCTCCCATGAATTTTATAAGAACATTGGATGATTTGTGCTACAGAATGAGATTTCCTTTTTCCAAAATATTAATATTTTTCGCTTTTTAATTATATCTAATACATTGTCAGTATATCTTTATTTTCCACTAATATTATGATTAAAATATTTGATAGAAAAATATTCCCACATACAATAACAAGTGGGGAGTCTCAAACATGGGTTTTAATTATTCTTCCACTTATTGTTTTCAAAAATATCATTACTTCTTGATATCAGGTAGTTAATTCTGTTGTTCTATAAAACATTATAGATATAAAAGAATTCAGGATTATAGAATCAATTAAAACATTCAGAATTAATGAGTGATTTGTAAGAATACCTTTTAAGAAATTATTTTCATTCTCCACCTCAGTAGTGCAGATGGTGTAAGTATCCATCTTCCCCTTGTCTTTGGTTGTTATTAAAATTGATTCCCATTAAATATCATTGGTTTGGTTCATTGTATTTCATGGTGTAATATCTCCCTATTTGTATGAATTTAACTATGTGCGGGACAATGGGAATTTCCTTATTTTACTCTATTATATTTGAAGACTTATTTATTTATCTTCAATATTCATTAGTTTGATTTACATCTCTAACAAACATAAATAATTTCCTTGTTTTCTTCAGTTGATTTATTTTATTTTTCATTCCACTTATTTTTTATATGAGTTATTGGAAACTCCATCCTTTGTTTCTTATCTCCATTTTAAAAAAATATACTATAAACATCATTTATAATTTGATATCATGAATAATTATTTCATCATAACACCAAATGTATTGGATTGTTAATCCATTAAGAGATGTGGTTCTAAATCATGAATAACTACATTTATTGATATATCATTAATAATAATAATAAAATTGTTGTTTCATTCAAGACTTGTGAAATTTTACCTTGGTTTTATGATAAATACAAAATCATTTTTCTTGATCACGGAAAATTACCGATGCATATTTTTTTCAAGGAGTTAGAAGGAATTTTTTTCATTATGAAAAACCATATTAAATTATCACGACTATATTTCTTCCATTTAATCATTTTTATTCATATTATTGAACAATTTATATCATAGTCCAACTTCTCCATCTAAATGATATATGTCAACTATAAAATTCTATTTTTTCAGAAAATAAATTAGGTAAAATATATTTTCCATTGATATGACCATTGATTCCATGTAAAATGGATCGAAATCTCCACTAGTTATCACCGGTCATTATTTCATGTATGAATTGATATGTAATTTATTCTTCTTATGTGATGTTTTATTTTCTACATTGTTTATGTTATTATTCATAGAAAAATATTACTGGGTAAGAATTATCATTTGGTTTTGAAATTAATCGCTCAATTCATAAGGAATATCATTTGGTGAATCATTTCATATTCCATCATAGAAAACGTTATACAAAATCCATTGTCAATAAGGCATTATTAAATAATTTAATCACATATAAAAAATATTGCAAAAGCATTCTACTATGGGGTTATAGAGTTAAGCCTACATCCAAATCATTTATTATAGTATCTTATAATTTAATCCTTTACCATTAAGGGGAACAATAATTATAGTTATTTATCATCTTCAATGGTTTTGGAAGATCATGTGACCAACCAAAGAATATACCCCATGCATGTTAAAAGAAGTAAGTAATCGGCCCCACTAGTTGTGCACATAGAAAATATCTTTATAATTCTGAACAAAACCTTTTCAGGGCTATTCTACATAATAGAATCTATTCCAATGTCTGTATCTATTTTCTTAAATCTATGTATTTATTTCATTTCATGGGAACCACACAATCCAAATTTTACTAAAATTTATTTATATTTTTTAATATTTAGAGTCACCCCCTTGGGTTTTCACTAATTATTTCTAGGTTTAAATACAAAATTAATAAAAAAACTCCACAATTATTATTATATAGACCCACATTTTTTACAAGACTCCATCCCTATAAGCCTAGAGATTGTGCATTATTTTATTACAATTTCATGATTACAAGGAATCAAATCCTGAAGAAACAGTCAGTTTAGAGATCATAGAAGGACATATTACATTCATGATACCCATAATAAATTTTGAAAAGAATATACAACATAGTACAATATAAAAATTAAATAAACTACATACATGAATGTTTAATCAATGTTTTATTCATTATTTATTAGTTAAAAGAAACACATGAAAGGGGTGAGCTCATATGCATAGTAAGGGTATATAATATAGAAGTAGTATAAATAATATGACATCTTGAATAACTAATGAACAATGCCATTAAAACATAATATTATGCATGATATGGTAGAAATAAAATCTAAATAAATAATTCAATAATTAAACATAACCATGGATATTATACTAGTTGTACAATCACATGGACTACGAATTAACAACTTCATAATGATAAAATTCATAATACTGTACATTATAATTACACCATCATTACCTTATGACAATACCATACATAAACGGGAAAAAACCCAAACAACATTGTCTCAAGGGACCGAAAAATTCACAAAGGGGATATAATGGGCCCCAACCGACACTTCTTAATTTCCAAAACATTCATCATAGGAAAAGGGTTAAAAATAAATAAAATGAATATTCATATAGAAAAACTAGCATATGAAATGTTAACACTTCATCCATAAACTATAAATGGTATCAAATTGCACATTAATACTCTAACTGATAAAAAACCCTTCAAAAACATAATGTAGACAGTTTCATAAGATATAACCTGCAATAAAGTACAAGCTTCAATAATGTAAGTTGACATATATGGTCATACCATTGTAAATATCTTGAGGAAATTAATATTTAAGCATTCAAATATGTCCCATACCTGTTTGAAACATTTAAATCATTATTCCTCTGAAGGGATAATTAAATGAGACATATAATTTCATGAGAATTAGAGGACACATGATATGATATATCAAATGGTAATACATACACCACACACACAAAGAATAATTGTTTAACATGGAAAATATCTTACAAAAGTAAAAATGAGATGATAAAACACCTATTACATTGGAATGAAGTGTTCTCTTGAAAATTAATTTCAATTTTTAATTCAATAAGAGGAAATTTAAAACCAAATGGAAGAAAATTTAAATTTTATTGGAGTCATGAATGATGTACCACTAAATTACAATCATATAAAAATTGTTTTCAAGAAACATTAGAAATAAAACAATTACTATTTTTTAACCAAACAATTAAATATAATTTAATGTGGAATGAAATGTTTTTCTATAAAAAACTATAAATGATCCAATATAGTTTTTAATTTTAAAATTTATTATTTCATAAAAATAATTATGTTTTAAATTATATCATATAGTTCACTAGAAAATGGGTATCAATATGGGATGTTTCTTTGATTCGGGCTTGTTTATCAGGAATAATTAGGAATGGAACCATTTTAAAACATTAATATATCCATAAAATAAGGATGATATGATCGGGGTATATGATTTTGTAACATATAAACATAATATAAAAGATATAATAATGAGTTATATTTGATAAATGGTATAGAATGATTTACTCGGTAGAAAAATGTCGGTTCCAGTAGAATCCCATACCACATTTTAATCATTCAAATCATAAGCCCCATAATTAATAATCATAAAATGATACATTCAAAAACATGAAAATAAATATTTTATTCATAAAATACATAAGTAGGGATAAATCATAAACCATACATATGAAATAGTATTTAATAAGGAATATCTCAAAAAAATGGAAGTTATATGAAAAGACCCTAATCTTATGTCTGAATGAGTTTTTCACTTGACCTTAATGTCATGGATAATAAAAATAAATCCATTAATTAATTTATTTATCTCATTTTATATATTTATTTTCTTAATTATAGTTTTATTAGGTTCATTATGTCATTTTTTATGAGCTATATGATTCAACTTTATCACTTAGGATCGTTGGTTTCCTTGGTTTTTTCAATCAGTTTCACGTTTATAATAATGATGTTCACATAAAATAAGAATAATTTAACCAAAATGGTCGTAAATTTTATTATTTACCATAGATAAGCATAAATGGTTATACATGTAATTTTTTACATGGTTTTTGATTAATCATAAAATAATACATTTAGTGCTAATCATTTTGAATAATATAGCGGTTACTGATAATTAAGAACTATTTTTGTTTTATCATTTGGAGTAATTTCAATATGTTCTAAAATTAATCTAAAAGGGAAATAATATGAATTTTAAAATCATTTTCAAAAATTAAGTTTTTTGAACATCCATGATGGGTAAATTGATGAACTATGATCTTTTATCCCTTAAGGTTGTAAATCAGCTGCTCAGAGACAATATTTTTTGTAAATTTAAAGAATGAGAAAGGCGTGTGATAAAGAATATTAATTTAACATGATATAATTAAAGTATACAGATAATAATATATTTTTCATTCTAGTTTTAAGGTATGAGGTGAGGATAGGATAGTCAATTGAAAAGGAATTTGATAAAAAAATATATAGGATTTACCTCCCGAATTCTCCTCTTTGGAAACTCTTTAATGCGTCATGGATTGGTCTTTTATTGTAACCATAACCTCTAGGAAGTAGGGGATAGTATCTGGAAGAGTATTTGGTTTGACATTGGAAAATATTCATGGCTTAGATGTGTAATGATTAGTGGTACTGAAGGGGTGTATTTATAGTGGAGGAGAGAGGCGATTTTTGAATATTTTATTCATTTGATTATTATTTTGGATCAAGACAATGAATAGTTTAATAATTAAAAAAATATATGAAAATAATTATTTGAGGTTTTATATTATTGTCTTAAATCTTCCGTACATCACCTATGACTCAATAATTCATGTATTTACCCTTTTTCCCAAATTATCGTATCGTAAAATTCAAACCAAATTCATGTATTATAGAAAAATCCAAAAAAATCACCCTAACGATTTATGGACATGTAGAATAAAAAATGATCTCAATTTTATAAATATATTTATCTAAATATGATAATTTTGTTTTTATTAAAATTATCATTTACTCAAGAAATATCTATTTGAATATTATACCTGTTTCCATAAGACATTTAAAAATTGTACAAGGTCTCAGTAAATTATCCTATAATCAGAAGACAAAAAAGAATAAATATATTATTCATTTATTGAATTATTGGTTTCTCTAAAATGATTAAATTAATTATAAAACTGTAATTAAATATTTATTTGATAAAAAAATATCAACACATAATTGCCAATTTTTAATATATTTGTCTACTTATACTGTGATATAACTTTATCATATATTAATTTATAAGTTAAATTTATTTTTTATACATTAATTTTTGAGCTTACTATTCGTTTTTCTATTTTACTATTCATAAGGGTTATATTACTCTTTAGAATGGTAACATTACTATTCCATAGGGTCTAGTTACTATTCACTAAAATATTAAGTTGATCATATTAGATTTGAAATATCATACTGTTGGAAAACATATATGATCTTAATTATAAATTCACTACACAGACATGGAAAACATATGTTTAATTCTAATCCCCTAGGTGTAGTGAGATGGTAGGAAAAAAGTTCAATATGTTTTTATGACTAATTTCAATCTAAAAGTGATTTTAATGTTCTATATTTGTATAATATATATATAATTAATATATATTGATATTAATAATCAATATAATCTATAATAACTATCTAAACAATTTTTTTAACAAAAATTCTATATTTTTAACTATTCATGAAAAATAGAATGTTCTATGAAAAATACTAAAAAATCACCTTAAATTAATTTCAAAATTCATAATTGAAAAACATTGTTTATTTTACCTAAATTTATACATTTCATTATTAATATGTTTTATTTATTTTATACCATTATAAATAACATTTAATATTTGTTGTTATTATTTATATTATAATGTTTAATGGCTATATTATAACTATTTTGTTTACTTAATTATAATAAATATTGTTCATTTGAAAATACTTGGTGTTTCATGTATTAAATTCTATATAAAATGTATATGAAAATCAATGGGTTGTTACATTCTCCCACCTTCAATAAATTTAATTCTTGTAATTTTATATTCCATATTGAAAAACAGAGGTTAATTTTAAAAATTTCTTTAATGGGAAACCAACATCTGAAATAGTGTTAATACAATATCATCTTAATAATATGGATAATGAAATTTGAATTTCAAAGAAAAATATTAGGATTTCAAATATGATTATTTTAGTGTGAATTGAGAATATAACCATCAAATTATTATGGATAGTGATATAATACATTGTAATTATAATGTTAATCATCAAAAAATCATAAATATTATGATCGATTAAAAGACCATTGATATCTTAGTAAGGAATTTCAACAGATTAAATTACTGTTTCATTATCCTTTTTCTAGAGTTGAGGTATTCCTTTACTATCTAGATAATAACATTAGAAATTAATTTGACTTGATTACTTTCCATGTCATAAGAATTATATCATTATTTAGTTGTACTTCGATATACTTTCCCTTCATTCCTTATACTTCGAAATGAACGTCCAATATGAATTTTCCATTCATGAAGAATTGGAATAAACTTCAATAGATCAAAGATCCCACAAAAGTATAATAATATATTCCTCTTTCCTTTGTACATTGACCCAATCCAAATTGGATGGGATAAGAAAATATAATTCCCCAAAAAAATTAAACATTTATATGATGAAAAAAATATTTAACCTCTAAAATTTAAATATAAAACTCAATGTTTAAAATATATTTTTTAAAAAATTTCAATTATTCCACAAAACATTATTCTATTCATTGTCCCCAAAATCAGATGTATTTTTCCATTATTTCTTCAAAATGAAATCGATAAATCATAATATCTTATTCCAAAAACATTATTTTTCTTATAACATAACCTATAGTAATTTATATCAATTTTATTAAATAATGTGGATCATTATAAGTCTACAATAAAACCATATTTTACTCCCAAATTCAATTCATAATTTATTCCTCAAAATATTATATTAACAAAAAACATATAGGATTCCCAAAAATTTAAATTCTTTTATAAATAACATTAATAACATGATCACCATGTCATTTTCCAATCCCGAAGTTGTCTATTTGATAAAAAATCCCATAAAATAAAAAAACATTTATCCATTAAATATTTTATCTAAAAAATGTCATTATAACTTCGACTTCATGTTGACCAGTGATAGTTGTTTCACCCATTTCATCCTTCTATTGTGGGATAAAAAGTTGTTTCCTTGCTGGACAAGATAGATTATGACAATACATGTGGCATGTTATTTTATAAAAACACATAAATTCTGAAATAAATTTGATGGATATTCCTAAATTATGTGAAATCACATAAGATTATTTAAAATAAGATGTTCAATAAAACCTTAATATATAAATACATTTTAAATTTATTTCCACATATGTCTATCCTTGTTCTAGATATAATCCTATAAAATAGGGAATTGAATCGTGTAGTGCTTAGGTCCCCTATAATTAAGGAAAATATCTAGAGTTTTATTATTAGGATATGTTTTATTTCCACCCATTGTACACCTCATTTTTTATTATAATTTATTTCATTATGCACATCATTATGACACATATGTAATTTCTCTATTTCTTTGGGACACATTCCTAGGTATCTTAATCCACAATTATTTTATTATTGAAAAAAATAACTCTTTTCTCCATGGTATCCACCAATGGAGCTCTTAGAAAAAATACATTATTCTATTCTTTGGTTGGTTCTGGAGTATGTTAATGTATATGTAATTAATAATATTTTACAAAAACATATAATACATAAACACGATATCATTAAATCCTAAAAACGTGAATTTTTGTTTCATAACACCACCAAATTATCCATCATATACCTTGTTAACATGACTTTTTCAGGTTCCACTCATTGACTAAAACTAGAAAGTATAGTGTGAGTAACAATAGACATAGTGAGAAAAAGAAATAATGAATTATTTATAATCTTGACACCTTATTTTAAACCTAAACCATATTTTGAATAAAATGTTTTATTCATTTTCCTTATATGATTAAATCCATAATAATTATTTGTAATGAAAATGTGAATTATCCTAGAATATCTCCCAGGAGTGTCAAAACATGTAAGTAGTAAGTCCCGTTTTTGTGTGCCATGTTACCCCAATTTAGACCTGAGACACCTGGTCGGAGTTGTTACCCCTATGTACATCTGTTTCAAAACCATGTCCACTTGTAATTATCTAGATAGGGTCATATTGCAAGGAAGACCCTTATAATCTATACCATACTAAAATTCTAGTATTTTATTATATAATAATCCTCTAATTGTATGGTCATGATATATAATATAAATTTTCTAAATATACTATTGATTGTATCTGGTAAACATCCCTCAATAACAATTTTTCCACAACTACCCTAGAAACCTAGTTTGGCTGCATTTATTTATTACATTTTCATGATTATATGGAATCAAATTATAAAGCATCCATCATTATAGGAGTCTTAAATGACCATATTACATTTAGGATACCCATAAAACATTTAGAAAAGATAATAAAACAATGTAAAATATAAAATGAAATAAACTACTTCCTTCAAATATTAGTAAAATGTTTATTATTTATAATATGGGGAAATGAATCATAAGAAATTGTGAGATGGGATTATTAGTATAGGTAATTAATAAAGTAGTAGCATGAATAATAATTCATAGTGTGTAATTAAAGAAAATATTTCATTAAAACGTAATCATGTGCATAATATGGTAGGAAAAAAAGATGAATAAATAATTCCAGATCAAAATTTCACCATGGATATTCAACTAGTAGAATAATAAAATTGAATATCAATTAATAGTTTCATAAAGAGGGAATGCATAAAGCGGGACATCATAACCATTTAGTCAAGACCTAGTTCCAAAACAATACATAAATTTGTTAAACCTTATACCTACCGATGCACCGTGGGGCTATAACGGGCCCCAAACAACACTTTCTAATTCCAATAAATTCTTCATATGAAAAGGGGAATCATATACAACAGAAAAATTATTATTGAAAAACTATCATTAAAATAGTGAATACATGCACCCTAAACTAGGAATGGTAAAAAATAGAACACCCACAATCAAACTAATCATAAAACCTTTAAAAAAATATCATAGATGGTATCATATAAGATAAAACACAATGATAAACTAATTTAACAACGTATGATGACATATATGAGGATACCAATGAGACATTCTTAATGAAATGAATCATTAAACATTCCAATGTATCACATACCAAATAAAAATATTTAAATCATAATACATATGAAGTAATCATGAAATGAAATATATAATGTCATGATAATAAGTGGACTCATGATATGATATATCAAATAGTAGTAAATACACCACACACACAAGGAATAAGTGTTGAACAATGATTATATCTCCTAGAAGCAAACGTGGGATTAGAAAAAACCCTATAAAACATTGGAAAGAAGGGTTTATTTTCCAAAATCATTTGAATTTTTCATAAAATCAGATTAAAAATTGTATAACCTAGAAAGTAAATGGGAAGAAAAATGAAATATTATTTGAGTCATAAATTTTCTCCCACTAAAGTGAAATTATCTAAAAATAGTTTTAAAGAAACATTAGAAATAAAACTTTTTAGTGTGGTTTAAAGAATATATTAAAGAAATTTTTATAAGGAGGGGAATGTTTTTTTCATAAAACATGAAAATAATCAAGATATTGTTTCACAATAAAACGTGTGATTTTAGAAAAATAACTACGTCTTAAAAAAATTTATACTGCAGATGAAAATTCGTATGAATTAAGGATGTACACATGAATCGGGCTTGTTTATCATAAATAATTATGAAGGGAATCATTTTAAAACAAGGATATCCTTAGAAAATAATGAGGCTATAATCTAGATTTATGAGTCTAGATCATATACAAATAATTTTTAAATAAGGATTTATGACATTTGAGTAATGGTAAAGAAAGAGTAACCCAAAGGAAAATGTGGGTTCGGGTAGATTCCCTCACCACTTTGTAATTAATCAAATCATAAACCCCAAAATTAATAATCATCAAATGATATATTTTATAACATTAATGTTAATAGATTCCTGATATGATATATGAATGGGAAGTATACATCCACCATACACAATAACTAGTCATGAATAAGTAATATCTCAAAAAATGGATGTGAAATAAGAAGACCATTACATTATGTACGAATGAGTTATGAACATGACATTAATGTTCTTGATAATCAAATTAAATCAAATAATTGTGTAACTTATATATTTTTAAATATTAATTTTATTAATTATTATATTAGCATGTTCATTTATGTCCTTTTTTGATGAGTTATACGGTATAATTTTATCTCTTGGGATCATTCGTTTCTTGGTTTTCATGGTCGCATATCTTGTTTATAATTAAAGGCATTAATGTAAAATTGGTATAATTATCTAGAACCATAATAACAAGTTATTAATGATCATCGATATGTGTAAATGGTTATACATGTCATATTGTTATATGGTGTGATGATAAATCATTTAATAAGCCATTTTCTAATAATTTTTTAAATTATTATAGTTGTTATTGATCATAATGAAATAATTTTCATTTATCATTTGGAATTATGTTAATATTTTACATTCATGACAAAAAAATGGTTGTAATATATATTTTTATACTATTTTAAACCATTTAAATGGTTTCATGAATAGCCTTTATGCATAAATTGGGGAATGAAAATTCGTCATTCATGAAGGTTGTAAAGAACAACATAATGGATGATTATTTCAATTTTAAAATAAAAGAGATAACGAGAAAATAGTTTCGTGATGTTTATTACATTAACATGATATCATTAAAGTTTATAGATTATACTAGAGTTAGCATGCTCATTTTGTCCAAGCAGGTGAGGATTGGATAAAAAATGAAAATAGAAATTAAAAGTAAATTAATATAAAAAAAAGAGTATTTACCTCTTAAGATTAAATTTTTGAGATCCTCATTGATGAAACATTGTCACAAAAAATGTTGGGATTCCATCCAACCCAGCAGTTGACTTAGTGTGTGGTATTTCCCAATGTGCATTCCTGATTCCCACGGGATGGAAACTAGTGTTGGGAATCAAATAAAATGCATGTGGGCATGGTTTCATATTAAAAACCAAGATCAAATAAATAAAATAAATGAATGATAACATGATAATAACAAAAAAATGAATATCAAATATACTATCAAACTTATTTGGTTACAACAAAAATATAAAATAGAATCCAAAAATACAAAATTGGAAACTGAACCAAGAAACCAAGACCTCCATGTGACCTCTTTGTCACCACATTCCCAAAGGCCAAACCACTCCAAGGTCCACCTAGAACCTTAATAAGATGATAACGCTGATGAACCTACAAAACAACTTGGTCCCATGGGCACTGAGTTGTACAAATAGGTTGTCAGCTACGTAGATCTGTAGGAAACCACCAACGAATCCATACCTATCATTTCTGAAAAATAGTCTAGTAACCGTAGTTCGAAATAAATTTTTAAAAAAGGGTTCTGAAAATTTCAAAGATAAACCCTTTCATTTACTTTTTCCAAAACTATGCACACCAGGTTTAACTTTCCAAAACAAATTATCTATTTTAAACCCAAATCCATATTAATTTCTAAACAAAAATAATACGGGGACATGAAGAAAAATAGATAAACAGAACATTATTAAAACCAATATCAATAGAATGTAAATAGGAAAATACATAGGACAACAATGGTCATTTCATAAACATACCTAAGTGATCCCTAGTCGTACACAGTTTTGAACCACCATCAAGTGTATGGTGAAGCTCTCTAGACTATAACCAATTGGCCTACCTTAACTGATCAATCTAGTGGCGCATCCCATATAGCCACTCATCAAATCCAGGGGTACCAACCCATATAATCTATGTTGATTACAAAAAATAAAATGATCCTCTAAAATATGATTACAAACACATTTTAATAGTATATTGTGTATATATGAGGACCTCGTATGAGTGACTCACCAATCCAACCATCCCTGCACATTCCAATCTCAAACACTAACACAGTCAATATGATAACCCATATATGGAGACCCATAATAGGTTATACTAAAATAAAAACATACATATATATCAAATCATAAAAGGTTCCACCTGGGATATCACATCAAAAAAAAATCATCCTTAAAAAATTAACGATCTCTCCAAACAATCATTCATCATTGCACAAAATAATGTATATTTCCAAAATCACTTCCAACTACATGACCAAACAATTTTAAACCCCAAATTCACTATGCATTTTTGAAGTGGGTATTTATAATGACAATCACCCACACACAGAAATCTTAATTTCTAAACATGCCTCAACCCTTGCAAAACACTCACCAAAATAGGTTTCAAGGCCAACCGATCCAAACCTTAAGGAACAAATTTTTGAATAAAATTTTTAAATATTGAGAGACAATATATTCCCACATTTTGAAAACATATAACCATTATAAAAAAATGTGGGAAGAATATTAAGGAACAATTAAGGGAAAATTATCTTGGAGTTTCATATTCTATTCAATTCACATCCATGTGTGCACCTTGTCAACCCAAGGATGTTCCAACATCTAATTCCACCCTCTATATATCCATGAAACATTTCAATAAATCATTTCTATAAATCAACTTTATCTTTAAACAAACACAACAATCCCACATAATAAAAAAACATGTCAAACCATTTTCAAATCCGTTATTGTACAATTCCCATGCCAAATAAATTAATGGTTCACACACAAAAAGTTAGGAGTCCAATACAACCCATTTTATAATATAAAAATTTGGAAAAACATCATCTAAATAGCCTAATATTTCTATTAAAACACAATTTTAATTTTATAATACCCATTTCATATAAATTCATATAGTCATAAACTGTGAATAACCTCACAACCTATTTTTAATAAATTTTACCAATAATAGAACACAATAATAATGTAAAAGAGGTTATTATGAAGCTGTGATTCATATTTGAAAATTCGTTTATATCATATAAGAATTAATAGGATGCATTGGAATGAAGGAACTTGTAAACACCAACCTCAATGTTATGAGAATGTGATGAATGATTTTGAGAGGATAGATCAATGCCCCATGATACATAGAACACCATAGAACCCAATAAAACACAACCTAAACATGAAATATATCCATTATGGTTTGGCTAAACAAGATACAAATCTATGGAAACCATCAAATAAGAAGTGTAATAAAAAAAGTGAAGAAAATTATCAAACCCCCTTAAAAATCACCTTATAAATGAAGGGGGAGCACCCATGGAGGAGGATGATAAAGGGGGAGGGGTTTGGAACCCCTATCACATTATAAAATGAAGCAATGGGAAAGATTCCCTATTTTGGGATAAAAAGGAGTGAAAGAGATATTGAGTTATGGATTTTATAATATTTTTTAGAATTTTTTAGTTATTGACAACATAGTCTATCAAAAAAGTGTTCTTACCATGAATAAGTGGTTTTCCATGATTGAAACGATGACATGACAAACCCACACAGTTGTTGAATCTGTTCAAAAATTGTGCAGTAGATTTTTCTAAGCTTCCAGACCTACCGCATGACCATGCCACACTGTTTGTCTGATTATGCACAAACAGTGTAGTAGAATGTATCCCATTATATGAGCAGACTCATGAGAATCTAGGCAGACCACATAATTTCTAATAACCATACAATTCCTATGTTCATGATAAAAATTCCCACTAAACTTATAAAATAAAAAAATCAATAAGATATCAACCCAAACCTCAACTAGAAACATCTAATACCATGAAAAGAATAATTTATGGAAGTATCGATGGTCGGGGTGTGATAATTCTACCCACCACAGACACTTTATTCCTACATAAATTTACCAAGCTAATAGTTAACCTAAACTCGAATGCATACTCGATTAAAACATTGGAAAACCATGAACTTCAGGGTGACGATTCACTCCACAAGTCACACCTGACTAATCAAGAAGAAACCACATCATAAGAATGTGTGAAGACGACGATGGGGTTCTCCATGATATAAGAATAAAACCAATGTGGGACTTCAAAACCCATCCAACACCACTACTACTTAAACTAGAATCCCACGACAGAGCAACACTATAGTCAGGGACCTCTATAACAGACTCAACCTGTAATTACACAATGTTTAATCAATGGAAATACTCTTCATATAATTTTGTCACATAGTATGATCACATGAAATCCTTACACAATGAATTATAAATTACTTTCTGAACATAAAACATAATATTGTCACTTTTCTGATTTGAATTTTGAAAAACTAACATAAAAAGTTGCAATTAGTAAGATGTTTGGAGTCTGATATGGAAAAAATAATTTTCGGTGAATAGTAAATTACCCTTATGAATAGTAAAGTTACCCTTATGAGTAGTAATACAACCATCATTAACTGTAAATATTCCAAGTGAATAATTATCCTTACTTATGAATGTACAAATAAAATTCGTCCATCTTATATATTACAATATGATATTATTATATCATAGTGTTGGTGTTTTTGTTAGTCATGTATATTTAATTACAATTTTAAAATTAGTATAATAATTTAAAAGAAAATTTATTTTCTTAAGATTTATTCATAAATATTTATGACTTATGATTATTTGATAACTTTAAGAGATGTTAATTTATTTTTCGAATTGTTAGAAAAAATGTTTTAATTTTAAAATATTTATTTTTCATGTAAATTATGAATTTAAATAAAAATTAAATTTGAAATATTTACAAAATTATTTTCATAAAATAGACTTCACTTTTTATTTATACACAACATAAAATGGTTGGGTGAATTTATTGGATATTTTTGAAAACATGTGTTTTTGTGAATAGTAAAATACAATACTTTGCTATACATATACATTATATGTTATGTACATAATTTTTTGAGTCATGGTTGATATAAGAACCTTGAGTTTGAAATAACGTGAACATATAACTATTTTTTTCACAAGAATAAATGTTATTACTTTTTATGATAAAAATAATAAAATATTAAGTAAAATATTGAGAAACCCCTCCTCCCCTCTACTAGAAACACCACCCTCAACAACTCTCTCTAGTTCACACCTCTCAATCCTTATTCATAATAAAAATATTGAATAATACCTCCTTAAGACCCTATAAAACTTAATAAATTCATTGGTATCCTAAAAATACCAAATCCTCTCCCTTTTATTGGTTTTCAAGTAAGTCATATTCAAGTGGTACGTTTTTCTTTTCCTTATATTATTTTCATTCATGTTACACTGTTTTCATTATCATTCCTTACCTCATTTCATAGAAATGTTTTGAAAACTCTATTACCTTAAATGTACAATAATTTGTTTTGTAAATGGAATAATTTATCATCATATCTCATTTACCCTCCTTTTATACTAAAAATGAAAACAACATCCATGATGTGTAAATTTCTCACATTCATGGATGATGAGTTTCCAATTTCTATTTTCGTCTTCAACACTGGTCATAAAACCATTTTAATGGTTAACCATACTATAATATATTTATTATTTTTAATTTAAGGATCTGGAATCTTTTTTACACATGATATTAATTTATAAAAAAACTGTGTTTGATTTGATCAAAGAACATCCCTTTAACCAAAAAAGATACAATTGATGTTATATATACTGGATCATCTTCACTTCTAATAACCAAATCAATTATATAATTAAGTAATATATTTTATCATCACTAATAACATATAAATATAATTCTGTAATAACATTATCATCACACATGTTTATCCTTACTTGTTTATATGTAAACCAATCATGTAATCCAATGAAACAAATAATGAAATTGAACCTATTATCCCATCAAAAAGGACATGAATGAACTAGATAAGGTTATAAGATATTAATTACAAAATAAAGTGGTTAATTAAAAATTAGTTAATGGATATTATTTTCTAATCCAAGATGATATGATCAAGTAATGGACACCATCAGACTTCAGGTAAAAGATTTTACACGGACCTTATTTATTCATTCGCGTTGCATTATCATTAATTTTAACAAAATGATGTAATGTTGTATTTTTTATCTAAAAATTAATAATTATTTTTATATGATATAAAATAATGAATCAATATCCATTAATAATTCTATTTTGGTGATATACACGATCTTAAATGATCCCATCCTCAATACATCCTGTAACACCCCGAAATTTTATGAAAAATATTCTTTTTAATTTCACTAATGTCTTGTGTTGTACGCTACACCAAAAGGAGCTTGCACAACACGCATCCTTGACTTTCCTTGTATTACACGCAATCGTGACCTTCCTCGATAGCGTGTGTAGTACACAATAACGAGTTTCACTAAACAACGATATGCTATTAAAATATTATTAAAACTAGCCGTTATGAATAGTAATAACCACCTTTTAAAATTTTAGAAATTTTATCTCTCAAAATGGACTTCATTTTTGGATTCGGAGTATCGAATTTAGCCAAAGGTGAAATTTTGGTACTTTTCGGTTAACTTTCATATTCTGGTGAATAGTGAAAATTACTAAATTTTAATTAAAAACAACTTTTTTAATCGAAATAATTAATAGTGATAAATTATTAATTTGAGTGGTTTTAAAGTATATTTAGAATATATTTTTACAATTCAATACAATGTTGGTCATTGGATGTAATTTCACATTTACACCAGACATATACAAGTGTCAATCTTTTGATAGTTATTATCTCTTAAAAACAAGCTATTTGTTTTGACAGCGGAAATTAATTATAAAATTAATTAATGCAACTTATATGTTGGGAATTTTGTAAAATAGAAATCATTTTTGAATTCGGAATATCAATTATAGCGTAGGGTGAAATTTTGGCATTTTTCTGAAAAACTTCAATTTTTGATGAATAGTGAAACCACTAAGTGGTAGGTTAAAAACTGAATTTTGCATAAAACTTAATTTTACCACTTCTGTGAATGGAATTTCGAAAATCCGAGAGAAACGGTTAATATCAAGGACTAAAATGTGGTTCAATGAGATGAAAATAATTTTTGGTGAATAGTAACATTTTACTTTTATTTACCACGGTTAAAAGTAAATAGGGTAATTAAGGGTAAAAATGTTATTATTATTACCATAACACATGTCCAATTTCTATTGGATAAGTGTAATTTGACCAAAAACAAGCTTAGGAATAAAATATGACCATTTAGGCTCACTTGGATTAGATTAGGACATTTATTATTATTTAATTCAAAGAACAGTTAAAAGAGTTAAAATCAATGTTTATTTACTAAAACATTTTTAATATAGGGTTATACATAAGATAAATTCTATTTTAAGTATGCATTAGAAAGGTAAAACGATTCCCTACATAATGGTATTTTATTTGTAATTTTTAAAAATCAAATAATTTAATTTATTTATGACACAAAGATGATGCAGTAATTATCTTATTAATGAAATATTGACATAATTGATGTTATAAATACCCAAATAAGTGTAATTTAAGACTTTTTATGAATTCAACTAATTTTATAGGTTACTATGAAATATTAGTGTTGATTTAATCAACTTGGTTTGAACATATAATTCTGTTAAGACTTTCACAAAAATCATATATCATATAGTGTCAAAATTGACACAAAATAGTTTTTAAATCAAATATTATATTATTAATTGTTATTTTATTCCTAAAAATGTATGGTTAGGCCAAATGACTTATATAACGATATATATATTAATAATAAACAACATGGGGTTCGTTTGGCATGTTATTGTAAGTTTATTAACCATATAATGTATGAAAACAAAAAGTCACGGTAAAAGTTAAATTATTTAACTTAGAGTTAAATCTAATTGATAAGTTTAAAATAATAACCTAAACATGTCTAAGTCCTATTGGTTGATAGTCTTTCGACCCATCCCCACTTTACCTTCGAAATAAGACCCTTTGGAACCATTATAAACCGATTTTGACTTTAATATAAAATAATATTTTGAGATATTCCTAAGGTGCCCCTCTCCTCCCTTATAAAAGGACACCTCCTCCCCCTCCTCCTCACACCAATTTGAGCCCTCAAGCTCGGCCAAACCCTTCCAAAATCCCTTCTCCACTTCCCTAGAATAATCCTAGAGGACCTGGTCTTCTTAAAAGACCAATCTTAGTTCCCTAAGTAGAGGATTCAAAGAGGCGTTTCAAAAAAGAGGTAATATCCATTACCGATCTTTTAAATTTCTTTCTTCTTCAACATCTTCTTCTTTAGTTGTTTCATGATAAAGTAATAAAATCAGTATTACTTACATACCGATATGTTATTATAAATATGAAACAACCCTAATTCACCTTCTATCCATCCTAAGGAAAATGGAAATCACCGCGCGTGCGTACGTACGGAATACCGTCTCCACGCCGTGGTGTAATCTATTTTCCGCCACCACCTTAATTGGATGGGTATAATGGTGTAATGAGTAACTATATATGATTATTATAAAGTGATAT
This sequence comes from Viscum album, assembly GCA_963277665.1. NCBI lineage: Eukaryota > Viridiplantae > Streptophyta > Magnoliopsida > Santalales > Viscaceae > Viscum > Viscum album. The sequence continues at coordinate 1,993,277,695 of OY728161.1, read as the reverse complement.
TGATACTGAAATAGTATACATACACTTCAACACAATTCCACGACCATGGGAACGATATCATCGCTTGTGCGTACGTATGGACTACCGTCTCCACGACGCGATGAGATTCATTCTGAATGATTAACCATTCATGAATGATTATAAAATATATATAATAAGTAATAATGAAATATATGACATAATAATGATACTATATTTATGTGTATTTATATGTATTTCATCTACTTAATTCCATTCAATTCAATAAGGAAACAAAAATAGCGTTCATGCGTACGTACGGACTACCGTCTCCATGAACGGTGTATTTCATTCCATTTATTGATATTATATATATATATATATATATTCTGAATATATAATATATATAAATCATGTTTTACATTCTGGATATAAGTAATCATGATCCAAGTAATCATATTAATAATTACAGGTTAAAAACACGAAAGACAAATGAGACGATTTTACCCAAAATGCTACTTTAACATGAATTTACAAAATAACGGGTAATATAAAGTCATAAGTGGACCATATATGATATAATAACAATGAATATGATTCTGGAATAAGTCAATAACATGATTTAAATTATTATACAGGAGGTTCGGACACTTACGAAGCAAATCAGGCCTAAGGTAAGGGAAATATCACAATCTCATTTTTTATCCGAGATTGTTTATACTTTAGTATTTATTGGGGTGTATTTTATCATCCACTTCCATGTTTACTCAATATGTAATATTATTTCCATCCACCTACAATTTTTTAAATCCAATTTTACCCTTCGGTAAGTTTTTAGTAAAAGATATGAAAGGAATCTTTTGTCGTTTTTCGCACGAGGTACTTTTTTGACTTTTCCGACAAAAGTACGAGAAGAATGTTTTTTTAACTTATATGGCATGAATAGATTTTTAAAAACATTATTTCCAAGAAGCTTCCTTTACAAGTTTTCAAGTTTATTTTTAATCAACTTCTTTTAGTTTATAATTGTATGACATGTTAAGAAAAGAAACGTGTTTTTGAAGAAGAAAGGATATTTTCCTCAAGAATGGAGTTCAAGTATTTTATCAAAATTATTTTCCATCTAAGATAATATAGGGTTCTGTTTTTATCCCTATTATTACATTGATTTGATTATGTTTTGAGGGAATTATTTTTATGAAGTCATTTACCTTATATGATTTGTTTTATGATGTCATGATGTTTCAAGAATCCCATTTTTGTTACATGTGTTATGCAATGATGTATGATTTATGATTATGCGGCACACATAATAAAGGATTCATTATAAGATGGGTGGGACCTATATCTCCCTCCAATGCATTGGGTAATGATTTTATATCTCATGAGATAGACATGGCTGGAACGGTAGGTTATACCGGTTTAGTGAAACAGGACTGAAACGAGGGTTACTCAATTCAGAAATGGACTTTGTCCACTAAGATAGTCTTGGAAATGAGTATTGACTAATAAGATATGATTCTCTATGATTATATGTGTATGCCTCAAAGTTTCATGTTTTATGTTATGATTATTATGATTACATTTCACTGCCATGATTTATCCCATTTTATGAAATTATGCTCTCTTTTGCAGGTTAGGATTTCCAAAATGTTATGTTCTTTTGAATATGATGTGATTGATATTTCTGTTGTTTACCCTTACTGAGCATTTGAGCTCACCCTTTTATGTTTTCTTTTCCCCAGGATATAAAGAAAGGTTTTACGTAAAAAAAGGGAAGATCTTTATGAGAGATGTTGATGATCTTTCACCACGATTAGAAGATTATATTCCGAGTTTCCAAAGACACTAAACTATTACGATCCTTGTGTGTGTGTTTTTGTTATGTACTAAGTATTCCGCAAAAGTAATGTAATGTCCATGTACTTCAGGCTTCGGGTCTCTACAGTTGGTATCAGAGGAAAGGTTTAGTCAACCATTGGAAACTAGGATGTGAGAACATTAGTGAGATCTCTAGAGATATTTCTAAGGTATGTCTAGGGATGTCCCTAAGGATATGTGTACGTATAGGATATAGTCCTATAACTACGGTAATGATCATAGAATTAAACATAAGATGTTAGATATTGAAGGTACTCCCCATTTATTATGTTATTTTCCCTAGCATGATTTTTTCCTCTCACACTATTCTTTTTGGGTTTTAGAAAATGGCTGGAAACAAGATGATTCACGATAATGGAGGATATGATGGACAATGCAATGATATTCTTCATGAGTAGCCAAATGAAATGGGATTTGGAAGTCCAAACATCATTATTATGCTGAATCAGCAATCTCATAATATGATCAATAAAGTAAAATTTGGTATGTTTTCTGACTCGGCTAATAAGAGAAAGATGGAGTTTCATGATGATCATAGAGGAAAGATAGTTCAATTTCCCCTATGTAAATCATGTGGGAAGAGGCATCAAAGAGAATGTTTAAAAGGAACTGGAAGATGCTTTGGGTGTGGAAAATAATGATACAAATCCAATAAGTGTAAAGGAAAAGGTTTAGTTAACATCAGGGATGAGGATAATGGTATTTCTACGACATCAGCAATGGTTAAATGTTTTAAATGTGGAATGTACGGGCATTATGCAAACCAATGCCCTAAGGGAAAGTCTCATGAAGAGAATCAGTATGGTCGTATGGGTAGTATTTATGTGGATGATGATGAAGAGACTACAAATGATATGTGAGATGAAAGAATTGTTGAAGCTCGGTCAATGGTTTAAGAATGTAGTGGAATTATTACATGTTTATCATGTGTAATGTTGTATAAGAAATCTCATGCTACTATGGAATAAAGAGACATCTATGGATTGTTACACTATTGTCTTTCCTTGAGTTTTGGAAGTGTATGATTAATGTTACCAGTATCCATGAAAGGTTATTCAGATATTTTTGGAATGTAGATGATATGCGCATAATGAAGGGATAAGGAGAAAATGAAATGTTTGACAGTATTCATGAGCTCATGATTGATATAAGGACTAAGTGATATCATGGTTTGAGTATATATAATTTTGAGGATTTTGGTATGTGGAAGGTGTTAACTTTTAACTGCATTCATGTTTTCACTAAGGTATTCAAGAGAATACATGATTAAGGACTTTGAATGTTTGGAATGTGACCAACAACATATATCTTATGATATATGGGGATAAACGATGGTATTAAATCTCTGAGAGTGGACTGCAGTATTATGGATAAGCCTAAAGATTGGAATGGATTATGTTGGACAGAAGTTAGTATTGTTTAAGGATGGAAGTTTTTTTGATATTATTGATGGGATGTTATAGTAATATAGTTTTAGAAAAAGGACAACCTGCAGGACGGGCGACAACCCATCGCGTCAGATAGGGATGTGGAAATCGAACCCACAATCGAAGTGCGACTGGCCTTTATCGCCTACCACTGGCCTACAGGAAGTCCCTGTTTAGTAGAAACTAGTTTTATTATATTAAGCAGTATGATATATGAAGTAGAAGTCCATTTTAGGAACCATATATGACTAATCTCACTATAGATCGACTTATGTATATAATTTTTTCTAACCTTTTGTTTGAGACAGATGGAATGACCCGTCATTCTATCACATGATCTGCTAACACTTCACGAATAACAAATTCAACTTCATTTATTTAAGAGATGAATTGGAAATTGTTCAAGACACGAACAACAGTGATATTATACCAAAATAATGTAAGTATTTATTCTAATTCAAATAATCAACTTTAGGGAAATGATCTTGAAAACCAAAAATGTTATCCCAGTGATCTTATACCTGATGAATCAGATGGTACCTTATATCATCACAAATCTAAGGATTTTTGATTACTGTGTTTTCCATAGACATGTTCTCTACCACTCTCCATCAGAACATGATAGTTAGATTTCTCTTCCATATCCATATTTTCACCTATGTGGAAACCCAATGATTATTTTATTTGGGTAACCGTTACGTTTCATACCTTTTTTTTAAAGATTGGTTTTGGTATTACTTTTTACAATTTGGGTTTCTATTAAAGAAACTTTCGAATAGTAAACCATTTATAACCCCGACGAATTTCGAGGGCGAAATTCATTTTAAGGGGGGTAGAATGTAACACCCCGAAATTTTATGAAAAATATTCTTTTTAATTTCACTAATGTCTTGTGTTATACGCTACACCAAAAGGAGCTTTCACAACACACATCCTTGACTTTCCTTGTATTACACGCAATCGCGACCTTCCTCGATAGCATGTGTAGTACGCAATACCGAGTTTCACTAAACAACGATATGCTATTAAAATATTATTAAAACTAGCCGTTATGAATAGTAATAACCACCTTTTAAAAATTTAGAAATTTTATCTCTCAAAATGGACTTCATTTTTGGGTTCGGAGTATCGAATTTAGCCTAAGGTGAAATTTTGGTACTTTTCGGTTAACTTTCATATTCTGATGAATAATGAAAATTACTAAATTTTAATTAAAAACAACTTTTTTAATCGAAATAATTACTAGTTATAAATAATTAATTTTAGTGGTTTTAAATTATATTTAGAATATATTTTTACAATTCAATACAATGTTGGTCATTGGATGTAATTTCACATTTACACCAGACATAAACAAGTGTTAATCTTTTGATAGTTATTATCTCTTAAAAACACGCTATTTGTTGTGACAGCGGAAATTAATTATAAAACTAATTAATGCAACTTATATGTTGGTAATTTTGTAAAATAGAAATCATTTTTGAATTCGGAATATCAATTATAGCTTAGGGTGAAATTTTGGCATTTTTATGAAAAATTTCAATTTTTGATGAATAGTGAAACCACTTAGTGGTAGGTTAAAAACTGAATTTTGCATAAAACATAATTTTACCACTTCTGTGAATAGAATTTCAAAAATCCGAGAGACACGGTTAATATCAAGGACTAAAATGTGGTTCAATGAGATGAAAATAATTTTTGGTGAATAGTAACTTTTTACTTTTATTTACCACGGTTAAAAGTAAATAGGGTAATTAAGGGTAAAAATGATATTATTATTACCATAACACATGTCCAAATTCTATTGGATAAGTGTAATTCGACCGAAAACAAGATTAGGAATAAAATATGAAAATTTAGGCCCACTTGGATTAGATTAGGACATTTATTATTATTTAATTCACAGAACAGTTAAAAGAGTTAAAATCAACGTTTATTTACAAAAACATTTTTAATATAGGGTTATATATAAGATAAATTCGATTGTAAGTATTCATTAGAAATATAAAACGATTCCCTACATAATGTTATTTTATTTGTAATTTTTAGAAATCAAATAATTTAATTTATTTATGACACAAAGATGATGCAGTAATTATCTTATTAATGAAATATTGACATAATTGATGTTATAAATACCCAAATAAGTGTAATTTAATACTTTTTATGAATTCCACTAATTTTATAGGTTACTATGATATATTAGTGTTGATTTAATCAACTTGGTTCGAACATATAATTCTGTTATGACTTTCACAAAAATCATATATCAAATAGTGTCAAAATTGACACAAAATAGTTTTTAAATCAAATATTATATTATTAATTGTTATTTTATTCCTAAAAATCTAAGGTTCGGCCAAACGACTTAGATAATGATATATATATTAATAATAAACAACTTGGGATTCGTTTGTCATGTTATAGTAAGTGTATTAACCATATAATGTAAGAAAACAAAAAGTCACGGTAAAAGTTAAATTATTTATCTTAGAGTTAAATCTAATTGATAAGGTTAAAATAATAACCTAAACATATATAAATCCTATTGGTTGATAGTATTTCGACCCATCCCCACTTTACCTTCGAAATAAGACCCTTTGGAACCATTATAAACCGATTTTGACTTTAATATAAAATAATATTTTGAGATATTCCTAAGGTGCCCCTCTCCTCCCTTATAAAAGGACACCTCTTCCCCCTCCTCCTCACACAAATTTGAGCACCTAAGCTCGGCCAACCCCTGCCAAAATCCCTTCTCCACTTCCCTAGAATAATCCTAGAGGTCCTGGTCTTCTTCAAAGTCCAATATTAGTTCCTTAAGTGGAGGATTCAAAGAGGCGTTTCAAAGAAGAGGTAATATCCATTACCGATCTTTTCAAATTCTTTCTTCTTAAACTTCTTCTTCTTTAGTTGTTTCATGATAAAGTAATAACATAAGTATTAATTACATACTGATATGTGATTATAAATATGAAACAACCCTAATTCACCTTCTATCCATCCTATGGAAAAAGGAAATCACCGCGCGTGCGTACGTATGGAATACCGTCTCCACGCCGTGGTGTAATCTATTTTCCGCCACCACCTTAATTGGATGGGTATAATGGTGTAATGAGTCACTATATATGATTATTATAAAGTGATATTGATACTGAAATAGTATACATACACTTCAACACAATTCCACGACCATAGGAACGATATCATCGCTCGTGCGTACGTACGGACTACCGTCTCCAGGACACGATCAGATTCATTCTGAATGATTAACCATCCATGAATGATTATAAAATATATATAATAAATACTAATGAAATATATGACATAATAATGATACTGGATTTATGTATATTTATATGTATGTCATCTACTTAATTCCATTCAATTCAATAAGGTAACGAAAACAGCGTTCATGCGTACGTACGGACTACCGTCTCCATGAACGGTGTATTTCATTCCATTTATTGATATTATATATATATATATATATATATTCTGAATATATATTATATATAAATCATGTTTTACATTCCGGATATAAGTAATCATGATCCAAGTAATCATATTAATAATTACAGCTTAAAAACACGAACGACAAATGAGACGATTTTACCCAAAACGCTACTTTAACATGAATTTACAAAATAACGGGTAATATAAAGTAATAAGTGGACCATATATGATATAATAACAATGAATATGATTCTGGAATAAGTCAATAACATGATTTAAGTCATTATACAGGAGGTTCGGACACTTACAAAGCAAATCAGACCTAAGGTAAGGGAAATATCACAATCTCATTTTTTATCTGAGATTGTTTATACTTTAGTATTTACTGGGGTGTATTTTATCATCCAAATCCATGTTTCCTCAATATGTAATATTATTTCCATCCACCTACAATTTTTTTAATCCAATTTTACCCTTCGGTAAGTTTTTAGTAAAAGATATGAAAGGAATCTTTTGTCGTTCTTCGCATGAGGTACTTTTTTGACTTTTCCGACAAAAGTACGAGAAGAATGTTTTTTTAACTTATATGGAATGAATGGATTTTTAAAAACATTATTTCCAAGAAGCTTCCTTTACAAGTTTTCAAGTTTATTTTTAATCAACTTCTTTTAGTTTATAATTGTATGACATGTTAAGAAAAGGAAAGTGTTTTTGAAGAAGAAAGGATATTTTCCTCAAGAATGGAGTTCAAGTATTTTATAAAAATTATTTTCCATCTAAGATAATATAGGGTTCTGTTTTTATCCATATTATTACATTTATTTGATTATGTTTTGAGGGAATTATTTTCATGAAGTCATTTACCTTATATGATTTGTTTTATGATGTCATGATGTTTCAAGAATCCCATTTTTGTTACATGTTTTATGCAATGATGTATGATTTATGATTATGTGGCACACATAAGAAAGGATTAATTATAAGATGGGTGGGACCTATATCTCCCTCCAATGCATTGGGTAATGATTTTATATCTCATGAGATAGACATGGCTGGAACGGTAGGTTATACCGGTTCAGTGAAACAGGACTGAAACGAGGGTTACTCGATTCAGAAATGGACTTTGTCCACTAAGATAGTCTTGGAAATGAGTATTGACTAATAAGATATGATTCTCTATGATTATGTGTGTATTCCTCAAAGTTTCATGTTTTAAGTAATGATTATTATGATTACATTTCACTGCCATGATTTATCCCATTTTATGAAATTATGCTCTCTTTTGCAGGTTAAGATTTCGAAAATGTTATGTTCTTTTGAATATGATGTGATTGATATTTCTGTTTTTTACCCTTACTGAGCATTTGAGCTCACCCTTTTATGTTTTCTTTTCCCTAGGATATAAAGAAAGGTTTTAGGTAAAAAAAGGGAAGATCATTATGGGAGATGTTGAAGATCTTTCACCACGATTAGAAGATTATATTCCGAGTTTCCAAAGACACTAAACTATTACGATCCTTGTGTGTGTGATTTTTTTATGTACTAAGTATTCTGCAAAAGTAATGTAATGTCCATGTACGTCAGGCTTCGGGTCTCTACACATCCCGATAAAAAAACATGTTTAAGTGAACTTCCTGAATTCTACCCATTTCCAAGTACACTATATAATATGATTTATCTGAATATTATTTTTAGTAAATAAATATTTTGATTTGGAAAACCTTATTATTTAACTTATTGTTCTTTATAAAATATTATGCCCTTTTATTTTTTATGTGATCAATGATAGTTTCCTTAAACTGCACTAAAAAAATTTTAATACTAAAGTTTCATCAATTCTGTTTTTTCATATTATCACTTCAAATTGACATCACAAATCATGATATATGAATATTATACCTTATTAATGTCCTTGAATGATTTAATTAATTTAATTCATGGAATATTTAATTATATTCCCATTTTTTATTATTTTTGACTATAAAATGATACTCAATTCATTTCCATGGGTAACCCATATATTTATGTATGATATTTTATGGATGATTTTAAATGTGGAAAGCAAATTAATGAAAATTTTATTATGGGTCCAACTAGATAGTTCTCCAATGAATTGGGTAATGTTGAGTCTCATGAGATGTTATGTGCAATGGTTTTAGTAGTTATCCTGGGCTCATGCTACTATGTGTAACAGTCTTCGTGGTATGCATTGACTTATGTTTCTATATGGGTAAGAAGCCTTGAATCATGATAAATTCATGTTTAATGTTATTTCCACAGTAAACTATATCCATGTTTATATGATCCCATTTTTATATGTTATGATTATATATGTTATATTCATTTTTATGTCATTATGTCATGCATTTCAACCTATGTTATAAAGAAATATTATTATATTTATTCCCTTATTTGAATTATAAGATCATATCTGTGTTCATGTTATCCTCATACTATCCTTTAGATTTTGTATAAATAAAATTGAAGTTAGGGGATCCTTATGTCGACTAAATTATGAAATGTTATATTTAGTTACATGTTTTATGTTTTATGTATAAGTATTACTATACATTATACACAATGATCATTTTCTTGTAATATGATGCTTTACTATGATTAAAATCATGTAATGATTATAGTAAAATGCTAGAGATTCTATAGTTAGTATCATAATATGGTGTAGTTTTATTTAGATTTTAGGAATATAAAACATTAGTAAGAACCTTAGGGATGCGACAATGTATTAGAAAAAAACCCTAAATTTTGGTAAGTATAGAGTAGGTGGTTTATATAGAAAATCAATTCTTATCTAGATACGAACAAGTGGACATTTCTATAGAACTGAGGTATCTTGGGGTAAAATTAGAACACAATTATTTGTACTAGACTCGAATGGGAATAGGTTCCCAACAACGATCCATTATGAACTCATGGTTTGACATTGCCGTGGGGATATTCTTTGGTTAATAAATATGCTACGTATGAACCAATATTAATGGAGGAAAAAGATCACATATGAATATATGTTGTGTAAAACATCACGGATAACCTACATTTTAGCCTTGGGAATCACAAATAAGGATATACATTTCCATTAAGTGATTATCCTTTCATGTTTAATGTTTCCATTTTATGCTTAATAGATAACTATTATAGACCTTTAATTATAAGTTATTTTTAGTAGATAATGTAGAGGAATATAAGAACACATTCAAACATTAAATGTGATATGAAATATTAATATTTACCTAATGATATGCCATATATGATGGGAACAGGTGCTCAAAACAACATTACATTACCTAATTTGGTAGATCATGTTTTGAATAATAACTTGTATAATGTGTATTTACCTTCCCCTTCAAGGAAAGATGATTTTTATATCGAATCCTTTTTGTGGAAATTTCCTCCAATGTTTAGTGGATCTTTTGATCCCCTCCTTGATGAATAGTCGATTAAATTCATTAAAATGATATTCTTTGCCTTCTAGTGCACAGAATATGAGAAAGTTGTGATGGTGGTCTATCGTTTTGCTGGGGATGATGATCATTGGTTGATATAGATCAATAATATTATGTATTGGGAGGAAATTGATTCCATAGATTGGGATGAATTTTATAAAATCTTTATCAAAAAAATATTTTCCTCGAACCCTCCATCTCAATATAGAAATAGATTTCCATAGACTTCAGTATATGGAAGTTGAGTCAATCATGTAAAATCAAGATAACATCATAAGGATTTCATGATATGCCTCTGAGGTTGTCCTGAAAACTGAAATAATGTTGGATATTTCATTATAGGACTAATTTCGAGTAAATGAAAATCATTGGCGATTCGTGACATCAATAGTTTTTCCGAGATTGGTTTTTGTTCCATTATAGTTAAAATGGAGATTGGAGACACTCAATTTTCTTATGGGCCTTGTGATAGAAAGAAAAAATTGGTGTCCAATATGGGTGGTTTGAAAAATAAATCCAATGATGGAAAGAAGATTATAGATCCTACATGTCAAAATTGTGGGAAGAAGTATCTTGGAACTGTCCAAAGGAAATGCGAATTTTTTAATATGTGGCTGATTGAGACATCTTGATATGAAGTTTCATAGGTATATAAAGAATCTCACAAATGATGAAGGTGAATGGAATGTTCTGATTAATGATTAACCTGTAGTACAGAGTTACAACTTCATGGGTCATGGTAATTATGCGAACAATTGCCACACCCCAGGGGTTTTTGGAGGAAATAAACAACAACAACCAAGGAAACAAGGAAGGGCCTATGATATCACTACTGATGAGGTTGAGATGGACAATGATGTCCTGACATGGACATTCGTTTTTAATTCAAGAATATAAAATACACTATTGGATTCCAGTTTTATGAATTCTTTCATATCATGCATGTTTGGTAGACCTATTAAAACACCACCTCAAAATTTAGAGGTTTGGTTATCTCTGAGAACAAAAATGGGGAAATTACTACATCCAAAGTATATAACCCCTCCCCTATTATTGTTTTTGGACTAAACCTATAGGAAAATCTATTCATATATCCTTTTGTGGAGTTATATGTTATCTTGGTTATGGATTTTATATCTTTATTCAAAGACTTCATCAACTGTTGGGAAAGGGAGAACACTCTTCATATCCCGAGGAATACTCCAATGTTATAAATCTGTATGGAGGATGATATATCACCTTTTGAATCATTATCTCATGTCAGGATATTAATGACATATCAAAAATCATTTATAGCTCAAATGATTGAGATAAAGGAGATGGTAGTTCTCGAAGATATGCCCATCGTGATGGATTACACTGGTGTATTCCCTAATGAATAATCTGGCATTCCTCCTAATCAAGAGGTTGAGTTATCAATTGAATTTTTTGATAGATCTCTACCAATATTAACATCACCTTGTAGAATTGATACTATATTTCTTGAAGTGCTAAAGAAGAAGTTAGAAGACAATCTGTAGAATGGTTTTATACACCTGAGTGTTTCACAATGTGATGTGCAAGTCCTCTTCATCAAGAATAATTATATATCAATGAACCTAGTCATTGAATATCATGAGCACAATAAAATCATTATAAAGAGTGATTATTTGTCACCAAGAATAGATAACTTTTTTGATTGGCTACATGGGTCTAGTTATTTCTATACGGTATACCTTTTGTTAGGATATCACTAATTAATGGTGAGGAAGGAAGATATTCCAATGACTGCCTTTTGAATGAGATATGGATAGTAGTGGTTCATATTGATTACCTTTAAAATCAATAATTCTCTAGGATTATTCATTGATTTTATGAATAAGGCCTTAAATATTTCCTCAACAGAAATTGTGGTTGTCTTTATCAATGACATTCAGATATACTTCAAGAGAAATAAGTAACATGAAGACAATTTGAATACTATGCTGATGACGTTATTAAGGGAGAATCATTATGTAACTTATAGTAATTTTGAGTTATGTATAGAGAATGTATCATTCGTGTGGCATGTTATCACCTGTAATGGTATATCTGTGGACCCTTCCAAAGAAAAGGTAGTTAAGGAGTGTCCTAGGACAACATCTATAATGTATATCCAAATCATTCTAAATGTATCAGGGAAATATCTGTGATTTTTTAAGAACTTATCAAATTTTTCAAATCCAATTTTCATGATGGAATGGAAGGGGGTTATGTTTTTCTACACTCAAGTATGTGAGGAAAAAATTACGTAGCTCAAAAAAGAGGCTTATAACTGCGCCAGTACTAACACTTCCAAGAAGTGGAGGAATATTATCAGTGTACACTATGGCTTTAAAGAAGGTATTAGGATTTGTGCTGATGAAAAATGATAATTTTCTAGACTACACCTTTAGACAGTTCAAAATAAAAGTGAAAAAATATTCCATGCATGTTCTGGAGTTGGAAGCTGTGATCTTTGCTTAAAAAATATGGCGGCATTATCTCTATGGTGAGAAGTATGGGATATATACTAATCACAAGAGTCCCAATTAAATATTCACACTAAAATATATTAATATACACTAGAGAAGATGGTTATAGCTCATCAAGGATTATGATTACTAAATCCACTAATGTCCATGTAAGGAAAATATGGTGGTGGATGCTCTAAGTAAAAATGATCATGCATATTTATAGACAATGATAATTGAAAAGGATCCATTATTCATATATTTTCATAGGATATAACTAGGAATCATTAAGGGAGGAACAAAATCAATACATTCTAAAATTATTTAACAATAATCCCTTAAGGATAAAATAATGAAATCTCAATGAAAAGATGTGGAAATTCTAAAAAGGGTGGAATCTAATAGAAATTGGAAGTCCTTTATTTTTATGATTGATGTGTAAGGAGTTGAAATATTTGGGTCTTGATTATGTGTACAATATGATACACATAAAAAAGTATATTTTTAATGACACACATAGATAAAACTAATCTTTTCACCTATAGAGGACAAATATGTTTTGAGATCATTTATAGAGCTTTTTTGGGACATTATGATGAAGAATATTATTGAATATAGATAAAATATCCTTGTATGTCAATAAGAGAAGGTCGAATGAAAAATCACATAGGGGATGATGAAACCACTACCCATAATAACATGTAACTGGGATATCATCACTATGGACTTTTTCAATACATTTCCAAGGACATCAATAATAAATAATGTTATGTGGGTCATTGTAGATCGTCTTACAAAGAAAACTCTCAATATCAATATTCGAGAGGAATTATCATCAGATAAAGATTCATGGATATATATCAAATAGGTGGTAAGGTTTCATGTGGTAACACTATCTATTGTATCAGATAGACATCCATGATTCACCTTCAAGTTAAAGAAAATCATCTTACATGCTCAAAGCATTGAAAAAAATTCGGTATGACCCATCATACTCTAACTGATAGCCCGTATGAGAAAAATATTAAGACACTAGAAGAAATATTTAGAGTGTGCTCATTGAAATTCATTGGAGGATGGGACCAACATATTACACATGTTTAATTCTCTAACCAAAACAGTTTCCACTCCTGTATCTGAATTCTACCATATGTACCCCTTTATGGGAAAGGGTGAATAACACTGGCATGTTGGTATGAAGTTGGTATGCATAAGTCAATAGGACATGAAATTGTCAACGAAATGGTGGAGAAGGTGAAAACAATTCAATAGTTCATCATGGCGTCACAAAGTCGATTGAAGATCTATGTAGACAATTATTGATGATACCTTGATATTAATGTTGGATACGTGGTATTCCTTCACATATCTCCAAGGGAGAAGGTCATGAGGATGGGGATGAAAGGAAGACTATGTGCCAGTTAAATTTTCCCCTTAGAGATCCTTGATCAAGTTAGAGATGTTTCCTATTGACTAGCACATCCACCTACCATGTCTAAAGTATATGATGTATTCCATGTATCCATATTAAAGAAGTATATATAAAACCCTTCACATGTACTATCATCGGAGGAGGTATAGTCAGAGAATGATTGTTCTTATAAGGATCATCCAGGGAAGATCATGGATCATATATAAAATGTTCTATACAACAAGAGTACTGACCTGGTAAAAGTACTGTGATGGAACCATAAGTACGAGGTGATAATGTAGTTACTGGAGGAGGCAATGAAGGAAAAATACCCACACCATATTATGTTATAGAATGTAAAACGAAATTTCAAGGGGAAAAAATCATAAGTGTGGAAGAATGTAATAACACAAAGTTTAATCAATGAAAATTCAATTCTTATAATTTTTTCATATATTATATTCACATAAAATCACAACACAGTGAACTACCAATTACTATGTGACCTTTAAACATAATATTCTCACTTATGTGATTAGAATTTATAAAATATTACATACATGGTTGTTCTCAGTAACATGTTTGGTGTCTGATGTGATAAAAATTATTTTTTAGTGAATAGAAAAACACCAATATGAATATTAATGTTACCCTTACGAATAGTAATACGAACCTTATTAACAGAAAATATTCCAGGTGAATAATTAATCATAGAAATGAAATTATAAATAAAATTTATCCATCTTACAATTGACAATATGATATAATTATATCGTAGTGTCGTTATTTTTTTCACTCATGTATATTTAGATAAAATTTTATGATTAATTTAATAATTTAAATGAAAACGTATTTACATAAATTTTATTCATAAATAAGTATTAATTATGATTATATAATATTTTTAAGATACCTTGAATAATTTTTTAATGTTTTATACAATTAGTTTTAATTTTAAAATTTGTATTTTATAGTAATTATGAATTAAATTAATAAATAAATATCTCATATTTGGACAATTGATTTCATTAATTGGGATTCATTTTTGAATCTACATGTTTAAAAATGGTTGGGGTGAAATTTTCATATATTTCTGAGACATTTGAATTTTGTGAGTAGTGAAATATGATGATTTATTGTATATGTACATTATATATTAATAACACTATTTTTTGAGTCATGGATAATCTAACCACCTTAGGATAGAAACCACATGCATGTATTACTATTTTTTGTCTCATCAATTTATTATTGGTTTTCTGGGGAAAATTAATAGAACAATGAATAAAATATTGAGAAACCCCTCCTCTACTCCACTATAAAAACCACCCACCCATCTACTATTCACTCATCACAATCCTTATTACTACTCTAAATTCTACTAAAATCCTTACATGATCCCCTCTTCCACATCCATCAGCCCTTTGTCTCATAGAAATACCAAATCCTCTCACTTTTAGAGGTTCTCACGAAATACATATTCCAATGTTTAGTTCCTCTTTTCATTCTTTTATTTTGTTTCATGTGTCTTTTTTTTCCTTTTCCTTCCACACCTCCTTTAATCAAAATTTTATGATAACTAAAGTAAAATACGTGTTTGCGAATTTTGTTATCATAATGGAATAATTCATCATTATCAGTCATTTACACTCCTTTTATACTAAAACTGAATACACTATCTGAGTTGTGTTAACTTATCACATTCAAGGGTGAAAAGTTTTAAATTTCTATTAAAAACTTCAATTATGGTCATGAAATAGATTTTATGGTTGAAACAAACTATATTATATGTTTCATGTCTAATTTATGTTTCTGGAATCTTTTTTACACATGATATAAATTTATAATGAAAAATTTGTTTGATGTGATCAATGAAATGTCAGTTATCCAAAATAGTTATCATTAAAGTTTTATATAATAATTCATCATCAATCCGAATAACGAAATTACTATTATAAACAAGTAATCTATTGGATGATCCCTAAAAACATATTAATACAATTATAGACAACCATTCTAATCTTATATTTAAATACTTAAATGAATATAAGTAAACCAATCCCTAAAACCAATGATACTAACAATGATATTGACCCTCTTAACCCATCAAAAAAGCTATAAATGAACTTTTTAAGGTTATAATAAATCAATTACATAATGAAGTGGTTCTATAAATATTAATTAATGGATTTAATTTTTTTATCCAATACAATATTAATATTTTATGGACACCATCAGACATATGGTATGTGATTTTACCTGAACCTCATTTATTTTTCTATGATGATCTATCATTCATTTAACCCAAATGAAGTTATATTTTTTATGTACATCTTATAATAGATGTTTATATGCTCTAAAATGATGAATAAATATACATTCATCATTCTCTTTTTGGTATATACATGTTTGAAAATGATTCTCCTCTCAATACCTCCCCATATGAAAACCCGTTTTAAGGGAACATCCATAATTCTTACCCATTAAAAAGTAAACTATAAAATCTATTTTTGAGACAAGTATTTTTATAAAATCAATATTATGTTTATCAAAACCTTGATAGTTCACTTATAACACCACGACCCCTCTAGGGTGGAGCTGGTGCATTACTTGTCATATTGGCATGGTTAGAAGGAATGGAAATCTCAAAGTAACGATCGGTTTAGTATTATTAATGAAACTAGATATATATATATGTTTCTCAAATTACATTGGAAAATTTTACAAAATACAATACATAACAAAAACTAAAAATGGCATGCCGAGGAACTCAATAAAAGATCTTCTCTTCATCACTTGTTGAAGGTAGACAATGAAAGGGGTGAGCCCAAATTCTCAGTAAGGTTTAAAAATAGTGGAAGCATAAGTACAATAATAATTGAATGCCAATCTACCATACATAGTCAATATGGCATCGTGAATAAATAAATAACTAATGCCATTAATAAACTGAGAATGAAACTACATCTATAGATTTGGCCATAGTGAAAACCTCAAGGATAATAATAATAACTGATAATGAATAAATACAATTCTTATTAATTGGACTTCATGTATCTGGAACATGAAACCATAATACCATAAAAATAGTTTAGTTCTATGGGTCGAAACCCTTCTGATTTTTGGAAACAAACTCGAAGGGTTTGTAGCCAAACTGTTTTTTCTCATGAGACCTACTGAAGCATCGAGGGGCTATAACGGGCCCCACCCCCCACTACATGTCCAAATAATTCTTTCTATATTGATTTAATAAAAGGTAAATATGTCTTTTCAATATCCGTATAGAGTAGAGTATAATTCTTCATCCATATTATCAAAACTAACATATCATTCCAAATAAACAACGTAAGTAAAATGGTATACGTTTTAGAAAAAAAAACATATCCATGACATGAGATTCATGATATATAATATAAATAGATGTTTCAGATGAAATATTATCTCAAATTGGATGTTGGTACACCACATATGGATTATTAGGTGCACAATACAAAGATAGTCACAACGAAAAGGTATTTGTGACAAAGTCCCTTACCACAATGTAATTAGTCGAATCATACGACCAGAACATAATGAACATAAAATGAATCATTTCATTAAAAGAATATAAATATAATGATGTTATTATATATCAAATGTATGTACACATAAACCACATAAAATAAATAAATGGTGAACAATGAAAATCTCACAGAAATGAAAGTGAGATGAGAAGCCCCTTCTTTATGCTCGAGTGTGTTCTTCGTTTGTTTTAATGTCCTGAATAAAAAATGTTATCTTCATTAATTAATATTTCCAGAACCTCTAAATACATTTAATTTAGTTATTATAACCTTATTATGTTCTTTCATGGCCGTTTCTATGGGTTCAATTGGATCAAATTTTATGTTTTGGAAGCATTTTCTCCCTTGGTTTTCATGGTTCGTTTACTTGTTTACATAAATGAAAGTTCATTTGAAACGTGGTTAAACATACATAATTCATAATACATATTATTAAAGTAATTATGGTGATATAAATTATCTTATAATTATTTTGGGTTATATACCATGATTATGATTCATTAGCTTAAACATTAATGATGTTCATTTAGATCGTTTTAGTGGTTCTTTGATAATAACAACCTCATTTTGTTTTATAAATTATAACCTTGAGTACCAAAGAATTAATGAACCATGTGTGATTCATAAAAAATATATTATATCCTAGTTCAACCATAAAAATTGTTTCATGACCAGACTTTAATGAATTAATTCAAATTGAAATAACCTCGTCTATGATGTCGGTAATTCGACATATCACGGACAATGTTTTTAATTCCTTGAACAAATGGGGGAAATGAAGAATATTGATGATGAATTTATCATGAACATGTGAACATACATAATATACAATATTCTGGAGATTTCATTCCTCTTGTTTAGGAAGAAAGAATAAATAAATAACTCATAGTAAAAGAATAATTTTGAAATCGCTTACAAAAATTCGGGAGCTTAACGACTACGAACCATGTTTTTAGAAAATATTAAAATGAGAGGGGCCAAGATTCACCTATCCATAAATTAATCATAATATATAGTATATCATTACTAAGAAGAAAAATAAGAAAATGGTACGGGAACATGAATTGTATACCACATAAAAGTGACCATGAAAGGAAAAAAGAAATAAATTGGTAATTTTATTACCTTGTAGTGCAAGCCTTAGAACATGAATGTTGGGAACTTGGGGGCTTGAGAAACCTTTGGAGGACCACTATGAAGGTAAAGAGGTCAGATATCTGTTGAGGGAGATTTGGGAATGAATTCAATGAATGGAATAGTTGGTATTTATAGGAAAAATGAGGGATTATTTTAATAATTTCCAACGGACACCACATGAGTGGTATTTGAAAAACCATGAGCTTGCCCATGGTATTTTCCCATGGTTAAAGCCAATTGGGACACCTCAAATCCCATTTATCTATACAAAAGTCTACCAGATTTATGAAATCATCATTACATCATTAATAATTTCATAAACACACTGAAACAATGAACTATCTTTTTTACTATTGACTGAAAAATCAAATGTTTAAGAAAAATTCCCAAAACTCACCCTATCCATTTTTCAACGTATAGAATTCAATACTTAAATCCATTTTTCAAAAATAATTTTCTAAATATTATTAATTTAATTTTTAAATAATGTCATA
Organism: Viscum album; assembly: GCA_963277665.1. Taxonomy (NCBI): domain Eukaryota; kingdom Viridiplantae; phylum Streptophyta; class Magnoliopsida; order Santalales; family Viscaceae; genus Viscum; species Viscum album. Next base: position 1,993,258,436 of record OY728161.1, on the reverse strand, counting down.
GTGAATTCACAAAATAACAATATTAAAGTGCAATTAGTTTTATTTCTCATTGAAAAATCAATTAAGATCACATTATCTTATTTCTTTAAGAAAATTAAATAATATTATTACTTACTATTCATAAGGGTCATATTACTTTTCATATTACTATTCATATGGGTATGTTACTAGTCACAAAAAATCAATTTTCTCCTATCAGACTCCAAATGACTTACTGAACACAACTCTAGATGACCATTTTTTAAAATTCGAAACATAAAAGGGGAAAAGTTGTGTTTCACGTATAGATTATAAAATTTCGTTATATATTTATTTTCAAAACCGTGGGGTGTAACATTATCTCCTCATAAAAAAACTCATCCTTGGATTTCACAAAATATTAATTATAAATATTCTGGGATGTCTTTATCATAATCTCCTCAGGCTCCAATGTTGCTTCCTCCATCTTTTGGTTCCTCCATAGAACCTTTACCAGATGAGTCATTCGATTTCTCAATACTTGTTCTCTAGTATCAAGAATCATGACAGGCTCTTCACAATAAGATATATCTTTCTAAATTTCTAATTCTTCATAAGTGAGTACATGTGTTGGGTCTGACAAGTACTTTCTTAACATTGACACATGGAACACATTGGGAAACATAGAGAGACTTGGTGGCATTTCCAAACAAAATGGTACGGCTCCAACATTGAATGTGTTGACTTGATCAGTAGGGAGATCTGTACCTTCACCATGAGTATTGATTCCCCTTTTTCTATTAGAGGCCATTTCTAAATAATTGGATACATTAGATTAGTTTATGAATCTTAAATAGAAAAACACTCTACATATATTGAAATTCTCTGCATAGCTAATCTTATAAACATGGTTCCTCTGAAGAAAAAATTTACATTGAATCCTTCATAATGGATTGTAATTAAAATATTAATTATCCTAATCATATAATCTATGAGTGTTGTAAACAAGAGTGCATCAAAGCCCATTGTCGTGCACCAGTTCTTGTTCGATTCTAGCTTAAAACGGTGTTTTTGGGTTTTACCCCTAGATACATCTATGCCAGAGCCGCCTCAACCTGCTCGTATCCAGAAAAAGATGTATTGCGTAAAATATCCACATAATCTATTCCTTACCAAAATACCAGGACGTTATTTTATGTTAATCATCAGATACTACCTTAGGGCTTTGTTCCCTACTATACATTTCCTACTCTAGTTTCCATGTTTTCTACTAAACTTCCTCTAATACCAACTATAACACCCCGACACCTCTAGGCTGGAGCTGGTGCATTACTTGTGATATTTTCATGGTTTGAAGGAATGAAAATCCCAATGGAACGATCAGTTTAGTATCCTTGAAGAAACTAGATATATATATGTTACTCAAATTACATTGGAAAAGTTTACAAAATACAATACATAAAAAAAACTAAAAACGGCATCCCTAGGAACTCAATAAAAGATCTTCTCTTAATCACCTGTTGAAGGTATAAAATGAAAGGGGTGAGATATAATGATCATTAAGGATTAAAAATAGTATAATAATGAGTACAATAATAAGTTATTAACAATCTACCTGACATAATCAATATGGCATAGTGAATAAATGAATAATTAAGTCTATTAATAAACTGAGAATGAAACTGCATCTATAGATTTTTTCATAGTGAAAACCTCATGGATAATAATAATAACTGATAATAGATAAAGAGAATGATTATTAATTTTACTTCATGTATCTAGAACATGAAACCATAATACCGTAAAAAATGTATACTTCTATGGGTAGAAACCCTTCTGATTTTTGGAAACTAACTCGAAGGGTTTGTCGCCTAACTATTTTGTCTCACGAGACCTACCGATACATCGAGGGGATATAGAAGGCCCCACCCGCCACTTCATGTTCAATGAATTATGTATACATTGATTCAATTCATGGGAAATATTCCTTTTCAATGTCCGTATATATTAGATTATAAATATTCATTAATATTACCTTAATTAAAATATCATTCCAAATAAACACCGTATGTAAAATGGCATACGGTTTAGACCACAAACATATCCATGACATGAGATTATGGATATTTAATATAAATTAATTTTTCAAATGAAAATAGATATCAAATGGGCAGTAGGTTCACAACATAAAGATTATTAGGTGCAGAATACAAAGATAGTCAAAACAAAAACATAGTTGTGACCAAGTCCCTTACCACAATGTAATCAGTCGAATTTTATAACCAAGACATAATGCACATAGAATGAATCATTTAATAACATGAATATAAATAAAATCATGTTATTATATATCAAATGTATGTACACATATACAAAATACAATAAATAAATGGTGAACAATGAAAATCTCACAGAAATGAAAGTGAGAAGAGAAACCCCTAACCTTATGCTCTAGTGTGTTCTTCATTTGTTTTAATAACCGGAATAATCAAATTTAGATTCATTAATTATTACTTCCAGAACCTCTTATACATGTAATTGATTTATTATAACTTTATTAAGTTCATTCATGGCCCTTTATATGGGTCCAATTGGTTCAATTTTAATGTTTTGGAAGCATTTTCTCACTTGGTTTTCATGGTTTGTTTACTTGTTTCCATGAATTTAAGTTCATTTGAAACATGGTTAAACATCCTGAATTTTTTATACATATTATTAAAGATATTATGGAGATATTAATGATCTTATAATGATTTCGGGTTATATACAATGACAACGATTTGTTAGCTAAAACATTACTGATGTTCGTTTAGATCGTTTTAGTGGTTCTCTGATAATAACAACCTCATTTTGTTTTATAATTTTGAACCACGAGTACCAAATAATTATAGAACCATGGGAGAGTCATATAAAATATATGATAACCTGGTCCAAAAATATAAATTGTTTCATGACCAGACATGAAAGAATTAATACAAATTGAAATCACATCATCTACGATGTTGGTAATTCTACACATAACAGAAAATGTTTTGAATTCCTTGAACAGGTGGGGGAAAAAAGAAGATTGATGATGGATTTCTCATGAAAATGTGAAAATATATAATAAAAAAGAATGTTGATATTTCATTCTTCTTTGGTAAGAATAAATAATAAATAAATAACTCAAAATAAAATAATACTGTTGAAATCGCTTACAAAAAATCGTCAGACTAACGGCTAAGAAACATGTTTTTAAAAAATATTAAAAAATTTTGAGAAAAAGTTCACCTATCCATAAATGAATAATAATATAGATTAGATCATGAATAAGATGAAAAATAATAACATGGTATGGAAACTTGATTGATATACCACATAAAAGAGAACTTGAAATGAAAAAAGAATGAAATTTAGAAATTTCATACCTTATAGAGTAACCCTTAGAACATGATGGTTGGGACATTGGGGGGCTTGAATAATCCTTGGTAGGAAAACTATGAAGGTAAGGATGCCATATCATCATTGAGGAATAATCTGGAGTGAATTAAATGAAGGGAAGAGTTGTTATTTATAGAAAAAATGAGGGATTATTTTAATAATTTCCAATGGACACCTCATGGGTGGTAATTGCAAAACCATGGGCTTTCCCAAGGTATTTTCCCATGGATAAATCATCATGGTAAAAATCACATTCAATTTAACTATAAACAAGTTTACCATATTTATTACATCATTATTACATCATTAATGATGTCATAAACACACTGAAACTAAAAAGTGTATTTTTTTTACTATTGACTGAAAAATCAATTGTTTCAGAAAAATTCCCAAAATTCACCCTGACCATTTTTCGACATTTAGATTTCAAAAGATAAATCCATTTTTCAAAATTAATTTTCTAATATTATTAATATAATTTTTAAATAAAGTAAGAGTTTATTCGAAAATTAACAATCTTAAAGTGCAATTAGTTTTATTTCTCATTGAAAAACCAATTAAGAACTCATTCTCTTATTTCCATTAAAAAATAAAATATTATTATTATTTACTATTCATAAGTGTCATAGTACTATTCATATTAATATTCTTATGGGTATGTTACTATTCACCAAAAATCAGGTTTTTTCTATCAGACTCCAAATGACTTACTGAATAGAACTCTAGATGAACATTTTTCAAAATTCAAAACATAGAAGTGGGAAAGTTGTGTTTAATGGATAGATTATAAAATTTCATTCTATATTTGTTTTCAAAACCTTGGGGTGTTACATCACTTCTGGTTTTATATAAAACATTATTCTATTATTTTAAGTGATCGTTGATATTTTCTTTAAAACACATTAAAATGTTTATATTTAATTTCATAAATTCTCTTTTTTCATATTAGCACATTTAATTGTCATTAATTTTGATTATATATTCATATTCAACCTTATTATGGTTCATGAATAATTTAACTCTTTTCCTTCATGGAGATTTTTATAGTATGCCCATTTTTATGCATTATGACATGAATATGATACCCAATTATTTTCCAGTAGTTACTCTTATGTTTATGTATGAAAGATTGTCTTGGATTATGTATGTGTGATGATTGTAAATGAACATGTTATAATGGGTGCACCTAGATTGTGCTCTAATTCATTGTGTAATGTTGAGTCACATGAGATTTTATGTGAAATAGTCTAAGTGGCTCTCCTTTACATGTGCTACTATGTGAAACTATCTTGGTGGCTAACCTTGAAATGTGATCCACTATGAGAAAGAAGCCTTGAATCATGATAATGTCATGTATTATGTTTCTGAATCATTGCAATTAATCCATTTTTATATGATACCTTTCTTATATGTTATGGTTCCATATTTTACCTGCCTTTTATATCATTATGTCATTCCATCTAACCCATGCTCTGAAGCATTATTCTAATTTTTATTCATTTACTGGTATTTTTATCTCCTCCCATTGTTCATGGTATCCCCATGTTATCCTTTGTATATGTATGAGAAAAATATATTATAGGGGTCATTATGATGAATATATAAATAAATGTTATATCTACTTCCTTGTTTTATGTTCTTGTACCTAGTCTTCCAAGACACTAGACTGTATGATCCTTGGTTCATAATATAATGTATTATTATGCTTACAATCATGTAATGATATGTCTAAAAGTCTAGGCTTACTATAAAACCTCTCCAAAATATCCAGGAAATGCCCTCACCATAACTTGGAACTGGGGAAATCCCATCCTGAACTATTCAAATTCCCTGCACAACAAATCAACACCATGAAGACATAAATAGAATTACCACTACATGGAAACCCAATACACTGGAATTCTTGGATATTGGAATCCACTACAAGAAGAAAAACCCCTTCATATAGGGGAGAAAAATAACCCTTCCAAAAGTAAGAACCCTCCAGACTGATTTAAGACTCCCTACACAAAGTAATTGTTTTCCGAAGAAAAGAAACTCCACCCAAACCACAAACTAGGAACATCTTCCATCAATTCAACAAAACAAAAGAATCTCCAATTGATCACTAATAATATTGTACCACCCCACATATGGAATAAACACACTCAATGAAGAGAAATTTTTTTCTCATGATACAATTTTAGATATACAGTAATACTCGTCTTATGAAATAAAATGTTCTTCACATAATGGGATGATGCACATATTTTCTCAGCAATAAAAGAAAAATGAAACCTAAAATGTTTGCATCCCAACATTGGAGTCAAAAAAAATTGAAAAATGGTGTTTCCTACAGACACCCAAAAATTATTGACTGAACATGAGAATTACTCTGAAGCCTATGGATGGAGCCCTAATGAAAAAAGAACCTCCTGCATTACAATCTAGTCTTGACATCCTTAAATTATAAGATATACCATATTGATGACTCCTAGCACTTTAGAAACCAACTCTAAAATAATTTCATCATCCACCAACTTCTAATAACAGGTTTCTATAGATGAGATCACTATTCTTGAAATATCTAGATAGAGTCCCCAAACCAAAAGTAAGAGTTTTCATCTGACCTTCTGAAGATGCCTCCAATGAAAAAGGGTCCAACCCTTTAAGGTTGTAAATATTTGATTTTACTGAGTAATAGCCCTGTCGAACATCCCAAAACGTTGATACCTTCATCTACTTCACCCTCTATGGTATAAATCATTCAAAAAAAAGATTCTTTAAACACCTCCCATGTCCTCCCAGCATACATCGATAATGGGTAAACCAACTCCCACTAGTGAAAAGATGTATCTGAAAACATTCTCAGAACAGTAAGAACACTAACAACCTCAGGAGTTCCTGACTACCAGAAGACTTGCTCTACCTGTTCAAGCCACTCCACTACCTCTAATGGACCTCGATCACCATAATAGACAGGAAACACTTGATAAGAACCAAAAACTTTGAACGACTAATTAAAAACATTGGGTAATTTTTCTACGATGTAAACTCTAAACAACATGGGAAACATAAAACAAAAAAAATCATCAAATCAATACAAAATGGAAAGAAACAATTTCATCCCAAATATCAATCCTAGAAACCAATCAAACACAAGAACAAAAAATATCATTCCATTCAAAAGCCACCAGTTTCATTTAAATTTCAAAACTTCCCTCTTCTAAGTAAATTTTCAAAATAAAAAACTACATTTCTCTGAACAAAACTAACATAAAAAACTAGAACCAATTTCCATATACATTTTCGTCTTCTGGTAATCCCTTTATAATAGAATGGCCAAGTCATAGATTTTAAACACCCACCCATGGAATCCCATGAAACATAACACATGTGTTGATTAATTTTCATCAACTAGTTCCAACCCAATGCTTCTACATGCATACCCTCACATGTGAAAAAGTTCATAAGGAATACATAGGGTTACACTTACCATTACATTGCCAAAACCCAAAACCCACCAAACATCCAATCCTAAGAATTTTCCATTAAATACCATTTTACATGTTCTAGTCCAATTAATATAAAACATTCTCATTTAAAAAACCTTTTTCATTTTGAAAACCCACTATCAATAATTGAAACCAAAATAGATCTCAACTTTTACTAACCCATCAAAATGAGGAAGTAGTTTCATTGCCTTACTCGATGACACAGTAATAGGCCATTCCACAAGTAGTCCATATCATTATGAAGAACCTGAACCATGAAATTTGAAATCACATGGGAGACTACCCCATGTGAGGTCACAATATGACACTTGTTTGCCTCCACTTTCATCCCTCAATCCAAAAAAGAGACAAAAACTCAATACATGGAGTACCCCTGGTAACTGGAGGATCAGAATGTAAAACAGCTAACTTTTTCCTTACCGTACCAACCTACAAAGTCCCAAAAATCATAATCTCCAACTTATATGTACCCCAAATAAACAAAACATCCCATTTGATACCATTTTTTTCATGAGCCATGCCACACTTCCATCCTACCAGACACCCAAACTGGTACACGACATGGCTTAACGGGAGTTCAAGATCCCCAGCTATTAGAAACTACTGAAGGGTATCAAATAAATTTCAAGTTATATTATTTTAATCACAAAATACAGGTGAAAGTAAATAAAATAAATTTATGATCACACAAAAATAACAACAACTGAATCAAAAATAAAAAAACAAACTTATTTAGTTACAACAGATGAAAAGAACATAAACTAAAAATAAAAACTGAAATGTGAATGAAGCTACCCTGACCTCCATGTGACCTCTTGGTTACCACCATACCCATGATAAAACCACTCCAGGGTCCAACTCTAACATAAAGAACAAAAATAAGAGACTGAACCTACAAAAAAAGCTCAGGTCTCGGGCACAATGTGGTATAAGTAGGGTGTGAGCTAAACAGCTGAGTTTGAAAAAAAACCCCATACCTTACCATTACAAAAAATATTCAATTAACTCTTATTTGAAAAACATTTATAAAAATAGTGGTTTTCATTTTTTTTAAAATAAACACATTTCTATACATTTTCCAAAAACTATGAACATCATGTTTCCATTTCTACAACAATTTTTCTTTTTAAAACCCAAATCCAATCCCCAGGTAAAAAGAAAAACAATATAGGGACATGATGAAAAATAAATAAATCATAAACAATAAAAACCAATTAAAATAAAAAGTAAACATGAGTATATAGAGAATACCCATGGGAATTTCTTAAACATCCTAAGAGTGATCCTTGTAATTAATCGGGTTGTGACCACCTGCATGAATATGGTAAAACTCCCTAGTCTATAATCAACTAGTGACCATCATCTTACGAATCCAGTGGAACAACCCACCTGGCCTCTCACCAATGATAGGGGGTTCTAAACCATCTAATTGGGGTTGATCAGAATCCGTCTCATGATCCTATAAAAGATACCCACGAACCCATTGTAATTATATACTATATATGTAGGTGTCCCTCGTATGCATGACTCACCTTACTATCCATCACCGCACTTTCCTCCCCCAAACACGGACACCACCTATATGATAACAATATCTGTAAATCCCCAATAGTTGATCCAACTATAAATACATATATATATATATATATATCAAATAATATATGTTTCCAACCAGTCTATCACATCCCATAAAAATTTAACACTTTATTTAAAAACATATCATCTTTCAAGACTAGCGTTCAACATTACAAACCCAAATGCATCTTTCCAAAACACTTAAAAATTCATTCCCAAAAAAGATGAAACCCAAAAATATTTAAGATTTTCTAAATTTTTCCTTTACACTAGTACTCACACACACACACACACACACACATCTCAACTGCTAAATGTACCTTATCCATTCTAAGCACTCACCAAAACATGTTTCAAGTCAAATTGGTCCAAACCAAAAAAAACCATTTAAAACTACATTTTCAAATATCTATAGGAAAGAATATCTCTCATTTTTAATACACAGAACCATCATGAGATAAAAGTGGGGGGAGGAATGAGGAACTTTTAATGGTAAAGTATCTTAGAGTTCCATCGTTAATTGAATGTACATCTATGTGTGCACCTTGTGCACCAATGTATGTGACAACATTAAATGGAACCCTCTATATATCCAGGAATCCTTTTTAAAAATCATTATTAGAACAAAACATGATCTTTCACCAAATCCAACAATCCCTTATTGTTGTAAACATAAAAAACCCCTTTTCAAATCAAATCAACTACAATTCTCTAATCATATAAGTTAGTAGTTCACACATAGAAGACCAAGACCAGAAACCATCCATGTTTCTGATACTTTCACTGGGTCACACATCCTTATGTGGAGGACGCACTGATTGTTGCCATGCATTCATGATTTCTAAACGAACGCAACATCTATCGCTTATTCATGGATGTATTCTCTTTGATCGAAACGAGATGATGCAATGTCCATCTCTCCTTCCATGGATTCCTCCTCAGATCATGCTAACTAGTATGGGTCTCCCTTATAGATTAAGATGTTTTTTCATGAAACTCTTCCCAGTGCAATGCCTTCATGGATGCTGATTTATTAAACTTCTTCAGTTAGGAAATTCCAAGGTGTCAAGTTAGGGTAGAAATCTTTGATTGGAGGAGTAGTCACATTGGACATCACTGTCGGGTCTGGAAGTAGGAACACTGAAATGTGTGGATCTCATCTCTTATGATAGGAATTCTCAAGGGAACAACATTCCAATTAATCCCACGTCGAATCTAGGGAATTATATTTCATAGTCATGTCTCTAAGGTTTTCCTTAGCTTCCCCTATTTGACATACGGTATACCGTGATTTTAACGTCTAGCGGAGATAGATCAGAATGATCAGAACACTGACAAGAGTGGATCTGGTGATTGAATCTCCTTGATAGAACATTTATACTTGGACTAACACATGGTTAGATACCCAATTACTACTAGGATAAGCAAGAGAGTGGGTGGAATGATCTCACTGGGATGTGGCAGCCCGGGTAAGAATAAATATGGAAATGGAGATTTTAATGAAGTGGGAGGGGGGACGATATGGGACCGTCACGATGGTGATGGTAGGGTCAGGTTTGAGACTCGAAGAGACTGCTTAAATATCCATATTGCAGGGAATCAATGTCCACGTAGGTCGGTGGGGTGATGGGACACCTAAGGAGGACACCCATATGGATGGGACCTAGAGGAATTCGAACCTCAGGGTTGGGATATGTCCTTCCCGAAACACAAAGGCTCATGAGAGATACTAGTATGATACATGGGTGATGGGATTGAACCATAGGGAGGCTTCATAATTTATTTTAAATGGAAAGGATCAATGTCCATGTAGTTTAGGATGGGGTCATATAATCTGGGTGTGCACAGAAGATAGTGCCCTGATGATATACTAGGTATTATGTGTGGTTATCAGCCTGAGTTGGTCTAATGCTCAAGTAGTGGACTAGAGATGTAGATCCCAATGAAGGTAATGGCGATGGATTACCGCCGAATAGGGAAAAAAATTACATACCATCGATTAGGGAACATAATAGCTTACCAGCGGATGGGGTTCCAAAGGCTAGATACTGGTTGAGGTTGACAATGGCTTACACCTGATTGGGAGACATAACAGCTTACCTTCGATTGGAAGACACAATGGTTTACCATCAATTGGGGTAAAATATAGCTTACCATCGATTGGGGGACACAATGTCTTACAATCGATTGGGGGGAAAATAGCTTACCATCATATGGGGTTTGGACCTTTGGGAGGCTTCCTATGTACATTGCCGAGGAGACAAGGATCACATCCCACATAGTTAGAATTGGTACATTTTAATGACTTGCGGGATGAAGGGGTGTGCAATTTATATTCTTTCCAGATGGGGGTAAACTAACATGAAGTGGTAATGATTTATGGTGATGGGAAAGAACCTCTCAGAGGCTTCCTGCATACATTGCCTTGGGAAGGAACAAAGTCCATGTTGTTCTGAATGGTTGGGGATTACATGCTATGGTAGCACAGGAATGATGTCATGGTCAATGCTTAATCTAATCCCACATGAATAATGTTCGGTGTGAGAATCAAGAGGCAGCAAAGACCTAAAGATCAAGTCATGAAATGTTCGTCCATGGGATGTGGAGTAGGGCTTACACGTGGTTAGCAGCGCGGGGTAGAAGTAGGGTCTTAGGAATGTTTAGCGACCCAAGGGGGAATCATGGGATTACTTGTGGTCAGCAAACTATGGAGTAAATAGGGGCTTCCGCGTGGTTAGTGGACCAAAAAGAAAATAGGGGCTTACATGTGTTTAGCATCCCAGGGATATGGAGATTAGCACTTTCTCCAGGATGGAGGCTTGGGTGGAGACACAGCCCAAAGGGAGAGGGATGAGGTAACGAAGGTCCTGACACCCATCTCTCCTCTTGTATTTTGCATGAAAGAGAGGAGGGGGAGTAGGGATACTACCTCCCCCATGAAAGGATGGGAGCTTTGACCATGGTGGTTTCCCTTCCCCGCGGACAGGCGCCACTCTAGCAGAAAGGATCTCATTCCATGTGAGGAAGAGCTCACTCTCGTGGAGATTAGAAGGCGTAGTGATTGGCTGAGATGAGATGACTAGCGTATGATGCACATGGGAAGGTCACAGTAAAATTTTATGTGATGAGGATGATGGTTCTTGGTAGTTTAACGTCCTGCATCTCGGATGAGGCGGCTTCACTCAATTCCCCTAGGACATACATTACTGATACCTCCCGCCAATGGTTAAGGGAATGGAACAACAATACTATGGTGAGGGTGTGTCATGGAGTGATCCATTGAGGGTCTAATGTTTTCATGGGTATGTTAAGAAGAAATATCTATTAGCGTGCATATGTGGAGAAGAATGATGTGAAGAAACACAACAGGAAGCACAACCCAAGGGACCTTGAAATCACTTCGTACACATCTGGAGGGTCATATGAGAGAAGGGTTTGTAACCTAGGTTTTTGTGTGTGTGATGTTCCCGAAGATAGTGAATGGGAGAGTGAGATCGAATACATACAAAATGGTGCACACAAGAGGAAGTAATTGTGTGAAAAACGAGTGGATTGCGCGCAATAGGTGCTCAAAGAGGGGATTGTTGCACACAAATTTCTAGGATGAGTGGAAAAGAAGGCATCTAAGTGAATGGAAGAGCTTTGGGCGCAATGAGGTCTGAGGTTTTATACACAAGTGGAAGGGTTTTCATGAAATGGAAGGGTTTTCACACAAGGTTCCCTACAATTGAATACATTTGTGAGGGTCATGAACTAGTGGTCCCGCATGAAGGCGGACCTCTAGGAGACCTATCGCAGAAACTCCCGTACCTGAAAAGCTTATTTTGCATGCGGAAGAAAGAAATCCCGCACAGGGGAGATGGTTTATATTCATCAACCCTAGAAGCACGGGGGTGACCTTCTATTTATAGGCAATTAGGAAATGCAGAGAGTGCATGGAACTCAAGAAACACAGAAAACCCATTTTATTAGTCGGTTGGAGGCAACATTCTGTGTGGCACGCAACTATCCGTGCGGAACACAAACATTCGTGTGGCGCACAAAATATTTCTTTCAAGCTTTATTTTCTGCATTATAGGTCGGTCTTACCCGTGTTACTTTTATTTTTCGTGCGACATTTTGTGCTATCCCAGACCAGTTTCTTTGGTCAAAATTCACCTTTAGTTTTCCCTGAATTTTGGTCTGAGGCCTTTGAGAAATTTCTGCATCTAGAAATTTCCCCCTCATAATCATAACTGCGAGGGGGAATAAAGGACGGATTCCAAGGGAAACACGGAGTAAAATGGAATTTCCATAGGTGATGCGAGTAAAACCATTCTAGTGTCCATAATGAATTTTTCACAGGCGCAGAAAACCCACACCGTGCCTATAAAATCCCTTGAGGGTCCCATGGTCTATACAGATTTTCCCACGTGATAAGATTTGATTCTCTCATGCACATAAAATCTCACCCGCCTATTCACACAATCTATCATTCATTTCACTGATGTCCCAGACTTTTGGGGTGATTTTGAGTGAAACATCCGTTTTCTCTACCATTTCCTTCATTTTTTGCGGCAGCTTCAATTATCTCAGGCACAATGAATGCTTTTTCATGCGGGGATTCATCATGAATTACCAAAAGAATATGGATACTAATCAGGGTTATGCTGAGAGAGAAGCTATGTACGCTACTAGGAGGTTTGTGATGGTCGCAAACCCTGAGGTCCATGGTGGCTAAAAAGTTGTATCCGACAATCAAAATATCTTCAACATGCTGACCCAGGAACAGAATGATTATGTGCTATAAGAAAACCTACCGATATGGGACTTCGGTATATTAGAAGAGGTACTCGTGTCGGGATAGAAAGTCAATAGACCAGGGTCATGGGTGACTAGCAAGGATGGTATTCCCCGATACAACATCACAAACAATGGCCATCCTTCCAGAGAAACCAAGAAATATGGCCGACTATGTTTGGAATTTAAGGACTAGAACCATCTCGGTAGGTGAACGGATCACTGAGCACACTCTAAACCATTACGTAAGTACCATTCAATAAAGAATCACTGATGAGACTAAGGGCTGGCTGCAGGATTGAGACATGAGGTCTGGAGGCAATATCACAACTGAGTGGGCCTGGGCGTATTCTATACGCCAATAATATGATCGGTTTGGGGCAGAACGGTGCCGCACCAGGTTGTTCAAGGCAATATGGATGACGCAGTTCCATTTCTACCACCTGTATGAACTTATATTAGAGCTTTCTTCCTAGTGGTACCCCTATAAAAACAAATTCCATATCCACCATGGGGAGGATGGTATCTATATTTGGTTTGTTCATTGCATCAGGGGATTCCGTTTGGATGGGCACCAGTATGATGAATTACTTCTGACAGAGAACATCTGGGGAGATAGGTCACGGACTCCCATCCTAACATGGAACCTATTGGAGGTGGCGATGGAGAAGCTTGAGGTAATGGAATTTCATTATGTACATTAATTACTCCATATGGTTCGATATGATTCTGATAAAAGACTCCAATATAAAGATATGTGAAAGGAATATGGTGTCCAACCACAATAGAGAAGATCAAAAACAGATCATACTAGAGAATAAAGGAGGCGAGGAAATATAAATACTAGGGCTTTAGCGTGGATGAAGTACGGGACCTGAACATCTGATATGTCAAATTTCATGAAACCTTCTAAATCGGGTGGCAATTTCCAGTAAGGTACATAAGGATGGGATTCCACCCCGCAACATTTTTTATGTCCTACATTATGAAATCCAAACAGAGGTTCAACTTGGGGGTCCATGTACTGGACCGACTATACTCCATCCTAGGGAATATTTATGGAGGGGGCTCACCAATTGAATCTGTGGCCCTTTCCAAATCTTTCATGGTTGGATCACGACTCACTATGGTGGGTAAACCTTCCCAAATTCCATTTGTTCCCCAGGTAATGGCCGGTGACCTTCCATGTTGAACATAGTTGGGGTCATGATGTCGACGCTCAATGAATAGGGGATAAGGATCTGGATTGGAAATCACTCAAATTTTACCTTTAGTACATTCCGCACCTTGTCTGGCCAGATGATAGTTGATGGGCATGGATTATTAGATCAAAGATAATACATGCAGAGCATCAGGGGCTGGGTTCTTGTGGCCCAGGTCAATGGAATGAATCTTTGCAAGAATTATGTGTGGTCATGATTTTCTAGGAAGTATGGATGCCTCCAACGGATGCCAAAGAAGTTGTATATAGATGGCTGAGAAGAGAAACATCCTTTCATTCTCCATCAAATGTGGATGATGTTAACAACCTTCATATCTAATGAGTTAATTACCTTTCTCCCTAATGTTGTTGACACCGACCTCTAAACAAAATATCCCGAGCATTGTGTGGCAGCATATCCCGATGGGATCCTACCAAAAGGAATCTAATAGCTCAAGATGACCAATGTAGATCATACGTGTCGATAGAGTAAACAAAGTGGAATGAGGTAAAAATGTTTGGGGACATGTCGGGTAGCTGGGATAGTACAGGCTGAGACATCAGCAGCGGGAACATCACATTGTGTGGTCGTTCCCTCATCGCCCGGCGGGAGAGGGGCCCATGAACATCCTCACAGAGCATCCAGGGAGCATACAGGGTAGAAGATAATGTATCCACCTCATCCTTCTGAGGACACAATCTTCCTGCACTATGGTTATCTTGGTTGATCGTGCGACGATCAATGGGCACCGATTCCCTTCGGAAAAAGATAGTACAATCAGGAATCTAGCTGCCAGAAGTTGTACTCATCTGGATTGATGTCAGGAAGAAATTCCATTGTCATCATGCTTATTTGAGGGCCATAAAAGCATATTCACACCATCAGGTTTGGTGTGAGGAATCCCCATTCCTTGTAAAGGTATTGCTTAGCCAGGAGCATGATCCTGAAAGAATGTCTTCTGAAGATAATTACGGTGATGAGGAGTTAGAGGGAAATGATTCAGAAGAAGAGGTGGGAGAAGGTGAGGTAGAAAAAGAGGGAGAAGAAATAGGGGAATTTGTGGAGAATCTTATAGGTGGAGGGTCTCAGGGGACATCCCACTAAGGTATTATTCATGAGAGCGGTGATATTTTTGGCTCTAATATAGAAATAGCTGAGCTACTCGAGGTATTCCTCAATACTTATACTATAATTTATTATTTTCATCGCTCGTAATCTTAAATAACATTTTTTATCCTATCTTGATGCATATTGGCATAGGTCATGAAGCTCCACCATAAGGGGGTGCATTGATAGAAGAATGTGGGGAGCAAACACCCATTATTGAACTGACAAGCGCTGAAGGATCTCCTATACTGATAGCTCTTGTGCAACAGAAACACTGGAGGCTGATGCACTAAGCACTCGTAATTTTTTTAATCATACAATTATATCGTTCTTTAAAGAGTTCATCTGATCATGGAATTCATTTTTTGTGAAGTAATCAAGGAACTGGAGGCTCGACGGGCCTCAGAATCTAGACCATTAGTAGATGATTCAATGGAGAATGTAACAGACCACTCATGACATATTTTTCAATCAGAGTCACCCCCAACATCTGGTGAGAAAATTGATGTGGACGTGGGTGATATTAATGTTGGGATAGGGTATGATGTTAGTAGGGAAAATAATCTGAGACTAAGGGAATATATGAAGGCCACACACATGTTGAAGATATTAATCCCATGGGAGGAGTACCAGAAGAAAACCATACCCACTGATCTCTTTACTACTTATTTTGACTATCGGCCTGCAAGCCCAGTAGATATAGATGAATATTAATAGGATGTAGCCTATGTGATCATTATGAAATGGCGCAAGTGGTTTAAGTGTATCATTTACATCCTCAGTCATCCACAGTCATAATGGATGAACTATTTGGGATCACTCCACACTAGGCTATGATTTTTCTGTAATGTAGGAGTAGATGATCACTATCTTCATGTAATGACCTGTGATTACATAGAAGAGAAGATACGTGAGAATAACCACCATTCCGACATTTCCCATTGCCACAATGAGTCAGAGAATACACAGGTATTCATGAATGTGGAGCCGGAGGTCTGACCTCTTGAAGAGAAACTGATAGAAAGGGAGGCATTCATTTCAAACCACTCCGAGCTCATCAAGCAATTGAGGGCCTGGTTGGCGGATGCTCGGGAGCAGATAGTGTAGGAAAATTACCAAATTATTGAACTACAATTTCAAAAATCATGGGCATATTGTAGTGATAATGAGTTATCCTCCATAATTGTTGATGAAGAGAAGGATCTCATGTGACAGGAAGTAATACTAGAGGCCACAAGTCGGTAGGTGGAAATACTAGAGAAATCCATCCAAAACGTCGATTCTTATGGGACTCGTCTTGGAAGAAACCATAATCTTATCCTTATTTTCTTCTTATATTTCTGAATAGCATTTATCATAGGAAAATTCCCTTATTTGTTCAATTTAATGCAATCTAACCATATCATGGAATAACTATAAATCCCACCCTATTCGCACGTAGATCATGCCTGATGTGAGAAACAAGGGATGGTCACATTATCAATTCATTTTAATGTGGGTGTTCCAAATAAACTTCGGGAATATGTTGTATAAATGACCCATTTGGGATTCTAAGAATAAAGGGGAGAGGCCTATCTGGGGAACGACGTCCTGAAAATGGTCAAATTATCACTTCCCTAAAATGCTCTAGTGCACGAGTGGGGTAACATCAGGGGGGTCATAATCAATCCAAACATAGGGGGTGGAAGGTTTTAATTATGATACCCAAAAAGTAAAATGATATGGGGGCTGCGTGACAATGGTGGATAACTGTTGACCGCATTCAAAACATTGTATCCATACCACATTAGCCTGAAATGGGGATATCAAATGAGGGTTGACCATTGACCATTTTTGAAACACAGGGCCTTACTCAATGTTTTATCCCATAGTCTTCTAGAACATTAGCCTAGAATAGCATGCATGTTATAGGCCAAGCATCCACATTTTTAGGAGGTTCTTTTCAACGTGAAGGAGGATGAGGTTCTGAATAAAGTGTACACAAAACATAGAGGGTGAAGTGATTGGTTGTTCAAATGGAGTTCAACACTATTGCAAATATGCCATCGTGGTGGAAACACATTAGCTTGGTGCATCAGTCTAATCAAGGATCTTACTTAGGTTTGAATGGGACCTCTCTAGTGAGAATCTGAAACACATCATATGGATGTGGATGATGAAAGGAATATTTCAACTTCATATGACCTAGAGTGAGGTTGGGGATGAGGGGTTAGAATGACTAATGACCCTGGGGCTAGGCCTGAGGCAAAAGTCTAGGACGTCACTACATATCCCATGCATATAAGAATCAAGTCATGGTATTTCTTAAGGAACAACATGGTCGATGATCAACTCTAGTATGTGGAACCATCTCTGGTGAGGAACTTGGAAGACCCTGAAATTATTATTGGGTATCCTGAACTTGTTTAGGGTAGAGCTGTAGTTAATTGGTTACCCAAAATGGGTTCGTGTGGCACAGTGTGTATCCCGAAATGAATGAGACCCCCAAGAGGCACTTGTCACACCACATATTCCCAAAAGATTTTGAGAAAAGGGTCCAAAGAAAAGGGGTGGTGGGATTTTATGATTCATGGTGATGGAATTTATGAAGGGATCTCGGAGAATTCCTATGTATCCCATGAGGATGATATTCATTCCATACATAGTTGAGGAATGTCTTCTATACGCCATGCAGAAAGGGTGTAGATAGAGATCATAGTTTAAGGTCTTGGGGATCTGACCAGAGATCTTAGATTAAGGTCATAGACCTCACACTATAAATGGAAAGGAATTAGGGAGACACATGGAGTGGTAATCATGAAACCCACGTGAATGAGGATGAGGCCCACACCATGTGCTTCCTCGGGAGTTTTTAGGTCCAGAGACTAAAATTGAAAGTTAGGATGGGCCTAGAGCAAAGTTCCCAGTCATTCTTACGTACCCCATGAAAATGGGAATCATTCCATACGTAGTTCTAGAAATAGCATGGAATGGTACGAGTGACAGGGAAGATAATGTCGTGCGGGTCTAGTCTATGCACCAAAAAGAAGATACATATTATAGATATTGTTTGTCCTTTTGGATAGAGGTTTTATTACTTTATTGTGAAGTGATTAATTGAGGGAAAAGATTATTAGTGTCTCCATTAGAATAAATCCACATGTAGGCATTATAAAATGGCATGGTGGGTGACCAATACCCAACATGATGCCCCCCCCGAGTGAGTTCATCACAATGCAGTAACATTTTTCGGCATGTGGCCAGGATGATAATATAATAGATTATAGTCATATTATAGGACCAAACATGAATTTTGAAGTCATTAAATAAAATAAAAATAGTTTAAATTCATGTGGGACAAGGAAGCATAGTTTAACAACATACGGATTGGACACACACAGAAAGAATGTGGTTTTAGAGGATAAAGTGTATGGTTTTATAAAGCATACTCAATGTGATTATAGACCTGGTCAACACCACACCATGCAAAATTCTTGGGAATAACCCTCAGGATGAGGGGCAGCATAAGTCCTCAAAATATTGTTTTGGACCTGTATATAAAAAATCTTCTTATTCCTATGTATCCCATGAGAATGGTAATCAAGACATTCATATTTATGAGAATGAAGTTTAACATCATGCATGACGTAATAGTTTAAGGTCATGTAAGACCATATAGAGTTTACAGTCATGTGGGATGACATACTGTTCAATGTCATGAAGACAGGAGGTAGGAGAGACTATATCCTAGAAGGGGATTATGTGGTGGGTCTATTCCAAACCCGATGTGAATGAGGACTTAATCCCAAACATGCCACACCACGGAATCAGATATGATTCGAGGCCTACAATGCTGAACAAAAGAGATAATTAGTGGAATCTAAAATGAAAGCAGAGACAAGATGTCTGGGAATTCTTCCATATCCCATGAGCATGGTAATCAAGCTAGATTTAGTTCTAAGGAGGTATAAGGGGATCTTAGTTTACCGTCCATGAGCTCGGACCATGGAGAAGAGAAACTCTTCCAAGTGAGAGAAAACACCAATCTGATCCTTAAGACCATGTGAGTCAAACTTGGTGTGGGAAAAATTTGAAGAAGTGGTATTTGAGAAACATGGGATAAACATAAAGGGGAAATAATTTGGGATACCGGAATGACACCTTACCCCGACTTTTTCCTCCAAACATGGAAATGGGCATAGAGGTGTATTACCAGGAGTGTCAAAATTCCACTTGGACATGACGGGTTGGAAAATTATTTGAATTGTGCAAATGACATTTAAGGCTTGAAGGGGTTGTTGTGATGATGGAGGATAACTGTTTACCATGTTGGAAACACAATTTACCTATCATGTAACATGAAATTGTAAGAAAAAACGAGCCTCAACCACTAAACATATTTGCAATGCAGGATTTGTATCAATTTTTCTTTCGAAACACTTGAGGACGTTGGGATGAAATGGTATGAGATCTATTTGGACTATAATCCATGCCATTTGGGGGTCTTTTATTATGTGAAAGATGATGAAAACCCAAAATGAAGGGGACAATATGACTAAAAATGGGTTACATGATGTCTTGTTAGAATCTAACACTCTTGGTTTGGAAACAGAGTACTCCCAGGCACATCGGTGAATCACCAGAGAGGGTCGAGGGGACGAACTTAAGAGAATCTGACTCGAAAAAATGAGGGTAGAATAACGGATGGATGTAATCGTAGGAGAATGAGTTACATTGAGTGGTTGCTACAAATGTGACATAAATGGTGATATAATACCGCACCACGCTGTATAACAATCCTCTAGAAGAACTCAGGCCAAGAGGCCAAAATGATTATGAGGTTTCTAAGAGATAGGGATAGACCTCAAGACTATATGTTCAAGGGGTCCTACACATCCCATAAGGTTGGGAATCAAGATTTATGTAGTTCTGAAAAGGCTATTCAGTTTGATGTTGTGTGGTGAGGACAAGCGATAATTGAATAACGAGAGGTCCACATGGGGTTGACATCATAAAACTGGCTCCAACAGGGCCACAGAAGTTTACTCCACACAATGTGGGATTCTCCGAGAGAACTACACCTAGTAGGGTAGTAAAAGAGATCAATTCGGTATAGGCTAGCATCCAAGAATTCCTACGTATCCCACTAGGATGAGAATCAAGCCATGCATAGTTATTAGAGGTGATATGTTGTTTAATGTCTTTCATCAATAACATTGGAAAATTTAAGGTCATGTGGGACCGTCTACAATTTAATGTCGTGTGGGACGACATAAAATTTATAGTCTATTAGGATTATGGTTCTCATGAAAAGTATTTCATGATGAATATGGAATTGGGGGGAGGAGTTATATGCTCACCATCCATGGACACCAGAGAGTATGCTCTATTGGGGTTCACCATGTGAATAATGTACGGTCCTTCACATTAAGTCTCCAATTTGGGTGGTTTTCGTCCAGGAATCATTGGTACTCTCAATGCCAACACCAAGTCACCTTTCAAGAAAAAGTGGAGGTGAACTTTCTGGTTGAACGATCTAGCTACCTTATTCGGATGCCTCTCCAGATTGTGCACAACAAGAAGCCTTTTCTCGTCAAGTGATTCCAATTCATCCAGATGGATATCAACTACTATATCTGGTGCTTGATAATCATATACCAATTTTCACAATGAAGTAAACTGAATCTTGATGAGTAGGATGAACTCTATTCCGTACACTAGGGACTATGGTGTCACCTATGTGGAATTGCGAGTCGTTGTCCGATAACACCATAGGATGTTGAAGAGCTTGTTAGGCTATGTATTCTTGTTCTAACAAAACATTTTTTGAAGAACGTTAATGAGGTTTTTTTAACACCTCAATTTTCAATCGTTCTCTGTGTGATAGTGGGAGGTATAGTTAGAACAGATGTCGTACTTGGTTTACAATTTCTTCAGCTCCGCTACCTAGATGTTCCTGTCGTTTTCGGTGGGGACGAAATGAGGGAATCCATTGGGGTAAATGATATTGGATCTCACAAAGTCAAATATAGAATGTTCTTTGACGTCCTTGAGTAGAACCGCTTCTTCGCACTTCGAAAAGAAATTCGTAGTGGTCAGGATAAACCAGCACTGGTGAGCTTCCGCTGGTGGATATGGTCCCCTGAAATCGAGTCTGTAGACCACAATAGTCCAGGAGTACTTGGAAGGGTGGACAATCTCTAGTGTATGATGAAAAATGTGCTATTGAATTTTTCATGCATGAATCCTCTTGGAAAACTTGATGCAGTCACAGATCAAAGAGGGCAAAAAATAACCCAGTCTCCATATCTTGTGATATCGTTTCATCCCGGTCTTATGAGCCCCGCAAGAACTGGAATGAACCTTCTACCTGACATGAGAAATATCATCCCCTTGAATTCAATAGAGGAGAATCCCATCAAACCAGTGATGGAAGAGAATACTCTCGGGACCAGGATCACTCTAAAGGGTAAAATGCAGCGCGTAGTGTCAGATTCTCTCATGTTCGGCATAGTCCCCCAAGAGATTACCGTTTTGGAGGTACCCGAAAAATGAGGTTCTCCAGTCGGTTGTCACTTCAATCACGACATCTTAGGGACCTGAAGGTCCTAAAATAGAGGCTTCGGTGGTAAAGTGTCTTACCTGTGGGTTGTCACTGCCATCTGGAGTGACGAGAGCGATGAATATCCGGTGTGCCACATGGATAATTAAATCATCATGTGATGTAGCTAGGGTTTCCAAGGCATCATCTCGATCATTCTAGGATCAAGGGCCATGAGTAAATAATGGATGATATAAGAACTAGGTCATCAGTTGGGGGGAGCATTCCAACAGTGGTATGAGTTCTGGAATTCTGATTACATTGTCCCCATTAATTTTCTTGATGACTTGTTCAGAGTCCCCTTTCAGATGAATGTGGGGAACTTCAATCACGAGAGAAATCGTGAGGCCAGTGATGAGAGCATGGTATTATGATTCATTATTGGTGTATCCTTCTCACAATAGGAATGAATACAATTGAATTGGTTGTGTGGGGGTAATGAAGAAGATTCCCATGCGTACTCTGTTGAGCATGGGATCATTGAGCCTTCTGTGGGTTGGGCTCCCGGAAGCACCATCAAATAATATTTCCCATCATGTAATGGCTTGTTCTACCTATTGGATTTCTTCACCAGGAATGTCAATATCCAGGAACTGGTCCACAAGGTTTGGATGGGTGCCAATGAAATTTTCTAGTGCATTTCCCTTAATAGCATTTTGAGGGACGAACCAGATGTCGATACGCTGAAGGATCACTACCCACCGAGCTAGATGGTCTGTCAACTTTGGGAAGTTTAGGATGTACTTTAGTGGATCCACCAGAGATAAAGATTGTACCTCATGGTCCTGCAAGTAATGTCACAATTTCTATACCATAAATACCATCGCAAGTCAACTTTTCTCAATAGGGGATTATATGGTCTCCGTATCGAGGAGCATGCGGCTGAGATAGTAGAGAATGTTATCATTTACAACATTGTTCTTCTAAGTTAGAAGGGCACCGAGAGATCATTCCAGGGCATTCACATAAATGACCAGAAGCTTTCTAGAAACTGGTTTCATCATGTCTAGAGGCAGGGGTTTATACTGCTTGATTTCCTCGAAATCAGTCTGATATTCTTCACCCCACTATTAAACAATGCCATTCATCATGTTTTGAGAAAAGGACATACACTTGCCGGTCAAACATACAATGAATTGGTGTATGTAGGCCATGTGAACTAGTAATCCTCCATGCTCCTGGATGTTTCTTGGGATAGGAAACTGAATGATGTCCTTGATCTTCTCTATGTCGATCTCAATGACCCGGTATTTGACAATGAAGCCCGAAAACATTCAGAGGTTACCCTTAAGGCACACTTCAATGGTATCTTCATTAGGTTGCGAGAACACCGGAATCCAAATATGTTCCCAAGGAAAATGATATGGTCCTTACGCTGGAGATATTTGACCACCAGATCGTCCATGCAGCATTCCACTAATTTCTTGAGAATCTGTTTTATTATGTGATGCATGGCATGCTAATAGGTGGCCCCTACATTTCTTAAACTGAAGGGAATGACTTTTTAAGAGAAAAAAACTTTGTGGATCCCTAAAATCCGTATAATCATCATACTCTGTATCCATTTGGATCTAGTTATACACGGAGTACCCATCCATGAATGAGAGGGAATAAAACCCACCTTAATCATTGATCAACAATTCCATCATATAAAGGGTAAGTTCATCCTTTGGGAAATGACGGTTGATGTATTAGAAGTCAATTCACACACAGATATGTCTGTTCTTCTACCAAACTAGCATAATATTGGTTATCCATCTTTGGTACTATACCTACTTAATGAAATTGTCTTTGATGAGATTATCAACTTTGGCCTCAACCATGGCCCCGTGAGAAGGGTGCATCTTTATGGGAGGATGCTTAAACCCCCGGTGATTTTCTGGGAGACTAAGGAAGTGGACACCTACCTGAGGATCTATCCCCGACATCTCATCATAACTTCAGGAGAATACATCACAGTGTTGTTTCAAGAAGTCCACATAATATTTTTTCTCCTCAAGATGCATAGCGTTACTGATCAATGTGGGTTTCAGATCTCCCTTGCTACCAAGGGTCACCTATACAAATTCATTGACTGTGGTGGAGATAACCTCTTCAATGGTGGGAGAATCATCCCTTAAATCATCTTATTCACCTATGGATGAGGGATTCTCGGTTGGAGGAGTTTCCTTTGAGTCAACAGATCCTGATGGGAGACTGGTAACAACTTGAGCTGCGGTGGACACAAAATCGGTTTACTCCCTTGCTGTCGAAACCATAGAGATGAAAGTATTAGATCTAATCCAATCTCATATTCATCCAAATAGACCACATGTGATTATATCAAAGAAATAGTGATGCATTGTTTAGAGCTAGTTTATCATAGCTCTAAGAAATAATCAAGTTTGGCGGATTGCAGTTTCAATGGGGAAGATGTCCCAACACCTTAAGGTAGAAGGGGCTCCGAGTTCACTAGGTCCTAATTTGTATAAGAATATGAGGTGATATTCTGGAGTTTCATAGACTTGGTAATGTTCATACAACTCATTTCAGAAATAGCTATGCATTTTCCCATATCCAGTGTCATAGCCTTCAATCGATGGATTATAAATATTTAGGCATCATCTAGATCTATCAACATGTCGGTCGTAGCAATAGGATGCAAAAAATCATTATCCTGAATCTTATTTTCCTTGATAATGTAATAGTCAACATCCAGATAGCAGGATTCACAAGAGGAAAATGAAGAAGAATCGCCTTGGAGTACATCCACTAGGACATTAAGGGAATACATAAGGAACTGGTGATACTATGAAGGAACCTCCATAAGTAGATGAGGTCACAGCCAACCCAAAAATTCTTTGTAAGAAGTGTCTTGGGAAACAACCATGAACACGGTACTGGATACCAGACTGCCAAACTAGGTTTTTAAGCAGATCTAGCTGACTGGAGTCTGTTCTGTCCTGTAATAACGTTGGGTTTTCCTGTCAGAGGGAATTAGGTCATCCTCAGGCATACCCATCTTGCAGAGTGTCGGTGTCGAGATAAGGTAGATCCCAAAGCCCATGTAGATAATAAAATGATGAATCTCTATGCCATTGAAGTGGTTGGGGATGTATAATGGGTAGATGTGCCCATATATGGGAGAGCCTTCGTCTTCTCCAGATAACGAGATAATGTACTGGCACTCAACATGCTTGACTACCTCCGCATGGAAGGCTTCTATAGATGTTACCTCCATCTCAAACTAGAAGAGGCCTCACAGAAATTCAAAAAGAGGTTCACACATATCTGTTGATAGGATAAGATCCTCGAGGGTGGATAAACATCCTGGAATGCTGGTAAGATGTTTGAGGAAATAATACTTCTGTGTCATGTGTGAGCTTCTTCTTATAAGAGGTCGCTCTGTGACAAGAGGTATGGCAGGCTCTGCTGGCTGGACCGGTGGCAGACAAGTACAAGGAATGTCTAGCTTCTTACTAGATGAAGAATATGGAGTGACTACCGAATGAGGTCCACATGAATGAGACCAGTTCATAGGATATCATGGATGATTATGGTGTGTTCGAGGTGGATTATCTTGACCAAGAAGCACAAACGATGGTGGAGTCGGTCCTAATGACACCAGATGAGAAGGCTATGTGTGCTGAGCTCTGTGCTCGGACAACATTCTAGTTTCGGTGGCATGCACAGCATGGCTGGAAGTGCAGACTAAATCACACTGATGACCCATTTATTCATGGCTCTGTCGACACTAGATAAGGCTTATAAAATAGGTAGTATCTACATGGCACTACTCTCTGTCAGAAATCATTTAGTGGTTTACCAACTCTATGGTGTAAACAGAGGAGTAAATTTGAATGTCACTTGAAGAATCATCCACTACAAGATTGATTGGGGGGGATAAACATCTATGGTGGAATGAAGTAGTTGATATTATGGGTTGATAATGACATTGTAGGGGGACGTTTTTCCCTTGCACCGCTAATACTTTCTCTTCTGAAAGTGAACGACTGATCCATAGATGTAGAGGTATTGGATGTAGGTGACGTGGGGTTTTCTAAAGATTCAAGTCAATTCAGACATGCAGAAATAATACCATGGGAATGGGCGACTACCTTAGGATCCATCCATCCATTGATCTTTTGGGACCTGTGGTTATAAATTTGATTCCCCTCATATTCTCTGTCACTGCTCCTAATGGGATTCACTAATACACACTCCACATATGGTAGAGCTGGGCTCATCCTGACTACATTGTTTTCAAATAGGTCTTGAATCCAATATTTAAACACATATCATTGTTTGAGTGTGTTCCCCATGATCCATGTATAGGGGATGTAGTTGGGGTGATTAGTGAGATCTGCCTCTTCTGGTCTCTTGTGTTGGGGAAACCGTACAATTCCCTATTCCAAGGAACAACATAAATAAATGTGGACCTGAGGATCGTAGAATGATTAGGTCCATTTTCTCATGTATGGGAATGGGTATTAGGGTTCCTGGAGTTGATGAGGGGCTATAGGAGCCTATCTAGGAGGTGGAACCTAGTTATCTTTCTTGGGATGTGGCAGCGTTTTATGTGACGGCAACTGCGGATTCTGCGGTGGGTGCTGCTGGGCCAGAGGTTACGCATGCGGTGGAAGGCCTCTATGAGGCCACATAGGCAACTCTACCGGTAATAATTCCATTTTTCGGGGGGACTATTTTTGGTCCACCATAGTGGTCTCATCTTTGGTGGGCCATCTTGCGGGAATTGTAGGAGGAAACAGACGTGCCCGGGTGGCCTACTGCAAAAATTCTTCTATAATTTGGGTCTTAATAGAGAACTCTAGGAATCCACCAAGGTAATTTTGGGTGATCAGAGAGGGTAACATTTCTATCTTGACATTCCCAACACACTTCCTCAGTAGTTTCTCCTGATTCAGTGTCATGTCAAGAAAGTATGTGAGACCTTTCCATCAGGTGAAAAAGTCTACAACATTCTCTTCAGGCCTATTTCTTCACTTGAAGAGGTCTGTAATACTCATCTTCTAAGTGGTGGAAATGAACTGGTTATGAAATTTCCTACACATATCATCCCAACTGGCTACTGACCAGATGGGTAATTGGTTGTACTATAAAGATTAAGGTCCTTCTTATGTTTGTACGAAGGATCAGAGTTTGGAAGCCTCTTACCACACCAGAGTTCCCGGCATGGGTTCTCACCTTGAAGTAAAATGGTCTAGATGTTGTATATGGTCACTCGTCCCATTAAAGGGAAATAAGGTGGGATTTCTTAGACCAGAGGGCGATGGAATATCATCTTCCAATGCCAAATATGGCATTCCATCAGGCGTGATTTCCACCTATCGCATTTCCAATGCCTCATGGAATTAAATGAGCACTGCAATGGGATAATATGGGTAGGGGATCCTATCATGACAGTGATCCCTAAATAGCAGTGAAATGGAAGGTTATTCAATGTGATAATAAGAACCAGTGACTCATGGTGCTGCTGGTGGAAGGACATGTGTAGTGGGTGGGGCAACCTGAGCTGGGTCCAATTGGTTTTCACATCACTCTAGTGGATATGGTGGCACATACCTCACCCACTTTCCCTACGTTCCATTCTATACCCTATCTTCATGGTCATGATGGTCAAGTTCACCTGAAGGAAATTCTACGGGGGAAATTGTTCCTATCGCTGCTACCCCAATCGAGGATCACCGTAATCTGGTTGTCGCTCTGTGGCACATTCAACAAAGAGGTCATAGAATATATTCTTATGCTATGAAAGATGTTGACGCAATGAGTCTTTATCGGGATCGTTATCCATTTTTTTCTAATCTAGATAGGTCTAAGGGTTTGAAATCATGAAGGATATTTTTAACATTGTTGAGATTTCAGATGAGGACCAATGGATTGTTGTGTAGGGGAAGACCCTGTAGATTTATCAACTGTAGTTTAACAATTCCAGTTGTGTCCAAAAGTTGTGGCACTCCCCCAGGGGTTATGTTTTCCCCAATGATTTCAGTCTCTGTCTCTTCCTCTAATAGGTCGTCCTGGTTAACCGTGACTCTTCCTAGAGGAATATCCTTGATATCGCATGGAATGTCGGCTTAGCACATGATTGAACTAAAATGGAGGGACGCGTACTGCCCCAACCACAAATATTCACATTAGTATAATCCTCTATAATTATCATGTGGAGAACTATAAAGATCTGAATTCATCACTATTGGAGGGTCCTATGGTGGCCTAGGTACTTTGGGTGCTGGGCCACGGGGAGTGCGGCCATATCAACCACTTGAAATTTTTAGCCAATGTCTTTGAAATGTGCTTGTATTTTGGGGTATTCCACTCCCTATTAGAGAATACAGATGTGTATTGCCTATAGGGTCTTGTAAAATCATCCAACATCTTCCTGGGAGAGTGATTCCAGTGCACTGATGTTTGGTTTGGCGGCTGGACAAAAAATCTCTGGGGAATGGTCTGCTACAAGAATGTCCCCAAGCTCCATGTCATAGACTTGGGGTCTTTCCCTTCATTTCCCCACTCATCAACTAGAGATTCCTGTGGAACCAATAGTGGTACTAAAGTAGACTATTGAGATGGTTGGCTGGCTAGTGGAGAATATGACGAGTAGGCTATCAAACAACTGCCTCTCAAGCTATACTTTGTAGAGTGCATTTAATTTCCCACCACATCGAATTAAGACGGGCAGGTGACCCCAGTTTGTAGCACAGGGGATACATATGTTGGCAGTAGACCATGTTATTTTCATTCACATTCGTTCCACAGTGTAACTCTCTGTAATCTTTGGTTGAGGCAGAAAATTTTCTTGGTGATGATGGTGGTGATTTCACATACAAACCCTAGGGATACGCCAAATCTTTATCCTGTTTGGTGTATCTGTGGAGGGAGGTAGGTATCCGATGGACCTCACATTCATGAAGAATGAGTCTGGTGCACATTGTTCCTTACTTGGTCCTTGACAGGGATGATCAAGATGCGGGTTCCATTGTTGAGTCGTATTCTAACTTAGAATATGAGAAGCATATAGGTTTAATCTCAGTCTGAACCTTCCATGAATTCTTCTTATGGCAGAGATTACCTACCTTCCTACCCTGTGATGTCTCTTTATGATAGGGTATATTTCTAGCTCGAGGAGGCCCTTCGTCGGAGCTGATGCTAGTGTGGGGAGGACTTCTGCCTGAGTGAGCTGGGGTGTGGGGAGCACATAGATAGATGTCAAATGCAACATGGGGAGGACCTCCATGACCACTAGTAGATGTGAAGAGGGAATCATTGTGAAAATCGTAGGAGTGGGTAGGAGAATCTGTAGGGACTCCACTCTTACCTCCCCTGGCAGCGTCTGTGCAAGGAGAGTCCTCTTACTGGTCAAGTCAAACACAGGTATTCCATTCGTGTTGGGTTCCAATGAGGTCAGGCTAAATTCACTCCTCTGATTTCTAGGGTGAGGAGGACCTTCTCCAGCTTCTATATGGACTTGGGGAAGGCCCCCACACTGGAGATTGACAAGATGTGTAACATCTCCACATCGGCGGCTAGTGGCTTGAGGAAAGACCCCATACCCAATGTCATGAGTGTTGAAGAGGCTTCTTTATTGTGTAACACTACGACGGGAAGGACCCTTATTCATATAGAATGTGTTTTGGGGAGGACCACCATGATGAGATTGGATGTGGGGAGGACCTGCATTCTTAATAGTGGGGCTATGAGGAGGACCTCTGTACTAGGCGTCATTGTCGCGGGTCGTTTCACACCAGCCGCTCCCTTCACTGAAAACTATGAGAGTCCCATGGTGCGGTTGGGGCCTCGATATGGGTCGAGGGTCAACATTCCCCTACTCATAATAGGCAGGGAACCAATGGTATACATCAGTGGTGTCACACTCTATGTTAGTCATTGACATTGACGCCCCATGGAGAGCATCCTCCTAAGATTGCGCCTGACGATGTCTACATGTTAACTAGACTAGGGGTAGTGGTGCAGGAACATAGATTACATATTCCCTAGATCTTGGGTTCTGGTGGGGGAACTGGAGTAGCCTAGTGGGGGGGCCTCCATGGTAGCCCCTGGAATAGGATCCCAGACAGGATGTCCCGAACATCCCCCACCTCATCGTCGTAGGGGAGGGAGTCATCGAAGTGTTCTGGAGAGAGGCTCCCAAAATGGTTGCGTGTCAGAGTTGGGAGTACTGGATCCCTATGCGAACCTTTTGGCAGTGGTGGCGATGAAATTCAGATGCCTCTAGGTCATGTCAGGCCATGCCCCTGGTTGGGATGATCCCCTCCTCCTCATATCGTTGGAAGAGGTCATTTATCTACTTTCCCTGAACGAAATCAGATGGGGAGATGGGAAGTAGGCGCCCAATAGCTGTGATTGAGGAGGATAACAAGTGGAAATGAGGCCACAAGAGATTTCCGCAATGAAATTTCCCCTGCCCCAGCTTCGGGAGGTTGGTGGTGATCAGTTTCATGGTACGACAACTTAGGTCTTGGAAGGCAGAGAGATTAAAACATTAGTGCTAAAACAAGGATATCAATGCCCAGTGCCCCAACTGTATTCTGTATTCCATGTCTGGTAATAAGGATCCATGCTGACAACGTCGCAGATAGGTATGTACAACGTTCAACTTCCTTAAATTCCGGTGAGTTTCACACATGGCCCACTATTTTATTGGCAGTACATGGTGCTGGATAACGGGTTCCTGTTACATGCTAGTCCACTGATGTCTCTAACAATACTAATATCCACATTGAGAAGAATAAATTCATGCCAGGTTCACCATTTTTTCCGATCCTTTTGATAAGGCACACATCGGTCTGAGGATGTCGTGATTATTGCTTCCCTACATTCTCACTTTCCAAATACGGGTGATATCTCCCCCTTATTCGAGGATGTTTTCTTCTTGATCTAAACAGGATGATGGGATGTTGGTCTATCCTTATATGTATTCATCCACAGAGCTTTCAACACAGATCGGGTCTCCCTTATTGATTAAGATGTTGTTCGTGAAACTCTTCCCAGTGACATATCTTCATGTACACCAGTTAATTAAAATACATCTGTCAGGACATTCCACGAGGTTATGTCAGGGCAGCAACCTTCAGTCAGGGGAAGGGTCACATTATACATCTTTGGCATTTCTAGACGCTGGAACATAGGTGCATCTGGATTTTTTTCCCTTATGATAGGACTTCTTGATGGCATAGAATCCTGAGATATCCCACATCAAATGAGGGAAATTAAATTCCATAGGCATATCTATATATTTTTACTCACCTTCCAATGTTTAACACAAGGTATGTCGTGTGTTTAACATCTAGCAGAGATGGATCAGACAAATAAGAACAATAAAGGGATTGGATCAGGTAGTTGTACCCCTAGAGGGAACACTGATACTGGGACTAATGTGTGGTTAGTTACCGGATTACATCTTGGAGCAATGAGTGAGTGGGTGACACGATATCAATAGGATGTGGTGGCCCCAGTATGAATCAAATTGATATGGAGTGTTGAATTATGTGTTGGGGGAATGATATGGAACCATCATGAAGGTGAGGGTAGTGTAGGGATTTAGCCTCAAAGAGTCTTCCTACGTATCCCAGTGGAAAGGAATCAAATACCACGTAGTTCATTGGGGTGATGGGACACCTGAGGAGGAAACTATTATGGATGGGACCAGGAGGTATTGGAACCACAGGGTTGGTATATGACCTTCCCTCAAAACATATGCTCATGGGTGAGACCAGGATGAGACATGGATGATGGTCTTGAACCTCAGGAAGGATTCCCATGAGCCTTATCATGGAAATAATTAAAGTCCATGTAGTTCATGATGGGTGGCATAAAATCAAGGTGTGCGTAGAGGATAACTACCATATGATATACTACGACTAATGCATGCCAAGCAGCCCGAGTTGCTCTAATGCTCGAGGGTCGGGCCAAAGATGTGGATCCCAACTAAGTGGAAAATGATGGCATTCCACTGACCACTGGTTAGGATCCAACGAATTGCTGCTGGTTGGGGTTGACAATGGCCTACCACTGATTGGGAGACACAATGGTTTACCGTCGATTGGAATATATAATGGGTAACCGTTGAATGGGGAACACAATTACTAACCATCAATTGGGGGACACAATGGATTACCATCCATTATAGGACACAACAGCTTACCGTCGATTGGGGGTTTGACCTCATGGAGGATTCAAACATACCTTGCTTAAGAGACAAGGATCAAGTCCGACGTAGTCCGAATGCATAAAATTTAATGTTTTTTTGGGATGAAGCGGAATATATTTTTGTATTGTACAGGATGAGGGAGAACCGGAATGAAGTGGTCAGGATTATAGGTTGTTGGGCATGAAACTCAGGGAGGCTTCCTACGTACCTTGCCTTAAAAAGGGTAAAAGTAATCATAGATACAAATGGTTGGGACAGACAAGATACCGTGGCCCTTGAAGGATTTCAATGTCAATACTTACCCTAATCCCATGTGAGTCATACTTGGTGTGAGAAACAAGAGGAAGAACATACCTGATGGTCACATCGCGAAATGTGCGTCTGTGGGATGTGGAGCAGGGCTTACACGAGGTTAGAAGACTAGGGAGGAAACAAGGGCTTACACGTGGTTAGAAGACCAAAGAGGAAACAAGGGCTTACACAAGGTTAGCAGCCCAAGGAGGAAACGAGGACTTACACATGGTTAGTGGCCCAAAGAGGAAATAGGGGCTTACTCTTGGTTCACCGCCCCTAGAGATGGAGATTGTGACTTACTTCAAGATGGAGGCATGGGTGGAGACAATTCCCAAAAGTAGAGGGATGGGGTAACGATGTCTCAAAACCCATATCACCTCTCATATTTGGCATAGAATAGATTAGGGGTAGCAAAAATACCGCCTCCTGTAAAGAAGGCTAGGGGATGAAACCAAGGTGGTTTCCCTTCCCCACAGATAGGCACCGCTCTGGAAGAGATGATCTCATTCAATGTGAGGAAGAGCTCACTCCCTTGGAGATGAGCGGGCATAAATAATGTTTGAGATGGGGATCCCCACATATTATGCATGGGGAGAAGTCATATTTTAATGTCATTTGTAGAAAAATATGGCTCTTGGATGTTTAACATCCTGCAGTTCGGATGAGGCGGGTTCACTCTGTACCCCTATGACTTACATAACTGATACTCACCCACCCTTGGGGAAAGGAAGGCATCAGCAATATCATGGTGAGGAGGTGTCAAGGAGTGATTCATTGAGGGGCCCATGTTATCATGGCCATGAGAATAAGTTATATCCATTTTCATGCCTATGTAATGAAGAATGAGGTGAAGCAACACAACAGGATGCACCATCCAAGAGACCTTGAAACCACATTGAATAAGACTATAGGGTCACACAGAAGAGAGGTGTGTATAATAGGTGTTATTTTTGTATGAATTCCCAAATATGGTTCTCTGGATTGCAAAATCGAACACATTCTAAAAGGCACACACAAGAGGAAGGGATTACACCCCAAAAGGGGTTTGTGTGTAATAGGCGCGCAAATACGGGACTGTTGCGTGCAAAGGGCTGGGTTAAGCAGAGCAGAAGGTGTGCACGTGAGTAGATGATATTTGGGTGCATATATGGGCCAGGGTTTTATGTGAATGTGGAAGATTTTGCATGCAAGTGGAAGGGTTTGAACGCAAGGGTCCCAACACTTAAGGACTTGGGTGAGGGTGAAGCCCTTATGGTCCCGTGCAATGGGGGCCCTTGGGAGACCTTTCGTGGAAAATCACGTACCTGGAAGGCATGTTTTCTATGCGAAAGAGGTAAATTCAATGTAGGGGAGATTTTTATTATTCTTCATCCCCATAATAATGGGGTTTCCCTTCTATTTATAGGCGAGTGGGAGCCGCAGAGGTCACATAGAACTCGGCTGGCGTGGAAGACCCATTCATTTAGTCGGCTTCATGCAACATTCCGCATGGCGTGCATCTTTCCTCACAGATTGCAAATGATTTATTTGACATGGAATTTTTCACACCATGGGATGGTTATACATGGATTGCATGGATATTTCTCGCCACCTTTTGGGCTATCCTGAACCAGTGCCTTCGGTCAAAATTATTCTTCTGGTTTCCCCAAATTTAAGTCTAATTCCTTCGTCATATTTCGACATCAACAATCCCAATTATTAAAATATCCATATGGTAAAACATCATCCAAATCCACCATTTTTTTTGTTAAGACACAATTGGCATTTATTCAAACCCATTTTATATAAATTTACATAGTCATAAACCAAGAATCACATATAAACTAATTTTTAACAAATTCTACATACAAGAGAACACCATAATAATATAGATATGGGTATTATAAAGGTGCATACCATATTTGTAAATTATTTTAAATCATCCAAGAAACAATAGGTTTCATCAGAAATGAAGAACATGGATACACCAACCTCAATGGTGTGTGATCCCAATAAAACCATTGGAGACGAGAGTTCTATAGCATAAGAACAGTAAACCTACCCTAGAACCCAAGGAAACTAAACCTACACACAAACCATTGAAATTATAGTTTTCCAAAATAATATCTCACTCAACGGAAACTATGTAATCAAGAGGGGAAGGAAGATAAGAGAGAAAATGGGAACACCCCCTAAAGAGTCACCTTCTATTCGGGGGAGTACCCATGGAGGAGAAGGATCAATGGAGAGGGTTTTGGAAACCATCTCCTTTTCCAAAAAAGATCAAGGGTAAAGCTTCCGAATTTTCATATAAAAAGATGATATTGAAATTTGGTTTTTTAAATTTCTTAGATATATGGTCAGTTCACATTGTTTGGCCGCATGGTATGTTAAACCCTATACCAATCATGAGGAATCTTCTATCCATGATGGGATTGACTTGGTAAATAACCATTATAGTTTTTCTGACTATGGAAAATCAATGTGGTAGCTTCTTCCAAGCTTCTAAACCAGTTGCATGACTAGTCTACACGGTTTGTGTGACAGTTTGTAAACCATGTGGTATCTTCAATCCCATTCCAGGAGCGGCCACACATGTACTTATTCTGACCGCATGATTTCTAATAATCATGTTTTGACCATTAATAGGCTAAAAATTCCACCCATACATCCAAAATTCAATAATATTGACCATTTCTCAACTCGAAACTCAACCAGAAAGATCAATGACAAAGAAAAAAAATTAGATATGAAGTATCTAAGCCCGGATTTTGAAAACTAGTTTTGGTCTTGTGTTCTGACTAAAACCTCTTGGAAGGCTGGGAAATACTTTATAAGAGTATTTGGGTATAATTGTTGAGGACTTATAGGCTTATAGGAGTTATAAGAAGTGGTGGTGAAGGGAGACCTTTATAGTGGAGGAGAGGAGTGATTTTTCAATATTAAATTCAGTAATTTATTATTTGGGATCCTGATGATGAATAATATTCAATTTATCATAAAATATAATATAATATTTAATGATGGTTTGATACTATTGGATTACATCAGCCATACATCACTTATGATTCAATAATTCATGTATTTAGTTGTAATCATAAATTATTGTATTTTACTATACACAAAAATTTCAGGTATTTTAGAAAAATAAAAAATATTAACCCTACCCATTTTTTAACATTTATAATAAATAAATGAGATTAATTTTATGAAAATAATTGTATAAATATGATACATTTAAATTATAATTAAAATCATAATTTACTAGAAAAATATTGATAATAATTTTATAACTAATTTTATAACACTTTTAATCATTAAGAAAGGTTTCATAAAATCATCATTTAATCATAAGACAATAAAATATTAATCTATTAATCTATTTTTCTGAAAGTAAATTTTCTTTTAAATGTTTATGTTAATTAGATAATTATTATTAAATATTTATTTAAAAAATATCAAATCATAATTAATATTTTTTTAAAATATTTATCTACTTATACTACGATATAATTATATATGACAATTTCTTATATCTTTAATAAATTCTATCTATACTTTCACATGCATGGTAACTTTTCATTTGGCCAGTTTACTATTCATAACGGTCAAATTACTATTCATAAGGGTAATAATACTATTTCAAATGGTCATGTTACTATTTACTAAAAAATTATGTTGATCCCATCAGAATCAAAAAAACATACTGATCACAACCGTGTATGATAATTTTTCAAATTTCAATTCAAAGAAGTGGAAAAATTATGTTTAATGTTAATCCTGTAGGTGTAGAGAGATGGTGGTTAAAAAGTATGAATAAGTGTTTGTAACAAATTTCAATATTTAAATGATTCTATTGATCTAAATGGGATTAATATATGTATAGTTTATATATTGTGACATTAAGAATCAATTTTAATTAGAATAATTATTTTAACTAAAAACATAGTTTTTTACTACAACGTATTATTTTTCACTATTAATAATAAAATTAAACTTCTTTGAAAAATAATGAAAATGCACCCTAAATTAATTTTGACATTCCGAATTCATAAATAATATTTTTTTACAAAAAATTATACATTTCATTAAAAATATTTTTTATTTATGTGAAACCATTATAAATAACATTTAATAGTAGTTATTACTATTATTATTACTTTGTTTAACGACTATGATATAACTATTTTGTTTAAATTATTATAATAACAATGTGTTTTTACATAGGGACACAATGTTGCATGAATTACATTCTATATTAAAATTATTTTCAAATCCTTGGGAAATTATATTTTTCATACAATATTATTGCATCCTTTTTTAATATATAAACCATAAGATTATAATCTATAATTGAAAGGTTGGGTGTTGTGGGAAAATTATGTTTATATATCAATTATACATAGAAAATGTAAACATAATTGAAATCTTTCTTCAAAGTCTGCCTAAAATATATCATGTTCCCATCATTATATGTATTCACTGAAGGATATTCATCAAAAAATAGGGTTAGTTAAAATCCCAATTATGGGACAATGAACATGTAAGAAATAAGAGTCATTAATCCAAAGTACATGGGAAAGAATAATAGTCACCAAAATATCGTGATAACATGTTCACTATAAAATTAATGATGGAATAATTATAAAAATTCATGGAATGAGGAATATTAATAATACTGAGTCATCATAACAAACTGGAGAAATTCTAAGCATATTTTGGAAATGAATATAACATCATGATCACATAGATCATATGTGTAAAAATCATATCATCATAATATGGAGAAAATAAAACACTATTTTCATTAATAATACACATAATATAATTATATATATCAAATTACACAATTGAATACAGGGATTTATAATTTTCCCCACCAATCACATCATAAAATTCACATTATTATATAAACTGCATGGAAAGAAAACATATTAAAATCATAGTCATTAAAATACCATTAAAAATGAATTGATTTCATAAAGTCATTATAAATAATATCTCTAAGAATACAATTTGTTATTACAATGAGAATAAGGGAATAATTATTTCACATAATTAAATACAGGCATAAAGAAGATTATAAACCCTTTTTAAAATGGGAAACAACTCATTATGAATCAATGAGGTGTTTGGAAAATATTTATTTTGAATACCATATTAGAAATCGTATACATCATACTAATGGGGTTGAAACAAGAATATTCCTAGAAAAGAAATTAAAATTTTGATATATGGGTAATATAAATGGTTTTAGTGGAATTATAACAAAAGGAATGAGAATGTAAGGGAAAACAAAATAGAAATAATTGGTTTTATGTATCCCATTATCTGAGGTCCCATTTTTTCAATAATTGTTTCCACATATATAATAATCATATGATTATTAAAACATGAAACCATATGTAAATTATTTAATAAAATATATCTCTTGTTAAATTAAAATCATTAATTTTTATATTTTGAATTTTACTTATTAATGGTGAAAGGTTTTGATGTCATATTTTCATTAAAATCTATTATCTTCCATCAATTGCATTTTTTAAAAATTTTAAAAATTAATAATATTACCTCAAAAATATTATAAATACAAATATTGATACATTTAAATTTTATAATAATTTATTATAATCATCTATAATTGATGTGATATGTAGAATTATTGAAACATCCTCTTAGGCAGTTAAAATAAAATTAAGCGAATGTTATAAAAAGAGTGGAGGGGAGATATTTACAAAATATATAAAATAATTAATGTTTGCTAATAAAATTAAAAATAATATAAAATTATTTTTATTTAATTTTTAGAGTTTTGGGTTAGAAAGAAAATATAATTACAAATGATGATAATATAAAAATGAAATTAAATTATGATAAGACCTTACCCCTTTCATGGTGTGTTTTGTTTTCTACAGCCCATAACTCATTAAGAGCCTGGAGTTATATGATAATGTAATATACCAATGTATTATAAGGGTCTTGATAGAGGTAATATGTGTATATTTTTTGGTTGTGAAAATATTTCTGGATTCATTTTTCCAAGGGGAGTGTAAATTGACCCATACCCAAGTATCAAAAAGTCGGTACCTACATTATTAAATTGTAATAAGATAAAAGGAATTTCTTCTCAATGGATTGAATAGATTACTAGTATTGGTAATAAAGATTCATAATTTTTTCAAAAATAACATTTTAATGTTGTTGTACCCCACACTCTTTGAATTTCATGATCACAATCACTTTAATATGTGTTTAACATTGTTTTTGAGTGTTGTGGATGATAGGCAAAAGATTTCCAAAGGAATGGCCCAAGAATGGACAAGAAGTGGACTGAAATTCAGTCCACCGGCCAACCGGTGTGATAGCACCGGCCAGCCGGTGGACCTGGCAGAGGCATTGACCACTGCCAGGTTCCACCGGTCGACCGGTGGCTCTGTCACCGGTCGACCGGTGGCACCCAGCCCAAATAGTGTGAGCTACTGTCTCCCCACCGGTCAGCCGGTGGCTCCTCCACTGGTCGACCGGTAGAGCCTGGACCAAATCTCCTCTCCTCTGCCAAGGCACCGGCCAGCCGGTGGCCCTACACCGGCCAGCCGGTGGCCCAGTCAAACTAGCCGTTGGAGCTGTTGACCAGCCTGTCCACTTGGCCTCCAACGGCTCTTTAAGCCTCTCCAACGGCTCCAAAGGCCTCCAACGGCCATATGAGGGTTCCCCCTCTATAAATAAAGGACCTTGAAGCCCCGGAACAATAGCCGGACCATAATTAAGCATTGTGAAGCCAACGAACACAATTCTCCTCATTTGGCAAACCTTCGGCGGATTGCTCCAAGGGAACCACCACTGCTCCAATCCAATTCCACATCCAAGGAGCACCACCATAGAAGCTTGGGAGTGCACGTCTTCAACTCCATTCAACCTTTGGTGCCCAAGGCTTCTCAACAATACGGTTTTTATTGTTTCATTTATTTTGAGCTTTAAATTTGGGTTTGTGCCTACAAACCCCAACCCTTTTCTCACCCCCCTTCTTTTGGGTTCTCACACCACCATTAAGGTGTGAAGAGGTTAGTCAAGCCTTTCCTTTTAAAAGGCTTGAGTTTTCGGTGAGCTAGCCTTCAACCGTTAAAAAGGCTAGTGGGTTCTTGCTAAACCATTAAAAGCAAGTGGGTTCTTTCTTAACCACCAAAAGCAAGCTGTAATAGGTCCTAGTGCTACCTCAAAGCCTAGTGGGTTTCTTGCTAAAACCATTAAAAAGCAAGCGGTAGGAATCTCTCAACGGTTGAGTTGGGAGCGGAGACGTAGGCCGGGTTTTGGCCGAACTCCGTTATCAATTTCTTGTGTCTTGCCTCATTTATTTCCGCTGCATCTTAACTTTGATTTTTAAATTGTTAATTTTTTTTAAAAGGCAATTCACCCCCCCTCTTGCCATCATTCCTCGCTTTTCTTCATCCCAACAATTGGTATCAGAGGGATAATTTGAGTAATACCCTAACCATGTTTCAAATTAAAGATCCTTTTTGATGGCTTCTACCTCTTCAACCTCTTACGCCCTCGAAGGCTTTTCTTTGGATCGTGCTCCATTCTTTGATGGAACCGATTATAGTTTTTGGAAAACCCGCATGACCACATTTCATAAAAGCATTAGCTATCCTATTTTTATAATTGTTATGCATGGTTTTACCCTCACTTCTTCCGATGAGTCTAAGTGGACCACCATAGATATTAAGAATTTCGAGCTTGATGGCAAAGCCCTTAATGCTCTACATTGTGGGCTAGACCGAAATATATTTAATTGCATTTCTTCTTGCACTACTTCTTACGATCTTTGGAAATTTTTAGAACTAACCTATGAAGGTACTAGCGAGGCTCCAAAGCAAGAATCCGATCAAAAGCAAGAACCCGATGAAACGATCAAGCCCGTTTTCCCATCTCACAAGAAAAGGGCCAAGAAAAAGAAGGGAAAGAAGAAGGCTTCAAAGGCATCTTGGAGTGATAGCTCCTCCTTCTCCTCCTTCTCCTCGAGCGACCAAGGTAAAAAATGCCTAATGGCAAAACATGAGGTATCATCTTCCGACTCTTCTTCCTCTTTCTCTTAAAATTCAAATTCTTTCAATCATTTGTCTTGTGAAGAACTCCAACATGTTAGGGACCAACTTGAAAATGGTTTTCATGAACATTCTTCAAAATTCGTTGCTTTAAAAAAGAATTTCAAAAAACTCTCCTCCGAAAAAGAACAACTTCTCAAAGAGAAGGAGGAGATGTCCCTCAAAATCCAAAATTTCCCAAATGTTTATTCCATGGAATCAACCATCAAAGACCTAAGGGAGACCCTAGCTAAGTTCACCCAAGGGGAACAAAATTTGAACAATCTCCTAGGTTCCCAACGAATTTCTAGGACCACTCAAGGACTTGGCTATACCAACCAAGCTTCCTCCTCCCATGCACCCACTATTTTTGTAAGGGGGAGCTCCCAATACAAATTTTGTAATTATTGTAAAAAACCCGGGCACATGATATATGAATGTAATTGCAAAAACGCCCGGTATGGTAGGCCCAAATCGATTTTTTATTCGGATGAATTCTATAGGAGAAGACCCGCTACAAGGCAAGTGTGGATTGAAAAATCCCTCTTAGCGAGTCTCTCCGGGCCTAAAATTGTCTCTTTTCAAAATCCCTCTCCACGGTGATTTGTTGTTTTTATTTAGGGGGAGTTAGGATCGTTTAAGCCCTTTTGATTTTCAATTTTAAAATCTTCAATTTCAATTTCAACACTTGGTATCAAAATTTTCATTTCAAAATATTCAATTTAAATTTTCAATTCATTTTTGATTCAAAACTTTCAATTTCAACATTTGGTTTCAAATTTCAAATTTCAATTGGCTTTTGATTCAAAACTTTCAATTCAAACTGTTATTCAAATTTTCATTTCAATTTCAAAAATCTGAATTGATCTTTCAATTCTCATTTCTGTTTTTCAAACCCTATCCCTCAATCAAGTTTTATGCCCCACGCTATTTTGATAATCACAAAGGGGGAGAAATTTCTTGATTGATTGGGGGAGAATCTTTTCACTCATGCTTAGTATTTATTTTCAATTTATCATTTAGGCATGCCTTTCATTTAAGTTTTTACATTGCTTTGATAAGTGATTGTGATCATCAAAATAGGGGGAGATTGTTGTACCCCACACTCTTTGATTTTCATGATCACAATCACTTTAATATGTGTTTATCATTGTTTTTGAGTGTTGTGGATGATAGGCAAAAGATTGCCAAAGGAATGGCCCAAGAATGGACAAGAAGTGGACTGAAATTCAGTCCACCGGCCAACCGGTGTGATAGCACCGGCCAGCCGGTGGACCTGGAAGAGGCATTGCCCACTGCCAGGTTCCACCGGTCGACCGGTGGCTCTGTCACCGGTCGACCGGTGGCACCCAGCCCAAATAGTGTGAGCTACTGTCTCCCCACCGGTCAGCCGGTGGCTCCTCCACCGGTCGACCGGTGGAGCCTGGACCAAATCTCCTCTCCTCTTCCAAGGCACCGGCCAGCCGGTGGCCCTGCACCGGCCAGCCGGTGGCCCAGTCAAACTAGCCGTTGGAGCTGTTGACCAGCCTGTCCACTTGGCCTCCAACGGCTCTTTAAGCCTCTCCAACGGCTCCAAAGGCCTCCAACGGCCATATGAGGGTTCCCCCTCTATATATAAA
Source organism: Viscum album (assembly GCA_963277665.1). NCBI lineage: Eukaryota > Viridiplantae > Streptophyta > Magnoliopsida > Santalales > Viscaceae > Viscum > Viscum album. Next base: position 1,993,216,177 of record OY728161.1, on the reverse strand, counting down.
GGACCTTGAAGCCCCGGAACAATAGCCGGACCATAATTAAGCATTGTGAAGCCAACGAACACAATTCTCCTCATTTGGAAAACCTCCGGCGGATTGCTCCAAGGGAACCACCACTGCTCCAATCCAATTCCACATCCAAGGAGCACCACCATAGAAGCTTGGGAGTGCACGTCTTCAACTCCATTCAACCTTTGGCGCCCAAGGCTTCTCAACAATACGGTTTTTATTGTTTCATTTATTTTGAGCTTTAAATTTGTGTTTGTGCCTACAAACCCCAACCCTTTTCTCACCCCCCTTCTTTTGGGTTCTCACACCACCATTAAGGTGTGAAGAGGTTAGTCAAGCCTTTCCTTTTAAAAGGCTTGAGTTTTCGGTGAGCTAGCCTTCACCCATTAAAAAGGCTAGTGGGTTCTTGCTAAACCATTAAAAGCAAGTGGGTTCTTGCTTAACCACCAAAAGCAAGCTGTAATAGGTCCTAGTGCTACCTCAAAGCCTAGTGGGTTTCTTGCTAAAACCATTAAAAAGCAAGCGGTAGGAATCTCTCAACGGTTGAGTTGGGAGCGGAGACGTAGGCCGGGTTTTGGCCGAACTCCGTTATCAATTTCTTGTGTCTTGCCTCATTTATTTCCGCTGCATCTTAACTTTGATTTTTAAATTGTTAATTTTTTTTAAAAGGCAATTCACCGCCCCTCTTGCCATCATTCCTCACTTTTCTTCCGCCCTATAGAAGCTTGGGAGTGCACGTCTTCAACTCCATTCAACCTTTGGCGCCCAAGGCTTCTCAACAATACTGTTTTTATTGTTTCATTTATTTTGAGCTTTAAATTTGGGTTTGTGCCTACAAACCCCAACCCATTTCTCACCCCCCTTCTTTTGGGTTCTCACACCACCATTAAGGTGTGAAGAGGTTAGTCAAGCCTTTCCTTTTAAAAGGATTGAGTTTTTGGTGAGCTAGCCTTCACCCGTTAAAAAGGCTAGTGGGTTCTTGCTAAACCATTAAAAGCAAGTGGGTTCTTGCTTAACCACCAAAAGCAAGCTATAATAGGTCCTAGTGCTACCTCAAAGCCTAGTGGGTTTCTTGCTAAAACCATTAAAAAGCAAGCGGTAGGAATCTCTCAATGGTTGAGTTGGGAGCGGAGACGTAGGCCGGGTTTTGGCCGAACTCCGTTATCAATTTCTTGTGTCTTGCCTCATTTATTTCTGCTGCATCTTAACTTTGATTTTTAAATTGTTAATTTTTTTTTAAAAGGCAATTCACCCCCCCCCCTCTTGCCATCATTCCTCGCTTTTCTTCCGCCCAACAAATATAAATATTAAAACATAATTTTTTTCGAGAACTACATTATTCCCTATTGTATATCATTTCATATCAAACATAGTAACCATTGTGGATTACTCGTAATGGAAAAAATAAGGGAGTCATCAAATTCTTGGTAAGGGTTATGTATTTGAGAATATATCAGGAATCAATATACATATTCAATACGAATAGGTAAATAACATAACACACATGAAATTTAAATAACATGACTATATAAATAGATGTAGAATAATTAATATGGAAAGGTAAAAAATTGAGAACATGTATCATTTAATAAATATGGTGAGAATGATATGCAGCCAAAGATAATAGCATTATGATAATATAATGGATAATATAAAATAAATTCTAAAATAAGGACATAATTATTTATCATACATCATGTTTTTCTGGAATATAGATGATTTACCTTTAATCCCATTCACAATATGGTTTAGAACATAATGGTTGAAAAATGTCTAGTTTAGAAAACTACATCACTAATATCAAGTCCTCTCACAATACATTATAAAAGAAATGGTAACAAAATCATAGGTTTTTTTCATTATGATTTTGTCTCATGACAATATCAATGCATCTAGGGGATATTTATAAAAGGTCCCCACATCGGTCTTCTAAGTGCAAATTATTCCTCCTATCTCGAATAATGAATCAAAATCATTAACAATTCTCTGTTTCGTTCAATATTTTTATTAAATAAAGGACACTAAGTTATCTATATTTCCCTAGTTAAACTACTAACATCCAAAAAACATTGTATATAAAATGTTTATATTGTTTATGAAATTAACATATCCATAATAAATTATTTTTCATTTAAGGGTATATTTAATATCTATAGGAAATTGAATTATTCAAGAAAGAGTCAATGAATAATAATATGAATCAGGTGATGGAAAAACATTCCCTGGTCAAAATGATCATAAAAATACCAAAGTAAGATTAATGATGGTATCCATGAATTATATACCCATTGATGTAAGAATAAAGGGTCATTATCATTGATGAATATAAATACAATGAAAATATCCTTAAAAACATTATAATGGAAATTATCCTTTTTGTTTTTAAAATCAATTTTTGAAATCATAAAACATTTTTAAAATAATTTTTATTGTAATTAACTTTTAAAAACATTGATTTTACAGATTATTTGGAATCAAATTTCATTAAAAATATCATTCTAAACATAAAAATGAATCTTAAAAGTAATTAATTCTATAACAGTTGGTAATTCAATATATTTCATAAAACACAAATGAAAATTCTTTTTCACATTAAAAAGGTTATGAATTTTCCTTGTTTAGAAATGGAAAAGAATATTCCTTACACATTTTTGTTAAATGCCAAATATGCATTATTTTGAAAATGAAATATGATTCCATTGAAAATAAATTAAAAAAGAAAAAATGTTTAAATATTTATTTAATAAATTATTTTTAAACTGATAAAAAAAATGTTCAAAATATTTTCGGAAAATATGGTTTTAGAAGAAGACAGATTTTCAACCGAAGAGATAAATGGAGATGGATTTTCTTAAAAATATTTTTTAAAAACAATTTAACTAAAAAAGGATAAAATGTTACTATTACATTCAAATATAATGAAAAAAGGGATAATAAAGTGAAATGGTTTTAATAGGAAATGGTTAAATAATAACCTTCAATTGAAATTCTTGAATAAACATTCTTGATTAGAATGATATTATGAAATGTACCATTACATTGATCATAACATTGATGTGAGAAATAATAAATGAATCTATTATATGTTTAAACTATAAATGAACATAAAAAATTGGATATCAAATATAAGACAACAATATTCATTATAAACATAATCTTATATTGAAATATCAATGATTTATAAGTTTAAAAAAAATTAATGGATATTGAGTTAAGAAATAACTTACCACACTACTAAAAGTAGTTGAAAATGATTTAACCACTTGTATTGCTGTTTTTAACAAATTATTATTTTATTATAGAAAAATATTAATATTTTTGAATATAATTCATGATTAGTTTATAATATATTATCACCCTTGTCACTGATCATTCAATATATTCATTATTTCTGGTTTTAGCTGACTGGTTTTGTCATTGTTTGGGGTTTTTGCACATATTGTATAGTTATGTCATCATAAGAATAATAATAATAAAGTAATTAAAATATTATCACAAAATTAATAATTCTAAAACCAATCATGATTCATGTTTATTAAAAATGATATATGTTATGATCATGGTGATGGTATGTCGTACGAATGCATGAGTAAATTTTCCATTGTCTATTGATAATTATGGAAACACGGTATGTAATATATTATCTTAAAATTAATAATAATATGGTATGAAACATTTTATATAGTAACATATATAATCCATGTGGTGTGTTGTTGAAAATAGATTCACATCGCTTCATGAAGGTTATATTCCACAACTACAAAAATGATGTTATCATTTTTATATGAGTGGAAATGTAAGAATGAAAATGATATATACATATATTATATTTCCAGAATGAAAAATATTATATTATTATGATAATTATTTATTTCATATCACATAAATTCATTACCATTATCTTTATCATCGTTCATATGAATTGTATGTGTATGACGAATCACATCGCTCTAATGTGCGGTAGTCTGACTTACTTGAGAGAGAAATTATCATGTCCTATACAGAACTAAATTTAAAAATTTATATATCATATAATGAATAAAAAGGTGTAATATGGTTATATATATTTATATATATATATTATTTAAATCCATAATCATACCCGACCATGAATGTTGGTAATAGAAGAATGAATGACATCAGATCACGATGCAGTAGTCCGCTATACACATGAAATATTGTTTGATAACACATTTCATGGAAGTGGTGAAAATTTTAGGAAACAAAAAAAAATATTAATAATTAATTTAAATTTAATATATAATGGTGTATATATTATCATGTTTTAATAAAAAAACTATGAGGTAGAGAGAGATTTAAAATAAAGAGGCATGTTTAAGAACATTACATCTTATATTGGAATCCTTCATAACATTGGACTGTTTCATTAAGAGTTTAGATAAATGAAAACAATATTTCTTCTATGATGAGGGGAGAAAAGTTAGTAAGTGATTTGGTTAGGTATTTTCTAATCTAAATATTTTTCATGGTGTTAGTAAATGAGGATAGGTGGTTTCCTTTTATCAGTGGGGGAGAGCATAGACTTGATTTTTTTTTAAAAACATTTACTGCTCCCTTGTTTTTCATATTTCACAAGGGTCCAACATGGTCAATTATCAAGACATATAGGTGTACTGGTAGAAATGAGTTCATAAAATGTTTTTTTAGAAAACTATACAGTTCATTTTGATCATTATCTTTTCATATTAACTTCTACTGAACCAATTTTTACAATAATTGCGCTAATTAATTTTCACTGCATTCACTATTGATTTGGATAAAGATTATTTTAACATTATATGACATTATTAACTATTATTATTCCAAAAAACGGAATCAATTTTTGAAAAATAAATTAACTAAATTTAGAAATATTTAATTTAAAAATAAACATACAAACATGATGAAAAATTTGGTTTTAAAATTGGAAATATTGAAATGTTTACACAACTATTGTATCTAAACTCAATAGAAATATTATTTTGATGATCTAAATGTTATTGAATGTGATTAATTTTTCTTATGATACATTAAAATAATTTCAAAATATGATTTCTCATTATAAATTAATTAATCCAAAATTCATCTTTTTATTAAAATACAATATTTTTCACTATTCATCAAAAAATGATACATTTTAGGAAAATCACAAAAATTCACCACATTATATTTTTTTATTTCCCTAATTAAATTATTGACATTATTTTTTCATGTAAATTTTCTAAATTTGTAAATATTAATTTTAATTTATGCGCGCAAATCATGACAAAACAATATTATAGAATAAATAATGTTTTTCATAAAACAATTATATATTTATTTTATTCATTATTATATTATTTATATGAAATAGATAAATAAAAATGTGTATGCTATATATTTTCAAAATTTAGTTAACCCTATTCATACCCAGCATCCTAGAAGGTGGGTGACATTTTTAAAAATATTAAGAGTAGTATTTTTTTGTTCAGTAGAACTCGGTATTCATTGTAACACAAGCTATGAAAAAACATTTTATTTCATTTAATGCAGGACAGCTCAGTATTATGTGTAACATATTCAATAAAATAAAACATTATTAATTTAGAAATTTTTTTCCTAAAAAATAAAAGGGTGAATTTATAATTGAGGTTGGGGTATTTTTTTGTTACAAAATTGATTAAAATGTAATTTCCAATAATAGCCATATCATAGAAATTTTATTGTCATTATGATTAAATTTGAATAAAAATATATATATTTTTGAAATTAAAACTAGTTTATATTACAAAATTTTTATTTTATTTTAATGTAAATTAAAAAAGTATATTTCTTATATAATAGATCATATTTTTAGACTTTTTAGATACATTTTACCTTCGTAATTTGAATTGGAATAATTATTTATCATATTTTAAAAAATTCAATAAGATTATAGAATTTATTATATAATTGTTACATATTTAATTATTGAACTGAACATTATCTTTAACTTAAAACTTATATTTCTCCTTTTCAGCTAAAAAATGATGATTTTTGAAAAAATTTAAAAAAATATATCATACAAAATCATAAATTTATGATTCTAAAGGAGAAAATATTTTCTCAAAAATAATTTTCTATCAATTATAAATTAAAATATTTATTGAAATATGGTTATAATGAAATATAGATTTTCTAGTTTACACATATCAATTCATTTTTGTTTTAATCCTGATATTTATTTTTTAGTAGTATAATACATAAATATTATTAAATTATTATTGTTAAACAATATTAATATTTAATTTCGATATTTTTAGGTTAGGTTAATATTCTAACAATCATGTAATTATTCCCAATAGTCATGATATTGTTCAGTATGGTTAGGTAAAAATTAATGATGGTCATATAACTATAACAACCATGATATTACCATTTAAATGTCTAGATTACATCCTATAAATAACTATTAGTTCATTAATTCATCATTCACATTAGTTATTCCCAGTGTTATGCATTTTTCATTATTAAAATATATCTCAGATATAAAATGTTTTTTCACTATTATATAGTGTTGGTTGTGAGATTGATAAATCTAGAAGGTGATCTACATTTTCCTAATCTAGTTATTATTTCTGTGATTACTATAAAACATTACTATATTTATATTTTGGGATATATATATCATTTAAGTATAATGTTCCCACTTAATGAAATTATGTTTCATTTGTTATTTTTTTAGTTATACTGTATTCTAAAATATGACACACACATGTTTATTTTTAATAAAAGTTTTTTTTAAATATTAATGGTCACTAAAATTAGAATTATTTGTTTTATTAGAGAGGGATTCGACTTCCAACTTCATTAGCTTCTTAATTGGGATCATGCTCTATATATCGTTGAACACTAAATTTTTCATTCTTTTATATTTTCTGATGGTATTCATCACCACACACCAACTCTCTTAAACTAATTATAGTAGTATTTATTCCCATATATCAACTATGAACATGACATTTAATTATTCTATATTTCCCTATATCTTATTGAGATTATATTTTTAATCTACCACAATTCTCTCTTCTGATTACTTGAGAAAAAATAGTGACTCTATAAGGAAAACCTTCTTCAATGTTATCTTTTACCATACATATCGTTAAGGGCCCACGTTAATTATATTGTAGTTGTTGTTTCATGGATTTTAATAGAAAAAATTACACACCAATTAAATCATCACCATTGATAATGGATTCCCTTTCGTATGTTACAATTTATACAATTCTATATTCACTAAAAAAACCATGTTAAGTAGAGAAAAAATGTCCTTCTGAATCAGTTGATATTCTATATGAGTTATAAATAATAAGAAAATTTTTCTATCAAGCCTATCTATATGAACCATTCTATCATAAAACACTCTAAAATCTAATGATAGTATCTCATACTAAAATAAATATATTATAAATGAAATATAGAAAATTAATGTCTTGAAATATATCACGAATAAAATTTTTTAGGAAATATTATAACATGTGATTTTGATAAAACAATAATAAATAGGATCATACATTCCATATAACATCATTCTCAAGAGGATATATGTTTTGGAAAGGAAGAAATCAAACGTTTATTTACAAATTAATAATTACATGGAAAGTATATATTCTTCCTACCCTAATCAATATAGAAATTCTTCCACAGACCAAATAATAAAACTCAAGATCATTAATAGAAAACTTGAGTAAATTCAGTGTAAAAACATAAAAAAAATAAAGAATCAAAAGATATTAGAATGGATAAGATAATGAGTCCTACATCAATGAGGAAAAAAGAATTTATTTTATTATAATCCTAAGATATAATATATAATAAAAAACATTACTAATCAAAATAAAGCTGTAAAGTAATTATCACTCAATGAAATCTCTTATTGATCAATAGAATCATTATTCGTTAACACTAATGTCCCATTATATATAAAATAATCATTATTTGGGGATCATGTATTTATCTATGTACTAAAATACTATATTAATAAATATGAATCATTCAGATATACCTATATGGTGACACATTGGTTTCTTTAATTTTTATACATCCATTTTTTTATCATAAGAACATCTTAAGATGTAATCATCAAATGAACTTGATTCCCAATAACTATAAAATTTTCCACTAATTCACACTAATATAATTCACCTATTGATGAATGATATTATGATAAAATTAACATGATGAAAATTCATTTGGGGAACTTAAACATGAATTCACATCCAAATATTCTCAAACTAAAATAATTATCATAGATAACCTGGATAAATCACCATATGCTTAATATTTTCCACAACAGTCATAAGTTTTTATTCTATATTTTCAAATCCTTTTTATCAAACTCCCACTAATGAACAATATTTCTTCATGATCACTTGATCTATCAGCTTGGTAAACATATATATAGTATTATTTATTCCCATTATTTTCCACAACATAGTTTCTATATCCTATAGAATATTTTTAATTACATAAAACATCAGTTCAATATATTTTTATCATTAATGAAATAATATATTTTTATCCAATTGGAATTAATTTAGAATATCATAGAAAAAGATTCATCCATCCTAATTTCTTCTATGTTACTTCAACAATTGGACTAACTAAATCATTTCATTCTCATCTTCAAATGTTTATCCATATAGTTATTTCATTATAAATTTTGTAACCATCCATTTTATTGATGAAATAAAACATACCACTATTTCCATGTATCTAAATTGATTTCCTATTATTCTATTTTAGGTTTTTTAATATCTTTCAAATCTATCATCATCATATCTACAAAAGGGATCATATATCCCATAAAACAATTTTTTATCATCCATTCCTTTAAAATACTGATGTATATTTTTGATATAATCCTATAATAATAATTGAAAATTAATTTAGAATTTTTTTACAACTCCCACAACAAAAAAATATCCATTTGGGTGAATATCATTAAATACATTAAAATTTTTACTAATGATTCAAAAGGATCATTATTCTTATATACAAATTCATCAACCATTTTTGGGACTGATATTTTTTTTATGATGCTTATAACCATTGGGTTTTAAAATGACATCTATGAAAGCATTCAACATCATTGAATTACCTTATACATATAATATATCTAAGATGTCACCAGATTTTCTCCCCTCTTATATCTATTGATATGCATACTTAAATATTTTTTAGCTTGTCACATATATATTTTCCTGAATATTCCATTACATTCACATTTCATCATCTTGATTCATTTCTATATGATCAAGTATTAAATATTCCTTCCATATATAAAATAAACATGATAAATGTCTCATATTTCTATTACATATATTAAAAAGAATGACAAGGGTTGAATATTATAAAATTGTCTTCATGAAATAATGTGTTGTCCAACCCATTCTATTTATATTGTTCTTTCTCCAATCCGTAAATATTTTTCTTCAATTTACATACAAAATTACTTTTCTTCATCTTTCATGAAACCTCTATGTTACTTAATATAAATTTCATCCTCCATTACAACATGATTTAAGGTATTATATTCATATTTGTTTCTAGGTCTATATATTTTGATGCTTCCATGCTGAAAAATTTCCATATAGTTTTCAATTTTAATTTCAATGATAAAATTTCTATAAAACCAATTCATACCATTTATTTAATTCCATTTTCCACTAGTAATGAGATATATTGATTCTTTCCATTAACCTCTTCCTTTATCCACAATACCCATTTTCTTTCATGTTTTTTCTTCCCTTTTTTTAAATTTATTAATTCCAATGTTCTATTGAAAGTTAATGAATACATTTCTTTATTACTCCTTTAGAATAAATCATTTCATGTCAACCCAAAAAATCTAAACTAGTTTCTAATCCCTGTATATATTTTTTACTTAGTCAGTTCTTCGATACCACGTATCTTATCTCTATGTTTTAGTTACTGAAATTCTAGTACTCATACTCAGGTATCAACATCCATTAAACATTTTTTCATCACATACATGGGATTAACCTCTATACTTTTAGTAATTTTATATATGTTATATGAAATTTCATTCCATAAGATTTTTTTATGTACTTCTTGGGAATTTATATATGGTTTACATCACGTGATTTCTTTTCTTATAATTTTATGGTTATTCTTTAAAAACTTTTTATTTATGTGAATATATTGGAAATTAAAATGTCTTCATATCTTCATCCTAAAACATATAACTATTGTTATCATTACCATATCTAAAAAAAGAATGAAAAATTGAACTTAGGCTAAATATTTTCCAATTCGTTTTCATCAATATGCATGTATTCAATGATTATAGAAACATTTATTCAGATAACTTCTAGTAATTTATCAGACCACGTGTTCTCAGTAAATTCCTTCCCAACAACCAATGTTGTAATTTTATTAACAATGTATATATATTTTGTTAATTACCTCCACCCATATTCAATGGGACATTCCGTATTGAAACATCATTGTTAGAGAATTATTTTTTAATGTATGTTTCATTAATTTAGCCATATAGTACCATGTTGGTGTTTTGGGGACAATCATATCATGAATTCTTATTTTATTCTCGCATGTATTCAGGACATTGTATTTTATCCACTCAAAAAAATTAGAAAATAATAATTTTAAAATTCATCTACGTTCTATTTCTATAATACTTGTATAGTGAAAGAAATACTAAAATATATTTGATGTATAAATCAAAATCATCCCAATTAATTTTTTTAGCATCACTAATAAATTTAAAAAAATAAAGTATACCAGTAATAGAAAAAAGGAACATGTCACTAAAAATTAGTATGAAAAATAAAAAAATTCTCATATCTAAAAATCCAGTTTCCTAAATTGAAGGTCACACTCCTTTGTTTCCACAACTAAAAATATCTATCCTTTCCTACTTACCCATGATAATGAATCAACATTCATTTAGAAGTTATAACATTCTTGTAATTTGTGAAAGTATGGATGTGTCTACAATGAAAAAATAATATATATCTTGATGATGGAATTCTATCAATTATAATAATTCTTATTCTTTAACCAAAATATATTATCCCAAAATATACTAATTTTTCAATAAACATGATCCCTTTATTCTATTCCCATAATCCTCTGGAAACTCTAGTTCTGTAACCTCCCTCATCCAGTTTACAAATGGAAATTAGGTTCCTTATTTGTGTAATGTAACCGGTTTTTATTGTTTGATCCTTTGAAAATTTCTATATATATCTATGTATATTTTCATAAAATTAGGAACTATATACTGGTATCACAAGACAATTGAATTTATTTATAAAAAATTTAACATATGATAAATCCAAAACAATTTTTTTTGTAATTAATGGATTAATTTTTTGAAGGAAACATGGATGGGAAATATGAAAACGTGGTTATTTTAAAAATTTGGTGTCTTTACTTGGTTATAAATAATATTGGTAGGTGTTAATGGTTTGGTTAATGGTAACCGTCAGTGGGTCTGTTATGATAATTTATTTATTTATATATTTCATTTATATTATATATCGAAAACCATAACCATCATATATAATAAAATCATTATAAAAAATTCATAGGGTTATCCAAATTACCATCGTAGATTTTATATGAGGAGTATATCTTCATTGGAATGTTTCGACCAAAAATGGGGATCAGGGATGAATGATAAAGGAGGATCATGAGATGAAATATGAGCGTTGTGGGATTAACATCAAATTTTCAATATACCACATTATTTAACATAGATCAATATATTCATCTGTTTGGTAACTATATTTTTTTGATTTATATGCTTTTTTTATTATGGAAATCAGGGTTTAATTGATATCCATTCATCAATAATTGATTGGAAGGTATTTTTTAGCATCCAATAATTCATGATGGATGGTGATTGGATTATTTCCTGCATTATATGAAACTCTGTTTCTTTATTGAGTGAAACCCAAAAACTGGATCTAGTTAGTTTCTCATGTTTTTGTTTTGGGACATTCTCCCCATGTTATTTATTCATTCATCATCAATATTAATTTTAACTAGTGGTTTGAAAATTTCCTAGAGGATGATAACAGAATGTCAAATATATGGACAAATAGATCATTTACATGGGTTTAGAATAGATATTAGAAGAATGATTGATGTGTAAATAGCTACATCTGGATATCAGATGTTAATAAGAGACATGATCATGTGTTCTATCATCATGGGTTTGGGAATCTGGTTATGCGGTGCGGCATGGATGATATGAGAATAGTTTTAGTGGGTGAATCCGGCTACTGTTGATCATTCATGTTCGATCAGCCATGTATTTTAGTTTCTTGTTAATTTCAATAGTATGATTAAATTAATAATTATTGTGGGTTAAAAATCATCATGAATTTTCTATTATCGAAAATCCATGGTTACAGAGTGAGTAGTTTTTTTAAAAACATGCACTGTAGTGCCTACTTATGTTTTCCAGGATTTGAAAAAATTAAATATCACATTTATAATAAGGCCCCGGCCTTAAACCTTACATAATATTGAGTTATTACAAGGTTACACATTGAGGATCTTTTCAAGTTTAGAGTTTTAGAGAATTAGATCATAAAACTTGCATTACATTCCACATATAAACAAAGTGGTTACATAAAGATAGTATTCTTCATCCCCATCAATGGAAACATATTTAAAATAAAACATGGATTCATTCTTGACACATCCTTGACTCTATCATCATATCATGTACCTTTCCCTTGACCTGTGAAAACATTTCAAATAAACTTGGGATGAGCATAAAAAGCTCAGTATGGGTTATAAAAACATGGAAAGGAAACATGGGTACATATATACATAAGAGTGAAATCATACTTTACCCATAAAACATAAGAACATTAACATACCTCATCAAATCATTAGTAAATCATTGAAATCATAAGACATTAATGTAACTTGAGGCATTCATAACATTCTTACATAGGGAGTAACCCTCTTGGTTATGTTTGGAATACCCATCACAGTATATTCCCTAAAATCTCTTTGGATAAACCTTAACGTTTCACTCCTTCACGTTACCCAATGCATTGGAGAGCTATATCGGGCTCACCCCCCCTTAGTTTATCACGGAACCACCCGTCTTCATAATAATGCCCAAGAACCATAACATAATCGTATCACATAAAACATGCATAAAGGAAACATAACATTTCCACATTTCAATCACAAGATATCAATACAACACAAAAAACATTGTGAAAACCATTTTCAATACCAAAATAAAAGAAAAGTAAAACATGGTATTTACTTTTTATTTTAAAAAGAAGGTATGGCTTGTAGAGGAAGCCGAAACTCAAATAACGGTCACGACGGCGGAGAAGTCGTTGTCACCACATACGTACGACAAAAAAACATTCCCTTTTGTCGTTTAGTAAACGCTTTGTATAAAAATATTCCTTTTGAATAATCGTAAAATTCAAAGGGGTTTATACATCGTATAAAAGAAAGTTGTGTATAAAATAAAATATGCCTCAATGAAAGGAGGTTGAGACGAAGTCCCATACCTCGTATCCGACTTGACCCGACCATTCTTTAATCTCATGAATAATAAACTTGAGTTAATCTCTACTTGATTATGAACATTTTTCAATTTCATTATTCCTTTTATACTATGTTATGGACATCATGAAATCATTTAAGTTAATAATGTTCTTTTTGTCTGTATTTGGTTCTTAAGTCAAAAATAGACTTCTTACACTTACATGTTGTTAATTTTGTCAAAGGTTCGTTATATCCAGAATGATAATAATGATTTGGATAACATATATATCATATATATTCATCATATACATGTATTTATAATATTACATCACATTTGGACGTAAGAAATGAAATGTACCGTTCATGGAGACGGTAAGCCGTACGTACGCATGAACGCTACTTCCATTTCTATTTCGTATTTTCTAGAATGGAATCATAATGATATAAGAGTATATTATAATTCCAGTATAATAAAATATATAATATCATTAACTTTATCCTTTACAAAACCCACATATGGTATTAACGAATCAAATCACTTTCAGGGGGCGGTAGTCCGCACTTCCTAAAATGAAGATATCGTGTTTACCCATAATGGAAACCATAAAGTTATGCCAAAAATGAAAAAAAACAGAAGCTTAAGGAAAACATAAACATATTATATATCATATATAAAAACTAGTGACATCATAATGGCCACCTTTGAAGGTTTTAAATGAGTATTGAATAATCATCGTTTCGGGAGGCAGAATTTCTCCATCCACGGAAACCGTATGTTATTTAACCATTTGATGTAGTTTTGAGAGAGTGTAGCTCAAATAAATCTTATAACAACATCCTAGTATATTGAAGATACTGGTGTTGTTACAAAGGAATTAAATAAAAAGAGTTTAGGGGGTTGGAGATAAAAAATAAAACAAATGAACATGAGAGAATGAATTACCTTTAAAAGTGTAAATCCTATTGATTTGAGCCTAAGGGCTTCCATTGAAAGGATTCTGTACAAAGGGAATCCCCTAGGATGAGGAGAGGGATGTGGAGAGAGTAAATGGGCTGGGGTTGGCCGAGCCAAAGGGTTGAGGATTGTGTGAAATGAGGTAGAGGTGGGGGGCCTTTTATAAGAGGAGAGGAGGGGCACTTTTGGAAAGTAAAGAAATATTACATTATTTGAAAATGTGTTTCGGTTTTAAAAGGTCCCACATTGATATAATTCGTGGATAAGGAGATAATGGCTCGAAATCCACTCATCCAATTGGTTTTGGCCATGTGTAGGTTTTATATTTTTCATTATCTTTCCATTTTATTTAAATCGTTAAATAATGAGTTCATCGCTGCATCATCATGATGTCATAAATAATTTAATTTATTTAAAGTCTAAAAATTCTAAAAAAAACTATGATGTAGGAAATCGATTTAGTTTTCCAATGACTATTTATAACAAAAAAACTGATCTTTATAACCCCATGTAAAAATTGTTTTCGTAAAACATCTCTTGTTTGTGTCATTTTTACTTAAACATTTAATAAAAAGTTATTTATGTCATTTCCCAACCAAAATGTCTCTATGGGGTCCCCAAGTTGACCCATGGATTTTCTTGGTCGGACATGACACAACCAATAAGGTTGGGACATGTTTCTACGTCATTTCATTTTATTAAAGCATTATTTATACCTTAAACTACCCTAATTTCCACAAATCGCGATTAAAACTTAATAAGTTACTATTCACCAAAAAATTATTTTAATCCCATTGAACCACATTCTAATTCTTAATGACAACTATGTATGTCAGATTTTTGAAATTCAAAACACAATGATGGCAAAATTTCATTTAAACGGAAAATCAGTTTTTATAAGTACCACTTAGTGGTTTCACTATTCATCAAAAATTGAAGTTTTTCCGAAAATTACCAAAAATTGACCCTAAGATATATTTGATATTCCGAATTCCAAAATGAAGTCTATTTTACAAAATTCAAATCATATAACTCACATTAATTAATTTAATAATTAATTCCTGCTGCCAGAGCAAATAGCGTGTTTTTACAAAACAATAAGTATCAAAATATTGACACCAGTTTAAGTCTAATTTCAAAGTGAAATTGATTCCAATGACCACCATTGGATAAAATGGTAAAAATATATTCTAATTTCACTTCAAAACCAATTCAAAACATAATCTAATCATATAAATAAATTAGATTAAAAAGCAGTTTTGATGTAAAATACAGTATTTTTCACTATTCATTAAATAATGAACATTGTCAGAAAAATACCAAAAAATCACACAAGGTAAATTTTGATGTCCCAATCATAAAGAATAAGTTTATTTTGACAAACATAGTTTATAAAATTGTCAAAATATAGATTAAAAAATGGTTTTCCATCAAAAGGCAGTAAAACAATCTTTTAAGAATATTAGTGTATTCCATGCATAAGATTGTATTTATTTTCATTTTAAGCCTCTATAACATGATTTTAATCATTAATAGACATAGATAAAATATCTATTATTCATTACTTACTTGGGATGTTACATCCTTCCCCCCTTTATAAAATTGCGTCCCCGTAATTTTTCTACTTATCGAATAAATGGGGGTACTTATCTCTCATTGCATTTTCAGATTCCCATGTTGCCTCTTCAATCATGTGGTTTTTTCAAAAAACCTTTACCTGGTGAATCACATTATTCTGTAACACTTGCTCCCTGTGGTCAAGAATCTGGACCGGATGTTCCTCATAAGATAGGTTCTCTTCCAGCTGAACTACCTCTGGACTCAAAACATGAGATGGATCTGGCATATACTTTCTCAACATCGAAACGTGAAAAACATTGTGTACCTAAGATAAACTCGGAGGTAAAGGAACTCGGCATGCAATTGATCCAACTCTCTCCAGAATTTCATATGGTCCAATGAACCCTGAACTTAGCTTTCCTTTCTTACCAAATCTCATCACACTTTTCCAAGGAGAAACCTTGAGAAAAACATGATCACCTACCTCGAAAGATAGATCCTTCCTCCGGTTATCCGCATAACTCTTCTGCCTGCTCTGAGATGTTCTCATGTGTTTCTGAATCATCTGAACTTTTTCTGCCATCTCTTCTTCCAATTCTGGTCCCATCAACTTCCTTTCACCCACTTCATCACAGAAAGCTGGAGTTCTACACCGCTTCCCATATAATTCCTCAAATGGCGCCATACGTATACTGGAATGAAAGCTGTTATTATAAGAAAACTCAACCAAAGAAAGACGTTGGTCCCAACTTCCCTGATAATCTATCGAACAAGCTCGTAGCATATCCTCCAAGGTCTGAATTGTTCGTTCTGACTGCCCATCTGATTGAGGATGAAAAGCTGTACTAAAATTTAATTCAGTACCCAACGACTTCTGAAGGCCTTTCCAAAAGTTAAAAGTAAACCTGGGATCACGATCCGATAAAATGGAGAGAGGAACTCCATGTAACCTGACTATCTCTTTAAGATACAAACGGGAAAGTTGATCAAGAGAGAAAGTATCTCGTATAGCAAGGAAATGAGCAGATTTGGTCAAGCGATCAACAATAACACAGATTGCATTATTACCTCGAGATGTCTTCAGTAATCCAACAACAAAGACCATGGATTTATTCTCCCATTTCCACTTTGGAACTGGTAAACAATGAAGCATCCCTTTTGGTAACTACTGCTCTGCTTTAACCTGCTGACAAGTCAAACACTTCACAGTAAAATCAGCAATATCTCTTTTCATTCCATCCCACCAGTAATACTCCCGCAGATCTCTATACATCTTAGTACAGCCCGGATGAAATGAAAACGGAGAACTATGAGCTTCACATAACAACTCTCTCTTCAACTGTGAATCGCAAGGCACACACAATCTCTTCCCAAATCTCAAAACACAATCATTATCAATGTTGAATTCAGGCAACTTACCTTTCTGAACCAGCTCTACCTTTTTCTGCAACTCACTGTCTTGCGTCTGTGCTTGCTTGATTCTATCTGATAAGGAAGATCTCACTGATACCTGAAACCAAACAGAAGGACATCCTGCACCAACAACTTCTATGCCAAAGTTCATCAAATCGTTAACCAAAGGATCACATTCCAACCGCAACATTGTTAATGAAGCATTACTTTTTCGACTCAAAGCATCATCCACTATATTTTTTTTTCCTGGATGGTAATGAATTGTACAATCATAATCCTTGATTAATTCTAGCCATATCCTCTGTCTCATGTTTAAATCTTTCTGAGTGAATATATACTTTAAACTTTTGTGATCGGTATATATTTCACACTTTACCCCATACAAATGATGCCTCCAAATTTTTAAAGCAAAAATTAACAGCAGCTAATTCAAAATCTTGTGTAGGGTAATTTACTTCATGAGTTTTCAACTGTCGTGAAGCATAAGCAATTACCAGATCATTCTGCATTAGGACGCAACCAAGTCCTTTCACTGAAGCATCATTGTATATAACAAACTCACCATTCCTGGAAGGTAGTTCCAAAACTGGAGCATTCACCAATCTTCTTTTCAATTCCTGAAAACAATCATCACATTCTTTTGTCCAGATAAACTTAACACCCTTCTGAGTTAGCTTAGTCATTGGACTAGAAAACCGTGATAAATTTCTAACAAACCTTCGGTAATATCCCACCAAACCAAGGAAGCTACGAATCTCAGGTACATTTGTGGGTCTTGGCCATTCTTCCACAACTTTCGTTTTTGCAGGATCAACAGTTATTCCATCTTTAGAAACAATGTGACCAAGGAAAGAAATTTCTTGCAACCAAAACTCACACTTGCTGAATTTCCCATACAATTTCTTTTCTTTTAATGTTTTCAAGATAACCCTTAATTGTCTTTCATGCTCCTCTTTACTTTTCGAAAACACCAAAATATCATCAATGAAAACAACCACAAACTTATCCAAGAAATCATGGAAAATTATATTCATAAGGTCCATGAATACAGCAGGTGCATTGATTAACCCAAAAGGCATAACTAAAAATTCATAATGGCCATATCTCGTATGGAACGTGGTCTTCGGAATATCTGCCTCCTTTACCTTCAGCTGATGGTACCCCGATCTTAGGTCAATCTTTGAAAAAAACTGAGCTCCCTGGAGCTGATCAAACAAATCATCGATATGAGGCAAAGGATATTTTTTCTTAACAGTGATGTTATTCAAGGCTCTATAATCAATGCAAAGTCTCATAGAACCATCTTTCTTTTTAACAAATAAAACAGGAGCACCCCATGGTGATGTGCTAGGTCTAATGAAACCTTTCTCTAATAAATCTTGCAATTTCTCCTTCAACTCTAAAAGTTCAATTTGTGCCATTCGATAAGGGGGTTTTGAAATTGGCTTAGCATCAGGAACTAAGTCAACAGTAAACTCAACTTCCCGATCTGGTATTATTCCCGGCAACTCATCAGGAAAAACATCAGGATACTCATTTACGACTGGAACATCATTAATCTGAACAGTTCCATTATTTTCAACGACGTGTGCAAGGTAACATTCATTTCCATCTTTTACAAGTTTCTCGGCCTCTTGATATGTTATCAAAAGTAAGGGTTCATTCTGGTAAACAAACTGAAAGTCTTTCTGAAAAGAAACTTCTTTAACTCTACAGTCAATCTTAGCATGGTAAATAGAGAGCCAATCCATACCCAAGATAACATCAAACTCTACTAGAGGTAGAACAATAAGGTTTGCAAGTAGGTTCCTTCCACAGATAAGGATAGGAAGATTCTTATAAATTCTTTTTGCCTCAACATTTCCCCCAGGTGTTTTTACCAAAAGTTTAGTAGTCATTTCTTGAGATGGTATTCCCATTTTACTGGAAAAGGTTTCAGATATGAAAGAATGTGTAGACCCCGAATCAAAGAACACACTGGCATAATCTGAAAAAAAAACAAAGTACCTGATACAACTTCATTTGATGGCCCGACATCTGCTGAAGTAGTTGCAAAGGATTTCACCACCCCTTTCTACTTTTAGTCTAACTGCATCCCATCACTCAAATTCTTTGTCGGACACTTGTTTGCATAGTGACCCATCTCATTGCACTTATAACATTTCACTAACTGTAAATCAAATTTGTTCTTACCTTCACCTTGATCCTTTTCAGTGAAATCACGAGCCTTATGTCCCATCTTACCACATCGGTAGCACTTTCCAGAATTCATAAGATATTCCCCAGCATGCCTTTTGACACATTTATCACAAACTAGAAACTTAGTTATCTTACCATCAGACTTTTTTGAAAAATTCATACCTTTCTCCTGCCACCTCGGTCTCTTCTTCTGCTGGTTGTTATAGAACACTTGGTCATCGGCAGACTCCATTTCCACCTTCTCAGCACATCGAACAAGATTTTCATAAATTTTAAACTCACGAGAAGCTAATGCACTTCGATATTTTGGCTTAAATCCTGAGTAAAAATGATTGATTTTACTATCAAGGTCTCAAATAAAATTTGGAGCATACCTTGCTAATCGAGTGAACCTTTCTTCATAGGTAGCCACTGAGTCTTCCTCTTGCCTCAATTCAAAGAATTGTTTTTCCATCCTAATTCGAACAACCTTAGGAAAATTCTTCTCAAGAAACATACCTTTGAATTCATCCCAGTCAAGAGCATCAATCTCATCGGCGTCCCTGATATTTTTAACCATAGACCACCACTGATCTGCTTCACCCTCCAAACGGTAAATAGCAAGACTAACCTTTTGATTGTCTGAACACCCCATGACATCAAAAATCTTCTACAGTGCTTTAATCCACCCTTCAGCTAGCACAGGGTCAGATGATCCTCTGAATGATGGTGGATGTTGCCTCATGAAATGTTCCACCACTGACATGTTCCTCTACGGTTGATCTGGCTGATCTCGTGCATGGATACCACCACCATTTATCTCTTGAGTCAACTGCGCCATTACTGCAACAAACTGTTCAGTTCCAATTTCGACCATCTCGGGATGCTGATTCGGAAGGTTATTTCCTTCTATATGTCTTCATAGTACTTCTTCCCTCTTTCCTCTGAGGAAAACCATTCTGAACAAACATGTCTTAGATGAAGCAACATGGTAATCTTTAAATGCTAGATCATTTCAAAAAAAATGGATAATCATTTAATAGAATTCTAACTCCTAAAGTTATCTAAACCTCCCTCTGATACCAAGTATAAGGCCCCGGCCTTAAACCTTACTTAATCTTGAGTTATTACAAGATTACACATTGAGGATCTTCTCAGGTTTAGAGTTTTAGAGAATTAGATCATAAAACTTGCATTACATTCCACATATAAACAAAGTGGTTACATAAAGATAGTATTCTTCATTCCCATCAATGGAATCATATTTAAAATAAAACATAGATTCATTCTTGACACTTCCTTGACACTATCATCATATCATGTACCTTTCCCTTGACCTGTGAAAACATTTCAAAAAAACTTGGGATGAGCATAAAAAGCTCAGTATGGGTTATAAAAACATGGAAAGGAAACATGGGTACATATATACATAAGAGTGAAATCATACTTTACCCATAAAACATAAGCACATTAATATACCTCATCAAATCATTAGTAAATCATTGAAATCATAAGACATAAAGGTAACTTGAGTCATTCATAACATTCTTACATAGGGAGTAACCCTCTTGGTTACGTTTGGAATACCCATCATAGTATATTCCCTAAATTCTCTTTGGAAAAACCTTAACATTTCACTCCTTCATGTTACCCAATGCATTGGAGAGCTATATCGGGCCCACCTGCCCTTAGTTTATCACGGAACCACCTGTCTTCAAAATAATTCCCAAGAACCATAACATAATCGTATCACATAAAACATGCATAAAGGAAACATAACATTTCCACATTTAAATCACAAGATATCAATACAACAGAAAAAACATTGTGAAATCCATTTTCAATACCAAAATAATAGAAAAGTAAAACATGGTATTTATTTTTTATTTTAAAAAGAAGGTATGGCTTGTAGAGGAAGCCGAAACTCAAATAACGGTCACGACGGCGGAGAAGTCGTTGTCGCCGCATACGTACGACAAAAAAACATTCTCTTTTGTCGTTTAGTAAACGCTTCGTATAAAAAGATTCATTTTGAATAAATGTAAAAGTCAAAGGGGTTTATACACCGTATAAAAGAAAGATGTATATAAAATAAAATATGCCTCAATGAAAGGAGATTGAGACGAAGTCCTATACCTCGTATCCGACTTGACCCGACCGTTCTTTAATCTCCTGAATAATAAACATGAGTTAATCTCTACTTTATTATGAACCTTTTTCAAGTTCATTATTCCTTTTATACCATTTTATGGACATCATGTAATCATTTAAGTTAATAATGTTCATTTTGTCGGTATTTGGTTCTTAAGTCAAAAAAGACTTCTTACACTTACATGTTGTTAATTTGGTCAAAGGTTCGCTATATCCATAATGATATTAATGATTTGGATAACATATATTTCATATATATTCATCATATACATGTATTTATAATATTACATCACATTAGGAGGTAAGAAATGAAATTCACCGTTCATGGAGACGGTAAGCCGTACACACGCGTGAACGCTACATCCATTTCTATTTCATATTTTCTGGAATGGAATCATAATGATATAAGAGTATATTATAATTCTAGTATAATAACATATATAATATCATTAACATTATCCTTTACAAAAACCACATATGGTGTTAACGAATCAAATCAGTTTCAGGGGGGGTAGTCCGCACTTCCTAAAATGAAGATATCGTGTTTACCCATAATGGAAACCGTAAAGGTATGCCAAAAATGAAAAAAAAACAGAAGCTTAAGGAAACTTTAAACATATTATATATCATATATAAAAATAGTGACATCATAATGGCCACCTTTGAAGGTTTTAAATGAGTATTGAACAATCATCGTTTCGGGAGGCAGAATTTCGCCATCCAGAGAAACCGTATGTTCTTTAACCATTTGATGTAGTTGTGTGAGAGTGTAGCTCAAATAAATCTTATAAAAAAATCCTAGTATATTTTAGATACTAGTGTTGTTACAAAGGATGTAAATAAAAAGAGTTTAGGGGGTTGGAGAAACAAAATAAAACAAATGAACATGAGAGAATGAATTACCATTAAAAGTGTAACTCCTTTTGATTTGAGCCTAAAGGCTTCATTTGAAAGGATTCTGCCCAAAGGGAATCCTCTAGGATGAGGAGAAGGATGTGGAGAGAGTAAATGGGCATGGGTTAGCCGAGCCAAAGGCTTGAGGAGTGTGTGAAATGAGGTAGAGGTGGGGGCATTTTATAAGAGGAGAGGAGGGGCACTTTTGGAAAGTAAATAAATATTACTTTATTTGAAAATGTGTTTCGGTTTTAAAAGGCCCCACATTGATATAATTCGTGGTTAATGTGATAAGGGTTCGAAATAAACTCATCCAATTGGTTTTTTCCATGTGTATGTTTTATATTTTTCATTATCTTTCCATTTTATTTAAATCATTAAATAATGAGGTCATCGCTGCATCATCATGATGTCATAAATAATTTAATTTATTTAAAGTCTAAAAATTATAAAAAAAACTATGATGTAGGAAATATTTTTAGATTTCCAATGACTATTTATAACCAAAAATCTGATCTTTATAACCCCATGTAAAAATTGTTTTTGTAAAACATCTCTTGTTTGTGTCATTTTTACTTTAACATTTAATAAAAAGTTATTTATGTCATTTCCCAACCAAAATGTCTCCATGGGGTACCCAAGTTTATCCATGGATTTTCTTGGTCGGCCATGACACAACAAATAAGGTTGGGACATGTGTCTAGGTCATTTCATATTATTAAAGCATTATTTATACCTTAAACTACCCTAATTACCACTAATCGCGATTAAAACTTAATAAGTTACTATTCACCAAAAAATTATTTTAATCCCATTGAACCACATTTTAATTCATAATGACAACTATGTATGTCGGATTTTTTAAATTCAAAACACAATGATGGCAAAATTTCATTTAAACGGAAAATCAGTTTTTATAAGTACCACTTAGTGGTTTCACTATTCATCAAAAATTGAAGTTATTCAGAAAATTACCAAAAACTCACCCTAAGATATATTTGATATTCTGAAATCAAAAATGAAGTCTATTTTACAAAATTAAAATCATATAAGTCACATTAATTAATTTAATAATTAATTCCTGCTGCCAGAGCAAATAGCGTGTTTTTACAAAACAATAAGTATCGAAAGATTGACACCAGTTTAAGTCTAATTTCAAAGTGAAATTGATTCCAATGACCACCATTGAATAAAATGGTAAAAATATATTCTAATTTCACTTCAAAACCAATTCAAAACATAATATAATCATATAAATAAATTAGATTAAAAAGCAGTTTTGATGTAAAATGCAGTATTTTTCACTATTCATTAAAAAATGAACATTGTCAGAAAAATACAAAAAAATCACAAAAGGTAAATTTTGATGTCCCAATCATAATTAATAAGTTTATTTTGACAAACATAGTTTATAAAATTGTCAAAATATAGATTCAAAAATGGTTTTCCATCAAAAGGCAGTAAAACAATCTTTTAAGAATATTAGTGTATTCCATGCATAAGATTGTATTTATTTTCATTTAAAGCCTCTATAACACTATCTTAATCATTAATATACATAGATAAAAATATCTATTATTCATTACTTACTTGGGATGTTACATTTATTATGTTCATATCACACACAATGGGACACATTTTTAGTGGATCAGAATGTACCGTGGGGGTATATATGAACAATCACATCTAGTTACATGGGTGAGGGATGTATACATAGGCATAGTCTCACACATGAGTAAGAACATTTCTAGTGTACCCAAACATGAATAGGTACACAGGCATGACCACAGTATATGGGCATGGCTAGAGTATATATGAACAAGCTAGAGTACATGGGGAGAGTAGGTGTAGTAAAGAAAAATCATATGACCCTTTGTACATGAAGTGACCAGATCAGTGTGAATAGCTAAGAGGGGTAGGGGTGAATTAGTGATCCCTTTAAATCATTTTACAAATTTATTCTTTTCAATTAAATCCCTATGGCTGCATAAAGCCTCAATTCACTCTTCTTGTGTCTCTTAGCCTTACCTCTAATAGAGGAGTAATTGTAAAGGTATTGAATAAAATGATTTAAATGGTTTGGTTAAAAGACCTACTCCTTGTTGTGTTGGTTGTTCGACCGTTGCAGATTCTTCACCATAATCTTTTTATCAATTAAAATGGCCAAAAAAGAGTCCCAATGAATCTCTCTTGATTCCCATATGAGGGTCTTTATACAATATCCCATAGTGTTACCGGAGGCCACTAGTCTGCTTTAGAGTCCTAATGAATAATTCTTCCCATCCTTGAATCTCATAGGGGTCTTCTAGCTCTCGAGTCACATGAGCAGCTTCCTTATTTATGTTCTATTTTGATTCACTAAAATTGATATTCTTCCTTATCCACACAGGCATGATGAATAACACTTTCCTAGGTATGTCATCGGGAATATTCAAAATCCTTTGGCATGGTCTGTTGGCCTTGCTCAACAACTTTGATCACTTTTTTTGATCAGTTCTCAATATCAACAATGGTCAAGAAATTATTTCTTATTCCAATGAGGACCTAGGATCACTAATATGCATGAAAGGGGTGAACTAAACCCCTTAAATAACTCAGGAGTGATTCTTCACAATATCATCTCATTCTACCTTCCCAACTCTCAATTACTGAATATTCAGATAGAAGGACTTCATTAATTATGTATTGATCGAGTCTAAAAACTCACATACTTCATGCATGGATGTTATGGGATCTAATAAGTCTTGTATCTGGATATTTTAATAATTTTGGAATTTTCAAGTGTTCATGCATGATTGAATTTCATGGGTCAATTTCTTTTGAACATGCGTTGTCTTCTCTTCTTTTCTCAATATGTAGACACACTTTTGATTCATTCATTACGTGGGAATGTGCATTCATGCATTCATGCATTCAAGTAGTATTATTTTTTTTCTTCCTTATGTGAGTACAACTATGGGTAAAACAATTTGTGAATACACACAATATAGTCTCTTTCTCATTTTATAATTATCTTTTGTCACATGTCAACGATAAATGTTTTTGTTTGTGTGCATTACATGAAAGAGGTTTCAACTCATGCACATGTATGCATGTGAAACATAAATTCCCTTATTCTTCTCGTGAAAAAAATTGAACTCTTTAGATCATTTTCTTCTCTAAGGGCATCATGTTTCTTCTTCTTCAAATAGAGCACGCACAACCGGAATGGTTACGTCAGTGGTGTATGCATGGGTTTTTCTTCTTCTTCAGGGGAAGTGAATATGTACACTGTTTATTATGAAACACCTCCTTCTAAACATGAACCCGTACAAATTAAAAATCATATATATATATATATATATGTATATATATTTACATAAGGGTGTTATTTCTCTCATTGTGAATCCTTGGGGGCTCATGGGATCATCTTCACCGAACCAAGAATGGTTTGTTTATCTATCTTCATGAAGCACACAAAGGTATAAAATGCCCCTATTTCGTACTAGTGGGATGATTCTCAAGAATCAAAGGAAAGTGTTCAATAGAACCTATCACATTTTTGTGTTTCTACATCGCACTGAGGGTGCAGATTCTTTCATGATCAAATATGGTTTACAGTTCTCCTTCGCTGAAGGGATGGACATAACTTCTTCATATTGCAAAGCTGTGCAGAAACAACTTATTCACATATAAATTCATGGCAGAAACTCTCGGTGATTTATTTTTCAGAAAACATGATCTTCCTCAATTTGTTCCATGACCCTTCTTGGATCAGTTATCATCTATTTATAACAAGGGTTTTGGCCTTTTGTGTATTAAAATATTTTTTGAAACATCAGAGGATTCTATTCTTTGAATAACCGAGATCATCGTTGTTGAAAATTTCAAATGTGAGAAAATAGATATACCGTAAGTCTCGGGAGTTTTTTTTCAAACGCGAGCTTCCTCTTCGTGGTGTAATCCTCACATACATTCATTAATGAACGCATGCAAAAAAAATATTCCCAAAGGCTTCAAGATCATTGAAGTGGCCTAGAAACTCTATTAACTTTGTCCACATTTGATTTCTTTATACTGATGCATTCATAAAAACATATTTTCAAGTATCATATCATGTATCTCAATCGATCATAATGTACATAATTATGAGCTTAAATGGTGAGTGGAGTTCAATCAAAGAGGTGTGGGGGCCTCTCTGGTGAACTTGTTAATATCGGGTGGTCACAGGTGTCCAGAGGATGAAGACATCCTCAGTGCCTCTCCATGGACATTGGATCAAATTGAATTGATCATAGACGACATATTTTATATTATGTTGTGTGGGATAGATCATGCAGTTGAGATATTCTGCGAGATCTGATGGATGACCAATAATATGTACGCATATTAAAAAACCGATCCCATATCAAAATGAGGGTGCGGGATCCATTTGGTTTATCAATCAAGTCATGCAAACCTTGATGCCAGATTACTCCCCTCCCCCCTTTGGTGTCGCCCAGTATAGGTTCTATTTGGGTGCACTATTAGTAACCACCTTTCCTTCTCTAAGAGCATTCCAAGATCCCAGTATACACTCTCCACATAGGTTCATCATCATTGGTGCACCAATGGGATTATACAAGGCCTGCATATTCCTCGTGTTGGTTAGATTCATGGACTTCTCCTTGGTCATGGTCAACACTCAATTCTCGCATATACCTTGGGTGAGTACTTCGGCTGGCCTGCATGGTTAGCCCTACATTTTAATAAAATGGTATACTATGTACTTAGTATAAAATATATGTATGAATTTATCCTTAATATTCCAGAAAACCCCTCTTCATTTACGTACCATGGATGCTTTCATTCTCCTTGTTCACCTTCAAACATTATCCATTCCATTATTTTTAGATCATTAATCTCAAATACCTTTAATGGATACATCTAATCCATTCCTGGATGATATTTGGATCATTTCTTCATTCCTCGTGCATTAAATCATAATGCATGGAATCGTTCTTGTGAGTGATTTGTTCTATTTTAAAACATGTCTTTTTATTTGAGGATCAACACAAACAATCATATGATTTGTAAACATATTAAATTTAGAGACTAAGAATGGATCATTAAGTCTTTCCTCATGAAATTGTTAATTTCATGGAGTTCGTCAGGTGTTTTAACAAAGATTCATTGATTTAAAAATGTCTTGAAACTGAGGAAAAGATCAACAATTGTCTAAATAATATCCTCAATAATAATTCATAATCAATTTAGGATATTCACAAAATTAATAATCTCACCACTTTAATCATTGCCACAACTTCCATCATCACCTTTGAATGCTCATATTGAAAACCTATTGACAACTTACTCCTTATGTACACTTTGTTGACTTCAAATGTAACCCCAAGATATACAATCTCCCCCTTTGTATTTTGTTGTTAATATTACTTAATCACACATTGAATTGGTCAATATGTGTGTATATATTTTCTCCCCATTATTGGAAACAAAAGGAAATTTTTTAATGGGGTCCTCTTCAAACACATGTTCTCCTCCATTGGAATAATATCTTCTTTAGTATTTCTGAGAGAGGGATGATGTCACACGGTTCAATTAGAAAAGAGCCTTTAGTATATTATCTCTTAGTATACTTGGGATAACAGAGTGTAGAAAACAAGAGAGATATGACCAATGTATTCAATGTTTTCTTTAAACAACCATACATGTGAAATCATGATCAGAATGTATCAACTCTTCTCCCAGCAGAAGGAAATAGTAAAAAAATTTCAATGAAATTCTAAATATAGAACATACATCACAAAAAATATTAAAAAGATCATGTTAAAATATAAAGATCCCTTTTTCGTCCCATATTGTCATCAATTAAGAACACCCCCTTAATTGACATGATAAATACAATTAATAACATGGGAGGAATTTTGATTGGAATACCTCAACATCAATATCATGAGATAATATAAATTTAAATGTTTTTATTGTAATAATCCTTGATATCATCTTCTTCATTTTTTCTCCACCTCAAAGGGTGCACTACCTTTTATTTTCCTTGGTGGAAAATATTAATTAGACGATCTTCAAGATATTCATTTTCATAATCTTCCACTGCAGAACACATCAAGTAATTATCATATCAAGAATAATTTATCCAACTCGTAGTTATACACTTTGTTCATTTAATTATCATGTTTTCAGTGACCATTATCTTAAATTCCCTATAATTTAAGCACTCATATAAAAAAATATATAATGGAATAACATGGAACACTTGTGAGCTTATTAATAGAATCGCGGGGGTAGAGAATTTTCTATCAACCCAAGAAATCATTACAATGTAGCTCTAAAGTGTCTGGTACACTTCATGTGGGTGTTTCCGCTCTATTTTTCATTTTGATCTTTCTTTATTAGCATGGACACTTTACTTCGACATACCTTCAACTTGTGTGGATTGTTTGTCTTCACATCTGTCATTAGTGAATTAACTTTTACTAGTGGATGTTGTTAAACTTTATCCATTTGGCCTGGTAAAGTAGCTAAACACTTGTTTTCATGATTTCCAGCCTTCATTCACCTTCCACGTAGTAATTATGAGACACTTTTGTTGCATTTTTTTTGGAAACCTCTCATTAAATTTTAATTCTTATTCATATGGAATGATTTTTTTCCTTTTTCCATTGTACTAGATAGTAATAGATATTCAGCTTTTTGAAGTTGTCTAGAAATTATCAATTGATTACTCGAGATTATTAAACACTCATTTATAGAATTTTCTATATTAGGGATTCCACCTGGCTTCTTCAATCATTTAAAGTTACCATTATTAGGAAGCATATACAAATTAATATCAAGAATTTCCTCAATCAATCTTGTCTTCATCTGGATTTATTCTCTTATCAATTTGATATTTCTTTCATTCATTTCCATGGACTGTTTGAAGTGATCCATAGAATAGATTTCCGTCCATAGTAGGAGAATCTTTTATAGGTTGAGATGAAATTATTGGAATCCATCATTAAAATATTCTTGGGAATAGTTTTTGTCACAGTTTTCATGACTTTAGTGGATTTCATATTTCCAATAGATGGCATTTCAACTCTTTTTCCATTCTCTGAAATTTTTAGTGGTCTATGATTCATATAATCATATGCATGATGCATGGTAGGAATAAAATAGCATTCAAGTTAATTGTGAAAACTTCTATGGAACACATCACAAAATCCTTTAAGATATTAAAACATGTTCTCAGTAGACAGATTCTTCTTTATCTGTGCATTCTTCCTTTACATTGTAGGTTGCTTCATTTCTTCAAATCTACTTTCCTGAAATGAAGGCCTTCCAAAATTTTCATATGTTGAAAAAATTTCCTCCATCATTTTCCTAGTTTCCAAACATCCAACAAAACTACCAACAGCCAACAAATCTCATTCCTTTACTTATGGTATTAATCTAGATAGGTTTAGTGCAATCTTTTTCTTGAATTTTCTTTCATTCATTAGAGCTTAATTCTGGGAGTTTTTCTTCTTAATCATTAAAACATCCTCCATTGATGATTTGATGGATGTAATGACATTTTTATAGATCCACATCTTTCCATATTTTGTCTTTGATCCTATACTTGTAGATGGAACAACATTATTAGAATAAAAAATAACTAAGTTATGGAATACATTCTTCTTGTAGGATGTTCCCATTCAATTATAGGATGATCTAGTACTTTTTTTGGACTAATTTTCATAAATGAAATATTGAGTGGAAGAATATCTTCATACTAATGATTGGGATGTTTCAGCTTGAGGTTATTGTTGATTTTTCAATCTTGCCTCCAATTGGGAACATTTCATGTTGAGAGAGTTCTTCTCATCCTCAATATATCTCAGCTTAAATTCCCAATTCTACTTCGTCTTTGTTATTTGTTATTCATTCACTTTTCTAAATTGTTGCTAATAGATTTCATGGTCCTTTAACTTGTGTTCATTATAATCTAGTTGAGTATCTTTGACAACCCTAGATACATTGTGCAACATTACAAGTGTATAGAATGATTCGACAATCACAATTTCAAATATTTATTTCTCACAAATACATCATTGAAATTCTTTAGTAATTTGAGCATATCATTTATTGTAAAGGGAAATTTTTTATTCATTTTTTTGTGATATTTTCGAAAATTCTAACACTTTTATCCAATGCTTGTTCGATGGAATTTGCTTCTTCTTGCAGCTGTAATTTTTTTTCTTGAAGTATACTAATGTTTTTTGCAACATGTCTGGCCATTTATCTAGGGAAATTCTTTATATGATCTATGAATGAAGTTTGAATATCAATAATTGATATATCATCATTAAATCTTCAGCAAGCTTCATCATAAGAGTAATGAGAATTATTACATGTTGTACATTTCAATGTACCTTTATGAGAAGGTGTATCCCCATTAATAATATGTTTGTTCATCATCTTCCTTTCACGTTTATTCTTCATATTTTTTCTGGGTCTTGGATGATATCTCAATTTGATGTTTCTCATTCATCTCTTCAAATATTCACTTCATAAAGACACCCTTGTATCATTTAGAGGTAACCTCGCTCTTGTACTAATTAAAGTGTCGAGGTCAGTTTGAATCCATGAGAGGGGGAGGGGTGAATTAGTAATCCCTTTAAATATTTTTACTAATAGATAAGTTTAAATTAAACATATTTTGATGGTGAAACGCTCAGTCCACTAATCTTGTGTCTCTCAGAGTTACCTCTATTGGTGTAGAAAATGTAAATGCAGTGAACATAAGGATTTACAAGGTTCGGATCAAATACCTACTCCTTAGGATGTTTATAATTCCACCAAACATATATTATCTACTATCATTTTGTTATCAATTACATGTATTGATACAATGTCCCACTGTATCTCTCATAAGTCCCACAAGAGGGTCTTTATACTGCATCCCACACTATTAAGAGAGTCCACTGGTTGGCTTCAAAGTCCCACAGAAGACTTCTTCTCCTCCTTAAATCTCACAAGGATCATCTAGATCATGAGTCACAAGATTAACTTCCTTCTTTATATTCTCTTTTGATTCACTGTAGTTGATCTTCGTATCTCTCCACACAGGATTGTTGAATCACACATTACTATGTATCTCTTCAAGAATCTTAAACATCCTCTGGTAAGACCTTTTGGCCTTACATAATAACTTGGTCACTTTTTTTGATCAGTTCTCTTTCCCAACAATTCTTTGGCAATTATTTCTTCTTCTGATGAAGAACTGGAATCACTATTATGTTTTCAAGTGGTGCACACAACCACTTCAAGGATATAAGATTTGTTCTTCACTATATCATTTCATTCTGCCTTTATAGACTCTCAATTACTGAATACTCAGATAGAATAAATTCTTTAATTATGTGTGCCTCTAGTCTCAAAACTCACTTAATTAATGCATGGATTTAATGTGATCCAATGTCTCTTGCTTTAGGATATCTCAATGATTTTACACATTCATGTGTTCATGGATGATTCCATACATGGGTCCCTTTCTTTTGAATACGTACTGTCTTTTCTTCTTTTCTAAATATGCACCCAGACTTTTGATTCTTAATTTATATGTTCATGTACATTCATGAATGCATGCACACATCCATTAGTGATTCCTTGTGTGAAAACCTCTATGGGTAAACACTTTTAGCATACATACAAACTATTATATTTCTCCATTTCTCTATATTTTTCTTCACATGTGCACATACACTTTTTTTGTTTGTTTTCTTTTCATAGAAGAGGTTTGAACTCATGAACATGTATGCATGTGCAACATGAATTACCTTCTTCTTCTTGTTCACACACCCAAAATATTGGGTTCGTTTTCTTCTCTAAGGGACTTGGGTTTCTTCTTCTTCAAATATAGCACACACAACCCAAATGAGTATGTTAGCGGTGTATGTGTGGGTTTATCATCTTCTTCATGGGTAGTTTATTTGTACATTGTCCTTTATGCAACATTTTCTCCTAAAAATAGACCCCTTCAAACAAACAATATATATATATTGAGATAAGGGTGTTTTTTCTCTCTAGATGAAACCTTGGGAGATCACTGGTTCTTATTCACATAACCAAGAATAGATTGTGGGTCTATCTTCATGAAGCACATCAACGGGGAAAGTGCACCTATTTTGTACCATCAGGATGATCCTCAAGAAACATAGGTGAGGGTTCAATAGAACCTGTTGTGTTTTTGTGTTTCATCTTTTCATATAGGGCATGGATTATTTCTCAAAAACAAGATGGTTTGTGGTTCTACTTCATGCAAGGGATGTGTAGTACGTCTTCGCATAGAAAAGATACTGGGAAACCCCTTATATGGTAGCAATGCGACATGGCAACTCTCGGTGCTATGTTTTTTGGAAGACAAGAGCATTCTCAATTTGATCAAGAACATTTCTCATCTCGGTTTTCATCTATTTATATGAATGTTATAACCATTTTTCGCATTCACATATTGCATGAAACACCACAGGATTCAATTATGTGAATAGCTGACATCGTCATCTTTGAATATTTCAAACACGAGATAATAGATATGCCGCTGGCCTTGTGTGTTTCTCTTTCAAATGGGGGCTTATTCATTGTGGTGTAATCCACACATTATTGTGTTTATGAGCACATGAAAGCAATTATTCCCAAATACATCGAGCTTACTAACATGACCATGCAACTCTATTTTCTTCAACCACGTTTGAATTATTAATATTGATGCATGATTGAAAACGTAGTTTCATGCATGGTATCATGTAGATGATTCGTTCATCCAAAATGGAACTACAGGGTTCAATGATGATCAAAGTTCATTCAAGGAGGCATGTAGGATTCTCTAGTGCATGGGTTCCTGTTGAGTGGCCGTATGTGTCCAACGAATAAAGATAACCTTAGTGACTCTCCTGAGTCGTTGGATCGACTCTGATCTATCATGGACGGTGAAGATTATATCATAGTTCATAGGATAGATCATGCTGCTGAGATATTGTGTGAGATGTGATGGAAGACCAAGATTTCCTTCACGATTTTAAAAACCAGTCCCAATTAAAAATGCTTATGCAGGATCCATTCAGTTTATCAATCAACTCTCATCGCATTGATTCTATATTACTCCCCCACCTTTGATGTTCCCCGCACCAGTTCTATTCAGTCACACTATCAGTTCCCACTCTACCTCCTCTGGGTGCACTCCTATTACCGATTATGAACTCATCGTATCGGTTCACCACCATGGACGCACCTGTGGGCTTATAAACAGCCTTCACGGGCCACTTGCGGGCTGGTATTGAGGACTTCCCCTTGGGCACGATAAACCCTCATATCCCGCATATGCCTTGAATGAGAGCTTCAGCTAGACTGCCTAGTTGGACCTATTTTTTGGTAACGGGTATAGTATGTACTTAGTATAAAAAAAAGTATGAATTCTTCCTTAATATACCAAACCCACCCTTCTTCATTCAAATCCCATGAATGCTTCTATTCTCCTTCTTCTTCTTCAAACATCATCCATTATTTTATTTATAGATCATAAATCCCACATATCGTCAATAACTATCATTATTTAAATCATGGATTTTTCATATATCAGTTCTTCATTGCTCACGAATTAAAGCAAAATGCATGGAATCATTCTTCTGAGTGGTGTGTTCTCCCTTAAAAAATGGATTCTTATTTGTAGATCAACACAAACAATCTTATGATTTGAAAACTAAAACCATGTAGATACTATGCATGGATCCTTAGTTCTTTCCTCATGAAAGTAAGTACAACATGGACTTCATTATGTGTTTTAACAAAGATTCATTCATCTACACATATCTTGTAACTTAGGACCATTTCAACAATCATTTGAGTTATTTAATCAATCATAATCGATAATCAATGTTGGATCTTCCCTGAATTAATAACATCACCACATAAATCATTGTCACAACATCCATCATCATCTTTGCATGCAAATATTGAAAAACTATTGTCAATTTAATCATTATTGACTCCATATTGAAAAAAACAACACCATTCTCTACAGTACATGTTTTGTTTTTTCTTATGGATCTTCATCATTGAGTATCTCGTTATTCGATGCTCAGACTGGTGCATGTGAGTAGCCTATCCTATGAATTATTCTATGTAGAACATGATGTTGGACAAAATTTTGGATTCATAGATATGACAAGAGTTTTTATGAGTGGTATTCATATTTCAGTTATTCGTGGTCATTATAAGTGATTGATTTAGATCATTATAGATATATGGGGTTTCATACCCCACTATCACACTATGGAATGGGTCCCCCATTCACATAGCAAAAGTAAAATCATTAATCCCATATACTATATTAGTGTATGGGTTATATATCTATGTAGTGGTACTGCATCATATTTATACGTTGATATGGAATGGTTCCTCTACTAGATTTACTAGTCCCTCAATTGTGAAAACATAAGAAAATTAAATCACATGACATTTAATCAATGAACATAAAATTAAATGCATCCATAGATATGTTGATTCCAAATCTTATAGATACATAATAATAATAATTTCAATAAGGAAAATCTTATTTTTCAAATTTCATGTTTATAAGGAACATGATACCTTTACCATCAAGATAAACATGAAATTTTTATAGTTTTTCCAACTAATTTATTCCATTAGTTTACTGATGCATCTAGGGGATTTCATTAACTGGTCCCCAACCTGTTGGTCTTTTCTTAAATGGTCAC
Organism: Viscum album; assembly: GCA_963277665.1. Classification (NCBI taxonomy): domain Eukaryota; kingdom Viridiplantae; phylum Streptophyta; class Magnoliopsida; order Santalales; family Viscaceae; genus Viscum; species Viscum album. The sequence continues at coordinate 1,993,180,756 of OY728161.1, read as the reverse complement.
CAACCAATGAATTTCATGCACAAAACATTTCTCATTTATTGAATAAATAGTGTGACTTATTAAAATTTATCTATATTAAATAGATGATACATATTAATCTATAATTCCTCATTGGAGACTATGTAACTACAAGGGTTGTTGAAATTAATTAATTTAAACACCATTCAATTATCATAAGAATTTTCTTAGTGGAAATGTCTTTTTAAACATTACAACAAGTCCCACACCACATTGAAACATTTACACCAAAAACCCCAAGAGAGAATAATATTAAATGATACTTATAATATCACCTGGGTAATATGATTCATGGTATAAAATGTTAATGTATTTAAAATACACCTAATGGAATTTAATTAGTTTATAATAACAAATAAGTCTCAATGGAATGTGTATTGAGACAAAATTTATTACCATAACATTCCTTTTGTTGTGTTATTTATTAACATTTATGTTGATTTAAAATTTATTACTAAAATATACCAGAACTATAATCATATTTATAATATCATATTTTTATTTCTAATTATATCTCATGACTTGTTTGTTAACAATCCTTGATTGTTTTTAATATTTTTGGTGTTAATTAGAATGATTTCCCAAGAATGTCTTCACTTATTACTTATAGTTATCATTAATTATATCGTGGTAACATCATATCATTAATTTAAAATTGAACAAAATCATCATATATAATCAGTATATATGTATTTAAAATAATCTATAATGTTTGGATATATGAAATGAATTGGATTATTCGGGGAGACGATCGGTCGTACGTATGCATGAACGCTACATTCATTTCTTTGTGTTATTTATTGAATTAAAAGAATATGATATATGTATATTATAAATAATATATCAACTAAATTTTATATATTTTACTTATTTATATTCATACCATCATTTTCACATTTCACATATGGAAGGAATGAGTCACATAGCTTTGAGCGGGCGGTAGTCCACACTTACTCAAATGAAAATTACCGTATTTAAACAATATGGAATGAGTAATGGTATGTTAAAAATAAAAAATATAAAGGAAAAAACATATTATAAATATAATATATGAATATGTAAATATATTTTACATCATAATTTTCACCATGTTATATGGTAAAGTCAAAAATGCACAATTATTATTTTGTGTGGTAATAGTTTTCAGTACACAGAAATAATATGTTACTCATGTATTAAATGGTGATTCCTATAAGTGTAGTTAAAAATAATAACATAAAAAATACTATTATATAGAGGATACAACTGGTGTTATTTCTCCACATAATAAAAAGTGTATGGGTATTGTAGAATGGAAATAAAGGAGAAAATCTTGAGAGAAGACATTAACTCTTAATTAGGTAACATCTTTTGGTTTATATCAATGCACTACTTTGGAAGGATTTCTTATCAAAGGGAATATTTAAGGTTCATGTGAGTGATTTTTTGAATCTATTTGTTCATAACTTCAACTAATATAAGAGGTTTTATAGGTGTGAATAAGCGGGAGTGTTGGTGATGTTTTATAGGGATGGGAAATGAATACTTGGAATTTTTGGAATCAAGTTATGTTTATACATGCTATTTCCAAACAAAGTCATAAAATCCAACAAAACTATGTAATGGAGGGTTTATGGCTGAGATATGTCCATAATATTTGTTTTTACATGTTTTTAGGTCATTTGGGCCCTTCTGATTAAGGTTTAGTAGCTTATTAATCTTGATATTGCATTAATTATTGTAATTAATTTTTTTTAATTCCACTAAATTTTTTGGTAAATAATTAATTTTATCCTTTTAAAGAATTATAAATTATTCTAATTTTAAATATTGAATCCATTTTTAGAAATTCCAAACTCATAAATGGAGAAAAAAATTTAAAAATTCATCTTGTAGGAGGGACGATAATGTTGGTTTTTAAAGTAACAAACATCCAAATGATTAATATGATTTTATATCCATTTTAAGTGAAATTTATTTTAATGACATCAACTAGATTATTTATTAAAATATTATCTATTTAAATATTATAACAAAATAAAATAATAATGTATCTGTATAAAAAATACAGATGAAAAACAATTTTTTTAATCGTTTAACTATTCATTAAAAAATTTAATTTTAGAGAATAACATTAAAAAATAATTATAGCATAATTATTATGTTTATATTTCAAATATAATTTTTATTTTGACATATTTAATATATTATATTTTCAATTTTGAAATTGGAAATGGGATTTATATTAAATTGCTATAAAAATTTATAAATAAAATTATAGTATTTTAAGAAAACTATTTAAATTGTTCTTATATTATTCATATAAAATATATTTTTTGAAAAAAAAAATAATTGATTTAATATTAAATATATATATTTAATTATCATCACTCACTAATTTTAATAAAGTTTATTTATTATTATAAATACCTTTTTGATCTGAAAAACTAGTTTTCTAAAATAATATTCCATTTATCTTCAATTGGTTCCTATATTCATTTATAATTAATTTATAAACAATGAATTCATTTTATATTTGTGCATAATATAGATTATAATAATTTTTTTAATACTATTCATAAAGGCTATTTTATATCTTATTTAATTAGATAGTAAAATTTTAATTACATATTATTATTTTGTATAACTATGTCTTGCAATAATGCAAGCCATCAATGATGGTCATTCTTGCGTGAAATTCCTGAAAACACAGTGCCGAGTGTTTTTTAATTTATAAAATATATCAAATCAAATAACAATAATAAAATAAAATAATTAATCACATTATTATATCCACTTATGTCCTTGGTGATGAGTGTTATGAATTCTATCAAATATAAGGTTCCTGCATTAGAATTTCACTGTGTTACATTCTCACCACCTTAATTATATTATTTCCTCACAATTTAAAAGTGATCTATATAATCTAGGGATTGAAAAAAAATTATTGTTGAAAGACCCACAAATTAATTGGGTTAATATCTTATCATCTAAATAATATATAATGGAATGTAAAATGACCACGTAACTAGGTCCCATAGTTGGAGATCATATGTGGTAAACAGAAACATTGAAATGGACGAAAAAGTACAAAAAGCATATTCTGATGGAGGGTTCAAGAGAACCGGTTCACATGAATGATGTTGAACCAAAAAACATAGACCATTAGTGTGGATAAAGGACATTGATATCATCAAAAGTGATGATATGTTACGACCCTTCCACGGGGCTCATGCCATGACTACCCCAAGTGTGCCTTCCATAGGCCAGGGTCTGGTGACTGGAACCAAATGTGTAAATACTGGTAAAAGGGAAGGAATTTCCTTTATATAAGTAAACAAACACAGCAGAGTACAAATTTGAAGTATGCACTAAGTAAAAACTGAGTACAAAAGTAAGTGATTGAATGTAAATGGGACAGTATACAAACCCAACTGAAAGTATAGTACATCTAGGAATGAAAGTACAACATATGTAAAGTAAAGCAGTAACCACCAAGACGTTATCCAGAAATCCCACCTGAAGAGTGGGTATATATAGTCTTGTCGGATCCTCGGGTCCATTCGTCTGTTCTGTGAAAGTCCCTCTTGGTGTCCACCTCCAGATGGTATTCATCTCCTCAAGCCTCATCCACGATCAGTGATGTTCGTCGTCTGCAACTAAAACAACGAAGTGCGGGCATTGCCCATGCAGGGGTGAGTATAACAATACTTAGTAGGGACCCGGAGACTTTCGAAGGCCTCAAAGAATCCATAAAGGTTAAACAAAAAAAGGAAAGATACAAACATGAAGTATAAACCAACTCTACTTATGTATATTCCCATACATATACCTAAGTCATCAATCTCAGTTCGGCTCCAACATCTGATCCCATGCACAATCCAGTTCACACAGGAAAGAAGTCAATCACATTAATGATAATTATTTGAAAGACAAGACTCAGTTCACACAGGTATACTATATTCGATGAGAGGAGGAAATGATTTGATGAAGCCTCTGAATCATCTCTTATGCCGAACCCACGTAGGATCCAAGTACAAAAGTTGTCGATGTAGAACCCACGTAGTATCCAAGTATAGTATCCATCGCTGCCAAACTGACGTAGGATCCAAGTACAGTCGTCATCACTGCGGAAACCACAGAGGATCCAAGTATAGTCTTCATCACTGTCAAACCCAAGTAGGATCCATGTACTATCTTCATCATCGTCGAACCCACAGAGGATTCCAGCACAGTCGTCGTCTCAGTCGCAACCAGCTCAAGGGTTCCCGCACACAACATACTCGATTCCTGGAGGTTCCTCTCCTCTAGTAAAAGGGTCGATACATCAACAGTCATTAATTACAGAGTTGATGTATCCTGGTGTTCTGTCTCATCAAAAGGAACTCAACGCGACAGACGGCACGTCAATCAGACGTCCGGTCTGAGAGATATTGTCCTTTTCGTTCCAGGGGCCTGGTTTGAAATATACTCATTCCAAACCCGGCTGTTTACCAAAGTTTCCCAAAACTCACATAGAGTATTTCAAGAGGACCGACTCGTCAATAGTGTCCCAGTTCCGCAGTGGCACGTCGATCACACGTGTGGTCTTTAAGTTATTCACGTTTAAGTGAACAACGGGCCCTGCCCGGTAAGCCCAGTGGGCCGGCGAGTTGGGTCACCCAGTTTCAGTGGGTCTGAATCGGTAGGGGTGTTAGACTGGCCCGAAGATTCAGATGTCTCAGCCTGAGAGGGGTGACCCAGCCCGGCAGGGCACGGCCCGACGCGGCCCGGCCGGCTCTGCGGGCCGGCCGAGCAGTCCACGGCGAGGGCGAGGCCCCCCGACTGCCCGAACCGGCGGTGCCAAGCGGTGCCACCCTCCCAAACCGGCCGACTAGGTCGGCCGGCCTTCTGGAGCAAGCGGCCCGCATGGGCGGGCCGTGGGTTCTCTAGCGTGGAGCCATCCTCGCGTCACGACCTTGCTCTGTCCGGCCGGTCCTTCCACCGAAGCGACCCGCTATGCGGGCCGCAGTTCCCGCTTCATAGCCAGCGCGACGGCTCTGACATCTTCCATCGCGGCCTATGCTGGCCTCGGCTCCGCATCACCAGCAAGGTTCGACGGCGTCGTGCTTCCTCCGCCACGGCCCTCTTGGCCGTGGCTTTTCATATCGTGCGAAACGACAACCCTTGCGTAGCCGGTCTGTTCTGCGTTCCGCCTCAGATCTTCAATTCCATATAATTAAACAAAATCAAATGGAGGGTCATCGGGCTGTGTTCATTTGGCCCAATCCCTCCTCTTTAAGCGATAGTAATAGGCCGAAAAAAATCAAGGTTATACAATGACGAACCGAGACAAAATTTTAATCCATTAAAGTAAACATAATCCCCTACCTTGATAATTAATATCGTATGTCGGGCATTGCGGAAGACGACATCATGGGGAAAGAATTTTTTGGTGATGTCGGAATGCGTCCATGGAAGAAGCGGCATCTCCTCACTTGTCGCAGAGAATAAAATGTTTGGAGTGTCGTTGTTCTTCATGGAACTAGAGTTCTTCGTCGAAGAAGTCATCATTATTCTTCGGTAGGTCGGTGTTCTTCCCCAATAACTAAAGAGCTCCCACACAACAAAGCCTTCCCCAAAATATAATAAAATGTTACCTTCTTATTCTATTTAACACAATCCATTTCAAATTCAAGCATTCAAACCACCTCATTAATTAAATGTGTTTGCAATTAATTAAAGAGGGGGACAGGAGGTGGAAGATCTCATAAATGATGGGAGTCTTGTCAACACTAAACAAGGGTGTTTAATGGGGGGGGGTTTAGGGATTTATTTGAGGAGTTTAAAGGGGGTTAAGGGAGATTAATGGTTGGGGATTGTGTGGGCCCCACCTCTCATTTTTCCACAAATGGGAAGTCTGGTGGTTGTGGCCCCCACCAAAAACTTCCCATGGGAGGATTTATCTTCCAAAGTTACAAAATAATATTATTCTAACAGTTTTAGTTATTTTAAACTATTTCACCAAATAATAATTCTAATCCTACTTAAAACGCAACTATAGTAAAGGTCCCCTTAAGAAATTACTGGCACTGCGAGTTCATCTGTGCCCTTGGATTTTATTCCGGGCACTGGTTCAAAAGATAGAAAAACCCACTCTTTCATTTACAAAATGTACCTGAGATAAACATTGAAAATTGATTCCGAGCACACCGAGACTTAGAATCATGTCCCTTCTGAAGCCACCGACTATTAAAATTTCAAATTATTTATGAAAAAAATTTCCTTGAAATTTCCAGATCTTTACATAACTCCCATCTCAGGGCTTTACATCTTCATAAAGCTACAACATAAACTAGGGAAACAAATGGGGATACTATGCATGCATCTAAGCCTCTCGCTCCCATGTTCTCTCCTGGAGGATCCTATGCTACCAACGAATGCACACCAGAGGAATCGACCATCCTCATAGGACCCACTCCTATCGATCCTCGATCATCACTAGGACCTCTGTGAATGTAGCCCCTTCATCGATGTCCAACTCCCCATGATCATAATATGGGGCTGGTCGTGCATGTTTCTCCTTAGGTGACATACGTGGAAGACGTCATGCACCCAGTGCATCTTAGGTGGAAGGGCCAGGTGGTAAGCCACCTCACCTACCCTGATGAGTACCTAGAAAGTTCCGATGAAGAGTGGAGATAACTTTCCACACCGACCAAATCTCTGTAATCCACGTCGAGGTGAGAACCATCAAAAAATGTGGTCGCCATCCTCGAAGTCCAGTGGCCTCTGTCTCCTATCATCATAGGACTTTTGTCTACTCTGTGTAGTCCTCATCTGCTCTTGGATGATCTTCACCTTCTCTTCCAGAGCCTGAACTCTCTCTAGTCCTACTATTGCAGACTACCTAGGGTCAGTCCAGTAGAGAAGTGATCTGTATGGTCGGCCGTATAGTTCCTCGTATGATGCCATCCCGATGGTGGAGTGGTATCTATTGTTATACACAAACTCCACCAAGGGTAGGTGATCCCCCTAGCTACAACCAATGTCAAGGACACATGCACATAGCATGTTCTAGAGAGTCTGAATGGTTATCTCTATCTGGCCATCTGTCTGAGGATGAAAGGCAGTGCTCAGGCGTAGCTACATCCCAAATGCCTCCTGGAACCCCTTCCAAATCCAGGATGTAATGCAGGTGTCTCGATTGGAGACTATAGAAGATGGAACACCATGAAGTCGTATGATATCCTGAATGTAGAGGCATCCCAAGATCTCTAATGATCCCTTCTCTCTGATTGAAAGGAAGTGGGCTGACATGGTGAGTCGGTCGACGATCACCCAGATAGAGTCGTGTCCCCAGGATGTACATGGAATCCCCATACTGAAATCCATGTTTATCCCATCCCACTTCCACTTCGGAACCTCTAAGGTCTGTACCAAGCCTTATGGTACCTGGCGCTCTGCCTTCACTTGCTGGAAAGTGAGGAATTGTGAAATGAACTCTGCTACAACCTTCTGCATACCCGGAAACCAGTGCTGTCATCTGAGGTCCTGGTATATCTTCTCCACTCTATGGTGTACTGCTAGAGGGACGTGTGAAACTCTATCATCACTTCCTCCTGCAATGGAACTGGTACCATGGTACATCCCCCGAGGAGGATGACATGCTCTCCTCCCTCAGAAAATTCAGCAGGCACCTACCATGTGGAAATCGGAGCACCTCGCGTCTAACAGTCAATATCCCCACGCCATGCCTCTCTGACCCATTGAAGTAGTGGAGGAGTGATAGTGAGGGACTGTAGAAAGGCTTCCCCTTCTCAATCAACGAAGGATATCTGCAATGTGGCTAACTGCTACATCGCCTCTCCAAGTAGCTAAATGCCCGATCTCATGTTGAGAGTATCTTCTATTACGTTCCTCGTCCCAGGAGTATAGACTGTCTCAATGTCATTGTCCTGGAAGAACTCGAGCCATTTCCGCTGTCTCAGGTTCGGGTCCTTCTACAAGAAAATGTACATGAAACTCTGGTGGTCAGAGTAGCCTGTAAAGCACTCGTCCATCAGATAGTGCTACCACATCTTCAAGGCGAAGACCACTGCTACTAACTCGAGGTCATGGGTAGTGCAGTTATACTCAAGATACCTCAACTGCCATGAAACATTGGCGATCAATGCCCACTCCTGCATTAGGAAACACCTGGGTCTGGCCCCTGATGCATGGCAGTAAACCATGTACCCAACGCCCTCCTCAGGTAGCCTCAAGATGGGAACACTGGTCAATCCCTATCTCAGCTCCTAAAAGATCTGCTGGCATCTATCTGACCAAATGAAGGGTTTCCCATATTTCTTCAAAGATGAAAGCGGTGCTGCATCTCTAGAGAAGTTTTGCACAAATCTTCGATAGTACCCAGCCAGACCTAGGAAACAATGCACCTCTATCACACTCCTTGGTGGCTCCCAAGAAAGTACTCCCTCGATCCTCGTAAGATCCACTACGACTCCCACCTCTGAGATGTCGTGCCCCAAGAAGTGAACCTATCGAATATAGAATTGGCACATCGAGAGATTACCATAAATATGGTGCTCTTGGAGTGTGTCTAGTACAACCCGTAAGTGGTAGGTGTGCTCCTCCTCAGTAGTCGAGTAAATAAGTATGTTGTTGATGAAGAATATGATTAAACGATCGAGGTATGGATGGAAGATCCTGTTCATGAGACTCATGAACACTACTGGGGAATTTTTTATGCCGAAGGGAATAACAAAGAACTTGTAGGGGCTATACCAACATCTGAAATCCGCCTTGTGCACATCCTTTTCTTGAACTCTGAGCTGATGATAGCCAGACCTGATGTCTATATTCAGGAACCATCGTGCTCCCTTGTGCTGATCAAAGAGGTCATCAATCCTCATGAGTGGGTACTTGTTCTTTACGGTCACCTGATTCAAAGGACGTTATTCGACACATAGTCGTAAGCTCCCATCCGCCTTCTTGGAGAATAAAATCATAGAATCCCAGGGTGAAACACTGGGTCGGATGAATCCCTTTCCCTATAAGTCCTCCAGTTGTACTCGCAGCTCACGAAGCTCGGCGGGAGCCATCCGATATGCCGGAGTAGATATCGGTGTTGTCTCAGGGTATAGGTCAATGTATAAATCTACCTATCTATGAGGAAGTAGTCCTAGAACGTCATCAAGAAAAACATATGCATACTGATCCACCACAATAGGAGAACTCAGACTCCGCACATCAACCTCTCCTAGGATGACACTAGCAAACTGATGTGTGATTGACTAACCTCTCCCCTTCTTAAGTCTATCCTGCGAGGGAAAGGATCCCTTCTCGCCGATGAAGGTGAACCTGCTCCCATCTCGGCGGACACACCGCACATTGCACCTTTTACAGTCGATATGGGCATGGACTTTAGATAACCAATCCATACCCAAGATGACATCATAAGGCCTCGACGCCACTACAAGAAGATCACAGCCGAAGATCTCGCCTCCTAGAGGAAGCTCACACTGGAGGCACCAGTGTGAAATCATTGAGTCTATTCCCGTAGGAGTCTCTAGCCGTAAGGATTGTGCCAACGACTCTATCGGAATCTCTGAGCTCCGAACAAGGGAAGAATCAATAAGATAACGACTCACTCCTGTGTCTATTAGAACTTCAGCATGGGTAGAGTATACACAGATAGTACCTCAAATCATCTTAGGTGCGCTGTGTTCATAGGCCTCGACGGTCTGGTGCTGAGCCTCCCCCTGTCTTCCAGCTCTCTGTGGTCAGGGTGGTCCTTTTATTGGTGGTGGTGGTGGACCTCGAAGCATCGTCCACCACCCACTGCTCGGCCAGCTACTCTGCCTCATCCTCCTACTCCCTGTGGACTGCCATGGTTGAACCTATGACTTTTCTTGGGTGGTCCCACAACTGTCTTCTGCTCGTATGCATGGCGGGTCTGGCAGTCACTAGCCATGTGGCCCTGCCCGCCACATGCATAGCTTTGTCTTCCCCTCGTATGCCAGGCTCTACTGCGTGTTCCCTGCACATCTGAACCATAATCCTGAGGTCTCCAACCGGATGGCCTAGTCTACTTGGACCTCTGCGACATCTGTCTACTGTCGGCTGTAGAATACTCCACTATGTGTCTCCCTGTGGTGGGTCTTGCTACTGGCGTCGGCTCAACATGAAATCTCTCCAAAAGAAGGGCTCACTCCAGTACTCCTTCCTGCATCGGAAAACTGTGGGGGATCATCGAAGCCCTAATTGCATGCCTCAGTCCATGCTCAAAGATCTGAGCCTTGAAGAATGGTTCTCATACCATGATTGTGGAGTAACGTGAGAGGTCGGTAAATCTCGCTGAGTACTAGGCTATTGTCATGCTGCCCTGCCGCAGCTGTAGTAACTTTAAGATGCCCACCGCACGGAGGGTGGCTGGAACAAACTCCGAGAAGAAGATGCTCTCGAAGTCCGTCCAAAGTAGAGATGCCTCGTCGTGCACCTGGAGAATCAGGCTCCACTATCTACCTGCTGCTGCATGAAGTAAACTCACGGTAAGGATCACCATAAGGTATATGGTTGTCCCTACCAATCTGAAGACTCTGACGATAGCCTCTAGCCAATCCTCGACTACCTGAGGGTCTGTCTCCCCATGGAACCCAAGAAGACTCTATCGCTGAATCTTGTGCAACGCACTCAGGTGGTGTTCACTCTCTACTGCTTCGGCTGGTGGCATCGGTGGCTTAGCGGTTAGTGGTACCGCTGGTGCCTCCACTGTAATGGGGCCCTACACTGAGGCCTCATCGATCGGTGGGATGCCATCTCGTCTGTAACTAGAAACCATGGATGGCTACCTTCATGGGGCCATCTTGAAATGAAACAGGTGTTCCACGGTCAAACACTATACCTGGTGAGCTGACACAAAGTAATCACAAAGAAAATTTTGAAACACACATGCAATCAAGGTTTCCGAACGTTGAGTCGGAAATCAGATGTCAAGGTCCGGCTGTATGGATATGTCGGCCGCAGCACCAACACTAAACTCCCTGTACTAAAAACCACAATCAGAACTCTTAACACTATTTCTTTAAATAGAAAATTTATCAGAGTTCTGAGTTCTGTGGTAGAACCGACTCCTCTAATAAGAATTTGTCACATCCCGTCCTTGAGGCCCGTGACATTACTACCCCATGACCACCTTCCATAGGCCAGGGGCTAACGACTAGCACCAAAGGTGTAAATCCAGGTAAAATGGAAGGCATTTCTTTTATAAAATTTAACAAAAACAATAGAGTACACAACTGAAGTAAGCACTAACTAAAAAATGAGTACAAAAGCATGCGCTAGAAATTAAATGGGCCAGTATACAAACACAACTGAAAGTATAGTACAGCTGAGAAAGAAAGAACCATAGCTGTAATGTAATGCTGCAACCACCGAGTCGTCCTCTGGAAATCCCACCTGAAGGGTGGGTACATGTAGTCTCGTCGGTACCTCGGGTCCATATATCTGCTCCATGTAAGTCCCTCCTGGTGGTCCACCTCCGGATATTGTCCACCTTCTCAAGCCTCATCCATGATCAGTGATGTTCATCTTCTCCAACTAAAACAATGTAGTTTGGGCATTGCCCATGCAGGGGAGAGTATAACGATACTCAGTAGGGACCCCGAGACTCCCGAAGGTCTCCCATAATTCACAATGGTTAAACCAAAAAATAAAGATACAAACACGAAGTATCAACCAACTCTACTTAGGTATATTCCCATACATATACCAAAGTCATCAATCACAGTTCGGCTCCAACTTCTGAGCCCATGCACAATCCTGTCCATAAAGGAAAGAAGTCAATCACATCAATGATAATTATTTGAAAGACAAGACTCATCTCACAATGGTATACTAATTTCGAAGAGAGGTGGAGATGATTAGATGAAGCCTTTGAATGATCTCCTCTGCCGAACCCTTGTAGGATCCATGTTTTGATGTCGTCGGTGCCGAACCCACGTAAGATCCAAGTACAGTAACCATCGCTGTCGAACCCACGTTGGATCCATATAAAATCGTCATCGTTTTGGATCCCATGGAGGATCCAAGTACAGTCATCCTCGTGGCTGAACCCACATAGGATCTAAGTACAGTCGACATCATCGTCGAACCGATAGAGGATTCCAGCACAGTAGGTGTCACAGTCGCAGCCAGCTCAAGGTATCCCGCACACAGTGTACTCGATTCCCAGAGGGTCCTCTCCTCGAGTAAAGGGGTCAGTACATCAACTGTTATGAAGTCTAGAGTTTATGTATCTTGAAGTTCCATCTTGTCAAAAATAACTCAATGCGACAGACGGCGCGTCAATCGGACGCCCGGTCTGAGAGATGTTGGATTTTTTTTCTAGAGGCCTGGTTGGAAATTGGCTCATTCCAAAATTGTCCATTTACCAAAGTTATCCAAAACTCACATATAGTATCGCAAAAGGACTGACTCTTCGATAAGGTCCTAGTTCCATAGACGTCACGTCGATCGGACGCACGATGTTTATGTTATTCATGTTTAAGTGAACAATAGGTGCGGCCCGTTAAGCCAAGTGGGCTGGCGGGTTGGGTCACCTAGTTTTGGCGGGTCCAAACCAGTAGTGGTGTTAGACTGGCCTGGAGATTCACACGGCCCGGCCTAAGAGGCGCCGCCAGTCCCGAAGAGGGCACGGCCCGACCCAAGGTGGCGCGAACCGACCCGGCGCAGTGCGGCCCCGCATGGAAGAGCGCAGCCTGGGGTGGCCCGTCTTGGCACATCCTGGCGCAGCCTGGCTGGGCACGACCCAGCAGGGTGCATCCCGACTCAATTGGCCAGTTGGACGAGCAGTCCGAGGCGAGGGCGTAGCCCCCCAGCTTCCCGAACCGGCGACGCCAAGCGGCGCCGCCCTCCCAAACTGGCAGGCATTTTGGCGCAAGCAGCCTGCATGGGCAGGCTGTAGGTTCTCCATCGTGGCACCCTCCTAGCAATGTGGCCTTGCTTCACTCAGACGGCCGACAGTCCGGTCGGTCATTCCGTTGAGGCACCCGCAAGGCGGTCCGCAGTTCCCGCTGCACAACCGGCACGACGGTGCCATCTTCCCCCGTCGCGGTCGATGCTGGTCGCGGCTCCGCATCCCCGACATAGTGTGACGGCTCTGTGCATCCTCCTCCATGGCCCGCTTGTTCGCATATTTTCTTACCGTTTGTGACATCGACCCTTTCGTTGTCGTTATCTTCCACGTTCTTCCTCCAATCGTCGATTCCATATAATTAAACAAGATCAAACGGAGGTTCATCACGTCGTGTTCGTTTGCCTCGCACCCTCCTCATTAAATGATATCAATAGGCCGATAAAAATCTAGGTTATACAATGACGAACTGAGGAACCATTTTAATCCATTAAAATTGATGTTAGTCCCCTAACTAGATAATTGAAGTTGCATGACGGGCATCACAGAAGATGACGTTGCGGGGAATGAATTCGTAGGCGATGTCGGAGTGCGTCCGAGGAGGAAGTGGCGTCTCCTCACTTGTTGTGGAGAAGAGAATGGTTGGCATGTCATCGTTCTTCATTGAACTGAATTTCTTTGTTGAATAAGTCACCATTCTTCGTTAGAGGTTCGGTGTTCTTCCCTAAAAACTCAAGAGCTCCCACACAACAAAGCCTTCCCCAAAATAAAATAAAAAGCAACCTTCTTATTTTATTTAACACAAGCCATTTAAAATTAAAAAATTCAAACCACCTCACTAATTAACTGTGTTGGCAATTAGTTAAATAGAGGGAGAGGAGGTGGAAGATCTCATAAATGTTGGGAGAGTTGTCAACATTAAACAACGGTGTTTAATGGGGGGGGGGGTTTAAGGGTGTTATTTGGGGAGTTTAAAGAGGGTTAAGGGAGATGAAAGGTTGGGGCTCGTGTGGTCCCCACTTCTCATTTATCCACACATGGGAATTTGGGTGGTTGTGGGCCCCACCAAACAACTTCCAATGGGAGGATTTAACATCCAAAGTTATAAAATAAAATTCTTCTAACAATTTTATTTATTTTAAACTAATTCCCCAAATAAAAATTATCAACCTGCTAAAAACGAAACTGCGATAAAGGTCCCCTTAAGAAATTACCGGCACTATGAGTTTATCAGTGCCCTCAGATTTCAATTCTGAGCACTGGTTCAAAAGATAGAAAAACCTTCTCATTCGTTTACTGAATGTACTCGAGCTAAACTTCAATAATTGATTCTAGACACACCAGGCATTAGAATCAAGTTCCCCCAGAAGCCACAGACTCGTAAAATTCCAAAGTATTTAAGAAAAAAAATATCTTGAAATTTCCGAGTTTTTAAATGATAATAGGATTACATTTTTTGTTTCAAGATTATTTTTCAGGGTGTTTATTAATTCTTTCACTCTAGAAAAATATAAATAAATATATGTACTTGGAAGATTTGTAATATCATATTATTCTCCTTTTTTCATGATTATAACTATTCCTACCTCATATATTAGAACATGATTCATCATATAGTGATGTAATATATCAATCACCAAAACCATATTCAATGTACACGTTAAACCATTTTAAAAATGGTTAACCTTTTCAAAATATTCTGATCTATATCATCCGAAATATGGACATTGAATTGAAAAAATGGACAGATAATTAGACTTCAATCAATATTGATCTACTCTAAATTTTATCATTCTAATCATTTGAGTAAAATTATCATGTATCCTCTAGAAATATTGTAATAACTTTAATATATATAAAAATATAATAGAAAAATGTGTTCTTCATTAATCCTTAATTGAGACGCCTATTATAAGATAGAATCATTAAATCCATAATATGTTGTAAACTCCCTCAATCATAGCATAGACCACTTTTCAGAAAGTCAGTAAGGTAGTAAAAAAAACCGAATCAATAATTTCTTCATCATTAACTCAACATTGGAAATATATTAAGGTTTTTCTTCCCCACAATAATATGTTTCTGAAAAATCTTAAATTTTTACTTGATATGTTTTCTTGGTACCATTAAATATAGGATCTCAAATTCTCAATGAAAAAGTACTACAGTACAATCCTCAGACATTTCAAGATTCTTATAACATGTAAATTGATAATAAAAAAATTCAAATGAATTTATTAATGAATAGGAATATTAATCATTCCTCTTAATATGTGGTAGTATCCTAACATTATCATTAACCAATAGAATCATTTACTGTAAATTACTTTGATTCTCGGGACATTGATTCACATAGTGTCACATCTCCTTGAAGCTGAATCATTGTACATTGGAATCCATTTTCATACCCTTGTCATAAAAAACAAGCTTTCCTTTTTCTCCTCTCATATAAGAAACTCCCATTCCCTTCAATAATGTAATGAATTGTTTTTTTCCAAAATTATCACATGTCACAATGTCCTTCATTACCTTCAGCTTCTTCGACTCTTTTCCTTTTTATTGGACTCATATGGCCTCTTCTTATCTTGGATTCCATTAAAGAAACATGATATGGAGAATTTTTTAACTATCATATTTTCACATGATATTGTGTCCTCATATGATGAGAATATGTTTGGAAACTTTTTTCCATTGAAATATTGTTTTATGACCACGAAATAATTGACCCCTCATAATATTTGGATCATGTGCTTTGATAATTTTCACATTATTTATTCTAGGTTCCATTTATAAATAATTGAATATAATAGATTAAATTATAACATAATATATAATTCTATGTGTGGTATAACACATTAATTTATGAATTATGTATCCAAGAATCATAAACATTGGATATGTGGGGTAATATTTACTTCTAAATCCTTCATAATGAAATGTAAATAAAATTTTATATATCATAAGAATATACCCTTGGAGTGTCATACATGGAATGCATTAAGGAATATTTTCATATACCATGTTACCCCAATTCAGGCCCAGACCACTTTGTTAGAGTGATTACAACTATTTAAATCTGTTCCAAAACCATTCCCACTTGTAGTATTCAAATATCGATGTATTAATATTAATAACCATGTCATAACTATTATACCAATATTCTAGGATGTTTAGGTATAAATATTTTCAATGTTTAACTTTAGGTTTTTCTCCCTAGTATATGTTCTCTATATCTAGTTTCCAAATATTCTTCTCAACATCATTTGTTACCTATTGTAATTCCCTGACCCCAAAAACCCAATGCCGGTGCATGAATTTTTTAAATTAGAATGATTACAAGGATTCATATTCCAAAGGCCCATTAATTTTATCTATCATGGAATGACAGATTACATACATGATTCCAATAATACATTGGGCAATATGAATTACAAACATGATACAAAAAAATAAAAATAACATCATCTATAAATTCTAATTCAAAGAGATATTATTCATAACCTTGGGAAACGAAACATAATTTGTTTCCACTCAAATTATAATTAAGGGTATGTAAATCAGATGAAATATTGAATAAATAAGAATAAAATTTGATGGAAATGTTAAATAAAAATTAACACATTCCATTCAAATTACTAGATAAGGAAATGTCTACATGGAAAGGTAAAAATATGAAATCACATTCTATTTAATCATTTAATTGAATATGAAATTAATCCCTATATATTTTGACCCAAAATATCATAGATAAATAATTATAATAAAATTATCAATATTAGAAATGCCTAATTATCAGAAAGCATGTTTTTATTCACATGATACTATTACTGTTAATATACAATATTAATGTTTCATGTTTTAGCAACTAATTCACCCCATGAGACAACTGATGAATCAAGGTTCTTGCAATAACTGGTCCCCACCCCGTAGGGATATCCATAAATAGTCCCCAACTCATATAATTTTTGTCCAAAGCATTCCTCTTATATTAAATAATCATTGTGACTTTACAAAATGTATCCATATTGAATTAAATATAATAATTTATACGTAACTCCACATTGGATGTGGATTAAAAACATTGTTTTAGACATTAATGAATGTAAATACCATTGAAAATTCATAAAAACAATCTTGAGTGAAATGACATTTTAAACATTTAAATGTGTCCCGCACCACATTGAAATATTTAAATCATAAAAAAATGAATGAATGAAATTAAATGAAATATATAATATTATGAGGGCATGTAGATTCATTATATAACATTTTAATATTCAGTAAACACACTAAATAAATTTTAATTAGTCCATAGTAAAAAATAAGTCTCAATAAAATGTAAATTAAGACAAAATCTCTTACATTTACTATCCATTTGTTGTGTGGTATTTGTCTTTATGTATAGTGATATAGATTATGTTACTCATTTATAATGGGACCATACTCAAATTCATAATTTCATATATTAATTTTGTATAATATCTCATTACCCAATGGTTAATAATCATTTATTATTATCACTATTTAATATTTTAATTACCTTGTTTTCCCAAGTACGTCTTCACTCTTTTACTTGTTTTTATCATTAATTAGATCATGTATCATTATCTTTTTAATGAAAAAAAATACCTAATTATCATACAAAATTAGTATATATGTATTTATAATAATCTATAATTGTTGGAGATATGAAATGAAATGCATCATTCAAGGAGACGATAGATTGTACACACGCATGTACAATACTTTCATTTCTCAATTGTATTAAAATTATTAAATTTAAATGATATATGTATATTTTAATTCCATTAACATATCCAAGTTATATATGTTATGTATTATAATTTTGACCATCCGTTATATATTCCATTTATGTCATGAACGAGTCACATCACTTTGAGGGGTGGTAGTCCACACATCCTCAATCAAAATTATCATATTTACAAAATATGGAAATCATAAATTTATCTTCTAAATAAAACATAATGAAGAATTATTAATTTATAAATATCATTTATAATATATATAATTTTTTTTCATCTTAATTGACATCATGATATGTGGTAAAGGACAAATGAGAAATCAACATTTCAAGAGGTAGTAGATCATCAGACAAAGAAACAATATATTAGTATCACAATAGATTGAGGTGTGTGTTTGTGTAAGTCAAAATCATAACCTCAAAACATCCTAGTATATTTATTACAATGGTTCTATTATTTAACCATAGAATAAGAAGTGTATATGGAGTGTAGAATTGATATTATACTAAAAATATTGATAGAAGTTGTAACCTCTCAGTACAGTTACTTATTTTGTTTTATACCGAAAGGAATACATGGAAGGATTTCTGTCCAAACATAGGTTTCAAGGTAGAATGGTGGGATTTTGGGATGATACATGGGCTAGGAAGTTCTGAAAATATGTTTCTTTATAGGCGTGATGAAGTGGGAGATTAGGAGGCCTTTATAGTGATAGAAAATGGATCACATTTAATATTTTGAAACAATTGTGGTGTAAACATATTATTACATAATAAAAGTCATAAAAATCAAATAATAATCAATAATTGAAGGTTTATGGACTATATATGTCCAAATAAAATGTTTTGGACATTTTTTTATGTAATTTCGGCCCTTAAGATAACTGTTTATTCCCTCATTAAGCTTAATTATTCCTTAATAATTGTAATTAAATTCAATTATATTCACAAATGATTTGGTAAAAAAATATGTTAACCCTGTTAGAAAAAATAAATTATTCTCATTGAAAATATGGATTCCTTTTTTTCATATTTCAATCTCATAAGTTGAAAACATTAATTTGAAAATTCATCCTGTAGGCTGGATGACAATGTGGGTTATTTAGTACAAACGTCCAAAAGAATGATATGTTTTATGGTAAATTTGGAAATGAAATTGATTTAGATGATGTAAATTGTATAATTTGATAAATACATTATCAAATTAATCATTAAAACCAATTAAAAATATTTAATTCATCCATATAAGTAAATTATATGAAAATGAAGTTTTGAAAAACAAATCTTTATTTTTAACTATCCATAAAAAAGGAAATGTTTCTTAAAAATAAAAAAAATTCACAATAAACTAATTATTATGTTTCTATTTCAAATATAATGTCTATTTTGACATATTAAATAAATTAGATAGTCAAAATTCATATTTTAAATGGGTTAAACATTAAAATTTAGTAAAAATGTCTTAATAATAATATTGTATTTTAATGGTAAAATTGGGTTTATTCTTATATTACATATATAGAATGTATTAGATGAAGATAAAAACAATTTTTGTGAATATATAATATATAAATTTCATTAAAATAAATCATTAATTTTAATTAATTTAATTTATTAGGATAAAACACTATTGTGGCCATAAAAATAGATTTAAAAAAATATTCTCATTATATTCAATTGTCTCCTATATTAATTTCGATTTAATTTCAACTAATGAAGGAATTTTAAATTTGTGCAAAACAAATATTTTCATATGTTACTTAATACTATTAATAATGGAATGATTATATATTAGTATATTAAATAATAATATTTTAATAATATGTTATAGTGTGGTAAAACACATTCTTGTGTGTAATGAAAGCTAACTAAGAAGGTCTCTCATGAGTGTAACGCACAGTAACCCGATGATATGTGAATAGAAAATATATATATATATATATATAAAATATAGTATTGAAAATATTCTCTAATGTATCATGGTATTATACACCCTAATTTTCTTGGTGTCGTGTGTCATGAACGTTATTGAATATAAGGTCCTTGTATTAGAATTTTGGGGTTATACACCATTTATATATTTGTTTGGGACTATTTATTAGTATATATGTTGGGGTTATATTTACCCACATTATTATCGGTTTATTCGATAGTTTCTTTTTCTATTAATCCCTTTTATGTATTCGAAAAATACTATTGTGTACGGAATTTTTCACCCTTGCCTGGGATTTTACATCACATCTTATAAATTCTAAGAGTGACTTATAAAATTTTTGTGATCTTTGTGGACATAAATTTTTTATAATGTAGCAGTAAAATGTGGATTATAACATTAATAGATTTTAGACTAATAGAATGTTATTTAGGATCTCTTTCCAATTTCCAATTTTTTACGGTCCATTACTTCTTTCTAGTTTAAATAGTATTTTTCAACATTATTATAATTTATTTAGACTATTTTACTTTGATTTATGTCCTAAATGTTGTGGAATGAATGGTTTGAAATCTAAATGTTTTATTCATTCATAATATCTATTCACCTTTTCAAAGATATATATGTTTGTGTTTGTACATGTACTTCAGTTAAGACCTCCCATTTTATTGATATCCATACTTAGAACAAGGTTTCGGTCACTATCATATTGGAAGTGGTCATAGGGTATCACCCTCTTCATACTGTTGGACTAGTATGGTTCATTATGGATTGGGTCATGAATATGTGGTTTCAATGGTGGCTGTCCCTGAAGATGGTGTTTTGAGTTTCAATGTTTGCGAGGATAGGTTTTGAATCATAGGGAAATGATGACGGAATGTCTCAAGTTAGACACTCAAGCCAGAGAACCAAGTGATGGTGTGTGGGCTGACATATCCATACAATGGGATTGTGGCTACTTTCTTGTGGAATCAATATATTGAGGTATAGAAATCTAGAAAACAAATGTTATATTAATAATATATAATCAAATATTATTACATTTTTATCCCTATTTAGATAACTCCTTATATATTATCATATAATTGTGATACATATAATTTACGTTCAAGATGCCTATGTGTCGACTACCATCTAGGATACCAAAAATATATCATAACGATGATCAGTGGAGTGATGATGATACAGTTTATGGACCAAAAATTTATGTGTTTCCTCCTTGCATGCATAGGGAGGTGCTACCACATGTTAAGAAGATTGTAGATTCACCTCTAGATTTTTGGGAGGATGATCAACTTTATAATAGCACACTGATTGATTTATAATTTCATGTTGTTTATTCATATAGTCTTAGTTCATTATGCAAGTAGTAGTCATATAGACCGTTATGTTTTCATGGTGAGATATACCCTCAAGTGGTTGAGTGTTAGATCATGGTGGGGTATGAGTTTGAAAATTTGTTTGATCCCCATATTATTTTATAGTTTTGTTTGTGACCACCGTTATTCTTGTTAAATTAGAGTGTTGGAGGAGTCATATAAAAACGACCCATGATATGGTGGAACTCACATGGTTATACATCTAGTTGTTTTCCCATGACACACAATACCCTTTTAGATTTTGATATGTGTGGATTCAAGAGCTTCTCAAGATGCAGTATAGAAATATGTTAACTGTTGAGAATTATATAAGGTTAATAAACCTTATGTGTTACTCTCTCTATATAGTGTGTCATGGATACATATGGTATTATAAGATGGTGGAGGTCATTCACAGATAAATCTATGGTAGTGTGGTCTCGTTATGCATTCACAATTACAATAAAGTAAACGATGTGACTCAGTTTAAAAGATATTCCTCATATAGGTACTCCATAAGGTCGGAGCCAACATTTGAAATTAGGGTGTTGAGTTTAATACAATATCTAAAAAGTGTACATTACTAGGGTCATAGGGTTGGACAAACACCCATTTCCCAGACATAGGCTTGTAAATCTTCAGTGTCAGGTTCATTTATAGGATCACGTCATCTTGGAGAGGGGAGAAGTTATTCATAAAATTATATAGGTAACATGTGTAAGGATTTCATGAACCGACATGATGAGGAAGGTAGACTATAATTCTATTGACTACCCCAGAAGAGGGAAGATTGAGATCAGGGATCTCCTTGGAATGGTCTGGGCGAACCCAAGAGAGGTGACACTGATTGTGGAGAAGGTGCATCTCTGGGGGGTGGAGCTAATGGTTTAAGAAGACCGTATGAGCTTCTTTTACATCCACCACCTCATGGACCACACAAATCTTAAAGGGATGGCAGCCATGGGAATGGGAATGTACATGAAATCAAGGGATATGACCAGGAAGGTCAATAGATGGCATGAGTTATTATATTTGTTTCTTATAATTTAACACCAGTACTTTTCAACATCTAATTTAGTCATTTTTATCACTCTATCAATTTTATGAGATCTAGAGCTACCTGTTAAGTCCTTATCCTAGCATCTGGGGCTACAGGTTACTATAGAGTGATATTATTCTACATCACACATATACTATCACTTTGAGTTAAATCTCAGAGGATATACGTTCCCCTAGGAACTCTTATTCATTGTGATGAAACCTTATGGAATCATCTTGGGTATGTACTGGTTTCCTATGGGGTTTTTCAAGAATGAATATCATCACATGGAAGTTATATGTACTCATATGGATAGGAATATATTCTCTTTTGATGTAATGATATATCTTATGAAAGAGAAATTAGGGTACTCAAGTAAGAAGATGAAACCCATCACCCATTATATAGAGAGTTTAACCCTTCATGATGTCTTATCTTTAAGCATTGGGATCCAAATGGTAGTGGAGTGTTATCTGCAAAACATTCCCAAATATGTTTCATGACTACCTTTAAGGTGGGATATTGACTTTAATATTTAATTTCACCCTGGTACCACAACTATATCTCTTACATAATATTAGTTACCAACCACATTTCCAATGATATGAGGTTTTAGTTTGAAAAATATCAAGTTAAATGTTATATCAAACATCATGTTTCCACTTGGGTATCTCTATTTTAGTTTGTTAAAAATGCAGATGTGAGTTTGAGGCTTTTTATTGACTATTTACACCTAAATCAGATAGTGATCAATTAATAGTACACATTTTCATGGATTGAAAACCTTTTTGATGAGTTGAATGTTTAATTTTTCTCTTAATTTATGAATCTAATGTCTTTATACCATCATTTAAAGGTTATTAATGAATATATTATGAATATGATATTTTTATTTCTCTACGTACACAATGGGTTCTCAGTGATTAATTTCGATTTGATTGATTCCATCGCATCATTATTATCTATTACTAATCAGATCTTACATTTATTCCTAGGATTTATATTAGTTGTATTTATGGATTACATTCTTGTATACATTACATTGTAGAATGAGAATTCATATAATTTTATGATGTTCATCACCATGCATTGAGAGCACCGACTTTATGAAAATCCCCTGATGTGCCAGTTTGGATTTTCTGACGAAATGTTTTTTGAGAATGTAGTATATATTCATGATTTAGTTATAGATATTTAAATTACTGATATATTGATTTCATGGTGACAACTGAAGAGTGTGTTGGATGTGCTATGATTTTGTGGTTTGGGGGTACTATCAATGTTTTGCAAAAAACTTTTCCAGCATAGCATGCCCATTGAATACCTTTACATGGAAATACATTCAATGTACATGGACTAAGTAGTATTATAGAACCTACAAGGATGGAAGGATGAGGTTTAATTATGATCCTATATTTATGATATCGGATGAGGGAATTGTGTATATGGTGTTTTGAGATTTTTTTAGAGGTGGAATATCTTTCATGTTAATGTATTTGAAGGTAATTATATCTTCTAGGTTGAGGTGGATGATACACCATGATCATAATTATGTGACCCGTGACATTGATTTGATATTTTTAGTAATTTACATGAAAATGTGGAGGGATTATATTCTTTGTGAGTGTTTTATCATTTAATACAAATACTAGAGTCTATGCCAATTTTCACATTAAGTGACATCGACCTGATATGGAGTCATTGGATGGAATTACCAAAGGATAAAAAATTTGAGATAGTTTATACCCATGGTAAGTGAAATATGGTGGTAGATGACCTTATAATGATATCTTGATGTCACCTAGTGGAGGAAGAATTTGAATAGTTATCTTCATTGTAACAGGTCCAATTAGATGTGAGGGGTGAAGATTGTCTTTAGATGATGGTAGAGATAGCACATATTCCCCAATGTGTTATATAATCTCAGTGGGGAGACGTAAACTATAAGGTATTTCAAGACCATATGTCCTCATGAGATTCACTTGATTTATTTTCTAAAGGAGGGGACAATTAATCCTTTTCCTAGGATAGAATTTTTTTTTGTCATGTTTCATGAGAATTTATTGAGGTCTTTTTCTGATTACACATTTTATGGACACACATGTGTGGAAAATATGTACAAGGAACATCAATGATTGTTTTTTGGGATAAAATGAGGTGAATAATTACTGATTTTATTCCTCAATTCCTCACACATCTATAGGTAAAGGATATTCAACAGGTTCCAATAGTTCCGAATCAACTTATTGAGATCCCAAAATGGATTTTGTATGTTGTATAGATAGAATTAAGATGATGATTACTTTGATTGTGATATTTCACAACACAATCTGGGTTAATGAAGACCGAATCACCATGATGTAAAAAAATATTATCATCAAGTAATAGAGTTTAGTTAAGAGTTTAGGGCCATTTTATTTTAACGAGATTTCCCAGCATCATGGGGGTACCCATGAATATCATATATGACAATGATTCAATGTTCACACCCAAGTTTTAGATTGGTTTCTAGAAGGATTTTTAGACCGATTTTTTGATGATCACATTGTTCCACTTATAGATGGGAGGGAAAACTGAGCAATCTATCTAGATGTTTGAGTAAATTCAAAGATCAAATCTGTTAAAATATGGATGAATCATAGAGTAGATCTTTTCATTTTTATATTTTATGTATAATAATATTGATCACTCTAATATTAGTGTGGAACGTTTCCAAACCCTCTATGTGATTCCATATATGTTACCTGTATATAAGAAAAATATAGATTATAAATCTCTTATTAGGCCTGAGTTGGTGTAGGTAACAATGGAGAATTTTTGGATCATCCATGTGTATGTCAGGAAAACCTATTGTCGAAAGTGATATTTTGTGGGTTTATGTTGTTGGACATTGGAGTTCAATCAGGGAGACTGTGTTTTTGATGGATTCTCACTATATTGAGGATTGTGGAGTTTTGGTCGTTGAAGTAATTTATCACAAAGGATATTTAGTTCCTTTTATATTTTCGGGAGGGTCGTCCAAATTTATTACAACATGGACTTCCCCACATTTTTAAAATGAGTGAATGATGTCTTTAACATATTTAATATGAGGTGATATGTTTACGAACAAAAGCATATTATTTTCTGTGTAGGGATATACATCAATAATGTAGCCAATGTTATAGAGAAACCATTAGTGATGTAGAATCATCATGATAAGATCATTTATGGCCATAATATCCATTTGGTTCTTCATCCATGGATTCCTGGGAGTGTGCAGGGGTGAAACTGGGAATGTGAGAGTAAAATTTGGAATCATTACCCCCTCCCATATTTTTGAAACCAATGCTTTTAGGTGGAAAATACAAGAAATATGAAAGAATGTAAAAACGTGTATTTATATAGTTTGATCATTTAAATACTTCTATATATATCTCTGTGCTTTTATTCTGAGTCAATGTTATGTATGAATGTACAAAGACCATAGAATTAGTATATTAATAATATTAATATATATTAAGGCACTCATGAATTTTTTAAATAAATATTTTTTCTATAGATTAATGACTAAAATGGGTTATCTAAGAGCACAATTGTTCTCATGATATGGGATTTATCTTAGGC
The DNA here is from genome assembly GCA_963277665.1 of Viscum album. Taxonomy (NCBI): domain Eukaryota; kingdom Viridiplantae; phylum Streptophyta; class Magnoliopsida; order Santalales; family Viscaceae; genus Viscum; species Viscum album. The sequence goes on along the minus strand of OY728161.1, from coordinate 1,993,155,169 downwards.
ATGATATAAGGTTTGTAGACATTGTGGGTTTATATAAGTGAAATTGTTGGCCCATTTGTTCATTTAATTAATTAATTAATTTAATTAATTTATGTAATTTCTGCAAACCCTAACACTACACATTAAATACATCATCCAGAATAATTCACATGTTTAGCCACATATCCTTGGTAGAATGGAGAAGATTATTAGATCTTCCTTTTCAATGAGGGTCGAGAACATGAATCGATGAGGAACAGTCAAGGAGGTTTGTGATATGGAACAAAAACACAATGAAATCATTGCCTTCTTTTCACATGGAAATGCTCATCAACAATATTCAATATATTTTTGAGGTAGGGTAAATTATTTCATATATTTCCCTATATGTTTTTTAAATCCTAAATATTTATAAAAAACTATGTTCGATAATGTATACAGCACGCATCACCGAGTATAAATGAACCATAAAATATTTTCATTTTAATAAGAACATTATTACCAATCCATTGAATTTAATGTTATAAATATAGTCAGCCATATTATGGGAAAATGTTTAAAGGATTACTATAATGTGTTTATTAATAATAAATATGCACTTAATTTCTATTAAACAAATATTATACATAAAAAATTATTTTCCTCACAAGTGGTTTTATTTTTCATATTATGGGAGGGAATTAAAAATGAAGTATTTTACATTTTATTATTTACTCTATAAAAATGATATCATTTTTTAAATTAATGTTTCAATGTTATCTTACAGAGAAATTGTTTTATTTTTTAAAAAAGTTTAATTTTTTAGTGAATAGTAATAAAATATCGATTTTTAAAACACTCTCATCTTCTTACATTCAAATGACCCACAATATTTTTTTTTACTTTGATATAGGATTTATTTTTATGTATATATACATTATTTATAAACAATCTAATTCATTATATATGAATCAACATTAAACATGATATTATACAAATAATAGACTTAGAATGGCATTATTTAGAACAATAATTTTCTATATCAATTTGTTGGATAATTATAAATTGAATTTATTACAATAATAAATATTGAATTTTTCAATTGCCATTCCTATTAATAATTAACATATTTAAAATGATGAAAAAATATCAACACAATTATTTTATTAATGAATAGTAAAAAAATATTATCCCCATGGAAAAAAGATAAGTTGGGTAATTAAGATTTAAAATAATATAATTTGGACTAAAATGTTGACCCTAACAAATGATTTAATCCTACAGGATGAGTTTATTTGGGAAATTTCCAACCAAAAATTTAATATATGGACACATGGTTTGATATTTATTTGATTTTGACCTTTGTGTTTTTTATGTAAAAGATAAAGGCAAAAATTTCACTTTCTTGCTTTCAATAGTTATAATATTTATTTATAAGGAAAAAACATATATATGATTATAAATACCCATTAAAAATATGAATTATTTTTAATGAATTAACAATAATTAATATTTTTAGTAATTAATTTACCACCTTAATCGATTATGAAATTCCCACAAGTAATTTATTCAATTCTTATAAAAATAAAGTTAATAATTTAAAAAAAGTAAAGAAATATAAATATAATAAATTATTATTATTCCAGATTTATATATCTATATAAATATCCTGATAGTGATTTATTTAATGATTATATTTCAATTACATTGTTAGTATGTTTTTTTCAAAATCAAATTAAAAAAATAGTTGAAAAAAGGAAAATATTTATATTATAAAATAAATAATATTTTATTAAAAACATTAAAATTTCAGAAAAATTATATATTAATCTAATTAATTGGGATATTGTTGAATATATCTATAATGGTCCTTTTATTTATGAATTCCCTATTTATAGAAACTATCTTTACCCAAACATGTTTTAAACATTGTTATAAAAGTAAATATAAAAAAATGTATAACATGGGTAAAAATAAACAAATAAGAAGAAAAACATAATATAAACATGAAAAAAATTATTTGATGATATGTATTACACCCATCCTAGTCCTATATTATAAGTATATTATTTTTTTATTTTTCCCTTGAGATTGTATTTAAATTAATTTAATATTTTAGAAAATTCAAAAAGTACTCCAACCCTCAATTATAAAAGGGAACTCCCTATCCTATTTAATTCAAAGTTAAAATGATTTTTTTGTATTAGACATTCCCAAACCCCTTTCTCACTTCCATTTATACATCCTAGAGTCCTTGGTTTGACTATAAACCCATCATGGAAAGTATTTGGGTGCAAACCTCCATAGGTTTTCCAAATAAAAGGTATTGTTCTTAACTATGTTTTTTTATTTCTTCTCCCATCTCAATAAAATATAAATCAACCATTATAATATAATAAAAGAATTACCTTCCAAATTCTAGTTTACAATTTTTTTAATGGAGTAACCTACATCCTTCTACCCTTCTATTAAGTGAAAAATAATAATGTCTTTCATGTATAAGGCAGACCGCCACCTCACAAACTGTTTAAATTAATTTTCAATAACCACCACTCAATGATAGATATAATTATTTATTTATAATATATATATATAATATCCATGAAATAATTTTCATTCTCTAATGAATATTTTTATACAAATTAGTACCATTCCATTCATTTAAACATGGAAATGTTGTTCGAGTGTGAGGGTGGATTACCACCTCCATAAAGCAATGTGCTTTTTTTCATAACCATATAACATGACTTCTATATATATGTTTATAATATTATATTTAGGTTATAATGATAATTATATAACAATAATGTAATAATTGTGTTCTTTCCATCAATATTGTTTAAAATGGGAACATTACTCATGTGTATATACGGCCTACCATCTCAATGATTGTAACACATCCCATCATTCAAAACAATATTTCAGGGTTGGATTAAAATTTATAATTTATGAATAAAATAATTATTTCATTATTATTACTCTAGATATAGGGTAACAAATTTCACTTTTACCATAGTCAATCTACTAATTTCATTTTGGGAAAATGAACTACATATCCTCCAAAATTAAAATGTAAAAAAAATATTTTAAGTAATTAAATATAATATTGTAATAAATATTATCAATTTAACAATAAATATGGAATTTTATCTTATGAAATAAAATATTTAACCTAGTTTTATTATTTAGGTGTTAAATAATGTATGTGATGTGTCAGAATAGAGGTAAATAATTTCGTCTTTTTTTCCTTTCATTGAGGTATATATTTTTTTATTCACATAATTTATTTTATATAGTGTGTATTTCACACATATTACATGTAATATACTTAATCCTTCATAATTCATGGTATTGTATTTTTAAATTCAAAATATTTCATCCAAGGGGATTAAAATTGTGTTTTACCTAGTGGTAAGTGATCCATAACTCAATTTTCATTCATTGAATTATATCACTTCATCAATGATTATATTATGTCAATATTATATTTCACATATTATTTTTTTATTTATTTTTTATTATCACTTTTTTTGGTGGATTTAATTTTTCTACACATAATTTCATCGTTGAATAATTATCACTTCAACTTATGATCATTTTAAGGGTTCTTTGTCTCAAATCGTCTTATGTTGAAAATATATTATGTTATACACCAATCTTATTTTATGAGGTATATATATTATGACATTGTTATTTTATATCATGAATATCTAAATATTAATGGTATTTAATGTTTCATTTGATTTCATTTATTTAAAAATCCCTTTAATTTTTGTGATTGATTTTTTTATGTCTCTACTGAGGGGATTATATGGTCATACTATCTCATACCCAATATATTTTATTCTTCGTTTTTAATTATCGAGAAATATAATTTTTCCTTTCATTTTCCTCTTTTATATACTAATGAGATCAAAAAATTATTTTTAAAAAAAATTGTCTTTATTTCCCCTTTAGTCAGTAATATATTATTTTTATGTCCATATATTCTAAAAATATTTGGAATATTATTTTCAATATTCTAATAGTATTGATTAATATAATTTTTATTCATGATTTATTTTCTATAATTTTTTTTAAAAGGAATTTTTTTTAATTTTACAAATGATGTACTTATTGAATGTTAACATATAATGTTATAGGAAAATTTGTTTTAATATTCTTAGAATGAAAAGAATTTAATACTATTGTGACCTCTCAATGATTTTAATAATTCTTTAAAAGTATCTGTGTTCCTCTTAAAATAATATATTTTCCTTAATATTAATGATATTTTAAATTTTTAAAATTTATATTCAATGTGTAGTGGGTACTTTCCTTAATAATTTCAATATTGATCTTTTTATGTTGTTTCTATTAATTAACAAAAACAGAACTTTTTCCCCACTAGAAATATATTTTAACTTCTTCGTCCTTATTATTTATCAGTTTGGATTATGAACACTTTTACATGGGATAATATTGTTATTCCATATGCAAGTTTTTCCTATACATGTAGTTTTTAAATAAGGCATGTTGATTAAGTTGTATTACTTATTCATATGATGAATTCATTATAATTATTATGTGATATTTGGGTACTAAAATTATATAGAAACTTGATCAATGATTATGTTTTATGATGCATACTAGTTTATGTATTTGGATGTGGCCTTAACTATTTTTGTATGATGTCTTGGAATGATGCCTTAATGATAATCAGATGACATCCAATATTACGTAATCCATCATTATGAAATCGGTTATTGTTTAAAATGTGATTACTACATTCATTATGATATACATGGATTATCTTTAAGCTCACTTGACTATTTATTTGGTGTTATTAGATCATAAATTATTCCTTCCATATTATTCTTTGTTCTTAACTAAGTGATTAAATGTCATGAATTTTTAGTTATTTATATTTCCATATTGATAATCTATTATTTAGTAATGATAGAATCCACTATACATAATCCTTATTGGGAATTTTAGTACACCATTATTTTCATTCATATCTATTTGATATGAAGGAATAATATTTTAGTGATTTCATGGTTAGAGAATATTTCCATTCACTATTTTTTTGGTTTCAAAATTTATTTTTATATTCGACTGTGTATCTTGTTTAAAAATACTCATAAAATATTTTTCTTTTTGGGATTTGGTCCCTTGTATATTATGATAATTTATTAATTTAACTAGTATCTATGTGTTACTCATTTTGGGATATTTTAATGATCTATATGGGAGTCATGGTCTAATTAATTTTCCTTTTTCAATCTTGGATTGGTGGGTATTGTTTTATCTTCCAACTATTAGGAATGTATGGTGTATTTATCATTCCCATTGTCTAGAAAAAATATTTCAATGGATTGAGGCTAACCTGAACAATGTTTGAGGATCGTTATTCAATTTTTTTTGTTTCTTTCAATAAATGTTATTTATTTATTCACCACAAGTTTTTTTATTGGTGGTTCAATAATTACCTTGAAACTAATCATTTTGAAATTGGGCCATAGAATATTGGATCATATCTGCTGGTTTTGAATTTAGTTAAAAGGAACGAATTATGAATTATATGTCATGATATGATATTGTAAATGGATCAAAGAAAATATTGGGTGTACTTCAATTATGGGTTTGGTCATTCGCTACTGTGGCATGATAGGGTTGATCCATATGAAATTCAGGTGGCCGAAATCCATTAATTGGAAATGAGTCGAGTTTAGTCAACCCTATATCTAATTTTCTAGATAGTATTCATGGTTTTATTGAAGGTGTCTGCATCAGGGTTGGAAACTCAAGAATAATCTAGGATTTTTGGACATACTAAGCTACATGGATTGTAGTTCCGATAAACACATATTTTCATCCCTAGATGGAGTGATAAGGGTATTAAGGAACGTACATATCACATTTGTGTTACATGGATCAAGTGGATCGATGTGTTCCACATAAGTACAAGGGTATATATTAGACCAAATACATGGGAACAACTAGAATACATTGGTATAACCAGGTGAACCGGAAAACACAAATAGAGTAACCAAAAAGGGCTATGTGCATAGGCCTAGACAAAGTACACGAGCATAGTCCTAAGTATATAGTCATCATCCATAGTACATTGAAAAACTCAGAGTATCCAAGATAAACTATGTGAACCAATGTTAAAAATCTATACATTCCACATAAAAATTATACTTATGTATCTCTATCATTAGAATTTATTTTTGGGTGTGGGACTAGCCAATCATAACAATTTTCCCCATAGAACACAATAGTGGAATTCATTTATGAACCAATGATAAGAAATAAATTTTTATGAATGGGAAAATTATTTTATCAATGATTGGATAATGGTAGTGGTAAGGAATGATCATCAAATATATTATAGGTTTGGTAAAAACCTTTCACACTAGGGATTGGTTCTCCTATAATCCTCAAAAAGTTTGATTCTGTAAACCCCTATAATATTGCAGGGTGGGGCTCCTCTATCTATACAGTGTTACTCCCATGTTATTGAGCTAGAACTATGAGGGGTCTTCTACTCATGTTAGTTTTCCATTAGCAGTGGAGAAAACTTGTGAGGTATTATGTATCCCCCCTGGTTCTCATGAGGTTCTATGTGGTGTTGGAATCAGAGATGGACCTTTTTGAGTTGCAGATTGTCTCATCATTCTTATCTAGTCATGGATGAATATATCCCCTTTCTCTCTTTATTTTTTATTATTTCTGAGTATATATATTGGGTTTTTCTTCACAGTTGTTATCATTTGTTGATAAAATTTCTTCTCTTTATATTTCTCTCTTTTTAGATTCTACAAAAACATAGTGGGTATGTTTATATTCATCATAACATGGGATTTTCCTAGGAATTTTGTTTCATAGGAAGATGAAATCCATATCTGATGTAATCAAGGTCAACCTTATTTCGGTGGATAAAAGAATTACATTTTGGATCAATCAATTTTCATTGGTTGGCCTCAAAAAATATGAGTTGGCATTAATTTATTATTCACGTTTTCCATTTATATTCATGTTGGAACCCATTTAACAATTGTTCTTATTTTTTACTCCATATAAATATTTTATTATAGTGATTTACATTGATGTATATCATAGGGGTTATTTAATGCATATTTTATACCTTAGATATTTCATCCTTTCATTATATCTCAGTACTATTTTATAGATATTTTTGTGTTCATGTGGACATGAGCTTAGTATAAGGATTACCATTTGAGTTATATGCACAATTGGTGCTATTCACCATCCCCAATTCTATTGATGCTAGGATTGGGGTGGCACCCTCAACTTACAGCTAGTCTAATAAGGTTCCCAATTAGTTGATCTGTGACATGTATATCAGGGATATTTGTAGATTCTTCCAATTTTAAAACACCCCCATTCAATATCAAGATATTTACATCACCTTTTACCAGAATATATAGGGCTTCATTTTCTCCCAAAGGATCCTTTTCAAACATTCCAGATGAATAATTCACTATGAAAAGTTTCTATCATCTTCAATTGAATGATTCACTTGAGTCAACATCCCATGACTCTTCTAGAGTATTTAAATGTAGAATCAATTGGTTTCCTATTACCAATATAATAATGGAATTTAATCATTGAAATGTTAATGGTATTTTAGATCCTTCAATAAAAATAATATAGTCCATAAAATTTCATTTCTTCAAAAAATAAAGCATGAACTCTATACACCATATGACATTATTCAACGTTTACCTTGTTAATTCACTTCTAATGGTTTATTTAAATAAAAATTATTTTAATATGGGTCAAATTCTCCTATAACGGTATTATGTGTGTTATTGAAGAGTGCTTGTACTTCATTCCTCCTTTCCTCCTCATTTAGGTTTGAGTTTAAAATATCATAGAATACCAAATATGGATTTCCTCTGGTGATACTAACTACAATCACCATATTATCCTAGCTCTTAAAAAGAAATGATTGAGGTAGGAGTACCAAAAAATCATCTACGAAAATTTCCATCATTGATTTAACCAACACTCATATCATATTTAAATCATTCATATAATCTTCCATTGGTATCCATTTTAATAACATTAGGCTAAAAAGTCAAATAATTAATAACAACTAATTCAATTTCATAGTTTTCTCATACATATGGGTTGAATCCTTCATTACTTGTATTATTGTATTTTCTTAATAAATGTTCAAAAAATAATTCCTTCATAAAGATATCCTCACCAATAGTAAATCATTCATATCGATATGTTCCCATTTGTCCTTTTATATCATCTCTATTCAAAAACTAGAAGATGGAGCATCATAGTCTTTCTGTACTACATAAAATACAATATTTCTTCTCTAGAATCCAAAATTTGTTCTATATGATTGAACTACCAAGACCTTTCTATCCTATAAAAACATATCATTTGATGAATGTAGCAATAGCTGAAATAATTATTTCTTCCATGTAAGGTAGTTCATAATATTCAAGGAATTATTATCAAATTAAACTTTTTTGGAAACAAGATTTCTATTTCTTCTACTAAAATCTTTAAAAAGATGATCAATGGTTCATTGGATCTTCACACACTTGAGTCTTTCTAAAGAGGAAATACATACTTCAAAATTTACTTCAACCATAACTAAGTGCACTAGGAAAAGAGATCCATAGTAACATACTCACAACACAATGTTTTTATTTGACTGAAAATTTATACTCTTAATCAATCAATACAAAATAAAGTACATCCAATAAAAAATTAAAAATCAAAAAAGGTACATAATAGATTAACATGGTTTGAAAAAATAGTCCCTCATTCATGGTATAAACACTAGTAATATCTAGTATTATAATCATATGATATAATATATTTCCAATAAGATTACTATATATATATATATGTATATACAATTTTAAACACTCTCATTTTCTCATCATGATCTCCTTGGATAAAATTCCTTAACACAAGGGAACCAATAATTATATATTAACCATAATCTGGATAACTTGTAATACCAACCATGATGAAATAATGGAATAATAAACTCAACCACCTTAACAAGGTTACAGACCAAGTGATCCTTCATTTATATATAAATTAATAGACCTCTACTGCTCCATCAGAACATCAGCAGATGATGTGAATTTTTATTGATCATTTTTCCCATGTAGAAGACCTATGTCAGTTGTCTGCAAACTATATCTATTAACCACACAATAAGTAATGTTATAGTAACCTAAATCTAATGGACGAACTTTTGGAGTACTAAAACAATAATCCATATCCCTATAAAAGGTTTTTTATTTGTTCTAAATTTTACATGAGGTGTTTTATATATTATTTTTGAATCTGGATATACTTTTTTAATTTACCTATAATTCAATTTTGCGTATACTTTTCTCTCATTTGTATATATCGTAAAATGATTTCTAAATATTGAAGGGAAAATTTCCAACTATGATTTTTTATTGATATCACTAGTTTCAAACTCTAGTTAAATGTTTTGGGTTGGGAAATTTATCCAATAGGATCAATTATTTTGTGTTTAAAAATTTCCAAACTATTTCTTAGAAGTGGAGGCTCTTGATATACATATATTTCACCAAGTTTATATTTAATATCATGTATTTAAAATCATATTGAGTTTACATTATCAATTATATAAAAGTAATGATAATTTGAGTGATAATAAGGTCCATAATATTTTATTAGTTATAGAGTTAGAACAAAATAAATTTATATCTTATCATTTTTAATTTTACCATAGATATAACTAAGTTTTATAATCCATAGTATTAGTGATAATAAAAATGAAAATAATTTAAAGTGAATTACATCTATATGAACAACACAATATAGGATCCAAATAATTATAACATAGTCAAATTATAAATACATTTTAATTATATTAATTTGTATTTAGAAATCAGTTTACAAAAAAAAATTAAATTCATTATAACGACATTGATTTATATAATCCACTAGAAACATTTAAAATTTCCAACCAACACCAAATTAATCTTACCTATGAGAGACCTTCTCTGTGGATTAATCCATCCTCAAATAAATAAGTGAATAATTGTTACAAAAACAATGATTATTTTAGAAATACTACAATGAAATTATTTAAAAATAAATATTATATAATAATATATATAAAAATAAAACCGACTCGTAATTGATATAAAATAATATATAAATAAAAAAATGACATATTACATAATTATTACATATTAAAACATTAATAAAACATTCCCAACACATTTGATCTATTTTGAGTTTTTAATTTCTTTTATATTATATTGGTAACATATCTTGTTGGGCTAATAAAAGGTTAATTACTACATGTCAAATTTTTATGACCAATCCTCGTACTATATTTTAATAATAATCTTAACATGTTTTCTTAGTTATGAATATAGGAAGGGATTTTTCAACTAAAATATCATTTCTATTTTGATAACACATAAATTCAATTGTACGGGTCAAACCACATGTCAGATTAATGTATGGTAGATCCTTATATGTCATAAATTTATAATTTATCATTACCCTAATTTATTATGATAATTCTATACATTTCAATATGTTTTCACTATGAGAAGTATATATTAAAATAAAATATTATATTTTAAATATCATTTAATTTATTATTATTAGCCAAATTGTTTGTTGGATTGATTTGTGTCAATTTATAGACATAAAAAAGGAAACAAAATGCTTTCATAAATGAATAAAAATATACTTAGTTTATTTTTTTGAAATTTTCTATATGGTGTGCATATTGAACTAAAATGTCACTTTTAAATTTAATCCATTAATTATCATTTATATCGACCACACTATATTTCAGATTGATGGGATGTTATTTCACACACATTAAAAATAATTTTATTGTACATTTACAAAATTATCATGAAAATTTTCACATGTTTTCCTTGATTTGAGAATGTGATGCTTGTTTTGAGTTAAATTTTCAATTTTAAACTGATGAAATCCATTCTTAGTCATAATGGAACTAACCATGTATAAGATTCACATGAACTTCATTTCTACATATCTTGGATGAAAAAACTCATTTTTATAAATGATCATTAAATTTATAGAATATGTTTCATAGTTCTGACTATGATATTTATGTTTTTGAACTCAAATGTATCTTTTAAATTATAACCATGAAATTTGAGTAGAATATATTATTCAATACTATTATTTTAATATTACAATGAATTTAATATTTCAGGATATATATAAATATTCTATTAATATATAACTATGATAAATTTTACAAACTATGAATGTTAACTCTACAACTATTAACTAAACAAGTAGTATATAAACCACCACTTCATGATCAAGGTGAAATAAAAAAATGTAACATGATATGAATCCACTGATTTTTCATATCTATAAACATCTGGAAACTAATTGAACATACCACTCTTTTCAAAAAAAATTACTTCTTCGATAAAATATACGTATTATCGAATGTACTTGTAGTATTGGAAAATATTTTGGACTACTAATGTCTTGACAATGCTTCCCATATATTATAAGTCTTTATGATCTAAAAAACCATAAAATATTTCTGATGGGGTTTTATCACTATTCATAAGGTTTTATTCTTATTTAACATCATTCTAATAAATAGAATAATTACGAATGTTTACTCAAAATTTTATTTATCTAGTAAATAATGATATGTGAGGTGTTTGGTTATATTGAAATCTACCTATTCCAAGAAATAATCTATGATAGTAAAAATATTAATGGAAGATCCTATTTAGATTTCGTATTTCATATAATCTACTACATAAAAATATAATAGAAATATAAATTTATATGTGAGAAAATGACTGCATCAATCAGACAGTTTCGTGAATCAAATTCATCGAGAATCAGATATGTGAATTTGATGTATGGAATGTTCAGCTACATCGTTCCAATCATCCACATGATTCATTCAACTTTTTGAGATTAGGATATTTTAGAAATATTTTTATGTGATTTGTCTCTCTGAGAAAATGGCTATGTGAAGAGAACTATGTGGATCAATTTTTCAACAATAATTTAAATACATGGAATTCAGTTATGTATTGATCTTAAATCAGCTATATAGTTCGTCATCATGCATATTTATTATTTTTAGAGTACATTATTTTTAAAAATAATTCTTCCATTGATGTTTTCAATATTATACTATCTCATTATGGTAAAATTGATTTATAAAATGTTGAAAGTAACAATCCAAGGAAATAGAACATAGAAATTTATTACTCAGTCTAATTATTGGGGGAATTTTTTTAAAAGAAAATCTAAAAGTTATTTCTGAGGTGTAAACACCCAGAATTTCCCTGTAATTTTTTTATAATTGGGAATTTTATGATTCCGCGAAAATTGACGGTGCCCGATTCTGATGCCCGGTGTGCCGGGAATAGATTTCTGATCTTTTTTTTGAACATTCAGTAAACGTGCGAGTGGGTTTTTGTAACATTGGAACCCATGCTCAAAATCTAAATATGAGGACACTGTTGAACTCGCTACGCTGATATTCACTTAAGGAGACCTTCACCTCAACCGCAGTATGTCTAGGCTGAAATATAGAATTTTTAATTTTTGTGAAATAATAAAATAAAATAAAATTATGCAACATATTATTTTTTTTCCCTTGAAACTCCAAAATAGGATGTTGAGAGGTGGGGACCACTAGAAGTAAGCCTCCCATGTGAATTCATGGTTGTGGGGAGCACTCGAGCCTATCCCCCATGTGGGTTATGGTTGTGGGGACCACCTGAGACTTAAAACACCATGAACACCCTATTAATAGGGATAATCCTCTTGAGCTCCCCCACATAAGATATGCCAACTATCCCCTTTAATTAATTAAGTGAACCCATCAATTAGTTAATTTAGCTAATTTGAAATTATTCCAAAAAACTAAATAGATATAATTATCTATTATGCTGGAGAGATTGCATTATTGGTGGAATAGGGGAGAGAAGAACTTTTGGGAGAAAGAACTACAAAGAAGAATTCCAACAAGGAACGCCATCGAATAACTCCCATTAGAAATCAAGGAAGAGGATGATGTATGAGCCCATCATCGAAGTGGGGTTTTGGAAGCAAAAATCATTGGCACCCCCTCCATCTTCTTCGACTTATTTCTCGCACCAACAAAAACGAAGAATTGAGGTAGGGTGAATGTTTGATTTTTTCCCCTTCACCTTCTGGGCAATTCATCATGAATGAAGGATGAAATTATAGTTTCTTGCTACCACTCTAACGTAGAGGGTGCAGGCCAAACACACATTGTCCGACCCCTCCGCCGTTCTTATTTTGGTGTTCCCTTCACGATGGTGATGGCGACCTATATCGGCGTTTGGCACCGATGGAACGTGAGACTGGTGGCCGGTACATCCGCCGTCTGTGACGAAGGTGATGGTGTAATGATGCTGCCCCGTAGGCCCCGCCGCCCCACAGTGACTACCGTTCAAGGCTCCCCATGGACCCCATTGTCTCGCGGCCTCACCACGCCACCTCACGGCTGGCCGCACAACACGGCGGCCACGCCGTGCCTCCCCACAGCCTCGCCGCACCGCCCCACGGCCTTCCTTGCCTCCCAGTGGCCTTGACAATCTGCCCCATGGACACGAAGTGCCACCCTGTGGCCCCCCTTGGCCCTTCACGGCCCTCGCATCCACTGTGCTGCTGCCCGGCTTGGCCACCCAGCACGGATCGGGTCTGTCTGACCGGGTCGGATAGGACCTGGACCCACTTCGACACATTTATGCATTTTTAGCGATATCTTTGGCACCAGGAATATATTTGACTAACTGTCTATGGTGACAGAATCCTCGGAGCGAGACAATCCTTTTGTTGTACTCCACTATTTATTTGGTTAATGTTGGAGGACTGTCGTTTTTGATCGATCACAAATCCAATCTGGCCCTTAGAACTAAATGTCTAAAAACTCACAGACATGGCATTCTATTGACGCACCATCTATAGTATTGTGACCTCTATGATATTGCAGTCCTTTGGGATACATCTTCGTGAGACTTTATGGTAATTGGAGTATCAACCGGTGGCTTGTGGAGCGGACCCTCCCAGAGGAAAGCAAGCTTAGTGCCGAAACACAATAGTTGGCTGTGAATTGAGAAATAGATCCTATGTGGGTCTATAATTGAGGGTCCCATATAGAACCACTCTAGGATTCCAAGCTGGACTACCAAAGCGATCATGTGTGGGTCAACACCTAGTGATCGTGTGTGGGTCAGCACTGACGATCATGTGTGGGTCAGCACCGAGTTTTCCTGTGTGGGTCAGCACCGAGTGATCCTGTGTGGGTCAGCCCCGAGTGATCATGTGTGGGTCCCCACCTAGAGATCCTATGTGGGTATGATGAATATTAGTGATCCTTCATGGGTCTGCCTTTTAATAAGTTAGATGATTCAATAGCTACATCTAATCATCCTTACTACTGTACTTATGTTATAACTTTTGTGAGCTAAGTCCGTACCTGAGCAGTACATTCCTTTGTGGAAGTTCCTTTTTGGTATTCTTCTATGTGGCGTACCTATGTGGTACATATCTTCTCGGTGTTACTTCCATTTATGAATAGTTGAGATTTTGGCTTCGAAGTTGGACTCTGTGTTTTCTTCACGATTGATATGGGTTTACTTGAAAAAATAGGTATATGTATGGGCATATAACTAAGTAGGTTTTTATGTTGATTTCATTCATTTTAGTTCATCCTTGGGGGATATTGTGAGACTTTGAGGGTCTCAAGGTCCCTACTGAGTTCGTTATACCCACCCCTGCATGGGTTATGTTTGTACCATTTTTTCTATAGTGCAGATGACAGACAACACTGACAGATGACAAGGGTACTAGGACTGGAAGTAGCTCAGAGGTGGACTTTAGACGAGGCAAACCGCATATATGGGAATTCATGAGCTATACCAAACCTTCAGGTATGATTCATGGTGGACGATCCAGGAGATTCCTTTCACCTATCAGCAGTCTTGTACTTTCCAATTTTACTTGTACCATTACTATTGGTCTTAAATTCTTGACCATTTTACATTCAGCGCTCTTTTGTTATACACTATACATGTTGTTTTTATGTTCCTCTATTATTGGTTGTTGGTGATTATAAGTTATAAAGGAAATACCTTCCCAGTTTTAGGGAATAAATCATGCGGTCATAGTCGCCAGCCTCTAGCCTATAGAAGGCTCACTTGAGGTAGTCACGACACGGAGCCTAAGGGATGGGTCCTGACAAATTTGTTTTAGAGGTGTTAGTTATACCGTAGAACATATGACTCTGATCGTTATTTTTAATGGCAATATTGTTAAGTGTAGTGAATATGGATTTCAGTTTAGGGAATCTACGGTTGGTGCGGCCGCCAACGTATTCATACACTATGATCATAACTTCTAATTTCTGACTCAGTGCATGAAAACAGTTATTCCATATGTGTTTTCAAGAGTCTTCTTGGAAAACTATTTGAGTCATCTCATGAGGTATATCATTTTTATCGTGGCACAAATGTTTATTTTCATGATACCACCATGAAGACATCTAGCAAGGGTTTCAGATGTAGTACGCACTGACAGCCCACCGAGTGATGAGGCCTCGATGCAGGGCCCTCTTCTAGTAGTGGCACCTGCAAAGGCACCAAAGGTACCATTACCAATTGGGACACTGATTCCACCATCCACAACCGTAGATGGTTCATGCCTCTTGAGCGTGTTGCACGAGTTCCAGTGCCAATGTCCTCCCAGGTTCAGGGGAGATACGGACCAATAGGTGGCTGAGGATTGGCTGGAGGCCGTGGTGAGAGTCTTCCGACTAGTAGGGACACCACCTGATGTCTTGGTGATCTATTCCCCCAGTCTTCTACAGGCAGCAGTAAGAAGATGGTGGAGCTAGATGCTCCAGGATCATGACAAGGTGTCACTTCTCTCTGCAGACTACGAGAGCCTGTTACAGGTAGAGTATATCCTAGCGACTCCTCTTGAAGTGCTCATACATGAGCTACTTCATCTGCAGCAGGGAAGAATTTATGTGGATGAGTACTCAGTGAGGTTCACTGACCTCTCACGCTACTCCACATATATGGTGAAATACACATTCTTTAGGGCCCAGACCATCGAGTTGGGACTCATGTAGGAGATCTGTGCTTCGATGATCTCACATAGCGTCCCAGTGCAGGTGGGGGTGTTAGAGAGAGCCCTCCTAGTGGAGAGTTTCCTTGTTGTGAAGTCACCAACAGTGAGACCCACTACTATTAATCACATTGCGGAGTCCTCTGCAGTTGGCAACAGAAAGATGACATAGATATCCCAAAGGATGGGCGCTTTAGATGGATGACTACAGGATTCAAAGCCAGTAGTGCGGGGCGCACAAGGCAGAGCCAGTCAAGCCAAGAGTGGGACATGTTACGCATGTAGCGAGGAGGGTCACACGGCTCGTGACTATATGACCAACCATAGAGATGATCAGAAGGCGGTCGAAGGAACAACCATGCAAAGATAGAGATTCGACCGAGGAGGTCCATAGGGAGTAGGCGGACATGGAAGAGGATCTGGTCGTGCAGTTGGATGTGGGTAATGATTTGAGATGTTACCGCCACCACCACCAGGAGGTCCAACCTGACCTTAGTGAGCAGGTGGTTAGGGGAGAGCCCAACACCAGGTAGCAAAGGCCTACGATCATGGTACTCCAGAGATGATACGAGGTACGATTAGTGCCTAAAACACCTTAGCTCTAGTACTTATAGACATAGGTTCCAGTCATTTATTTATTACAACATCCATAGTTCGAAGAATGGAGATTCTGATAGAGTTTTTTCCCTATACTTTCGACTAGATACTCTTACGTGAGGGGATTCGACGATTTCACACTGGTCCTGGCAGTGTGAGATTACTCTAGGACGTGAGAGCTTTGGCTGGGATCTCCTAATAGTAGTGTGGCGGCCTTATAACATCGTCTTGGGAATGGAATGTTTATCTATATTCTATGCTCAGATTGACTGTATTAGCCACAAAGTGTGTTGTGTCCTCCCGGATGGGACCAGGTTTACCTCCACCGACGAGAAGGGATCCTTTGTAGCACATGATGGACATACTCATAGAAGTGAAACTGATCACTAGTCAGTTGTCTAGCCATACCCTTTGAGCAGTAGATGTAGAGAGTCTGAGTTATCCTGTAGTGGTGGACCAGTACGCAGATGTTTTCCCAGATGATGTCTCGGGTCCACCTCCTCATAGAGAGGTGGACTTTTACCCTGACTTGTACCCTAGGACGGAACCGGTATCTACACAACCATATTGGATGGCTCCCACAGATCTTCGTTAGCTGCGGGTATAGCTATAGGACTTTCATGGGAAGAGATTCTTTTGGCCCAGTGTTTCACCTTGGGCAGCCCCGATTTTGTTTTCCATGAAGGCGGATGGGAGCCTAAGGCTTTGTGTTGACTATCGACGTTGGAACTAGGTGTCCGTGAAGAATAAGTACCCACTTCCGAGGATTGATGACCTCGTTGATCAGCTTAAGGGATCACAATGGTTCTCAAAGATAGACCTCAGATCAGGATATCTCCATCTCATAGTACGAGACGAGGATGTGTAGAAGATGACTTTTAGATGTCGGTACAGAAATTAAAAGTTCTTGGGTATTCCAATTAACATAACCAACACTATAGTAGTGTTCATGGGACTCATGAACATGATCTTTCAACAATACCTTGATCTCATTGTATTAGTCTTAATCAACAACATTATGATCTACTCGGCTACTGGGGATGAGCATGCCTATAATTTTCAAGTACTACTGAACACACTCTGAGAGCACCAGCTTTATTATAATCTCTCGATCTGCCAGTTCTAGATCTGAGAGGTTCACTTTTCGGTACATGTCATATCGGAGGCTGGAGATTCAGTTGACATGGTGAAGATTGAGGTAGTACTTTCTTGGGATCCACACATGAGTGTGATAAAGATACGAAGTTTCCAGGGTTTAGCTGGAAACTACCTGTGGTTTTTGCAAGATTTCTCCATATATGCAGAACCACTATTAGTGTTGTTGTAGAAGTGGAAATACTTTGTGTGGTCAGAGAGATGCCATCAAAGTTTTCAAGAGCTGAAGAAGAGACTGACTAGTGCCCCCATCACGAGGCTACTGGAGGAGGGCGTAGGGTACGTAGTATACAACGACACATCATGGACCAGGCACAGATGTGACCTTATGTAGGATGGAGCAGTGATCACATATGGTTCATGACAGTTGAGATAGAATGAGAATAACTATGCTACCCATTACCTAGAGTTAGCAGTAGTGGTCTTCACCTTGAAGATTTGGTGACACTGTCTAATGGGAAAATGCTTTACAATGTACGTTGATCACAATATTCTCAGTTATATCTTCTCTCAGAAGGAACTGAACCTGATACCGAGACATTGGTTTGAGTTCCACTTGGACTATGACTTCTTGATAGTCAATACCCCAGGGAAGGTGAATGTTGTTGTAGATGCTCACAACCGGAGATCTGGTATACATCTGCTTGGAAAGGTGACGGAGTAGCTGGAAGATTTGTAGATATCCTTTGTGGATTGGGGTTTAGAAATATTTCTTCAGTACCTTACAGTCACTCCCCCACCTCTTCAGCGATCTAGGGTGGTGCAGTGTGGGGACGGTGACTATGAGGCTAGATGTGTTCAGATATCCACAGGGTAGGCACCAGATGGATTTTATTAAGGTGGGGAGCACATATTTTTCATCAGAGGACGTACCATGGTATCATAGTCACTTCGAGAGGATGTTTTTTTGGATTTCTACACATACCCTCTAGCGGTACATCCAGGAGTGGCCAAGATGTTACAGGATCTCCGACGAAAGCACTTTTTGCAGGGAATAAAGAAAGCAGTTGCAGATTTTGCCTCTTGTTGTCTCACATTTCAGCAATTTAATGTGAAACATCAGGTACCAGTAGTCTTGGTTCATCCAATAGAGGTTCCAGAGACAACATGTGATTGGATATACATGGAATTCATGACAGGAATTCCACATACATCAAGGGGTCATGACTCAATTTTGGTAATCATCAACTGACTCACCATGTATGCCCACATCCTACCGATCAGAGATTAGGGTTCAGTAGATAGCTTGGGATGCCTCTATGTGCAGGAGATTGTGAAGATAAATGGTGTACCCTTGATGATTTTCTTTGATCATGATGCACATTTTACCTCATAGCTATGGAAGGGATTGTAGGAGGCTTACGGGACGTAGCTTCATTTGAGAACCACCTTCCATCCTCAGACGGATGCCCGAATTGAGCGGACCATTCAAACTCTCAAGGAAATGGTGCATGCTTGTGTCATTGACTTGAGTCATAGTTAAGAGGATCAATTTCCTTTGGTGGAGTTTTCATACAACAACAGTTATCACTCCACCATAGGGATGACACCATTTGAGGCATTATACATGTGACATTGAAGATTACCTTTGTGATGGACTTACCCAGGGGATTCAACACTCATTGGACAAGATATGGTAAGGGTTACCAAAGAGAAGGTGGATATCATCGAGGAGTGGATGAAGACTTCATAGAGTAGGAAGAAGTCTTATACAGACAGGAGTGGGAGACCTCTATAGTTCGAGGATAGTGACCATGTATTTCTACAAGTCACATATTAACAAGGTTAGTAGATATTTTTTCAAGGTGGAATGTTATATCTGAGGTTCATAGGACCTTTTCGGGTCCTCAATAAAGTTAGCGAGGTTGATTCCCGCATATCACTTCCACCCCAATTGCATCGGGTGTATGATGTCGTCCACCTATCCTAGTAGAGGAGATATGTGCACGACCCTTCCCATGTCATTGACCATGAAGAGCTAGACATCAACGATGGTGAATCATTTACCGAGGTTCCAGTAGATATTGAGGATCGACAGAAGTGGATCCTTCATGGGAAATCGATAACTCTGTTGTGCATTCTCTGGCAGCATGAGAACCTCCAGGAAAGCACATGGGAGCGGGAGGTTCAGATTCGTGCTAAATACCCAACATGTTCCCTTAGATTGAGTTGTGGCTTATGGGGATGTAAATCCCTGAGGTGGGGAGAATTTAAAGAACTGAAATTTCCATTTACTATATTCTAATATATGATAATTTTATGAGTCTGCAAAAATTGATGGTGCATTATTCCGAGGAACAGTGTGCCTGGAATGAATTTCTGAATTTCTTTTCAGGTACCTTCAGTAAACGTGTGATCGGGTTTTTGTAACATTTGAACTGGTGGTCAAAATCAAAATCTAAGGCCACTGTTGAACTCACAATGCTGATATTTTTTTATGGTGACCACCACCTCAACCGCAGTAGGTCAAGGGTGAAATATTGAATTTAAAATTTTCGTGAAGGAATAAAATAAAATTGTGTAACATTTTATTTTATTTCTCTTGGAACTCCCCATGTGGATGTTGAGAGGTGGGGACTGCCAAAAGTAAACCTCCCATATGAGTTTATAGTGGTGGGGACCACCTGAGCCTATCCTCACATATGGGTTATAGTGGTGGAGACCACCTAAAACTTAAAACCCCTTGAAATACCTCTTAATGGAGAGAAACATCTTGAGCTCCCCCAGTTAAATTATGCCAACTCTCCTATAATTAATTATACTAATCCATAAATTAATTAATTTATATAATTTAAAATTAAGCAAACAAACTAAATAGATATCATAATCTATTATGTTTGTGTCTTTTCATTATTGGTGGAATTGGTGAGAGAAGAACTATTGAGATAAATCTCTCCAATGAAGAATTACTACAATTAATTCCATCGAAGAACATCCTTCAGAAATCAAGGAAGATGATGACGTACAAGCCCACCATCGATGTGTGGTTTCGGAAACAAAGATCATTGAACCCCTTATTCCTTCTTCAACTTCATTCTCATTCCAACATTAATGAACATTAGAGTTAGGGTGGATGTTTGATTTTTTACCCTTCATGTTCATGGAAATTCATCATGAATCAAGGAAGAAATTATAGTCTCTTGCTTCCGCCCTAATGCAGAGGGTGCATGCCAAACAAACATGGCCCGACCTCTCTGACGTTCCTCTTTTGGTGTGTCCTTTATGATGGTGATGACGAATGGTGTTGGGGTTTGGCAACGGTGGAACTTGAGAACGACGGCTGGCATCACCGATGGTCGGGACGAAGTTGACATCACAATGGCGCTGCCTAGAGGCCGCTGCCACCCCGTGTCCTCTCCCTTCTACAGCCCCCCCCCCTGTGTGGACACCGGCGCCCTGCAGCCTCACCGCGCTACCATGCGGTCGTCCAAACCACCTTTTGGCCTCTCTGTGCTGCCCCACGGCCTCACCCCGCCCCCCCCGGGCCCTCCGCACCACCCAGCGTCCCTTCGCGGTCTACTCACGGCCTCCACACCCCTCACGGTCATGGCGGTCCCCTGCGGCCCCTCACGGCCACCTTGATGCTGCCAAGCTAGGCCGCCCAGCGCAGGTTGGGTCAAACCCAGTGGGTCAGGCTGGGTCAACCAGAACTGGGTCGGCCCATGCCGGGTCGGGCCAGGTCGGACCAGACCCGGACCCACATCGACCCATTTACTCATTTTTGGAAATATCTTTGGCACATGGTGTCCGTTCGATGAACATTAGACGACACTAGAAACCATGGAGCGAGACGATCATTTTGGAATACCCCACTAGATATTTGGATAATTTTGGGGAATGGATGGGTTGGACTAAGCATGAATCCAACCTGGCCCCCGGAACATAAATGCTAATAACTCATAGACCGGGCGTCTGATTGACGCACCATCTGTTGCATTGAGAGCTTTATGACATGGAATTACGTTGGGATACTTCTTCATGATACTTCATGGCAGTTTGAGTATCTACTCATGGATTGTGGAGAAGACCCTACCACAGAAAAGTGAGCGTAGTGAGAGAACCCAGTAGCTAGTTGTTAGTTGAGAAAGAGATCTGTCGTGGGACTGTAATTGAGGGTCCCACTTGGAACTGCTCTAGGATTCTATGTGGGACTACCTGATAGATCTTGTGTGGGTCATCACCTAGGTATCTTGTGTGGTTCAGCACCTAGAGATCATATGTGGGTCAGCACTGAGCGAGCTTGTGTGGGTCAGCACCGAGCAATCCTGTGTGGGTCAGTACCGAGCTATCATGTGTGGGTCAGCACCTAGAGATCCTATATGGGTCTGATGATGTTTATAGATCCTTCATGGTTCCGCCTCTTAATAGAGTAAGATGATTCAGTAGTTACATCTAATAATCTCTACTACTGTACTTACAGAATTCCTGGTGTGAGCTGAGTTCATACCTGAGCGATACTTTCCATTATGGAAATACCTTGGTGTTATTATTCTGTGTGTCGTACCTTTATGGTAATTACCTTTGCAGTATTCCTTCCTTTGTGTAGTAGCTGATCTTCGGCCTTTGAAGTTGGACTCTGTGTTTTATTCATGATTGAGATGGGTTTAATTTATAACAAAGTTATATGTATGTGCATATACCTAAGTAGGGTTTTCAGTTGATTTCATTCCTTTTAGTTCATCCTCGGTGGATTTTGTGATACCTTGAGGGTCTTGGGGTCCCTACTGAGTATCATTATACTCAACCCTACACAGGCTCTGCCCGGACCCTATCGTGTCTAGTGCAGACAACAGACAGTGCTGATGGAGGACGAGAGTACCAGGACTAAAGGTAGCTCGAAGGTGGAGGTTAGACGAGGCGAACCACAAAGACAACCGTTCTTGGGATATAACTACCCTTAAGGAAGGATTTTTGGTGGACGATCTAGGATATGCTTTTCACCTATCATCCATCTTTTACTTTCCAGTTTTACGTGTACCTTTACAGTTTGGCTTGTAATATGGCCCCTTTTACTTTCAGCACTATTTTGTTATACAGTTTACTTGATGTTCATATCTTGTTGTGTTCTTAGTTTTCTTTTATTAAGGTTATAAAGTCAATGCCTTCCCAATTATTGGGAATACGCCATTCAGTGCTAGTCCATATCACCTGGCCTATAGAAGGCAGGCATGGGGTAGTCATGGCATTGGCCCAAGGGGATGGGTCATGACATGAGGTCATATTTTATGATATTTTTTTGTTTTATAACAATAATATCTAATATACAAAAAATTTTGAACAGGAGACTGTAAATATAAAAAAGGAAAATAAAAAATGACTTTCCCTCTCTCTCTCTATCTCTCACTCTATGCTTTATGTTATACTTTTATATGCTATGGAAAATAAGAAGAATATTGATGTTTTATATAGATGTTTCCCAAGGAACAATATTAGTAAGTTTCATAAGACACTTTATGAGAAATAATTTTTTCCATGTCTCTTAGATAACTATTCACATTTATTACATTCAACTTTTATGCATGTGCTTCACTTCAACTGTGTTCTTAATTTTGTAATAGTTCTCTCTTCTATCATACTAATGACAGTGATCATAACTTATAGTATGCTCTAAAGGAATTCATTTTATAAATCCTTATAGGATCCCCAAAATTCTTCTAGTTTTATACCATTTGACATATACATTTACTCAATCAGTAATTCCATGTAAAAATGATTAGTTCTTATAAAATAACCCTGCTAACAGAGTTGAAATTTAGTGTAGTGGACTTGCATATTTATGTTCGTCAACCCAATATAAATATAATTTCATTGATCTTTTATTACAACTTAAAATCATACAATTTTCTTCTGATAAAAATTATAATATATTATCATAACTTTAAAGTGGGTGGTTTTATGTTAAAAAAATGTAATGAACTCAATTCAACCATCTTGAATCTTAGTGTAGTTTATCACAAAATAAATTTTTGTTTCCAATATTATGAATTTTATTTCATCAGGTCTAAAATGTTATGAGATCCCACTTTCAATGGAGAAAATTAATGATTTTGGAAGGAACATAGGTTTATGTATTTGATGAAACAAATTATAGCTATTTACTTGAAACCCACGATTTTTTTTAGGATTCCTGGAAGATATCCTGATATGTGTGATTCTATTTTTGATGTATAATATGATATAAACCCAAAATATATTAATGAAATTTTACGTAGACTTAGTCCAGATGAGTTCCACAACATCTTATAATTTTCAACATCCTACTATATATGGAAAACAATATATGTATCCTATGATGGTAACAATAATGTTATATTTCATAAGACACTAATATTTTAAATATTGACACATAACTAATTATTTATAGAGAAACCATAAAACATATGAAGAAGATTATAATAATGATTCCCCATAAAGTTTATTCTATATGATAACCAATTACTAAACTAGATAACATCATAAAGTTGTTATAGTTCTACAATCAAATTTGAGTGAAATTTTATCTTCTATTAATTAATCAATATATTTGAAATACATCAATATATAATATATCATTGGAACACTCAAGATATATGAGGCTAAAATGGTGGTCAGAGCTGGTTAATAGATAGTGGTTTTAGAGGATAATGGTTCAATAATGTTTTCAACACAAAAATTTTAATTTAATATCCATGCAGTTCAAATTACTAAATCATTTGATATAGATAATACAAATAGTTCTAAATCATATAATGATATTATCTAAATTCACATATATTTTCAAGATATTAAATCACAATAACCGAGAATTCATGTAATCCTACAACAGGTACAATAAATAAAATGCAATTTATAAATAATTATATTGTTATGAATGCAAAAAATCATAGACACATAAATAAATATGATAAATAGAATGAACACAAAAATTAATATGAAAAATATGGAATCCATAATATAATAAATATAAAAAAACATCTATAATGGAAATCATGAGTTATTTTGGGATTATAGTGATAATAAATCTTGTAAATCAAATGACTGTGTTGGAAATCAAATTGCCAATATGTGATTTATGGATTTATTTTTTATGGTGCACTCAATTTATTTTTATGGGTATGAATCTCATTCATAAACTAAAATTTTATCTTTACACAAAATAATTGAACTATGGACTATGCTTGAATCACAAAAAAACAATTAAAAATAAAAATACTGCTCTTAAATATTCCTATACTATTATTTTAAGTGAAAACATGAGATTTAACAAATAAATTATTTATTACAATAAAAAAATAGATTTGTATATTTCATCTTTTACTAAATAAGTTTGTATAAGTGAATTATTTAATTAATAAGTACTTTTTCTTATATACATAGCTAGTAATTTGAAAAAAATTGAATGTTAAATAAATCATATTATTAGTAAAAAGAATCACTAAAACGATATGTTTGGAATATTAATATAACCTGAAAAAAATAATATGAAAACTATTTTTTTCAAAGTTAAAAGAATAAAAAAAAATTGGAAGTTTTTGGTTTTTATAGTAGAGAACCCGGACGATGTGGTAATGGTAAATGTTTAATAAACATGTAGTCTTGTTGGGTTAAACATTGTTATCTTTTAGAAAATTTATCCTGATTTGTCCAAATAACTCATAGATACAACAATATTATTTGGGTTCCAAAATCATTGGATTCCATCAAATCCTGGCCTAGGATAATATGGATACAAAAAAAAATTATTGTTCGATTTTTTTTGGTATTAAGATAAAATCGGATGATTTAAAATTGTTATGTGGATAGTTGATTCTAAAGAAATATGATTGTATATTTCTCAAAATTCTATTCATTATCTAAAACTGATAGAGGATATATCACATTTCGTGACAATTATATTAGAAAATTAAGAGAGTATCATCAGTTTGAAATCAAGGTTTTGATCTTATCAACAAATTTCAATATATAAAATTATTGAAACACAACATGAAAATTTTCCTTCAATTTTTTGATGAAATTTATTCAATATATTTTCCAAATAAGGATATCCTTATATTTAATGGATATGTTCTAGTTTTTATGGAACTTATAAGTGATAATGTTTGTACTATAGATATCAATTCTCTATACGATAAAAAATTTACCTACCCAAATAATGAAAAAAACGGATCATGTATTTAGAATAAAAGTTATGGACATTTAAATGTTTTTTCATTGAGAAAATTTATAAAAAATTTAATTCCATATTTACCTTTAATTAATATTGAAAAAGGGAAACTTTGTGATGCATCTGAAAAGGGAATGAAATATAAGTTATATTTTAAATCAATTTAATAGGATTTTTTTATCTCTTATTCTTGGACTTATCCCCACGTATTTTTTTAGATCATCAAGAAGATAAATCCTGAGATGAAAATATTTTTTATGTGTCATTTGATGATTTTTATAGATTTAGATGGGTTTTCTTCATTGGTATTAAGAGTAAATATAATTCCAGTTTTATAAGTTTCTATAAATTTGATAAAAATGAAAATTATTCCAAAATTATTTATTTAAGAGGTGACAAAGGATGAGAATTTAAAAGGAATTAGTTCAATTATTATTTATAAAAATATATTATCAACCATATTTTTTCTTCCCTAGAGACACTTTAACAGAAATGTGTTATTGGAGGGGTAAAATGACCTTGTATAAAATTCTTAGGCATCTATAATATGAATATAAAAATACCAATCACATTTGTGATGAATCTCATAGGGTTTTATTTATTCTAATTTGGATTACAAAACCCTGTCAACTATAGAAAAATAGAAATCCAAAATTTTGATACATTATAGCATTTTCATAAAATATTTTCATTTTGAAAATCTATTAAAATAATGGAAACATTTATCTAAAAGAAGAGGAAGGAATATTTCAATTTTATTCAATGACTTCATATGATTATATTGATTTTTATAAAATTTTAATGATTTTAAAGTAATCATCCCACATTATATAAGATGAAATTAATTTTATTGATCCAAAAATAACTCATGATGATGATTTGAATGACTATTTTGAAAATATGAGACCTGAAACTCTTTCATAGAATAAAAAGTATGATTATTTAGATCTTGATATTGGTTAACTGAATCCCTAAAGGACAGATATTAGATAACATTAATGTTTACATCTTAAATAATCTAGAATCTTGAATGTTCATATATTATAAATAATTATTGTAATATTAGATCATTGTATTAGATCATGAATAAGTGAAGGTACTTTTTTAGAATTTTCTACCATTTTATCTCAGCTAGAAAAAAAACCATATATGAAGCCTTAGTTGATAAAAATTTAGTTTTTCCATACATGATTAATAAAACTAGTTAAAAAAGAAATGAGATAAGGGAATTAGATGATAGACCATTTGATTACCTTATTATAGGATTAAATTAGGTTTTTGAAATAAATAGGATTATCATGGTGTGATCACTTGGAATATAAAAATATTAGTCATTAAAGGGTATAACCACAAGAAAAGAATAGACTAATAATAATTCATTTCATGCCGAACTAGATCAGAATCATTTAGGATTATCATATCCTGTGAGTCACATATAGATTTTAAATTATTTCATACAGATGAAAAATTTTCAATTTAAAATAGTTTTCCTATGGAAAAATTTTGTGTTAAAGAATGTACTACTTTTGAAAATCATTCTTTTGTAAATTCATTTTTTAAACATAAAAATCTCTTAAGGGCCTTAAAAAAGTACCTAGTTATTTTATTAAGTGTTTACAATCTTTTTATTTAAGAATGAATTTTATGTTATAGTGAAATATCCTACACTTTTCATGAAAACATCATCTTTCAATAATTTACAGTTTAAATATATGGTGATAATATTATTTTTATTCTAAAAATAAAAAATTATGTATCTAATATTAAAAACTAATACAATAAGAATTTAAAATGAACATGATGTGTGAGTTAAATTTCATTCTTGGTTTTTAGACTTATTGAATATATTTTTTGGGATTTTATGAGTAAAATAATATTC
Source organism: Viscum album (assembly GCA_963277665.1). Classification (NCBI taxonomy): domain Eukaryota; kingdom Viridiplantae; phylum Streptophyta; class Magnoliopsida; order Santalales; family Viscaceae; genus Viscum; species Viscum album. Next base: position 1,993,127,282 of record OY728161.1, on the reverse strand, counting down.
ATACTATAAATTCTTATGATATTTTGACGGAAAAAGTTAAAATGAATGAATATTATATTATTTCAAATGAAAACATGACTTGGATGAATCTAGGTAACAATTTGATAATAATTTATCTAGGGGAATAGTTGGGAGTCTAATATATTTAATTGTTAACTGAACATACATTTTCATTTTTAATTATTATGCCTGAGATTCATATATAATCCCAAGAATCACATTTAAAAACATACCAAAATTATTTTAAGATATTCAGTAGGAATGATTTTTATTTCATTACTTTTTCCATTAACCACTAATTTTTATTTTACTTTTTGTTGGGATGCCAATATTCATGGTTGTAAACTATATAGGAAGGGAACATGAGGAACATTTTAGTTTCTCATTAAATATATGGTATGTTGGTATAATATAAGACAACTATAACACTCCACGGATTTCAAATAAATTTCGTATATATTTTATTTCAAACAACACTGAGTCTCTGAGAAACAATACGTTGTTATTATAATTATTTTATCAAGATAATTATAAACTTGCAATTAAACATAATATTACTATTATTAATAAAAACTATTGAATCTTATATATATTTGGTTCATATAAATAAAGAAAATTTCTATGGAAATTTATAATATCTACTAAAATAAACATTATTTATGAATTTTGAATCTCAAAATTAATCTAGCCTGATTTTTTAGAATTTTTATTAGAAGTTTAATTTTTTGATAAATAGTAAAAAAACTGCATTGTAATTGATTTATAATATAAAAAATGCCTATATTAATCCAATTTAGATCATTATAATCAATTATATATATATATATATTAGATATAAATACTTATTGTACTTTTTTACCCACCTTCCCTCTATAATCGCGGTATTTGAAACATTTTTTTCTACTTATGATAATTTTATTTCAAAAAACATAATTAAATGTATGTGATTAGTAATATATTTAGATTCGGGTAGGATCAACTTAATTTCATGTTGATTAGTAACATGAATGTTTGGAATAATAATGTAAAACTTATGAATTGTATTATGGCCATTATGAATAGTAGATCAGCCAAATGAATTGTGACCTCACCCATTAAAGTATAAATAAAATATAGGCATATTATAAATTAATGTAATATATTATTATATAATAATATAAGTAGATAAATATATTTAAAATTATGAATAATGTGTCGGTATTTTTATTTGAATAAAATATTTAATTATAATATTATAAAAAAATATCATTTTTAAGAATTTTTTTCCCACAAAATATAATAACATATTAAAATTTTGTTGTCTTAAATTTATAGTCTAAATTTATGAGGCCTTATTTAATTTTAAAATGTGTCATAAAAACAAATTTAATATTAAAATCAGTATTTTTTTATTAAATTAATATTTTATTTAAGAATTAATTTTCTAATTTCTATTAAATTATTTCTATTATATGGAGTTTGTTTTTGAATTATACATGTAAAAAATGGTTAGGGGGAATTTTTTATTCTAAAAGACATGATTTTTAGTGAATAGTAAAATAAGATAAATTACGAAAAAAACTAATTACAGGAATTATTGAGTCATATGTTATGTATGAATTATATAAGCCCATAATCTCAAACCATCCATCATTATTTTAATATATTTGATGAAAATTATCAAAATATTCCATGTATACTTAAGTTATATCATTTTAATGTTATATCCTTCATCAATCTATTTCCTTTCCCTCTTTTATTTTAAAAATGAAATCATGTTCTATGATGTGCCAATTTACAAACATACTCGACAATGATTTTTTGTTCTTAAATTTCTCCATAAAATATGTTCCTGAATCCATTTTAATGGTTGAAAAATAATTTTAAATTTATATTATAACCCTTTTTATGTTCTTTATGTAACATATTTATATAATTCCGAACAATAAAACAAAATGAGTTTGTTATGATCAATAACTGCTATAATATCTTAACTATTATCACTAAAAGAATTATCTAAGGATTCATCCTCATACCATATAAAATATTATATTTATAAGAATTTACAATTCTTTATTGTCATTAATAATTTTTTATTCCAACCCTATATATTTTTATCCATTTTACATGAATATCATTACATATAAACAGGAAAACTTGTCATGAAAACACATGAAACAATCTCGAGCGATACAATTGCATCGTAGAACTCATAAAAATTCTATAAATGAACATAATAATACTATAATTAATAAAATAAACATAGAAAATGTTTTTAATTAATTAATTAATGTATTTAATTTTATTATCAAGGACATTAAGGTCAAATGAAGAACTCATTCAGACACAATGTAAGGGTCTTCTCTTCTCAATTCCATTTTTGCAAGATATTCATTATTCACCAGTATTTCTTGTGTATGGTGAAGGTATACTGATCAATGTTGTATCATATCATGAATCTATTTATTTTCATGGTATTAAATTTATCATTTTATTATTATTAATTTTGAGGCATATGATTCGATTTATTACAAACCTGTAAGGGATTCTACCTGGACCCCAATTTTTCCTTCGGGTTACTCTTTATACGTAATAAAAAAAATTAATTATTCTTTATTTATTTCAAATTCCATTTATATCTTTAAAACACATATATGTAAATCATATAATCTAAATTTTATGTGGATAGTAATGTTTTATAATGGTTCCATTCTAAATTCTTTCCTATAAACAAGCTCAATTAAATGAAAATATAAAAAATATTACGCATTTTAAAGTGCACAATATAATATTTATTCATCCAAATTGTTTATCTAAAACTAATCATAATATCACGAAAAACTATCTTGGGTTATCTATGGGTTTATTAAAACAAATAGTCATTTTTGCTTTATAATCTCTTCAATATTTTCATTAAACCGCACTGAAATGTTTTATTTCTAAAGTTTCTTTAAATGTTTTTTACATGATTTCACATCTGTGGGACATCATTTCTTCCGAAAATAAAATTTAAATGTACTCAACTTTGATTTTATGCCATATTAATTTTTAAAATATGATATTATGAAAAATCAAAAGGTTTTTCCAAAATAACTCTTCATTATTTTGTAAAAAAGGTTCTTCTCATCTCACATTTACTTTTATGAGATATATTCCCTATTAAACAATTGTTCATCATGTTTGTGGATTATGTACTAAATTTTATTATATCATATCATCATTATTATTATTCTCATGAAATAATAAGATTCATTTAAGGATTTCTTCACAGGTATTATGATTTAAATGATTCAATGTAGTATGGTTTACATTAGAATTCTTAGAGGGTAATTTCAGCAAGATTATTTCATTGGTATCTCTATCTAAGTAAAAATACTTTATTAAATATTGTAATTTTAAACGATATATATCTCATGATACCATCAACCATATCTTGTTGAATGTTTGGTGGTCATTTTGACTTTGGATATTCTATTTGATACAATTCATAATTTATGGTTGATGTATTCTTATATTGTATGCATGTTTTTCAATACAAATGTTTATGTTGTTTATATTTCACCCAATTTATGCAATTAATATATTGTAATTGATATGCATTATGTGGGTCCCACTATAAACCCTTGTTGAATTAGTCGGGTTGGACTAATGAGACAAAGTTGTTCGGTTTTTTACCAGTTTATGTGTAGTGTTTGAATGAGGCCTTGAAGGTATGGTTATGATGTACCACATTATGAATTCCATCATTGTGGGACTATTAATAGATAGTACGCGTTAATTATGAATTATTTTTTCATATTTTATTCATTCCATATTATGTTCAGGATTGTTTTTTAATGACCACTTTCATTAAGTTATTTACCATGCTTAATTACTCATGCATCTACTGTATTAATTACCATTATTGAGCATCTTAAATCTCACATTTCTTATGTTTCATTTACTCACGTTTTGAAGAAAAAATAATTGAATACGACTTAAAATATTCAGTTTATTTCATTTTATACTGTACGATGTTTTAGTTTCATTTCCAAATGTATTAAGGGTATTATGAATGTAATATGGGCTTCCAAGACTGCTGAACTGATCGATTATTCAGGATTTAATTCCTTGTAAACATCATAATTTAAAAAAATAATTTAAATTCTCAAGGATTTTTCAGTTTGAGTGTTACATTTGGTAGTAATAGAAATTTTGCAACACCATGAAAACTATATTTAGAAAACAATTATTGGTTAACCTTAACCAATGATGGAATTTAAGGATATATATAAAAGAACACCATAGAATTTTGTTATAGAATGAATTATGTGGGACTACATAAGAATAAATATCTATCTAGATACTACATGTGGATTTTTTTCTGATATAGTTGGGTATTAAATCTGACAAGGTGTCCTAGGAATGACTTTGGATAACCTGGTACACAACAACGGGTCTTACTGTGCACCTGATTAGACAATCCTGGAAAAAATACTTAGTATAATTTACATTTTCATTAAAACCATTTTTATGGATTTTATCATATAATGAAAATTAATAACCTAGATTAACCTTAAGGTGATTTAGGATGAACATTGTCTATCATGATTTTCTATAAATGATTAAATGATTTTCTCAATATTAATATTTTTACCCACCAATTTCTTTTTTGTTTCATGCCAATGGCTGGAACCCAAAGAATTCATGTTAACATTTAACAAGATGGAAAAGGTGGCATTGATGATAATCCAAATTGGATGTTGATAATAGTGAAAGATATCATGTTCATGTCTAATCAATTTTCCTGAAATATTATTAATAACATATTCTTTATCCAAATCCAAAACACACCAAAGAATAGATGAATGGAGTTTTCTAAGAGATCAAGTTGTGGAGACCACGGAGAAAAGATGGCTCGAATTCAATCATTTATGAAATGTGGAATGATACACCAAGAAAAGTGCCTAAAAATAATACAGAAATGGAATATGATTTTTAATGAAATACCTAAATCAATGAATTGTTGTGTGAAATTGAAGAGTCTAATAGAAGGAAATAAAACATATCTTACGAATTCATTTTTAGATATTTTCCATAAATAAAGGGACATTGGAATTACCCAATTCAATGCTGTATTCTATAATAAAACCTCTATATCATAGAAGGACATATGTTGAAATAAATGTACAATGTATTTATTTATTTTGGTTGTATTGGATATCTTAGTAAAAATATTGTTTAGTGATTGTCCATATTTCAAGAACATCCATTTCATTTATTTTGGAAGTTATATTGTTCTAGAAAAAGGACAACCCACATTATGGGTGAAAAAATGGTGCATTCGGAAAGGTTATATGGTTATAACCCATAACTGAAGGGCGATAAGGAGGCAACGCCTAGCACTGGACTATGCGATTTCCTAGATATCATGTCATTTTTTTAGTTACAAAATCTAATGGATAAATGTTATATTTATTTTAGGGACATTTTGTTTTATCAAATATTCAACATTGGGATAGGAAAATGATTTGGTGATTCAATGATTAATGTTATTTCAGAATAGGTTCACAATTTTGGGAATCCAATAAAATTCTAGTACATAGAATATTTTGAGGAATAATTTTTAACTGTATTTTGGATTCAAATATGATTTTATTATTGAATTATGGTGATCTATGATATTCATGAAAATTGAATGAATATCTTGGTGATTATGTGATATGGGAAATTAAATTTTTATTATAAGACATTAATATTTATTGATATTATTTAGATGGATATTTGATCAAATCTTTCTGAATTTGGGGTCATAGAATAGAATAATTTTTTTAGGAATGATATTAATTTGATAAATGATCTATATGTGGCATTGAGTTTTACTTTTTTATTTTTGATATTAATGCAGTTTATCATCATATAAAGGATTATTTTTTAGGGAATTATCTTACCTTATATTAATCATTATGGATTTGGTCAACGTATAAAGGTATGTGGAATAGTTAATTCATCATTTGTGGGATCTACGATCTGTAGAAGTTTATTCGATTTCTTGAGGTATGAAAAATAAATCACGAATGTTCATTTCTTGGTATAATGAATGAAATGAAAATAGATTTAATGACAACCAAAGGATCATAATATTCTTTTGACATAGATACTCTTCATGTATGTTTAATTTATCAAGTGATTATATAAATAGTAAATGAATCCCTTAACTCTAGGAAAATTTTATTGAATGAAAATCATTACCCATTAACTTTCATTACTAAGATATCAATGTAATTTTAATCACTCACGTGATTTATGGTACAGTGATTATTATCATTTTAATGATCATATCCTCTATCATTCTTCATCAGAACATGATTTTTATAATTTCAATTCCCATTAATATATTCCTATTTAAAATCCTCATATTGTGGTGGCCTTCACATTCCCACATTCCAAATTATGTAGAGAATGTTTTGTTAAAGATAATTCCAATGTGGGTTACCCACAAAATAATTTTCAATAATCAACCTCTATTTTTTAATGTGTAATATCATATTATGAGGATAAAATTTATTAGAGGAGAGAGTGTAACAACCAATTTATTTACAAATAAATTTAATATTTATTGTAAATAACACAACCATGAGTTATTGCAAAACAATACTTTGTTGTTATAATTATTTAAAAAAGTATTTATAACATAGTCATTTAACATAGTAATATTAATATTAATAACTGATATTACATGTTATTTGTTATGGTTTCACATAAATAAAACATATTTATAATGAGATGTATAATTTTTAGAAAAATAATCATTATTTTTGAATTTTAAATTTCACAATTATTTTTTCTTGATTTTTTCGTATTTTTCAAAGAAGTTTCATTTTTTACATGAATAGTCAAAAATAAAAACATTATAGTTAAAAAATGTGTTTTTAGTTTAAATAATTAATATAATTTAGATTTATTAATTATATCAAAATATTTAAATTATACATATATTAATCCATCCTTGATCATTAGAATTATCTTTATATTGAAATTAGATATTAAAACATATTGAAATTTTTTTAACTACCTTATCACTACACCAATGGGATTAGAATTAAACATAGTTTTTTTTAGTTTGTGAATTTAATATAAAAATACCAAAATACATGGTTAAAATCAGTAACATATTTATAGGCTAATAGTTTCAAATTAATTTTTTTTGAGAATAGTAACATGACCCTTTGTAACATTAATGGTACCCTTGTGAACAGTAATATGAACCATATGAATTGTAAACCAGCCCAATGAATAATAAACTTACACATGAAAATATAATTAATATTTACTAATATTATAAATGAAGGTATGATATAATTATATCAAACTATAAATATATATATTTTTTAAAAATTATTAAGCATTGATATTTTTGAATGTAATAAATATTTAACTTCAATTTTATAAATAATTTAATCATTTTAAAGAAAATATATATTCCTAAAATATATTAATATAATAATATTTTTTCTATTGATTGTAGGATAATTTTTACACATCCTATATTCTTTTTTAAAGTGTCATTTTATTGGTGAAAACGTCAGGGGCAAAGCCCTCTTATTAAAAAAAATAGGCATAAGAAGGAGATGGGAAGGGCCACACAAGAGTCTTGCCATCATTACATTATAAACATGAAATAACAAGTCATAATAATACTGACCAGAATCATCACAATCATCATACCATTCAGAGTCGTCTAAGGAATCATGTGACATGGTGACCAAAATCGGATTGAGGTATGAATAGTCTTTACTCTATCTTGAATTCCTAGAAGGAACATGTTGAAAACCATCATCGTCCACAACAAAAGCATTCCATTTAGAAAATACCTAACTATATGAAGATTTATTTGGGGAGCCATCTTCTATATCATCTCACGTACTATGGATCCCTAGAGTATCACTCAATTTATTGATTTCCTCCTGAATCCTTGAAATGTTCTCTTCAACTAGATTTTTTTCCCTTCAATTTCCTGGGTAAATTTTTTCTCCGAATCCACATGTCTGTCCTAATCTCTTTGTGTCCTTAGGTAAATCTCCACGGACCTATGAGTATCATGTGTCAGCTCCTTCTCTGCACCATCTATAATCCGTACATTGCCTTTGCCAAGAGTGTATTTTTCAACACTAATCTAGTAAAAAAAAATTCTATGTCGAGTACATCAAAAATTTATTCCTACAAGTATTTTTAGTGTTCCCTTTTGAAGAGAAAAAAAGAAAACCAAAAACATGTGGAATTTATCCTTTCCATGACCAATCATTTGAAACATCCGAAAAAATACAAGAAGCCATTTATATTCTACTTTTAACAGAATATAATAATCCAATGCTGACAAAACAACATTATAAATCAATCTAGTGAACAAGTCAACTTCAAAAATAACTCTAGAATAGTTAGAAAATATGACAATTTAAGTATTAATATCCTTCTTTATTGGTATCCCCAAATCTTATGTGATATCAAATAATGTTTTAGGATGACACAGTATCTAATTAAGGCCAATAATCTTGTTCCAGACATGAACATTAGTGTTTTTTATAGTTTAAGGATTAAATATAAAATCCCATGTTTGAAAGCATAACATGGATATCATTAATGTATTTGATCCAATACCCCATTCCCTTAGAGTTATATAATCTGATGAAAATGTGATATGAAAATAACCTCGACCTAGGGGAATACACCACCAGCCTGAAAACCCCCATATAGAGGTCAGATTCCGAACCAAATCAGTAAGATTATAAGGATTTCCTCCTACGGGGAGAACATGCCTAGCTATTATGAAGAGCACAAAAATTTTAAATCATTCATGAATCTCTTTTCTTTTAAAAGTTAGGTGAGCAATGTCACCCTTCTAGACTGTTCCCTCTAGGGAAACATCTTTAACGTGAGCAAAGTATCTTGTCCCCAGATCAAATATCATAGTCTCTTTAGGCCAGCACTCAACTACTACACCATATTTTGCAGCCAACACCAATGAGGGCTGAACATTTACCACTACTGTAGTTGTTTTTTAGGCATATACTATGATAGACCAAAGGATCTGGTCTGTTCCGATGTTTAATGCCTCAGACAACAACGTCACACCTCCTGCACCATTCATCTCTGCCATATTCACATCAGTTGGCATCATATCTCTCCTACCACCTTTGAAATTCATGGAGGCAACCATCCTTTCATAACTGTAAAACATCATCACTATGCTCACACCATCCCCGATGGGCAGCACCGCCCTCACAATAGAGAAAAGTGTCGTCATACCGCCCATGACATCCACACCTGCCACTGAAATCACGTCGCCATATGAAGCTACCGCTGTCACAAATCTAGATAAAACCAAACGTAAATTTCTTATATTTTTAAATATTTTTTCATAAAATTTATCTCCTTTTTTGATTCTAAAAGTCAAAATGTTATTGGTGTGAATTTTTGTTATTTTTCTAAAATATATGAAATTCTACTAAATAGTAAAATATGATATTTTACTATAGTATGTAAATAAATGAATTATTGAGTCATATTTGATGTTTGGATAATGTATAATAATTATATCAAATAATCCTTCATTATTTTAATATATTTGATTATAATTCTCAATATAATCATCTTCTTGAGCTATAATTATAAAAAAATGAAAAAATATTCAAAAATCACCATCCCCTCCACTATTAATACCACCCCTGACCACCACAAAAAATTACACCTATATGCCTTGAATATTTTCCAAATTCTACTAAAATAACATTCGTAGGTCTCTCCTACTCTTAAAAGAGTTTTTGGTTACAAAAAAGTCCAAACTAGGGTTCCTTATGGACGTTCTCAAAGAGGAGAACTCAAGAAGTAAGTACTATTTATTTTTCTTTTAATTTCATTTAAATTTCCAATTTAATTTATTATCATATATTCACCTCCATTATAAAAATTATAATGATAAACCTAGTACCATATATATATATTGTAATGAAATCATGTTAATGGAATATCCTTTATCAAACTCCATTCACTATATCTTTTATTTTAAAAACTAAATCATCGTCTATGAAGAGCTGATTTACAACCTTCGTTGATGAAAAATTTTCTTTCATCAGTTTATCCTTAAAGGAAATTCATGAAATCATTTTAATGGTTGAATTTTATTGTAAAATTTTTATTGTAACCTTTTTTATGTTTTATATGTAAAATTTTACAAAATTTAAATTGATTAAATAAAATGAGTTTTTTATAATCAATAACTGCTATAATAATCTAAAAAATTAACACTAAATTTCTTATCTATTGATTCATACTCATACCATATAACCAAATTATATCTATAACCATTTAATCTTATATATTCTCAAAAAATAACTTTTAAATCCAATTCCTTATAATTATAAAAAATTTATATGAACGTCATTACTTATAAACAAAAAAATTGATCATTAAAACCAAAGAAATGATTGTTACATAGTGATAAAATGTTATCATATATGTCATCAAAAAGATATTATATAAATATAATATAACTATAATAAATAATTTACATAAAAATTGTTTTTAATTAAATAATTATTGGATTTAATTTTATCATCCATGATATTAAGTTCATGTGTAGAATTTATTCGTACCGAAATAGTCTTCTCATCTCACTTCCAATTTTATGTTATGTTCTTTATTCATATCTATTTCTTGGGTATTGTTTACGTATAATTCTCAATGATATATCATATCATTAATCTAATTATTTTCTTATTATTCTAGGAATCATTTTATTATTATTCATAAGTATAATATGACTTGATTTCTTACAATGTTGTTAGGGATTATACCTAAACCACCATTTTTCATTTGGGTTACTCTTTCGATACCTTTGCTCAAAAAACAATTAGTTATTTATATTAATTTTTTTTAAATGTTACAAAATAAAATATCCAATTTAGGGCGTCCTAATTTTATGGGGAAGTACATGTATTAAAAATTTTCGCTTATCAATTATTCCTGATAAATGAGACTGATTCAACGGAACTACCTAGATTCTTACCCATTTTCAAGTGCTCTATATAATTTTTTTTAAAACATAATTATTTTTTATAAAATTTTATATTTTTTTATAAAAATATACCTTGGTCATTTTCTAGTTTTTTGAAAAAAGCATGTGTTTCTTCTTTAAAATATCAATAATATTTTCCTTAAACCACACTAAAATGTTTTATCTCAATAGTTTCTGTAAAACTATTTTTTACAAGATTTCACTTCTATGAGACATGATTCATTCATTAAATAAAATTTAAATTTAATTCCCATTTTTCTGGGATATATATTCTTTCCATATGATATTATGACAAATAAAATTTATTTTTCAAAAGAACAATTCTTTTCGATGTAAAAAAGGGTTTTTCTAATCTCACTTTTACTTTTGTGAGATATATGCATTGTACACATATAAATCCTTATGTATATAGTGTATTTTATATAATTTTATATAAAATATCATGAGTATTATAATTCTCTTGTAATTCTATGTTTCATTTTATGATTCCTTCATAAGGATTATGATTTAAATGTTTCAAAGTTTTATGGGACACATTAGAATGTTTAAAATTAATTTGCTCAAAATATTTCATTGGTATCTCAAGATATGTAAAATTCCATAGTTTAATATTGTATTTCATTTATTTTATCTCTTATGATATCATTGAACAAACTTTTTTGAAGGGTTTATGATTAGTTTGACTATGGATGTGTATTTGATATCTTTAAAAGTTTATAGTTTAAATATTCACTTTTTGTATGCTGTTTTTTTGATGTGAATGTGTATATTGCTTATATTCAAACCTATTCATGTAAAGAATTTATTGGACTTAATATGTTCTAGGTGGGGCCCACTATATTTCGTCAGTGTATCATTATATCTCATGATAAAAACTAGTTTGGGTTTTTAATAATTTATGTATGCTTTTGGAACGAGGCTTTGATGGTATGTTTATGATGCCCAATATTATTAATTCCATCATTCTAAAACTATTAATTTATATTCCATGTGATTATTTGACTACTGTAATATCCATAGTTTTGTTTTATTATGTAATTATTTTTTAAACATTTATTCATTCTATATTGTGCTCAATATTATGTAATAAGGTCATGTGTTATTTAGTTATTCACCATTACTTATTATTCATGCTTATGAAGTATTGCATACCCTTACTGAGCATCTGATCACACCCCTTTCTTATGTTTTCTTTCCCAAGGTTATTATTAAGAAAACAATGACTAATCATTTAAGGAGGTAGTTTATTTCATTTTATATTATTCCTTGTTTTATATTATTTACCAAATGTATTATTGGTATCATGAATTTAATATTGTAATACAATACTAATAAACGAATCGTTTCATCTGGATTTGATTCGATTAAGTCATGTCACTATAATAAAATAATTCATCGGCTTTAGGCTTCTCGGATGGGGTATTACAACAACACCAAATATAATTATCTTCTTTTTATTTATAATACATCCCTTCAAGTTGTTTTTTTGATGATGTTTTTTAGATCAAGCACACGTTGTTGTATTTTGGATTCAATTATAATCAAGATTCTATCAAATGTAACCACACATATGTTATCAAAATTTAAAATAATCTAAAAACATTCAATACATGTCATTTAAATCTATGGAATAATTTCAAGAGAAAACACACTAAAAAAATATATCTCACTTAATATTATCTCTTATTTTAATCAATTATATAATATTTTTACTATTTTAATTTATTATAAAAATTGTAATTTTAATAACTGGAAATTTTGTTTATTTGAATGAAAATTATTCAACCTTATTTTATTTCAATATCTTCATTTGTTGTTACTTTCGGAAAAAATTAATTAATGTTGAAGGTGAAATAAATTTTCTCGTGTATTATATTTATTTATCCCTTAGTCAATTTTAGAAATTATTTTATGTTTTTTGAAGTGTAAAATGACTTATTCTCTTTTATTTTATTTTATCATGTTATGTTAGATCATCCCCAAAACAAAAAGCATCTATATAATCTTCCCTAAAAAGGTGTTAATAACCTAGTCTAAATATGTGCATCTCCTCTCTTTCCATTTTTTTATACCTATTCTACCACAAGGTCAATCATTCACCTTTATTACTCCTGACCTTCTACTAATCTCTCTATAATGGGGAAGTTGATGATTGGATATGATAGTGGTTATGTATATTCTATGAAATCAAATTCTCGAATTACACTCCACTAGATTCTTGTGGGAAGGTTAGTGGAAGTGGGTTGGTTAATAAGAGTTTAGATTTCATTTAATAATGTATTTTAGATCCAAGGAAGGTATTTTATATTTAAAGAGAAGAAATCCAAATTCTTTTTTCAGAAGGAGGTAAATGAGTTTATTATAAATGATGAGTTAATTATTATAAAAATAAAGTATTTGTTTTCAATAAATGTAAATGGGAAATATTTATAGTTTCATCAATGGATGTGAAAAAACCTTATACACATTCCATATGAAGTTGATTTGATATTCAGTCATACCCTTGTCAGTATAATCACATTAATACCAAATTATGTCTTTAGGTTTTTTAGGTTGCATAATTTTGAATAGAATAATTTGAATGACATAGAAATAAAATATATAAAATTATTATTGTTAATTCATTTCGGCATTACATTGAGATAAGGGGACATAAAAATGAAATGGTTTTAGGAAATATAATTTTTATATGTCCAAATCAATAATGTTAATTTGAATATCCCCAGATACATTATGATATTTATGCACCACTATAATTAAAGTAAATTGACGTTGAATTGCCACTCTAATTAAAGAGTTATTTCCTTAGTATTGTTTAAAAGAATAATTGGACTTATATAATTGATAATATATTAAGATCTAGTAAGGAATACTCATTTATTAATTATTTCAAAAAAATTGGTTAAAATGAGGATGTTACCTCCAACTCTATATGGAATGTTAGATAGGAATTTGGAGATCATCTGGTCATTTAATCTCTAGCACTATCTCAATGGGATAAATACAGTAACATTGCTACTATATATTCAACACCTAATGATGTAGTTCCTGAGTTGGAATTGTAGGATATTTTTGTAACCACATCAGATCTAGGAGTCTCAGTTTTCAAACAATTATTTGATGATGTTTCGATAAAAAATGCATACTTTCTATTTTTGCTGAGCATATTCAGTTGGTTTTTCTAGCATATGAGATATCTACTTATGATGAAGTGTAAATTCCAATTGACACTATTCTTATATTGCCTCTTAATAAAGACAAAATAGAATCCTAGTTTGAACACACATTAGTTGATCAAATCCCCACATCACCTACATCCTAAAGAGATGAAACTATGAATTATATTATATAGTTTATATATAATTCAATACCCTAGTTCAATTCATTCCCCACCTATTATGTATGATATTTTACGATCTATAATAAATAGTTAGGAAGGTTCTGATATTGATTGATACTTGTTGAATTTTTCCTCTAATGTGATGATAATATTTGATAATCATAAAAAATGATTTGATGATTTGAAGAAAGAGCTAATATATTCCAAATATTAGATAAAAACTAATTAAAAATATAGTGTCTTGGGATGAATTTTTTAATCTGGTTACTATGATGGCCTCATTGAATAAATTAGTAAAGAACATCCAACTAGTGAACTCAATTTAATATAGTGTAATTTATAAATATGTTATGGCTATAAAGCTATTGTAAACGTTATTATAGGAATATGTGCTACAATATCTAAGGTAAATGAACATGGAGTACTTTTTGAATAAAAAAAATTATTCAAGAATATCTATTAGATCAATCAGATATTTCAGTGGCTTCACTTTATGTAATTCAATGTTTCCAGACTATCATGAATAGATTTCACACATTGAAATGTGTAGTTTTGATCACATTTTAATTCTTTAAGAGGTTTTAAAAATTTTCCAATATATTACTATGTATTCATTTGTTCTATATTATCATATATTTTTCAAAAAACTAAATTCGATCGGACTCTAATTTAATAACAAATCTAGTCACTTAAAAGTGACATACTTACTCCATTTCTATTTCCTAATTTTAGTAATGATGAATTGGATATTTTAAGGTCACAAAAGATGTTATTGAGAGATAATGTCTTGAATTGGTGTTTCCATTAATGAAATAAATTATTTTCGTTTATATTTTATTCATTTTTATGAATGTCAATAATTATGAAATATTGGTAGTATCCAAGAACATTTGAATTATTTATCCATCTCCTACCAAATATGTTAGTAGAAAGCATAAAAAATTTGGAACTATGTGATGGGATCTTTAAAAAGAAGTTTTACAACTCTCTATAGAATATGTATAAGATTATTCTAGTTCCATATATTAATAATAATCCCTTATTGTGAAATATTAATATAATCGAAAGGGGATTACTATATACAGAACTCTCATGACAATTTCTCTAATTCAAACTGCAACTGGTTCTACAATTACCCAAGATTCATCATGTAGTGGAAGTGAGGTTTATCATGTATTTATAGATCCAAAATAGACATAGATCTTAGAATATCCTATATATAATGAATAATAAATAATTTCAATGTCCTGACTAATATGATTTATAAAAATATTTATTAGTAACCTCCTACTGGTCCATCTAGTTTTCATACATAAGCTTCAATTTATTATTCATCTTATAGATTTTCCTATATAATGATTGAATCATTTAATGGGATTCAAAAAAATGTTTTTTATTCAAATTCTCACATTCACAAATAGGATTTCATAGAAATTTCATATTTTTTTAAATCTGATAAAATCATGAGGTTTTACTTTTGTGGTTGTTCACCCTTTTCTCTCTAAGGAAAAAAGAATCATAGAAAGAAATTCATTATATAATTATACAGGTTCTTAGAATGGATTTGATATTTTCATTGATCTAGACAATATTTATATGAAATAAAAAATCCATGGTTTATTACATTGATTCTACTGACACAAAAGCCATGTCATAAAAAACTACTATTACAATAGATGTTTTGAGTTATAAATTTTATTATTTCTGTATAGCCATATATAATCTCAATAATTTTTGATAATTGATCCAAAACATTTAAGATATTAATTAGTTTTTGGAATAGATGATATTAATATATATCTTTAAAGAGTTGTTCTAGCTCTATTATTTCAACCACTAACTACATATTCCCCCTATCCAGCCTTCATGAATCCTCAATCCAAACATCCTAGTGAATTTTAACCAATATAAAAACTTTTTTCTTCTATATAAGTTTTAAATATGTATTTTTTTCTCAAGTATATATATATTTATTCACAAGTGAAAATGGATGATAAAATTATTTTATCATTTTGAAGTAGTTTATTTATTAAATATTTTTCTTATTCTGTAATGTTTATTTTTATACATTTCTATGTTCTCGTCTATCCATAATTCAAAATTACCATTATATTTTATCTATTCATTACTCAAGCTTCTTCATAATTTTTTTTTCATCTCATACACTATAATTTTTGTGGAAATGATAATGGGGAGAATATATATATGACAAATAAAGGGGAATAAGAAAGAATAAAAACAAAAAATCAAAAGTAACCAAAATTATATATTTATCTACAAACAAATATTTAAACCCATTAAAAATTTAATAATTATTGTTTAATGGGTTTTTTCGATCATCAAAAGGGGAATATTATTATACTACTAATGTATTTACAACATATCCCATGTACATTATTTTTTTTATGATATCTAAAATCCTTAAAATGTTCTAATCAATATTCTATGAATATTTTTCTAGATTAATTCTTAAATAACCACATTATGAAGAAATTATAAAATTATGGATGTTTTTTTTATTTTTTCATTTAGTCAAGAAAAATTGCCTACGTGAGTAATTTTGTTACATAAATTTTTTTCTACATCTGTAATTGCGCTATTTTTTTACTTTTATATATTTAGAATAGGTTAAATTATAGCTTTTATGATTGGAACTATTCGGAATTATAATTATAGGATCAAGGATCCTCAATGTTGATATAATATAAATATTGAATATATTATAAAATGTATGAATTGTTTTTAAAAAATAATGTAATAACACTTAAAAAAGAGTCTCATATGAAAAACATGGCACATAAATTATATTAAAAATGAGTGATTTACCCATCTAATGACTAACCTTTTGAAATGTTGGGTGTTTTTTAAGGACTGGTAAACAATGGATTTATAAATAAAAACAATAAATTTATTATTATTTATTAAATTTTGAATCCTTATCCCTCTCTATATAAATACTCTTGTGTAAAATCTATAGGTTTGGCTATATAATCCAAGGGATTTGAGTAGACCCATCTAGGAGATATTTTTATGAACCAAAATGAATTATGGGACTGAAATCAGTATCCATGAAGTTCGTCTTCACCCAAAGAGTTAATGAATCTCACCAATAATTATGAAATATGATTCCTTCTTCATTCATGATCAGTCCAAACATGTGGTATGACTCTTGTTTTTTTGTTGAGTCCCAAGTTTGTTATCACATGTCAAACATGAACCAATAATTCTAAAAAATTGTCTCAAGGTTGAAACATTGTTCTAAGAGTATTTATTTACCTTAATAGAATTAGAAATGGATGTTTTTTATCCTTTATTAACCCCTTATTTTTTCATTTTCTTCATTAACAAATAAATGTCACTTTATAATTATTTAATTTACATTCCTTATGTTTTTAATTTTTTCATTTTTCTATTATTCTTAATTTTTTCATCATTAGTATTCTTTGGTATTGGAGTTCAAAAATTACTAGGAAACCAATCATTAAAAATTGATATTTGTTTTAGCTGATCTTTTCTATGAGTTTGATTTTGGGATCCTAAGCATGATTGAGACAAACTATGGAGAAAAATAAG
This sequence comes from Viscum album, assembly GCA_963277665.1. Lineage (NCBI taxonomy): Eukaryota > Viridiplantae > Streptophyta > Magnoliopsida > Santalales > Viscaceae > Viscum > Viscum album. The sequence goes on along the minus strand of OY728161.1, from coordinate 1,993,109,337 downwards.
ATCCTATATTGATCATATATGGTCCTTTATGTATTAACTCATTTGTGTCAGTGTTTGGTGATATAAGGAAACATGAGATGATATACACATGGATTGGGTGGATAGAATCTAGTAACTAGTGATGATTATTGTTCCTTTAAACCTAAAATTAGTGATGTATGGTCATTTTCAAGGTTAGATACAAATAGGTAGTGCTGAAGGAAACAAAGATTGATTACTGTGTAATTCTACAAAATATAGGGTTAGATAATGTGTAGTTTCGATGAACACAATTTTTTCGGAACCCTGATGTGTTCTATCATTTTAAATGAAAAATTTAATATCTTGTGTTTTGTGCTATGTCCACAAACCATGTGACCCAATTTTTTAATCTTCTAGTGTATCTTAATGGTACGCGGGCATAGACATGTCCATAGTACACATGCATAATTATAATTCATAGGCATTGGTAGGTATAAATATTCCTTGGGATGGAGGACACGGGAATACCAAAAGTATCCAAACACACATTGTTTATACATTTTACACACCATGTAATTTTACCAGTTAATGTTGAGGCACCCATTCTCATAACTGTAGATCATTAATTATGTTGTGTATTACCTTGTTCAATCCAATGATTATATATTAAGGCATCCCATTCAAAGAATATAATAGGTGGCCCCCTTTGTATTGTTCCTGGATAGAGTCTCATATACCCCCATATGTCTCAGGGTGTGATCCTTTATCATTCTTATCTATGATAGGATAGTTATCCCATTATAGAGTTCTATGGACTATAATTATCATCCTAGTTGTTTACACATTCTAGGGTAAGTTATCCACCATAGGCCAAGGGTTTTAACCCATTTTTATGTATAATGATCATATGATTAAAATATTTTAAAAATTTATTGTGATGACCTATAAGAATGACCTCTTGTATTAGAACCACTAGTGTTAGAAATATTAGAGGAGTGAGTTATCCTAAATTAGTGTCACCTTAAAGTTTTCAGAAGATCCCTTGGTTGTCAGTATATTTGTCACCATACTTTGTGAAATGGTTTCAATCTTATGTGTATTTGAGTTATTATTGTTATTATCTCAATTTTTATTGACATATCATAATGATGATGATCTGAATTCCCTCTTAGATACATTGTTTTTTTGTGATTTCAGGGTTTCCTATAATTAATGATATATTAACCCCTGAATGGTATATTCTCACACATTTCATGTATTATGAAAACAATAGTATTTTAAACAAAGTCATACTAGTGGTAGGATATGGAACGTCCTAATTGATTTAGAGTGTCTATAGTTTTTTCTATGAGTTTTATTTAATAAAACCCCACTCATTATTAGAAATATGTACTCTTCAATAGTTTTTCTGGTCTTGTATTTTTCCATTTATAATTTCGTGTACATTCATCATACTCTAATGTGTAATATACAAGCATGCTTTTATTTTGTAAGAAGATGAATTTTACCTGTCAATATTGTATTTGTTTTCGAAGATGTATTTATAGGTACATGTACCCTATGATATGGCCTCTAATTTGTGTTTTACATCTTCAATGTTCTTTTTTCTAGCCCTCGGCCAATTAGAAGGGGGGTTGGGGTGTCATAGTCAACACTCTTCCTTCTAGGTAGGCCTATGTGGTCTAGGCCATTATAGAGTGGTATTAGAGTATATGTAATATTTGGAACAAATATTAGAAATATTCTAGATGTGAGGATTGGTTTCGGATGTAATGAAAAATTATTAAAGTTCCCCATGATTAGCTCTCAAGCCATGAAACCATATTTTGGGGTGGAAACCAATGTTTCCATTGACCAAGAATCTAACAACCTTATTTTTGACTTGATGTGTATATTAACTATTTTTAGGGAAAACATTGGTTCATGTATCGTTCAGGAATGTGGTGTGGTTTCCATTTCCTACTTGAGTCATCTCCCCAGATATACTATTTGGTCATGGTGTGTCATGAGTTTCACAGGATTCCTCCATGAAAATACCCATATATAATTATAAAGTTATATTTTGAGGATTATATACCTAGTGGTGGTTATTTAGTGTATTGACCTTTGTAGGAGGTGGTGCCTTGAGGTTGTTTTCTTGTATTGCATCCACATGTTGTGGAACAGGATTCTCTAGAAGATCCATGAAATGATGATTGTAGGATGGAAATTCTCTATGATATATAGAGGAATAAATCCCCATAATTATAATGGATAACTATAACTTCAGGTATTAGTAGACTATATTGGGGAATTTGTGTAATTTTCTAACCTTGTCAAGGCCCATCCCAAGTAAAATTTGGTCCTAAATTTAAATCTTCTACATTTCTCTAAATGGATATAGTGGTGTTTGGTGGCATCGATTCCCGATGAGGTGACTCACTATTTGATAGGTCTTGAAAATATATTCATAGGGGATTTGACCCACCTATGTTGCAAGGAGAACCTATATAGCTGCTTCTCGGGCTCTATCATGGCATATTGAGAGTAGCTAATTTTCCATTGACGTTTACTGACCTGTCATTATACATCATGGTTATGGGTTGAGATTCATTATTTTTTTTATCATTTATATTTATGAGTCGCATTCATATACATGTATAGACATTAATATTATCCCTTTTCATTCCTACCAAATTTTTGGTTCTCAGGTGATCCTTGGTGGTGGAGATATTCTTGGCGAAGCAATTGTGGAAAATTACTATTGGTAGGGTAAATACAATACCCGAGTTATTGAAAAATGGTAACTAAGAATACGCTGAGGGATCTAGGTGTCAACCCAAGACATCTCCCATGGGATTGTATGATAGTCTGATCTACTGATCTCACTACACCTTGTTGAACCATGCAAAACTATGGGATCTAGTTGTCGGGGATGAGGCGTCTTCTATTAGTTAAGGTTTGGACCAATATTAACTATGAAATATTCTATGTATGAAAATTTTCAATAATAATTCAGTGGGGGTTTTTATAGGTACATATGTAATCCACACATTACTTATCACATCCCCTAATCAAGATCAATCAATTCTAGGGGATCAATTTGACCAAATCTAGAATTTGAAGACTCCTACCATGTAAGATTCAGTGATTAGACACTCTTGTTGATAGTATGACTTATCTCATAGAGGAAAGAGATTTAGGTGGGATAATTTTTTCACTAATGAGTCCCGAAGGAAACATTTTATGTACGTATTTTCTCTCTATGGTTCATTAACCGATTTATTTTTCAATGATAAGGATGTGGTGTATCCATGTGGATAAGATGTGGTTTTCATTTATTAATATAATGGATGTTTGGGCAGAGTATAATGGGAACATTACAACTACAATGCAAAGAATTACCCATTACTGCACTATTATTACCCTGGGTGTAGTAGATGTCATAATATTTTATCTTCCTGCGGTCATGAATGATTATGAGTACATTCTTCTAGAGGTTAATTTTGGTATACATACATATTGAGATATTGAATAATGTACATAATTTTACCCATATACATCCTTGATAACACTTCTATCATATCAGATGGAAAATAAGGATATTTGAGAGATAAAGGTGTCTTGAAAGATTTATATACTAAGGGCACTGTTAAACCCAACATGTCACCTAAGTGAGCCCCGGTTTTGTTCACCATAAATGAATATGGGTAATTGATTTTATGTGTAGATTACCATAACATTAATCATGTGAATATATAGAATATTTATCCCCTACTGTTAATTGATGAAATATTTGAATAGTTGAAATGGGTGAAATGATTCTCAAAGATTGACCTTAGGGTTGGCTATCATCACGTCAATGTTGGTGATGATGATATAATAAAGTTGGAATTATGATTTCACTACAGTCACTACAATGACATGGTGAATCATGTTTGTGTTATGAACTCCCAAATATTGTTCACGGGACTTACGATCTATATATATTTACCCACTCAATGATAATTTAATGGTATTTGTTATCTATGAAATCCTTTTGTAGTTATTATTGGAGAAATAGAATTTGAGGAACTTGAGGATAATCTTTTACATACTATAATAGAACCTTACTTATGGAATTCTCTCCAAGATTAATTTTATTTTTTTATATCTCTACATCCTAGGAAATTTCATCTCAGAAGAAGGTGTTGTAGAGAACCTAGAAAAGGATGAGGTTGTACTCTCTAAGTAGTGACCCAAGAGCGTGTTTGAGGAGTAGTGTTTCCTTGTCTTTTAAGGGAACTATTATATTTTAGTTATAGATTTATCATTTATAACTCCACCCTTAACTAAATTTACCTGAAAGGGTTAGTATTTCATATGAGATGATAGGTCTGAGAATGATTTTGTGGTTTTTTGAAGAGTTTATTGAGTTCTACCATATTGAATCTATGAGAGGAGGGTGTTGAGTATGTGGTGCGCTTTGATAAATCCTAAACTATTTTAAATTTATTTATATTAAATTTGAATTTGGTTATTTCCTATGGGTCTAAATAGGTGATTACAAATTAGAAGAACCACATAATTCATGATCAAGGAATACTAAACGTTGTCTTTTTCAAGAAGTTGTGTAAAACCTCTCTTATGGGTAACTATTTTTTATATATTATAACCAATAGATCCTGAAGTATATATTTTAATAAGAATATCATGACTTTAGATAGAGTAATATTATATAGTTAAATGAAATTTATTACATTTAGATAGTATATAGAGTCAAATAGGGAACCATGGTGGAAGATTCTCTGTGGAGGAGATCATGTTCACAATTTTTGATCAAGGGATTGGATTAGTTGTCCTCATTACAATTGTCCATTCATTATGAGGATGATTTGAATTACTTCATATCAATGGTTCTTACCCATCCAACTATTTTATATTATATAAAGAATCATCTTGGAGATATAGATTTTGATTCTCTATGTTTTCAGATATCCACAAAACATACATCTAATGAATTTTTTATGTTGGGGACCATATCATTCTTTTGGGAGGAGGGACCATGTAACCATGGACACTGTGAGGGGAGGTAATGTAGATGTATCATTTATCCCCCTTAGTGTCATATTAATGAGTAGAATATTTTTACCACTAATATCAAAATTAGTTCTTATTTGATAGATGAAGAGGTGTATAGTTTTTGTTTTCTCATGATGTCTCACTTGTCAATAGGTGAAGGTTGAGAAATTGGTTTACAACGGTTTTCCATAAAACCATGAGGTGTTTTAGTAGATGTTAATTTGGATATCTATAGAAATCGTTATAGGGATTACACAATTATCAATAGGTCAAAATGCTATACGAGTGATCGTAAACTAACTCACCATGTTTTCCCATGTCCTATACATCTGAGAGCATAGATTAATAGAGAGCATAAGATGCCTTTATGTATAATAGATAGTCCATATCCATGGAGTTCCCTTGAAAATAATTTTTCATACCGATGATTATTTTACATAATTAATATATATAGGATTATTGTAGTCCTTTTAGTCTCATTTCTGTTTGATCATGATGTTTCACCCCTAGACAGAGGACCAATCTAAGGGAGTATTCAACTTCTCGAGGACATGATTCAGCCTGTTAGATTATAATTTTTCCATTATTGGGGGCATCACCATCACCTGGTATATTTTTTATAAAATAATAGTTATAACTCCATTATATGTATGAAACCATTTTAAACCTTATATGATAAACCCTTTAGGTAACCTATATCTTGGGCTGGTCATAGTGATTCCACACCAATTAGGCCAGAGTTTGTGCATGAATCAATGTATGGATGAGTACTACCCAGAGACATCAAAACTATTATTTGTACCAAAGAAAAAGTCCATTGGAATTAGATTATTGATACCATATGATAAAAAATCTCTCACCTCGGTGAGGATTTAAGAGATTTTGAAATTACGGAGTGTTATCTTCAAGATTCAGTGGTCATTTATAAATACCTCATAGTGATTGATATTTAGAATACTACATTTCCCTACAACCATAATTTTACTTGTTTTATGATATCATTCATGTTTCAGTATTGAGGACATATTTTCATTACATTTCACAAGATAAAAACTTAGGAGACATATATATCTTATATAGAGATAGCTTCATTGAGTACATAGTTTAGATCAAGGATCTACCTCCGAGGATACTTCAAGGAATAGTGATTCCTTTTGTGTTTTTTTTGATAGATATTATTGAATATTTAAAAGAACACCATTGAATGTAAACCCCTATGTTATCCGAGAACCTTATTTTTTTAGATGTATTTTTTCTTTTTCGGATGTAAGGCACTGAGGTGATGAGAATATAACAAACATTTTTCCTTTAGAAAATATGTAATATTTTGAAGAATATATTTTATAATCAATGATGAGTCTGTATTTGATTATGAGGCCCAAGGATCCTCTGTGTTCATATATAAAAATATTAAAAATAATATATCAAATATCTCTATATTTTATAAAATAATTGAGTAAATGAAAAATGGGGTCCTGTATGGGAAATCTAAGAACACCATTAAAAATGATTATGGGTTTTACCTTAGCTGTGACATAACCATTGTGTGCATTAGGTGTTTTGTTTAAGAGAGGTCATTGATGGATTACTAAATAAATAAATATTTTCATTTATATATTATTAATTAAATGGAGAGAACCAATCCTATTCTATATAATTATTCTTATTGAAAACCTATAGGGTTAGGTAAACAACCAAATGGATTTGTAAAGAGCCCTAGATGAGAATCATTAATGAATGAAAACAAATTTTGGGTTGGAAATCATATTTTAGGGCATTTAAATTGATAATTTGTGTTCTTAGATCTTGAAAATCACAATGATATTGTAATTTTTCTTCTTCACAGAACAATCTAACTCAAGATAAATCTTTTGTTTCTGTTTATTTAATCCCCATTGGATTAACCCATATTTTATGTAAATAAATATATTATAAAAAAATGACATCTGGGTTGAGTTTTCTTTTATGGGTATTAATTTATCTTCTTATAATTTGTAATGGATGATATTTTTTGTAATCCATAATTATTACCTTCATTCAATGTTTTCTCTAGAAATAGATTAAGAAAAATTGGAAAAATATCAAGGTTTCATTCCACATGTTTCTATTCTTTTTATTAATCCATTTTTCTTCATAAAATCATTATATATATTTATTTTGGTCAAAGGATTGAAAAATATTCATAATAAAATCAATTCACAATCGATATTTGGTGAAACATATAATTTTATGGGTTTATTTACTTGATTAAGAGAACTGTTGAAGAATGATGTGGTGTTATTGAAGAACGAAAAACATTTGGGTGTTCTTCACTCATGTGTTTTAGCATTCAGTGATGAAGGGGAAAGTGGGATGAACCATAAGTAGAACGGGAATCTGGAATCCATCTATTGGTGATGATTTGAATTTGGTCAACAATAGATCCTGGATTCATGGATATTTTATTTGCTAGACTGAAGGAGGATGCCAAATTGGAAATAACTCATGAAGGCTACAATATTCTAGAAAATATAATGCTACGCATCTTGTAGTTCGAATGAACATACATCATATGGAACCTAGATGTAGTGGTTAGGGTATTATAAATAATTGAATATCACATGTTTTTTTATCATTCCACATGTTGTATGAACAAATATTGGATTCCAATGGTGTATCATAGGGCACATAGGCATAGAAATAACCAATGTAAATATGCAGGGATAGATTACATTGGAACGAGCTAGAGTACACGATCATGGTAAGGAGGACGGAGTCATACACAGGGCATCCAAGAAGCATTGTTTATACCATATACATGTTGTGTAATTTTCGAAGGGTATGGTGAGGTTCCTGTTATCTTTATTCTAGAAATGTATCTTTCAGGGGCCGTACAATGGTCCATTCCAATTCTGTTATTATGGGGAATCACATCCTGTTCATATGAGGAGGGACCCCTCTTAGGATTAGTATTGGATATAGTCAGGTATCCCTCTCTATAGAATAGGGTGTGATCCTCTATATTTCCTCTCTAGGTTTTTTTGGGTATCTTACATCCAACATTTAGGGAATGTGATCCTCATCGTCATTTTTTAGTTTAGATAGGGTAAGGTATCCTCCATTGGCCCTGGGTGTGATCACCTATCTTTGAATAGAGAACTTCTATGTTCCATTGATTACATCGTGAGCGAGAGGCTTGATAATAATGTTCTCTTGCACGATCACCACCAGTGTTAGCAACACCTGTGGAGTGAGTTCTCCCATATGTGTGTAACTTTTATGATTGAGTAGAATAAAAGGTTTGAATAATGTCTATAAACATACATTGATACTTGGTATCTATTTTTTGTATATATGGGTTATTATTATAATTCGTTCACTTTTTGATTGACATATCTTCATGACTGTGAGCTGAAATCATTCCATGATAATTTTTTTTGATTTCAAGGTTTCCTACTACGTATTATATAAACACCACTATATGGTCTTTAACAAGACATATTGTGTCTTATTCAGGTGAAAATTATTATAATGGACTCTTAGGAGGATCAAGAGGAGCCAGGTCTTAGTTGGTCTAGATATAACAAGGTTTTTTAGGTGTTCTAATTTATAGTTGTCCCCTCGTTATTAGTATGATGAAATATTTTATAGTTTTGATATGAATATTTTGTCCCTTTATGCTTTACAGTACCTATTTCATACTATGATTTGGGATATAGATGTATGCATTCAATTTAGTATCACTTGTACATTACCATTCAACATTTTATTACTTCTCTAAGATGTTTGGCAGTGTCCATGTCTATGTATCGGTACCCTTTTATAAGGCCTCATATGTGTGTTTTATTCCGTACTAGTGCATTTCTCTATACCTTGGCCTATTGGAGGAAATCATGGTGTGTCTAACTAATCTTTTCACCCACCGGACGATCACTAGTGGGATGAACTATTATATTGTACAACAATGGGCTACCTAAATTGGATACATGATGGAATTCCATATACAAATCTAGTATGCCATGGGATTGAATATATAAAATTTTATACACAGATAAATCACATACATGATAAAAAGGCTAGTAGATCAAATATCTACGTGAATCAGTTGCATGGAAATTTGGCTACATGAATTGGATCATTGGAATATTCGGTTATATGGTTCCAATTAGTTACATGATTCAATCTACTAAATGGTATTTTTATATTTGAGTAAGATTTATACATGATTTGGATGTTTGGTAAATTTTCTTCTTAAATAACATCTACATTGATCAATTTGGATACATGAATTCAAATACATGGAATTTGGCAGTGTGGTCATCCAGAATCAGCTACATGGGTCAAAAAATTCATATAAATTACTATCGGTGTACATTAAGTGGATTTTAATAATTCTTTCTACTAATTATATATTTTACTTATTTTTTGTAAAATATGTTTTCAAAAAAAAGGAAAGTATCAAAAATAGAAAATTGTAGTTAGAATTTATTTATCAGTCTAGTTGTGGTTATTTTTTTTGTGGAAATGGGCATCTTGAAACTAATTCTGATGCCATGTTTTAGTTGTTATTTTTTTTGTAAAAATGTCTCTACGAATAAATGAATGAGTATTTTCATAAGATAAATGATAAATAAAATAATATCTAAATAAATCACTAAAAAACACACACACACGCACACACTCTCTCTATCGAAGATTTCATTACCACTTTTCTATCCGATGAATAATAAGTAAAATATTCTTATATTTTAAATATTTTCTTCAAGAAAAATATTTATATTTTTTAAAATAATCTCCATGATATATACATCATTATTATCTTTTCTCATAGGGAGATCCGCATTTCTATCCTTTTCACCTTATAACTTTGTGATTAATTTTTTTAATATTTCATTATTCCTTTCTACTATTGGATGTTAAAATTCATTATATTGAGTGCTAAAAGATATTGTTTTTTTATGTCCTTGTAGGAGCTAATAATATGATCCTATATTTAATTCAATTGATGAATACATTCAATTATTTGTTCGGTCACTGGGAAAGATATAATTCATGTAAAATAATTGAGTTCTACGAGTTTATCATTGGTGGAATGTGTTGTGAACATTTTGTCCATAGAGCCAAAATAAATATTTTTTGTCAGATATTTCCCAAAATGATTTTATTTAAGAAATATTATTTTGATAAAAAAATGAATTGGAATTACAAAACCTTAATATATATTGGTTTTATGTTAAAATAATTTAATAATCTCAATTCTCCCCCCAATTGAATCTTAGTGGAGTTGTTATCTGATAAAAAAATATAGATAACCATTGTTTAATGGATTTTTAAATGAAATTGAAATTTCATTTCAGGAAATATATTCATGAGTTATTTTTTGGTTATGGGATATCATATATTTCAAAAATTTACAAATGTAATAACCGTAATTGACACACTCATTTTGTTTTCTTATTTTTAATAAAATTTAAATGACTTTTTAATTACATTAAATAATTAAACTGATGGTATTCAATGTTTTAAAATAACAGAGTAATTTGCAGTGGAAGTAATGAAAATGGTGAAGAATAATAAAAGAAGGATTATTTAAAATTTGAAATCTATTTATGAAATTTTTATTCTTATCGTAGTGTTGCATAGAATTTTTCCAAACATTATTAAATATAATTATAAAAAAACAACCAAATTGGCCATCTATCTACTAAGGAGTTCACATGCCACATTTGAAACCCATAGGGTCACTCATCCATGTAGTCCCTTGGGAGGGTTAGCACAGTGGAAGGATGAACATGGGGAATCACTCTCTTGCTAGGGGATATTTTGATCAAATACACTTGTGGAATAGGTTTTTTCAATGCTCGAGTGAGCGCCCACATGTGGTGGTCAGGACCACACCGAGATAGGAGGAGTGCCTCATTGGGATTGTGTGGTATGTGGCGGTGATCTTCATCCTCTGCTACCCTATCGACTTCATTTCCAACGGATATTTACATCAATCCATATAAAGGATGACCACTCATCCCACCTTTTTGATGTGGGTTCGAGGTGTTGTCCTTATCCATTGTGTTACACTACTCTACCACCACTCTCTACCACTTCCACCCAAGTCTGTTGAGCTCCACCACTCCTCCACTATCAAACTCACTTACCACTAATATATATCACTTTTCTACATCTTCTAACATCAAATAATTTCCATTATTACTACCAATATCCAATACATGACCCATCATCACCACTGAGGCCGCCAGTCACAATGAACTACCCATGATGCCATCATCTGATTCATTTCTCTCACTATGACCATTACCCCATTACTTATACACTACCATAGGATGACCGTAGTTTATAACATACATGTTCAACTCCAGCTTCCCTGGCATCTCCATAACTATATACTATCGTGGATCTCATATGATGCGTGGAATGTCCTCTATGAACTAAATTCAAGCCTCCAACATCAACTATTACAGCTGGTGGAGAAGAGTATCACAACCATGAATACACCATCACAGGTGCCACTACATTTCATTTCTCATTATCAAACCATGCTACCATTATTCATGCATTCCACATCTAAGACCACCATGAATCCCATCAATAAATAAAAAATTTTCTACTATATTTGGAATTTCTTCCATGCTAAGTAATTTAAACACTTTCCAAAGTTAGTGGTTTCAAAATTGACACTCACAAGTCTCACTGATGGGGTTTCTTGTAGTTCCCACCCCATCCTGGGATTTTTTTTGATCCTTGAAGACCATGGATTTTGTGGTACACTTCCTAAAAAAATATAAATAAGTCCATTCCTATCTTAAAATAGAATAATTTGACAATAAGGGGGATATTTGAAACAATTATTAGCTACTCGAAATTATTCTTTCATATATTTATATCATTTCAATTTTTCAATTCATTTTATCATTCTTTATTTTTCTTTTAAATTGTAATATTCTTATCTTTTTTTAAATTTTGTTAATTCAAGAATTTTATTATCATAAGGTATGATTCCATCCCAAAATCTATTCATCTCTTATTTTCAATAATTATTCTTCTTCTATTAATTATAATAATAATAAAATTTTTATTAATTAAATATTAATTATATTTTATATAAAATTTTTATTATTTATGTTTTATTTTATTTTCTATTATTAAATTTTATTTATTCCTCTCTCAATATCTCATCCCAATTCCTTTTATTTGCAATCTTTTTTATTATATCTCCTTTTCATCCATTATTATTTTTATTTTTATTCTCGTTATTCATCGTTATTTTTTTATCGTTCTCTTCCCATTAAACCAAGTTATATATTATACATGAAAATAAGGGGTTGACCTAAGGGATCTTACGAGGGAGGTCAAGGTGCTATTTAATTTTTCTTAAAGTTATTTTTTATTTTTTCAAAGGGTTGAGTAGAATTAAAGTGTGAAATGAATGTACCTGATGTGGTGAATTCCCACCAATGTCATGCATATTATAATATTTCTATTATTTTATTCAATATAATTTCCCTCTCTCTATTGTTTAAGTGTTCACACAATTTATTTGAGATTATAAATGGATTAAAAAGATTTTATAGAGATGGATCCTAAAATATGTCACCTACTAGAATAATGTGTATCAACAAAATTGATTGAAATAAGATGGATAATTGTTATTATTTAATAATTAAATGATTTCATCAAATTTTAAAGAAAAATATCAATTCATATATATTTTTTTGTTTTGGATTAACAAAATGAAATCAATAAAATAAAGGAGATTGATGATTTAACTAAATACTAAGTGCTTAATTCCATAGCTTATTCTATTTAGAATTTCATGTTACATTGAATTAACATTTTATCATGTCATTTTTATATATATTAAAAACCCAAAAAGAATCATCATTTTTTAAAAACATTATAAATACCCAAAAAAAGAAAACTAATAGGTGATTTAGAGGAAGTAAGTGAAAAAATTGACAAGGTCCTCAAGTCAGATGACCCTAGTTTTCTACACTATTTATATTGGAAAATAATTATCTTTTTCTATACCCTAAGACAAGCATGCAACAAAACGGATTTCATTATTTGGGATCCAATCAGTTATTCATTAAATTATTCAATATATATATTTTAAAAATATATTATTACATTAATAAAAAACAAAAAACATAATAAATTCTTGTTTAGTATTTTTTTCGAAATAATTATATTCTGCATGAACTATTTATTCACAAGTGCTAGAAGTAGTATTTGAAGAACCATAGTATATAAAAGAAACTATATACAACTTTTCTATTTTGATAAAGGGATTTTAGATTCAAATTAAAAAAGGTCAGGTATTAAAGGACCAAAAACATAATCTCAAAAGGACCCTTGAGAAACTAGTGATTGATGGATTGGCCAAAGGCTAATTGAATTCATGGAGTATATCCCATTATTTTATCGTGAAATGAATAATTCAAAGTAAACATGTTCCTTTTTTCCACCCAATACAATTGTATAAGATCCTAGAGAATATTTCTATGAGAAATTGAAGAAACACAAAAACAAATATGATATTCAGGATCTTTAAGAGATGGTGTAAGATCTTTATGGACAAAAAATTTGGATAACTAAATTTTTACAAGAAACATTATAGAAATATGAACATAAACCATAATATAACAACTTGTCTAACTTGTTTTATATAAGGAGGTGCAGGAGGAAGACATTTCAAATGAGACACATATCAGAGATTATAAATAACTACATGAATTTTGGAATGAATGTGAGGAGCTACATGACCTACCCATGACTTTAATGAAGAATATATTGCACCATTAATTTATGAAAACAGACAATTAGTGGAATTTGAAGTAAAAAAAGAGGAACCTTACTACCTACGTTCATCCATTGAATGTTTAATCCAATAAGAAATTTGTACTGAATAAATTATAGTAGTTGATGTAACGTCTCGGGTCTGGGTGCCACTCAATGGGTGCCCCGAACCCGGTTATCCACGTAACCTCAAGCGCATTTCCCCAAATGACAGAGGCTGCCGACTCGCAACAAGTTCCCAGGTCTGATTGTGCGAAATATATTCCCTCATTTGTAAAAGTGTATCGTAGCAGAATAAAATAAAAAGCATACAACATTAGTGGAAGCAATAAACCATTCACATTTAAAATAAAAAACTGTAGTAAAAGACAACCAACAGTTATATAGATGATGATGCAATATGTCTCACGTTCTATGAAAACATCCAAAACATGTTACACAACAATATATTATAGTATAATACAGAGTACAATAACACAAAACAAAACAGCAAATAGCATCGTGAGCGTAATCCCGGTCTCAATCTCCGCTACTCCTCAATAGCAATCAAGTACCTGTATGTGGACCCTTTCTCTTATCCACACATGTAGCAACATAGTCTGTATGGGATGATGACATGACCCAAATAGGGTGTGAGAAATAAATCCTAGCAGGCACCCACCCAAGTCATGTGATCAACTATGTGTAAACATGCAAACAACAGTGTGCAAAAGTAAATGCAATAAATTAATCATTACTCAATAGTAACTAACTTTACCAGTTATGTTTCCATTTTAATATTCATTTAATCATTCAATATAAGGAAAACCACTACAATGAATTTTCTATGTAAACAGTTAGTGTCCTCAGACACAGAAACCCATAAACATAGGTAATCAGAATCTTTCCCTCAGGTGTTTCCCTTAGGCATAACAAATATTTCCCACAGGCATACAAAGTGTTTCCCTTAGGTATAGAGTCTATTTCCCACAGGCATGGCAGAAGTTTCCCTCAGGCTAAAAGATGCACTGCCCTCAGGCTAAGTAAAACACTGCCCTCGGGCTAAATAAGTAACAGGGACATGCCCAACATGTAAACAAGATATAGACATCCAATTCCTATCATCTCAATTCTATAATCATTATTATAAAGGCATTCCCTTGGGTATCCTGGCCAAATGGCTAATCAGAGGAATGCACCCCTGGGGTGGTCTTAGATCCAAGCAGGGATCCCACACAGTTTTTTATTATCACATATAATTACTTATACAATTCTAGGTATTCAAAATAGTTAAGTCCTCATCCACACGACACCCCAACATGGGTTTGTGGCAAAACTATTCACACAAACGCACAACAGTTGGAAATTAAACACCAAGCCACCTACCTTAAACACCGCTAAATGGTATAAGCGAACGAAGATCCTCAAATCATCCAAGAACGGAGTATATATGAGGTAAAAGAAATCCAAATTTAATCTCAAATAACATCCATTAGATGAATAATTGGAAATAACTACTGATGGAGAGTGGAGGGCATACCCTTGCGATTCCAACGAGATCATCAGAGGTGCAAACAGATTCTTGATGCTCGATCTGGAGATCCTCGATGGTCTGGCCTCCTCTCCCAACTCCTTCCTCCAGTTCTAATCCAATCCTGTAAACATGGTTTGCTACTACCCATTTTAAGTGATAAAACAATGTACACGGCGTGTACTTCTCAAGTACATGGCGAGTACATTTCCCATTTAACTGTTCCTTTGGCGGCACCGCCACACTGTTCATCTGCCGACATGAGTACACAACATGTATTCCTGATCACACGGCGTGTACTATCATCCAGATGGCGACCGATTCCATTGCCTTACTATTTTCCTGTCGGCTGACTACATGGCGTGTAAATATCCATTACATTGCGTGTAGTCGGGTTTTACACCCTTCGTTACCAACATGCCCACACACCCTGTGTACTCATCCCACATGGCCAAAGTACACAGCGTGTGGAAATTTACATAGCATATAGTCCCAAAAATTATGATTTTCCCCATTTTCTTTATTTTCTCAAAAACACTAAAGTAAAATAGAAAATAAGAAACCCGTACCACAAAAATAAGAATCGATTTCTTACAAACTTCCCCCCTTAAGGATATCCGTCCCCGAATTTCCCTTCTAAGGGTGGAAAAGATAAATCTCAGAACAACTCTAGCCACTGAGCACGTACGCCGGTCTCCTTCTCATACGTTTCGTCCTGCGTTAGGCCATGTTGCCTTAGCACCTGTGTGAGAGGAACTGACCAGCCTCGGAGAACTTTAGTGCTCCTATCCACGATACGAATCAGATGCTCTTCAAATAATGAATCTACCCTCAATCTAAACCTCCTCGGTCTGAAAGATGTGAGATAGGTTGGAATGATAACAACGCAACTAATATACATAGAAGAAGTCATGCATGGCTCGACACCTCTGTGGTAATTGCAACCGATAGGAAACTAGCCCGACTCTCTCCAGAATCTCAAATAGCCCCACATACATCTATGAATGTTTACCATGTCTCTTGATCTGTCTGTGTCCCAACCATGGAGAAATATGTAAAAAGTCCTGATCCTCGACCACGAACTCCAACGGTCATCGGCGGCGATCAGCATAATATTTCTGACGAGATTGTGCGGTAGCCATCTGCTTCTCAATCAACTGGATCTACTCAGAAGTCTCCTGCACTAGCTGTGATACCAGTATAGCAGCCTCACCTACATCTATCCAGCATAATGGTGATCAGAATGGCCTACCATATAAATCCTCATAAGGTACCATCTAAATATTAGCCTAAAAACTGTTATTATAGGAGAACTTGAATTGGGTTATGTGCTTCTCCCATGAGCCCCCAATTTCTAGGACGCATGTGCACAACATGTCCTCAAGCACTTGTATCGTACGCTCTGACTGGAAATCGGTCTGAGGGTGGTAAGATGTGCTTAGAATCACATGTGTACCCAGTTCCCTCTGAAAACTCTACCATAAATGAGACGTAAAATGGCCCTCCCTATCTGAAACGATAGAACAAGGGACCCCATGAAGATGTACGATCTCTCAGATATGAAAATTCCTGATCTCATCTACACCGAAGGTCTCCTTGATCGGAAAAAAGTGAGTTAACTTCATGAGTCTATCCACAACAACCCACAAATCATCATTTCCTCGAGGTGGCCTCGGTAAACCAGTCACAAAATCCAACGCGACATCATCCCATTTTCACTCTGGGATGGGTATCTACTGTAATAGTTCGGCTGGCCTCTGTTGTTCCACCTTCACCAGCTAACAGGTGTAACATCTTGTAAAAAAACTTGCTAAATCTCTTTTCATACCCGGCCAATAGTACTGACATCTCAATTCACGGTATATCTTGGTAACCCTGGGATGAACTGCCCAAGATGAAGCATGAAACTACTCTATAAACTCCTCACGTATATCCCCTAGAACCCACACCAGTCCATGGAAACGCAGTACCTCATCATTTCCTATCGTCCAACTAGGAGGAGGGTCCTCACATGCCACCGAATCTCATAGAACTAGGCCTTCTGAAATAGATAGTTGTCTCATCCTCACCCTATCCAGGAGGGTAGAAGTCATAGCTAAAGATGGAAGATCGTTTTTCCCCTGACTGTCATGCACCTCCAAATGCATCTCAAAGAACAAAGCCATGAGATGACAATCACCACTGGCCTCCTGCACTGCCTGTATCTGAGTCTTTCTACTCAGTGCGTCAGCTACTTAATTACCTTTACCAGGTGTATAGGCATGATGAATGTCGAAGGACTGGAGTTATTCGACCCACCTTCACTGGCTCAGATTCAATTCATTCTGAGTAAAGATATCCTTGAGACTTTTGTTGTCAGTGAAAACCACAAAATTCACTCCCAAGAGATAGTATCTCCAACAACACAAAACACGAACTACTGCAGCCAACATGAGATCATGCGTCAGGTAATTCCTCTCATGTGGCCTCAACTGCTGAGAACCGTACGCAATGACTCGGTCTCCCTATATCAACACTTCTCCTAGCCCAATACCTGATGCATTATAGTAATCTGTATAGATCTGCCTTTTCTCTGGGAGTATCAGGACTGGTGCTGATGTCAAACTTCCATTCAGATCCTGAAAGGCTGTCTCGCAAGCTTATGTCGAAACAAACATCACACTATTCTTAGTAAAACCCTTCAACGGTGCTGCTAAGTGTGAGGAGTCCTGGATTAAACATTTTTAGTATCCAGCCATCCCCAAGAAACATTGTATCTCAAACAAATTCTTAGGCTACTTCCAAGAAACTTCTTCTCTCACCTTCTCTGGGTCTACTGAAACTCCAACCTATGAGATGATATGACCTAGGAAGTGAATATGGTCCATACAAAAGTGTCACTTTGAGAGCATAGCATATATCTTAAGCTCTCTCAGTGTACTCAATACGATTTCAAGATGGGTGGCATGGTCATGTCGAGTTTGAGAGTACACCAAGATGTCATCCATGAATACTGCCCCAAAAGAATCCAGATAAAGATGGAACACACGATTCATTAGATCCATGAAAACATTTGGCACGTTCCTTAGTCCAAACGGAATAACCAAGTACATGTATATACCATATATGCTCTGAAAAGATGTAAGCGCTATGTCCGACGATCTCACGTGCAATTGATGATATCCTGATCTCAGGTCAATCTTGGGGAACACTCATTCTCCACGAATTTGATCAAAAAGATCATCATTCCTCGGCAAGAGATATCAGTTTTGACCATATACTAGTTCATGTTCTGATAATCCGCAAAGATTATGAGGGTACCATCAACCTTCAAAAAGAGGACCGGAGAACCCCAAGGAGAAGTACTGGCTCAGATGAAACCCTTTGCCTGTAACTCCTCTAACTGCCTCTTGAGCTCCTACAACTCAAGTGTGGCCATCCTATAAAGAAGAATAGACAACAGTTCTTCTCCTAGCACATTCTCAATAGGGAAATCAACCTCACACTCTGGAGGTAGACATGAAAAGCATCCGCGAAGTCATCCCTGAAACGATCATCCTCTTGAGGAAAATCAGTCTGACAAGTCCCCTTATCATCCCGATATATACTCTCGATCTGATATGTTAATCCACCTTTCCCAAGATGTTTTAGTCCATCTCGACTCGCCTGAACATCCCATTCACCTTTTTATAGAAACTCTCCACCCTCTGGTGACGTGAAACTCAACCTACGACGATAGCAATCTATAAATTCTCAAAAGGGAACCAACCTGTCCATCCCGAGAATGAAATCATATCTCGTCATCTCTATGACATAGAGGTCCCATAGAAAGTGACACCCACCAACATCAAGGGGGAACTCTTTGCACTGATTCACACAAGTCATTCTCATTTCCAACGGAGTGTCTATCGTCATAACATTAGAAGAAGAAGAAACACAGAGCCTGAGGCTCTCCACAATAGGTACAGATATGAAACAATGTGTATAACCCATATAAAAAAGTACTGGAGATAAGATAAAATCTATAAGAATAGTACTTATGACTGTAGAAGGTCTGGGATCATGCTCTTGCTGGGTCTGTTGTACTGCATATGCCTGCCCAGTGCCACAGCCCTACGACACAGCCCGGCTACCCTGAGCTGTCCCGCCCTACTGCCTCTGAGATCCTAGTGTCTGGCTACCATGGCCACGACCACCATCTCTACCTATACTCCCTGATGTATTCCAGTTCCCCGACTGCTAAGAAGCCACGGGTACTGGTCTTGCACGTGGAGTCTTCACAGAACCCTTCTGACTAGCCACTGGTGGAAACACCCTAAAAAAGCGCTGCAGATGACCCATCATGCCGCAAGATCAGCACTCCACGGAGTCACGTGGACACTACAGTCTCTTGCGCCTCTCTCTAATGCAATGGTAGCAAAAGACTAGTCCACCTAATGAAACTTCCAGGCTAGTACTACCACCGTGAGAGAAACACATCTGTCTATTCCTCTTACCGGTTGAAATAGTACTAGAAACTGGTGCCAAACCACCCGGTCCTACACCACTAGCCTCCCGAAGATTCCTCACTATAATTAGCGACTGGTTTACAATAGAATATACTGATTGCAACCTGAAAAAATTCACTAATGCTCAGATGTCATATTGAAGACCATCCTCAAAGTGTCTGGATCTCAACATCTCATCACCCACTAGAACGGGTGTAAAGAGCTGAAGCTCGGTGAAGCGAGCAGAATAATCCATCACAAGCATAACACCCTATTGCTGGTTCATGAACTATTAATCCTTATCCGCCCTCAGCATCTCTGGAATGAAGATGTAATAGATGACTTCCAAAAAATATTCCCACACCATGTCTCTATGATGCTCTGTCTAAGTAGTAACATCCCACCACCTCTTGGTGGATTCATGCAGCATATAAGTCTCGAGCTTGACCCTCCGCCCTGGAGGCATCTCCAGATGCTCGAAGATAGTCTGCATAGACCCCAGCCAAGACTTCGTAGCCTATGGTCTTCCATTCCTTGAAAATCTAGGTAGATGCTGCTGCGGAAATATACGATTCAGTTCAACCATAGATGTGGCAGCAAGCAGTGCTCCCTGAAAGGTTTGCATGAACCACATAAGGCCTTCCCGGAACTGCACTTTTATGCTTGTGTCAAGTATAATGGCTAACACCGCATCTGGCTCTACTAGAGGATCCACTAGTAGCCCATGGCCCACCACCTCTGGAGTATAATCGTTGCCGCTCTCTTGTTGAACAACACGTGGTTGTCTCGACGGCATGACTCTAGAAGGTCAAACACACACATTAGATCCAGATTATCAAGACTGAAAACGAAGGGACCAAAAAGGAATAGGAGGAAGAAGGCATTTCAGGATTTGGAAAACAAGACTACATGGTGTGTAGACTGACTACATGGCATGTACCTGACTTCACTTCCTCTGCCCATGTCCTTCTACACGGCTATGCCACACGACTCTCGTTAAACAAAACTACATGACATGTATATAATCTACACGGAGTGTATGGTGTAAATTCCAACTGCCCGTGTCATTTGTGACACGATCAAGAACATTGCTTGACACTACATGGTGTATTACACCCGAACACAACATGTACACCACCGCATTTCCCATCCACACGTTCAGGTCCAGACAGTCTGTCCTTGGACAAGATTACACAGAATATTCCTAAGTTACACGACGTGTACTTGAGGAGCTTCTGGGACCCGATTCATTAGTTAAACGGCTAGATACATGGCTCACACTACATGGTGTGTTCCAGATGGACAAGTAGTGTACAAGAAAGGATTTCACCAACTTGTGTTGTCAGTTACATGACATGATCCCATGTCAGACTACACGGCATGTTCCACAGTCGACATGACATGAATGTCTTAAGGTCTCCCCCGTCCATGTTGTCAGTCACACGGCTGACACGAGGTCAACCCTAAACAGCATGTATAACTGGTACACTACGTCTTCTCCCAAGTCTTTCCCTCCCCATGTCTTTTCCCACATGGTCTATGACATGGGAAGAGACTACACGACCTGTACATAGGGTACACGGCGTGTACTTATTTTTTTCATTTCATACCAAACAGAGGAACACACGGCGTATGTCTGTAGAACTACACGGCATGTATCCAGGTGTTTCTGGATAGTAAGCCTCAGATATAATTCTGGAACCCATAAAATACTGAAAAACAACACCTATGTTCCAAATTCCGATTCGTGAGGGCCCATACTCCCCACGAATCCATGTTTGGCATCTTATATGTGTTATAAAAATGTAAACAAGTCAATGATCCACCAAAATCCCGTCATTGAGGGCCCATACTCTCCAAAAACCAATGATTGGTGTTCATAATATAAAACGACTCACAAAAAATACCCTATCACATTATAGGTATTAATCAAGCAGCTTTCACAACAACATGCTTTTCTAGCACAACAACTATCACAACAACATGCAATTTCTAATGCCCCTACGTGGCATGGAACTGTACATGGCATGAGATTTCTATCATGTGACTAAATGATGCATGAGATGGAATACCCTCATCTCATCAGGCTGCAACTAAATAGAACCCATGGATAAAATATAAACAGCACAATCACAAGTGTGTCACCCAATGGTGAAAATCAAGTCAACTGTAAAATTTGAAAAATAAGAAAAATTGCAATAACTGAGGTAGACTAGAATCTCCCTGTACACAGGTTAGCTACTCTCAGGCATAGATTATTACCAACTACCATTTTTCCCTATCCCTTACTATGTCTTTAAATAGTAAGTCAAAGAAAAGAACCACCTTTGATACCACTTTGTAACATCTCGGATCCGGGTGCCACTCAACGGGTGCCCCAAACCCAGTTCTCTACGTGACCTAAAGCACATTTCGCCAAATGACAGAGGCTACCGACTAGCAGTTAGGGCCCAGTTCTGATAGTGGGGGAACTTTGGCCTCATTTTTCAATGTGTAGCGCAATTCAATAAAATAAAAAAGCATACAACAACAACGAAAGCAATAAACCATTCACATTTAAAACAAAAAACTCTAGTAAAAGATAACCAACAGTTATATAGATATTGATGCACCATGTCTCAAGTAATATGAAAATATCCAGAACATGTTACAGAACAATACAGTATAGTACAGTCCAGAGTACAGAAAAACAAAACAAAATAACAGGTAGCATCGCGAGCCTAAGCCCGGTACCAGGCACCCCTACTCCTATGTAGCAATCATGTACTTGTATAAGGACCCTTTCCCTTATCCACACCTGTAGCAACATAGTCTGTTTGGGCCGAATACATGACCCAAACAGGGTGTGAGAAATAAATCCTTGTAGGCACCCACAAAAGGCACGTGCTCAACTGTGTCTAAACATGCAACAATAGTGTGCAAAAGTAAATCCATTAAACTATGAAGTACTCAAAAGTAACTAACATTACCAGTTATATTTCTATTTTAATATTCATATAATCATTCAATATAAGTAAAACCACTATAGTTAATTTTCTATGTAAACGGTCAGTGTCCTTAGACACGCAAACCCTTACCCTCAGGTAATCAGAATCTTTCCCTCAGGCATTTCCCTCAGGCATAACAGATATTTCCCTCAGGTGTACAAAGTGTCTCCCTCAGGCATAGAGTCTATTGACCCCAGGCACGGAAGAAGTTACCCTCAGGCTAAAAGATGCCCTTCCATCTGGCTAAGTAAAACACTAACCTCGGCTAAACAAGTAAACATGCCTTTCCCAACATGTAAACAAGCGATAGACATGCAATTCCTCTCAAAAATAATTATATAATTATTATTATAAAGGCACACCCTTGGGTATCCTAGCCAAATGAGTAAACAAAGGAACGCACCCCCGGGGTGGTCCTAGATCCAAGAAGCGATCCCACAAAGCAATTTATTATCAAATTTAATTACCTATACAATTCTATGTATTTAAAACAAGTAAGGAATCAGCCACACAACACCCCCACATGGGTTCGTGGCACAATGATTCACACAAACGCACAACAGTTGGAAATTAAACACCAAGCCACCTACATTAAACACCCCTAAACGGTATAAGAAAATGATGATCCTTAAATCATTCAAAAATGATGTAGATTTGAGGTAAAACAAATCCCCATTAGAAGACAAATAACATCATATAAATGATGAATTGGAAATAAAGGCATAAGGAGAGTGGAGGGCTTATCTGTGCGGTTCCAACGTGATCTTTAGAGGCGAAAACAGGTTCCCGGTGCTCAATCTGGAGATCCTCGAAGGTCTGACCTCTTATCATGACTCCTTCCTCTAGTTCTAAGACAATCCTGTGAATAAGGTTGGTTACATCCCATTTTAATCAAAAAAACAAACTACACGGCGTATACATCTTTAGTACACGGTGTGTACATTTCTCATGTAACTGTTCCTTTGGAGGCACTGACGCACTGTTCATCTACCGACATGAGTACATGACATGTATTATTGATCACACGGTGTGTACTATCGTATGGCTGGGGGATGCTTCCACTACCTTACTATTTTCCTGTCGACTGACTACACGGTGTGTAAATATCCACTATACGGCATGTAGTCATTTTTTACATCCTTCGTCACCAACATGGCCACACACCCTATGTACTCATCCCACACGGCCAATGTACACGGCGTGTGGAAAATTACACGGCATGTAGTCCCAAAATTTATGATTTTTCCCAATTTTCCTTATTTTCTAAAAAACAATTAAGGGAAATATAAATGAAGAAACTTGTACCTCAAAAATAAGAATCAGGTTCTTACAACTGACTGACTAAGTGAGTTGTTATTCTCTAAAAGTTTATTTCATTTGATTTTATGAAATATGAATTGAGTATCAATTCCCATTAATTTTAATTTTATGACTTATAAAATCATTGATATTCCTTACTGGAGGTAGAATAAATTGAATATTCACATATTGAGGAACACTTGGAGCTTCATGATTTCAGTTAAAATACATTTGGGGAAGCCCAAGATAAAATTTATGTTTCTAATAATTAGGAAATAATAAAATAGTATAACTTTTTTGATGGGTAGAATAAATTTATCACAAATTAAAAAATAAAAAATTTCCAGGTAAAAATACCTTTTTTACTTCCCCTTTGATAATTAAATTCGTGAATCCACTATTGATACTGAACTAGAAGATAAATAGAAGGTGGAAAAGTTATTGAACAATAAATAGGAGGATTTATACTTATTACCTCCCCCAACATGTAATATATAAATAATTATAAAGTAGGAGGATTTGGAATACACTATCCATGGGTCATTCCTCACAAATAAGAATGGGGTACTTGCTAGGAAAATCCACATATAGTGCTTCAAATCAAAGAAGCTTCATCGAACATCCGAAATTAGATGAGAACTTATGCTACCCTATGGAGATTGTATAAATATAGGTCCCACATGGGAGATCATACCAATACTAATCTCTTTCAATTAATTTTAAGGAATTTTGATTCAATATAATTTATTAATAAGTAGTCCTACGTGAGGCCCACAACCTCTTATATTTTTTTATCATAAAT
This sequence comes from Viscum album, assembly GCA_963277665.1. Lineage (NCBI taxonomy): Eukaryota > Viridiplantae > Streptophyta > Magnoliopsida > Santalales > Viscaceae > Viscum > Viscum album. Next base: position 1,993,084,482 of record OY728161.1, on the reverse strand, counting down.
GGCATTATTTATATGATTAATTATATATTTTATTTCATAGGACCCTGATTGTGTATGATAGACCCAGAAGTGATGTAGGAATGAGAAATAATATTCTTGTGATGGGAGTTTACTATTAATGATTTACCTTTTACAATCCCTATATTTTTCCCAAATCATTTTTTTGAGCATTAAAGTGGAAAATATCATAACCATACATGAATTCATGTTTTACATTACATATGTTGAAGACATGTGTTTCATAGGAATCCTATGATTAAATATTTTATGTTTCATTTATAATGGTATTTAATGATTAAAATGGATAATTAAATGATTAAAATGAAGGATATTGATTAAAATGTGGACTCATGATTTGAGGTAATTAACTTATTTGTTAATATGATATTTCTCAAAAAAATTAATGTTTTGAGTTTACAAAATTTATTTTAATTTAATTATTATTTGAAATTATTACATGAGTGATTTTATATTTATCATATGTCAAATAATGAGAGGATTTCTAGACCATGTACATACTATTTATTATTTTGAAAATTTCTTGAGTCATATTGGGACATTTCACCTACCAAAAAATTCTATTTAATATATCAAATCTATGAATATAAAAAAACATTTAAATTGATTAATGTGTTTTATAAAAATCATATATCCTTAAAATAACACCTTTACATAAATCCTTATTTAGACCATAGAAATATTGAATGTCCGGGTTAGGGATGAGATGTGTTCTATCCATTTTTATCCATTCTTACACTCCACTTAGTAATAACAATAAATTTTAATGTCTAAGTGTGGTGTTGAAAAAAATCATGGTGAAAGGTATGATATTAACTATGAAAATGAAATCAGGATCCTTATTGTTAGAATAAAGTAATGCTTGGGAATGAATCTAAAAATCGTAAAATGAAAAAAATCACCCAAAATGATAAAAAATGGATGTGATTTGGGAAAAAATCACCTTTACTAGACATATGATATCTCTCATATATTTTTCGGTGGTGGATATGATTGTTATTATAAGAAAAACATTTGAAAAAGGAAAAAAAATTAAAAGGTTCTTTGTAAATAAAAAATTGATATAAATGTATGGAAAATTTCAAATTGGTGAAAAAATCATTTTTTGTGCCTATATTTTGTAATGATATTTACATTGAATGATAGGGAGGTTGGGAGTATTTACAAATTGAATTTATCCTGACACATTTTATAATAATTTATAAAATATTGCAACATTTTTTACCCTTCAAATAAAGATCCCACTCACCACATATGCGACCCAAAGGGTAACCCAGCCATACGGGGCCTCCAGAGGGTCAGCCTAGTGGAATGAAACATATAGGAATTAATTACCATGTAGGTTTAATTATGGGATCAAATAAATGGGTGTCATAGGTTGTTCTAAGCTAGAGCTAGAACATATATGTGGTGGTAATACCACCATGGAGATGGGAGGACAACCTCATCACGACTGTGTGGTCCACTATGACGAGGTGAATAATTTGGCACCCCATCAAGTTCATTACCAAGGGAAAGTTTCATTTCGCCTTATAAATTCTAACTTCCAATCCCATTATTTTGATATTGTTTCAGGGATCCAATGTCCTCTGAAACTCATCCACTACTCTCCACCACTATTTACCAAGTCCATCTCGATCCACCACTCTTCCACCCTCATCCTTGATATCCGGAACTCGATGTCACTTGACCACACATTCTAATAAATGGGAATTCCATTTCTACTTCCATTACCAACTAATACATTGATCTTCACCACTAAGTCCTCAAAATCACCATTAACCACACATGATATTGTCATCCGTGGCATTTATTCCCCCATTTCCACTGCCCTTCTACTTCTCCACTTCTACGGGATAGACATGGATGATCACCCATGAGATTGAATTGAGAAAAATTGACATCGCCACAACTCTCCACCATTTGGATCTAATCAAAGGCCTTAAAACCCTCTATTATCCACATTCAACCATCCTCTAGTCACTTTGAAGGCCAAAGAAATAGAAGAAAATTTCCATTCATACACGACCACTGGTTCAACCCGCTACCACTGGTCATGATTAAACACTTCTATATTTCTTCAGTCCTTATATTTCTAATCCCACTATGAAACATATAAAATGTTGAATAATATGTTTCCCCATTTATATTTTTTTAAATGCATAAGAGTTTAAATAGCTTCCATTTCCAGGTGTTTTAGAATTTACACTTGTGGGTTTGTTGTATGTGATTTCAAATAGCCCCCCTGAGCTTCTTTTGGGTGTGTGGGGGATTGAATTACAATTAGGATGAGGGCCTCTCCCTATGAATATATAATGGTGGCCAAGCCTCACTACAATGTGAACCAGTCAACACTTAGGGGTAGAATCTACCTGTGTAACCACTGCTGTAATTTCTTCTCCCCGATTCATTATATTTTTTTCATTATATTTTATTTTTATTTTTATTTCATTTAAATTTATTTTTATATTTATTCAATATATTATTTCAATTCATGTATTTTATTTTCATAGTCTGTCCATACACCCCCTTATATTATTCTCTTATTTTATTCAATGATTTATCTTCTCTTAAATATAAGTATTACTGTTATTATTGTTATTATTATACCATTATTTATAGTTTACATAATTCTTTAGATTTTTATTTATTTTCTTTTTTTTGAATTATTATATTTCATTTCATCTTTTCTCTCTCATCCATATTATATCATTTTTCTTCATTTTATTTTAATTTCCTCTTTTATTATTCTTCTATTTATTTTTTTCCTCATTCTACTTTTTTTTTATTTTTTTTATTCTCTTCTTACCAAGCCTCCAAGTGATCTATTACCCTAAAAAATTGATTTTTTTTCAAGACATCGCTTGGAAATGATCAATCTGTTCATGAATTTTCTTTAATGTATATTTTATGTTTGTGGTTCATTTTAGTATCATGCATGAGTGAGGTGAATGTCGATGATATGCTGATTTCCCCCAATGACATGGAAATAAATATATTTCAATTAATTTCTTATAATCTATTCCCTCTATCGATTAATTGGTAATTCACAATATGGAGTTGAGATAATAAATTGTTTAAATTTCACTGATAGTGCTGGGTCCTAGAAGATAGAACCTCCTAGAAAAAGATTTGTCATCAACCATGATTAAATGAGGATGTGGAATTGAGGAAATAAATGATTTCCAAAATCTCTAAATAAAAATAATATAAATTCATCATGAGATTTTAGGATTTTATTATCAATATAAAATCAGAAAAAAATAATTTAAAATAACGATGGAACCCAAAACCAATCTCGAAAATCAAGTGATTTATAAATTTATTCTTTTTCTTTAGAATTTCATGTTGGTTTAAATTATCATTATCTATTTATTTTAGTTATTTGAAACCCAAAAAGATTCATCATTGTTTTCATAAAATAAATAAAAATATAAAAAGGAAATAATTTAGGTGACTTAGAAGAAGTAAGTGAAACAATTTAGAAGCATCTCAATTGAGACAACCCTGGTTAAAAAAATTTCATCACGGGGAAAATAATTTGATTTTTCAAGGCCATATGACATGCGTGTATCAAAAATAAATTTGATTATATTGATTGAGATACTACAAAAACATTAAGAAAAATATATAATTTTTCAACAAGTATATTTTTATAGTGACATATATTTATATATGTATATATATTCCCCTAATAATTATCAACTAATAGAAATCATTTTGTTTTCCATGCACAATGACCATACCCATACCATGTTATTTATGAAAAATAAACTCTTACCTATTACAAAAAAGATATTTTCAAAACCTAATTTTAAAAATATAATTTCAAAATTTTTAGTACAATGTTGGATGAAATGTACTAAAAATCATAATATTCCTAATCTATGGTCTCTTTTTTGATATCCATGTATTATAACAAAATTATATGTATTTTAAATATCCAAATGATCACAATGAGTATAAAATAATTCTAAAAAATAAAAAGAGAATAATTAATGTTAAAATTGAAATTATATTTTATATTATTAGATTTTAGTGTTTTACATCTACATTGTAGTTATTATAATGGTTTTATAATCATTTCAAACATTTAGGAAACATGGGTTCTCTTTATAAAATTTAATCATCATCCATTGATTTTTTTATACATAGAATGTGTCATAATGAATAAAAACATTTCAACTAAATGTCTTCCATTTAAATTGGTGTGATATAAATTCCAATAGAAATATGGATATTATTAAACTATAATAAAAATAATAAGTCAATCATTGGAAAACAAATTATGAAAATTTAACTCAATTATATATTCACAACAGAGTTTCCCAAACAATTAATGCTTGATAATTTCATTTATATTCTATAAACCAATCATGTAATGAATATAATCTTCATAAAAATTCTCTACATATTTAATGTAGGGCATATTTATATTTTATGACATTTTATATAAATGAAATTGTAACATTAATAATTTTGGTAGTGAAATTTGGGAGGTAAGGGTACACTTGGGAAGTCCTTCTGATCTATTTGTAGATCTATTAGATTGTCTTGACATTTCCTTATGTTTCTCCTTCTATTTATCTGTATGTAATAAAATACCATATTTCATACCTTTTTCCATAATTATTAAACATTTTCCATAAAAAATATTTAGTAAATGAAATAAAAAATATCATCATGTATCCTTATAACATTAAATTATAGTGTTATAAAATATTCAATTGAATGTTTGACTGGTTGAATATCAAGATCATCAAGTAAATTGGCAGATCTATTCTAGTCATGTATTCTCTATGAATACCCATTATCATGCGATATTTTTGAATTCTTTTCCTATGTAAAATTTCACCTTGGACATTTTACATTACAACTCTCTCAATAAGATGATGAATTTGTTCTAGTATATATAGATCATAATTAATTTCAACATAAAGAATTTTAGTAAAATAAATGTTTTCAATAGTTATCTTATAAATTTGTTTCAAAAAATAATAATGAAATAATAATTTTAATTGATTAAGGAATTAATTTTATAGTAATAGATAAAAATAAAATTGTGGGGATGTGGTTCTTCATATGGTGGTTCTAAAAATTTTTATTACTCTCATAGATCACTTAAAAGTTATTGGGTTTCCACATTATCCTTCTATATAATATTTTCTATAGAAATATCTAAGTGTGCATGTATATTTTTTATTTTCTCAGTTGTATCCACCAATGTATTATATTTCTTAAATTATTCTCATGGTGACACTATAAATCATGACCATATTCTTAGACAATACTATTCTAGATGCTTCATAGTCAATGAAAGTATCTTTTCTTGTACTATTATAGATTAATATTCTTGTGTATTCTGGGAATAAGAAATTTAGGAAAATTTGGTTTCATAGGTATTTAATATTGTTATAAATAACATAAATAATTTCTATTATGTGATAATTACAAATGATTAACATTAATTATATGTTTGTTTCTCAACAATTATTCCAATTTTATTTAAAAAATAATCCTTCAATAATCATAATGTTAGATGGGTGTATAAGAAGAATTTAATTCCTCATGATTTATATAATAAATTTAATATATTATTTTTTATTTTATATCTCATAAAAAATTTAATTTATTTTTCAAATACATACAATTTATTATTCATGTGATCCATACTCTTCCCTTGCATTATATTATGGATATAGTGGTATCAATGTTAGTAGTTTATTTTATATTCCACTTTTAGGTTTAATCTATTATGAATATTGAATCAATATTTAATACATGTAATTTCAAATAATGTAATACAAAATAAAATAAACCTTAAATGCTCCCTCCCCTCTGTGAGTGGGGAATCCATATCTCATTTCATGTTTTATAGGAAAGGATTTACTTTCCCTTCAGTTTCCCTAATAATATATTTTCCTAACATTATTTCCAATAACCATTATTGTGAATTTCATCTAGATATATTCTAATATAAATTACCTTTTCTGGGGATAATGATGATTTAATCAATATTTGATTCAGTAATAATTTTCTTCAATACATATATTGTTTCATAATTTCACAATAATTTATTCCAAAATTATTTTTTAAAATGAAGTAACAACATTTTAACAATTGTTCATATCAATGAGAATGGTTTTCTGGGTACTTACCCTGATTTTGCTAATGAAAATGGAATTTTTAGGGTAAATTGGTTTACCACATACATTCCATCGAACCATGAAATGGTTGTGAAGTCCCTTATTTTATATAATACACTGTCTTCATTGTGACCACCATGAAATGGATGTCAATTCCCAATGGATGGGTTAACCTCATTGGAATTTTCATCAAACCATACAGTTCATTTTTTTGAAAGAAAATATTTTTTTTATATTTAGAGCATAAAATACATATACATATCATGGTACCATTATAATTGATTCATCCTTTTACACTTTCTCAATAAAATTCACTTTTATAAATACAAATTCATTGATTTTAACATCACTCCAATAATCAATCCATTCCAATTGTTAAATCCTCAATTAGAATTTTTCATAATCTAACTCCCATATTTGTTTAAGTTTTTGAAAGTTTGAAATATTATCCTAAATATGAGGTTTAGCCTTAGTTATAAATACATATTCCACAATAATATTTACTCCATTAGTATGCAACATTCAATATGATTCTTTTATAGAATACGTACCTATTAATTACATAATCATTTTATAATAATATAATAAAATATAGTAATTTGAAAATCCAACAATGTTTTTATACAATTTAATTATGATTTTAAGATCATTTTTAATGAATTAATCTCACTACCATCCTATAAAATATTAGTTATATATATATATATATATATATATATATTATTTTTAGAATTAATCCCACTACAGATTAAAATACCAAATAATTAATTTATGAATTCTAAGATATGGAAAAACCCCTATAACGTCACATAAAACATAAATGTAGGACTTCTCCTACACTCTAATGATAATTTTGAAACAAAAAATCCAAAAATTCAATCACCGAAAAGGTACCTTCAATGAAACAATTTGCAGGGACTAATGTTATCCCCATTGGATATAAGTCAGAAAAAAATTCATCATATCCCCCGATAATATATCTCTTTTAAATAAAACCTTCAGGGTTGATTAGATTTTGGATTTACCTAAAAAAATATATTTGTATCATTTAATGGGGTATATAATTATATAATTTATAAGACCATATAATTATATCTATATAAAATATTAATCAAACAAGTCAACAATTATATAAAAAATTGTGGGGGAAATAAGATCTCCAATTCATATAATTTGAAATCAATTTGCTTTTCCATAGATGTAAACTTCATAAGGTCTATTAAATTACATCATATATCTATTAAAAATATGGAAATGTAGTTAATTTTTTTAAAAAATTATTGGTATAATAAAATATAAATCAATAGTAGTTAAATCATTCATCAAAACATGATAATAAAATTATTTCAATCACATACAATTTTTTCTATATTCATAAAATCAAAAAACTGTATTCTATATAAATAATTAAAATAAAATCATTATAAAAAATTATAATATTTCTAACCCATATTCCTCGTGTTTTTTAAAAGGGATTACTAAAAATGATGATAATATCGATTAATTTTTCAGATTGTTCATCACATATTATTGAATATGTTTCTGTACCTTATTCTAAATTCTCATCAAATTATGTCGTCTAATATAAGTATTTATATTATCTATGTAAACAAAATATTATTTTATATCAACAATGTTTTCAAATAATGTTTCATCCTATATTAGAATTAACCTTATATACAAATGGGACAACCTAAAATTCTTTGGATGAATTATCATGAAATGTTTCCACTTGCGTGAAATTAATTTATCCTCCCAAACAACATGGATATCAACATGAACTTTTAATTTCTATGATAATCAAAAAAACATAACTCCAGAATCAATTATCAATTTTAGTTCACTTATTAATGAATCCAAGTACACATAAATATCATTTCCGGGTACTTTTGGTGTTGATATATTATAATACTACCTAATGTACTTGTGTATCATGCATAACAATGAAGAAAAGTAAAAATTTATCAAAATAACCAACCATGCTCTATGGATGATACATTATACACAAAAATTAGCCATTCAATCACTATAAAACATCAAAATTAGGTTTATTTGATCGTTTCCAAATCCAGGAATGTCATGATCAATTTTCATCCACATAGGTGATTTTGTTGGATTATGAGTTTTCCATTCTTGAGTTTTTGAATCTTTATGACATGTTGGTTTCATATTAATATCCTCACTTTAATATATTCATATAGACCATAAAAATATTGGAATTTACCATAAATATTTTGAAGGACATTATTCATAATTCTTATATTGATTCGCACCGTGATTACAATATTTTTTATGTTTTTCATAGTCCATGAGAAATATTGTATAATCAGTTTTACATGCGTCTATTCATTTAAAGAACAAACAAATTGAACATAATATTTTTTAAAATCATTTTAAAAATAATAAAAGTCACTATATTTTGGTTTCATATCAATCAGGAGATAAATTACTTAAATAAATTTGGGTTCCCTCAATCTATTTCTAGCATAAAAATAGTATAGATTTTGTATAACTATTTTTTATATTTAGTAAAACTAGTATTCCATGGAATATTTTCACCACTATTTTACTCCAAATGAATAATTTTACAATCACACATTTCATCTCCAAATAAAATTTTATTTTCGTAAATATAATCGTGACCATTTTTTATTGTTTTACTATTGAATGCTCCATAAATCATATTATTTTCTTAGTAACTGTTTATATTTTCACTATCCCCATATTTTTTACAATATTTAAAACTCTAGTTTATTGAATAAAAAATATAGTGTCCTTCTAATTTGTATATAAAAATTTGGCATTAATAAAAACAATAAAAACATACAAAATTATTCAAGAAGAAACATTTTAAAACAATGTCACAAAATAAGTGAATTCTTCAACCCCATACTCATAATCATTTTTCATATGATTAAAATCCATTTATTTTTATTTATTATTCATCATATTGTGTTAAATAATATTAATATTTAATATTAAATAAATACATACAGTATCGATGTAACTTTTTTTAAAAAATTACTGAATCCTCAGTGGAGTGGGGAGAATTATTAGAAGTTCCCAATGTCCATATTTAAAAGAATGATATTATCCCAATTAAATCAATTGTTTCTCCATTTATGATACACCATTCACATGAGCCTAGAACTTCCCACTTTCATGAGTTAACATACACCAACATGATTCTCTTCTCATGTGAAGGCACTTGTGAGCCCAACTACTTCACACAACCTCCTTGCATGAGATTATATATGTGGTTTAGTACTCTACCTAGCCACATATAGAAACTGCCTCACATACCCATCCTTCATGCATAAATTTCCTCAGATTTACCTATAGATAGACTCCATGGGTCTCCATGTTATGATTCTGGGAACTTAACATATGAAAACCTAATTAAATGGGCCTCTATGTGACATAGACTATGTTCACCCTTCAGGTAGCGTAATAAAGCATATAACTTATTAGAGTAAACTGAAAACTATGGGTATTCTCATTACATGAAGAATTAAAATATCAAAACCTTCATGAGATGTCAATTATTCCCTATTTCTCTATTTCAAGGGTGAATGAACCAAACTAAATGGTACATTAGAGATCTACTCACCCATGTCATGCGTGGAAAAATAAATAATTGGGAGAAAGCTTTTACTTGAACATCCATTGGGGAGAGAAATTCACCCCACACATAACTGGACTTAATATTCACTCTATTATATATCACTAGGTTAAACCTCTCCAATAAATCATTAATATATAAAACCATTACCCATTCCTAACATAACTATGACCAAATCACCCTAACCTTAATAGGGATCAATATTCTACTTACCCCAAAACATTAGGTTTAACCCCCACCCCATCGTTCATACCATAGAGAAATAGATCCCAATACAACTACTAAGGAACCATTTTCTCCATACCATGGAACTAATGCGACACTTACCGTCTTATCCATGGTATACAGACACTTCACCCTATACTTCATACTTGGGTGACATATTCACCCATGCCTAAAAGAAGGTGAAACTCCACCCAGGCCCCAAACAAGAGCATGACATTGACCTGGTCCCTGTACTAGGGCGTAAAAATCCCTCTTCCCCAATGTGTCAGTATAATATCACCAAGGTCTCCTACCTATGTTCTATCATTTCCCTTGTCACATACCTAGGTAAGAACTCTGCTATGGATTATTAAAATACATGATGGGGTTATGCATGCTAGAATGTTCACCTTCGATCATGTATCCATTTGATGAAAGTAATATCCGTCTTTTACTCCATAATTGGTTGGACATTGGATGACATAAAATAATATATCATCTTTGTAATGATGTTCCTTAACATTATAATATTAGTAAAGCTTCCCTTAATCATGTGGCTCAACTCGATGGCAATGTATCGAGTTGGTCACTTCATTGTTTCATTAAAAGAGTTAGGATTCCATTAATATGTGAATAATATTTGATGTAAACACTATCATATCTTCCATGTGTAGCCTTTATGTAAGACCCAAATCATTCCTCATTAGGATATATTTCCCATGTTTCATGTCATAAATCCTAGTACAGATACTGAATCTTATTGTAGTATGAAAATCACTTTGATGGATAGGTTTAATCCCCCCAGAAATCCTTATTTTTTCCCAGTAGTATAAATGTTGAATTTATTAAATCCATATCTCCTTACTCAATGGGATATTTTCTATGTGAAACAACTCTCCTGACAGAGCGGTATTCATAATGACACTAGTCACCCTCCCTTTCTCAACTATAAATCAGTACATAGTGTATACATATGTGGTCCTCCACTTTATTCATTAACCACTAATTATACACCTCGAAAATTATGTCCTAAACCAGCTTAGGAAAACCTACCTCAACACATGGATCAGCTAGCATCAAGTTCCCCATAGTGTTCCTAACCACTCTAGTGATGTTCCAACCATTATGGAATCAAAGAAATACAGCATGGGAACAATTTCCCACTCAAATAATCCCTAATAACTAGTGGATCTATTTTAAAAAATATTACACGTATAATCCATATATTCGAAAACCATTAAAAATATAAAAATATCCAAAAAATGGATGAACCAAAAAATTCATGTCAATGAAAAATGAGTCATCTAATTTAATCCATAATGAATAAAAATATGGAAACCATATCAAAATTAATAAAATAGTTTGAAAAGTTTAATAATACATCACCATAGGAAAAAAATATCAAAATCATACAAAAATATTAGAAATCACTAAATATAACCATAATATCTCATCACAACAGAAATCAAAAATGGATTACCAAGAGAACGATATCTGATATAATGATAAAACAAGAATCGAGTATGAAAAATAAGAACTTCATACACCGACATTGAATACTTTGTGTATAGGGTGTGATCTGGAAGGCCATGTGATATACCATAATCGAAACTATAAATTTTCTTGAAATACAATATATTATAATTTTTCCTTTTTTAAAATTACTAAATTATAAAAAATATTCCTTTAATAATAAAAAAGAAACATTTTGTTTAATATAAACCTAGTTTGAATACTTATAAATAATAATTTTCTTAGATTCTATATAAATGAAAATAAACAATTTTCCCATAATTTAAAACATTATCAATCCCAAAACATTAATCAATCATTACCTTATTCATTTGAACACATCATTCATTAATATTTATTGGAAAACACTTTAGAAAATAATACAAACAACATGAATGAAAAAAAGGACTATTATATAGAATAAGAGTCACAAATGTAAATGATAAATACTAAATTAGTTTCACATTATATTAGGAACATTAGAGTACCTAATAGGTGGTGAATTTACCTATATATAAAATCCAAGGAAAAAATAAGTTTCATGATATACACCTTGGTCCTAGTAGGAAATGATCCTACAAAACTAATAAAATTCAATCCACTTTTTATCCTATGTTTTGTTTAAACAAATTCACAAGATTCCCAAATAGACCATAGTATAATAATCATGTTAACCCAAAACATTTCTATATATCATGCTAGAGGGGAACTAACCCATGTTTTCTATGAATATGCGTATCATGCAACATTATATGTCACATAGTTACCCAAATTTCCATGTCCATGGAATTGTAGAGGTGATAAAATATTCAAGAGATAATAAAATAGTAGATCAAATAGTCATAAGAAACAAATCTCACCTCACCATCGTCAACCTCACATAGAGCAATCCATTTTCCACTATAAACCCATCACATAAGAATATATAATCCATAAATAGGATATACCAGTACAAGAATAATTTAGGAGGGTTTCAAAAATATTAAACCATTTTATTTTCCAAGGTTCAAAATTGTCCTTTAAAATAACCCAAATTATAATTGTAAATAATATTTTAATCAATGAAATTTTTTTTTTTATTTTTGAAATAAACTATAGAATCAATACATACACCATTATCTAGAAAAATATCCCTATAAATTTGTATTCTATAATTGAAAATTGAAAAAGGGAGAAATTACTCATTTCATATTGAAATATTTTAAAAGATTCCTATTTATAATTTTTTCACTTTTTTGGCACGAAAAAAAAAATTAATAATAGTACCATAATTTCATAAAGAAAAATTTTATTCCATTAGTTGAAATCATATGGAACACTATTCAAATTTTGTAACGATGTAATATATAATTAGTATTAATGGTATATTAATTTTTCGAAATAAGGGATTTCATGAATTTCAATATAATTTATGAACATGGAAACACCTACCACAAATTAGATGTAAATTGACAACCATTGATGGTGAAACCCATGAAACTAACGTAAATTCATTCTTGGTTACATAGAAAAAAATAACACTATGTTAGAACTGACACAAAACCCATATCTTATATTTCTTATAAACAGGGTTCTTGGGGAGAAAAAAACTCTAGTATAAGTGGGAGAAATAAGGAATTAGAATATAATGGAAAAAAATATCAAGTGGATATCTTTAAGATAACCTGAAAACCTACGGAAAAGGTCAAATATAAGATGAACTGCTATAGATATCTCCTTGAGATCATGACAGGACCACATGTGATAATAAGAGGTGAAATTGATGACAAAAACATATTATTCTAAGGGGGAAATTTAATTTCACTTTTTATGTAAAATTGGGTAGGTCATAATATTTCATCAGAATGTTTCCTCTAACCATAAGTAGTTCATGGGTGTTATCCCCACAACAAAAAAAACATTTCATGGTTTCTAGGATACCAAATGTATTTTTTAAATGGTTCCTTAACAATATAAAACTCCCCTACAACTATAATGTATCACCATGCATGGTTTTGCATAAAAATCACATATTTTTTCCAAACAATATCATAATATTGATAGAAATTATTTAAAAGTTTACATTCCTGTCCTAAATCTCTGAAAATTTAAATATAACTCAAAATTAAATCAGATTTAAAATAATAGTATAATGAGATAATTAAAAATTATCTAATCCTAAATATCCATTAGTTATATAGAATTCTCATAAGGAATCTCATGAATAATCACTAATTCAACCTATTTATGGAATATACAGTGTGAATCCACTATAAAAGAACTATATTCCATTAAATCTATCCTTCCTCAAAGAGTCATGTTCTGTATGATCTGATCATCCTCAGTCATAAATATTTCCTATGAAGTAATCTTTAATGTCCCAAATAATGCATGATTCATTATCCGGAATTTTCCATATTACTTTTGATCCCATCATAGGTGTCTCATTATTTTAATAAAAATTGTGAAAATCTTGAAAGTGATTCCCATACATAAGTCCCATATTAATATACTTTGGGTACTATTCACCTTGATGTGTTTATCGTTTGTTATTAAACCACAGGTATGGTAATATCACAAGAAAATAAATTATTCAACATAAAATTCCTAGTCATTGATTTCTATAAAAAAATATGTGTATAATTTATCTATATTGTTCATTGACTATATCCTATAGTTCATGTATGAACAATCATAAATGTATCTTCACTCATTCATCATTTCATGACATTATAAAAGAACCATAATGGTCTATTTCAAAACATTTTATAGAGTGATCTGTGTTAGATAAAGTGGAACATACCTATATTGTTTCTTATTCCCTTCATAAGTAAATGTTGGAGGCCCCCTTCATGGTCTTGATCACAAATACACACCAATTACTACATACCTAAATATAATAAATTCTATTGTGCCCAGGTTTGTAGAATTAAACCTAAAATAATAATGTAAATTTAAATGAAATATGGAGAAGCTTAGATATATAAATACATCCACATTTAAGTAAGTTATAGATCAAATTACTCTCATAATGGTATCCAATACCAAAGTTGTATTTGGGAAGTATTTTTAACATATCATAAATCTATAAAAGTGTCCCAAAAACCAAAATAATTCCACTCTACATGGTAAGATATGCCTGAACTCCGATATTCTCTACTAAGTCACATTTGATGTGTCATTTGTAACACCCCAGGTAATTCCATCTTATTCAAAATTGGTTTGATATTGGCTTAAAATCAGTGTGAATCAATTTCAAGCTAGAAATAATTACCAAACAAACATCTTCATATCTTTAATATAAAATATTAAATGGGTGAGTGACATTTGAGCATCAGGCATCTTGATTCTGTCAAAAGTAAAATGGTGAACCAGAAATGAATCTATTTCCCCTGAAAGTGACCTATTTAACATTATATTACTTATGATGATACAATAAGTATTTATTTTTTATAGTTGTTTACACCTTCCAAATCCTCAATACCTTCATTAACCTTATTGACTCTTTTATAGTTCTCATTGATACAAATGGAATCTTTCATCCAAAAATCATCTCATGTATACATAATGGTATAAACTAATTGATTTCATGAAGCACCACAGATAGAAACTGCTCTCTATATAGTGCGACCAACATGTGCATCTATAATAATGAGGTTAGTGACATTCTAACTCGAATAACTAATTTTATATACCAAATTTTTCAACACCAGGGGACAGATGAAATCATCATTGAGTATTAATTCAATAGATACAACAAAAAATTAGTAAAATTCTCTTATATCCATTAGGTAGTTAGAACATACCAATGGTTTTACCAAGGATGATCCATGACTAATCATGTGGTTATTATGTCCATGTATAATAGCTTCATGAGTGTGTCCCTGAAGTGAGACAATACTCATCTCCCTTCAATTTCGGATTGGAGGAGCATGTCATCATATAACCATTCCTATGGGGGATACTCCTTGTATGTATCATTTTATATTTCACCCCTTCCAACATATATATCCCATTATTCCCAAAAACATGATTTGGATAATATCTGAGAAATATTAGACCCAGTTACCTAGTCTAAGGAACCTAGCATGTCATTCTGAATATGGAAGTCAATAAAATTTACAGGTAAAACTCATATTCATGTTATTAATAAATAATTACATAGAAAATTTCTAGTGGTGACTAGAAATCATGAATGTATTCCTACGCATTCTCAAAAAACCTACCGGTATATCCTAAACATGAAATAATGGTAATCATTCATTACTGGGAAGAAACAATGGAGTAATTCCATATCCTGGTACCCATCGGTGATGCCCATCTGTATATTTTGGTGACATAAAAAAGGATAATTCTTATTTTTTTAAGTTCATTTATTAGACATTATAGTGTATAATTACATCAATAGATGATATACATCATAATACATTTGAATCCATCATTAGGTAGGCCCATATTCTTTATTGGAACAAAATCAATAGAACTAGTTAGAATATCACATTGGATTCTCAAGAGTGGGTCAATATTTCATCTCCCACTTAGTAGGATCATCAGAACATCTTTTTGAAGATTAAATATCCTAAGGTAATTATATCCCCTACCATATAATATTTTATTGTCATGTCTCCAAAGTAATTCTATGGTAATGTCATATCCCTTCAACTACCTCAAGCGCTCATCAACATATTCAAAAAATTGGCCATGTTTAGTATCATATCCCTAGTCTCTCTAGAGAAGTTTGATAATCTATTCATAAAATAACATTGAGTCAGGATAGTACTAAATAATTAACATTCAGGACTAATTTTCATATCCTAATTTCACCTGTGGAGGAGCAGGATTATATTCTTAACCTAAACCATGAATCATATAAGTATATTCTGATAGTGGCTAATTTATCAAATTAGTATCATATCATTATTGATCATGATTCTAGATAATCACCCTGAAATATTTTTTTGTCCATATTAATAAGAAAATTTTATATTCTAATGATTTTTTGGTGGTGTCCTTGGAGGGTCCCTCTTGATTAAGGTTTCTACCCATGTTGTGTGTCTCCTACAAAGATCAAGGAACAAACACATATTTATATAACATGAAGAACCATGAATTATTTTCATGGGAATTATATAACACTAAAGAAGGCCCATGTTTCTTTCCCAATTAGTACTAAAATTACTGAGGATGTTTTTTCATTTTAATTGATTCCTTAGAATAGTTGTAATTTTCTATAACAAGGTAAGAAAATATTAGTCATAACGTTTATCTCTAGGGTACTAATGCCAACAACATTAGAGGTACTTTAAATGTTTTTAACCCTGTAGGTCCTCTCAATGGTAGAAGTTTTTGTGGTCTTCTCTATTACTTAAAGAAGAAAATTCATAATATAACACTTCCTTCCTTCCCATCAATAACTGGAAACCTTTCATGTCATTCCTATGAAAGCCTAAATAATAAATATGGAGGTTCTATAACACCCTAAGTTATTATGGAACATTTTTTTAATATATTAAATTTTCATAAATATATTACATTTTACTATGTCAAAAAATCAATTCACATTATACTATCTTGGTGTAAATTACACACAACATTGTCATGGCATACGTACATGCAATATCGACATGGTATACTTTGCACACAACACATAGTTTCTAAAAAAAATATTTTTTTATAATTATTTAAATGAGATAATTATAACATATCCCTTAAACATAGTAATATGAATATTAATAAATTCAATTAAATTATATTTTTATAATATTTAAATATATTTAATACATATTGATAATTAAATATATTAGTTTTGGTAATTTTTGTATATATTTAAAAATATTATCTTCATAAATGAATTTCTTTTCATGTCCTTCAATGAATAAAAATAAAATTAACATTAGATATAGAAAGAATATTAATTTTATTAAATAAAAATAATTTTCAGATTTAGAATCTGGAATTTATCCTATAGAGAATGATTTTGATTTTTCTATGAAACATAATTTTTGGATGAATGGTGAAAAATATTGAATTTTAATTCAATACACTTTTTTAATGTAATTTTTTATTGGATAATTTATATATTAAATATATTTAAATGTGTAATTTTTTAATATTTTTATCAGTTGATCCAGTTTTTTTCATTATAATCAACTTCACATTGAAATTGACTTTAAAAACAAAGTAAACATTTCGATGTTTCTACTTTAACAATCCATAGTGTCGTCTCGTCAGCAGGATTATGTTTTAGATAATCACTGCCTCTTATGTGTTGGTAAGATGTAAGAATATATTACATAATTGGAATGAAAATAATATATAATTTATAATAAGGTCAACATAATTTTTGAGACAAAAAATATTATTGAATGCAGTTAAAATAATGTATAGCGATTAAGGTCAAATTAAGATTAACAGAGGAATAAAACATAAACATAAGGGCACAAATGACCTTTAAACATGCCCAAACCCATTTTTCTAGAAATATGTAGTCCATAAACCTTCCATTATTTATTATTTTTTGTTTTTTATGACTTCTATAGTTGTAGACAAGTGTACACCGAACATGTATTCAAAAAATGCCATGTATGTCATTTACCTTCCCTATAGAAGGCCACAAAATATCTTTCTTCAAAAAATCTCTCAAACCATGAAGGCTCGGTCAATATTTTACCAATACAATTACAAGAAACCCTCCCATACCACATTATGCCTCCCTTTTGTCATAATTACTTCCAAATAATCCCTTTGCTGAAATCCAAAAGGATTTACCCGATCAGACATAACACCCTCCCTCATGCTCCTTTATTTTATTTTCATTTTCTACAGACTAAAATAATCATATTACATTATAATACAAAAAATATCAGTATCTTAAATATACATAGACTTTTTATTCTATGGTTTTTACCTACATTTATATACACTTCCATCTAAAGGGTATCAAACATAATGTTTATGTGTACGACAAACTATCACATCACAGAATGATGACTGTTGATCTTTCATTTGCTGCCTCTCATGGAGAAAGTTATAACGTATAATATATTTATATATTTTATTTATTTTATTTATTATGTATTTAAGCTTTTTAATACTTTTATAACACATAACGTCATACATTATGTTTTGTGTAAATACAATAATTTTGTTTGTCGAAGTGTGGACTACTGACCCCTAAGAGCGTTGTGATTCATTGACATACTACATGGAATGTATTAAGGATAGGTTGATTGAACTTATAAGATATATATAATATATAATTATAATAGAATTATTATATAAATACATTTATATAATTTTATTTCTTTCCTTTAATATGATAATAAATCAAAGATGATGTTCATGTGTACGTATGGCCTTCCATCTCCATGAACTATGTATTCAATATTATGCATTTATATAATATGGATTATTATAATAAAAAAAAGAAAATTATTGATATTTATATCATGTATTAAATTATTGATATCATTATATATGTTTATGTACTAAATATAAAACAAATTAATACACATGTGAAGAACAAATCAGATATTACACGATGTGAAACCATATACGTATAATTGTTAACAAAATGGTAATATAATGTCTAAATGGAAACATATACATTATTTTATATAATAATAATATTTTTTATATTAAACTAATATTTATTATATAGTAGGTCTTAATGATTTCAATGGGAGTCAAGATACAAGGTTATGGTTTTTTGTCTCACTTTTATTCAGCTGTGATTTACAACTTATTTAGAAATCATCTCTTTTTTGTGGTGATTATACTAACCATAATATATTATATGATTTTTATCCTTACTTTTAAGGTTATTTAAATATAAATTTTATTATATATGTTTCACGGGGTTTATGTTTCATGTTTTACAAAAATAAAAAGTATTTTTCTATTAATTTACCTTCTTTGACACATATACCATGAACATTAAAGAACCATGTATTCAAAAATGGTTTAAAAGATGATATTTTAAGGTCATTTTCAAGGGAAAAATTGATTTTAAACTTTTTTTCGTGGTTTTAAAGCATATATTAAATTTTTTAATGTGTTTTCATGGATAATTGTTTTCAAATAATTTTTATACCATCTTTATATGACTTAAATGAAAAATTATTCCAAAATGTTATCAAAAAATTCATTATATGTATTAGAGTTTATTTTCTAGAAATATGATTTTCAAAGGGAATTATGTTGTAATGAATATTTTTCAATAAAGGAATTATATTTTCCATACGAATAATTTTGTTGAAATATATTTCAGAATTAATTCCCATCTAAGATGACATCAGTTGATATTTACTAATGAAATTATAAGAAGTCATTAAAAAATTTGAATAATATTATTTCACTAAATAAGTTATGTTTTGATGGAATGATGTTTATGAAACCCATTACTCTTCCATGGGTTGTATTCTTGTGAATCCAGTTTCTTTTAATGGGCAAGGCATTGATGAAATTATTATAAAATCATACTACTTTTTCAGAAGTTATGAAATAATTACATTTTTATTACATCTATTTTATTTCATGGGACTACGACATGATTTTTATAAAACCAATATTTTTATTTTGGTTCATGACGTCAATATAGTTTTATTATATTGTGGAACATGTATGATTTATTTTATTATGAGATGGGTTGGACATATATCGTCATCTAATGAATTTGGTAGTGATGTATATATCATGAGATAATGATGTGAATCAAGTAGACATGCCTAATCCACTATTAGAAGATTGGAAGAAATGATCCCTTCCGAGGAAAGGACTACAACTGGGGATGTTGGTGTGTCCCACCTAGTAGGTGTATCACCATGAATACAGATGATGTTGAAAACCAATCCACTATGGGAATATACAAATCCCTATCCGATATAGGAAGATAGGGAAACATAATTCCGTATAAGGATTGGAATGTGACTGGGGAGGGTGGTGTGTCCTTCCCAGTAGGTGTGGTTCCCATGAGGTGCCTTGATATGTTATATCAAGGTGTTTTAATTATTGGTAGTGGTATCACATATCTTTTTGTACACCAATTTTATGTCTTATCCCAATTATATTCTTTCATGGATTATGTTATATATATCCCTATGATTCATCAATTATAAACTTTCCATCTTTATACTATTATTTATACTTATGATCTTTGATATGAACGATATTATATTCTAATATTGTGATCACGTTATCATACCCCTATGATTCTATTTATACTTACATGCCTCCCTTGGTTACCCTTACTAATCAACTTAGCTCACACCTTTTTATGATTCCTTTCCCAAGATGTGAAGATATATATTATGGTTCATGTGATAAAAAGGTTTCTAGTAAAAAAGAATGTAATGATAGATATTGTATATCACATGTTTACCATTTTCTATGTTTCCATGTTTCCAGAGGAACTAAAAAGATATGGTCTTTGGGCATCTGTTTGTTTATTGATTTAAGTATTCTACAAATGTGATGTAATGTTAATATATAAAAAGAAATGGGGGTCATTGTTGGTATCTGGGAAATTTTTTTTGTAATCATTAGGAAGCTAGGATGATAAAACCTTAATGATAACCCTAATGACATTTATAGGGATATGTATAAGGATAATGAAAAATATTGAAAAATATAAATTTTATTTTTAACTGATAGAGTAAGTGGTTTCCTAGAAATAAGTTCCTATCTGCATAGTACAATTGGTCTGGATACAACAACTAAATGTGGCTATCATACAAATATTCATAGGATTATCAACGTAGACAAGCTGTTCTATGCCTGGATCAGAGTAATTTGGTACATAATAATGTTCCTGGCTACACACCTTGTTTAACACTCTTGGGGGATATGATTTTGGAATTAATGAAATCTTCATTAACAATCCGATACAATTTAAAAAGAATTTGGAAATGAATAACCTAAGATAAACCTACTATGTCATAGAATATAGAATGTGTTGTAACATTGACACCCAATGTGTGGGTTTTAATGATTATATGGTACCCCACTTTGGTAACTGTTACATTCACTTTGGTTTTTGGTTTTATTTAATGGATGTAACCTGAAGGAACTTCATAAATGGTGATTATGATGGAAATTTTAATTATTGTTCTCCTAAGAATCCAAAATCTATGAGAGATAGAATAAAAAACCTTGTAGTTATGATCATGCATCTTTCTAATTCTATGAACCCTGAACAGGTAAAAAACACAAAAATGAGGGAACAATGTTTTTCTAAGTCCTTTAGGAGGAAATTCCCTCCTTATTTTAGTGGGTCTTCTGATCCAAATTTTTCTAAACAATATATCAATATAAATAAAAAAATATTATCTTTTATCAAGGGTTTAGATCATGAAAAATTCATTCTAGATATTTATTTGTTATATGGTGAAGTATACTAGTGGTGTACTTTAATCAAAAATACAATAAATCAATATGAAATTGAATTTTTGGATTGGGATGTGTTCAAGAAAATATTCTTTGATATGTGATTTCATCATATTCTTCATACAATGAAAGAAACAAGTTCACTGAGTTGAAGAAAAAGTATGATGAATTAGTGGGTATGTACTTGGATAATTTCACCGGACATGAGAGGCAAACTTCATGATTTATCATCCTTCCTATAAGAAAATTTTATCGGTTTTTATTAGGCTAAATCCAAGTCATAGAAGGACATTTTCTATAAAATAAATTAATAGATATGAAGATATTCTAAATTTTGGAATCAATGTTAAAATGGAGGTCAGAATTACATGTCAATATCATGGTTTTAATAAGAAAACGAATATGGAGTGCAATGAAAAATCTAAAAACCATGATGTGTAAAACATGATCCTTCCTTTATTAACAAAGTGAGGAAATAATAATGGATGGAATTTAATTATTATTTATAATAATTTTTTTATGATTGGAATGGAATTACGTTATACAATTGACTTTCTCATTGATGTGAATAAGTTTATCAACGATAATATTACTAGAAATTTTAAAAATAATGTACCTCCAAGACTATAGTGCTTCATGTGTAAGGAAAGTGGTAATTATATTAACTAGTTCCAAAACCCAATGGGAAATGATTATGTTCGATGTCCAAAATCTCTTAAAATAAGTGATAATTTGAAAAATCATGCATTCACTATTTCTCAATAGGTATTCGATAATGATATGGTGAATGTTGCATATACGATCAACTCTAGAACTACAAATTTCTTATTTTATTCTCGTTCTACCCACTAGTTTATATATAAAATAATTTATATGGGAATTTAGATTCCACTAAAATATTTAGATGTAGGATTAGTAGTAAAAACCCATAATGGTATGATGATTTACTCTAAAATAAATGACTCCACCTCAATTCATTTGTGTGGGAATGTGCTTCCTATAAATCGTGCCATTATTACTTTGGTTGAATTTAATGTCATCTTGGGAATGGATAAGATTTATCTCCATAAATGCCACATCAATTTTGAGGATTGGAAGAAAAATTTTACATTTCAAACCCTCATACGACCTTACATCAATGTGATAATATGTATGAACATCATATAGAGATTAAATCTACTTTTTGATTATTAATTTACCATTCCTAAGAGGGTTTATTATCGAATTTTTGATGTGAAAGTCAACATTAATGATATTTCTATTTGGTTGGAATTTTTGAATATCTTTATAAATGTGTTTCCTATAATTACCCCATATTGTGAATTTTAGTTTTCAATAAAAATCATACAATGTTATAAACCAATATCAAAGACTCCCTATAGAATGGACCCAATTTAGTAGAAATAATTGAATAAGAAAATATAGTAAAACCTTGATAAGGGATTGATTTAGACAAGTGTTTCACCTTTTGGTCGACATGTTCTTTTCTTAAAAAAATAATGAATGATTTATGGAAATATGCATTTATTATTAGCTGTTGAACAAGATCGCAATCATGACTAAAATTCATTTTTCCTTTATTGATGACTTGTTTGATCAACTACTAAGAGCTCAAAAGTTTTCCAAAATTGACCTTTATTCTGGATATCATCGATTGTGGTTCAGGAAGGATGATATATCCATGAAAAAATTGCATACATGTTACAGACACTATGAATATATAGTGATGCATTTTGGACTTACTAATTCTCCTATTATATTAATTGATTTGATGAATTTAGACTTTAGAGATCACCTCAACTATTTTTTTGGTTACCAATATGGATGATATTCATATCTAATCAGTGTGAAATAAATATCCTGATGATCACTTGAGAACTATACTAACGACCTTAAGGAAAGAGAAAATAAATAAAAAATTTATAAAATGAGAATATTATATGTAACAGTTTTCTTTTCATTGTAACATAATCTCAAGACATGGTATATCATTAGATCTATCAATTATAGAGGCCATGGAATGATTTCCTAGACCACCCACTATAACCGAGATCCATATCATTCTACGTTTAGATGGATAATGTCATCAGGTTTTTGATATATAATCCTATAAACAAGTTAACTCAAAAGGGTGACAAGTTCTTCTATACTGTTGAATGTGAGAAAAATTTTAACTAACTAAAAAGATGGATATTCAGCACACCTGTAATTACATTACCCTATATTTTATAAGGCTTTATAATATATTTTGGTGCATCTACGAATGGATTGGGATCTTTTCTTATGTATAATAACATGGTTATCAATTAGGCCTTGTGAAAGCTGACGATTTTTGGGAAAAATTACCCAAATATATATTTGGAGTTAGAAGAGGTACTTTTAGATAAAATATCTATAGGCATTATCTTTAGAGAGGAAACTATGATATATATACCCATAATAAATATCTGAAATTTATATTCACATAGAAGTAATTAAAAATATGCCAGATTTGGTTGTTAGATATGATAATGTATTATGACTGCTCAATTTATTATTGACCTGGGAAAGAAAACATGTTGATTGATGCTCTATGTCAAAATTTTCATTCTAGATTATACCAAATGAGGATAGAAAAATATGAAATATTTTTGGACATGTAAAAGATGGATCTAGAAATCCTGAAGGGTTCAAAAACATCTCATCATTCAAAAAATGAATGTTCATCCATCATTCCAAGTGATAATTAAGGAGGTGCGGAAGGAAGCTGAAAAGCTAAAAAATAATTTTAAAATTTTCTTGAGTTAAACCATGATTAAGATAGAATAATAAGGTTCAGTGACCTTGTATGTGTTCCTTCCATACCATATTTGAAGACGGGGATGTTAGAAGAAGCTGATAGTTATTCATTTTCTCTTCATCGTGGAGGTAAGAAAATGTAAAGGGACTTGAATGAAAAATCTTAGTTGGGTGTAATGAAGAGAGAAAACACAAATTTTCTATTCTGGTGCTTTGTATGCTAATAAGTTAATGCTGAAAGACAAAATTCAACGAAGATTTTACACCTATTACCTATATCGGAATGAAAATGGGAGACCATCACTATGGATTTTGATATTGTAATTCAAGAAACCTCTATAGGTACAAATTTAATATGGGTTTTAGTAGATCACCATAAAAATTTAGAACAAAAAATCTATATCAGAGAAGACATATATCATGATCATCTTTCTAGGATACACATTATTAAAGTGGTAATGTTTTATGGAGTACCACATTTTATTCAGTCATATCAGGACCCAAGGATTACCTTTATGTTTTGGTGAAGTCTTTTTCAACCACGTGATAAATTCTTGAGTTTCAGCAGTACTTATCATCCTTATACATATAGTCATTTTGAAATAATGATTCAAACCCTAGGGGATATGATGAGAATTTTTTCTCATGATTTAAAATGTGGTAGGGATCAACACCGTCCACTTGTTTATTTTTCAAAAAAAAAACATCCAACAAAACATTCTGATAGAACCTTATGAATCCCCCTATGGGAAAAAATGTAGAGCTCCAACATGATTGGATGATGTTTGAGAAATAAATCTATTGGCACATGAGATAACTAAAGAAATGGATGATATGCTTAGAACCATTCATCTGCACATCTTGGAAGCTCATACTCGTTAGATAATTTATACTGATAACTGAAAATGTGATCTATATTTTGACTTTAATTAAAAAAAATCAATGAATCACAACCTATATGAAGGTTATGAGGTTTGGAAATAAATTGAAACTAAGCATTAGGAATATTAGTCCCTCTGAGATTCTTGATCGTATTAGGAATGTAGCCTATCTCATGGAACTTCCTCCAAATCCCTCTCAACTCCATGATGTGTTCCATTTATCTCAACAAAGAAAGTATATACATCACCCTTTATATGTAATTAAATCATAAGTCATATCTTTGGATTAAGATATTTCATATGAAGATCAACCAGTTGAAATTCTATACCAATCAGAGATGTTTCTATGAAACAAGACCACTCACCTGGTCAAAGTGTAATAAATAAATAACTAGTTAGAGATAACTATGTATGATCATAAGGATATGGTGAATAATTTGTACCCTCTTTTTTTTACCTGAATGATGAATTTTGAGGGTTAAATTTATTTTAGGTGGTAAAATGTATCACCCTGAGCTTTTACGGACCTTTTTCTCGAATAAATGAAATTTTCATTAGTATCTTGAATTGCACTAAGTCAAAAATTCCATTCACAAGGAACTGACATAGAGTTTGTAAGACACATCATCGAATTTTTGAACATTACATGCAACACCAACTTGGATTATTTTACATGAAACATCAAGTTTCTATGAATCATATTTTTTTATAATTATTTAAATTGTATAATTATAGCCTATATGTTAACCAAGTAACATGAATAGTAATAAATAATTTTCAAATATTCATTATAATGGTTTAATATAAATAAATCATATTCATTATGAAATAAGTAATGTTTTGTATTGTCCTTATTTATTTTATATATTATTTTCTCACAAGAACTAATATTCATGTCCTTCTCAGAAATAATAATAAATTTAACTTTAGACACATTATGAAAATTTAATTTTATAAAATTTAATTATTTTTTGAATTTATAATGACGAATTTAGACTTGGTTGATTTTTTTTTGGATTTTTGGTTAAATAACATTTTTAGTTCAATAGTGTAAAAAATATTGAATTTTAAATTGAAAATTATTTTTTATCTAATTTAATTATAATGATAAAATAAATTTTAAATTGATTTCAACATTTAATTAGATCATATTTTTATCATTTAATCCAATGTAGGTCATTAGAATCAATTTCACATTTTTATGTTCCCAGTCAAGATGATTATATCCCTAAGAAAGGAAGGGGTGAATAAATGATACTCTTTCTTTTGTATTTATTGGAAACAAAAATCACTTCCCATTAAAGATTTTATTCCTTACTAACAAAATTCAAACAAAAATACAAAGGAACACACATATTATAAGGTTCTTTATTCAATAAAAATAGTTATGTCCTTTTTATTGTTTGGAAATGATCTAATACCTAAAAATCTACTAGAAATAAATCCATAGAATGAAATGAAAAGTATAAAACCTTTATCTCATGTACCACATTAAAGACAATCCAATAGTGTGTGTGCACCTTCTTAGCTAAAATCCGGTAAACCCAATGTTTGAGTAACAAATTATGTTACATGTGCTACTTTTCAATTCCCATAAATGTATTCTTTGAAATAAAATTCTTCAATTTCTTACCCATAAGATTGTAAGGACTCTATAGACATGTATATTGAACTCAATACTATTGTACAGTCTAGTCTAACCACTCTGATTCTTTAGATCAAATTTCCAAATCTAATCTTACCACTATGATCTTTAAATGTAATAGTCTAATAAAATAGGTGTCACACTATTCGAATACAAATGACACAATTAAGAATTCTTTCCTCAATACAAAAATACCAAAACAGAAATCTTGTTCTTATTATCCAACCTAATTCGATGAAAAACCAAATATGATAAAAATAATAATATGATAGAAAACTGAATATGATGAAAACTGATTAAGATGTTCATATGAATATCATTGCAATCATATCTCTTCCCCTTTTACTTATTCCCATCAAATCCTATTCAACAGAGGTTCAATATGGAAACCCTTTTTTCTCTATAGAATGTTGGAGCTTATCTCTGTTCACATTAATAGTATGGCCATCACTATAGTCAAGGAAAATAAAATATACATATCTTATTTTTATATCCCATGGATTGTTTTGGTGAGAATCTCAAAAAATTATCCCAATCAACCAAATTTCCAGAAATTTTGATTTCCCTTGAATTTTGGATACATCTTGAATTCATCAAATCTTTTCAAATCATATCGAATCATCATCAAACTTCATCTCTACATTATATTTCTAGTTATAGTCACCTGTTTTGATAAGATTTCTCAATCCAATATCAATTTTGTGAACATTATTGGCTCAATATTATTTCGTCAATATGATTCATTACATCAATTGAAAACAAACAACGCTTCTTTTGACCCAGTTGAAATACGACGCTTCTTCATAAAAAACAGTACCCCCTTTAACAATACATCTAATAAATTCTTTATTCGCATCTCTTAGACTCACTTGAAAAGGGAATTTTAAAACAAAATAGAGTTCATCTATCTCTTGACCCACTCAAGTTTCAAATGATGTAACTCAACCCTTTATAAATGGGTGACTACATTCTTTATCAATCTCTATCACTACGAGTTTCATCCGTTTCTACTTAATTCATTTTCAATCAGTCACTTCTTAAATACGATGGCATGCCGAGCCAGATTAAGAGTTGACTTATCTTCTGAAAATGATATCACTCAAAGACATCTTTCTCCAATACCATCAACTTCATTCTCTGAAGATTTGTTTCTTTTGGGTTCTCATCTTACTGAGAAATAGTACATTTGGATTGTTACATTGTTCCCAACCATTATTATCCTTAAAGAATCCAATGATCCCAATACAATGAATTCATAAAATCTAATAATCATTCATCTCTTTATTCTCTTTTGACATCCTTCATGACATTTAATTCATTGAGAATCATCTTCTGCATCATAAGACTTACAATGGGAATTATTGTAACATATCATCAATCATTATCGACATTATGTTGAATTCATCCTAAATATGAATTTTGAGAAAACAATTTTCCATAATATAATAAGGCATAGTAATGTCTCTATCACCCTCTTCTTCTATCCATCTAGATCTGATCAATCTGAATATAATTGGACACTTTTTATTAACACCTCATTTGTTTCATCAATGTTGAATCATGATTTTCAAAACATAAATATGATTTATGATAACTCTAATATAATTTAAAAAGTATCTCATTTATTTATAATATTAATAAATACTATGATTTTCCCATTATGAGCAAATCATTCATACAATATTTCGAGTGAATCCAATGACCATTTACTTCCAACATGATTCTTCTCCTGAATAAGATAGATCCTTTTAGTCTGAATTCAATGTGAATATGATCTTCAAGAATCTAATAAATATGATGGCATGTCTGATTCACCAAATATAACATTCATCCCTAATTTCACCACACATAATTTGATGCGATTTTTTCTTTCATCAAAAAAATATCCAAAATAAATGGCTAATGATGAAAACAATCACCACCATCATCAGTTGGGTCCTAACAATCTCCCCCTTTAGAATTTATTAGAAACCAATATTAATAAATCACTAAAAAATATCCTCAAGATATTTATTAATTATCCACAACTATAATCCTACAATATGTAATTTGATTTTAGAAATAGTTTTCATTAAAAATAAAATCATGTTGTCTAAAATAAGTGATTATGAAAACATTCTCATCTTTTCTTCGTTTCTTTTACAACTTCATCACCTTTCATAAAATATAAAAAAAATGTTTCCTATTACTACTCAAACATATAGTTATAATATTTGACACACTATAATATAGTATATTCACAAATTACCCACAATCAACATTTTTACATGCAATTTAAAGATTGATTTTTGGTACAATTAAATTCATCCCTAAACAACACTATCAATGGTAATATGAGATAGTAGATAGAAACACATACCTTAACAATGATGATAAAGAGTTTAGACACACCTGTTTTAATTTTTTTTAATATGTAACTTTTGGTATTGGTTTTTGGAATATGTCATCAGCTTATTCCAATGTTAGAACATACTCCAACATCAATTAATTCTTCCCCACAATATTTTTGATGAAATGATATTTAATATCAACACTTTTTGAATGATAATGTTGAACCAAATTATTGGTGACATTGGTTGTACATAGATTGTCACAACTCAATAGAAAGGGTAACTTCACATCAGGAAGTATGCCTTATAATTGAGTTTTTATCAACATAAGTTGAGTAATGTTTTGAGTTGTAGCAACATAATATTCTCTATCCAAATTGACAGTTACTGAATACTATATATTTCAATTCCAACTAACCAAATTATTTTATAGAAAAATACTCCCACAGATTTGGATCATATATCATCAACATTTCCCATCTAATAAATATCTAAATACCCAAACAAATAAATACTATTAGATCTATCATATATAATCCAAATATTTGGTGTGGATTTGTTATATATAAGAATTATTCTTATAAAAAATAAATGTTATTTTTTTAGAAATATGTAATTATTTCACATATGGTAATATCTTAAAAAATGTATAGTCATGAGAAAGTCAAATATAGTAAACATCCAATCGTCTTCTAAAATTCTTTCTGACCAAATTCATTTCCGTCTATATTTTTTCTCAATATTGTTCCCACTACAATAATTTACGAAACATGTCCGGATATTTCAATGCCAAACCACTTATAAGTTCCTTACCAAATTTTTTTTGTAAAATAAAAATGTATTTATCCTTTTGATATATTTGTTCCCTAAGAAATTATTTCATTTATACCGGAACATTAAATTTTTTTCATTTCTTCAAAAAGTCATTACATACTTCTCTCATAATTCCATGAAAAAATATTGTCATCAACATAAGCAATTATGAAAATTGATTACTCTTGACATTATCTGAAATAATGTTTTTTATAATCTCCTCCCTCGTTGAAACTTATTGATCTTATGAAAGTATCAAATTTGGAATACAATTTTCTTAAACCATTACTTATTCCATATATTTCCTTCTTAAATCTTCATACATGAATTTAATCCTTCCTAACAACAAACACACAAGGATTTTCAATTTAAACTTCCTCGCCAGGATCTCCATTTAATAACAAGGATTTAACATCAATTTGAATGATATTTTAACCACATTTTTATGTGATAACAATTAAAATTGTTATTATTTCAAATCCTTACATTTTTTCAATGGTTTCAACAAAATCAATTCCTTCAATTACTGAATACCCTTTTCACACTAATCTCTCTTTGTTTCTTATCACTTTTCCTTCATCATTCAACACATTCTGGAAAACCCAGTTTGTGCCAATAATGCTTTTTTTCTAGATTTAGTATAAGTTCACATGTATAATTTTTTTCAACTTGATCCAACTCTTCATTCATAGACTAAACCCATTCTGGACACACAAAATCATATTTTCCATCATTCAGATCCAATTTTGAATACAAATAACTATGTTTAATATAAGTGTTCGATCGTCTCGTTTTAATATTATAATGTTAATCCCCAATGATATTCATATCATCCACTTGTTTTCTCAACTTAGGATAATATTTTTTTAGTATCTTACTCATAATTATTAATATATGAGTCTTATTATTATTTTTGAAAAAAATAACATTTTTCTATATTCTTATCATAATTGTATTCAAAACATTCCGTACCAGGATCAACAACCTTATCTATCTAAATAAACTTTTCTTCCTCATATCTTTCAATTACATTCACATCAACTAAATCAATAATTATTCTTTTTTCTTTGTTGAAACATTTATATCCACTTCTTTCTAGATAATATCCATGAAATATTAAATCATCACATTTATTCTCAATAATTCCATAGTTTCCACCTTTGTTTTTTTATAATACTTAGACTCCTGAAATCTCTAAATTGTTTTAAACAATTAATTTTTTCATAAAACAATTTATATGTATTCATACCTGATCATAGCATACATGAAACATTGTTTTTAGTATAAACAATATTACTCATGACGTTCCTCCAATATTAATAGGAAATATCATGTTCAAGTAACATAGATCAACTCATTTATGACAATCATATATTGATTATATTAGAATAATTATTTTGTTGAGGTGTGTATATAGAATTTTACCCTTTCATAATAAGATATTTCTCAAAATAAATTTACAATTATTCATATCTATATTCACCTTCATTATTGGTTCCAAAATTCTTTAGAGAATACTCACATTCGTTCTCAGTTTTATTTTAGAATCTATTAAAAATATCCATGAATCTTATTTAGGTTTCATAGACATATAAATATATATATTTATATTAATGTAATACGAGTTAAATCATCAATGAATGTTATGAATTATTTGTCCCTATTTTTTTATTGTTTTCTCATTTGTTAGCAGATATCAGAAGGAAATAACTCTAGGGTTTTTTATCAAATCAAAATATTCTTATTATCAGTATTTATAATCATTACTTTTTTCCAAATATTATAACAACAATATCTTCTTCTTCTAAAATCTATAATGTCTCGAATAAGATATTTATTTATATATATTCTCATGTTTCCTTGACACATGTGTCTCATCCTTCTATAGAATACTTGATTCTCTTCCACTGTACTCATGTAACAGGATTTTTGTATTTCACCAACCTGAAACAAATTTCATTTTTTATGTTACCATCGTGAAACAATATTTCCATCATCTTAAGATTTCAGAGCAAATAAATCTTTTTTAAAGATTAAATTTTTACCCTTATTACACAATTGAAGAAAAAATATAAAATTTTGTTTCATCCCATCAACATATAATGTTTACATGGATTTAATATTTTTAACCCCGAGATGGATGATTCAACACCTTTGATTTTCATAGATTCATCAATTCCAAATTTAAATATTCCTTGTTTGAAATCCTTCGCAGTCTTCAATAATTACAAATATCCTCTTAGATAAGAATAACGCCTACTATCGAGAATCCATTGTCATTCCCCTTTTGAAGCATTCAATGTAGTTTCAATAATAATAACCCTTTATTATTTATTTTCTATCATTACATTTATTTTGTAAGAATTTTGAAGAAACTTTTGTTGTGAAGATTACAATACAAGGCATAATTTTTCTATGTGTCAGGTTTGTTTACATATTTTACACATTTTTTTCCAATAGTTGGAACCTATTTTCAAATTTTACGCCAACCATCTATGATTTTATTCAAACATATTTCTTAGATATCTACTTTTGACGGAATTAACTCCCCTTAACATTTGTCTTTCATAACCTATGGAGTAATAGTATTGTTATTATTTTAACTAGTATATATTAGTCATCTGTCTGAATCCACCACAATACCAGAAGTATCCATAGAATTATTATTTTCCTCCGAATCTTATATACTCATCAGAGGTGTCAACTTGTTCTTAGAAACCTTCTTGCCTTTATTTTTTGAACCACCAACATTTCGGTTCTCATCCCAAATCTTCCTTTTATTTTGATTTTTATCGAAACTATAAATATTGGAATGTTTTCCAGATTCATAAATTTCAAATTCCTCATTTATATAATGTTCTGAATTTTCAACATTTTTGGTCTTGTCCACATATTTTACTTTCCTAGATTTATTCATCTTAGAAACAATACCATCATTCTTCTAACTCTTTGAAGGTAACTTTTATTGAACCTTATTATGTTTATCATTACGAGAACATTAATCAAGTACATATACAGAGTTATTGAAACTCATATTATAGATCTCAAGTTTAGATAACATTTGTTTTACATTTTCCAAATCATATTATTTTTCTTTAAAGTTCACTTCTAGATGCTCATTATGAATATTTTATTCTTTAATTTTTTTTTTAAAATCATCCATTTATTTTACCGGTGTCACCTTATCAATATCAAAAAATTAATTATTTCATATTGAGGAACATTCATCTTCGAAATTTCGTTTATATTTTAAATCCTTATGATATCCCTCATATATTATATCAATTCTTCAATTAAGTGAAATTGAAGTTGAGTTTATTCTCCTTTAGAACTAGTGAATCTAAATTCTTAATCATTCACAGTTGTGATAAAGGTATTATAAATACCATACATAATAGAGTCTTCATATCTAGCATCACATCCTTCTTCTTCATCACTATTAGATAGTAATCTTCTTCATTAGGATTTAAATAATTTTTTATCTGTCACTATGGATTAAAATTTTCATTTATCCCCTTCTTTATTTAATGATCTTATTTGGTTTCATTTTTCTTCATCATTGTAATTTTATTTATTTATTCATTGAAAATTATCCCTAAAGTTCCCAATGACTCCATACTCAAAAAATATCAAGAGATATTTACCTTTTCCTTTCCATGTACCTCTTTACACATTTTTAGAAATCAATGATAAGATATAATAATAAAATTTACATACATAATTTTTAGAATTGGAATCAACAGATTCATCTTGAATAATAATATAATTTGACATCATTTTCTTAACAGCCATGAAATAAATTTATCTATCCACATTTGTTTTTCCTATTCATATATTTCTGACATCTCATTTAATTAGCGATGAGACTTC
Organism: Viscum album; assembly: GCA_963277665.1. Lineage (NCBI taxonomy): Eukaryota > Viridiplantae > Streptophyta > Magnoliopsida > Santalales > Viscaceae > Viscum > Viscum album. The sequence goes on along the minus strand of OY728161.1, from coordinate 1,993,050,301 downwards.
TATGAAAATTTTCAAGAGATACTGTTTCAGGATCTCTGTCTTCCAATGAAGAAACATTTTCATCAAACATTATAAGAAGTATTCTAAGATATTTATCAAAACTGTAGAATCATATAACATTTCACCATGAAATATGATATTTCTTAAAATTTTATTCACCCTCATAAAAAGACACTAGAAGATTCATGCTAACCCATTTTCAAATCATCATACTTTGACCTTCATATTTCTATATATACATTCTTCACTTGTGTATTGACTTCGTATATGTTTTTTAATTTTTCCCACATTTCATTGGACGTGTAAACACCCTTTACCCTTAATAATTAACTATTAGAATCTGATGATAATTAACAATTCAGGGCCCATCCATCAGTCTCATGATTCCTCTTATCAATGGATGTAAGAGGGAAATTATAGTCATTATGAGGAAACCCATCTATTGGAACTTCAAGAACATCATATTCAATAGTCAAAAGATACGAGAAAAATCCATCATTCTCGATATTATAATTTCTTCAAATGAAAAACTAGATACCATTACAATTCACATAATTCAAAATATCTATTAGAAAATAACAAGAAAGGGGATCCTACACTCTAATTCCACTTTAATTTCCCAGTCAGAATGATTGTATCACTAAGAGGGGTAGAGGTAAATTTGTGACGCATTTTATTTTATAGTTACATAAAACTATCTTCATCACCTTTTAAATTATTTCATTTCCTACTGAAAACAATTCATACACACATATAAATAAACATATGTATTTACAAGGTTCCTTATTAAATAAGAATAGATACAACATTGGTATGGTTTAGAAAATATCCAATACCACACTATCAACTAGAAATTAGTTCTTGGAATACAAATTTTTGGATATACCATTCACCCATGTAGCAATTTGATGATAATCTGAATGTGTGTGTGCCCCTATTAACAAAAAACATGTAAAATAATGTTTCTGTAACAACTCATGTAACCTATGATTCATTTCAAATTCCAAAATAGTAAATAATTGAAATTAAATTCTTCAATTTATTTCCAAGAATATAGTTTGAACTCCAAACCAATTGATTGAGAATTTAATATTATTTTATAATCCAATTAGAGAACTCTGATTCTCTAGATCAGATTTTGAAATCTGATATTCCCACTTTGATTTTTAAATCCAACTATCCAATACGATATACTCCACACTGTCTCAAATGATTGATCCAATAAATAATTTCTTCCTTAGTTTAGAAAACTCAATATATAAATCATCATCTAATTATCGATCTTGACCTAATGTCCAGTTGAATATGCTGACAAGAAGATTATGATAGACAACTGAATATAATGAACAATAAGTTTGATGATCATCTTAATAACATTCCAATATTGTCTCTACTCATTTAACTTATTTTTTTCCTATCATCCTTACTAATGGTTAAATACGGAATTCCCTTTCTCTCCCTATAAATTCAGAGCTTCTCTCCCTTCACATAAAAAAAATCCTTCAGTGTATTCATGGAAGGTAAAAAGTACTCTTATTAATTTCCATCACATGGATGTCTTCCAAAAAATCAATAAAAACAATCCCTCTCATCAAAATTTCCAAAAAAAATTATTTCCCTTGAATTTTGAGTATATATTTTCTTTGTCAAAAATTATCGAATCTTCTCAAATATTTATCAAACTTCATCTCATTATTGAATTTCCTTTTTCAATCCCAAAAATAGATATTATTTAACTCTCTAATTTAAATTTTTCCAATCAAATTGTTTTAATCTGATTTCTTCAATACAATGCTCTATATCAATTGAAAGAAACAACTCTTATTTTAAACTAGTTGAAATAAACATGTTCTTCTTACGAAAAAAAAATCCCCACTAACAACACATCTACTAAATTCACTTAAATCCACTTTTCGACCCAGATGATCATATAATTTGATAAATAAATCATTTTTATCTATATCCTGACCCACTTGAGGAGAAACATATGTAATTTAACCACTTTTAAATATTTAAATATATTATTGATTGATCTCTTTCATTATGAGTTTCATCTATTTTAGCTCAAATCATTTTTCATTAGACTCATCATTAATACAATGGCATATCGAGTCCAATCAATATTTTCTTTCTCTTTTGAATATGATACCACTTGAAGAATTATTTTTCTATTCTCATTAACTTTATTCATTAATGTAATATTTATTTTCGATTTTGGATTGAATTAAAACTAGTATGTTCAGTTAGTTACATTTATCACAAAAGTCTCTTCATTCATGAATAAGATTGTCCCAATACAATTGATTCATCAACATCATTCTTTTTTAATATCGTACATTTATAATGACTTCCATCATGACTTTTAATTCATTGTGAATCATCATGAGCATCGTCAGACATAAAATATATAGTATTATAACTTCTCATCCATCATCAATAGATTTGTTCACAATTCAAACTGAATAAAATTTTTTAGAAACAATTGGCATGAATATTATCAGGTTTAATACAACCTCTAACACCCTTTTCTTCTTACCATCATGATATGATCAATCATAAAACAATTAGTCTCTTTTCATTCACTCCGCTTTCATTAACCAATTTTTCATAATAATTTTCACAAGATAGTTGTTATTTTGGATTACTCTATGATTAGAAATGCATCATCAAATTTTTTTGTCAGAGTCTTGCAGTCTCTGATTCTCCCATTACGATCAAATTTTCCACTCTAGATTCAGAATGAATCTGAGGACCATTTACTTCCAGCAATATTATACTCCTAAATATGATCGATCCATTATGTCTGAATTTAGTTTCAATTTGATAAGATAGATTATGATGAATACGATGTCCTCCAAAATTCCCTAAACACAGTGTTCATCCCAAATTTCACCAAATACATTGTGAAATGATTTTCCTTTCATCAAACAATTTCTTCACTATAACAAATAATACTTGAAAAAATAATTGTCATCATCAACATGGTTCTAAAACAATAGAACCATTATGAAATATAATTTTATTAAACAAAAATTATTTTTTTAATTATGAATATTGACTATATCATAGATAAAATTGTTTTTATTTTTCTTGGAAACATCATTTTAGATAAATAGTGTAAAATACAAAATGTTAATTAAAATTGAATGTTTTATATAATTTATTTATAACAATAAATGATTTTTTTAATTGATTAAAAAATTTATTTATATCATCATTCATTCAATTAATTGAATTCATGTTAATATAACAAATTTCAGTTTTGAAATTTTTTATAAAACATAGAAAACATTTGAATATTTTTTCTTTAAAAACATGAATTGTTGTCCCCTCAGTGTGATTCAATTTAAATTAATTTATACCACTTATTTTCTTGTAATTTGGAAAAATATATTCCATATTTAAAATAATAATAATTTATAATTTCAAATGAGGTCAAATAAATTTTTTACTGAAAATATAAATGAAGGCATTTAAAATGAATAACAGTGATTAAGGTAAAAATACACAAAACAAAGGAATAAAAATTTAAATTAAGAGACCAAATGAAAAATACACATGTCAAAAAAAGATTTTTTAGACATATATGAACCATAAATATTATATTATTGTGTTTGTATTACTTGGTAGGACTTTTTTAGGTATAAAATTAGGGTACACCAAACTTGTTTTAAAAAATTCCTTCTGTCTAATATCCCTTCTTTATAAAAGGACACCAACAATCCATCTTCTCCACAACTCTAAAACCAATAATTTTCTACCAATATCATCTCAATAAAATTTCCATAAACTCTACATTCATACTAGAATCCTTCCATTCATCATAAAGGCTTCCATGGTTTCCCTTTACTGGAAACCAAACGAATTTCTCTGATTAAGGGGGAACACCCTACCTCAAGATAATTTCTTTTATTTTCATTGTCGACCCACAAAACTCCCATTATTCCATTACTATAAAATAAAAAATATCTTAAATAAACTAAAGTTTTTTTATTATATGGGTTTGACATACACTTACAGAAACTTCCATCTAATGGGTAACAAACATACTATTTATGTGTGTGACAAACTACTACCTCAGGAAATGGTGAATGTATATTTTACCATACCAACTATAATGGTTGAAATTTTAATGGAAACACTGTTTACATATGTTATATATTATTTTTATTATATCTCTAATATTATTTAATACTTTTAAAACATATATCTTTACACTTTATACTGTTTAAATAAAATAATTCTGTTTGAAGAAGTGTAGAACAATACACCCTCAAAGCAATATGATTTGTTCAAAAACATCATGGAATGTATTATGGAAGGGTATATTTAACATATATTATATATAAGATGTAATAATACTACTAGAATAATTATATATATTTATATATATATATATATATCCTATTATTGTTTCCATTCAAAAAGATAATAAATCATAAACAACTTTCATGGGTACGTACGACCTATCATATATATGAATGGTGTATTACATGTTATACCTCAATGTTCTGTGGATTATAATAAAAAACATATAATTAATATAAATGATATTTATATAATCGTTTAAATTTTTTAAATAATTATATATTTATAAGGATCATTGTTATAACAAATTAAGAAACATGTGAAGAACAAATCCGATATTAACTTAAGTGAAACCGTAACATGTAATTATTATAAACCGGGTAATGAAAAGTCATAATAAAACCATATTTGTTATTAAATATAATAATATGATAATTTATTAAAAAATTATATTTATTATACATGTTTTTTAATTAGTATGATGATAGTGAAGACACAATATAAGGGGATTTGTAGTCACTCATTTATTCTTCTAATACATAGTCCTTATTCACCACTCATCTCTTTTGTGTGATGATAACACTAGACACAAATATATTCTTGGATTGTTATACATAAATTTTTTTTGTATTTACAAATCCCTTTTATGATATCTATTTCCAGGGGTTTATGTTTCATGAGTTACCAAATCAAAAACGTAGTTTTGTCTCAATTTTCCTTCGTTGAGACACATGGAATCATCATCAAGAACATAGTTTTCAAAAAAAATATCCAAAGATTAAATTTTAAGAAAATTTTCAAGAAAAACATATTTCAATTTTTTTACGGTTTTCATGATTCCTTTATTTGTTTTCAATGAATTTTCAAGAAAAAGGGTTTCCAAAATTTTTTTTGGCTTTCTTTATTTGTATTCTAAGAAAAAGGTTTCAAAATGGTTTTCAAAACATTCTATATAATATATTATTTTAATTTTAAAGAATACGGTCTTCAAAGGGCTTATTTTTAAATAACCTATTTATAATAAAATTCATATTTCCATTAATAATATTTTTTTAAGTGAAATATCAAAATTACATTCCATCTAAGATGACATCTGTTGAAGTTACTCATGACCATATGGCACATGATTCAAAAAATATTCTAATATTATATCTTAGAATAGTTTATGTTTTGATGTAATTCTATTTATGAATCCCATTAAAATTCCACAGGTTTTATTCTTTTGGAACCATGTTCTATTGAAATGTAAGGATTTTTTGAAATGATTATGAAGGCTATATTTTATCTATGGATTAAAATATAAATACATGTTTATAAATCCCATTTTATTTCATGGGACAGTGGTAGGATGTTTATAAAAACATTATTTTTAAGGGTCATTAAAATTTTAATGTATTATTATATTCTGGAACATGTATGAATGATTTTATTATGATATGGGGGGTATCTATCGGCCTCCAATTCATGGGTAATGATTTATATCTTATGAAAAAATTATGAGAATCAAGTCGGCATGCATGATCCGCTATGGAAATGTTGGGAAAATAGATCACTTATAAGGAATGGACTACATCTATGGATGATGGGGTGTACCACCCAATAGTTCTACTCACCATGAAGATTGAAGATGTGGAAACCTAGTCTACTATTTGAATTTGGAGAAACAAAATTCACTATTTGAAGATGGGGAAACCAGATCCCATATTTAGAAAGGCTTGCGACTAGGGATGGTGGTGTTTCCCTCTCAATAGGTGTGATTCCAATAAAGTGCATCAATAAGTTCTAGAAATGTTTCTTGACTTAATGATAATAATATCACACGTCTATGTATACTAAAATTCCATGTATTATTACTATGATTTTCTTTCATGACTTATGTTCTTCATTTCTTTATGACCTATGGCTTATGAACTGCTATGATTTATGGAATTATTTTTTTATGATTATTGATATGTATGGTATGATATTATAAATTCATGATCATGTTATCATACCCTATTATCATGTTTACGCATACATGTCACTCTTATTTACCCTTACTATACATGTGAACTCACTACTTTTTATGGTTCCTTCCCCATGTTATAATGATATGTATTTTGTTAGATGTGTCTAAGAAGTTATCTAATCATGATGAACCTAGTGGAAGATAATTTAGCTCACTTATATTCCATTTCATATGTTTCTATGTGTTAAAAGGCACTTTACTAATATAGTATTTGGGAATCTATTTGTTTAATGTTGTAGGTATTCCACAAAAGTGATGTACTGTAAATGTTTGGAAGGTGAGGGTTATTATAGGTCCTCTCCATTATTATCATTGTAAACGTCTCCCTATAATGAGAACTCATCTCTAAATAAAAGTATTACCCACATCAAAACCGAACCATGATTTCACTCATATTATGATACACTAATGACTTTTATCTTCACAACTAGAAGTTCCTCAACACTGACAAGAAACATATTATTTGAAACCATGGATATTCTAGGGTAACAGTAATCATATGTCCTTCCCAAAAAATATTATTCACTAATATAGACATTATGTTTCCAAATGACATTTTTTCCCATGGAAAAGTAGTTAGTAAATGATCGTTATAGTCAGATCAAGTAGAGTAATATCTCTATAAGGATTAATAGAAATCAATGTTCATGTGGATGTAGCATACAAAATGAAATATATGGTATGTTTCTATCCCATATTAACTCTTCGTAAACACATTCTAGAATTCATACAAGTGTAATGTGGGTCAAATTTACACTAAAATCTATGATAGGAACTCTTCCATATCAAGGAGAAACATATGTCTCAAAATGTGTATGTTAGTTACATCGATGTGACGAGAGATTTATTCTATTGAATTTATTACAATTACTTCTTAGTGGGTCGAAACGCCAAGTTGTTGAAGTAGTATTACAACCTACAACAATGTGAATCCAAAATTATGAAGGAAAACGTCATATATTCTTGGATTCCACACTTGATGTTCATTTTAGTTGGTGGGGATAGTATACGGCTCGACACATTAAACCTATCACTAGTAACTTCCTAAAGATATTCCACTTCATACTACTTACAATAATGTCATTTATATAGGAAACTCTTCAATCCCATTGTCAACATACATGATTTGGTTCATGCAATGTATCCTTACAACTCCAATGGATTAGAAATAGTGCATTTGGTATGAGTGAGCTATTGAGAAAATATTACATCAAACCATTATGAAAATAAATAGGTCATCCCTCTCGATGTATATTATTATAATAAACACCTAACATCCTATAATAACAAGCTAGTATCCCCCCAAAAAAGATTTCTATTATGATCATGACTAATGAGAGGCCTGGAAAATGAAAAGGATCAGAATACTAGCTACCCTCATTGAAATTCCTATGACAACCTAGACAAGGGGGCTGGGGGAATTATTAATATCCCCTAGAATATTAAAAGGCATAAAAAATGTAGTGTGTAGTGGTTGAGAATTTGATTCAACCTCATCCCATAGTAGTGGGGGATGGGGGGTATTACCCCACCCTCTTCATAGAAATGAGTTTTTTCTAGATTTTGGTTACCTTTACAAGATAAACTCTTATATATTATACTATTTAATGATCAATCACTTTTCATTATAAATTTTTTTATTAAATGTTTATGGAGACTAAATCAAATTCATTGTCTTCTGAGATGGATAGATTATTCCTCGTAGGGATCATAAGGTAAAACAAACGATGAAGAATGTAAATATCAAGAAGGATTGTGATTTGTCCCACAATATTTATTCATAGGGAGGAAAACCCACATAGTAACCTAACAAGGATGAGGACATGACTCCCGCTATGTTTTATGTATTAGTAATTTTTTTAGCATCAACATCAGGGCTAATCAATATAATTAATCTGATATAGATGGGTGTAGTGAAGAAAGTTCCCCTTGAAATTTGGTCTTAATTTAAGTCCATGACGAATGAGTGTATACATAGAATTTGAAGAAGTATATTAATATAGGAGTTCTTTCAATTTATATGTTATTTCCTTCTCGATGTTCTTATATGAAATATAAATGGAATGCTTGGCCAAAATCCTTGTACTACTAGCCACTCATAGAATAGGGAAAACTTTCCATTGAGAAAATGGCTACTCGATATGTTGTTGATCCTGGGGAGACAAAGAAACTAAAGAATATAGTGATCCAAGGTTATGAATTATTCTCTATCTATATATCCAATAGGAAAGGGGAATGAGATTTTATTGTGGGTCTAGAATATCAGCAGGTTGATAAATGTAAAACATAACAAATTTGTTTTCATGTGGATTGTACTCACCTCCCCCCAAAAAATTAGTTTTCTTTAATCCTACATTTTATAAAAAGGATTCAGTAATAATGAGGTAGAATTCCTTTTATTAATTATGGGAAAATTATTGGAACTACAAATGCAAATGACCCGCTTAAATAATAAAAGAGATTCCGTGTTTTTTATCAAGAATATCAGTGGTGAAGATATTGTTAGGAATTAAGAATTTATTACCTTTATTGATTATTTGAGTGGGTTGATAGATAAATTCCACTCTAATATAATACAATAAAACATCCCAAATTCAAAATGAACTTAGTCTGATGCATTGACTAATGCAGTTACAATCCATGTAGATATAAACTAGGAAAACATGGTCATTTTTATCACACATCATCTGGTCCATTAATGAATAATTAGAAAGATGAGATAAATGTGGTTAATGCTAATTATGGTCAATGAGAGGCCATTTAATCATTGATGGATTCCCAAATTAATATATGTATCTCATAATAGAATACATCAATAGTGGAATTATCCCAACATAGCTTGATAAGAATGGATAGATCTAGCATAAGGAAGTAATAATCAAGGACTGTAAAGTCCTAAATTCAATACAATTACCATATAAGCATGGATTTAAGGGTGTTATACTTGGATGAATTAAATAAGGAGGAACTCACATCTTTATTTATAAATTCCATGCTGACACCTTTGTTTTCCACCAAACTGGATACAAGATCTTTAATCAAGTTAAGTTACTTGGATACTTATAGGCATCGATAATGTAAGACTAAATTGAGCTCGCAAATAAATTCCATGAATGTATGATAAATGTTGATTTATTCCAAAACCACTACAAAATTATCGCAAAACCAAATTATAGTTGTAGTTTTTTGTATGGGGAATAAAGGTTGAGGTGCTATATCTACTAGTTATATCATAATAGTTTAAGTACAACCTTACATCCCTTGATTTATTTTCCATGTGGGTCGATGATATATACCTCAATGAATTCGAAAATATAGCTATAATAAAAATCACAAACACCAACATTATTACTATATTTGGCACCCCAAAAAATTTATTAATAAAAAACACAAGATTCTATGATTTTTAGTTGAAACGACATCATGAATATAATATTTAGTCCAACCATTAATACTTCTATCATTACATAAAAAAAATTAGGTTACACCATTTAACAAGACTATATGATTCATCCATTATATGATAGAGGAATATGAAAACTGTATTGTCCTGAAAAAATCTGTATTCTTTTCAGGATTATCACAATACAACCAGAACAAGTATATATGTTACACATATCTTAGAATATACAGGAGAGAGATAGTTTTCCAATTTTGGTTTAAATGTTATCTCTTTATAATTCTATCAGTAACCGAGTTTCCAAAGTTTATATGTATAAGATACAAATTGATAAATTAGAGATACATTATCATAAATTATTATGAACATTCCTAAAATTTCATATCCATCATAACTGAATCACATGAGTATTCAATAAGAAGTTTTTCTTGTGATTATTAAAATAACAATAATCGATGTTATCTCTGAGAACCCCCACGATACTCAAAGAAGATACCCCTGAATCGTGAATTAAAATTGGATGGAATTTATTCCATGTACAAGTTCTACTCCAATGGAGATTATTCCTTGATGATAATGGATAGATATCACATCACACCTACTATCAGTGAATGTGTTCTAAAAAATTATTCCACATATCTTCATTTCAGCTTAACCTAAAATAAATCAGCTATGTGAATTTAAAATTTGGAGCATTATGTCTACACTGTAAGATGTTAAACTAAACAGATGAAGTAAATTTTCTAAGAACTATAGAATTTTGTTTTAAAATGTACATTTCTTATTAAAAGAATTTATATCACAAATTTTCCCATAAATTTCTTTTTTCATGATTGATAAATTAATTTGTTGCACATTGTTTTTTCCACGATGCATTTTTGCAACGTGGTAGGCTTTTGTCCCAAAATGTATTGGAAGAATTGTACAAAAAATGGTAGGTGATTATTAATTTTGATGGATGTATTATTCTAGTCAAAAATAGGTGTTATCAATTAAAATATTCTTGTCTAAATTAAAATTAATTTCATTAAACAAAACTATTTGTGGAATACAACCCGGTTCTTCATAATAAAATTATTGTAAAAGGGAAATAAAAAAATACAGTGGATAATATTTGTGATGGAAAACCAACTATATCAAAAAAACATTTCAGGTTAGTGTAAATATTTCTTATGGATGGAACATTAAGTTATATAATCTATCATAAATAATACTGTTAGTGACATAAAATATTTTCATAATTATTCTGTCACGAAACAAAACATATAAAAGGATGTATAGGTATACTCCTCTGAACCAATTTCAACATGATTTTAATTTCATTTGGCCAATTCATATAATCTGGACTTCTGTATAATGTATTAAATCTTCGAATTTAGTAATTGTAGTTTAAACATCAACTTCACTTTCAATATTTCAATTTTGACACTAAGGTCAATTTCAAGGTATTTTATTATATCTTTTTTAAATAGTAATTAATTTCATAAATCTATTTTTACATTCTTATATAATTTACAAGTTATGTTAATTACTAATTTGTTAATTAACTTTTCATATCATGTTCTTAATTTTTTTTTCTAATTTATTAGGGTTCAAATTAATATTTTATCTTTTTATTAATATTACTGAAACTAGTAATAAATATTTTTAATTAGTATTAAGTATTTGTTTTTAATAATTATTGAACATAATGAATAATAAAAAGTAGGAATTATTAGCAAAAAATAGTAATAAAAAATAAATAATAAATTAGTAGTTATAATCACTAGTAAAAGAATATTAAGTACTAATATTTATTTCTAAAACGAAAAATAAATTATTTTTATTAAATAGAAAAAAACATTCAAAATATAAAAATATTTTCTAAAAATAATAACAATTACTAAAAATAGGTAAATTCAGTGAAAATTTACTATAATTATTATAAAATAGTAAAGAAAATTAACAGTTAGTAATAATTATTAGTAATTAGTAAGAATCAGTATAAATTTATATTAATTAAGATAATAATTAGTCAAAATAGTGGTAAATAATAATAGATACTATTAATTTCTAATAAAAACTAAAAATATTAAAAATAGTATTATTTAGTAATAAATGTTAATATATAGAAATAAATAGTAATAATGTATTAATTTTTTATAAATTGTAATAAATACTGAAATATAGAAATAAATATTTATAAATTGTAAAAATTGGTAATAATTACAAATAATTAAAAATTAATCTTAAAAATACTTATAAATATAAATAAATTGAAATAGATAGTAGGTAATTAATATTAAAAAATACAAAAAATAGTAAAAAATAGTGAAAAAATGATTTAATTAAGTAATAATAATTACCAACTGTAAAAATTTATAATAATTAGTAAAAATACTTATAATTAGTAAAAATAGTAACAATTTTTAATAATTAATAATAAATAAAATGAATAGCATGGGTTATTAATAATTACTAAAAAATGGTAAAAATATTAAAAAAATCATAGAGAACTATAAAAAATTATTAATTACAAACCAAATAATAATAAATAGTATAAAATAATAATATATAGTAGGATTTTGTAAATAAACATAATTGAAATGTTTAAAAATTAATAAATATTAATTTTTAGTAATAATTAACAATGATGAGTAAGGAATCGTAGTAATTATTAGTAATAAGTAAAAATTTGTATGATAATGTAAAAATATTACAAAATAAAAAATACTATGAATTTATAATAATTAGAAATTGGTTGAATGAATTAGTAAATTTTTTAAATAATTGTAAATAATTATCAAACAATAATTATTATTTATTTTTCATAATTTAGTATTTGTTAAATATTATATATGTTTTTTCTAGTCCTTAATCTTCTAGTATCCCTCTAACTATCACTCCAGAAAATCTACCATTCTAATGAATTAATTATAGTCACTATTTTTAATGAATTTCTCATTTTGTTTCATCAATAATTTTATTCTATGAGATTAATGACAACAAATAATTCTTATTATTTACTCATATTTAATTATTTATTTAATATTTTTCGTTTTTTGTCACTCATTTTTCTTATATTCCATAGATAATAAATTCATAATTATACCATTATATAACATTAATCATAACTAGTATTTCTTATGAGCTACCTATATTTTTCCATATTAAATAGTGTGTGTCTTTTTAATATTCTGTAATATTTTAAATCCCCGATATAATCCATTTAAAAATATTCCTTCAATGAGATTAATTGTAAAAAAATATTTTATAATTTATTCATTATTTGTTCCTTAATTTCTAATATTTATTTATTAATTATTTTTTAATAATGTTAATTTTTAATAATCCATGATAATTATAAAAAAATTACAATATGTTATAATAAAGGAAAACTAACAAGGGTTAGTAGGAATTATTGTTAATTAGTAATAATAGGTCTTAATTACTCTTAAAATTTTTAATATTACTCTTAATATTTTTTTGAAGAAAATGGAGCTATGAAGTAAACAACAATTTGTATTATAAAATTATTATTAGATAAATAATCATAGAAATCCAAGATTTTTTGGTATAAATCCTATCTTTTTCCTGGGTTTTGAAACATTTTAACCATTTAGATCATCAAAATTTCAATTTTTTAAGAGAAATTTTTTTTCTACGTAATAAATATAAACTCCTGTGATTCTAAATGTTGGATAATATTTGGCTGCATTTTTTTTCTTTTCATGTTTTCAAAGAGATTTTGTTTTTTTTTTCTATCAACATGGTTATCAAGATTAAGAAGAAGATATGATTTTTTTGGATCTGATTCCATCACAGTTTTAAAATTTTTTACTTAATGTTGTAAGCATACCTTCTCAGAAAAATAAACACAGAATGAAAATTCAAATCTTGAACTAGAACAATCTTAGTTTTATGAGTTTTTTAAATCTATTGAGGATGCCTTATATCTCATATTAAATAACAGAAAATTTTATGTTTTTAAAAATTTATGGATATTATATCATATAATGGAATGTCAAATACAAGTTTTGATAGAATATTTTATTTGATAAAATATTTATTATTTGAAGGAAACATATTGAAAATAAATTACATTGAAAAAATTAAGTTAGACCATAATTGGATCGTAGTTATTGGGTCATTCATCTATATTCAAATTATTTTATATTATTTATTATGAATACGAGTTGTTAGTTATTTTTCTCACATTAGAACAATTGAGTTACAAAGAGGTATTAAATTCCATATTTGTTTGTATTAAACAGTTTATGTATTATCCTCTTAGACATATATTATAAAATATATTTTTTTCACAAAAAAATTATTTATAATATAGGTATATCAAATATTTGTTTCAGAAAATATATAAATCTCTTTATGATGGTGATTCATGTAAACAATTTAATTATAATCAATCATATTAATTTTTAAAACCACATAAAAAGTTGTTAATTCATTATACTGCTAGTTTTTATTCATTTGGTGCATAAGGAAATCAGTATGATTTATTGGTCTATCATTATAACTTTGTGTAAATAAAATAATTTGATTTTGATGAAGGAACCATATAAAATATTTGGAATTCATAATTGTAGGAAATAAAAATATAAAAATTGATTTTTATTTAAATTTGTTAATTGATGAGTTAAATTTATTATGGAGTGATGATATATGTAAAAATTATATAAATTTAGAATTGTATTCTACAATGAAGAAACATTAATATGGAAAATTAGTGACTTTACAAATAATGATATGTAATCTCGTTTTTCTAACTATGGCCCAAAATAACTTTTGTACTTCATGCGTGATAATAAAATGTTAACTCTTGTCAATGGAAAAAATTATGATTTTCACATATCATAAAATATTTTTTTCTATATATCAACCCCTCCAAATGAATGTAAATAATTTTCTAGAAGGTATAATTGAAATAAAAATACCTATAATATTTATTTTAGTTATTCGGGTAAATATTTTTATCTAATAGTTAACTTATATTACCATTATACAATTTTTAAAAAAATATAAAATTGTGGCTTCGGGAGAGATCATAATTGGATAATGAAGATTATTTTTTGTATATTCTATAATGGTCTTATTTTTTGGGTTTTTACATGTTTTATATCATTTATCTTGAGAATAATTGTTTTGAGGGTATATTTTATACAATGTTGGACACACTATTCAAGACTAACGATGCCCTATTGGCATAATTATTGAATTCATAGATTTAGAAGCACCGAAAACATAAATTATTTGAATATGAAAGATAATAGAATTTAACAAAGGTAAATGAAATTTTTTTCCTTATAAAGAAATTTGTTAATTATTATATAATAGGATTGTAGATTTGTGGTCACTAGATGGATTTGAAATTATGTTTTCTAAATGAATTATAAATTATAATATTTCCAGATAAATAAGACATGATTTTCATGTTATAAGGAAAATATATTTTCTAATTAGACAAAGAGGGACAATAAATTCTTTAATTATGTATTTTTTCACTTAAATTTCATATTTTATCCAATAAATTTATTTCAAAATAGTACGTTATAATTCAATAAGTATGATACCAAAATCTATTGTTTTATTTTTTGTGAGAAGTTAAACAATTACCCCCTCTAATTTAATGGAATATTTAGTAATATATTTGACATATGATGCTAAATATTTAGGGATTTTATATTTCTAATGGATTTACCCATATGAATTAAAATTTTGATCAATATGATTCATAATTATGAATTAATTTATTGTTCATTTATATAAGCATATTTATATAAGGAAATTTGAATTTATGACCTAATTATTTTCAATATGAATATCCTTAAATACATAATTGAATATGGAAAAATTTGGTAAATTGTGATTATTTTTAAGATCATTGATTGTCTATATTTAATAAACCAATCCTTGGATATAGTTTTTAACATGAATAATGGGTTTAGATGATGGATAACAAAAATATTATACCCATGTTCAGCTAAATAAAAAAGGAATGAAAATATTTTGGGAGCAAGTTCTATTTTTATGTGTTTTTAATATTTTCGAAATATAAATTTATATTAATTATTATATATATTATATGATGATCACATAAAAAATCAATAAAATTACACTTGATTGTTTTTATTAACAAATAATGAGAAAATTTAAATACCTAATTCATGAACTTGTATATTAAATATTTGGTGGTCAACCCTATAAATTATATTTTTTATTTTATATATATTAATATCATTTATTTTCCACGCAATTAGAAAAAGGTAGTAAATTTGGTTGTAAATTATGTAAATAGAGTAACCTCTATCCAAATTGGATAAATATTATAATAAATATTTTCTTTATAGACAAAGATTTCACACATGCACATATTATGAATAACTAAACTAATGAAAAATTCTATTTGTTTAAAAGGATCCAATCATAAAGATAGTGAAGATATATTTTTTGTAATTTTGAATTCAAAAAAAAATATTTCGGTTATCTCAAATAGAATAATGTAATAATCATTATATATAATTGGTTTGATACTTATTGAGGTTTGAACATCCACCCATGGCATGGAATCACTGACTTTAAATATAAATTTATTCTTATAGAAAATAATTTTTTTTAAATCAAGTACACAATGTTTGTTATCACATTTTTTTCTACTTCAAGAGATTTATATAACTATTAGAGTGTAATAAAAATGAAATTTCCTGAAAATTAGATTATGAAAAATGAAATTGGTTGTGATGAAGTTCATTGTTTTGAAATTTTTATAGAGAGATATCCAAATAGTTATTTTTCAAGAAGATGTAGAGATTTCGATGATGAATCCTCATAGTGAATGGAATATGGTATTCATAATGTTATATATTTAAGTAATACCCTGAGAATTTAAAGTAAATATTTTCTTTAAAATCCTATTTTTTATCAATCACATGCTTCACATGAAACACCTAACCAAAAAAATAATGAAACCTTTATAGAAATGTTATATTTATGTGGTTTATTTTATAAATCATAACATATTACATAAAAAATAATTTTTTATCTTAATAGAATATTAACAGTACTTCGTAATTGATAGGAAATAAATCAATAAATGTTAATATATTAAAAAGTTTGTTTCCCTATGAAAAACATTTTCTGAATATTTTTTATTAAATTATTTTAAAGTCATTCTATAATGGCTTATAATTTTACATTGATTAAATTCATTTTATTTCATATTTGTAATAATAATATTATCCTCGTATAATCTTCTAAGATATTTAGGAAATAGATATTTTTTAAAAGAATAATAAACATACCATTTTTAACAAAAGTGTAACTTTATAGTCATATAATAATGAACTGTATTTTTAGAAAACATTTTAATTTTAAAATAAGTATTTATTAAGTATATATATAAATTAAATTTTTAAATTTTAAACTTATCATTAACATTTTAATAATTGAAGTAATATTTTCCAATAAAAACTACATTATGTGTTTTCTTTTAATTGAATATTATTTTTATAAGATTTTTTTCATGATTAATTTTAAATCCACATAACATTAATTTTTTTATAATAATCCAATTTAGTTTGTAAATACATATAAGAGTTAACTTTTTATCCTACACATAAATTTCATTCTTAGAAAACAATTTTTCTTAAAACCAGTTTTTACATGTTATCTGTGCTAATGAAAAAATTTGGTATTGATAAAATTATAATTATTTTCTAATTAAATGTATTTAAGATATTAAATAACTAATTATTTATTTTGTTATATTTTTATTTTTGAAAATTTAAATAAAAATGAATTACTAAGGTAAAAACTAGTTACCAAGGTTAAACCAAAATGGTAAAATGGTAGAATTCTAAATTCATAGTGAATCAGACCTAAAAACGGTTAAAACGAGTGTAAAAATGTATGGTTGATGGATTATAGAAAATATTTAATACAAATATCTGTAATTTTATATTTCATGTGTCTTATTTTCATTTAAAATTAGTTTTATCTTTATATGATATTGAAATATTTACAAAACAATTCTTTTGAATGACTTATAAAAGTGGCCTCTCACTACACATTCATAACCTCCAAAAACAACTAGTTTCATTTTGAAACTATTCCATAATTCCATAAAATATAATCTTATTCCTTTTCCTAGAGCCTATTTTCATATGATTTTTTCCTAATACCTTCATTTCAAGGAGACTTATATGGGAAAGCCGAAGACCTCAACGTGAGTAATCTTTTTTTCCTAACATCATTTATTATCATTAATACATTAAATAATAAAATTTTATAACTATTATATAATGATATTAATTTTTATACATAATCTTAATATTATAGTGGAATAATTATTATCCAATTTATCCATTTTCCATTATAAAAAATGAAAAATGTGATTTCTTTATTTTGTGGACTACCGCCTCAACAAAGTGATGTCTTATGTTTTTTCACCAGTGCCTCTCTTCAAATATTATAAGGTTTAAATTGATGAATAAATATGAAATATATAATATAATTGTGATTATTAAGAGGTAAATTATAAACCATAAACATTCCCTATAATTATTTGAGAAAGGAAAGTGTTAATTTTGTGTTGTGTGGACTACCCTACAAAAACGTTACATATATTTTTTCACATATTATATTTGTTACATATTAAACTCTATTTTATCATTTTTTTTAAAATAAAATCATCAAAATAAAATCAGTAATATTATATATTAATTATATTATTCAAAAATAAATCACCTTCATATTTATAATAATTCATTAATTATGATATTTTCATGTTTCTGTTGGTATAACCACCAACATGAAAAATAATTCACAGTAATATAATGGTTGATGGTGAGAATCTAATTACTCATAAAAAATTATATATATTAGAAAATAACGATTTTTTTTCTAAAAATGCAACATTAATTTTAAAATCAACAATTAAAATGCCAACATCTATCCATGGAAAAATAATTGAATCAAGCTCATCCCAGATTTCATTATTATATATCATAGAAATAAATTCATTATATTAATATTATAACATTATAAATAATTATAAAAAAACTAATTAATGTAATTTTATGATATTAAAATGATTTTGGGTGAATAATTAATAACAATTCTTCTATTTCATAAGTAGTTCAAAATGAATAATTTTATTAACAGCTCCTATAAAAATTAAAAATAACTAACTACTATCCATGTATAATATTATTAGAAATTAATTTTACAAAAGGATACACTTATTAATAATCTTATGAAATATATTAATAATATATTCCAATTTTATAGAATATATTTGGTGTATACACATGAAAAATCATGGCCAATATAAAAGTTTTTTAACATAATTTTCAATTATTGATTTACAAAATTTGTTACCTAACTCAGTAATTCAAAATTTTATTTATTCTTCCAATTGAATAAATTTTGTTTTATTTCATAATTATTTTATACGGTTATATAATTATTCAACATTATCCTCATTATAAAATGATTCATACCTCAAATATTATGTTATTCCAAAAGGTTTCCTAGTAAAATTTCCAATTCTATGAGACACATTTGATATTGTGCACCATATTCTTATTTATGTGTTGTATTCACTAACCTAGTATTAATTAAATAATTTGATTATAATTAACATATATTCCATGCATTGGTATATTATGTAAATTATTTACATAAATTTATACCCCTTTACCTTTATTATGTTAGTTTTATGGATTCATACATTAAATGATTTTGCATTAGTTTATTGGGGAAATATTGAAGGTGTGTATATTTTTTATTCTAAGAAAATATTTATTTACTACATTAGAATGTTGATAGTGTTATTTTTATCAATCCAAAATCATTATCTAGATTGGTTATTATAATTTTATCACTTTTATTTACATTTAAAACTATTTACAATTTTTATTCATGATATTCTAATATATATGTCTATTAACTAGTTCTGAATGTGTTCATATATTTCAGAATTTTTTTATTCATTCAAATGAACATTTCCCTAGAATAAATTTGTGAGGTGTCAAGTTTGTAATATCCCCTAAATGAATTAATATGTATATTGGGATAAATTATCTTCGTTATTTTTTGTTTATTCATGCCCATTAATGATTATTTCCTCTGTAATACCCCTGATGGTGTGTTCATGATTCCCTACCTTCTAGCATGTAATTAGTTGCCCTACATTATTAATTTCATCCCTAAGAAACAATTTATTATAATCCATGTGTTTATTTATTGATTTGTCTCCCACTTATATGTTATTCATAAAGTTTCTTTTGATTATATATTTATTTTGACATTTAATTACATCAATGTTATTTTAGTCCATCTACTCTCACTTATGATCTTTCTTTATTATCAATTATATATACCCTTACTGAGAGTACAACTGCACCCCTTCTTGTGTTTCGATTTACAGATGATTGGATAAAATTTATTACATATGTTATGTATATATTAATAGTTTTTCTGAATAATTTTTCATAGATTTTGATGACTTATAATGGATTATATAGATTTTTATTTAATGGAAAATTTCCATTTAATGAGAAAGGAATGGGAGTTAATAGTTAATTTTTTATAAAAGAACATAAAAGCTGTATGCAAAAAGGTAAATCATGTGCATCCTAGTAAATATTTATTTGTGATATTATAATTATTAATGGTAAAAATTGGTTTACATCAATTCATATTAAATTAGGTATAAAAATAATGGATTTATGAGTACTTGATATTGGAGTGAAGGTCTTGGGTGTCTAAATAATATCAATGTATTGTTTAGAAAACATTATAGATTATGATATTCGTTGGGTATAACTTAAGGGAAGATAAGTTGAGGTTTTTTATAATTTAAATGTTATATTTCACTCTTGAGGTTATTTTAGGTAATTTTTAACCTTTTAGGCACTAGAATATGTTATCTTTTGTTAAAAAGGAAGGAATAAGTATAATGGATAATTATATTTATATAATGAAATAAAGTTTTTTAACTTATATATTTTGTTGTATTCATAAAAATTTAATTCTTGAATGGATACTGTAATGTGTATGTGGTTATTGAATAGATTCATTTAGGAATAATCACCTTAAATATTGCTTTTTTAAATGAACTCAATGTTTAATCTTGAGATTTATGAATAGGTCTAAGACTACACAACCAACATGACACTAATGGGGGATATATATTGAATTATCATATTCTCTTTACAACCCAATATGTGGGATTCTAGTATACATAGGTAAGATAACTCAAAAATTATGTAAAAATGTATATATTATATTGAAACTTTGATATTTATAAGTTAAGATACCTTTTTTAGGATGTGTTATTTCATAGATAAATATTATGTTGGGCTTAATGGGCATAGATTTCAATGATTTTGGATTTATAATATATTTATAAAGATAATGATAATATTGAAAATCTACCTTCCATAATAGGTTATGATTTTGAGATAACCAAACTTAATGTAACCATGGATGAAAAAATAATTTTATCCATTAAATCAGGGGTGATTTTTTTGAATGGAAAGATAATGTAATAATTTTTAATAGTAAGAAATTTTTAGAATGAATTATTTATGTAATTATCCTAATTTATTTCTCTTATGGTATGAATTGTTCATCATTTTCAATTAAAACATTTTAGTTTTAGTAATTATTATTGTACTAAAGAGTCATCTTAGTAAATGATGACTTTGACAATAAATTGATTCTCATAATGAGAAACCTAACATGGTATGAAATAATATGATAAACCTTGTGATTATTACAAACTATATTTCATGTATTATGTTTCATAATCTGAATGTGGTTGAATTCTATAAAGATCCAAATAATATAATGTTGGATTCATTAAGTATTTTTGGTGAAATATGATAAATCAATGACATTTAAATTTCTAATGTGTCAAAAAATTTGGAAAAATTAATGAGTTTGAAAAGTAAATATTAAACAATTGGTTTACAAAATTTAAGTGAAAATATTTTCTTCTTAAGCATACCTATGATATTCAGGTAGACATCTCATTTAATATTATATGTTGAGTTATACCACCTTATTAGATACCCATAATAATATTTATATGTGACTGATAATGAATATTGTGATCATGAAATTTAATTAATGGTTGATAATGTAACACCGCTAAAGTTAATTTCTACATTTTTCTCTAAAGACTAATTGGTTCGATTATTATTTTCTAATAAAACACCAAACCAAAAAGAACCACATAATGTTATATACCCATTAGGATATATTTATAGAGTCCATGGGTAAAAATAAGGATAAATAAATTACAAAATATATTTATAAATAAATATAATATTCATTATTAATAATAAGTAATTATTGAAAATAAATGTAGTGAAGCTAAATAAATAATAACATTGATATATGATTTTAACTATAATATTTCTTAAAATTTTATTTTTTAGGTGGTTTATCTTGTAAAACTGATTATATTATAAATAAAATATATTTAAATAATTATTAATATATTAAAACTAATTATTAATTAATATGGGAAAAATTATTAATGATTAATATTTTAAAAGGGACATTTTTCTATAAAAAATATTTTTATAATATTTATAGATTTTTTATTTAAATTTTAAATTTTAAATTTTTAAATTTTTAATTTGGATAAAAATATATTTCATTGTTTGTATTTACAATAATAATATTATTTTAGCATAAATCTTTTGGATTTTTTCTGAAATAGCATATTTTTAGATAAATAGTGAAAATACCATTTTTACGAAATTCATTGCATTATAAATATATAAGTGAAAACTAAAGGTTTATAAAATATTTTAATTTGTCATATATGTATTTATTAACTAATAATATACATTTAAAAAATATTCTATGTAGAATTTATAAAACCAATGCTTAATATTTTAAAGACATCAGCAATATTTTCCAAAACAAATATTGTATTTTTTCAGTTTAATGTACTTATATTTTATTGAAAATACAGATATATTTTAAATCCACTTAAAAATTATTTTTAATATAAAAATATTTATCATAGAAGTCAAATAATTTTATAAATTTACAATATAAATACATTTTTTCATATAAAGAAAATTTTCTAAAAATGGTTGTTTACGCATTACATGCACTAATGTTATAATTCTCTTCACCTAAAAAATTATCTAATAAAATGGATTTAATATATTGAATAATATTGTTTAAATTATTAAATATATTCCAATTATTTAAAATCACAATAAGTGATTTACGTTGGTAAAATATAGTAACAATGTGAAAACCAAAATGGAAAAATTGAATTTTCTATGAGTAAATGACTTAAAATAATTATTAAAACACGTGTGGAAATGAATATTTTGAGGATTTTAGAAACTATATCATCCCATACTCTATTATATTAAAACATTTACTCTTCTTGAAATTTTAATAATGTAATCTATTTATAATATGTTCAAATATTAAAAAAAGTCCATTCCCGCTACTAATAAAATTGACCTCTCACCACCGCTTCACAGCCACACAAACAATTTTTCTTCCTCTATAAAATATAACCTTACTTATTAATCTATAATCTTATTCCTTTTCATGAAGTTTAGGATAAAAAATTATTTCTATATTTCCTCAATTTCTGACGAGTATTCCAACGGAAAGCCTAATTCCCCAACATGAGTATTTGTTTTCCCTAACATATTTTATTTTCATTGTTACTTTCCCATATCACATTTCATGAATAATATATAATTAAATCCATTCTGATATTATACGTAATGTTATTTTCATTAGTAAATTACAATTAACCTCATTTTCTATCATGAATAGGCTGAGGTCAACCACCGAACCGTGCACCCGATTCAGTCTGTGACATGGTCTGAAGGGAATCACAGATCCCCCTGGGTTGAAGACAAGAATCAGTTCATAACAAGATATATCGTTAGATAATATTTCAACCAATAATAAAAAATATAAAAATTAAATAGATTGTAAATCCAATTAATGATACATTAATCTATATATATGATTGTAGTACTTTAAAAAGATCCATATTTAAGACAAAAACCAACACGAAAACCATCCAACAAAAAATACATTCCACATCTGACCTCTTGGTCACCATCCATCATAAAATCTAATTTCCCCATTATAAAATCCAAATTAAACATCTACAGTTACAAATAAAACAAAAAATATATATTGACTATACTGACGTAGAGTGGAATGATTAGTATGAGATCACGTGGTATCTAAATTGGATAGTTACATTGAATCTATACATGTAATATTAAAATATACACCCTAAACTATAGTGTGAAAATAAATGTTTAAAATAGGATTTTTGAATTTAAACAATCACTCCAACAGTTCCCATAATCCAATTTTGGAACAAAATATTATTTACTTTAAATTATTTCCCATATCAAAATCCATTTTTTAAAACCAAATCCTAGAAGAAAAAAATCACATGTAAGTGTATAAAAATATTAACTATCAAACAAAAGAAGTATCGTATGTCTATGAAATAATACCAGAACTTGAGGATGTATTAATAAAAAAAATATAAACAAGTTAACATAATAAGAAACTAATGTGAAATAAAACTGAAAAATATCATAGACTGTATATATTGAAAGGAATATATTAAACATATATAGAGGAGACCCTAGAAATACGCAGTTCAAAACCATCCATTTGGAACAATGATTCAATCCATAGTCTCTCACCAACCTGACTGATCTCAACAAGACTTTTCAATGTAAAATTTCTCCATATTCATTCAACTACCATAGGGATATCTTCCATCTTCTTGGGAACTATATAGTAACTATATATCAACCCTCATGAAAACATCTAAGATACTATTATATTATTTTAGGAAAATCATTTAGTGGGAAATGAATGCTTGAAATTAACTATAACTCACATATGCCAACAGGCTTGCTAAGACAATCTTCCTGAAACTATCCATGAGAAAACCATCTATATCTCGAAGAAATATATATGGGTTTCCATCATTGAAGAAATGTTTTGGTAACTTCTTATTAGGATATCACATCCATGATTAATAAACACATTATTAGAAAACTCCGTTAATTTTAAAAACATTTTCAAAAGTCAATTTTATCTTCATCACGTGTTCCCAAGGTTCCAAATAGGGAAAAAAACATTACAAATTAAAACCTATTTTATAATAATTTTTGAAACCTCGATAACATTTAAGAAAAAAGAGTTTTAAAAATAGTGAATTATACATTATTTCTATTTATATACTTGAACAAATATATACATGCTCCCCATGCTCATATAGACATTCACATATCACAACATCATATATTTGGAAAACTATAAAATTTCCAAGGTTTAATTAAGGGAAAAACTAATCATTTCATCAATGAAGAAGTGTTCTCACATAAGAACCAAGTTATCAAAGATGCTAAAAATACATTCAAAATAAAATTCCAATTGTAACTCAACATTATCAAAACTCTTAAAAAAATCCTTATTCTAAAAACTCCCAAATAAATTAGCAAGGATAATATTATTTTCATCAAATATATACCATACATATAAATAGAATACAAATAAACATAACTACAGAAAACATTTTACAAATCAATTTTCAATAAACCAAAAATATTGAAAACCAACAACAATTAATTTTTCTGACACCCAAGCATGTATAGTAGAATAAAAACCAATTTATAAAATATAAAACATAAAATGGATTATCTAGAAAAAGAAATTGATGGAAAACCCTTCCCCAATGGTGTTTGAAAATTAAGAAACCCTAGAATCTAGAATAAATAAACCTTAGAGAGAAACTGAACACCTTATCATAGGAATAAACAACCCACATAAGAAAACCCACAACCTCGGATTCCACCAAGAGAAAACCAATGCATGAAAAAAATAGATAAAAGAGTAATAATGAGTGAAATAATAAATATTACCCAAGATGGTATCCATCATGAATCTATCACAAATACACCTTCGAGTACTTGGAAAAGAAGTGTATGTAAAGGTTAGGTGTCCAATTCAAGTGGTTTGAAGTGGGTAACCTAAGGTATGAATCCAATATTAAACCAAATAGGAAGTTAAAAAACAATCTTCGAGTGTGTTGACTAGTTTACCATTTCCATTTACCATGTAGTTCAATAACCATGTTAATGGACACAACTATTAGATGAATTGGTTGTTGACTTTGGTTGCGTGGTAGTGTAAAAATGTTTCATAACTATGTGACATGTAAAGGGTTCATAAATATTTGCATCTTCCTCCAAAAACACCACATACTTAATTTTATAGGCGACACACCAAATACCAACATGTGAAAATGGAATTGCAGTCTAATAATTCAATCCACCATTCCATTTATTCCCTCATATATTCACAAAACACTAGAGAGGAATCATAATTGGAACTCTTGACCCCAAATAATGAAATATCTAAATTTAAACTCCATACCAAACCAGAAATCATAAACACCACCAAAACTATATTGTGGACCCTTAATTCCATATGTCAAACCCCACTAACTCATTTGATGTCAATGAAGAGGATCAATGTGGATCTCCACACAATTATGTAACCAAGAATCATTGTTGTGGAAAAAGGTATAAAACTCAAAAAATCCTAAAATATTTAACATGAGAAGGGCCCAACTATTCTAACTAAATAATTACACCATAACGATTTTTAATTTATAATTCCACATAATACATTCATCTCTAAATAGGAACTAGATAAACAACAACTATATAATTATAGAGATCAATAAGAATAACCAATAACCAAAAGTGATGGAAGAAAAAACAAAGTATGGAAGAAAATAAGAAAGGTTTCCTAAAAATATCATATTGGAAAGGAAGTAATTCTTTAGTGTTTTTTATCTATCATGGTCCAACCTTGCATAATTTTTCATGATTTCCTAACATAAAGAATAGATAAAAAACCTATCATAGGGTTGCAAAAAATATTTTTTTGAAATCCCAAAATGACCACATTGGAATAAAATTAGTGAGAGGTTCTTCAAATGAGAAATAAAAACTAGTATAAGGTTGTACAATAGAATGGACAAATATTGTTTACAATCCACATCATATGGGTAATCCTTCTTGCATGAATAGAAAATGTGCCTCCTACCACCATATGATTCTATCTATAAACCAACATAGCTATAAACACCATATCCAACAATTTCATAATCAAAACCATATTGGATGAAGGAACGAAATCCTAGATCTATAGGAGATGAAACCTCACAAAAAGATGTTCTTCTAACATTTCTATTAACACTACCTCTAGGGAAAAAGAAGCTTCCTCCTTCAAATGGTCAACACAATGGTTCACTATTCATTGCCCCTTCTATATATCAATAAGCTCTATCACAATATTTATTATTACCTACTCAGGGATATACAATTGAAAAATTTGTTTTTGAATATTTACCAAGTCATCCCACCACTTGGTGAGGATGGAATGATCAACTTGCCCTGATTGAAATATGGTTCCTTGAGTAAAACCAAAATAACTCTCCACCTTGAATATTCTAATGTTTCCGAGGACCTAAATATATTTTCAATTTCTTTAAGCCACTCCACTACAAGTAGATTTCCTATATCACATCAAAATAAAAGAAAATGTTGGATGGATCAAGGCCCACCACTAAATTGGGTGTTTGGGGAGAGTAAAAAATTCGAAGAGACACCATAGAAACCCTTGGTACATTTATGGAATTCATTCTCTAAATTACATGAAAAGGAAAATGAAATCATTATTGAACCAAGACTCATGAATGAAAATGATTCAATCCAAATCACTAATATGATAAAAAAAACATAAAACCAAATCAGATGAAAATCCCACATTAAAATTCCACAATTCATGTTTTAAATTTAAAATCATTTCCCTTAAAACTATTATGAAAACAAAACAACATTCAATCCACTCCCCCAAATCCAAATATTATTTTCTATATAAATCCGTCTTTAATAAAAAAACATCCAATTTATCTATTTTACAACATATAACACGGTTTCTACCTTTTTTATTGAAAACTGAAATTCCATTACAATAAAATCTCGCCTTTTCTATTTTAAATATTCAAAAAACCATCTTCATTTAAAAAAAAATCCTGAAGAACGACCATATAATAAATAACATCACTATCATAAGAACATATTAAATTAGGAAGTAGTTTTAATTCATATATTCTCAAAATAGTTTAGAAGCCCTTATGCTAAGAAAGCATCATCCACTATGAGTATATTGTACAATTCACTAGGGATACACATGGTTCATTATTCAATACATTCCATCTATGGGATAGAAACCCACATATATTTTCCTCTCCCAAGACATTAAATCCCAAAAAATCAAGGAAATCACAAAAAACATAAACCCAGAATCAATATTTCTGACTCATAACCCAAATATCCCTAGATAAGAATGGATTATGGTTGGTATGTGTTTATGACGATCTTCCAGTACCAACCTCCAAGGTGCCTCAAATTTTAGCTCTAATACTCTTGACACCATAAATAACAACAGATTCTTTGATACCATTTTATGATGAAAAATACGAGGACAACTCTTAAACTGAGATCCCAATACAACCAATATATGTTCTTTAAGGGTATACCTTATAACGACCCACACTTTACATACATTGTTAATACTTCAAAATTGAAGCACACTTATTTCAACATATGACAAAACCACAAAGGACCGTATAGGTATAGTGTCTTTAGAAACTGGGAAACATAAACAACTGGTTCATAAATCTTCTACAGTGTCTCCCATTTATTTCATCATATCTAGGGTCCCTTTTAGCATATTCTACTTAATATCCATCTTCCTGACCTGGGGAAAAGAAAACATAAAAGGGTGAGCTCAAATGCTCAGCAAGGGAAAATAAAGGAAATAAAAATCATATCATATCTTTATGAAAATCAAAACCTGCAAAAGAGATCATAATATCTTAACATGTAATAAATCACAGAAGTGAAAATGAGATCCCCATAATCATAACATAAAACTTGAAACTTTGTGTCATGCACACATAATCAGGGAAAATCATTTCTTGTTAGTCATGACTCATTTCCAAGACTATCTTAGTGGACAAAGTCCCTTTCTGAACCGAGTTCACTCCTCATTTCAGTCCTGTATCACTGAACCGAAATAACCTTCCGTTCCAGCCATGTCTATCTCATGAGATATAAAATCATTACCCAATGCATTGGAGGGAGATATAGGTCCCACCCATCTTATAATGAATCCTTTCTTATGTGTGCCACATAATCATAAAACATACATCATCGCATAACACATGTAACAAAAATGGGATTCTTGAAACATCATGACATCATAAATCAATTCATATAAGATAAAGGAATTCATAAACATAATTCCATCATAACATAGTCAAATCAATGTAAAAATATGGATAGAAACAGAACCCTTTATTATCTTAGATGGAAAATAATTTTGATAAAACACTTGAATTGAATTCTTGAGGAAAATATCCTTTCTTCTTCAAAATCAATTTCTTTTCACAAAACATCATGCAATTTTAAAAGAAAGAGATTTTATTGAAAATATTCATGAAATCTTTTAGAGGAATCATCATGAAAATAAGGCTTTATAAAACAGTACAAATCCGTTCGTGCCGTATAAGTTAAAAAAAACATTCTTCGTACTTTTGTCGGAAAAGTCAAAAAGTACCTCGTACGAAAAACATCAAAAGATTCCTTTCATTTCTTTTACTAAAAACTCACCGAAGGGTAAAAATGGATTTAAACAATTGTAGGTGGATGGAAATAATATTAAATATTGATGAAACATGGATGTGGATGATAAAATACACCCCAGTAAATACTTACGAATAAACAATCTCGGATAAAAATGAGATTGTGATATTTCCCTTACCTTAGGTCCGATTTGCATTGTTCGTGTCCGAATCTCCTGTATAATGGTTTAAATAATGTTATTGACTTATTCCAGAATCATACATATTGATATGATATCATATATGGTAATATTATTAGCTTCTTGTTAGTAATATTTCATTGTTACTTGTTACTCGGGTCTTTATAACTTTTTGTTCTTATGCGTGTTTTGTTGAATAAATTCTTATTCTTATCTTTAGGTTATAGATAATTCATTTCCAGAATGGTATTATTGTAGTATATACCATATTCATTCATTCAATTCATTTATATAATCATTATGAAATGAAGATCATGTAGAACGAGTCGCATCACATCGTGGAGACGGTATTCCGTACGTACGCACGAGTGATGATATCGTTCCTATGATCGTGGAATTGTATTGGAGTATATATATATATTATTTCAGTATCAATATTACTTAATAATAATCATATATAGTTACTCATTACACCATTATACCCATCCTTGTAAGGTGATGGTGGAAAATAGATTACACCACGGCGTGGAGACGGTATTCCGTACGTACGCACGCGCGGTGATTTCATTTTTCCGTAGGATGGATAGAAGGTGAATTAGGGTTGTTTCATATTTATAATAACATATCAGTATGTAAGTAATACTGATGTTATTACTTTATCATGAAACAACTAAAGAAGAAGAAGTTGAAGAAGAACGAAATTGAAAAGATCGGTAATGGATATTACCTCTTCTTTGGAAGGCCTCTTTGAATCCTCCACTTAACGAACTAAGATTGGTCTTTGGAGAAGACCAGGACCTCTAGGATTATTCTAGGGAAGTGGAGAGGAGAAAATGGCAGGGGTTGGCCGAGCTTGAGTGCTCAAATTGGTGTGAGGAGGAGGGGGAGGAGGTGCCCTTTTATAAGGGAGGAGAGGGGCACCTTAGGAATATCTCAAAATATTATTTTATATTAAAGTCAAAATCGGTTTATAATGGTTCCAAAGGGTCTTATTTCGAAGCTAAAGTGGGGATGGGTCGAAATCCTATCAACCAATAGGATTTAGACAAGGTTAGGGTATTATTTAAACCTTATCAATTAGATTTAACTCTAAGTTAATTAATTTAACTTTTACCGTGTCTTTTTGTTTTCTTTCACTATATGGTTAATACACTTACTATAACATGCCAAACGAACCCCAAATTGTTTATTATTAATATATATATCCTTATCTAAGTCATTTGGCCGAACCTTAGATTTTTAGGAATAAAATAACAATTAATAATATACTATTAGATTTAAAATCTATTTTGTGTCAATTTTGACACTATTTGATATATGATTTTTGTGAAAGTCATAACAGAATTATATGTTCGAACCAAGTTGATTAAATCAACACTAATATATCATAGTAACCTATAAAATTAGTGGAATTCTTAAAAAGTCTCAAATTACATTTATTTTGGTATTTATATTATCAATTTTGTCAATATTTCATTAATAAGATAATTACTGCATCATCTTTGTGTCATAAATAAAATAAATTATTTGATGTCTAAAAATTACAAATAAAAAACCATCATGTAGGAAATCGTTTTATCTTTCTAATGAATATTTACAATCGAATTTATCTTATGCATAACCCCATATTAAAAATGATTTAATTATTAAACTTTGATTTTAACTATTTTAACCCTTCTTTAAATAAATTAATAATAAATGTCCTAATCTAATCCAAGTGGGCCTAAATGGTCATATTTTATTCCTAAGTTTGTTTTTGGTCGAATTACACTTTTCCAATAGAATTATGACATGTGTTAGGGTAATATTAATATCATATTTACCCTTAGTTACCCTATTTACTATTAACCGCGGTAAAAATAGTAAAAAATTACTATTCACCAAAAAATTATTTTTATCTCATTGAACCAAATTTTACTTACTGACATCAACCGTGTCTGTCGGATTTTTGAAATTCAATTCACAGAAGCGGTAAAATTAAGTTTTATGCAAAATTCAGTTTTTAACCTACCACTTAGTGGTTTCACTATTCATCAAAAATTGAAAGTTTTCAGAAAAATACCAAAATTTCACCCTAGGCTAATTTCGATATTCTGAGTCCAAAAATGAAGTCCATTTTGAAAAATAAAATTTATAAAATTTCAAAAAGTGGTTATTACTATTCATAACGGCTAGTTTTAATAGCATATTGTTGTTTAGTGAAACTCGGTATTGCGTACGACGCAAGCTATCGAGGAAGGTCGCGATTGCATGTAAAGCAAGCCAAGCAAGTGTTGTGTAGAAAAAGATTCCTTTGATGATTTATATAACATAAAAGTCTCGGGTGTTACATTCTACCCCCCTTAAAAAGAATTTCTCCCTCGAAATTCGTCACTTTGTAACAAAAAAATGAGGATACTTCTCCCTCATCATATCCTCAAGCTCCCATGTAGCTTCTTCAAGTTGGTGGTTCCTCCATAAAACTTTCACCAAGCGAGTGGTCTTGTTTCGTAGGACTTTTTCGCTACGATCCAGAATCTCTATCGGCTGTTCTTCATAAGAAAGATCTTGCTCCAGCGGTACAACTTCTGAGCTGAGTACATGTGAAGGATCTGGTATGTACTTTCTCAGAAGAGATACGTGGAACACATCGTGAACTTGAGAGAGATTCGGTGGAAGCGCCAATTGGTAAGCTACCTTCCCAACACGATCCAGTATTTCAAAAGGACCGATATATCTAGGGCTCAACTTCCCCTTCTTTCCAAATCTCATAACCCTCTTCTAGGGAGATATTCGTAAGAACACTTTATCGCCCACTTCAAACTCTAGGTCTTTTCTTCGGTTGTCGGCATAACTTTTCTGTCGACTCTGAGCTGCTCTTATGTGTTGTTGAATAGATCTAACCTTTTCTGCCATTTCATCAACGAGATCAGGTCCTAATAGATTTCTTTCCCCAACTTCATCCCAGCAAGTTGGAGTCCTGCATTTCTTTCCATAGAGAGCTTCATAAGGAGCCATCTGAATACTGGAGTGAAAGCTATTATTATAAGAAAATTCCACCAAAGGTAGGTGTTGATCCCAACCTCCTTTGAAATCCATAGAGCAAGCTCTCAACATATCTTCTAGGGTTTGAATTGTTCTCTCAGACTGACCGTCTGTCTGGGGATGATAAGCAGTGCTGAAACTCAACTCTGTATCCAGAGTATGCTGAAGACTTCGCCAGAACTTCGAGGTAAATCTCGGATCTCGATCAGATATAATAGAAAGTGGTACTCCATGCAATCTTACCACTTCCTTTATATATATCCTGGCAAGCTGATCTAGAGATAAATCCTCTCTAATAGCAATGAAGTGTGCAGACTTTGTAAGACGATCAACTATGACCCAGATAGCATTATTGCCTTTGGATGTTTTAGGAAGTCCTGTGACAAAGTCCATAGTGATGTTTTCCCATTTCCATTCGGGTATGGGTAATGGTTGTAACATCCCCTTAGACTTCTGTCTCTCAGCTTTAACTTGTTGACAAACCAAGCATCGAGAGACATATTCAGCAACATCTCTTTTCATGCCATCCCACCAGAAGTACTCTTTCAGATCCCTATACATCTTCGTGCTTCCAGGATGAATAGAGAATGATGAACTATGAGCCTCATCCAGCAGCTCCTTCTTTAATTCGGGGATGGGAGGAACGCAAACCCGATTCCTGAACTTTATTATCCCATCACAGTCAAGGATGAATTCAGGAACATTTCTCACCTTCTTTTGTAACTCGACATCTTCTTTCTGTGCCTATTTAATCTTCACATGTATAGATGGTTGAACATTCATTTGAGAAAGATAAGATTTTTCCCCTTCCATTATAATTCCAAGATCCATCCTTTGTAAATCCATAAATATTGTATCTTTTTTGATCCTCATCATGGATAAACTAGCATGGCCTTGTCGACTTAATGCATCTGCCACCTTGTTTGCTTTCCCAGGGTGGTAATGGATTGAGCAGTCATAATCCTTAATCAGCTCCAACCATCTTCTTTGGCGCATATTCAGCTCCTTTTGTGTGAAAATATACTTTAAACTTTTATGATCATTATAAATATCACACCTTTCACCATAAAGGTAATGCCTCCAAATCTTTAATGAAAAGATTACCGCAGCCAACTCCAAATCATGTGTTGGGTAATTTTGCTCATGTATTTTCAACTGTCGTGAGGCATAAGCTATCACCATATCATTTTGCATAAGAACACACCCCAATCCCTTCTTGGATGCATCACTGTAGATCACAAACCTTTCTCCACTACAAGGCAGTGTGAGCACAGGTGCACTAGATAACCTTCTTTTCAACTCCTTGAAATTTTCTTCACATTCCTCTGTCCAGACAAACTTAACTCCTTTCCGAGTCAACTTGGTGAGTGGATTAGATAATCGTGAAAAATCTTTTACAAAACGTCGATAATATCCAGCCAAACCAAGAAAACTTCGGATCTCAGTTACTGTTGTTGGTCTTGACCATCTTTCGATAACCTCTGTTTTTTCTGGATCCACAGATATCCCCTCTTTTGAGATTATGTGACCCAAAAATGAAACTTTTTGAAGCCAAAATTCACACTTGGTAAATTTGGCATAAAGCTTCTCCTTTCTCAGGGTCTTCAATATAATTCTCAAGTGATCTTCATGCTCTTCCTTGCTCTTTGAATAGACAAGAATATCGTCTATAAAGACTACCACAAATTGATCAGGATAGTCTCTAAAGACTCTATTCATTAGATCCATGAAGATAGCAGGGGCATTAGTAAGACCAAATGGCATCACTATAAATTCATAGTGTCCATACCTTGTACGGAAAGCCGTCTTTGGTATATCCTCCCTTTTGACCCTTAATTGATGATACCCTGAATGAAGATCAATCTTGGAAAAGTATTGAGCTCCGCGTAGTTGGTCAAATAAGTCATCAATGCGTGGGAGAGGATATTTGTTCTTG
Organism: Viscum album; assembly: GCA_963277665.1. Taxonomy (NCBI): domain Eukaryota; kingdom Viridiplantae; phylum Streptophyta; class Magnoliopsida; order Santalales; family Viscaceae; genus Viscum; species Viscum album. The sequence continues at coordinate 1,993,015,705 of OY728161.1, read as the reverse complement.
ATAGTGATCTTGTTAAGTTCTCGATAATCAATGCAGAGTCTCATTGATCCATCTTTCTTCTTAACAAATAGAACAGGTGCTCCCCAAGGTGACGCACTAGGGCGTATGAATCCCTTATCAAGATTCTCTTGGAGTTGCTTCTTCAATTCCTGCAACTCAATTGGGGTCATTCTATAAGGTGTCTTTGAAATAGGCAAAGCACCCGGTACGAGTTCTATTGAAAACTCAACTTCACGATTTGGTGGAAGACCTGGCAATTCCTCCGGAAAGACATCATCAAACTCTCATACAATGGGCATATTCTTAATCGTGAGTTTCTCACCAACCATTTGAGATAAATAACCTTCATTTAGTAGAATCAATACCCATAAGATGGAAGAAATTTCCACTGGAAGGTTATGTTCATCCTTGCATTGGTATACGATCGTAGATTGATCTGGAATATGAAATGTGACTTCCCTTCTTTGGCAATTGATATGAGCTCCATGTAGAGAAAGCCAATCCATGCCAAGAATCACATCAACTTCCACTAAAGGAAGGATCACAAGATTTGCAGGAAGCACTTTCCCACAAACTTCGATCGGAGAAGAATTATAAACTTTTGATGCGATTGATGTGCCATTAGGTGTTGTCACAGCTAACTCAACATCTAATTGTTGAGGTAATACGGTGATACCCTTAGAAAATTTTTCAGAAATAAAAGAGTGGGTGGATCCAGAATCAAATAAAACATTTTCTACTTTAGAGTGGATGGTAAGTGTACCTTTCACCACATCGTTATCGTACTCCACATCGTTGATAGAAATTGCATGTGACTTTCCTTTGTCTTTATCCTTAAGAGTTTGTTGACGTCGACCATCATCATCAACCCTTGGATTTGGGCATTGATTGGCATAATGCCCCATCTCCTTGCACTTGAAACATTGAAGTGTAGTAGGTTTATTCTGTGTATCCCTTCCTTTGTTTGCGTCATTAGACATCTTCTTCCCATTATCACGGCATTCAAATGCCCGATGACCTTCTTTTCCACATTTAAAACATTTACTTGTCCCTTTAAGACAACTCCCTCCATGTTTCTTTCCACACTTTGAGCATAAGGAAAAGCTCATCTTCTTTTCCGTGTGCTCTTTAGATTTTTCTTTGAATTCCATCTTCCTCTTCTTATCAAACCCATGTGACTGATGGGTTACTCCAATCTCCATCTCGACTTTGAGAGCACATCGAACGATTTCCTCGTAGCTATTGAAGTCCCTTATGGATAACGCCCTTCGAAGACTTGGTTTTAAGCCACTAAAGAATCGATCGATCTTACTCTCAGGTTGGATAATAATACCAGAAGCGTACCTTGCAAGTCTGGTAAAATTTGCTTCATAGGTACCAACAGATTCATCATCCCTTTGCTTCAGTTCAAGGAACTCTTTCTCCATCTTTGTTCGGAGAATACGAGGGAAGTACTTATTGAAAAATAAGTTCTTGAACTCGTCCCATTCCATAGACTCAATTTCATCCCCTTGCCTCGTATTCTTAACAAGATTCCACCATTGATCCGCATCTCCTTCCAAACGATACACTGCTAGGATGACTTTATCATGCTCAGAACATTGAAGAACTGAAAATATCTTTTCAGTAGTACTAATCCATTGTTCAGCAACTAATGGATCAGTAGACCCGCTGAAGGAAGGTGGACACTGCCTCATGAAGGATTAAACAGAATGTTGCTCCCTCCTTTGTTCGTTTGGAAATCCTGCATGATTCATAGCTTGAGAAAGTTGTGTGATCATGGCTACAATATTTTGCATTCCAGCTCCCATATCGTTTGGTTGCTCAGGGGGACAATCATTGCATTGCCCATCGCATTCCGCATTAACACGGTTCCTTCGGTTTCCAGCCATTGACTAAAACCAAGAAGAATAGTGTGAGCAACACTAATTATAATAGGAAACCACATAATTCAAGAAAAAATTTTTTTTCATGCTTATGGTCTTATCCTAGGTTATTCATGGCCATTTCTAATATTGTGTTCTATGCTTAGACTTATCCTTAGGGTTCTTACTAAGGCTTTCACATCCTAGTTTCCAAAGGTTGACTATAACTTTCCTCTGATACCAACTATAACGACCCACACATTACATATATTGTTAATACTTCAAAATTGAAGCACACTTATTACAACATATGACAAAACCACAAAGGACCGTATAGGTATAGTGTCTTAAGAAACTGGGAAAACATAAACAACTGGTTCATAAATCTTCTACAGTGTCTCCCATTTATTTCATCATATCTAGGGTCCCTTTTAGCATATTCTACTTAATATCCATCTTCCTGACCTGGGGAAAAGAAAACATAAAAGGGTGAGCTCAAATGCTCAGCAAGGGCAAATAAAGGAAATAAAAATCATATCATATCTTTATGAAAATCAAAACCTGCAAAAGAGATCATAATATATTAACATGGAATAAATCATAGAAGTGAAAATGAGATCCCCATAATCATAACATAAAACTTGAAACTTTGTGTCATGCACACATAATCATGGAAAATCATTTCTTGTTAGTCATGACTCATTGCCAAGACTATCTTAGTGGACAAAGTCCCTTTCTGAACCGAGTTCACTCCTCGTTTCAGTCCTGTATCACTGAACCAAAATAACCTTCCGTTCCAGCCATGTCTATCTCATGAGATATAAAATCATTACCCAATGCATTGGAGGGAGATATAGGTCCCACCCATCTTATAATGAATCCTTTCTTATGTGTGCCACATAATCATAAAACATACATCATCGCATAACACATGTAACAAAAATGGGATTCTTGAAACATCATGACATCATAAATCAATTCATATAAGATAAAGGAATTCATAAACATAATTCCATCACAACATAGTCAAATCAATGTAAAAATATGGATAGAAACATAACCCTTTATTATCTTAGATGGAAAATAATTTTGATAAAACACTTGAATTGAATTCTTGAGGAAAATATCCTTTCTTCTTCAAAATCAATTTCTTTTCACAAAACATCATGCAATTTTAAAAGAAAGAGATTTTATTGAAAATATTCATGAAATCTTTTAGAGGAAGCTTCATGAAAATAAGGCTTTATAAAACAGTAGAAATCCGTTCGTGCCGTATAAGTTAAAAAAAACATTCTTCGTACTTTTGTCGGAAAAGTCAAAAAGTACCTCGTACGAAAAACATCAAAAGATTCCTTTCATTTCTTTTACTAAAAACTCACCGAAGGGTAAAAATGGATTTAAACAATTGTAGGTGGATGGAAATAATATTACATATTGATGAAACATGGATGTGGATGACAAAATACACCCCAGTAAATACTTACGAATAAACAATCTTGGATAAAAATGAGATTGTGATATTTCCCTTACCTTAGGTCCGATTTGCTTTGTTCGTGTCCGAAGCTCCTGTATAATGGTTTAAATAATGTTATTGACTTATTCCAGAATCATAAATATTGATATGATATCATATATGGTCATATTATTAGCTTCTTGTTAGTAATATTTCATTGTTACTTGTTACTCGGGTCTTTATAACTTTTTGTTCTTATGCGTGTTTTGTTGAATAAATTCTTATTCTTATCTTTAGGTTATAGATAATTCATTTCCAGAATGGTATTAGTGTAGTATATACCATATTAATTCATTCAATTCATTTATATAATCATTATGAAATGAAGATCATGTAGAACGAGTCGCATCACATCGTGGAGACGGTATTCCGTACGTACGCACGAGTGATGATATCGTTCCTATGATCGTGGAATTGTATTGGAGTATATATATATATTATTTCAGTATAAAAATTACTTAATAATAATCATATATAGTTACTCATTACACCATTATACCCATCCTTGTAAGGTGATGGTGGAAAATAGATTACACCACGGCGTGGAGACGGTATTCCGTACGTACGCACGCGCGGTGATTTCATTTTTCCGTAGGATGGATAGAAGGTGAATTAGGGTTGTTTCATATTTATAATAACATATCAGTATGTAAGTAATACTGATGTTATTACTTTATCATGAAACAACTAAAGAAGAAGAAGTTGAAGAAGAACGAAATTGAAAAGATCGGTAATGGATATTACCTCTTCTTTGGAACGCCTCTTTGAATCCTCCACTTAAGGAACTAAGATTGGTCTTTGGAGAAGACCAGGACCTCTAGGATTATTCTAGGGAAGTGGAGAGGAGAAAATGGCAGGGGTTGGCCGAGCTTGAGTGCTCAAATTGGTGTGAGGAGGAGGGGGAGGAGGTGCCCTTTTATAAGGTAGGAGAGGGGCACCTTAGGAATATCTCAAAATATTATTTTATATTAAAGTCAAAATCGGTTTATAATGGTTCCAAAGGGTCTTATTTCGAAGCTAAAGTGGGGATGGGTCGAAATCCTATCAACCAATAGGATTTAGACAAGTTTAGGGTATTATTTTAACCTTATCAATTAGATTTAACTCTAAGTTAATTAATTTAACTTTTACCGTGTCTTTTTGTTTTCTTTCACTATATGGTTAATACACTTACTATAACATGCCAAACGAACCCCAAATTGTTTATTATTAATATATATATCCTTATCTAAGTCATTTGGCCGAACCTTAGATTTTTAGGAATAAAATAACAATTAATAATATACTATTAGATTTAAAAACTATTTTGTGTCAATTTTGACACTATTTGATATATGATTTTTGTGAAAGTCATAACAGAATTATATGTTCGAACCAAGTTGATTAAAGCAACACTAATATATCATAGTAACCTAGAAAATTAGTGGAATTCTTAAAAAGTCTCAAATTACATTTAGTTTGGTACTTATATTATCAATTTTGTCAATATTTCATTAATAAGATAATTACTGCATCATCTTTGTGTCATAAATAAATTAAATTATTTGATGTCTAAAAATTACAAATAAAATACCATCATGTAGGAAATATTTTTAGCTTTCTAATTAATATTTACAATCGAATTTATCTTATGTATAACCCCATATTAAAAATGATTTACTTATTAAACTTTGATTTTAACTATTTTAACCCTTCTTTAAATAAATTAATAATAAATGTCCTAATCTAATCCATGTGGGCCTAAATGGTCATATTTTATTCCTAAGTTTGTTTTTGGTCGAATTACACTTTTCCAATAGAATTAGGACATGTGTTAGGGTAATATTAATATCATATTTACCCTTAGTTACCCTATTTACTATTAACCGCGGTAAAAATAGTAAAAAGTTACTATTCACCAAAAAATTATTTTTATCTCATTGAACCACATTTTACTTACTGACATCAACCGTGTCTGTCGGATTTTTGAAATTTCATTCACAGAAGCGGTAAAATTAAGTTTTATGCAAAATTCAGTTTTTAACCTACCACTTAGTGGTTTCACTATTCATCAAAAATTGAAAGTTTTCAGAAAAATACCAAAATTTCACCCTAGGCTAATTTCGATATTCTGAGTCCAAAAATGAAGTCCATTTTGAAAAATAAAATTTATAAAATTTCAAAAAGTGGTTATTACTATTCGTAACGGCTAGTTTTAATAGCATATTGTTGTTTAGTGAAACTCGGTATTGCGTACGACGCAAGCTATCGAGGAAGGTCGCGATTGCGTGTAAAGCAAGCCAAGCAAGTGTTGTGTAGAAAAAATTTCCTTTGATGATTTATATAACATAAAAGTCTCAGGTGTTACATACCTAATCTATCTGGGATAAAGACAAGCATCATTTCCTATCAAGATAAATCATTGGTGTTTATTTCAACCAATTAAAATAACATTAAAATAAATTAGATCATGCATCACATAGAGGATACATAAATATCTAATAATGAATAAAGGACATAAAAAGATATAGATTCAAGATACAAGACCACACATATTCCAACAAGAGAAAAATAATATCTTCATGTGGCTACATGGTCTCCATACACCCATAAATCCAAACCTCTCCATGAGAGAACCTAAATGAAATATATAATCCTTAAAAATATATTGGTGTACTCAATGCGGAGGGGAAGAAATTGGGTATGATCATATAATAGCATTATAGGTAATCACCACATAATCCCAACATGCCTGTTCTCGAAAGAGTACATATAGAGTAGTTTGAATATATCGGTATAAAATATTTTTTATCATTAAAAAAACAAACCCATATATCCAAAAAATCACTTTTGAATGAAATATATGGTCTTCCTTTAACATAACTCCCATCTCAAACACAATTTTTGAAAACTAACTCTAAGATGAATATCATACCCTAATTATAGACAGTATAACAAATGATCTAAACCAAACATATGTAGAAGGGTATATCAAATTAGTAATACTAAAAAAAACCATGAACATAAATATAAAATAGTAAACATAGATTGAAACCAATGTTCCTAAAAAACACAAAATTCCATACAATATACATAATAATCAGATTATCCTAGACAACATGAGTGTATATACTAGAATTAATTAGTACAGAACCATTTAGACATTGTAACAATATGATCCATGGTCTATCCCTAATCTAGAAACTCTCAACTTGCCTCACCAGTTTCACAACCCAATATATCATTCACCAACTATGGGTATCAGGTCTATTTAATGGGGATATTGAGTGTAGCCATATATAGACCCTCTAGATAATGTATAAGATCCAATGTAATAGGGGAAAAGTTTAGTGGAAAATGTATGTTAAGAATTAACCATAACCCTAATATTCCAACATGAATGCCAAACATGGCTTCTTGACAATGTCAATGAAAGGACAATCTCTATCAAGAAGAATTAAATATGGGTGTCTAACCATTTATTAAAAAATTTATAAGTACTAACCAGTTATTCAATTAAAATATTTATAAAAACTTTCTACCAAAACCCATAATATTAAAACAAAACTCAAAATCTAAAGGGATCATTATCCCATATTTATATGGTTCCAAAAGTTCCTTTTAACAATTTTTAGGAAACACCACTGCCCAAAATTCCAAATGAGCCTTTGATTGATGTATTAGAAAACAGACAGTTCAATAGTACAAAACTACCATCCAATGAACACTTTTCTAAAATAAAACTAATAACCACATTTGGATGATATTTGGGAACCAAAAAAATTAATAAAACACTGTTTAAAAATGATATTTTATAGTATTTTAATTTACATTCATGAACACGTCTATTTGTGCACCCCATACACATATGTCTATGATCATATTACACTATAATATTTTTGGACAACAAAAAAGTTTCATAGTTACATTAATGAAAAACAAGAAGCATCAAATCAATGAACAAGAGTTCATAAAATAATCACCAAATCCACAATTTGGACAAAATCACTTTCAAACTGTAATTCCAATGGTCACCCAACTTTATCAAACCCCCAATAACCCTGATTTTTTTAAACACTAAAATCCATTAGAAAAGGCCACTTTTGATTTCATCAAACACCCACAATACATATATAAATTGAATATAAATAGTAATAACCATATAAACCCATAGAAAAACACATCTTCATGAAATCATTGACATATTAAAGCTACAATAAAAAATTCAATAAATCCAAAATCATGAAAAATAAAATAAAAAATTATATTGGAAAACTCGAGGATCACATTGAATGTGTCAATAAAAAAGTGGATGGAGACACGTACTCAATGGTTTCGGAACATGATGAAACTATAGAATTAGGTGAACTTAAGGCCAAGAGGAAAATCGCACACCATAATGTAAAAATAAAAAACACCTATAAGACAACCATAACCCTAGGGTTCATCCAAGAGAGAACAAAGCCCTGAATAAGAGATAAATAAGATCATTATGAAATGATATTGAGAATAAAACATACCAAATATCGTATCCACCACGAAGCCAACAATAATCCACTTTGGAGGGTTTGGAGAAGAACGAAGATATTTTGAAGTGTTTTCCATGTCATGGGGTTTGAATTGGGAGCCAAAGGGAGGAAACCCCAATTAAACACGAAATAAAAGTATAGAAATACCCCTATTTGATTGGGATTCTATGTTAAAAAAATATTTGATCAAAATTTATAGAAACATTATAAATTTCTAATACTAAAAGGTTTTTGGGATACATACATAAGTTCTATGGTTATTTGAACCATGTACGATTATTGTGTCACTGGTAAAAACTCCACAACATTTCAGAGTTTTAGCTCGTAATACATAAAAACTAAGGGGATAATCCATGACACAAATACCCAAACATTAAGGTGACATTGGGGAGTCACCTATTCCCTTTTCCATTAAGAAAATCAAAATCCTTCATTTTTTTGTTGTACTGACTGCCACTTATAGAAAGAGACATAATTCATTTTTCACTATAACTTCTCTTCACTGATTATAATAGTGAAATATAATAATAAGTATTATATAAATAATAGAATAGGTTTTATGAATAGTTTAATTATAATCCAACTTATATCCCTATCATTCTATAATAAATGAAAATTTTAAATGTGTGTTGTGTGAACTATCACCTCCATAAGGTAATATTTTTCATATGTTATATAGATTGTTTATTTTTAATTAAAAAACGTAGAAATATAATTTAAATCCACAAATATAATATAAATAAAATCATTGTTCTTTTAAAATAATTCTATTCTTAAAAATCAACCACCTTCAAATAAATAATAATCCATTAGTTGTGGTTTTTTCATGTTTGGATCAGTCTAAGGACCTACTTGAACAGTGTTATAAAATAATGACATTGATGTCTATGAAAAATTAATTATTGGTAAAATTTAATATTAATATTAATTTAATGATATTAGTTTTTCTTTTTAATACTAAAATATCTTTTTAACTCAATAATTATGATACCAATGTTTATTCATGGAAAATTACTAAAACATGGTCATCACTAATTTCATATTCAGTGATTCTAACCAAAACAAAAATGGAAAGAAATCAAATAATTATAAATAATTATATAACATTAATTATATTAATTTTTCTGATCTTGTAATGATTAACTTTGGGAAATTAATTACGAACAACACAACTATTATGAAACTAGTTTAAAATGATTAAGATTAATCACTCATGATATCAAAAATAGATATTAAATAAATAATATAAATATACAAAATTATTATAAATTATGTTAAAAAATATTATAGATAAGAATATGTTTCTATAATATATGATTAGGATTTTTTTAAGAAGGTTAGGCCCATTCACATAGTGAATTGGAACCAAGTTAAGGGATTGTGCTAACACAGTTTCCATCTATTGATTTACAAACATTCTTATTGAACTAAATTACTAATTTTTTTAGTAATTATACATAATGAATAATTTATTTTATATTTCCTAATTATTTTCTATGAATCTAAAATTATTACTCATAACATCATTATTTAATGATTGATTCCTCAGATATTTGGTCACTTGTATGGGTTTCAATGTCTCATTTCCAATTCCCTGATACATGTTTGATATTGAAAAACAAGTTTTTATTTATATGATTTGTTAAAATCCATATTTCCATAATGTTTAATAAACATATTCCATGTAATTAGATTTTCATTTCATGGTATCCCTCTCATGTTATTTTGATTCTTACGTATTAATTACAATATCAGAATTCTCAACTAAATTTACTTCATTGAAATATGACTCATATTATTATATTATTTCTTTTTCTGTATTTATTTATGAAAAAATAAATTATAAATCTTTTCATACTATTTTCCTCTAGGGGATTACTTTTTTTTAATCCATCATCATCCCTTTCCTACAAAATTATCATATTTAGTATGCAATTATTTCCTTCCAATTCTATTACTCTGTGTATTAGTAATTTTTTGTTACATTTTTTTACGATAATTTTCTTAGATTTTATATTTTTATTGTTTAGGGAAGTTATTTAATTCTACATGTAATGCTTTATCCATATGCTGTTATTTTTGAATATCAATATATAGAATGGAATTCAATTTATTAATTTAGGAAATATTAGAAATAATTATATTTTCTATTATCATACTTATGTCTATTGACTACTAATATAAGATTATTATATATTTTTTAATCATACATACTATTTATTATGGTGAGTTATGATCATGTAACCACTTTTATTAACATGGGAAAAGTAATAAACATTTGTATATGTTTAATTTCAAAAAATAGTTTTATCTATTACTAAGGAATATGGTTGTGTAATGTATATATTATTCATTCGTTCATATAACTAATTAATTGGAATTAATTAATGATGGTTGAGGATTGGAATATCCAAAAAATTCATTGATAGGTCTCATGAGACAAAATATCTTGGTAATTATATTGTATTTCGACCATAAAAATAAAATTTATTTGACATATGTCCTTGATTATATGCTCCATGTGTCTTGGATCAGGGAATATAATTATTTGTCAAATATTACATATTTTATCATTTAGGGACGAGTTATTATTATGTATATGTTTAGTTATTATTTTATTAACAATGGATATATTATTCCCGTATTTTATTTTGTCAATTTATTTACTTTTTTATTTATTCAGTTCATTTTTTTTATCATCATATTGATTGTCAAAGTTTGGTATCTTAGAAACAATTCAATTATAATATGAAAATAAATTATTTTTTAGTACTTCATATATAGGTGGGGTTTTGGTGAGTCATAATGTGATAAATGAATTTGAAATAATAAGGGATAACGAATTAAAATATTGTATAGAAATTAAATAAGTTGAGCAGGAAGAAGACATTGAAACCAGTGGTTATAATGTTGAAGATAAAGACTGAAATATTAAATTTTCATAATGAAATTATTGTCATTTTACTAATTGTAAAAATATTTTTTGGTGATAATATTTTTTTTCTGGTTGATGATGAAATTATTGATGAGTTATTTCATACCCTTCGTAATTTTTTTCTATCCTAGTGATGTGCTGATGACGCATCATTGGATCCGTAAGATGAATTATTTGTAATATTATATGGGAGGGGTATCAGCCAATCAACAATGATACTATTCGACCTTACTCCTAATAATAATCTATCTCTTAATCCAGATCCATGTTTTGTGTAGTTATATTTAGTGGTGTATTTTAATTAATTTATAATAATCTCTATTGTTATGATTATTTAATTATCTATTATTTTATGTAAATATTTCTCCATATCACTATGGGGTAGGAAGTTTTGATTGTATGAAATTATATTTCTTGGCCATGGGTGTCATAGAATCAAGTTCTCATGGGTGTTCATCATCACATGTTTGATCTGTAGTAGTTATGTATCTAAATTATTTTTAAAAAAGTATTCAATTATTATCTAGATATTAATAAATATTTATAGGATTTATGGTCTAAAGTTGATGTTATCTTGAGACCCTCCATCTAAGATGCATGTGATATTTTTATGCAGGAGTGTTTTAGACAATTTTCACAAAATTAGATAGAGATCTTTATAAATGGCCTATATTTTTGTTTTTGAACTGGTTTCCTTCTTGCATCAACTCCACTATATCTCATCCCCATATGTGGTGGTTTATATTACTGGTGTATATGAGAGACAATTTATAGGAGCTCGTAATTAGGAGAACAAAACTGGGTGTCAGTAGTAGGAGGTTACACATTGTATTAGGATTTATATATTTGGTATTAATCAATTACACATCATTATTAAATGTAATTATTGTTTTATATGAAATTTTAATGTAAAAGGTTTATACTATTTATGTAGGATGATGTTGATTTTTTTATTTAGTTTTATGTTTCCAAGAGGAAATACAATGATGATATTATAAGAGAGATTAATGGTGATATATAGCAACAGATTTCAGTAAGAAATTTTTTTAAACTAACATAAATTAATTATTTAATTATTTTAACTTCAAATTTCATATTAAATAGTTGTATGAGGTTGTGCCATCCCATGCTTGAGATATTCTGGATGAGAATGAAGGAGAGGACTCATATGTGACATGTATAGAAAAATAAACATAGATATGGTTGATCATGCATGGTATTGAGAAAGTGATGGTGATTGTATTAGTTAAATATCAATGACACCATGTTATTTTCATGTCCCTATGTGGTTATAAAATATCTTATTGGGAAGTCATGTATAGTCATTGTTTTAGTCCAAATTATGTAAATATACTTACATTTTAGGATGATATTAAATAGCTCATGTGTATAGATTAGTAATAATAGTTTCGGTAGTATGATAAACATTTGATGAAGTGGCATCTGGAGCATGAGCATAAAATCGAGTATATGTGATAAATTGTGCATGGTTCAAGGAAATAAATTCATCTTCATGATCCTTAAACTGAACCCCACCCCAATTGTGACATTATTATGTTTTTATGAACCTATTTTGTGTTAAATGGTAGTTATTTTTTTCAATGATATGTTTTTTATATTTTTTATTTGGGTTTTTATATTATTTGTTTATTTTTTATGGTGGATGATTAATTCAATCCAAGAACAGTATCTACTAAATAATTTATTTTCTATATAAGTTTTCTTTATATAAATTCATTTCCATGATAAATACTATTTTTTTTATTTTATAGTTGAGTCACATTATTTTGTAAAAAATTTCAGTGAAAAACAAAAATATCCATCAAGAAAATATTTTTTGTGAAGGTATACTATAATAAAAAATTAATAAGCATCTATTTTTTATTTTTTATTTGCAATTAATTTAGTTTTTAAATGAATATTTATCTTTGGATTATATCATAAATATGAAAATGAAAAATTTGACTTTAAAGTACTTCGTATAGGTCCTCCTCATTTGAACATAAATTGTAGAACATTTGAGTAACAGTCACATGATTTTAAACTACGCAGAAAAATGTCAATGTAAATGACTTATAAAACAATTTGGTTTTTATTGTTTTGTGAGACCCATTCTCCTTACATGGGAATAAAATCCATTTATGATTACTAATTACATAGTTCCTTTATCTATTTATCATTCTACACTATGATAAAACCACCTGACCATATAATAACTATGTATGGATTGATTCATGTAATTTCTAGATATATAATGATGTACTGATAGTTGAAACCTACTTCATGTTTAATCATATATTTACAAAAATAAATTTGGGTGCATGATCCCTTTTTCATAAACACCGTATTTTCTATATTTTATCAAGACTGAAAAAAATGTAACATATTTTACACCTGAGACAAACCTATGAGGATTATCATATATGACTGATCCTCATTGAATAAATATAAACTATATATCAACCACTTCCTTATAATAGAATGATAAACAATATTTCATACGGTTGATCTCATAAGGCATGATACATCATAGTGTGGTCCACTACATGAGACCTTGCATATCTTTTTAATGACCAATGTCTATTTATAAATATATAAAATGTGGTTCTATATCTAAGAAGTTATTATAAAAAATTCCCCTACATCTTGGAGATTGATCCATGAATTGTTTATTTATCCTTAATATTGGATCACTTCATGTCTTTATTTTCTGATGGAGAAACCCTATTTCTTTATTACAAGTAAATAAATTATACGATGTATGTTCCAGTGTATATAACCTTAAACATCAGTGGAGAGTCTATTTCATAAGGTCTAGATAAAAAATTCTCCTCCATAATATGATATCTCTATAAATATATGTGATCATTGCTTTTATTTGGAAATGAAATTGATATTTATATACTCTCTAACAAAATTTTCAGGGTCCAGCTAACGAATGTTCAAAAAGAGTTTGTTTATAGAAATAATATGTGGCTTGATTCATACTAACTTGGAGTATGTAGTGGTACATGTGTCGCAAACCCCAAGCCTAGGAAAATCTTCTATTTACATGATTTCTCATACTCTACTAATAATCCATTTTATAATTTATATTGGTTTTTCATCCTTCTCTCCCACCAAATAATTCTTGTAATTCTCTCCTCCTATTTAAGAGTTAGATCTATGTAATGATAATCAATATATTTAGGATAATGGTGTCCTGCTTCATATTATTTATGGATATGTGAGGGTTCCTTGTTCTACCAACCAATGGAAAATATGAATATCTATAAAATTCTATCCCCTTATTATCCTAATGTTTGGGGCCTCTCTATTCACTTAAATTTTTTTCAATAGAATATACACAAAGAAATTTTTAAAACAAGGTGTAGTTTTTTTTTCATACTAAGGAGACATAGTGCTACTTGTCTATCTTATCTCAGGCATGTACATGAATCACAATAAAAATACCAACTATATTCAGGTTTGTTCTCCCATTTAGTCAAGTTGGTCTTCCATTCACATGTGCAGCACTAAGGAAAATCAATATCATATGGCGATTGAGAAAAATATATATGAAATAAACTTTATAAGGGTTAATAACATATGATAATAAATATCAAAATACATATTTCCTTATCATGTGATGTTATAGTAAATGAACATTTTTAAATCTTAGATATTTTGAAATTATTTAGAGAGATCCATTATACATGACCCAGTTTTCTTACATGTGATCTAGATCCATGTAGGGTTGAATTGTATATAAATTCATCTCATCATACCATGATAGGATACAATAACCTCAATATAAAAATTTATTACGTAGAACCTGGGCATCAATTTTTCTATCAAGTTATCTCCTCATTCCATAAACAAAGGCACTTTGTATACAATCACTTGACTATTGTTTACTAAATAGTCATAAAAATATTTATCAGATCTAGTCTAATGCTATTACATAAAAATGAACGTTTATTTCATATTCTTAATAACAAAGAATTTTCTCTTTTATCATAACTATGTGTAGGTTTATTCTCATTATTTTATGATAGGTATGGTCTTATAAACCATATATATTGAAGTGTTTTACAAATATCTACGACATAAGATCTCTCATATTGTATGATCACCTCATTTATAATGGTTCTGGATGAATATAAATATATGTTAAGAAAAAATTTAATCAATATGAACTAGGTTTGTATTTATTACTAGGATTTTAGGATACATTTTTATTTTTGAATGATATATTTAAGATCCAACTAACAACCAACACCCATCTCTATTCCTCATCATTAAAACTTGACAACCTAACAACTATCATTTCAAGAATAGAATGGTCAACCACCTCTTGAATGTTCCTTACCACATAATATACTTCACGTGTCACTTATCTTTAATAATAATAATCCGTTCATGTAAATTGATAAACAATGCATCCAACTCAAGGGGACACCTATTCTTGGTAATTTGTTTGATTCCAAATTCAACACTAACAACGAGAGGAATCTTTCATCAATAGGGGACGATACTTTAATCATTATATTACCTAGAAACATGTTTATCAAACCTATCATTTGAATGTTGAACAGAATTCATACTCTGCATACATGTTCCCTCTCATCTTCTATTTTCACGTAACACGGGTCAGGATTTACAACATCGTCATTCCCTATTCAATGGTTCTAGTGGTATCATAGTTCTTGTGCACCATCTTGATATAAATATTGTTCCCCATACCATATGATATATAAAAAAGACATTATACTATATGCACCTCTATTTGTGACATTCTAAAATAGAATTGGCCATTATATTAATTCTAGGTTCTAGTTTTTCTATTCCCCATATACTATCTTACCTTTTTCAGTTAGAGAAACATCACCTTAAACTATATGATTCCTCATTGTGATATGGTATATACTAGAATTTAACTCATCATTCATGTTATGATTTTTCATTTCCCTTATTAGATATAGTATATGACCATTAGGTTGAAGTTGTATGACCTTAGTCCCCATCAATATTTAAATCAAATATATATTACTTTAAACTTCATCCCTTAGTGGTATAAATTTAAATAACATTAAACTTTTCATATCAAGTCAAAAATATGAAATTTTATGAATAATTATAATTCAATTACACACTCTCTAATTCATACCATTTTTTATTTAGATAATGTTTAAGGTGAAAATAGAAGAAGGAAAAAATCCTGTAGAACCCACCATATAGCCTCTAAAACCAATATATTCTTTATGAACCCACTAGTCCAATAAAAATGGAGATAAGGCCTCCTATATTTTATCCTACATGAACACTAATGTATTATAGTGTTATGGCCTTTCAACTCAAATATTTTTTCAGTACATGATTGTTTAACATTCAAGGTCCTTAAACCCTTGTTGAATATCCCTTACCTATAATAATACTTCATTTTTCAAGTATTTTAGCCTTCATGGGACATTTAACGAGTATTAGTAATGAGTGAATTAGAATCTATAGGAAAATTATTATTTCTAATACTCATGTCTCTATATTCATCTCTACTAAACAAATGTGTATTTACCATAAGGAGAGGGTAGTATAATATATTTATGCCTCTATTCCATCATAGTGGATCATATCATTCGAATGTGGACATTTGTAATAACTTTTATACTTATTTCATTGCATCATTTTCCAATTAAAATATCATTCGTTTTGGTTTACACATATAAAAATCTTGTTGAATGAGTGGATAGAAATTCCCTCCATGTTCAAAATTAGAGCAACCTCCACATTTTCAAGGAAATAATGGGAATTCATTATATTGATCATTAATTGGTTCTCATCATATAACCTTATACCTAATTACATGATGGTTAGTGGATAATGAACATAAACTATTTTAATCCACCCATGAGAAGGTCTTTACTAAAATTAAACTTATCTATGCATAATTGGTATTGCCTCATCCTTGCAAGAGGTATTATCAAAATTTCATTCAATTGAACCTATATGTCATTAAACCCCACAACCATTTGATTTAGATCTCCACTAACATAAACTAAAAACTTAATGGACCTTGTCATGAGACTCTAAACAAAATTATATAATAGTCCATGATCTATGAATAAAAACTAAGTCCACCATGTTCTAGGATATATATACTGATGGAGGCCCTAACTGATTCATGTGGATTCATCCTTGCCTCCGTATTAGACACACCACCTCACCCATTACATTATAGTCCATTTTGTATAAACATAAACATATGTAATATTTAGTCCAATAAATATGTGAGTAAACTAAATGAACCATCCCATGATGTTGTCTATATTTTAGATGTTTCCCTTTTATTCACATCATTTTTATCTATCCATTTTAAATGGAAAAACTGCCTCACCATTTGGTCAAAGTCATATGACCTTAAACTCTAGAAAACATTGATCTTGTATCTATGTTTTTAAATATGAGTATTGTCCCTATATTTCATATGAATTTATGATAATGTTCTAACAATTATCATAAATTTTTCTTCATCTCTATTTATATGTGGATTTATACATATTTTTTTTAGGTTTCCAAATAAACAATTCCAACTGCATTAGTCTGACTTGAATGACCTAAAACTACCGAGGGTAAGAGATCTTGTACTCACAAAGATGGAATACGAAAATGAGAATCCTATAAAAAGGTTGTGTCTCTTCTTTCATGTAATTAACCTCAAATAACATTGAAATTTTTGTGAAATTAAAATAGGAAATGGAAAAAAATATTTTATGTTTGAAACCCTCAAATTATAGCCTATGAAAAAGGGGAATTATAGGCCACAAAGCCTCCCCCATCCATGGTTTTGAAAAGAAAAATTGAGAGAAAGAAAAATTGATGCAATTCTTGTTAGTTCAACCATATGACATTGGAAAAAATCATCTTATTCATGTCATGTCCCTCAACTTTGGAAAAATAAGGGATTTCTTTTATTCCAAAAATATATCATCGCAAATCACCTATGAAAAAATAAAAGTGAGTATAGTCTTGGGATGCCTGAGACAACATTAATATTAAAATCATTATTCAAATTTTTCTTTTTTTACATTCACTATTCTAGGAAAATAATAACTTATATTTAAATGGATTAGGTCTAGTTTATATTTATGTAACATATATTTCTATATTTGACTGGCCTATTCATATCCAATAACAGAATTCTAGTATGATATGATATTTCATATCCAATTGATTAATTCGTTTCATATTGTGATCACACATGTGTCACTATATCCAACCATCTAATATCAATTAACATGCTTAGGAGGACACTTAAAATTTAAATCCATTATCTCATGGATTGTCTTATAATTATGGAATATATTCTATTATATTTGACGTAATTATATCCATATAAGGGTACATGCTTTTTTAATGAAGAATTAAATCATATTTCATCAGTTAAATCAAGAAATTAGATTTATTGATTTAGTCGATCAATTTTAATTCAATGTTCTAGTAGATTTGGTTATCATGCCCTTATTAATCATGATTTAACTAGTTATAGTAATCATATGATTAATTTGATCTATGTGGGAATGATATCAACAAACATGTAAAGTATAAAAACCCATTTTCCTTTTATTATATATAAAATAGTGGAGAATCCAAAATATATAGCATCCCCCTTAGTGAAAACGAAGAAAAAATAGTGAATATATATAAAATAAAATCTGGTTGGATGAACATAAATAATCAACAATCACATAGTGAGAAGTATTTATTGAATTATTAAGGGTCACCCACCTAACTACTTCAGCATCAGATAGTAGATGTTCCTCATTAATTAGTGTAGACATTTCTTGATTTCACTACTCTTTGTTCGTAAGACTAATTGAATAGTTTAAAAATTCTACATTAATGTTCCTATATATGTAATGATATTGTGGTTTTTATGTCTTGACATCATTCATCTTTAGTAGTTTTCCACTATAGATACATAGTCTCACCCCAAAGATTCCATTTAGTGATTGATTCATTTAAAGTAATATATGTCCTTTTCCATGATTGTAAACCATTATTGTGCTACCATAATTCAGTAGATGATATCATATTAATCCCAGTAGTCAAATTCACTAGTTCCTATACCCATGAATTGTTATCAATGGAGATATACTTAACATCCCATCTCATAGAGAGTTGTGTGAGTGATGACCACCTAATCATTGTGACATTCCCTGTCATGAATTAGTAATGTCAGGATAACATCTGTAATTATATGGGTCACATTATCCTTTAGAACTGATATGTACTCTTGGATATGGTTAGTAACTATGATGGTATTCCCAAAAGATGAACATTTGGGACGTGATTCAAAACATCCATATTAAGGAAGCCTTCAATGGGGAGGACTAGCATGATGAGATACTATGACCATATGAGTCCAATGTTACCTCTATAGATACTATGTAAGCATATTTCTTTGAATGCTTGTAGACCTTGATTCCACACTAAACTAGAGAGGGTCAAACATTCTTATATGATGAGTCCATATTTATATGTTTAGATTATTCTTAGGATTCCTTTCAAATTAGATGTTTGGTCTACAAATCTACATGGCGGCTCTCATAAATATGATTCTTGAGTTGTGTTATTCTTGGAATGAAAATACCAGAATGTCAAAGTATTTAGAGCATTAGATGAGGATTATTGACTATGATGTTGTCAAAATTCATCATCATCCCCCCAAATTGTCCTAGAATTATTGGACGCTAATCCTCATGCACATTGTTATAGGAAGAAGGAAGAACATAATGTACATAGTAAATATTTGAATCCAAACTTATTAAAAATATATGGTACATAGATAAGGGCCCCAAAACTCTCTCAACATGTTCTACAATTTGTAGATAAAAAATAATTGTTGTTTTGTTTGGTAGAAAAATATTCACCATCAACTAATATACCAATGGGATCGTCCTAATAATTGATGATTAATGGGGCATGTTCCCTCAAAGGGTGGATTATATTGTTGTCTTCAAGGTTTATTAGTCATATAGTTGAAATGACTATGACTATTGTTGTTGGCACTGAAATACCTTCCCATGATATGTTGAGGGGGTGATGACCATCCAAGATGAAAATCAAGTTCAAATAACCCCAAAATTTATCGAAATGGTCAACCTCACGAAGCACCTTTGTGGAGGTCCATTCCCTTCTGTGAGTGTGTGGGGAGCTAACGGGGCCATGTGAGCACAATTCCCTCCATAACCCCATTAAGTTATGTGCCAGATGTTTGTGTGAGTGTGATGTAACTAAAGCCTTTCATATAGCCCATATTGCATTGTGGTGCACCTCTAAGAATCACCAATCCCCATTTCCTATATATACCCCACTCATTCCAGCTGAAATGGATTATATCCCTAACTATTCGAATTCCATTCTCCCATTTTTGGAAGAAAAAGAGCACCATGATCCTAACAGAATATGACTCATTCATGGTACTAGAGCATCACAAAACCACCATTACCTTGTTCCTATATACCTCCAGCTAAGTTGGAGATGCCATTCATGAATCCCTATAACATTCATACATGAATAAGGACATCTAGGGTACTTGATGCTTTGTGGAGGACTCATCCTTCATGAAGCGCATACATTACTTCTACTGACGTCATGCGAATGAAGGGTTACAATACCTTGAAAATTCAATTACTTCTTGAAACACCATACCTTTGTGAATCAACTGATCATTATGAAGCACTTCTCATCGTGGAACCCTAATTCACAAGACCCTCTACCATGATACCCTCAAGGCTTCTGTGTAGTTATTTCATTGTCCCTACAAGATTTCCCATATTTAATTTCCTTACCTTTTTATTTTCATTATATTTACTCTAATGGATTTTTCTTTTTATCATAGATATTCTAATACGGTCCTCAAAATCGACCAGTACTATACACCCTCAATGCATTGAATTTCAAACTACACCCTTCCCAAAGGTTTGAAGAGATACAGTTTAGTAATTCCAACAGGTCAGCACTGAGTTCCCCATGTCCTAGATACAGGAAGTAAAACATCTTGGTTCCAATATCCTCAACATGTGATGTTAAATTGTGAACTCACCCAATGTGGCCTACCTGTGATGTCTATTTGTATGATTGGAATGGAATAAGATCTTCTCACATGGAATGAGGTCTTCATGGTATGTAATGATAGTCCCATGTATGATAGATGGTATGGGAACCGGGAACCTACCACTTACCACGATCTTAATACTCTTTCCCTCTGCCTTTGGGATTTGTCTCAAAGTTCTCCTCTGGTATTCTCCACACATAAGCCCTTTAAAACCATTAGTGGGATACTTGATATATGAATCACATGATGTGATCTATTTAGCATGAGAAATGGGATCCACCTAGTATGACATGATTTAATCCATTGGAAGATTTCATGTGTAAAACCCACTCCATCTTCTATTGTTTCATCTTTTGAGACATTTCCATAAAATATACCACATCCACTTATTTCTCACACTAATCATGACTCACAACAATAAAATTGTTAGTTATGAACATGAAACATATCCATCCCTCTAGTTCATTCTTACATTTACTCCCCAAGCATGTCATAAATGTTCTGGTCCCATGTATAAGCCCCAACGATATTATCCACAATCATACTTCTTATGTGTAAAACAGAAACACCCATCCATAACATCATGGACATTAGTGGATAACTAATAGGGGTACATAGAAATCCACTTCCCAATTCAAACACAATACCCTCAAAAATCCATACACATAATATAATCTATCCATAATCCATTCTAATTCCTACCCTAGCTGCCACATCCTAGTGGAATCATTCTATCCATCTAGGTAGTTCCAAAACATAAGACCCATCTATGACATTGCTTCTCCAAACATCACATGGAAAACTCTCATGTTTAAGTACGAAACCATACATTGAACTATGTCGGTTATGATCCTTTTATTATAAACATGGTATATAGGATATCTATTTGAGTTGTAGTCCCGAACAATGGAAAACCATGGTTTCCCCACTCCTAAGGGGTACACCACCCCGATCCTCCTCCAGCAGTGTCCTGATCTCCCATCATTGTGTGAGACCTTCCCTTTATGAGATAAAAATCCCTAGTACATCCTCCAAAATAATTATAATTCACTCATTTGGTAAACCTTCCAGGTGATCCCTCCAAGGAATATAACTCTTGGATATACCTCTATGGTGCATTCTAATCAGTCTCACTTCGTATTCAGAAGACATTAAACATGTGACCTATCACACTGCAACCCTATGTTAAACATGGGATGCCTTAGGATAAACATTGAATAAATTCTTCTAGAATCAGATTCCCCGTGATTGACATGGTATGTTTCATATTTATCATTGGATTTGCCTTTATGATATGCACTCCTTAGAGGGAAGAATACATGGGTCTAATGTCCCAGCGTCCAGACATTCCAGCGATGCCAAATGGGACTACTCCCCTAACCAACAGTTTCTTATCTAACAAGACCACTTTTAATATCTATATAAAATCAGCGTGATTAACTATATTCCCTAAAGAGATGACCATATATATATGTTTCATGAACATGTCTCAATATATAAGGGATATTGGGACTAGAAGACGATTTCCAAGGATAAATACAAGGAATAATGAACTTATATCCTATCATCCCATTTAGATAATGGGGAAAACATCATAACGAAATTCCTGAATGTTTCCCATTATTGGAATGTGGGATTGAGGGGAAAACAATGTTACATCAGCATCGCAACAAAAACCCGCAGTAGCGAACCCCTTTGAAAGCATTGTAAATGGAAATTGAGATCTCGATGTGCTTATTTTCACCATATAACCATGTGTATTGGACCTGATGGTCATCATTTAGGAAGATAATCATGTACCAAGATCTAGATACCTTGTTCCTCATTCCTTCAGTCACACTATGGTATTGGTATGTAACTCACCAGAGATTGGGGAAATTAACCATTAGGAATATCTATCTACAACATCACCGGCATTGATCTCTCTATCCAACATTGGAATATTGGGCAACAACAGCTCATTTAGGTATTTATTTTCATGAACATGTACTGATAGATGAACCTTCATTCTATTTAGGAACTAGGATACAATAAATCTGTCACCCCAAACACAAATGCATGGGTAAGAGATACAATAATGCATCAATCTAGCATGACTCAGCCTCTGACACAACATTATCATCGACTATGGCTACTAGAGACCCAAACACCATATCAATATTAATAATAATTAACTGGAGGATGATAAACGAATTCTTATGTTAGTACAAACTGGTGGGGTTCTTTCCCATAAGACATATAGCCCATAGACATTGATGATTTTGTTCCTCCCCAATACTACCATGCCAAAAGTGCTACATAGGGAACTAGTGTTCCCCACTCTGATGACCAACTACTTTGGCAGCCTCTCCTTAAAGAATTATTATGACTCTCAGTCATACACCGAAGTGGTAGTGGATTCCCAGGACATTGCATCAACGACTACTGCTTGCCAGCCTCTAAAGAAGGCTACCTAGAGGCCTCATTGATGCCACCAATAACTGGTCACTCTGGCCAATGAATATTTGTTCTATACCCTTCCTCTTTTGGCCTCAGTTTGGGTGACCAAATGACAATGTTGTGCCCATGCCCTGGTGGATACTCATCAAGGGACACCATATTCCAAAACACTAGTGGACCGTTACACTACTGGTGCTTCACCTCATATCTCTGCTACTGCATAGTAGGCAACCGTCATGTCCCAATCAGAGTGGAGACCTCAGCCACCCCACAGGTAGGAATTATTTACTCTTTCGATCAATGGAACCATCAGCATAGGTCACAGGCTTCCCCATGACAATGAGATCCAGTATGGAGTTCCTCCCTATATTATGTCCAATCGGATTGGAGGATTTTCCCATGATCTCACTCCACATGGAGTCCCTCCCCATGTGTCTAGCATCAAGCAAAGATGAGGACCACCCCACTTCGTCAACATTTACCACAGAGTTCCCCCTTTGGTATATAGTTCAAGATATGAAGGTCCTCCCCCAATCTTGGAATGAAAACATAAAGGCCCTCCTCATGCCATTCTCATCCCAAGAGAAGTTGCTCCATACTCTAACATCGATCCAAGTGGAGGTACTCCCCTCTTCCTCAAGAACTTGTAGGGAGTCCCTCCTTATACAGCTAATGACCAACATAGAGGCCATGCTCATGAAAAATCCAACTAGTATAGTGGCCCTCCCCATGATTCCTCCAAATCAGGTGGAGGACCTCCCCACTATATGATAACTCATGGTGGGAGACGTTCCCACATCATTAACACTCAGCATAGAAATCATCCCCTTGTCATGTTCTATTTGTGTGAAGTCCCTCCTTATTCTTCCACATGCCATTATACAGGCCCTACCCAACAAATTCACACCAATCCGCATTGATTTCCTACACATTTACCAACCATTAAAATAATTCTTCATCCATTCTACATCATCACCTAGAGTAGAGGCCATCACCACTCTCATTTCATTCCAAGCTGAGGCCATATACTAGCTAAAAACAACTTATATGTAGGATCTCCCTAAATCACATTAAGCTCAAGCAGAAGTCCTCACCAATCTAGTGACAACCAGCATGGAGGTCCCCACCCCCATTCCAAATAACTTCACTACCCTGAAGAGCCATATTAGGGATGAAGGTTGAATCACCACCATTGAATGAAAAAATCTGTGAAGAAAAAAGTCAGTGTTAATCTTGTTCTCTTCTCATATTCTGATGCCTAAAGCGATTAAATGATGGATATTTCACCATTGTAATCTTAATTGGATTATTGTTAGGGATCCCAATATGTGTAATTCAATATCCTGTAAGGTAATATCCATCAAATACATGAATCCATTTGTAGGTATATGTAGGTGGAATAATATTTGACACTTCTCCAGGGTCTCACCATGCATTCATCTTTATCATCACAAGTTTAGTTCTCTAACTCAAATTGAGATCATGAAAAATTATTAGGGTATATGATAGAAAACAAGCCCCGGATATCTCTGTTGATGACTTGGGCTTTTCTCACACAAGTGGAAGTAGTTGGAACCTAGTCCTTCATGGATGTGATGATGTGTTCAGAAACGCATTCAAGAGAAGTCCCAACATGCAACAATCAATCAACCCATGAATTGGATCTTCTACCAGCTACCTCACCTCTAAACTGATCTATATTAGTTCCACCACCACTTCCTCATCATTAACTAGCCAAATCCTTGTCCATCATATAGTCAGGCCTTGCTCCCGATTAGGGAAGCTTGTGGGACACCATCCTTATAGATCATTTTTTCTAGGTTTTTTCACCGATTGTAACTCCCAACATTGACACTCCGGAGTCACCCACCCATAATGAGGTTGCACGATTCTACTGAACCATAGGGGTGATTAATTTTCACCTTTGTTAATATTAATCAGTCTACCCCAAGAGTTGGGAAAATTTTGACAACATTGACTAGAAGTGCTGCATGTTTGAGTTGGCAGAACACACAGTGGCACAACACCCTGAATCACTCATCTACCACATGAACCTCAAAAAAAATATATGTTAAAATATTCCTATTTATTCATGGAATTGTTTTATAGTAATCTCCATGAATGCATATTTGGGTTTTGGGATTGTACGTTACTCATCACTCCAATTCCATCATACAGTATTCCAAAATTCCTGATATTGAGGACACACCTACAGTTATAGTCATAGAGAATATTCTTCATCTTATGACAATAAAATAAGATGAAACTGATCTGGTTTTGATTAATATGACCCCCATAGTGTAGTCTCACATCGAGTGGACCCTCATACAGCGATCCATAATTGCCAACACAAGCATATTTTTGGCCTTGTAGAGCCTACTACATCACCACCTACTAGAATGAACCTCAATAAGTAATGGGACCTCTTGAACTCTCTGATCCCCCTAATACATCATAGAGGATGTAATAGATTTATCATTGTAGTCCTTTCTCCATGAAATTGAAAATTTGAAGAGTCTCTCCAATGAGATCATTATTGAATTCCATACAGAACAGTATTTAGAATATGGTGGCCCTGATAGGATCATGTTTCTCTTCCTATATGAATGAAGGGGAATCCACAAGTCCTTGTCAACCTGTTTGAAATGAACTATCCCCAGAAGCCCAGATATTGTTCATTATTTTAATACATTGGCATGATAACAAGGAATCATGTCCCGAAAGGACGAATACATTAGTTGTCTTAGAAAATTGATTATATACATGAACGTTACATTACACATTCAAACATAAAACACAACATAAATAATCCATTTAGAATTCCATTATTCTCCTAGATTGACCCTTCATAAGAAACATAATATACTTCTTGGAATCCTGGGAATGCATAACATAAGAAAGGGGGAGCTCAGATGCTCATTAAGGGAAAATAATTTAGCAGAAGCTAAAAACATTTAAGGATAAATTTTTAATAAAAACCGAATCTTTTTTAAACATCATCGTGAATGTAATATGTAGAAAATAAATCAAGCATTACCATATAAACATGCACATGGATATTATACTTGTCGAATAATCACATGTAATAATTAATTTCAAAATGGGGGAATGCCTAACACTGGACATCATTACCACATAGTCATGGCCTCATGCCAAGACTAAAAATAAGTTTTTTTCAAGGCCCTATTCCAATACACTAGTTTGTCTCATAAGACCTACCGATGCATAAAGGGGCTATAGAGGGACCCACCCATCAATTACTATTTCCACTGCATTCCTCATATGAAAATGTTGAAACATAACATAAACATTCATATTAAAAATATCATACGAAATGTTAATACTTAAACCGTAAACTGTGAAGGGTATAAAAATATCTCATCCACAGTTAAACATATCATAACTCATTCAATACAATATGGAAGATTGTATTATAATAAATCAACCTTAATCAATAATAATATCCAAAAATGAATGTTAACATAGTTGAAAATCACCAGTAAACCTTTTTGAGAGAAATATCCATTTTTTGAAATCATTTAAATTTCACACATTTATAATGGAATTCATTCAAAATAAAAAATTTTAATCAAAGTGTCCCACAACACTTTGAATATTATTAAATGAATTAACATTTTAAAACAATCATGTCTATATAAATAATTCCTTAAATCCATTTTGAAAACATGGACATTAATGAGAATGATTTGGAGGAATAAATATTTAAAACATTTAAAATTTATTTTTAGTTAAAGATTTAAATAAAATAATCATTTTCAAATGCCTTCTATGTTACATGGACATGGATAATAAATATTTCCAAGAAAATACTTACACATAAACAATCTCGGATAATAATGAGATTGAGGAATTAACCCTTACCTTACAATTTCCTTTGGTCAACAATACAGTTAAATTTATTTATAATGACCATAGTATGTTATAAAATAATACCAGAACCATATTCATATTTATTATATAATACATGATTCATTTATGACATTATACTACCCATTTAATAATAACTTTTATGTTGAATTAACATTTCGGGTAATAATCGGTTTCTGTACCGTATGTGTTTTAACATGTTATACTTAATCATATAATTTAAATAATGATTTAAATACATCCAGAATATAAATAATTATTTTTATATAAAATATATTTAGAATATAAATATGTATTATAGATATATATTTATGAAATGGAATGCACCGTTTAAGGAGATGGTATGCCGTACGTACACGTAAACGCAGTTTCCGTTTTCATATTGTATTGAAGAGAAGTAATTGAAGAAGATATAAGTAAGTAAATACATATATATATATATCCAGTAGAATTATTATATCATATATTACATACAAATTAATTTTATATATATTTTTATAATATCTGTTGAATGGTGAAACTGGAAATGAACTTCATCACGCCGTGGAGACGGTAAGCCGTACGTACACACGAGCGACAATATCATTTCATTAATTATCAAAAGGAGAGGAATTTGATTTTATATTAATTATAACATGAAATTATAATGTTATTTTCCTTATTTATTTACATATTAATCATAATTATATCCATCCAAAAAATAGTGATGAATAAATAATTACACCACGATCTGGGGACGGTAAGTCATACATACGCACGAATGGTGACATTATCATTCATTGGATGGATATAATATTGAGTATGGTTGTACCAAAATTTTAAAAACATAACAGTATGTAGAAGTTACTAGATATATTATTTTGGTATGGAATGAAAGAGAAAGTGGAAGAAGAAATGAACTTTGAAAGAGGTGATAAAATTATTACCTCTTCTTTCGGTGTTTCCTTATGATTTGAACAAAAGGGAACATTAGGTTGGATTTCTGCTCAAGGGAAGGCCTCTCAGATGAAGTGAATAAATTTAGGAGGAGATTTTGGGTAGGGTTCGGCCGAGCCAAATGGATTTTGTGGTGTTATTTTGAGAGAAGGGGATGTACCATTTTATAAGAGAGGTGAGGGTCACTTTTGGAATAGTTTGAAATATTATTTTATTATAAAATAATTTTCAGTTTCTATTGTCTCCCAATTGAATTATTTCAAATATAATGGGTGTATGGGTTGAAATAATCTCAACCAATAGGGTTTAGACATGTTTAGGTCACCATATTAGCCAAATCTTTTAGATTTAACTGTTAGTTATATGGATTAATTTTTACAATATCCTTTTGAATTATTATAATAAATGGTTAATAAACTCACTATAAAAAAACCATGAGAACCCCCAGTGGTTCATTATTGATATATCTAAACATATATAAGTCCTTTTGTCAAACTGTATATTTTTAGAAATATTACACCAATTAATAATAGTGTATTGGTTCTAAAAACTCATTTATGTCAATTTTGACACTATTGGGTATTTTGATTTTGTTAAAGTCATAACAACTATATCAATTCAAACAAAATTATTTAATCAACCCTAACATGTCATATTAACCTAGAAAATTCTTGGATAGCATATAAATCTTCAATTTACATTTATTGTTATATTTATAATATCAATTACTTTAATCATTCATTGATAATGTAATTATTTCACCATCATTGTGTCATAAATAAATTTAATTATTCAATAATTAAAAATTATAAATAAAAAACCATTATGGATGAAATCTTCATATCTTTATAATAAATATTTATAGTCTAATTTATCTTATTTA
The DNA here is from genome assembly GCA_963277665.1 of Viscum album. Taxonomy (NCBI): domain Eukaryota; kingdom Viridiplantae; phylum Streptophyta; class Magnoliopsida; order Santalales; family Viscaceae; genus Viscum; species Viscum album. The sequence continues at coordinate 1,992,986,642 of OY728161.1, read as the reverse complement.
TAACCCTATATTAAAAAAACTTTTTTATTAAACTTTGAACATAACACTTTTAACTCTTCATTAAATAAAATAATAATAAATGTACTAATCCAATATAAGAGGAACAAATGGATCAAATTTTATTCCAAATTTTGGTTTTGGTATAAATAAAATTATCCAATAGAATTATTACATGTGTTAGGGTAATTATAATATCATGTTTACCTTTAATTACCATATCAAATTTAAACCGTGGTAAATAAAAGTCAAACGTTATTGTTCACAAAAAAATATTTTCATCTTATTAAAAGACATTTTACTTACCGATGGAAAATTTTTCTCTAATAGTTTTTAAACTCAGTTCACAGAAGTAGTAAAATTATGTTTTATGTAAATTTGTAAATGTGCCTACATGGTGGGTAACAAATTTCAAAAAGTTCAATAAAATTCTGTATATCTAATTTTATTGTAAATTGAATCCAAAGAATTGAAAAAAAATTATCTGGTATTATATATCTATTTCGAATAAAAATAAATTTAACGAAAATAAATATTTATTTAAATAAAATGTGCATTTTAAACAATACCACAGTGTTTTTAACTATTCATCAAAAATTGAATGTTTTTCGAAAAATACCAAAAATTGACGCTAAGATAATTTAAATTTTTAGAATTGAAAAGTTTATTCTATTTTACAAAATTAAAAACATCAAAGTTGAATTAATTAATTTAGAATTATTTTCCATTGTCAAAACCTAAAATTAGGATTTCTGGAAAGTAAACACAATCACATGATTGACATGTGTTAATATCAAATTTAAATGTGAAATTACATATAATGACATAAATTGTATTAAATGATATAAGTATAATATAATTATACTTAAAACCCATTCAAATTAATAATTTAACACAATAAATTATTTTGATTAAAAAAATTTGTTTCCAATTAAAATTTAGTATTTTTCACTATTCATCAAAATATGAATGTTATCTGAAATGTACCAAAAATTTATCAAATCATAAATATTATTTCGTGATTCTAAATAATAATTTATGTTCATTTAATGTTATCTATAAAAGTGTCAAATATTGTCTTTAAAAAGGGTTCTCCATTAAGAGGTGGTAAAATTGATTTTTTTAAAAATACTTTTTTTATTTGAAATAAATTAATTTTATCTTATATTATGCCTACGAAGAACAAAATATGGATTCTAAAATTATATTGAGTATATTAAATTCAAAATATAGCTAATATTATTCATAACTTCCTTATCAACAGTTAGATTGCTAAGACGTGGTGCGCTCGAACTCCGTGTTTCATGTAGTAAAAGTTATTGAATTACATTGAAGAGATAATGTACTATGAAATAATGGGGTGTTACATTATCCCCTCCATAAATAAATTGCATCCTAACAATTTGAAATTGTTCATCGAAAATAATATGTTAAAAATAGAAAAACACTTCTGTGGAAACCCACATCGGAAATTGGGTTAATAAAATTTAGTCTTAATATGAGTGAAAGGGAAATGGAAATTTTATCACCAAATTATGATCTCAATTAAGAGATCATTGGTTCAAATTAGAGATACATAATTGGATGAAAAATATATATATTTTTGGGGACTGATTGGGGTCATCAATCACAAACAGGTTTAAAATTGAGGGCCTCAAAGCCATCAATCTATGATGATTTAAAATATCATAGGTTCAATAGAACATAAGGTATTAGCATAAAAAAATTTGGTTTTAAGATCACTAAATCAATGTTTACGAATTAATTTATTCATAGAATAAGAGGAAAAAATTTTAATTGACAAGTAAAGTTTCATCCCTCAACTAATTCCTACCACAAACATATCTTTCACTCCAAAAGATAATAGAATTCCAAAATATTATATTTATAATAATCGTTTAGGGTTCCAAAAATAATGAATTTATAATTCATTTGTCAGAATATTTAAAAAATATACATTATACAAACCAGGACATCACGTAGGCTAGTGGTAGGTGATGCACCCTTATCGCCATTCTGTTGTGAGTTTATGTCTCGTGGCCTTTCCAGACACGACATGTTATTTCCTGACCTCCGGGTTGTCCTTTTTATAATAATAAAATAACAATACGAGGAAATTATTAAACCTTTCAATAGTATCCAATGTCAATATTACTCAATTCCAACCTTTAGACTTATCCAAAATACTTATTTCCAATCTCAAATTCCATAATTTATATGGAAGGTAAACACAATGAAAATATGTTTGTTCACGTAATGACATGTGTATACCATCAACGTGTATTCTTTTAAAATACAATAACATCCTGAATTACCATAAAACCTTATTTATTACATTCGTGCTCCTATATTCCTTATATAATACTATGTATACTCATTATATCAAAAAATGTTTCTAAACTCCAACAATAATATAATAAACAAACAATAAATTGGTTTCAAAGTAGTCAAGAATATCAAATATAAGTTATCCAAATCAATCATATATAATTCCAAAATCACTAACTCAATTTCATAAACATATTAATGATTATCTTTCATTCATCAATTTTATTTCAAAAAATTTAACTTGCTATAGAGTCACTTTTCTTAGAACCAAATAATCTCAAATCCTCAATGAAATAGCATTATAGTACAATCCTTATTTGTTTCCATAATTCATATAACCAGTACAGCGTTGATACAACAATAAAATGAAATAATTCTTTAATAACAACATAAAAACACTAGTCTTTCCTCTTCATCCCTGGTAGTATCATAACTTGACAATTATCTAATAGCATCATTTGGGGAATACTTTTATGATTAGGTAATTGATTTGCATAACAACCTATGTCCTTGCAGATGAAGCATCGTACATTTGAAATATTTATATTACCCAGGAAATCACGTACATGATGTCCTTTTCCCCAACACATATAAAACACTCTAATTCCCTTCTAGAATTTACTAAGTTGATTATTTCCACAATTATCACATATCTGAAAATCATTATTTTCATTATTCCCTTTATCCATATTTCTCTCCACCATCCTTTTCTACTACGACTACACATAAAATCGATTGGACTCAGAAAATTATTTACCTATTTATTAACACATGATAATATTTCCACATATAATGAGAGAACATGGGAGGATACTTCTATTAGAAATGTTGGATTTAGACCATGAATGATATGGTCCTTATTACTATTTGAGATATGTGTATTGTTGGAGTTCTCATTCCGGCTACTGGATTCCATTTATAAACAATGTTATACACTGGGATAGTTTTTGAATCACATGAATAATTCCAAATTTGTAAATTACCTAAAGTAAATTGAAAAGATTATTCCTATGACATAAAATCGAAAAAAAAATTGTTTTCTTTGAGGAATTATTTACTCCTAAATCGTTCAAAATGGATTGTAACGAAAATTTGATGTATCCTAAGAATATCACCTAGGAGTGTCGTAACGAAGAGTGCAGCATGTCCTGTTGTCATGTACTAGGATACCCTGGGTCAAGCCCGAGACTCCTTATTCTGTCCACTACATACCTCAAATGAAAATGTTGAAACAGAATATAAACATTTGTATTTAAACTAACATATGAAATGTTAATACTTCAACCATAAACCATTAAGAGTATAAAAATTTCACATCCACAGTCAAACATATCATTACTCATTTGATACATAATGCATAATTGTATTATAATAAATCAACCTTAATCAATTATAATATTTAGTAAAGGATGTTAACAGAGTTGAAAATGATCTGTAAAATTGTTTGATGGAAATGTCCCTTTTTGTAAAATCCTTAAAAAGTCATAAATTTAAAAAGGAATGAATTTAAAATATATTTTTGAATCAAAGTGTCCCATACCACTTTGAAAATTTTGAATGGAATTAACATTTTAAAACAATTATGTCAATATAAATAAATCCTTAAAACCATTTTTGATAACATAAACATTAATGAGAAATATTTATAAGAATAAATATTAAAAAAATTTAAAATGATTTTTTAGTTAAAGAGTAACATAAAATAATAATTTTCAATGGTATTTTATGATACATGGAAATTGATAATAAATATGTCCCAGAAAATACTTTCACATAAATAATATCAGATAATAATGATATTGAGGAATTAACCCTTACCTTTCACATTCCATTGGTCAAGGGTATGCTTAACCTCTTATATAATTACCATAGTATGTTATTAAATTATACCAGAACAATATTAATTTTTATTATATCATTAATGATTCATTTATGACTTTATACTACCCATTTAATAATGATTTCATGGTTAAATTAACATTTTGGGTAATAATCAGTTTCATTATCGTACGTTCTTTAACTTGTTATTCTTTATCGTATCATTTAGATCATGATTTAAATACATAAATAATATAAAACATGATTTATTTATAATTTATATTTAGATTATAAATATGTATAGTAGATAGATAGATGAAATGGAAAACACTGTTTATAGAGATGGTAGGCCGTACGTATGCATAAACGTTGTTTCTGTTTTCATATCATATTGAATGGAAGTAAGTCAATAATATATATGTAATTACATTAATATTTTTATATATATCTATAGTTGAAATATTATTTCATATATTACATACTTATTAATAATATATATTTTAATAATCATCATTGAATGGTGTGCCTGGAAATGAATCTCATCGCGTCATGAAGACATTAAGCAGTACGTACACACAAGCGGCAATATCATTTCTATAATGATTAAAATATATCAAATTGGATGGTATATTAATTTTATATAAAAATTACCATGTTATTTTTATTATTTACATACATACTTCTCATCATTATATCCATTCAAATAACATAGTTTTGAATAACAAATTACACCGTGACGTGGAGACGGTAAGCTGTACTTACCCTCATATTGTGACATTATCATTCATAGGATGGATAGAATAATGAGTATGATTATACCATATTTATAATAAAATCAATTTATGTAGAAGCTACTGGATTTATTATTTTCGTATGGAAAAAACAAAGAATGAAAAAGTGGAAGAAGAAAAGAACTTTGAAAGAGGTGATAAAATTACTACCTCTTCTTTGGGTGTATCCGTTGGTTTGAACAAAGGGGATCCTTAAGATAACTTTATTCTCAAGGGAAGGCCTCTAGGTTCATGTGAGGGAAGTTGGGAGGATATTTAGGCATGGGTTGGCTGATTGAAATGTATTTTGAGGTGAAATTTTTAGAGAAGGGGAACTACCCTTTTTAAGTGTGGTGAGGGTCAATTTAGGAAAAGTATGATATAATATTTTATTCTAAAATAATTATCTATTTACAATGGCTCCAAATTGATTTACTTAAAATCTATGTGGGGGATGGGTCGAAATCCTCTCAACCAATATGTTTTAGAAAAGTTTAGGTAACTATATTAACTCCATCATTTAGATTTAACTCTTAGTGAAAGAGTTTAACTTTTACCATGTCCTCCTATATTATAATAATAAATGGTTAATAATTGAACAATAAAAAGATAACAGAACCCCAAACGGTTCACTTTGGATATATCTAACCATATATAATCCCTTTGTCCGAACCATTTATTTTTATAAATATTATTATTCAATTAATAATATAGTATTTGATTTAAAAACTCATTTATATAAATTTTGACACTATTTCATATTTTGTTCTTATTATAGTTGTCACTACTTTATCACTTTAGAAATATTGTTTAATAAACCCTAACATTGCATATTAACCTATATAATTCTTTTATGGCATCAAAACCCTCAATTCACATTTATTGTTATCTTTATAATTTCGATTATTTTAATATTTCATTGATATAGTAATTACGACATCATCATTGTGTCATAAATATATTTAATTATACAATATCTAAATATTATAAATAAAATACCATTATTTAGGAAATATTTTTATATTTCTAATGAATATATATAGTCAAATTCATCTTATGTATAACACTATATTAAAAATAGTTTATTTATTTAACTTTGAATTTAACACTTTTAAATCTTATTTAAATTAAATATTAATACATGCCCTAATCTAATAAATGTGGAAAAAAGGATCATATTTTATTCCTTAGGATGTATTTAGTTAAATAAACGTATCTAATATAATTAGGACATGTGTTAGGGTAATTGTAATATCATTTTTACCTTAAATTTCCCTATTTACTTTTAAACGAGGTAAATAAAAGTCAACAGTTATTATTCACCCAAAATTGTTTTCATCTTATTTGAAAAACATTTTACATACTGATTTCAACCATATCTCTATGATTTTCGAAATTCAATTCACATAAGCGGTAAAATTATGTTTTATAAAAAAATTTAAATGCACCTATAAGGTGTGAAAAAGACGTTAAAAAGTTAAATAAAATTTTGTACAACTAAATTTATTATAAAATGACTTCAATGAATTAAATTGAACATCTATATGGACTATATAAATATTTTGACTGAAACTAATTATAAATAAAATATATAATTATTTAAATAAATAGTTGGTTTTAAACAAGAACACATTGTTTTTAATTATTCATCATAAACTGAATGTTTTAAGAAAAAAACCAAAAAATCACCCTAAGCTAATTTTGATATTTTGAATTAAAAAATGATTTCTATTTTACCAAATTAAAAACATATAAGTATCAATAAATAATTTGAAATTATTTCTTGTTGTTAAAACCAAAAAGCAGGTTTTTAAAAAGTAAAAACTATCTAAAGGTTGGCATGTGTTTCTGTCAAATTTAAATGTGAAATTACTTATATTGACCTAAATTATATAAAATGGTAAAAATATAATCTAATTATACTCCCAAACCATTAAAATGAAAAATTTAACAATTTAAATTATTTGGTTTAAAAATGGTTGTTTTCAATTAAATTTAGAATTTTTCACTATTAAACAAAATATGAAAATTATCAAAATAGTACAAAAAAATTAATACAAAATAAATTTTTATGTTCCACATCTAAAGAGGAATTAAATTTCATTATAGTGAGAATATATAAGTGTCATATATTGGTTTTAAAAAGGGTTCTCCGTTAAATAGCGGTAAAATTTCATTTTTTGAAAAATACTTCTTTTATCTTAAAAAATTGGATTTGTTCTTTTATTATGTCTAACAAAAAGATAATATGGATTCTAAAATTATATTGAGAATATAAAATTCAAAATTTAGTTAATACTATTCAGATTTTTTGAACGGTTAGTTTGGTAAGTCATGGTGCGCTCAAACATAGTGTTGGGTGTAGCCCAAGTTATTGGATTACATTGAAAAGACAACATACTATGAAATCATGGGGTGTTACACAGCAACCCCCACTCGATCCTTGTAATTCCACAGTTCCCAATATAGTGTAAACCAGTGTCCATGGAAAACGACTATGGTATGCATCACCGATGTTTTCTGAGAATTGGGATAACCCCCCAAGGAATCCAGACCAAGATGCTCAACATGTTACTCCTTGAGTTGTCACATCTCACGTCGCCACTCCTCAGGCCGCTCCATGAGTTACCTATCATTCTTATCATGTTGATGAGGTTGTCAATGCATTGGTGTTCAGGGGTCCTTGTCAAGGTAGGAACCCCTACCAAGATGATCTAATAGCTACTCTAACTATTATCCTCTTAGTCCTAGAGACGTGATTAGTGGCAATATAATCTAATGGAAAGTTGTATTTGTCTTGGGTATATGATATGGAAGCACCATAAGACTTCGTGAATCCAAGAATCATCACCTTAAATGGGATCGGATAACCGTTTCCGTATCATAATAACTTCATCTAAGGATGTAGACCCATTTTGGGATCTATAGAGCAATAAGATGACGCCATTCTTTGATATTTTGTTTACACATTGGAAGGTCTATCATATTTTTTCTACATCCAAAAATCCATTAGGTATAAATCCCGTTGGTAATACCGTTGTAGAAAGTTTATTTAGTAGTTAAAATCTACCACTCTCAAGATAATTATTTCTATCCTCTTTAATTACATGCATCAGCCAAATGAATTCTTGGGGAATGTTTCACCTAGTAGATGGGCACATGCATTCACTCAATATTTTGTTAACCCAAAAAAAGATGTGGATGATGTCAGTGGGGAACATTAATAAGGATATTGTCTCCTTCCTCCTCAATCAAATATTCCCATGTGAGATCATGGATTTATATGACATGTCCCAGCACCTAGAATAATCCTTTCAGCAAGACAAGAAGGAATATCTATTTCCTATTTTGGCTCATTCAAGAAGATTCTTCAAAGAAGATTCTGCCACTACAGTGTAGGTAGAGGTTCTAGAACCACTAGAAATATTACTGGAAGGGCCACACGTAGCACAGCCTGAACAATCGTCACTTCAACGAGTGAAATAGACCCAGGGTGATCCCAAGCTAAGAATTTCCGGGAGTAGAATTAGTATGCTCTTCCCTGCAAAGCACCACCACCTCGACCATACAATGGGGATCCAACTCCTCATCAGGCTCCAACCCCTCATCAAATCCATGATCCTAGAACCCACTTCCCGGATAAGATAAATTGGGCCTAATTCTTCAAGGATGATAATTCCCCTATTATTTCTTTTGTGCCATGGAATACGGAATCTTGAAGTATATAGAGTGCAGGTAGCAACATGAGGCCAAGATAAAAGATCTCCCCTACCTCTGCCCCTATCATTGAATCCTTATAATTAACATAAATAAATTCTAAGTGTTCAAATATTTTCTTCCAGACAAAGTAGAAAATTGTGTAGTCATATTAGGACTCCCCTCGGCATAGGTAACATGGGTTTCTACTGATCTCGATTGTGACAGTGAAGTTGAATGGTATCATGTCTCCAGCCATATTACATGGAATTATATAGTATTTTTGGCTCATATATCAATATCTAATTCTAATGGTTTCATCCATTCCCACTTGAATAGTATTGATCCTCCTACAGTTTTTTCACATCCATCATCCACCTCTTCTCAATCCACATCATAGAATTCCAAGTCTCATAAGACTAGGTGCTGAAGGTGTAGGGGAAATAAAATTCCCCCATTGGAATTGATTCCATCCCATACTCTTGGATATTTCATGCTTTGAGATATAGAAATTTCACCCAAATTTTGTCTAAAATTGGAAAACTCCTCAGATGTTGACTATGAGTTTTCCTGTGATAATACAGTCGAGCTAGTGGATCCCTACATTATCCTAAATGATGAAGACTAAAATAATATCCCTCCAAAATGTTTCACGCTGATGTCATAATTGAAGTATCCAAGGATATGTCAATCATCGGGATGATCATGCCAGTACATCAGGCCGATCAAGGCATGAAATCAAGACCAGCCTGTAGTGTATGTTTAAGGCTCTACAGGCATAATCCTATCATCCCATATTTTCAAACTCACATAAATCACTGGTAGTGAAATTTGACTAGGTAAAACATATGTTACCGCAACATGATCAGTCGCATCTAGCTATGGTCCAATCTCAGCCATTCGACATTCATCCCATAGTGGTCTTGAGAAATTTTTTAAATGAGAACAAGAGCATTTGATGAACCAGTAAGAGTCCTATAATTCAACAAACGGTTCCAAAAATACATCATGTCAATGGGAAATCCCCTAATTTTAGAAAAAATATTTAAAAAAGAAGTATGATGTGATCAAGAGCCATTATAGCATTCCTACAAATTACAAGATTCCCAATGCCCTTTTCTTTTCTGATGAAATGTGTGGGGCCCTCGTAGAAGACTTGAAAAGACCCATCTATTTACAGAAAAACATAGCAAACACATAGACCATCTGTGTCATGGATGTTGATCAAGAATAATGAAAACCATATTCTCATGCTATGAAGAAGAAGATGGATCTCTTCTATAGGGGGAAAACCACTTGATATACATCAGTGTCCAGTTTAATAAAGTTGAAGTCTATAACTACATAGTAGGCATAAGTTTTGGGATCAATCCCATCCCAATTCAGACACTCTATGTTCTAGTTTCAACTAATGTATATTTGAGTACCTCTAACATAACGATACAGGGATATGATAGCATTGAGAAAATTCTATGTGAAGGAATCAATTTAAAGATCCATTTTGTGGTTTGGTAGAAAACACAAAATTCATGGTTTTCTTGTAAGATACCACATACAATTCACTGATTGGTAAGCCCTAGCTCCATCTATATGCAGCGATTCCCTCCTCATATCCCTAGTAACTCAAGTACTCCCTCAATGGTTCTGTAGGTATATTTCAAGGTTATGCATCACCCTTTGACTATTATGAAGCCCATTAAAAGGATTTTGAGTATTAATATAGTAAGAAAAAGGATGTTATAACCAATGAGGATGAGCACATGAAAAATTTTACCAACCCATGGACAAATTTGGATGATGCTCTCATTCTCCCAGTTCAAGGGCTAGAGTCCAGAATACCCAAATTTGGACACTAATTTAAAATTTTCAAGAATAAGGGGAGATGTGTTCCAAGGTATGAGGAATGTTGGATGATTACCTCCTACTCCTACACAAGATAGGATCATGTGATCCTAGAAACCCCTAACCCTATGAAGTACTGATATTCTTTCCCAATGGTCCCCACCCCACATCACCTTCATCTCTTCCATGGAGCCGTGATGATTCATCAGAAAATGAACCACCACAATTTCATTGATGTCAAGAAGGGACCATGTAGTCTAAGGATAGATGGAATATGGTTTATAGCTACTCTAACCATGGTTTCTATAGATCATGGATCCCTATTCATGGATTCCATATTTTCCTGTGGGGCTACTAGTGTTCCTCTAAAATCATTATGTAGGGATGAACATCTCATCCCATTGATCACACAATCTTAGACAATGAAGGGGATAATAAAGATTCTCCTCCTACATTTGAAAAATGAATCTCCACCATAGTCGATGAGAAAGTTTTGTTGAATGTTGGCACACAAACTGGTCTGATACAAACACTGATTAGTGAATCAATTCTTGAAGACGAAGAACAATAGTACATGAAATTTCTGAAGAAGAACCATAACGTATTCACCTATAGCTATTATGATATGCCATGACTAGACACTATGGTCTTGTTCCACCGTCTTTTTCTCCTAGTGATTGATCGTGTTTTCTAAAATCCTCTCATAAAAATTCATCATTATCATTATTCCATGGTTCAGGCTGAAGATTATGAGTTTTTCAAAACCAAAATTTTCAAGGAAGTTCATTACTGAAGATGGTTGTCCATGTTCATTCCTATTAGGAAGGATAATTCATAGATCATATTCTATATCAAAATCCTGGATCTCAACATCCACTATCCAAAGGATGATTTTCACCATCCGGTAATAGAGGTTTTGATCAATGCCCCTAACTATTTGTTGGGATCTTTTCTTCATGGATTTATACTCTGGATATAATATGATCTGGATAGCCCCTGAGGAAGTGGATTCTACATACTTTAAAGAGCTATAAGGAACCTCTTGAAATCAGGTAATTCCATTTAGTCTATAAAATTCCAGGGCCATGTATTAGTGATCTAGGAATCATATCTTTAATCCAATCCATGAGAAATTTGTTTAATGTTATTCGGATGATTTCGCGTTAAAATCATATTTAGGACATAATAATCTCAGAGATCATGAGAATGTATCTGGATTCCTCAACTCCAAAAATATTAAGATGAACCCGTTGATGTTTTTCTTTGGGGTTACCTCTATTATGTTTCATATCTTTATCGTTTTGTATAGGGCATCAGTATTTCTCTTAAGAAGATCATGTCCATCAGCTAGATTCCCCCTGTGAGTAGCCTCTAGGAGATATAAGGCCTTTATGTCCGCTTTTCCTACAAATGACGATTCAACAATAATTTACTGAGATGGTTTAAGACCGTTTCTAGGAACATATTTTGAATCATATTCTACCAATGTGATGAATAGTGACATAACTCATTTGATGATATCATGAAATACCTTCTATAGCCTCCAGTTTGGATGCCACCAATATTTGGTAAGACATTGGTTCTTAATGTATCCTCCCCAGAATGATCCCTCAGAACATAGATCACTCATAATAATAATGAAGGTATATATAATAGGTTATACTATCTCATTCACAATATCCTACACATGGATCCTTTAAAATATCTTTTCAAAAAAAGGTATATCATGCTATTTTTTGTTGTGTATAATTTGCTGAACTATTTTTCTACACCACTATATATAGCATGGGATCCATGTGGACCGACAAAAGATTGTTTAGAAATTTTCCTTACTGGTAGAAAGGCTAGTTGATTAAGAATTTATCCTTAAAGAGTTCAACACCATGTTTGTGCCATAGAATGTTATTAAGGATCTGGAATTGGTAGAATTCCTAGCCACCCATCTGGACCCAACAGTAAAGTCTCTAGATATTGACTCCTATACGAATCCATCATCTCGGTGGATCATGGAATTCCCAGTCAGTGGATAAATTTAAATGATTCCTCTAGGATCCCAACATGATGAAAGATCAATGATCCCAAACTAAACAATATAGGTATGGGGGTGGGATTTATCACCCCAACATAGGATATCGAACCATATTCATTTATTCAATCATAAGGCATCAAAAACAATGAGGAAAATCATCATTTATCATTACTAGTATCGAGATAGACCTGGTGATTTGTTTTCCCCACATTCATAATAAGGGAGACTTCGAATTATTAATCAAGCTGATCAACGGGGAATACGTCATCAGGAAGACAAAACTCATACCCTTGCTAAACTACACTCACAACGTCATGGCCTAGTTCCCTTCTCTGCTAGAGGTTCCTCATGTCCCCTAGTCATGGAATGGTTGAAGAGATTCCTTGAATGGTTTAGATTTTTCCCTTGTTTAACTAGTCTAGGATGACCGACTCATTCATGTTTCACACCAAAGGGTTATCGATCCTTTCATCCCAGGTGAAGATGATAGCCTTTATGAAAACCAACTAACCACTGGTGCCTCCACATTGGGACCTCTAGATCCCCCAAAAATTTATGACATATCTGATTAAAATAATCCCCTAATCGAGTATCTCTAGTGTAGAACTCTACAACCAAACAGAGCAGAACACAAGTGAATATGTCAGTGCATAGCACAGTTCACTCTCTAGAGTTGACCATCCATTATCATACTCAAAATGATTTGGTTTTTATTGAATTATCCTCAGTTAAATTCATGGATATGACATTTCCATTGTTATAATGGAAGTTCATGTAGAGTCTTACGGTTCTCGTCAGGCAGGTTTGAAAATCTTCCATGAGTTTTTTGGATTGGGTTACATCTAGCCCACAATGGTTTGTGACTGTATCAAGACCCCCAAAAGGTTCCATGGATGTCATATTCCTATAAATTTCAGGCTATGACCACTAGATCCTTACCACACTACAATGTATTCTTTCCCCTTTGTAGTCTGGGAACGTGATGTTGTGAGACAGTATCCAATAGTGAAATCTCACCAGTGCATGTTCATTCCGACAGCGACTAATTTTTTTAAAATGTGGGAAGAATTAGTTTCTCTCAAAGAATTTAAATCTATTTTTTTAAAATTCATGACCTCCAACATAATATATAGATTCAAATCCCCTTACTCAATTCACATGGACAATGGTACCAACATCCAGGCAGTTGAGATGATGATGTTGTATGCCAAGTACAACATCCAATCCAACCATACATCCCACTATCATATGTAATATAAAGTATTGATTGAGGCATTAAATAATACCCATACCTTGTATTTGAGGAATATGGTGTTTCATAATAAGAAATGTTTTCTAAAAATGCTCCCAAATTACCTTTAGTCTTATTGAATTATGGATCAGAATTCCACTCGGGTGACTGCTTATTCCGTGGTGTATGGAATATAGGTAATCAAGCCCATTGATATTCAATAAAATTTTCTCCAAGTAGATCTATATATATTCATAAGATGTTTGAAAATATTTTCAATTTTTGTCTATTTTAACTGAAATCCCTTGAAGAAAATAGGTTTTGAGCCTTATATAATCTTGAGAAGAACCAGAACAATATTGCCTGAGAATTGTATAAGATGGATTTCATCTTCTCTTTCCACCAAAATGATACATTATTGTCTCCCTAAATTCTAATGATACCTATAACAAAGAAACCAATTATAGATCCTATGTTTGGAGAAAAATATATCACTCAAAGGGCTTATCCCAATGATGAATTCTCTTTGGTCACCATGGATGGGGAGCATATCACTCTTCCAACTAATGCCATGTTCCACAAGTACTACAATTCATTAATGGGGAACTCTTTGGTATGAATTCATTGACCATAAACTAATAATAAATTGCCAAAATTCAATGAACTTAAGCCAATAACTATATACTCTGATATGTGTTAGTTAATCTATATAGAACCATCAACATTGATGCATGATGTTAAACTACACAAAATTGATGATCCTTTCTACATGGCCATAAAAACTAAGAACCTAACATCCCGTGCATCTAACAAAAATTTCAGAATCCATGTCAAATCATTATGACATTAAACTATGTGTTGGGTTTCTTCACAAGTGTTTGATGATGTGTATACATCCATGGTCCTCCTTCACATTGAGTTATAATTGACATGTCATTAACATTCCCTTTAGAACACATATCTCTCCATAATTCTAGTCACATGACAATAAACTGTGTTACAATCATCATCCTTATGAAATGATTTTAAAATATATAGATATGTCCTATCACACAACCTTAAACAGTGACATAATCACCCTTAGTGTATGAAATTAAACATCAGGGATTGGTTCTATCATATGACCTTAAATTGCGACATAATCATATTTTCTGCTTAATGAAAAATAGATCAACATTTTTCTATTCTATCTGGATCAGATATCATCTCTTCAACATTTAATCATCCTTTCCCCCTTTCAAGAACAATTTATGTATTGATTCTTTTCTACATAGGATACATAGTGATTCTTGAATTTTCTATCCTAGTCCAGCCACACTAAAAACAAAAAAAAAATCAAAAAAATTCATCACCCATGTGTTTGGGGAATAATTTTTAATTGAGAACATTTCTTTTAGAATTGTGTGTAACTTGATTCCCATCCGTATAGGATATGTAGTGATGTGAAGATTAATCATATTTGGGTTTAAATAAAAATTCATCATCCAATTTTTTCTTCACACTCATGCACCATTTATGGCACATGGGCATCCTTGGTTCACTCCAATTAGATTTTCCTTTCATCCATTCCATATTGATGTATTTATGGTGTATCTATAAAAAATCCCCTATGTTAAAATGTGGTTCTTCATCATGCCTATTGAGTCTATATTCATGTTGGATTCATTACTCCCTGATGAAACATATACCTACTTTAGGGACTCTTCACCCCCATGTTTGAACACCATAACAATAAACTATGAGCTTCGCCCATAAATCACATCATTAAACTATATAAAAGACTCTTTCTTGATAAGTTGTGTGGTGTTGGGAATCCTTGGCCACCATTCATATCGAGTCTATCATAACACCACACCGCATATACACATCTGATATACCCCCCGCCTCACCATCTAAATTCTATGACCGTAAACTAGGAACCAATGATTAAAAAACATGGTGATAAAATGATTCCATGCCCTAAGAAAATCTTATTGGCCTCAAAATAATTATGATATTCCTCATTGTCCCAGAGAGAGAGGTTTTACCCTACCATTGTTGGCCTACTGCAACAATAATTTTGAGAACAATTTTTGTCTTGATTCATTCTTTAGATTTATACATAATGACACTTGGATCTTTAATCTCGGGATCAACCACATATATTTCCTCTTTCACATTGGTTTGTTTTCATCCTCACCACATGAAAATAAACATCATTGAATTTATAGAAATATGTGTGGACTAATTATAATCCTTATAAGATACGTAGCGAAACCAATACATTTTGATTTTGGGCCCAGCCCCAAAATCCTATAGTCCTTCAGCCTCTAGGCCTCGATTTTGGTTGAACCATTATCACCCAAAAATTTAAGTAGATAATTATATGATATCAATGTGATGTATGGGATCAAAATAAATCCTTCATTTCTAGTTTTATTTCTTGAGTGCCACATTTTTATACCCTTATAATTAACATTTTCCTTGTATTTCATACATCATGACATAAAAATGTTTGAAAGATTGATCTGTGTTCTATGACCATAAAAAATATCTCAAAGTTCATTAAAATGACATTAAATTTTGAACTTAAACTATCTGCAAATCCTATATTTTATTCCCAATCCCTAGGACTCTAATTCAATACTACACGTTTTTTTTTAGATTTTCACCATCTTTCACATCTAGAAGGACCACCTAATACTGATGGTATCATTCCCTATCTGTCTCTACTCCCATATTGTGCAATACTCAATTGAATTTTTGATAAAAAAATAGAGGATCATATATTTTAAATTTAGTGAACAGTTGATCCAAATTTTCATAACCCCACTCTTTATTGGTATGGTTATAGTCTATTTGTTTTGAACATGTTCAATGGTTCACCCTTTCCTACCAATCGCCTCTTCATCCAGACCTTCGAAGTCTCAAATCACCATCAACATATATTCTTTTATCATGGTGGTATTTAAAATTTATTATGTACCCTTATATATATTCCCTAAATTGTAGGTAATACCCATGAACCATTCCTTGTTTCCCACACCATGCATGGCTCACGTGGGCTTTGGAGTCCTTTTAGGGTGGGTACTGGTGTGGTCGATCCATACAAGGGTTCATCAGTCCGAACTATATGACATTAAACTATGATCCTAATGTGAATTTGTGGAGTTTTATTTGGTTCCTTTACCTCTCATTCACATTAGGATTATCTATCACCACATCACATATGCCTCTTCCCTGTATATTCCCTCATACATATGTGAAGTTCAAGCCTCTATAGAATTTTTTTGGATGAGATTATTTCCTCTATTCCAGAAAAGGATTCATGGAATATAAAATATTAGTCCGTGAAACATGACTCTACACTTTTTTCCATGGTCCAAATTTTATTAATTTCTACATATTTGATACATCTCAGTCAAATGATATTAAACTATCCGATGTGTCCAGATCACAAGATAGTAAATAGTACCATGAATTTTTCTTATCGTATGAATTTAAATCATGTGTTTATCATCATGAATTTCATAATTTAAAAATGTAAGTAATCTCATTCCTCCTCTTGAAAGGTCCCCTCATTCAGTGATAGTCATCTACCTCATTTTTCACATCTTCTACAATTTCTCGACAACTGAGAGGACATCACCTAGGAAGATGGGTTTGATCCATTCTAAGACAAATATATTTACCCTAATAGGTTAGAGGTCATGGTGGCATAATTATGATAGTGTTGGAACCCATTAAAACATACAATCAGTCCCCTCCTACACTTCTCATCCCCTCATTTGGATCCTTACCCACTTCCACATCTTAGGTGACACCATAATGAAATGGTTTCTTGCCAAGGCCCTCCAACCTTCCTAGTCAAACATTACCAAAGACTTTGGATGACAATCAGATGAAGGTCCCTTGTTTCAAACATGGTCAGCGGTTGAACCTCATTTTATTATCCTCAATTGAGGAAAACAAATATGGATATTATGTTTCAAATAAGGTTAATAGTTTTACAATATCATCACTTCACCCCATTGTGTTTTTAATTTTGTGAATTTATGATTCACACGTCCCATTACTATCTAGTTTGGATTGATTCCAAATCCCATGGCATTATCCAGTTCATGAAAAAGCAGACGCTGGGAAAACAAGTTTTCTACACCAAGAGTTCTATTCTACAACTCTCTACTCTCTCAAACTAAACACTAGGAGAGGTTAGTCAACAATAGTTTTCTGAATGTTTGTTGGTTAACAGACTCTCAAATGAAGAGAAACATTATATGGTTTTCCATTTTCTCTCACATCTGGAATGACCCATGTGATCTTAGGAATTGGTCAGTTGTTGATTAAAAAATATGGTTGGAGTTAGTTAATTAAATAAGTCAAAATAATGTATCCTTGAACACAAGATGTATCAAAAATCAAGCTAGCATTGTGGAAATAATAGTGACATCCACATTTTGGATCCTCTCATGAGTCCTGGAATACCCAACATATGGATATTCCCCTTCAATTATGATCTTTAGATCTGCCGACCTTTGTTGAGTGGCCTATAGGATCGGTTATAATCTTCATGGATTCCATTCCCCCTAAAACTCCATTGGGAAATTCTCATATTTTGTGATATCTTCACTTTCCAGCATGGCATGGAGATCTACCACTTGACCCCTTTCCTATATTATCTTCTCCACATTTACCTCGAGCTGAGCTCCTCATTAGATAATGATCCATGATTGAGTATAAATGAATGTGGAATGATTTTATGATTTCACTTCTAGGTACCAAGTCTCGTGATTAGAATCCTAGGAATTTTGATTCATATCATATTTATCCTAACATAATTTGATTTACAGATTTCGAATGCTTTCCCATATCATCACAATAAGGTAGTCATGAATTAGCATATGAACGCTTTGAGCATCTGACCCTAGGGCACAAAAACTGTAAAACCATGGGAAAAGTGACCCATCCAACTAAAAAATTCATTATCTGAGTAAATTTTAATGAATATTTTGAGCAACTTACATTCCTCTAATCTGATTATGTGACTTTCCTCGATCATATTAGATTCAAACTTATCCATATCCTCAGGATCTCTCTGTTCATAATCTCAAAATGAATCTAGGAGAATTGTGGTAAGATCATCCTCTAACCCCTAATCAGATGGGATGTGATCCATTTCATGAGGGTGGATGTGGTCACATGACACCTCCTCATTGATATTGACCCTATCATCCCCATGTATTCCCCCAACAATGGTGTCACTATAATCCAAAACTATTTGATCACCAGAGGCATTGACCTGGTCAGCTTGAATGGCCAGCTCTGCATGTATATGATCCTTTTATGGGAAAGGTATTATGGATCCTCCAAACATTTCCCATTATATGGCACCTATTACTCATATAAATTTTTTAAATGAACCATGTTAGTGATCCTTACTCATGGAATGTTTGGTAAAGGAACCATGTTGGTGAACCTGATCAAGAAACAACCTTTATATCTATGTAAGGAAAGAGGCATACAAAAACTGAGCGATGATATGTAATAATCTATAGTTTTCCTAGTTGGGAAGCCAAATAGACCCCAAAATATATGGTTTTGGGATATAAAAATTCTTGGGTGGTCTTCCTAGCATCATTAACTGCAATTATCCCCACTGCCTCTTTTTCTTCCAACAAAAATCATAGAGTCGGGTCCTCAGAACTGGTTTTTCTACCTATATCCTCACTAGTATGAGTCTCTTACACAAGACCATACTATATAGAACATATTTTAGTTCGGTAATATAGATGAATCATGAGGTAATATTTATCATGAGTGATAATAAGTTAAGTCTTACCATGAGATGTTCATTGATTTCCCCAAAGGTGTTTTTGATTTTTCTAGCCTTTGGAGGAATCCCCACATTGGATTATTTTCCCCCGGATGCATCTGATTCTCTAGGAAAGGGATATTGAATCACTAGATCAACATTAAATAGTTGTGGTGGATAATTAAGATCTAGTTTTACTTTTAATTAGTACACCAAAATATGCACATCGCCTCATGAGTAAACTAGATCTGCCCACACTACCATATATTGTTCACCCTCTTCTCGGGACATTAAATATATATCATCGGCATAACTGATCCCCAATTATTTCATTCTCAATCCAATTGAGGTGTTCCCGCATCCTAAAATGGTCATGTAAATTCTTATTGAATTCTCATGTTTTTTATAAATCACGGTAGAAATCATCCTCAGAAATGTCTATGTAGTGCAATCACTACCCAAGTTCTTCAGCAGATTTCTAGTGACCCCCCCTAGATGGATATCCATCCTCATTAGAATTCTTGAATGGGTGAATTTTGACTGATTATGCTACTCCTATTTAAATTCTAGCCATTTTAGGCCCCAGAGTATAATTATTCGCTGATATAGCTCAACCACCATGGTGTACACCAACTCTGATTCTATGTTGATCTATATTCACCGTTCAGTCATGACCACGTGCTACTCCTTCATTGGATCTAATGGTCCACTGCCACATCATTACCCTAGGGTTGTAAGACTCCTATCTCTTCATGTGTATTTAAAAAAACTAGTATGCAGCAGGGGATAGATATAGTTCATTCTGCAATATTCTATCTTCATGCATGAACATGATCCAACGATACCATAACATCCATGGGTGTTATATGTGTCATACTCTAAGGTATAACACTGGATTTAACCTTTAAAGACTCCTAAAATACTTTAAGAATTATTGTGGGTATTAATGTTCCTAGATTGGCTCGCATTCCACTCATTCCAAAAATTCACCACCTCATATGATTAAAACATATGACAGATGCTCCACGGTTCCCATGTCATCACCAATTATGACCCCCATCATGAGAATGAATATGTGAAAGATAAATATATCTTGCATCACAACCATGTTCATCCCCACCTTCCATAAAAATTTGAATTGATATTTTCCTATGATTTTCAAAATCACTAGCTGAATGTAAATCTTAGTGGGTATGGGATTTAGATATTCATAGCCTCCATTTTGTGCAACCCCAAAATTTTATAATAAATGGAGCATCTTGTACTTGCACACTAACATTTTTCCACTCTGATATCTCAAAAAACTTTATACAACTTCACCAGTACTAGGATAACAATGTGACATGATGACCTTTTTCTAGCATTGTTTCCATGATGAATTCACTCAACCATGCACCCATGTTTACATCTCTCCCTGGATGCACCCACCCACATATAAGTACCACAATAAATCTGAAAAACCTAATTATTGGTTGAGGCTCGGTCTGGATTATGTACCCCGATAGCGTTCATTGGATCTCCTCTAATATCCTCATGTAATATCTCTCTTTTCCTAGATAGATTGATCTCATGCTGGTGTGGGGCCTTGTCAACGGCTTCCAGGATAACACTTCCACCATGGTACGCTCCTCCACTAGGAAGATGAAGAAATGATTGAACCACTACATTAGGTGGATTTAAATTTACCCAAACATATATTTATATGTTCCTGACACTAGATCCAGGAGCTCCTTCACTGGACATGGAGCATTCTTTTAATCCTCCTATCCATTCTCTATTGGTAGGAACTCTTTGTATAGGTTCCTTGGAATCAAGAATCCCGAAATATTATGGAGATCCTAGAGGCTGATATTGGCATCCTCATGATGAATGTGGAATGTATTAGTCATTGATAACCATCTTCTATTTAGATATGGCATGATATATCCTAGTTTTTATACAAGGAACTATTATTCCAATTGCACTTCCTAAAGTCCTACTCACCTCAGTTCTTCCCCAAGCTCGACACATGACATGAATTCTTAGTAGGTAGATTCCCCATTAATGTTTCCATCTTGGAATAGATCCTAAAAATTTTCCATCCCATTTTGGGTCTCCTAAACCCACCTAGATTATTTTATGATATCATGGGGGAGACTCATTGGCTTGAAGTGCCCTCCCATCAACATCATTGTTATGGTTTTAGAGGAATTCAGTTGTTATGTCTCTGTGATCCTTCCAAATGTGGATGTTAGTGGCTATGTTCCATTACTACTTATTTGTTGCACCTCCAAACCAATAAGTCAGTTCATCCGAATAGTTTGATGCGAGGAAAACGTCACCCCTAAGACCAATTCCATACGGTGGTAACCTATTTCATAGAGGGTATTCCTACTTAGCTTTTGACATCAACTCAAGAAGTGATTTATGGAAAGAGTGGATCTAGATATACTCCTCAATCATGATTTTGTTCGATATTTTTTCCCTTTATAAATTATATTCAAGGACCTCCAAATAATCTTCTTAACCGTCCATCGAATCTGAGACATTTTCTAATTTATGAGTTCCTTTTTATAGATCATTCAATATTATTGATTCTAATTTAATGTAACATGGATCCTCGGAATACCCAGAAAGAATAAAAAAAAGGTTTCATAATTATCGATTAGATAAGAAATTTTTTGGATCAGGTATCAAGAAATCCCAGTTCACAATTATTTTCCATGGGGAGAAGGAGACTCACAAAAAGAGAGATCTGTTGAGGTGTTTGGAAGAGATATCACATGTATGGGTCCCCTCACAAGTTGTTTATAGTCTCATGGATTACAAATATTTGCAATGGCTGCCATACTCATGTGCAGTGTGAGACCTTATCTAGGATCCAACATTGCGATAAAAAATATTTTATTGGATTTTACCTCATAATATGACCATCCATTTCCCATCAGCCAACATCCTAAAGTTGGGAATTTTTTGGCACTAAAATACTTTCCTCGGGATAAGTAGAGGGGGTACATGGCTGTTCAGGATGAAATCCAACCAAAATGAGGCCAAAATCATCCAAAGGGTATGCCTCGTGAAGCAGCTTGTTGTAGGTCCCTTTTCCCAACATGGGAACAAAATTCCTTAATGGGACTCCTCCATGTCCTATTCCATCCATGACTATTCTAGGGTATTTGAAAAATGGCTATGTGTGTCTGATAAAGCCATGTCCTTTCACATATCCCACTTTCCATCATGATGAGACTCCATGCATCATGACTCCACATTTCCTTAAAATACCTATATCATTCCACCTAAAAGGGATGACTATCGTGACCATTAACAATCAACAAATCCACCAAACACTCACCACCTAGAATTTCTCACACCTTCTGTTACCCTATGGTTGATGAGTGATGGTTATTTAAGTACAAGAGTTGGGGGGTGACTCCCCTACGTCCAGGATGTATGACGTAAATCTACCTAGAACCCACATCCAAAATTAAAGACATTAAACTATGAACTCGCCCAATATGGAAGTCTTGGGATGTACCTGTGTATGAGTGACAACGAAAGAGTTTTTCCTCACATGGAATTATATCTTCCTCATATCGGATTACACCCCAACATAGGATCACATAAGTGATGGTCACCAAGAACCTCTCACTCATCACACTCTCAGTCATTAGTCTCTCTATTTTGGCTTTACTGCAACGTGCACATTGAGTAGTTTCTACATGTAATAACCATCTCTCCTTTTAATGAATTATATATGTATGACTCATATGGAATGATTAATTAATCATATGAAATGGGTTCATCATCTTATTGAACGAAATCCTCCACAGGTAGCTTCCTTGTGTAAGCCTCAAACCTTCTCCTGTTGTTGCATCTGTCACAACACATCCATAAGGTCTACATCTTCCTCGGATTTCTTTTACCAATCAGGAATCACATGGTATTATAGGTTAGTAGTGAACAAGAAACATATAAATCCTTTTTGTGTATTCATTCTCCTATGCCCCAACCATGTATTCAATGGGCCTCTCCCATGCATAATCCCCAACGATATGCTTAACAGGAATCCTCATTATTTGTAAACCCTCAATGACCCTACAGAACTATTTGTACTCTAATACCAACATAATTATGGTACATAAGAACTCAATTATAGGTTCAAGGCCAAAAACCTCAAAAAAAACCATCAACATCATAAAATCCATCCATAATCCATCCTGATTCGTACCAGGGTTACCACATCCTGGTGGAATCATGCCATCCATCTGGGATGTTCCTACACCTAAGTACCATCTGCACCATCGTTGATTATAACAGATCAAGGTAAATACTCTTGTTTATGTACCAAACCATCTATCATACTACCTATATTTTCATCCATGTCTTCAAAATAGGTTATATAGAACACCTCTATGAGGTTCAATCCAGATGAATAGTAATCCTTGGTATCCCTCTCCTTAGGGGTGCACCCCCATAATCCACCTCCAGTGGTGTCCATATCATCCTTTACAATATGAAACATTGTTTTTATGAGACACAGCCCACTGGGTCCTCCTACAAAGGTGTTCTGATCTACACATTTAGAAAACCTTCCAGGTCCTCCCTCTAAGGGATGTACCTCGTTGATCCACCTTCATGGGGAATTCTGATCAGTCACACATCTTCTCTAAAAGATGTTATAATAAAATCCTATCACACTACTACCCCATGTTGAACATGGGATGTGTTTGTAAAACCTGAGTATACATATACCCCATATTAGATACCTCATGATTGAATTTTGATTCCTCGTGATCTGGGCCAGAGATTCCCTCCTATGGGGAAGAGTACATGTGACCATTGTAGATGTGTCCAAAAATTATAGTGATGCCCAATGTGAATAATACACTAATGAGGGTTTGATTCCATTTCAAGACCCCTAGAATTTAAGGATATAATAAACGCAATTTACCATCTTTCATGAAGAGATGGCACTAGGAATGATTTTGAAAAACACGTCATAATCTACGAGGAAGACTCAGTCTGGGAAATGAGTTACAAGTATAAAACAATGTAAGGATGAATCGACATCCCATGATACTATTTCAATAAATTATCAAACAACACTAAAAAAGTGACGAATTTCACCACCATTTGGAAATTCAGAATGCTAGTCAACAATTGTGATGCAAACATCTCTACAAAAATACGTAGTAGAATGCAACGGTGAACACATAAAAAATAGTTGGTTTTAAATTGAATTAAGGATACAAGTTGAAAAAAAATTATCCCCAAGGTACACTATTATCCACCAATAGAAATAGATCAGGGAATATATATTGTATGTGTTGACTCAATAATTATCATTTTGACTTTTCAATTCATTTATTTTTTGAAACTCAAAAACACATTTCTTATGGAAAATAATCCTTCTCTAGGAATTATTTTCATAAGGAAAATTTTTTTTATCTAAGGAAATATATTTTATTAATTATTAAATATGATTTAGTATGTTATGTTAAATGGTATTTATCTAATCATAACCATATATTCCTAAGATTGAATTTCCATCAGAATAATCAGATCCTTATCTAAACCTTAAAATACTACAGTTTCATAGATATCGAGTCTTACTTTTTATTCTATTAATTATCTGAAATTTAGAATCTAAATTCTCTGAAATTCAGATTTTTTATTTTCTGAAATTCAGAATCCAAATTATATGAAATTTAGACACCAAATTCTGTAGAATCTGGACACCAGAGTCCCTAAAATGTAGACTATGAATTCTCTGAAATTCAGATTCTGAATTCCTCAGAATTCGGGCTCCGAATTCCTCAAAATTTAGTTTCTGAATTCCACAATATTCAGTCTCTGAATATCACTTTTTCCAGAATCTGATTGTTAATATTTTTATACTCTAATTCTATGTTTTTTATAAATATAATTAATTTCTTTTCTTAAAATTACCTCATTTCCATAAATTAACGTTTCATTTTATCCTATCCGAATTTACATATGTATATTGAAATTAATAATTGTTTTCTTACATGATATAATTCATTACAGGTGATTTTTTACAATGAAAATATGTCATACAATCCATTTTTCACTAACCATTAGCTAAGTGGGACGTGTCCAGGTGCCTCCAAAATTAAAAGAAAAATATGGTTATTGGAGTATGAGATGACCATTGGGATTTCATCCTATAAATATGCTAGCCAACTGACAAGTTCGAGAGAGAACTAGAGATGAAATGAATTGAAGTGATTTCAGGAGAGAGACCCTCATGCCGTGTGTGATCTGTGAACATCTTGTTCAGGAGGAAACAACTTGATCAGCGTTCTTAGTGTGACATTAATTGTGGTTGTGTACAACCGAGCGCTTCTAAGGATATGAAGACAGAAGTGTCAACTACTTTATTGTTCGAGGGATTGTGATGAGAGCAAGACATGATCTGATATTTTTATCGAGGCCTTACCCTAGTTGGGGTAACTCCGACTATCATGAAATAATAAATCAAGGTACCTTTATCCATGTTAGTTGGATACCCTTATCTTTGGTTTATAAGATTTCCTACATGGTTACATGCCCTTGTTAAAATTTTATTTTCACTACTTTTGGTTAATTAATGAAAGTATAAATTTCTTATAATTACATATACTTATATACTCTGATAAATAAGATTATATACGATTTATGGTATAATTATACCCTATGTAAACTTTTGTTGAATTAATTTTCTTGATAGATTTTTCCAGATCCTTAGAACATTTGTTTCTTAGTAAAGAACCAAAGAATGTTTTCAAATTCACCATGATTAACTTTGTTAAACATAGATTTTATTAATGTTAAAAATAAATGTTTTTAAACATACATTTCAACAATCTATTTTATTTCATTATCTCATATCCTATTTAGATACTAAAATTGGTCTTAAAGTAGGTCTCTGAAATACTTATACTTACATATATGTTTTATCTCACTTGTTTTTTTTCTCAAACATTTCTTTCATAACTTTTATTGTTCATTTTTTTCTTAACAATTTTATTTATAATTTTTATTACTTATTTGTTTTGTGGAAATTAATTTTTCTTATTAATTTAGATGGAATAAAATTTTGGTTCTATAGATAATCTAAATCCTACCAGACCAACAGTTTTTATAGTAATGAATATGAATATTGGAGAGATATGATGAAGAATTTTGATATTAACACAAGTTTGGAAAAAAATTTCATCCTAGCTAGGGACTACATGATACCTGACAATGAAATCAGAACATTCAAAAATCAGGAAAAAAATATTATCAACTAATCTACATGGTACTCAATACCCCATTATGTTCCATGACTAGGATTATCTACATAAAAATATATTCTTCTGAAGATTCCTATAGAATTTTGGATAAACTTTATGTTATGCACATTGGAACATCAAAAAAGATAGAAACTAGAAGATCTATTATTAGAACTTGAAATCAAATATTTATGTTTCTATATAGAGACCCCATATGAAAAGTGAAATAAAGATTTATGACTATCGTTAATAGTCTTCAATCTATGGGAAAAAGTACTTGATGAAGAAATTCTTCAGGATTAGATAGTAGATATTTTTTCTATTGAGTAGGAATATAAAAGGATAGTTATTGATGAGATTTGAAAACTATATAACATTACCCTTGATGATTTATTTGTAACTCTTATTCAACATGAAACATGAATAAAATGAGATACCATGATCATTAAGAAAAAGAATGGAAGTGGAATCGTTGCTTTCAATACGACATCTAAATCCAAGACTCTGGAAAGGGTAACTAGATATAAAGCTAATAAAGTTATAGTAATACCAAAATCATGTGATTGTGGTCATTTTGGTAATAAACATTCCAATATTTCTTAAAGGATGAACAAGATTGTAAGGAAGAATGATTTTCAGTACTGATATATTGGGAAAGATAGAACAGACAAGAATGATTCTAAAGTAACCTATTATGAATTCAAAATCATAGGACAAATTAGAATTGATTATCCCATATTCATTAAAAAAGAGAAAAATAATAATAATTGAGAAAGGATTAGAAATATGTAATACAAATATAAGTATAAGAATGAATTTAAATCTAATGAAACCTGGATTTCCGATGGTGGTGATTCTTCAGATGAATTCTCAGAATATGAATCTTCTGGTAAGAAGAATGATGGTCCTATAACCAGACTACATAAAAAATCATTTTTTATGGATAAGTTATACAATGATAAACCATTAACCAATATTTCATTAAAATGAAAAACATTAATGAACAATATGATGAATATTCAAATGGAAAATCTTCCTCCTTAGAATATAATTACATACCTTCATTTTATTATGATTATAAATTCTCTAAATTACTTGAGAATGAGAACTATATGATAAAAAATACATTAGGGAAATAAGAATCTTGAATATCTGTTTTTAAAAAAGATGTATCAGATCTTTATAAAAATCTTGATCATAAAAATAATGATTATGAAAATATTTTTAAAAACCATATGAAAGTTAATTCTGAGAAGGATAAACATTATAAGTATCATGAAAAAAATGTTATAAGGAAAATGACTTATAGGATATCTCAAATTCTAAGACTAATGACTATGATCATAAGAATTTAGTCGATATAATAAAATCCAAAATTTTCTGTTTAAAGAAACATTTTTCAAATTTTAATTCAGGAATAACATTTTATGATAAAATTTATTCTCAATTTCATCCTCTTAGAAATATTTCTATATTTTTCTATACTCAATCAAAAACAGTTTGTAGCAACATTTAATTGTTTTCCCTAAGTGATCCTTTTTGCACTATGTTTAAATGAGGTGTACATTGGGATAAAACTTTTTTGTTAAATAAAATCCAATCTTTAGGGTTTCATAAAGCTTACTTTTCTATTTATGTGTGGATACCTAATATTCTACTTTCTATAATATTCAGATCCATGATAGTTTGGTTCCCGAAAATCTAAATTTTTTAATTTATTGAAAACAATAGAAGTACAAAAAACAATACATGGTACATGGATAATGGATGTTCTTGGAACATGAATGGTAACAAAAACCTCCTTTAAAATAATATAAATAAGAAAAGAGGAAAAATAACATTCGAAGAAAATGATTAGGGAGAAATTATTTTTGTAGGTAACATTTTTCCTCATGGAAAAGCATTAATTTTAAATGTTTTATTTGTTAAAGGTATTAAGAACAATCTTATAAGCATAATCCATTTATGTGATGATGGAAACCATGTTAATTTTATGTATCATAAATTCCTAGTACACAATTACATTGAAGAGTTTATTCTCTTTTCCCATAGGCATAAGAATGTCTATATACTTAACATAGATAGCCTTATGATCCAATATCTACCTTTCCATACTGAATTAGAAGATCAATCATGGTTATGGAATAGAAGACTAGGATACAATTACATTAGGAACCTATGAAAAATCTCAATGAAAATACTTGTTAAGGATCTACTGGGTCATAGATTTGATTCTTCCAAAGATTATGATACTTGTTAATATGGAAAGCAACATAAGTCAAGCATTAAAATCAATCAGTAAAATCACATGATTTGATGAATTAACTTTAGTCCATATAGATCTTTTTAGTCAAACATAAACTAGATTTATTGGATGAAAATACTATGTATTTTGTTAGTCGATGATTACACTAGATTTACATGGGTTTATTTTATTGCACTAAAATCTGAAGCCCTTTCTTATTTTAAATCTTTTTCATCCAAAGTTAAAAATAAAAAAACATTCCATTGATAGTTGTTAAATGTGATCATGGGGGATAATATGAAAGATCAATTTTTGAATCATTTTGTAGTAAGAAAGGCATTACTCATAACTTCTCGTATCCTAGAACACCTCACGAAAGGTGTTTTTTGAAAAAATAAATTGACTTTTTCAAGAGATAACTAGAACCATGTTGAGTGAATATTCTATTGCTAAAAAAATTTGGATGAATTTTAACGTAATAGTTGTTATACAATAAATTTAGTTTTAATCATACTTTTTCTTAATAAAACACTTTATAATCATTGGAATTGAAGAAAACCTAATGTTTCTTACTTCAATGTTTTTGGATGAAAAGTATTAATCATGAATTCTAAAGATAACTAAAATAAATTCTTACCCAAATCTGAGGAAGAAATTTTCATAGGCTACTCCAATACTTATAAATCTTAAAGTGGTTTTAATAAAATATATTGTATTATTGAAAATATAGTGCATGTTAAATCTGTTTAAACTGAAACTTTTGATATTAAACCACCCCATCCAACATCATAGGTTTTGTATTAAAAAATTATTTATCAACCATTGATGGTGAATTTTTCTAATTAAGAACATACCCAAGAAAATGTTTCATAACTACTTACTCTAGAATATGTTTTACCTTATGTTGATGAATAGGTTTTACAAAACCCTAATATTTTGTTTCATAAAAATCATCTTAGTGATAGTATCTTTGGTGATGTAAACCAACCATTAAGGACTAAAACATCTATATGAAATGATGTAGAACATATATCATTTATTTCCCAATTAGAACCTAAAATCACTGATGATCCTTTAAGTGATGATGATTAAAATAATTCTTTGCAAGATGAAATAAATTAATTCAAAAGGATACAGATTTAGACCTTGTATGGAGGACCTAAGGAAACTTATGAATTTAGTATAAAATGAGTCATTAGAAATAAATGTATTGAAAATGGAATCTTTGTATGAAATAAAGCATGATTTGTTTCGAAAGGCTATAATCAACAAAATGTAATAGAATATGAAGAAACCTAAGCTATAGTAGTTATACTTTAATCAGATTATATTCTACATTCCTTTTCTACATTCTTTCATTACAACAATTTTTAAATGGATGTGAAGTGTGAATACCTTAACAAATTTGATGGCGTATTTTATGTTGAACAACCTCCTCGTTTTGATGACATAAAACATCTTGAACATGTTTTTAAACTTACCAAAGAATTATATGGACTCAAACAAGCCCTTAGTGACTAGTATGATATAATTATAGGATTTTAGTTACAAACCAATAATATTAATGAAACTTCTAATCCAAAACTTTTTCTGAAGAACGAAACTAAAATTTTTTTTTTGTTCAAATTTATGTTGATGATATCAGATTTGGATAATGTCAGGAGTTTTCAACTGATTCATTTGTGAATCTTATTAAATCTATGTTTGAAATGTGTATGATGAATGAGTTAACATTTATCCATGGTTTTAAAATTTCTCAAAATCCATAAGGAACTTATATATCGCAACATATTTATATTAAATGTCTTTATACGATTTATGGATTTGAAAATAGTAAAAGTGTATGCACTCCAATCAGTACCTCAAATTATCTTGAACTTGATGAAGGTATGAAACTATTATATCAAAAAACTATTACAGGTATGATAGGATATTTATTATACTTAACAGGTAGTCATTCAAACATAATATTTTCATTATGTTTATTTTCATGTTATCAATCAAATCCAATGGAATCTAATTTAAAAGAAGTGAAAATATTTTTTCAATATTGAAACGGAAGCATGGATTTAGGATTTTGATATTCTTCTGTAAATGATTTTTTTATAAAAAAAAATAATATGGTGATTTTTTGGAAGTACAATGTATAGAAAATGTACATGTGTATTATGTAATTTATTGTTATATTCATTAGCTTCTTGGTCATGAAATAAGAATCACATTGTAGCACCTTCCTCTACTGAAGCTGAATATGTCGCAGCTGGAAGTTGTTGTGATAAAGTGTTGTAGATACAACACAAACTCACAGACTATGGCATGATTATTACCAAAACATATATAATGTGTGATAATAATATTTCCATGACACTAAGAAAAAGACCTTCACATAACTCTCCCACACAAAAAACATTGATAGAATGCATCACATTCTGAGGGATCACACACATAAAAGAGATAACATTCTTCAATTTTTCATAATGTAGGAACAACTGGATGACATTTTTACAATGTGTTTGAACTCTGATAGATTTGAATATATTTAAAAAAAAGTTTTGAATTATAACCCTAAGGTAATCATTCATATTAATTTTTTGGAAACATATCTCTTTATAATAAGAAAATCCTTTTAAAATGGGGAGTACGTTTTTAAAAAAATATATATAATAATTTTCTAAAAATATTTTCACATTAATTAATGAAATTTATTGAAAACTAAAATTTTTCCTTAATAAAATTATCTGAACATATAATTTTTCCTTTATTTAATAAAATTTTCAGAGCCTAAAACTTTTCATTTCTTACAAAAAAATTATGGAATATAAGTTCATCCACAAGAAACATGACAGTAATTAAATTTATTTTTTATGTAATCTAGAAGGTATTATTCCTTAATTAAATATTTTTTAGTTGTTCGTATATATATATTTTTTTAAGAAAACTCTATCATAATCACATTCCTTGAATTCACTTTTTCTTTGAAACTAAAAATGATCAGAACCATCAAATCTTTCATCATAGTTAATATAAACCTTCAGATCAGGTCAAGCTTATATCAGCCATTGGATTGAATCAGGACATAGAACTGTCATCATGATGTATTTATAAAGGCCCCCCATATTCGCATCCCACAACATATTTTCCACATTTTTTTCACCGACGCGCTGCCACCCATAAAATTAGTCGTTCAATTTTCTCAGTTTCCTTATGTTTTGAATGTCTGTTGATGTTTCCTTGAAAAATCAGATGGCCTCAATCAAGGAACTCAATTAGTTGAATTTTTTTTAAGAAATGATTGTAGATAAAAATTTATTTCTTACATATGATTCTCTAATTGAAAAAGTCATTAAGAAGAATAGTTGGGAATATCATTATGTTTCCAACCCAAAGAATCAGGATCTGGTTTATCCTGGAATTCTTATAGTTTTTTACGATATAGTCAACTTTTATGAAAAAGGAGGAAAAGATCTATTTTCTTTCAATATCTTTGGTAATTCCTACTATTTAGAAAACAATAATGATGCAAGTATTCTGGATATACTATAGGAAGGAGAAGGAAACTTTTTCTCACAGAAGTTTCCAGATAAGAAATGTAGTATTTAAGATATTAAGGCAATTGAATGCATTGGGCTTAAAGGATTTAAGTCACATAATATTATTTATCTTCAAAAAACCTATTTTTTGTTAGCTTTGTGGATACATGGTTTTGTCATTAATAGAAGGGGAGATAAGGATACCCTTAAGAAGCTTGATATTTTTATAATGGATTTTTTGGTGAACCTATGTATTGTTAACCATATAACGTATATTATGTTAACCATAATAAATTTAAAGAATCATACCCTGAAGTCTTTGATAATTATGTATTATTTGATATTTTCAAATATCATTTTTCTTCATTTATAATCCATCAATATTCCTTGTAGTTCAAAACCTAGAAATAGTAAGATTATATTGTTGAGTGTTGATACTATATGGAGGATGAAAATTGGTTTCTGTATTAAGATAAGAGAATTATATGATATTCCTAAAATTGAAATTAAAGAAGATATAAATAAAGGATAATTAGGTGAAACGTTGAAGAAAAGCCAAAATAAAAGATAAAAAACGGGACCGAAAGAGAATGAAATAGTACCAGAATTAGTATTTTCTCCACCGAAGACAAAAAGGAAAAATACCTTTTTTAGTCAAGTGGTAGCCAAGAGGAGAGAGTAAAATAATAAGAATAAATGGGATGGATGTTTTAGTTTAGACCCTGCTAAGAATATGAACATGAAGATTCATGTTACAGTAAAGCTTGAGAATCAAGATAAAGAGAAAAAGATGAAGAAGATGATGTTAGATGAAAAAAATTTCAAAGCCTTGCTTAAAGAAACAGAGAATACCTTTGAACATATCGAGTTATCAGATTCCTTCTTGCAAGAATCAATTCGAATATATACTCTCAGAAAAAAAATCATTTGTAGAACCCACTATAGAAGGAAAATATGTTTAGAAACATGAAGAACAAGAAGAAGAAGAAAAAGAGAGAATGAAAGAGGAAAGTGAAGAAGTAGTCAAAATGGTAGAATAATACCATGTGAAGGAATGTTTTTTTGACAAGTTATCGATCTGAAAATCCAAATTGGAATCGATAAAGATAATATCAGTAGTTAATGGTGATGATGCACAAAATGAGTTTGATAAACCTACAGATGATTAAAGTATTAATCATGATTTTATTTATCAGAATGATGTTAAGGAAGGTGCTGTTAATGATGATGTAGATGATTATATAATAATTCATATTTCTGATAGTGAGCATGATTTTCTGATATCTAAGTAGTATATATATAATTTTGAGAAAGGAAAGAGAGTGGTAGTTGATTGGACAAGGAATTATATGGTTGTAAAATATAAGAAATATTTTGATGAAACATTAAAGAGGAACGATAAAGAGAAAGATAAAGTTTCCTTACAGGAAAAATATTCATCTTCAGAATCTTCATCTTCTATTGGAGAAGATTTTGTTGTTCAGTCTTTGAAGAATCTTGTGAACACCATTACCTTATTTCCATGTATGGATTTTATATTTTAGTTACTTCAACATACTATCAATCAGTAGTTGGACTCTATAATCATGCTCATGTAAAATTATATTAAGCTCGAAGCAGAATTCAAACCTGTTCACATTGGTTTTGATTCTCAACTGATATCATGCTAGGAAATAACCAAATGAACTTTGTCAATTATTTATGATATGAGAATCACTGATGATTTTCATGATCTAGTGAATAATTATTTTGATATGTAATATGAAACCATAAAGAACCTTACATCATATTTTTCAGAAACAAAATAAATCAAGAGATGGTTGCTCAGATCCAAGAGGATGAAGACCTGAATGGAAATCTCAATTTAGTTTCTCTAAATTTGAAAATGGAAAAAGAACTTAGGGACCATTTGGAAAAAAAATTAAACAAACATTTAACTCCCATACCCAAGTTACCCAAAGTCAGTGCATTATTACATAACATTGGAATTATCACAAGAGATTATGACATGAAAGACTAATTAGTACAGTAGCCTTAGAAGTACTAGATAAATATATAATTTTAACATTACATCATAATATAAAAATTACCATTGCATCCTATTTGAACACTCTCATATCTCTTATCCTATCCATATAGTTCTATAATAATATACTTATTCACATCCTGGGAATAATAAAACATTAGAAAGTGGTGATCATATATGCTCATTAAGGATAAAAATATAGTTAAAACTGTCAAAAATAAACATTAAAATTTAAGGTAATGTATAAGAAAAAAAAAATTTTAATCATAAATTTTATCACAATATAGAAAAGATAAATAAAATAATTCCATTTACTTATTCACATTTATATTCATCTAGTTAAATAACAACATTTAATATTAATAGCAAATTTTATAATGATGGAATGCATAATATTGGACATCATAACCAAATAGTCAAGGCCTTATTCGAAGACTACAAATAATATTTTGTCATGGCCTTGTGCCAAGACACTAGTATGTCTCATGAGACCTACCGATGCATCGAGGAGCTATAGTGGGCTGCATCCGTCACTTACTAAGTCCAATGCATTCCTCACATGAAAAGGATGAAACATAACATAAACATTCGTATTAAAACTAGCATACGAAATGTTAATACTTTAACCATAAATCATGAATGTTTTGAAAATAAAACATCCACAGTAAATCATATCAGAAAAAATTAAATAAAATATGGAAGATTTTATTATAATAAATAAACTTCAAATAAGTGTAAAATCCATCAATGGATGTTGACATAAATGAAATCAAAACCCTTTCATAGAAATATCTCTTTCCATTTTGAAATCATTTAAATGCCATGAAATTATAAAAGAAAACATTTATGTTGAAAATATTCATATAATATTGTAAGGGAAGCTTCAAAGGAGTTATAATGGGGGAAAATAGTTGCACCCTCCGTAGAAGTTAAAAATTCATTCTAACCTTAATTTGTTCAAAAGAAATTAAAGTAACATGTCTAGAAAATGATGGAAATATTCCCTTAAAAACATATTATAAAAAGTCAAAAAAATGTAATAAATTTCTTTAACCCATATTATAGGAAATAGTATAAATGCATTGAAATAAATTACTAAGAAACACAGATGTGGATGATAAAAAATTTCTAGTAGATGCATACGTATAAACAAGCTTGGATAATAACGTGATTGTAAAATTAACCCTTAACGTGTAATTTTACATAGTCGAGGGTACATTAACCTCTTGTATAATAGTTAAATCATTGTTATTAAATAAAAATAAACCACATACCTAAATATGATATCATATATGATCTTCTAATAATGATTTGTTAATAATATTTCAGTAGTATCATTATTTTGGGTGTTAACTGATTCTTTTTCCATTATATGTTTTGTACTGTAAGTCAAGTTTGTTATGGAATGGATGTATTTTATTCATATTCTTAATGATATTAAGTTCATAGATATTATTTTAAATAATAAAATGAAAATTAATCATTTATGGTTATGATAGGGAATGAATCTTATCGTATTCGTGGAGACGGTAATCCATACGTACACATGAGAGACAATATAATTATACTGATTGTGAAATAATATGTAATTGGATGTTATATAATATATAAAAAATCATTAACATGATCTATTTATTAATTACATCAATTATACTCATTATTACACCCATAAAAATGAAGAAGTTTTCAATAACAAACTACACCACAACGTGGAGACGGTAAGCCATACGTACACACGTATGGTGACTTTATCATTCATAGGATGGATAGAATAACAATAATGGTCATGCCATATTTATAATAACATCAAATTATGTAGAATATACTTGTTTTATTATTTTCTTATGGAAACAACATATAATGATCTAGTGGAATAAGAAAAGAACTTTTAAAGAGGTGGTGAAATTATTACCTCTTCTTCGGGTGCTTCCTTTTGATTTGATCAAAAGGACTCCTTAGATTGTATTTATGATCAATGTAAGGCCACTTTGGTGAATTTAGTGTATTTGGGAGAATATTTGAGCAGAGTTTTGCCAAGACAAATGTCTCTTGATGTGTTAATTTGAGACAATGGGAAGTGCCCTTTTATAAGAGAGGTGAGAGTCAATTTAGGAAAAGATTGAATATTAGTTTATTATAAAACTATTTTGGGTTTATAATAGATACAATTGATTTATTTTATTGAATAATGTAGGTATGGGTCGATTTATCTTCATACAATAGGTTTTATACACGCTTAGGTCGCCATATTAACCCTATCATTTAGATTTAATTTTTATTTAAATAGTTTATCTTTTACCATGTCTTCATGTATTTTTAAATTACCTGGTTAATATATTTACTATAAAGTCCCTAGAGAACCTCAAGTGGTTCATTAATGACATATATATCATTATATATTTCCTTTGGAATATCTATATATTTTTAGGAATATTATATAATTTAATAATATATTATTTGTTTTAAAAACTCATTTATGTCAATTTTGACAGTACGTCGTATATCATTTTTTGAAAGTAAAAAAAGCATCATTACTTCGAAAAAATACATTAATGAAACCCTAAAATTTCATACTAACCTATAAAATTAGTGTAATTTTTCAGAAGTTCCAATTTTCATTTTTTATTTTCATAATATCATTTATTTGAATCATTCATTAATAAAGTAATTACTGCATCACCATTATGTAATAAATAAATTTTATTATTTAATTTCTATAAATAATTAATAAAATACAATGATGTAGGAAATAATTTTATCTTTGTAATTAATATTTATAGTGAAATTTATCTTATGTATAGCCTAATATCAAAAATGTTTAAGTTATTAAATTTTGAATTTAACACTTCTAACCCTTCTTTGAATAAAATAATAATAAATGTCTGAATATAATCCATGTGAATAAAAAATAATCATTTTTATTCAAGAGGGATTATTTTGGTAGAAATATAATTATACAATAGAATTAATACATGTTTTTTGGTAATTATAATATCATTTTTAACATTAATTACACTATTTACTTTTAACTATGGTATATAAAATTTAAAAGTAACTATTCACCAAAAAAAATTCATCATATAGAACCAAATTCTAATTACTAATATCAATCGTGTCTCTCAGGTTTTTTAAATTTAATTCATATAAGTGGTAAAATTTTGTTTTATAAAAAATTGAAAATGTGCCAAGAGGGTGGGTAAAAGACGCTAAAAAGTTAAATAAAATTTTATTCATCTAATCTAATTATAAAATTATTCAAATGAATTAAATTGAACTAATATAGGTATTATGTATCTATTTTTTGATAATATGAATTTAAATAAAATAAATAATTTTTTTAAAAAAAAATTCTATTTTAAACAACAACGCAGTGTTTTTCACATTAATAAATAATTGAATGTTTTTAGAAAAATACCAAAAATTCACCCTAAGATAATTTTGATATTCTGAATCCAAAAATGAAGCCCATTTAGGAAAATAAAATTTATAAAAAATCAAAAACAAGGTATTACTATTTATAAATTCTTTTTAAGAGGCTAGTTTGATTGGTCGTGGTGTGCTCAAACTCAATGTTGCGC
The DNA here is from genome assembly GCA_963277665.1 of Viscum album. NCBI lineage: Eukaryota > Viridiplantae > Streptophyta > Magnoliopsida > Santalales > Viscaceae > Viscum > Viscum album. The sequence goes on along the minus strand of OY728161.1, from coordinate 1,992,948,505 downwards.
ACAACACAAGCTATTGTATTATTCGAAGAGAACCATAACATGGAAGCTTTAGGTGTTACATTATTCCCTCCTTCAAATAATTTCATCCTCAAAATTTATAAAATACTACTGCATAAAATGATTCAGGTGGTTCTTAATCTTATGTTCCTCAGGTTCCCACATTGACTCTTCCATTTTATGTTTTCTCCAAAAAAAAACATTTACCAAGAGAGTTCTCTGGCTTCTCAAAGAATGTTCTGTAGCATGAAGAATAATGATAGTCTCTTCAAAATAAGTCAAATCAGGTTCCAGTTCTATTTATTTATAGGTGAGTACATGTGTTGGTTCAGTCTTGTTTTTTCTCAATAGTAATATGTGGAACACATCATGAACTTCGGAGACACTTCGCATCATTGCCCAATGGTAAACTACAACTCCAATCCATTTTATAACTTCAAAAGGTCTGATGTACCTAATAATTAATTCAACCATCTTACTAAATCAAATAATAACCTACCATGGGGACACCTTCAGGAAAACATGATCTCCTACTTGAAGTTCCAAATCATTCTTTTAGTTATCAGAATAGCTCTTTTTCCTACTTTGAGCTGCTTTGATGTGGGTTTGGATAATCTTCACATTTTCTATTGTTTCCTCAACATGTTCTGGGCCTAAGAGTTATCTTTCACCAACATCATCCCAACAATTTGTTGTGTGATATCTATTTTAATATAATGCTTCATATGGTGCAATATGAATACTTGAATGGAAGATATTGTTATAGTACAATTCTACTAGAGGTAAATAATTATCCCACATACTTAGAAAGTCATGTGAAAAATATCTCAACATGTCTTCTAAGGTTTTAATTTTTAGTTCTGATTGTCCATCAATTTGATGTTGGTATGCAGTGCTTAAACGAATTTCTGTATCTAGGGATATTGGAAGACTTTTCCATAATCATGATGTAAAATAGGGATCACGATAAAAAAAATTATAGGGGTACACCATGAAGTCTTACAACTTCATTAATAAATAGTCTTCTTAAATGTTCATGTGGTAAATATTCTCTTATAGCAAGAAAATGTGTTGACTTGGTAAGACAATAAAATAATGACCTATATTTCATCATATCTTCTAGAAGTTTATGTTATCCCCATGAAAAAGTGCATAATATCATATCATTTTCACACATATATAGGAAGAGGATTCAAGAATCCTCTATGTTTTTTTCTTCTAGCTTTCACCTATTTACAAACAATGCATCCTGAAAAATAATTGAAAATCTCTTTCTTCATGTTGTTCCACCAAAAACGATCCTTCAAATCTATATAAATCTTATTTCTACTAGGGAGTATAGAGAAATTTTAGCTATGATCATCATCCAAAAATTCCATTTTTAGATTAGGTATATCCGGAACACAAAGTCTCTTCCCAAATTTAAAAATACAATATTCATATATGATTTCAGTAAATCTCCCAACATTCACAGCATTAATTTTATTTTGATACTACACATCATCAGTCAGAAAACTTTTTATCCTTTCTAGTAATGATGGTTTGGCAGACATTTGAAAAATTGTTGACGTTTCACCTGATATTATTATCCCAATATTCTTCATTAATATATTCATGAACATAGGATCCCTTTAAACTCTTGTTTTGGTCATAACTCCTTGCTATTTTCTTCTCAAAGAATCTACCACCATTTTTACCTTTTCTAAGTGGTAGTGTATTGTGAAATCATAATCCTTGGGTAGTTCAATTCATCGCATTTTCCTCATCATGAGTTCTTTTTGTGAGAAAATATAATTCATACTCTTACGATCAGTATAAATCTCACATTTTTCACCATAGAGATAGTGTCTCCATATCTTTAGTGCAAGGATTACAACTTCTAACTCAACATCATGAGTGGGATAGTTTTGTTCATGAATTTTTATCTATCGTGATGCATAGGCATTGACCCTGTCATTCATCAGAAGGACACGACCCAGACCATTCATTAAAGCATCACTATAAATAAAACCCATTATTCCCTAATGGTAGATTCGAGATAAGAGGCCTGGCTAATCATCTATTATCTTTTCCAAAAAATTCTTCAAACTCTTTTTTTCTAAAAAACATAACCACTTTATGTGTGATCTTGGTTAATGGGCTGGCCATTTCAGCAAAATTCTGGGCAAAACACCAATAATCACCTACTAAACCCATAAAACTGCGTAATTCATTTATACTTGCTGGTGCTATCCATTCATGGATTGCCTTTGTCTTAGAAGTATCAACATAGATATCGTCCTACAAGAAAATATGGTCCCATTATGAAATCTCTGGAAGCCATAATTCACACTTGAAAAACATCCCTTATAATTCATTTCTTCTAAGATTTTATAAAATAGTGCGTATGTGATTTTTATGATCTTAGTGCCTTGTGGAATATACCAAGATATCATCAATAAATAACAACTAATAGGTCATCATGGTATTCCTTGAAAAATATATTCATTAGATCCATAAAAAGATATGGTTTATTAGTCTTTCCAAAAGGAATTATTATAATCTCATAATACCCATACCTGGTATAAAATGATGTCTTCAGAATGTCTTCATTCGTCATGAACAACTACTGATATCAAGATCAAAGGTCAATCATTGAGAAATCATGAGCTCCATAAATTTGATCAAATAAATCATCAATGATTGGTAGTGGATACTTGTTCTTTATTGTTGTAGCATTGAACTCCTTATAGTCAAGACACAACCTCATAGATATGTCTTTCTTCTTAACAAAATGAACAAGGTCTCCCCATGGAGAAGCACTAGGGCTAATAAGTCATTTACTATTAAATTCATATAGTTCTTTATTTAGTTCTACTAATTCCAATGTGTCCATTCTATAAGGGGTCTTTGATATGGGCCTTGAACCAGAAATTAAATCAACAGAAAACTTAATTTCTCATTCTGATGGATATCCTAGTAAATCCTCTAGAAATGCATCAAAATATTATTGAACAGTAGGTACATCCTCTATTTGAACATTCCTTTACTCACAAACAGTTATTTCACTCTCTTACTCCATAATAATTGAATTTAATAGAGCTACTGGTCATAGATCAAGATGAGAATTAGATGGGGATTTTTCTTCTCGAAATATAATTGATTTATTATCATCATAAAAAATTGTAACCGCATTATTCTTACAAGTTTTTTTCATATCATGGTAAATAATCCAACCCATGCCAAGTACTATAAAAAATTAAATAATTTCTATGATGATGAGATCAGCAGATAAAGCATGATTATATGCTATAATGGTAACTGATTCCCAAACTTCGTTGCAATGATACTTCCAATAGGAGTTTTCAGTTTCAACACCATTGTTAAATCATGTAGAAAAATATATAATTTTCATAGAAAATTTGATGTATATGAAAGAATAATATGATCCAGATTCAAATAATGTATTTTCTAAATTTAAGAAAACGATTAAAGTACATGCCACCACATCCTTCAGAACATCAATCTGAGTAGTTGTGATTTTATTAGTTTGGTATTTCTCCCTTATCCTTTTATGAGGTAAGTTTCCCTGGAACTTATTAAATTCATTCTCTTATTGCATCATTTCTCTAAAATTGTGTCATTCAATATTGAAAACCTCTTTCTTACCCTTACAATTAGGTTCTTTGTGGCCTTTTCAGCACAGTTGTATCAAACTCATATTCCCTTCCAGAAAGTACCATAGAGTTTCTTCCAACATTTATTATATGATAGAAATCCAACCTTTACCTTCTTCCACTTACTTATATTTATAGATTGTTCACTAGATCTGTTCTTCTCTTTATTTTCTTTAAAGTAATAAGACTTATAGAATTATTTTTCTGACATGATAACACATGAGACTATATCTTCATTTGATGAAAAGGATTTTGAGACTAATTCTCTAAAAAGAAATTGTTTTAACACATAAAAGAATCGATAAATATTACATCATAGGATATGTATATAATCTATAGAAATCATTGATAACCTTGTAATTTTATCCTCATATATTGTGACATTATCATTATCCTTTTTCATCAAACTCTAAAATTGCATTCCCATATATGTTAGATGCTCGTGAGGAAATTATTTCTCTTTGAAAAGATATTTAAACTCTCACAATTCAATATTTAATATTTCTTCATCATCCTTTTTGTTTTGAATTAATGGCCAACATTGATTTGCAACTCTAGTGTGGCGATAAACTACCATGAAAACTTTTTCTATTTCACTACTCCCTAATGTATGAAATATTAGGATCTTATCCATTTCTCAGCTGCAAATATATTTTTTGGACCATTGAATATCGGTGGTTATTTCCACATGAATCAGTCTAAAATTGATCCACCATGTTGTCGATTGGGCTGCTTCATATGTGTAAGGTTATTATTCATAACTTGAATGAGTTGTCCCAATATGGTTATAAGCTATTCAGCACCAATTGCATCACTAGCTCCACTATAATTATCTTGATTAGTAGGGAAATTCTAACATGGATTACATGAATTGATATGATTTCCATTCCTTCAACTATAATCAATTACTAAAAAATGGCATACACTATGTCCATTTATGAATCGCAATGCATAATTCAAAACATGTAAAATAGTTAACATAAATTGCATAGTTTAGGCATATAATCCATAATCATAAAAATGTTTTCATTAAGAAAGTATTTACTCATAAATAATTCATGATGGTTTGTAAAGAAAATGTGAATAATACTAAGAATATCTCCTAAAAGTTTCAATACCCAGAGTGCGACAAGCCCCATTGTTGTGTACCGGGATACCTCGAGTGAAGCCCGAAACACCTTGTCAGAGTTTTCACTACTAGGTACATATATGATAGAGCCACCTCTACCTATTGGTATCTAGAAAAGGATGTATTTTCTTGGAAACCCCTCATAATATTTACACTACCAAAGTTTTTGAATGCTCTTCTATACTAACCCTCAATGTCTATCTTAGGGTAATGTTCTCTAATTAAATTTTATCTAAATCTAATTTCCAAATATTTTACAAAACTTTATTTGATACAAATTGTAACTCTGAAACCCTTGATTCCTAGAGTCAGTGTGTTATTATATAACATTGGCATGATCACAAGAGATAATATCTCAACAAAATGGATTAGTTTAGTTTCCTAGGAAGTATTAGATACATACATAAGTTCCACATTACATCATGAAATAAAAAAACATTTTGTACCCTATGAAAACACTCATATATCATAGCCTAAACCTAAAGGTAAATCATAATATACTTCTTCATACACTAGGAAAAAGAAAACATAAGAAAGGGGTGAGCTCAGATGCTTATTAAGGATAACAATGTAGTGGAAACTATTATAAATAAGCATAAACATTTAAGGAAATGTATTAGAGTAAAACAAATTCCATTTAAACATAATCTTCATAATAATATGGAAATGATAAATCAAATAATTCCATTTACTAGTTCACATGGATGTTCTACTAGTCGAATAATCACATGTAATATCAATAGCTAATTTCATAATGATGGAATGAAAAATTCAGAACATCATAACCACATAGTCAAGGCCTCGTGCAAGGAATACAAATAAGATTTTGTCAAGGCCTTATACCAAGACACTAGAATTTATCATGATACCTACTGATGCATTGAGGAGCTATAACGGGCTCCAACCTTCACATACTAAGTACAATTTTTTCGTCATAAGAAAAGGGTGAAATATAACATAAACATTGGTATTAAAACTATCATAAAAAATGTTAATTCTTTATCCATAAACAATGAAGGGTATAAAAATAACACATCCTTAGTCAATCATATTAAAAAAACATTAATACAATATAGAATATTCGATCAAATTAAATACACCTCAAACAAGTGTAAAATCCAACAATGGATGTTGATATAGATGAAATCAAAACTATTTCGGATAAATATTTCTATCTATTTTAAAATCATTTAAAAATCACGTAATTATAATATAACACATCTATTTTTAAAATATTTTTATAAGCTTGTAAGGGATTCTATTAAGTTATTATAATGGAGGAAAATAGCTTCACCCGTCGTCTATGTTAAAAACCCAGACTTAACATAATTAGCTGAGAAGGTCATAAAGTACCTTGTTTGGAAAACAAAGAAAAAGAATCATTTCAAAATAATTTTTAAAAAGTCATACCAGGGTATCAATGAAAATATCCAATATTAGAGGAAATTTTAAAAAATTGAAATACATTTTAAAGAAACACATATGTGGATGATAAAGAATTCCTAATAGATGTTTAAGTATTAACAACCTCAGATAATAAAGAAATTGTATAATTAAACCATACCATGAAATTTCTTTTCAAGGGTACATTAAACACCTTTATAATAGTTAAATAATTTTTATTAAATTACTAATGAACCACATACATTAATATGATATCATATATGATCTTATAATATTGCTTTGTTAATAATATTTCAGTCATATCATTGTTTTGGGTTTTAACTGATTCATTTTATTTTATATGTAATATTAATTAAGTCATGATTGTTATGGATAGGTTGTATTTTATTCATATCTAGAATGATATTAGGTTCATAAAAATTATATTAAATAATAAAATAAAAATTATTCTTGAATGGTTATTATGGTAATGAATCTCATCGCGATTGTGGAGACAATAATCTGTACGTACGAACAAGTGACAATATCATTATATTGATGGGAAAATATTATGAAATTGGATGGTATATAATATATAAATAATAATAATCATGATATATTTATTATGTAAATCAATTATAATCATTATTAAACCCATCCAAATAATGATGTGTTGAATAAAAAACTACACCATGACATGGAGACTGTAAGTTATATGTATGCACGTATTGTGACTATATCAATAAAAGGATGGATAGAATAATGAATATGATTGTTCCACATTTATAATAACATCATAGTATATTGATGATACATTAGTTATTATTTTGGTCTGAAAACAACAATGAATTTGTAAGTTGAATAAGAAAACAACATAGAAAGAGATGTTGAAATTATTACCGCTTCTTCGGGTGCTTCCTTTTTATTTGATCAAAAGGGATTCTTGGGATGGATTTTTTAAAAAATTACGTCCTCTATGATTAGTTGGGGGTACTTGGGAGGATATTTGAGACAGGTTTGGTGGAGCCAAATGGATTTAGATTTTTGAATTGAAGATAAGGGGAAGTACCCTTTTATAAGAGAGGTGAGAGTCACTTTATGAAAAGCTTGAATTATTATTTTATTATAAAATAATTTTTGGTTTATAATGGATCCAAATAGATTTATTTCTAGTCTATGGTGTGTATGAGTCGAAATATTCTCAACCAATACGTTTCATACAACTTTATGTCATCATATTAAGCCTATATTTTAGATTTAATTCTTAGTTAAATATGTTAATATTTACCATGTCTTCTTTTATTTTTATATTACATGGCTAATAAACATACTATAAAATTAGAAGGGAACATCAGGTGGTTTATTATGACATATATATCATTATATAAGTCTTTTTTATAAACCATATATTTTCTAGAATATTATATCATTTAACAATACAGTATTTGTTTTAAAAACTCATTTTTGTCAATTTTGACACTATTTAGTATTTGGTTTTTTTGATAGTCAAAAAAACTTTATTACATCAAAAAATTAAATTAAATAAACCCCAACTTGTCATATTAAACTATAAAATTTGTTTAATGAATCAAAAGTATCAATATAATTTTTTTTTCATAATATCTATTATTTTAATCATTCATTAATAATGTAATTACTACATCATCATTGTTATATAAGAAATTTAATTATCTAATGTCTAAAAATTATACACAAAATACCATGATGTAGTAAGATATTTTATATTTCTAATTAATATTTATATTAATGTTGATCTTATGTATAAACCTATATTAAAAATGTTTTAGTTATTAAAAGTTGAATTTAACACTTTTAACTCTTCTTTAAAAATAATAAAAAAATTTCCTAATCTTAACCATGTGGATCAAAAAGTATCAGATGTTATTACTAAGGTTTATTTCGCTCGATATAAACTTATACAATAGAATTATGACATGTGTTGGGGTAATTATAATATCATTTTCACCATTAATTCTGCTATTTAATTTTTACCGTGGTAAATAAAATTCAAAATTAACTATTCGCCAATATTTATTTTTATCATATTGAACCACATTTTACATAATGATATCAACTGCATCTCTCATAATTTTTAAATTCAAGTCACATAATAAGTAATATTATCTTTTATGAAAATTTTCAAATTTTCATTAATGGTGGGTAAAAGATGATAAAATGTTCAATAAAATTTTATACATCTAATTTTATCACAAAATGACACCATTGAATTACATTGAACTAATATAGGTATTATGTATCTATTTTGACTTAAAATAAATTTAATTATATAAATAATTATTTAAATATAAAGTCAGTTTTAAACAATAACATAGTGTTTTTCATTATTCATCAAAAATTGAAAGTTTTCATTAAAATACCAAAAATTCACCATTAGCTGATTTTTATATTCTGAATCAAAAAATTAAGACAAGTTTGAAAAATAAAATTTATAAAATTTCAAAATGTGGGTATCACTATTCGCGACATCTTTTTAATGGATAGTTTGATTAGTCATGGTTTTCTAAAACTTGATTTGCGTAAAATGCATGATATTGTATTATTCAAAGAGAAGTGTATCATAGAAGCTTGGGGTGTTACATAACAAGTGGTAAAATCTCAAGCCAAAATTCAAAAGTCTCATGAAGTAAGAATCAAAGATCATGAAATAAAAAATCAGGATCAGGATCAGCTACTCAAGAAGTATTAGGATGGTCACAAAGAGATAATGAACTTAAAATCGATCTTGACAAAGCTAATACTGAAGTAAAAGAAGTGTGAGTAATTTCTTAAACATAGATATTTTGTTGTATTTTTCCTTGGATCATTTTTTTCTATCATAATGAAATTTTGTTATCTTTCCATTGTTTTTTCTTTTATATTCAAAACCTTTTTATTAAATTTTCTCCCTGTATTCCTTTTTTGAACATTACCAAGGGGATAATAGAATGAAAAAAATAATCTTATGTTAAAAGAAGATAATTCCCTATAAATCATGTAGATCAAATAAGGGGGAGATTAGAGATCCATATCTAAGCTTAAGCATATTTTTCATAAGTCTAAATTTCTAAAAGAATAATAAGATCATTATCTAAACCTATGAACCTTATAGTTTCATATATGAAATGTATTTCTATTTTTAGAATATGAAATATCTAAAATTAAGACTCTGAATTCTCTGAAATTTAGACTTCTAATTATCTAAATTTCATACTCTAAATACTCTGAAATTCACAGTCCGAATTCTATGAGAATTATACTACAAATTCCAGGAAATTAAGACACTGAATTAATTAAAATTTAGATATCAAATTACTCACAATTAAAACACTAAATTCCATATAATTTAGACCCATAATTCTTCAGAATTTACAACCTGAATTCCTCAGAATTCTGAATCTGAATTCCTCCAAAATCAGAATATGAATTCCTCAGAATTCAGAATATGAATATAAATTATTCAAGAATCTGATTATTAGTATTTTTATACTTCAATTCTCAATTCCTTGGGAATATAATTAAATGTTTTTCATACAGTTACCTTGTTTTTTTAAAGTCACATTTAATTTTAGCAGATCCTAGTTTACTTATGTTTCTTAAACATTAGAATATTTTACTTACATGTTATAATTCCTTACACATGATTTTGTTACAATGAAATGATGTCATAAAATTTGTTTTTTACTAAAAGTGGGCTGAGTGACAGCTATCCAGGTCCCTCAAAAATTCAAGGAAAAATTTGACCATTGTAGGAGGAGATGACCATAGGATTTTTTAATATAAATAACCCACCATTTAAAGAGTTTAAGATACATCTAAGGATTAATTTTTTGATGTTGTGAATTGATTTTTGGAGAAGAAAAATATTATGAGTTCTGCAATCTATTAACATCTTGTTCATTCATGGATATCTTTTTCAGCCTTCCTAGTGCGACTCTGATTGTTGATGTGTACAAACAAGGGCATTAGAGGATTAGAAGACATAGGTGTCTAATACCTTAAATAATTAGGTCTTGTGTGGAGGGAAATACATACTCTGATATTCTTATCGAGGTATTACCCTGGTGTGGGTAAGATAGACTTTATTGAAAGTAGAAATTAGGGGACCTTTATCTAGGGTTGTTCGATACCCTTCTCTTTGGGTTAAAATATATCATACTTTGTTACTTCTTTTTGTTAAAAGTATTGTTTCCACAATATTTTATTAATGAAATAATGTATATCTTTCTTATACATTCTTATACTTGTATACTCTAATAATAAGCTTTTATACACATTAAGGTAGAATATTTCCTTATGTAATATTCCCTTATATTTATTTTCTATATCTATTTTTCCTAATACTTACCAAGATTGTTTATTAGTCAAGAACCATAAAGGGTTTTCAAATTCACATTGTTTAACATCATTAAAAATAGATTTTACTAATGTTAAAAAATAATTTTTTTAACATAAAATTCCCCCCCCCCTCTTGAATTTTAGAATATAATATCATATTTTGATCTTACAGTAAGGGTTATCACCCAACTAAACTTTTATGATACCATGATACATTCCCCCCATGGTCAGAAAGAAAATATTCATTATAGTTCCTCTAAAAATGTATTAATCCATCAAAAATTTTGTCTTCATCATTATTGTATGATCATATGACATTGTAATAAACTTTCTGAAGTGTAGTATATCCATAAGTTATGAAAATTATTGTTTTAAAATCATTCCTAATCTAACATGAAAACACAAGGTTGTGTACAAAATTCTGTCATGAATATACCATTAGGTGTTACGATACCCACTATTATACAGGGCTTGGAATTCCCTTGAACTTTTAACCCTTGATCTCAATCCATGGGTGTATATGAATATCATAATCCATGTGCAAAAGAAATTTTATGAGATGATTACATTTTCTTCTTCAACTCCTCCTCATCCATCCTTAATAAGACCATTTCGAGGATTGGTGTTTTCTTGATATTTCCTTCAGTTTCAGGAGGTGATAGGAAGTCATAGAATATTTCACTTAGGAAAATGATTCCATTTATATAAAAAATATTTCATATATATTCATATATCATCCCACGTAGAAAATAAAATGTGTTTGTATCAGAACACAATTGGATCATAAACTCAAAAAAGATTCGAGGATGATGATAGGATAGAATGTATGAACTCTTGATGTATTCATAATGTCCAAAATCTCTCAAAAATTCAGATAGTTATAGATAAAAATGGATTACCAAATAGGTCCATGAGTACTCTATGGATAAATTCCATACAAAATTTATGTCCCATTGGAGACTCCATCCCTTATATTGAATATGTGAGGAATATTAGTTTATAGTTGGGTACACTCATGGTTCATGACTCATCAATACCATAGAATGGTACATAAAATATATTCCCACATTTTTACAAAGATAAATATTATTCCAACTTATAGAAATAATATTTCAAAAAACAAACATTGTTGATAATATTTTCATGAAGAGATGATGAATATCAAATTCCTATACTTAAAATTAAATTGGAAGGCCCAATTGAAGTAGTGGAATATGTTTGGGGGTATATATTATATAAAAGGTTATTCCATAATATTTTACTTTCTTTGATAGAATGATATGATAAAATTATTCTATTTGAGGCCAACACTATAAATTATCTTCTTAGTATAAGTAGAGCCTTTAACATTCAATGCATTGAACAAAGGTACGGAATATTTTTCCTAAATGAGGATAATTGAGATATATTAATTGAATTATTCAAATGATGAAGTATGAAAACACCCAAAACTAATGATGAACAATGAATAAGGACAATGTAGTGTAAATTCAACAAAAGATGGTATTTTAATCATGTCTCATTGATTAGTTCTCTTCACCAAAGACGCTTTATTTAGTATACATCCTAAGATGTATATCCAATGTAATAGTTAACAATAATCATTAATTCTTAAAGCTCAACATGTTAGAAAAAAGTGATGACGAAAAGTTATTTCACTAACATTGTGTAGCGTGAAAGTCTAGGGTGAATTGAGAGTGTAATACGATAGTGTTTGATCAAGTCACATGAGTTCATGGAAAATGGGGGAACTATTTATATGGGATTCATGTTATTTACTCATATTCTATTATAAATCACTCACCTAGGTAATATAACACATCAACATGGTACATAACCTAGTTATTACTGCCTATATGGGGCTTAGAATGTGTTTATCATTCCATACTATGGCCTGATCACTTAAAGATCCCCTTCAAAACAATTTTCATTATAGAGTCACATTTACCTCAGAATCATACACTCTTTGTTATAATGATATCCTATTTTAGCAAGGAAATATTTTTTCTATCCTTTTTTAGTAATGTATGGAATCCTGAGTTGGGGTGGGGGGAATCTTAATTCTTCTTGAGTCAAGTTTTTCCCTTTGATAATACCCTGTGGGATGTAAACCAGGTATCCTTCTACGATACCCCCTTTACATGTACCCTTATATCCTCACTAGACTAAATCTAAATTCACATGATTGTTTCTTTTATTTCATGAATTTGGGTACATGTATAATAGTTATGAGAAACCCACTTTAAATAGTACATCTACAATACTATGTAATATTTCCAACAACATGAACAAAACACCTCATATTTCTATTCATTATGCACCATCACAAAAATAATTTCCATTAAATTGACCATGTGTGTCATTATTATCTGCACATAAAAAACTAAAAAATGAATAGAAAGAATTTATGTAAAAACCCTAACACCATAATCCAGAATTAAATTCCCCACTTTATTAAATTGTCTTAGATATACGTCTTGAATCCCAAGGGATTGATTAGATAAGTAGTTTTGGAATATGTATTTGATACTTGAACCTTACATTTCTATTGAACGTATAAAATAAAATAGTTTTAATACCTTCATAAAATCTATATTCTTCAAGATTAACCATATATATCCATCATAATATACATCTTGAAATCGTAGTAAATATAAAGCATAAGAATGGGGTGATATTATATGATCAGTAAGGGTAAGCGTACAGTTGAAGCAATGAGTCAATATGGAATGGAAATTATGGCATGGAAAATAACTAAAAACATTCCATTTAAATAATCAGATGATATAATAAATATATCCATGTATATTCTACAAGCTGAATAATAAAATAGAAATCAATATATAAACTCACCATGATGGAATTCAAAATGTTGGAAAAATAAAACATATCAGCATGGCCTTAGAAAATACATACAAAAAAATTGTTAAGGCCTCAGCCGAATCCATATCTAAAAATAAATCGGGAGGACTTAGATAATCCAATATCTAGTTTTCTCCTAGGACCTATCGATACATCAAGGGGCCATGATGATCCTCGACCATAATAGAATATGACCAATTGATTCCACATATGAATCTAGTGAAACATAAACAACATAAATATTCATATTTAATAACTATTATATGAAATTAGACTACATTAACTATGTCCCATGAATGTTATAGTAGTATAATATCCACAGTCTAACTGGCCATAAAAACATCAATAAAAGATGGGAAATGGTATTCTAAGAGATCATCCTCAATAAAGCATAAGATCCAACAATGTATTTTGAAATGAATGAATATAATATAAATAAATAATTAACATCTTCTTAGGAGACATTTCATGTTTTAAAATGAATTAATTTAAATAAAAATCCAATGAAATTTTAAAATAAAATGCTTACAATGATAAAATTTAATATACTATTAAAATAAGTTTAAAAATATTACTTTTCCATGATTTTTTTAAAATATTCTCATGCCGTATAAGTTAAAAATGTATTTCTTCTAAATTTTGTTTTGAGAAACTCAAAAAGTACCTTGTTTGGAAAAAAATATTCCATTTTAACCATTTTATAGAAATTAGGTATGGGTGAAAATTATTTAAATTTTTTAGAAAAATAGTAAAAAATAATCGTGAAACCATTTTTAAGAAACATGGACATTGATGATAAATATTCCCTAGCAAATACTTACATATAAACAATCTTGAAGTGAAGTGATATTATGAAATTAACCCTTACCTTAAACATTTAAATTGTTGAATGTGATTTAACCTCCTATAAAATGGTTTGAAACAGGTTATTAATTTATACCAAACCATAATCCATATTTATGATATCATATATTATCATTTTGTATCATTTTGTTAATAATATTCCACTCATACCCTTGTTTCATGTGATTACTATTTCATCTTCATATGCTTGTTTTGTAATGATTTTATTAGTTAAACAACATAGAATATAGATAAAACATTTCAGGAATAATATGAATTTTATGAGAATCATATTTGGTAATTACATATATTTTTATTATTTTTCATGAATGGTTAACATGGAAAATGAATAAAATCGCATTATGCAAATAGTTGGTTGTATGTACACACGATTGATGGTATCATTCCCTTACTGGATAAAGGGTAAGGAATTTGATGGTATATTAATTATAAAGAATGAATATAATGTGAAAATTACTATATATAACCATTATTCCCATCAATATACACATCCAAATAAGGTGGACATGAAAAACATATTACACCACGATGTGGATACTATAATTCGTACGTATAAATGAATAGTGTTTTGATTTTTCATTTGATGGATAAATTATAGAACATGATTATCCCATAATCTTAAGGAAATATCATCATATAAATGGAACTGAAGTTATGAATTTATTTTTCAACAACACTTGAAGATAAAGTAAAAGAAGATATTAATTTAAATAAGTTTAGTAAACAAATTATTTCTTCTTCAGAGGACTCCGATTTATTAACAAGTTAACACCTCTAAGGAGGATGTTCTACCCAAAATAATAAATCAAGAATGTGGGGATGGATTCTTGGAAGGGATGTGGGCATATCCTATCTGAACAAAATAGGTTTTGAATTGTGACTGAATGAGACTGTTGGGTTCCCTTTTATATGAGAGGGGAGGGGCACTCTTGGATTACATAAAATTATTAAATCAATAAAAATTAATTTTATATTCCAAATGGAAAAAACATATTAATATTTAATAAGAATGATTTTTTTTCAAAATACCTTCCTAAAATGAAATTTATATATGTTTTTACAATTTTAAAATCCTTATCTTTTAGCATTAACACTTATTTATCCTTTTTAATTTTTAACATGATATCATGTAACTTACAATTTAAGGGATAATATATTTACTAATCATTTCAAAATAACCAATAAATGATCCATTGATTAAAATTTAAGAATTTTCCCAACAATACAATGGAATTAGATATTTGTTTGAAATTTTATATCATTTAAAATATATATTTTTTATTTTAGAATAACAATAATATCAATTTTGACACTATTCATCACAGAAATTTTGGCAAATATCTTAAAATGATATCTTCAATCTGACTCATTAAACTCATTACTAATATGTAAAATTCATCGATAAAATACTTGGATAACATTAATTATATAAAATTATATTTATTTTAATGTTTTTAAGATCATTTATCTGAAACTTCCATTGATTAAATAATTACAGCATCATCATTGTGTCACAATTTAAGGTAACTTTTTTATCAATTAAAATTATAAACTCATTATAATAATTTTAATAATAATTTAATCTTTCAATATATTATTTTAGTAAAAAAAATTATCCATTATATATCCCCATATTAATAATATTTCTCTTTTTAAAAACCAATGTGTGACAAAATTTACATTTCATTGAATATGATATTATAAATGACATATTCTCATCCAAATTGCATCAAAAGATTGTAATTTCAGGTCATCCAATGAAATTAAGACATGTTTTAGTGTCATTCCATATTCTATAAAATTTTATTTTTACCCATAATTTTCTGACAAACCTTTAACCTCGGTAATTACCATATTACCAAATTTACTATTCACTTTCACAAAAATAAAAGAAATATATTTACATAATTTGGACCTTGAGATTATAGAAAAGGAATCTATTTTTAAAATTTCAAAATTCAAAATTTTTAGTAATTAATTTGAATTAATCCTGTTGGTGGAATGAGAAAATGAATTATTAAAGTAAATATTGTACATAAGATTATTTTAATAATTTATTAATATTAAATGAAAAATTGATTGAAATGGATAAATTTTAATATCTTGACTAATAATGACCTATTTATAATTTAAAACAAAATAATAATTCAATTTATCAATATAAATTATTCCATCAAAAATTTTGTTTTCAATTAAATGGAAATATTTCATCACTATTCATCAAAAACATGAAACTTATCGAAAAAATGCATAAAATTCAAATAAAGAAAATTTTTATATTCAAATTTTATATAAGATGATTATATTTTAAAAAATAAAATATAAAAATTTCAAAAATTGAATTAAATATATGTTTTTTATTACAATGCGATACAATACAATTAATAATTAACCACTTCAACTTAAAATTGGTATTATTCTTATCATAAGCCATTAAAACATATTGGATAAATTTAAAAAATGTTTGATTCAATATATAACAAATATATTTCATTATTAAATTCATCTAATAGTTATTAATTTAATTTAATATGATAAAATGATTTATTCAGTGTAAAAGTAGTTTTTAATATAAAAATCTATCATATTTGATTAGTTTTTATTTCAATTAAAAATGAATTCATTTTATAAACATTTTTAAACTACATTTTAATAATTTATTTAATTCCATTCACAATATCCAACTTAACGACTTTCTTTTAAAAAGTAATATTTAATGTTATATCTTGTTTTTTTAACTTTGGTGTTGCATGCAAAATATACAATCTGAGAAAGTGATTTTATATTAGATGAGACATACTATCAAATATTGGAGTTTTAAAAAATCATGTCTTTCAATAAATTACATCCTTATATTTTATAATTACACATCAAACAATATAATTTGATAAATGGCATATCATTTATGGGAAACCCACATCAAAAATAAGCTTAATAAAACAATCTCTTAATAAGAGGGAAATAGAAATGTGATGTTCATAGAAAAATAGGGACTTTTAGAAGGATAAAAATAGTGGAAATTGAAATCATGGTCATATATAAAAAATACAACCATCTTGTTTTCATGGATAGTGATATAGAACATTGTCATTAGAAATTCAACAAAAAACTATAGATTTGGGATGAGTTAAGGAGGTTATTGATTTCATTTTAAGAAAAGTAAACTGATAACATTTTTATTCCAAAATTCTTTCAATTGAGATGTGGTATTCCTTTAATATTAAAATAAGCACTTGATAATATAATCCAAGTTGATATCGTTCTATGTTAGAATCAAAATCTCATTATTAGGTTGTGCTTCAATCTATTTTTACATCATCCCTCACACTTAGAAATGAATGTTCATGATTTATTTTTTATCCCTGAATGAAATTTAACTAATACTAAGTTCCTAGAGTAATTCAATAATTCTTTAAATATTTAACGAAACAAAAAAGGTGAGAACATGTTATCCAATTACTCAAACATTAACCTCAAATAATAATGTATAATTTACATATTAATACATTATAACCTAAAGGCACATTCATTAAAAACATTCCAAATTCAATGTCCAAAACTATTTTAGGAAGGATATTAAATTTTCAAAACTAACTTCAAATAATATTTCTTAAACAGCATAATTATCACCTTCTTATCACATACATGATATATGATAACCTTGATAACCTTATAAACATAATGAAAATTATAATTCTATAAAATCATTAAAGGCAAATTGTTGAAGTAAAATCCTTATATATCTAATGATTGTCATAATAGTAATATCAATACATAATTAATGAATAAAAAACAAATATTTTAATTAGTCCAGTTTGACTATTATAACAACATAATCACGACCTTGTTTTATTCCCTTATTCTGATGTATATTTCAATTATTCTTAGGGAATTCATTTACATGTTGTCCCATATATTTATAATTGTATATTTTAACATTGGAATCTTTATTATTTCCATTTTAATCAGGAGGATGATGACCTTTCTCACCACACATGAAGAAAACACATACCAAATCAATTTCTAGGGTGTATCCTTCTGTAAGTATCACATGTAAAGAAATCATTTTATCCCCTTTTTTCCTTTATCTTACTCTTTCTCTATAATTATCTTCTCTAACTACATTCTCATAAAATAATATTAATTTGATAATTCATTCGTTATCGTGATAGCACATGAGAGGGTATCATTGTATGATTAAAATACTTGGGAGACCAATTTTTTTAAGAATAGAATTAACCCATAAAATAAATGATTATTATTTCTCTTTTGGATATGTATATAGTCTGTAGCATGCCTTGTAAATATTTTTAAGTTGTATTATATATATCACAATTCCAATTCTATTTTTGTCTCTCATTATTTCATTGTCTCTCTATATCCACTATCTATTTGTGAGGGAAATATTTTTCCCAAAAAATCATTAAAATCATTCCATTCTATGATTCTATTTATTCTTACTTTTTTAGGTTTGGAATCGATGACCAACATTGATCCAGATCTCCCAATATAGAATAAAATTCCTCAACAACCTTCTTCATTTCTCTACTCCCCAAATCATGAATTATCATCTTAAAGAACATATCCATGGTTAATCAATAAATGGATTTGAATTCTTGTTTAATTATAGAAGTTGATGTCTAATGAAGTGGTCTGACATTGTTCCTCTATATTGTAGATCATAATGATCCATATTGGTAAGGTTATTATTTATAACATGGGTGAGTTGTCCATGTATAGTTATAAGTTACTTAGAACTAGTTATAGTTCCATCTCCAACATCATTATAATTCATAGTTGGGAAATCCCTACAAGTTTTACATGCATTGATACAGATTGTACTCCTTAGACTATGCGCCAATTCTATATAATTTAATACACTAAATTAGGTTATGATTCATGATTATTCTTGTCGAATAAGAAAAATACTTTACATAAATTAAAAATTCAAACATATCTAATCTCATAATCCTAATCATGGATTCTTTGGTAAGATATTTAATTTTAAATCCTACAAATTGTTTTTAAATAAATTTTGAATTATCTTAATCAAATCCCCTACGAGTGTCAAACCTGATGTTCAGTAAGGCACGATGTCGGGTATTCGATTATGTTGATTCAAACCTAATGACCCTTCTAATAGTTTTTATGCCAAGGTACATCTGTTCTAGAACCACATACACTTGTTGGTTCTAGATAAGGATTTATTACTTCATAGAGATACATATTATATACCCTAGAAAAATTCATGGTCATTCCTCAATGTGTATCCTCAGCGTCTATGTTATTTTTATATTCCATAATCAATGTTTACTAAATATAGTTTCCAATAAGTATTCTAAAATTTGTGTAATAAAAACTGTAATGACCCTAACCTCAGATGCCCTGAGTCTGTGCCCCGCATTTTTACACAATTAGAGATAAACGACTTGAATCCCAAAGTGCTATTCTGTTTAGTTATTTTGGAATCCAAATTAAATTAATAAACCTTACATTTAAATTGAAACTCTAAAGTAAAATAAATTACATCCTTTAAAAGAATATATATTATACTATATTAACCATTTATATCAATCATAATATACTTTTTGGAGTCCTAGAAAAAATAAAACATATGTAATGGGTTACCTCATATTATATGGGTAACAATATAGTGGAACCTATGAGTAAATATAGTATAAACTATATGAAATGGAAAATAAATGAAACACATTCCAATTAAATAATCACATGTTCTAAGAATAATAACCATGGATATTATACTAGTAGAATAATTTCTTGTAATTAAATAAATGTTATCACAATGATAAAATGCATAGTGATATACCTCTAAAATATACCATATAGTCCCTTTCCTAGACAGATTAATATAAATAGTTAAGGCCTCAGAAAAATTCATATCTAAAACGAAAATTTGAAAGGCCTCAGCCATGTCAATATCTATTTGGTCTTGTGAGACCTATCGATTCATTAGGGGATATGTCAGGCCGTCTCCATAACTTATTAACTCTAATGAATTATTCATATTAAAGTGATGAAACATAAACAATATAAACATTTTTATCAAATAACTAGTATATGAAATTAGAATACATTAACTATAAATAATGAATGGAAAAAAATAGCACATATGCAGTCAAAATGATCATAAAAACATGAATAAAATATGGTATATGTTATCATATGATACTAACATCAATTATACATATGATCAAATAATTGATTTTTACATAGATGAAAATACTCTAATAAAATCACTAATTTTTTTATGTAATTTCTACTTGTTACAAGAAATAATTTATTTAAAAATACAAAAAAAATTAAAATAAAACATTTTCATTGAAAATATTCTTATAAAAAAGAAAATTAAGATTTATTACATTATGATCTCGTGGTTGTGGGAAAATCCACTCATGCCATATTATGTTGAAAAAACATTCCTTTTTTTTTATTCAATAATTTCATAAAGTTCCTTGTTTGGAAAATGGAAAAAAAAGTTTCCTTTCAAAAAAATATATATAATTCAAAAATCAGTAAAAACTAATTTAAAAATTTATTGGATAATATTAAAAAAATAATCTGGTAATCATTTTGAATAAATATGGACTTGGATGGTAAGTATTCCCCCAACTGATAATTACGTATCCAAAATCCTGAATAATAATGAGATTGTAAAATTAATCATTACCATGTACATTCCATTAGATGAATGTGTTTTTACCAGCCATATATAAATTTGAATGTTTTATTAGTTTATATAGAAACCATATCCACAGTTATGATATCATATATTATATGGTTATATCATTTTTAACTATATTATGCTATTACCCTTATTTCGTGTGTTAACTACTTCAACTTCATATATATGTTTTATCATTAATGGTTCAATTATTTTACATAGGGAATATATAGAATCATCACAAGAATAATATTTATGTTATAAATATCATATTTAATCATTAAGTACATTTTTGAAATTATTATGTAATTTTTAATGTGAAAATGGATCACATCTTGTCGTGGAGAGGGTAGGTTATACGTACGCATGGGCGATGATATTATTCTCTTAATGGTGAAGGGTAAGGAATTGGTTTGAATATTCATTATAATGAATAAATTTCATTTAATATGTTATATATTTATATATTATATCTATCATTATACCCATCCACATAATGTGGTGATGGAAAATTGATTACAGCATGACATTCAGATAGTATGTCGTACATATGAATTGTGTTGTTTTTATTTTTTATATGATGGATACATCATAGAATATGGTTGTCCCATAATAATAACAACCCACTAAAAATATAGATGATATTTTTTATATATTTATTATGAAAACTATACATGAAGAGAATGTATAAGAATAAATAAACGTGAATAAGTTAGTAAAACAATTACCTCTTATTTGGTGGACTCCCTTTGATTAACACATTAAAACCTATGAGAACGTGTAATTATTAACATATGTCCAATATAATCATATTAAGGGTTATGTGAAAGTATTTTGGAATATATTTTCCAATCCATATTGGTTTTTATGTGTGATGAATGTAGAATAATGGTTGTTATTTTATAATAGAGGGGAGGAGAACTCTTTGAATTCATCAATTTTTTAATTTTTATCAAATAATTATATAATATATAGGGATCCATAAGCATTACATTATAATATAGGATTATTTTTGTATAATAAACATCATCCATTGAAATTTAGAAAAAAAATTTCTATATTTTAATACGTTTCTTTTTTCTTTAACCCTTATCTGTTATTTTTAATTCTATCTATGATATCATGAAATTTACATTTTGAGGTATAATATTTTTAATATAAAATGTAAAAGTCCAATAAATTAATCATTGATTAAATTTTATGAATTATCCCAAAAAATTTCTTAAAATTGTGAAATTTTTTAATTTTTATATCATTTAGTAAAATATGTTTTATTATATGATATTAATAATGACAAATTTGTCACTATTCATCCCTTGACTCTTAAAAAATATTTGAACAACCTGATATATTCAATCAAGCTACTTTAACTCATCTATAATATTTCAAATTCATTTATGATATTAATTTTATCAAATTGTATATAATTTAAAAATTTTAATATCATTTTGTTGATTCTTCCATTAATTAAATTATTATTGCATCTCTACTATGTAACAATTTTTATAGATTATTTATCACTAAAATTTATAAATAATACACCATGATTAAGATAACAATTTTATATTTCTATTTATTATTTATAGTAAGCCATATTCATTATATAACCCCATATTTAAAATCATTCACTTGTTAAAAACAAACATGTGTAAAAATTGAATTATCTTGAAATAATATATTGTAAATGTCTCCATCTCATCTAAATTGCTTGTAAAGGTTGTAATTTTGTTCAATGGATACTTTTGGTTGAAAAAAACTCATCAAATGAAATTATTCCAAGTGTTAGATTAATTTTATAGTATTTATAACTTTATTTTTACCCATAATTAACTAATTTACCCTTAATGGTAATAATTGAAATAATACTAAATTTACAATTCACACAAAAAATTAAAAGAAAAATATTTACATAATTTTGACTAACAAATACTAAGTATGGAATCAATTTTTCCAAACTAAAATCATAGTTTTTTCAGTAATTAACTCATAATTATTCATATCAACGGAAATATAAAGCTGGTTATTTACATAAAAACTTACAAAAGATTGAAATTTGTTTTATTCATATTAAATGTAAAATTGATTCCAATGACCTAAATTGTATTAAATGATTTAAAAATAATCTAATTATTCTTTAAAACCAAATAAAAATATTATTTAACTCTATAAATTATTTAAATGAATAATATGATTTCAATTAAATTGAAATATTATATCACTATTAATCATGACATGAAACGTATCCGAATAAAATTCAACCAAATTAAATTTATATATTCCCATATAAAAGAATTTTTTTTATTTTTTTTCAAATAGAATATATAAAATATTCAGAAATTAGATTTTATATAGGTTTTATTAAATTTTGGTAAAACTACCTTTAGAAAAAAAATATAACCTTTTATGCTTAAAATATGTTTTATTATTATATTAATCCAATAAAACTAATTGGATATATTTTAAATACATTTTTTTGAATATATAAAATATATATTTTATTAATACTACTAATTAATAATTTTAATTTTAATTTTTTATGATATAATTTTTTTTGGGAATAAAAATATTTTTTTATTAAAAACACATCATTTATATTCATTTGGTTCTCATTTTCATTTCCAATGAAATAATTTCAAAAACATGAATAAACGATATTTTCAGAATTTAGTTAATCTAATTCACAATATCTTACATAACTTATACTATTTAAATAGTAATATTTAAGGTTATATAAGTATTTGATTAATTTTATTTTTGTGTACAATGTATACTGTATATGAAATTAAATTTATTTGGGAAGGGAAATATCATAAGATATTATGATACTAAAATATACCTCTGTTCTCCCTCATATTAAATCCCATTTTATGAGGATTATGGTAATTAACATTATTTTATGGGTTATTTTATATCCTGGTGTTTTAAATCATCAAATAATTCATTGGAGACCAATTATTCAATATTTCTCAAATACTAAGTTGAAGGATCCCATATTTGATAATAAACTAGGGCACTACTCATAGAAGTTATAAAAAATGATATCAGTACCAGGGTGAACCATCACCAAGTCACATGACTAAAGTGACCACTTCATCCCACTATTAATAATGTACAATAGTTTCCTTATCTTGTGTCACTATGGTGAACCCTTTCCCAACCCTCATAATTGGCATAAAATATTTCCCAAACCTACCACTAGTGAAAAAACATTTCCTACCATTAATAGTGATCTATATTCAGCCTACGCTATATAACTTGGGTGAAACCTGATCCAAGACTCTATACTGTGTAGAATCATTTCCCAAGCCTACTAATATGTAATCATATTCACCCTACCTTGTTTTTAGGGTGAAAATTTTCCAAACTCTCCCCATACAATGGAAACTCTTCACTCATACCCTAAACTATTAATTTTCTTCACATTGGTCACTATAATTGGGTGTGGAAGACCCCCTAGTGCCACAGTTGATCAAAAATTTACCTAGGCCTCTTACCAAGGATATGTATTCACCCGTGTCACTTACCTTGGTGATTATATACCATGGACTACTTCATGGCCTCCTGAAATGAATGATTATATCATTCACACATGTTATAACCCAATTGATTATGTATTAACTTATTAAAAAATTTCTCTCAATTTTCATCACTAACTGATAAGTCCCTCAAACGAATTCTAATCATGCATCAACATAATAATGGTAGTCTTTATTATGAGTAACCTAGTGAAGCGTTCTTTCGATCAAATTGCTCATCATGCCTGCCAGGTTGCAATTTTCCCCCATTTTAGTCAATTTAATGAGCCACGGTTCCACTAATATGGGCATCATTCTCTATGTAATACCCAATCCAATCTTCCAACAGAAGTCTCTATTTAAACTATAACTCCTACTTCATTAGGTAAGATCCCCCAAGATTCAAGGCGACCTTACTAGTCCAATCATTAATTAGAAGGGTGTAGATGTATTTATATTAATAAAACATTTAATCCCCACACACACCCTTTCTAAATCTTAGTAGAATAATTGAAGCATATGTGTATGCCCAAAATCCTTCCATAATGTTTCATGTTCTCTATAAGAGATATATCCTTACTAGTCTAAAATTCCAACGAGCCCAACCATACTCCTTCTTCCATCCATGTATTTGTGGGGAGTAGACTCATATTATGGAATCATCCCTTGGTGTAAACCAAAAATATTTCCTCATTAATTATATCATCATGATGATCTATTAGTGATCCATACTCCTCCTATACTGGCCCATACATATGCCTCAATTCATTCACAAGTGGTCATCACCCTTGTAAAACATCCCTTGAAGGTCCACATTCTATTCAAGGTAGCATTCTATAGGGGGAAGTATTCTAAATTATCTAATTATCCTTGCTGGGAAATATTCCATATGAATCCATACTCAATGAGAAAAATTCCATATGAATTTTCATCCTCAACAAAACATATTACATGCGAACCAATCATACCCTCTTTTTTTATTAATAAAAATAAAATGATCCAAAAATGTTCAATAATATGTAATTCCCATAATAATATAAACAAATAACCCTTTTCATATAAGCCCATACTTCATGATGTTAAACTTCTTCGTATTGCCCTATCACTCAACATTAATCCATGTGAGTCACAATATATGAGATTTAAATTCTATTAACCAACATATGTCAAATTCATATTTTATGTTCAATAAACATGTCACATTGGTTATAGATTCATGTACATAAAAGGAACATTACTCATTCACATGTGCAATACCTTAAAAAGAACCACATTGGTTATTTCAACATATCCATAAAAGGTATAATGTTTCTGGTTAAGTGGAACATAACTATTTGGGTTTCTATTTCTTTCAAAAGGAATATATTCATATTTCATACCCATATTTTTATATCAATGTAATTTTTTTAATTATTTATTTTTGGAATTGTTCTTGAGTTTTAGGTTTAATTAATGGAAAATGTATAATTTTTTATGTCTGTATAAGCACACAGTCGATGCATGTATTAACTAATCAAGTTGATGATCATAAATTTTCTACAATTTACCAAGAGTCATATTTTTAATTATTAACATATGGTTTACCAAATCATATAGAGAACCATTTAGGTACACATGTTTTCCTACTGAAGGGTTCCTAGATTGGTAAACCATGCAGCCAAATAGTAGGGCTAACCCGGTTTTATAAAATTGAATTTCCCTTAAACTACCATTATGAAATTGAAACCCCAAATCAGTCACCCCACTAGCTAATATAATTATGATAAATAGGGGTTCCTATTGAAAAAATCTCCATGATCCCTCTCATATTTTGGGGATTCTTCCTCGAATTTAGGTCATCCTTCCTCAAGGTAATTCATTTTATATCATTCCACATCCTTCTTTTCTTGATTTACCCTCCTATAATACCTTAATTCCCTCTTTTCCAAAATATATTGTGAGGTTTTCCATAATTAATATTTACTAATGTATTTAAAGGGTATTTTCATTGTTTCACAGTCTGCCAACATCATGTATTCAATTTTTTATCACATCTGAAAAATATTTTATAATGGTAGATTAGTTCTTTTCATTTTGATACACTATACGTATAAAATATAATTCATACACACATTCCTTATGTATCATATTATGTGTTATGGAAGGTTCTTTGATTCATATTGTTATTATCTCATACTTATAGGTATAATTAATGTGTCTCTTAATACTTATTGGTTGAAATAATTCTCACAATATAACATTATATTCTCTAATAATACTTTTTGGCATACGGTGATAGGGAATGTTCCTTATGTACAACACATGCTATCTTGGTAGTGCGGTTTACGGGTGGTCCATAATTGGTTCATTAAAAATTCTATCAAAGCCTCATTTTATTGAATTCCTATTATCATGGAGTTTCTTTTTTTACTTGAGTGTGTCTAAATGACTAGAGTTTGGACTATAATGACTTAAGAGGTATGTTTGGGACGAGTATTCTGAGCTCTTACTCATCATAATCCTTCATTATTCATAGAATTTATGTTTATGTTTCTTAAATTTAGATTTTTCTTTATTTATTTCATGTTTATTAAGCTTTAGTAGGATGTTATTTTGTATTTTATTGATTTTGTATGTGAGGTACTAATATTTTTCATTTGTTTGCAATGAAAAATTGTGTCATGACTGTGTATCATGGTTAATCCATATATTATGGAAAACTATGAGGAGACCAAGATTTTAACACTATATATTCTAAATGGAATTATTCCATGTTGTCACATGTTCTGTCAAACAGGGTGTAAAATCAATTCTCAACTACTAGACCCCCCTTACAATTTTATATCGTTCTCCCTTTGATCAAAATCTTCTTATTTTGGGAATATATGTAATTTTTTATTGATGATCAATATCATTATTGAAATAATTTGGATTTATGGTTTTATTTAAAAATTTTATTTTAATTAATATTTTTTTATTGATGGTTTCAATTTATTTTTGAAATTTTCACTCATATTTGAAAAAAATAATTGATTATGGGTTTTAAATTCAATAAACTATGCATTATTTAAATAGAGGATTTGTGTGAAATTAAAAAATGACATCATGGGGGAAATTAATGTTTTATATTGAGGTTTGGAATTTAAAATGGTTTTCATGTATATTTTTTGGATTTTGAAAATAAAAAGGAAAATTTACAAATGCTTTCAAAATAAAATATTCATATTATGTTTATTGATTATGATTAGTTCATATGTGATTTTTCTTTAAATTGATATTCATTTTTACGAGTGTATGATTTCATTTTAAATTTTTATTGGTTGGATTTTTTATTTTTATTTATAAATAGAGTGTGCGTCTCATAAATTTTCGGAGGAATTTTAGGGGCATGTGTGTGGCCTTGTCAGTTGTCAATACCACCCAGACTCATAATAGTCTGGTGGAGCCTATTGACTCTTATATTTTCTCTATAATTCAAGATGATATAGGTTCTCTATAGTAGTGGACAAGATTGAGAATGTTTTTGAGGTACTTAAATCATTTTTAACCCCAAATGTTTTGAGAATGATAGTTTTTATAGGTTTTTTTGAAGGTGGTGAGTTTGGATTGGGGGTTGATGATAGTACAAACACAATTTAAATATGGGTTGATATGGGAAATATTTATTATTTTGTTAATTCAATTGAACCTTCTTGATGATCTATATGTGTGAAAGGTGGTAGAGATCAAGAGTCTCTAGGTGGGTAATCGATGGTAAATTAGTATGTAGACCATTTTATTTAAATAGTTCCTTTTTTCTTTTTTACACCATATCAAGTGATTCCTTGAAATAATTTTTATTTGTGAAGGAAATATTCTTGGATATAAATTCTCTTGTTCTTTTATCTAGGATGATACAATTTAAGGATTTGGTAAATGATTATTTTGTGGATGATTTGGTTTTAAACAGGATTCAATTATTTGGTTGCAGCCTCACCTCTTTTCATGCTGATGAGGGTTCCTTATCCTTTGATGGAAATAATATATAGGTACATATTTTTGGAGAGTTTTATTTTTCATTCATTGTAAATGTAATGTATAATTAATCTCTCATGTGCTTTTAGTGAGGTAGGATCAGTCATTAAATCCCTCTTTTTCAGGTATTTTGAGGAAATATCGATATTGTAATTTTTTGGGATAACTTTGAAAATTATGTAAGTGGAATTATAACTTGATGAATAAATTCTTATCCACCTAAAAATCATGATAGAAGTGATACTTTTTTTTTGTGAAGTTTTCCTCAATTCATTCTGTTAGTTTTTTATCTTTGTCATGTATTTTGATATTTATTAATTTTTTAGATATTGTAGAATGCTTATTAATTTATGATTTTATAGATGTTCCTTCTTCTGATTATTTTATTGTGTCTCCATGGCTAGTACTTCGTGTTGTACCTCCATGTTTTTTATCTGTCCATAATTCAACGGGATTCCAAAATGGTGAGAAGATCTACATTCAATCTCTATATTATAGATTTCTTTTTAGATGGATAATTTGATTGTTTTTTATTTGAGATATAATAATTTTTGGTGGTTTTGTTTTTTTGGTGGAATATAAAAATATGGTTAGAGGTGCCTATTTATTCTTCATTAATGTGTTTGGATTTCCCTTTAAGTTTTTTGGAACTTTGTGAGTTTAAGGGTGGTAATGTTATATCATGTGATAAATTTTCACTCCGACGATTTTTATTTCTGTATTGATTTATCTATTTATTTTTTATTTTATTTTACTGGAGTGTTATGTCATATTAGTGTTCTTTTTGAATTTTTAGATTTTTTGAATAGGCACACTGTCAATACTTAGTATGTTATAACCATGAAGCTAATTTTGTAATGTCTGAAATTTGTTAATAGACACATTTTCCTTGGTTTTTGTACAGTTTTGAACACTATCCAGCTACTAAAATGTGTCTATAGAAGGGCAGTAGTAGACAAAAAATTTATTAAGTAGTCTATCCAAGCTAGGCTTCCAAAATTAATTTTTCCCAAACTACCCTTATGATCATAAAACCATAAATCTAACATACCCCACCCCAAATGACTAAATAGCACTAGGGTTTCTTATGTCATAACACAATTTGAACCCCCTACTATATTTAGTGCTTCAATTTGGATCCTACTTTGTCTTCTATCAATTGAATGACCTTTTATTCATTACACTTCCATCTTTTCCTATTTTACAATCATATAATTCCTTGTATCCATCTATGAAATACCAAAGGTTGAGGTTTGGCCCAAATTCCATGTCCTTCATATTGTTCTAGTGTGTTTAGTTTTTTTCTCGGGACTTCTTCTTCCTGTGTTCAATGATTTATCACATATTTGGTCCATTTGAATAAGATGGTTGAATGGATTTTTCATTTCCCTACACATCATGTATTCTTGAACTTTCCAAATTATTTCTACCTTGATATTGTTTTTTAGGGTTTATAATTAGTTTATAATCCAATATTAAAGGGTATAGGATTATCATTTTGTTTTGAAAGTAATATGGGTTTTCCATATTCATGATAAAATAAATAAAGTATATTTTATGTGTAATTTGATGATTTAATTGATTTTTTCAATACCATGTTCTTTGATATGATTTTATTAAGGGAATGAGGTGAAATTTTTCTCGGTTTCCTATTTCTTGTGGTTTCTTATGCATTTATCTTATTTATTCTATTGATTTGGACAACTCGATTTAAATGTGTCTCCTTGTTGGATTCCTTGGTACTTTTTATGAATATTTACATTCATGTGCATGTGGATATGAATATATATATATATATATATATATATATATATATTTGTGTGTGAATTCCTATATATACATGTGTGTACAACACTAGAGTTTTAAGCTTTTATGGCAGGATATTAGAGACAAATTCCTATAATTAATAGTCATTAGTGAAGAGAATATATCTCTAATATATTATTGTTAACAAATGGATTGTAACTATGTTTTTTATTTTGATTTTTCAAAAAAAATATTAAATTTATTTGAAAAAAAATCAGTGGCTCATCATAAATAATTCTAAATAGTTATTGCTTTAGAATCCATCAAAAATAAGTGCAATGAAATTTTTAGAAAACTAATTGTAAGGGATATAGTAATCCTTCAAAAAAATTTATATTTTTTTAAAATAAAAAATAATAAAAAATAATAAAAATATTTAAAAATAATATATGAAACAAAGAATAATAAAATTATTACATAATTTAACAAATACTATGTTTTAAAAAAAATCATAATAGTCATAAAAATAATCTCAAATAAATTTGTATGTTAGGGTTTGGGGGATCTCTAGGTGTGTTTTGTTTGGGAACTCCATAAAAAAACATTTTGAATCCATTGGATATACTCCAAATTCTTATCTATCTAACACTACTTTTCTCGCTCCTCATCCTTTTCTCTCTTGAAATAGTGAATCATCTCATCCTAAGCTCACACCCTCTATTAATACTATACAACTGATAATAATAAATAATATGAATGAGCCCCATTCGAGTTAACTCATCACATAATAAATATACCATAATAACATGTAGGTGTCAATCATAAACCTCTAATGGTCACCTGCCCTTTATTAGATCATTGAAAAATATCCTCTATCAAATCACCATCATCAATCTCTGACTTGCTAGTGGAATAATCTTCTATATCGACTTGAATATCTCATGAATGAGAAGTCTCAAACACATACATTTCCTTAAAATATAATTATGAATTAATATTATTATAAATTAAATATAAAAATAAAAAAAAATTAATCACAATCTGGCGTTGTCAATCATCGATAAGCTAGCATGTATACGTATAATTGTATAACTTCTAGTAAATGATTAACTTTGTAATATAGGGTTTAGAAGCAGCCTATATAATAGAATAAAAAAATTATTTAATGTTTATATACATTAACAAATAATATTACGTACAATATTTCATCAATGTATACAAAACATATGACTCACAACTCTATGTGTGACCTCGTTCCACCCTTGGTTTTGATGAAATATGATAACCCCATCATAAAAGTATCTCTTATCCAATAGGAGAACAATCCATCCTATACCATTGTTGAAATACATTCAGGTGCATGAGATATTCAAGAATGATTTAAAATAGTGATAGAATCACTATCCACATCATTAATTCTTAGGCAGTATAAAAACTAACAAATATGTTCATTTATTCAAATATCACATGCCTCAAGAGAATAATCTCAGAAACTATAATTAATCATACACCATAATTTCTTCAAGAAAATTAAAAACCACAAAACTCTAATTAAAAAAATGTGTAATAAAATATAATATTTAATAATGTACAATAAAATGGTAAATAAATATTCTGACGAATTGTAATAGAAACATAATCTGATAACACACATGATGTAGAAAAATAATTTCATAGAATCACACCATCCAACCAAATAATTTAATATGATAAACAATGAAAATAAATAAAAATAATTACTGTTTTATTACAAAAATAAATTTTAAAAAACATAAAATAAATTACATAAAAATTAGACACACCTCTATAAATGAGGATAAAATTTAATAGATAGATGAAATTTGAGAACATGGTATGGAATCATCAATCTGGCAATTTTATTCCCCCCTCATAATAGGAATAATTATAGTAGCAACCTATAGGTCAGATGAATCAGGCTCATCATCATGAAGTCTTCCAACAGTGAAATAATAAAATAGATCATTAAGAGTATATCTTTTAATCTAAAATAGATAATCATACTTGTAAAAAAATAATTTATATTTCAAATAAAAATAAAAATAATTACATAAAATATAATAATAATTCCTATAAATAATTGTTAATATAGTTATCGAATATAAATAAATAATAAATAACATTATTTCATATTTACATAAAATAAATACCATAATATAATAATAGTAACACCAAATAATTATTAATATAGGTGTAAAATAAAAAATATATATTAAATAACATAAAAAAAAATTGACCTATCAAATATTGTTATTGATGATATCAAATATAAAAATATAATAAACACCAATATTAGTGAGGTAATGAAATTGATCATTTGGAATATCTATATCCATTTAAAATAAAAAAATCTTTCCTGTATATAATTTATAATACATATATCAATTATAAAATACTAATAAATAACTAAATATAATACCATATTAATCATTTTCCCAATCTACATTGAAGAAAATGTCTTCATCTTCATCTCCATCATTATTAACATCTATACAAATTTTTGTTCCATCATCATAATTCACATAATTGACATTATCAATAACATTGTACATTACTAGGGGGATTCATCATTAATATTTATATATCACCATGTAAGAGATATATTTTAGGATGTTTCTTGAAACATTTCCATTCGATTAACTTTTACATAGCCATTATCATTTTCAAATTGACTGATTTTAATGAAATTTATTTTTTAACGCACCACCAATGATTCAAATCTCTCAAAATAAAATATTAATTTTCATAATAAATACAATTTTATTGATATACAAATATAAATGGGTAATTTTGGGAAATAATAATATTAAATTTAATGTCAACCACTCTGTATCATGAATAAACTTACAACCCTCAATGAGTATCAAAAAAATAGAATTTAAACATTGTTATATAATTTCTTCCCAGATATAATTAGTCAATTATTTCTTTTGGAATACCATAATGTATAACTTTTCATACTTTATAATGATATCCTTTTAAACCAACACACCTTTTAATTGATTTCTATGATTTATAATTAATTTTCCTATGAAATCAAAATCTATTAACCTCAAACCAATTATAATTTTTTTTGCAATTTTGATAGAGGTTTTTTAAGGCACATAATTGACTAACAATTTTACATTCATGTTGTGTTGTTGTAAAAAAATAAAAGTTATTAAAATAAATATCTTAATAAAAATGAATTAATGTTTCATAAAAATAAATAGTCTTGCCATTATTCGAATCCAATATAGAAATTTATTTTTGGAACAATTATTAAAGAGGATTTATGGTAATTTTATTCAATTTAATTTTGATTTGGTCATTAAATATTCCACGATATAAATATTATAAATAGATTTGTACATTATAATTTTTTTTAAAAAAATGTTTTTATTTCAAAAATCATGTCATTTCATCACAATATAGAAGAACATGTATATATGCTCTGTGAATTAATCCTTCAAAAATCCATTGTTCCTGATAACCACCCAAACCGTGCTTGGGATGATTAAAAACTAAAAATTTATGGTCTTTGAGATTGTTAAAATTTAAATATGTATGATACATGTGATTATTCATTGAAGGATATTCGGATTGAAATTATATATTAATAAATTTCTAATTTCTTCCTGCATGTATTCTTCTACAATTAACCCTTAAAATAATTCTTTCTTAGGCACTTTATTCTCTAATTATTCTTCATATCTCTCAAATGGGTTCATCCATTGTAATTTTTCTAACCCTACATATTTATCCTCATATTGAAAATTCAATATTGAATGTTCTATTGAGTAATATATATTCTTTGGAAATATTACCTTGAATATATATAAATTTAAAATAATACTTTTTTATAGAATACTAAATGCATAATAATTTATTGTTTTTATACAAATATCATAGAATAAATATGATATTTCTGTCAAAATACCCTAGATTGATTAATTCAATATCCATATAAGACAAACGTGAATTAATATTACTACTATGAAATGTATGTATTAATGTTTTTACATAAAAATATGTTTATTTCTGATGAAATTATAAAAATTAAATGAATAACCATATCATAACCTTAAATATCTAATCCTTTGA
Source organism: Viscum album (assembly GCA_963277665.1). Lineage (NCBI taxonomy): Eukaryota > Viridiplantae > Streptophyta > Magnoliopsida > Santalales > Viscaceae > Viscum > Viscum album. Next base: position 1,992,914,221 of record OY728161.1, on the reverse strand, counting down.
TAGAATAATAAACATGTTTATTTAGAATGTGTAGAAGTTTATTTTGATTTCAATAAATTGTGTGATCATTCAATGTCAAGTAATTCTAGTTTAGGATGTGTGTATGTTTGGGAAAGATATAACCATGACTTTTTATTACCATTAGTCTTACCTAGTTTTTCCAACATGATATAAAATATTTTATTAGACAAATTCTTCTCAATATTATTTACAAAAAAAATGTGAAGAACCAAAAACATATACCAATATAGATGGTCCAAAAAAGCATTTATTTAACCAATTATGATCTTTAACTGATCCATATATTTTATTTCATTATTTACGGTTGGTCCAAAAGTAAAAAAGTGGTAATGAAGAGATAATAGATTTTACATGAATACCAAAGACCACTACTAGATTTTCATCTCTTTCAATTATACCTTTTTAAAGAATATTTATATTCTTTTGAAATGGGAGATTCGTATGAAGAAATATCAAATAACAATTGAAATAACGAGCCTTTCTCTCATTTCCATTCATACAATCATTGTTACCATCCATTCCGTATATAAATTATTTGAGACTATGTGTTCTCCATCTAGATAACATACCATACACCTGAAATTCACCGATCATATAGAGTAATGTAGCCATTATTGTAAAATTATAATATATAAATATGTGAAATATAGTTACACCATTATTCCATAATGAAATTATTTCCTCAATTAGTGTATTCAAATGAAAATTGATATTCTTCATCCTAGGTCCTGAAATTAACCAAACCAAATATTTATATATATAGTTCTTTCATTATCATCTAATAAGGTTTCTTATACAGTGTGATGAAAATAGACTACTGATAATATTGACTACACTATGTACCAAATGGACTCAAAACATTATGAGAACGACTATATTGTATGTTATAGGGTTTAAAATAAGAATACAGATAAATAGGATCATTGTGTTTTGATAAATCACCATGAATTGGATTATTAATACTTTTACAGTAAAATTATTTGATTTATTCCATTTTATCTATACAAGTGTGTTTCAAGAAATACATAGATGATGTTAAAAAGGTGTAATAGAAAAATGCCTAATTTTTCATAGAAAATATGAAATTTCAATGTTTTTTGTCGTTTTACCTTGATTCCTCAATTGTTGGAAAATTAAATAAGGATTCATAATCACTATAAAATAATATTAATTCATTTGAAATCATGTGGATCTTTTGTTAACTTAGACCCAAATTATGGTCGAACATCATTCCTTCAATGATAGTTATTTGTAATATAATTCCTTGAGTAAACAATAATTTAACAAAAGAAAATATTTGATCCAAACAAATATTTCACATAACAAAATCTAATTTAATTATCATAAATTTTGTAACAACTTAATGTTTTATAATTTAGCATCCTTGATATAAGATCTCCTAATCACATTTCAATAAATTTTAAAATATAGATGGTAATGATGTAAGATTTTTATCATCATTTTGGGTTTTTGTTTCCTGAATGGACAATCCATCATCCTCACATAACAAATTATGAGATGATGGATTTTTTACAAAAGTTTGTATTTTATACAAAATTAATTTCACCATATTGATACCAAAATTTAAAATATTTTAAAAAACCAAAATTAAATAGATGAAGTCTATCTTTTTATATCATTTTGAATCACCTAATATCACATTTCTTACATGGACTATAAATATATTTTTTAGAAACAAATTCTAAGTTGGACAATGTATGTGTTATAAGATATTCAACACCTACAATTTAGATAAGATTTATATCATATCTTTTAGGATTTTTATTAATATTTATCCAATCATGATCACATAAAAAATCAATGTCTATATTCTAATTCCATAAATATTTATAATAATAACAATAATAAAAATAGTTATTAATCATTGTGACTAATTATAAATTATTATTATATTTTAGTTATTATTAATTAGTATTTCGTTTATATGTTTATATAATTAATTAAAAATTATCATCATTTTTTAATATTTACAAAGTATTAATAATGTTTATTAATTAATAGTTACAATTTTTAATTATTACTAATATAAACTAATTGTGTATTCATTAATAAATATTATTTATGTATTATTACTTGTTTTTTAATTAAAACTATATTTAGACTAATTATTTTAATTATTTATAGTTTGTAATACTCTTTATATGTTTTTCAATGCATGAAAAAAATAAATAATTATTACATATAATTGTTTATATTTAAAAATTGATACAATTATTTATTAATTAATAGAAATTATTTACTAATTATAACTGATATTTTAATATATATTAAAAAAAATTTAATAAATAATAGTAGTTTATATATTTTATTTTATATTTTTTTTATAAATTTTCATAGTTTCATAATATTAAAAAATTATTAATAATATTTAGTAATTAATAACAACATTTACTAATTATTTTTTATATTGAAAAATTATATACTAATTAATAGAAATTACTTATTGGTAATTAAAAATTAATTTAATTTATAATACATATATACTAATTATTATGATTTTTTAATAGATGTTAGTATTTTTATATATTTGTAGGTGCTATTATTAAATTGTTATTAATTATTACAAGTATTTATAAATTTTTACTAATTAATAAAATTATTAATTAAATAATAATATTTAATTATATATATTAACTGAATTATTAATGAATATTTCTAATTTTAAAAAACTAATAGTATTTATATATTTTTATTTACAATTTACTAAAAATTATCAAAATTTCGTCATATCTATAAATTATTCATATATATTTAATAACTAACACAAAAATTCACCAATTATTAATATTATTCACTCATCATTTTCTAAGTATTTAAAATTATTTAATTATTCTTTCTAATTATTTAAATTATCAATATTTTTTTATAATTACAATTTATTCTGATTTTTTAATATTAATTGTATTATTTTAAAAAATAATTAAAATTTATTACTAATTATTAATAACTATGTTTCTTATAAACATTACATATTTTTAAATATTATTTTTTAAAATTAAAAAATTATAATGTTTTTTATAAAAAAAATATTTTTATAATGTATTGTTAATAAGTTTTTCATAAATTTATTTTCTCATAATTGTTATAAGACAGTAATTTACCATTGATTTCATATTATATATATATATTATGATTTATTAATCGAATATATTTGTACATTTTTTAAAAAAAATAAACACATCTAATCAATATATATATATATAACATTTCCTGTTGTTTATGTTAATTTATATATATTCACTTGTTGATACATATATATATATTTATATTTCAAAAAAGTGAACATTTTTTAAATTTTATATATGTATATACACATATTAATATATATATATATATATATCAAAGTGTTGCCTGTTTTTTAAAACATTCATATATGTATATTCACATGTTAATATATATATATATATAAACATGATTTCAAAACTATTTTAAAATGTGTTAATGAAATTAAAACAAATCTTAATAAAACATTTAACCATGATTTAACATCATGACCGAAATCTAATAATTATCATAATTTATCAAAAACATATCACCATAATCATTCAATATAATTTACAAAATAAATAGATTTATTTAAATTGTGATAATATTTATATAAATGTCATTACGAACTTAAAATATTTCCCATAATAATCATATTTCCAACAATAACATAACATAATAAACTTACGTAAACCCTATATAACAAATTGAAAACAATCATTATTATTTCATACTAATTAATAATTTCTATAATTATAATATATTAGTTCTTATTTTGAAATATTATATATTATCATAGTTAGTTAAAATTGGTTGATTAAATTTTTTAATACTTTAAAAATATATCAAAGTAATAACCATACTTTTAAATATAAAATTATATTAATTATGTAACCTCTATATTTAAAAACATTTAGTGAATTAATATCATTTTATTTACAAGTCGTTTTAAAAATGATACAACATATTAGAAATATTAATATATTATTTTGATTATCATTTTGATTTTTTTCATGTAAAATAATTTAATGAAAATGTGATTATTTAATAAATAATATATAGAAAAATATTCTGGCATTATACCCCTATAAAATAAGTTAGTTCCACACAATTTTAATTAAAACACCCTAATGAATAAAATATATTGGTATCATTAAAATATTCATAGCTCAAGGGATGATTTAAAATTGGTCATGTACCTTTCTATCTTATTTATAACTTGGAAATTCACATTTCCACTATAATTGGAATATATTTATATTCACAACCATTTATTTCAAAAAGCCCCATCAGTTTAGTCTTAGGTGTCTATAGAGACATACCTTCCTCATTTTCATTTTTTAGATTGTGTTTCCAACTAAATACTAAAATCAAAATTATTATGATAATATATAACTAAATCATAGTAAACGATATTGTGAATTTGTAAAGTCAACCAAAAAAATGTCTCCCCCATGAATGATTTATTTCATCCTATGAAACTTTTGGTTTACTATGACATAATGGGAATTTATTAGAACTCACTTGATGTATCCTCTATTATCCATCGTTATTTATTTGTTAGTTTCTCTTTCCAAATAATACATAATAAACATTAATTGTAATCCATCATATTGGATCAAATATAACTTGTGAGATCACCATAGAATATCATCTGTGAGGGTTTATGAAGGTGTTTAGTCATAGGCGCTCTTATCGTGAACCAAATTCAGATTGATTATATACTAGACTAGTATTATATAGGGTGGTTACCCATGGACTAGTATTTTTAGGGTGGTTACCCATGGGTTTATCAATTCCACGTCAGAATAAATATTATAGTATCCAAATAGTTATTTAATTTCTTGTAAAACAACATACTCAAAACATTAAAAATTTGAGGATATAATCATATACATAGAATTATACCTAGGGTAATCAATAATGTTATATTTTCCAAATTATAATAAATAACATAAATAATCCTTAATAATAACTAAAAATTACTCTGAAAACAACTGAGGTTCCCAAAACTCAAGATCTCGAGTTAAGTGCCAAAATTATTAGATTTGACTAAATCATTAGCTCCCCAACCTAAACCTACATTTATTTGTATTCATTATTATAATATAATCATTAAAATTCATTGTAAACACAAAATCTTAACAACATTAGTTTTGGTGTCTTTGAGGACTAGTCACGAACCAAATTTATTTAAAAATAGTCATTTACATTTCTCCAAAATTAAACCACACTGGACCCCCATTATTGAAATCTAATCCATTATACTCATCTTCATAAACTATATAATGGAAACTTTAGAAATAGGTCATATAGAACATGTAGTATGGGGGAAAATGTTGATATTTAATCAAGGGATCTGTAATAACAAAATTATAAACATGAAAATGGGATAAATATCATATTTGAAAGAGATTTGACTAGTAATAGCTGTCCATAGATAATGATACAATCATATAAAATCTCAAAGGTAAAAATATATACTATGGAAAAACAATCGATAATCATGTGATAATAAATTTGATACAATGAGAATAATTATAGGCATCTCTTATGGAATTGTATCATACATCAGAGGAATAGCATAATATAGAGTTTTTTAGGAAACCTAAACACATGGAATAAGTTTATTTTGAGATAATTCAATCTTAACCTCACATATTATTGTGAAAAAAAAATTTCTAAGCATCATGTCAGGAAAAAAAATCTAAATGCTTCATATTATAATCAAACAAATTTAACATGATACATGATATGAACAAAATAAAATACACATAATCCTTGTTGTGAATAAAAAACGATCAAACAGAATATTTTTTGAATAAAAAATCATATTCTATAAGTTATTAAAATACCAAATAATCATTCCCTATTTTGTTAGAGAGAAAAATTCACATTATTCATTTTGTGAAAAGACAAAAAGAACATGCTCAACATCATTATCACATGTGATATATAAACATTAAATGATGAATTGGATGGTGTTAATGTAAAATAGTTTTATTTTTTAAAATATTTTTTTCAATTAAATTTAATTTCATTGATATCATGCATTATATGGAACGTTGAGTTGAAATAAACTGTGATTTAAAATTAAAATATTATTATGGATTGTAATTTCCTTGACATTGGATTGGAGGGTATGAATAGAGAAAATTCAATTATGATATGTTTATTCTATACATGTGTACAACATTAATTAATTTGCCAAAAATAGATTATAAATATTAATAAAAATTATTTTAAAGAATAAACACATTTAAGAAAAATTGTTTCCATGAATGAAATTGTTTTTTATCTTAATAACTAAATTACTCAATAATGGTGATTAATTTTAATGAAATGAATACATTATATATTCAATAATATTATATAAAATACATTGAATATTTTTCATTCCATGTTATATGAATAATATATGTCTTAGAATTAAAATTTTATTTCCCAAAAATCCTTTTTTTTCAATTTAATGTGCTTAGTTATAAATTTATGTATGCCTAATATAGAAATTATGCCTTGAAAATGGATTCCTCATTTTGATCAAGGAGTTTCAAATTTTCTCAAATGTCTCATTTTTTTCAATATAAATAGTTACACTGGTAAAATATATGACAACATGATAGGGTTATTCAGGTTAATATAAGTTTAAAATGACTTATAAGACCATTATTTTTCATATTAATTAATATTTTATGAAGGGTATTTATAAAATTTAATTTTAGACTCCATATTTATTTAATTAAGGGACATATTTCCTTGAAAATTAAATATTTAATATTTAATGCAATGAAACATTCAAAATGTCACTCTTTTAGTTTTAAATTTCTCCTATGTGTACATATACAAAAACAAAAATTTATTATTGAATATAAATGACTATTATGATCTTAATGAAATTATTTTATTTACATAAATATTTTTATAATTAATATAAATTATGTAATTACCTTCAATTATTATGAAATTCATCATCATATTTTTTCATTTATTTAACAAAATATATCTAAAAATATTAAAATTCATATATTGTGAGAAAGATATAGTGTTCCATTAATTTTTTTGATTAGTATGACATTTTAGTGTATTTTTATGGATTATATTGTAACTAAAACATAGTATTTTTGTATTTAAATTCAAATTAAATAAATAGTCTCAAAATGAACATTAATGATATTTATTTAAAATTCAAATTTGTTACATTATTTAAAAATTTTAAAAGTATTGATTGAAAAAAATAAGAATTGTTAGGGTATAAAATTGAATCATTTTTTATTTATGACTTAGTAGTAATATTACAAGTAAAATTACACCCTTTTAAGAGTGAAAATGTTGTTATAATTGTTAATGTTAAACAGGTTAACCATTGGGTTAAACCAAAAGATAATATTTAAAACACCACATAAACCTATACAAATTTAATAAAATGATGGGCTTTCAACCCCATACTATCTTATATTATAATAAATTAATATTTGGATTCATTTAAGATATATTATTACATTATTATATTTTAATATTTTAATAATTTTAAAAAGTGATGCTCTCCTCAATTATTAAATGGAAACCTTGTAATCCATTTTTCACACCACATTGATCCATTTATCTCAACCAACCCCCAAAAAACATTTAAATTTCTATGGAGGAAAAATACAGGTGTGTTTCGTTCTGGTTTTTCAGCCATGAAACGCCCAACAGCTCCATATCCAATTATTGATGGACCTGCTTTCCAAAGGCAGGCGTTCGCCGGATGGTCTGACCAGCAACTCTTAAGAACTCACATTGGTCGAGAGGATGGGAAGTCGGCCTCATCACACCCTTTTTGGGGGGAATTATTTCCTGTTTCGGGACTCTCTTATAGATTTAAGACATATCATATGTTCGCGAATCTTTGGTTTATACCCAAACATAGTATCCATGGATTTAACCTTGGTGGGCAACGATCAGCTGGACGTAGGGGTTCAGAATCATTAATGCCTGAGGATTACCATCCTTCGTTGGATTAATGACCCCGAAGGGCTGGAACTTTCTTGAGGCGGTGCTTGGAGTGGCATGGTGAACAGATGTAGAGATGATCAGATCGACCGGCTGTTGGGCTTGAACCTCAGGGAGGCTTCCTACGTACCTTGATTAGGAAGCGGGGATCAAAGTCCACGTAGTTCGGATATACAGTTTAACATCATTTTGGACGAGGGTAGAACTTGAAGTGAAGTAACAACCGAGTGGTGGGCTTGAACCTCATGGAGGCTTCTTACGTACCCTTCCTAGGAGGCAGAGATCAATGTCCACGTAGTTCGCAAAGGTGTCGGGGATCCGATGTAAAGAGAGACCAGCTGGTCTGATGGGTGGCGGGGTTGAACCTCATGGAGGCTTCCTACATACCATGTCTAGGAGTTAGGGATCAAAGTCCTCATAGTTCACTTTGGCTTGGGGCTTACGCTCTGGGGAAGCCCATAAGAGGATGTCATGGTCGATGCTTACTCTAAGCCCACGTGAGTCATGCTCGGTGTGAGAAAAAAGAGTCAGCAGGGACCAGAGGATCACGTCGCGAACAGTGCGTCCGTGAGAAGCGGGATGGGGCATACGCATGAAGGTGGCCCAGGGTGATGAATTGGGGCTTACACTCTGAGGAGGCCCAGAAGTTCGGGGCTTACTCCGAGATAGACGCCCGGAGCGACAAAGCCCTACGAGAGAGGGAAAGTGGGTGCTCCTGTCCCCATATCCTCTCTTGTAGTCCACGAGTGCTTCCTTCTGATAGGTATTTTAATACCCCTGAGGAACCCTGGACTAGTAGAGGGGCTGAAAGGGGATTCCCGAGCTCAGACTCCACATTATCGTGGGAATGTGACCCCATGAATTCTTCGGGAATTTTCTCAATGGTCGGGGTAACCCCATTGCCCCTGCTTACCATGGGTATGTGAACTCAAAGTGGCGCGCTGATGTGCATGGAAGTTAAACGACATGGATCTGGTGGCTCCGGCGGAGACCTCGGCTCGGGGCCGATGAATAGGCCAATGAGGGAGTAATGAAGGACCTGGATGAATCGGAAAGATTTTACCTTGAACTGGAAATGAGAACACCGAAGTATTTTGCTAGCCACTGAGAGGTATGGGTAGTGGCGCCCCTCGTGTAGTGAAGTTCCACGTGGTTGGAGAAGCCGTCTGCGAACCAGGGTAGTCTGTGGACTAATTGGTGTCCGGAGAACCATGGTGGTCTGCGGCTTCAGGTTCAATCCATAAACTAGGGTGGTTCGCGGCTTCAGGTTCTTTCCGCGAACTAGGATGGTTCACGGAGGGTTCCAGGCGGGCAGCGGCGGCCAAGGGAGGCGCCGATCGGAGGCTCGTCAGTCGGGGCTTCACCCACGTAGGAAAGTGCTACGTGGTACGATGGGTGGGAAAAGAGGCATAAAATCCTTGGTCCGCGGGGAAATCATCCACGAAGGGGGTTTGGTACGCGGTTATACTTTTGTTTTATTTTTAGGTTCATGATTCACCAAATTATTATGCGTTTTCAAATTCATTCTTCATTTATATACCTTCTATGGTTCTCGGGTGCGAATTTCGTTGTTCGTGAAATCTGAGGCCTTCCTTCAACTGGTCTCATTCCTCTGAATCTGATTCCAGTTATCTGATCCCCTTCTTCTTTCCCACTTGGTCTCCTTTTATAGAGTGGGGAAAGAAATGTATATGTGGCCACATGGCACCTTTTGCGGAGGCCCATAACCAAATACCCGGTCCACAGCTGACTCGGTAAATCTGCGATTCGCGGTGGGTATTAAATGCTCCTTCCCTCCGCGAGGTTAACTCAGGGAGTGCTCTACGGCTACGGAGGGTTCCGGCTCTATTCCACGAATGACAGTGTGTGCGGCTTGAACTGGTCCACGCGGTCCGCGGTTGGGGCGGTTCGTGATGGTGAACTGAACTGGCGCCCATCCTGCCTCATGACCGTGGAATCTCTTCGCCTCCATTTCACGAACGACAATGGTTCGCAGAGGGGGTGCCTCGCGGTGCCTGGACATGTTGCGCTTCCATGGACTGGTTCGCGGACCGGTGCTTTGTGTCTCTTCTTTGATTATTTACCCATATTCTTTGGGAGATTTGGGTAAAATTTCATTTTCGGATTTTTCATGACCCTACAAATTCCCACCATCAGAATGGGGTCCAATCGGAATGAAGAAGAGGCCATTCCGATGTAGGGTGGTCCTGAAAAGCGATGAGTGATTGGACAATGCTGTATATTTTTCTTGAGCCATGGGACTCAGCGAGCACAGTTTGACTTTTCCTAGGGTTTTATAGAGAACCCCTACAAACTTTTTGCCTCTTTTTTTTAATGTCCTAATTTTTCTTAGGCTTATATGGTATGGACCCAACGGGTACAACCCGGCTTTTGTTTAGGTCTCCCTTTTCGGGATTTTGTCCTAGCAGGCTTTGTGCCTCTTTCTTTTGTGAGAGGTTTAAAGTCCCACTGACAAGACTATCATTACTGATGTTTTAGGTCAAACAACATTGACAAACTATGGTGGGATGAGGGCCCCGATGGGGTTCAACTGATTAAAATATGTCTTAATACCCTTCAGATGCACGTGGGGGGAAACATGTTTGAATTTGAGCGGCTTGCAGGCCATATCTCAGGGCAGGGGAGTCGTGCCGGCGTACAGAGGTAAGAATAACATTGCCTAAGGAAAACTTTCCTTTGGTATATGGGCCAGGGAAAATCAATATGCAGAGCTGCTGAGGGCATGGTACTCATAGTCATACAAAGGTGTCCATAAGTCAAAGACTAATCCATTTCTTATAGCCAGGGGACTTCATGGAAGTTCGGCTTATGGAAACCACGATGGGTGGCATGGAATATTATGAAAACCACTAGGGCTGACATAGAAGGGGAGTGTGACATCTGAAAGGGTTTTGGGAGCATCCGTACTAATCAGGAGTGTGGTCTGGAGACCACCTCTTACGCATTTAGTTAGCATAAGGGATGGTTGATGTAGCTGGGAAATCATCTGAAATGGAACGACTTCTCATGGTTCTCAGTAATCTCGTCAAAGACGTTCCTCTGCATTCAGGTTGGATTGTGGAAGAGGTTGGTAATCTTTAGCTCAGAGGGTTTCCGAATCCCGGGATGGAAATGGGGGCTCAGAGGCCAAAAGGCGTACGGAGAGAAGCATTTCCTAAAGAAATCTTGCTCTTGGTGGACGGGCCAAGGGCGATCAATATGCAGTGCCATTGGGGGCATGGTATTCATAGTCACACAAAGGTTTCCTTATGTCAATGACTATCCACTTACGATAGCCGAGCAACTTCAGGGAAGTTGAGACATGGATCCACCAAGGGTGGCTGATGAGAGATCATCTTTTTTCTGATTACAGAGTATGGTTTATGATGAGAGGGTGCCTGAATACAGGGGAAATATCTAGACTAAACTTCCAGAGAATGGGTGAAGTAATTCTTTCTCACACTGGTGTGAGGCAGTGGTTCGTGCAGGTCTGACCCATGCACTGAAAGATGAAGAAAAGCCTCTGTTTCTTATTGAACCAATGAAGATTATGACTGTGTAGTTTATCGTCATGTGTTTGGGACATAATCTGTGCAGTTTGGCGTCATGCGGTGAGGACGAGAGGAATTTTTAAAGGTTTCGATGCAGTTTAACGTCATGCAGTGAGGACATGGGCATTTTTTTAAAAGTTTCTATACAGTTTAACATCATGCAGCGAGGACGGCTTCCCTGCAGTTTAACATCATGCGGTAAAGACAGGGATATCATTAAAGGTTTCGGTGTAGTTTAACGTCACACATTGAGGACAAGGAGCATTATTGCGAAGGCTAATCTTCATCATAATATAACTGGGATTGAATACCTCAACATGACCCAGATGTGGAAGGGGGTTGATGGTGTAAATAATGGTTCTGGGGCCTTTGGACCAGGAGAGGTGATATGGGGGCTCTGAGGCCAGTAAGCGTATGGAGCTAGGAAGAGTGTCGCCTGAGGAAAACTTTCCTTAGGTAGATAGGACAGGGGAGATAAATATGCAGAGCCGTTGCGGGCATGGTATGAAGAGTCATGCAAAGGTGTCTGCGGTTCGATAACTTTCCACTTCTGATGGCCGTTAGTGGTCATGACGATCCGCTATTGTCTGATCCACGAAGTCTGTCATCTGGTGAGGAAATATCCAGACATGTTGGGGATATTCATCCTTGGTCGCTATTAAAGCTTAAATATCCCCCTGTGCTGATTTATCTTTCTCGCGGGGGTGTTCCTTTGCTCCATGTAGTTTAATGCCGTGCGGTGAGGACGAAGTACTCCTAGTTTGACATCCATAGAGCTCGGACCATTGGGTGACTATTGTTGCAATCACGTGAAGTATAATTTGGTCAGGTTTTTCTGATATACATAGAACAAGGCGGGGGATGAAGGTCATAAACTGCAACTTTGAGCTTTCATAGATCAGGAGGCGTGGTGTGGGGCTCTGAGTCTAGTTAGTGTATGGAGCTAGGAGAAGTATCGCCCGAAGAAAGATTTACTTTTATGGATGAGATAGGGGATATCATTATGAATATCCACTTAGGGAATGGTATGAATAGTTGTACAAAGGTGTCCACGGGTCGATAACATTCCACTTCCAATGGCCAGGGATGATTATGAGAATCCGTGATTGCTCCCAGTGTAGAGTTCAGCATGTGGGGATAATGGTGTCTGGGTATACAGAAAAAATATTCACTATAATTGTCCATTGAGTCAAAGTAGCATAGTCCTGGATTGATGTTTATTGATGCAGGTCGCTATGTAAACCTCTAACAGACACATAGGCTAGCCAGATAAGGATACCCTCGCAACATCTGGATGTGAAAAGAGGAATGAACTTGTAAACCACTTCTCCATAAACTTCTGGATCAAGAGTTATGGTATGGGGCTCTGAATCCGGTAACCGTACGGATCTAGGAACAGTATTTCCTGTGGAAATCATGCATTTTGTAGATGGGCTAGGGGCTATCAATATGCAGAGCCGCAAAGGGAATGGTATGCATAGTCGTACAAAGGTGTCCACGGGTCGATGACTTTCCACCTCCGATGGCCCTGAGTGGTTATGAAGATCCATAATTATCCGGGTCGTGGAGTCTCATATATAGAAAGGATGTATCCAAATGTGCAAGCAGTATCTCCATATTGTATCGCCAAGTGTCTTTCGTGGGTTGCGATAATGTCCCTACAGTTTAACGTCATGCGGTGAGGATAAACCCCATGCAGTTTAACGTCATGCGGTAAGGACAGAAGTGACCCGACGTGAAATAAAAAGGGGTCTATGCAGTTTAACGTCGTGTGGTGGGGACAACATCCGTGCAGTTTAACGTCATACGGTAAGGAAAAACCCCATGCATTTTAACATCATATGGTAAGGACGAATATATACACCCCGTGCAGGTCTGGTTCGTACACAAGAGAATGGGCATTTTTAACATCATTGTCCGTGCAGTTTAACGTCGTGCGGTAAGAAAGGGAAGTACACCCCACATCGGTCTGGTTTGTGCATGGGGGGAAAGGGCATTTTTTAAGGGGATGGGCCAAGAATGGGTATCCTGGAATCGCTACGTATCCTGCGAAGGAATGAATCAATCCGTACGTAGTTTTCTGGAATGAGTACATCTCGCGCAAGTTTGGTCTATACACAGGGGGTGTGGCATTCTTATTTCTTGTTATCCATGTAGTTTAGCATCGTGGGGTAAGGAAGGACTCCATGCAGTTTATCATCATGGGTGAGGACGTGAATACACCCCATGTATGTCTGATCTGTACACGAGGGAATAGGCATTTTTATTTTTATTCTTGAGGTGGCTGGGCCAGGGAGTAGAATTCTGGCATCACTATGTATCCTGCGAGGGTAGGAATCAAGCCTCGCGTAGTTCTCTGAAAGATCATACGCCCTACGCAGGTCTGGACTGTACACATGAGAAGAGGGAATTTTTTTTGAAGTGGCTGTTCCAGGATAGGGAATCCCAGTGTCGCTACGTATCCCGCAATGGCAGGAATCAAGCCATACATAGTTCTCTGTAAAGATGATACACCCCGTGTAGGTCTGGTCCGTACATAGGGGAATGGGGACATTTGTTTTTGAATTGGCTGGGCCAGGATATGGAATCCCCAAGTCGCTACATATCTTTCAAGTGCAGGAATAAATCCATATGTAGTTCTGTGAAATTCGTGCAGTTTAACGTCATTCAGGGAGGATGGTGTCCATACAGTTTAACGTCATGTGGTCAGGATGAATAAATGAACGCCGTGCAGTTTAACATCTTGCGGTGAGGATGGGGGCATTATTAGATTTCGTGTAGTTTAACGTCATGCGGTGAGGATGAGGTGCTTGGAAGATTAATTTCATACAGCTCTGATGATGTCCATATAGTTTCTATGCGAAATACTTCTTTAAGAATCTCACAATAGTAGGAGCCATGGTGGATTTCCCGTCCATGAAAATCAGGGCATACGCTCCTTTGGAGTAGTCCTTGTGTACAACATATTGTCCTTCCCACTTTGGATCCTTCTTTGCAGGATTCTTGCCAGGTATCATTGGGGTCTGGAGGACCAACACTAATTCTCCTTCCATGAAATAATGGAGGCATACCTTTTTGATGAAGGCTCGTGCGATCCGGTTCTGGGACTCTTCTAGGTGGTGCATAGTGTGCAGCCACTTCTCTTCTAGCTGTTCCAATTCACCTAGCCACTTTTCTATCTTCTTATCATCGGATAATTGATCACAAATGGAAACACGGAGTGAGGGAAGTTGGAGTTCAATGGGAAGGAAGACCTCTGTTCCATACAACAATGAGTACGGGGTAGACCGAGTAATGGTGTGGATTGTGGTTCGATAAGCCCACAATGCATGGAGGAGTTTATCCGGACCTGAATTCGGGTCTTTGTCCTCGATTTTAGATAGGATGTTGGAGATGGTCTTGTTGAAAGCTTCTATCTATCCGTTCGCCACTACATGGTATCAGGATGAGTGGTAGCCTTGATACCATGCTCTTGGTATAGCTTTTCCAACTCAGCAGAGCAGAAATTAGTGTCGTAGTCCATCAGTATGGTATGAGGGACACCAAATCTGGTAATGATATTGGTCTTCACGAAGCTGGCAATATTTCTTGCCCCAAATTCCTTGTGGGGTATGACTTCTGCCCATTTTGAAAAGAAGTCGGTCGCCGTGAGGAAATACTTCAGCTGTTTAGGTGTGGCGGGAGGATATGGTCCCACGACGTCCTTCCCCCAGATGACAAATGGCCATGAGTAATTAGCTTGATGAAGTAACTCTGGGGGCTGGTGTATGAAGTTGGCATGAATCTAGCATGAGTGGCATTTTGGGGTAAAACGCTCGTAGTCTCGTGCCAGTGTGGGCCAGTAGTACCCAAGCCTTCGAACATGATGGGAGAGCTCGGTCCCTAGTTGATGTGCTCCACATGCCCATGCATGTACTTCAATCATGATGGCGACAGTTTCTTCTCCATCAATCCATCTGAGGAGCAATCCTTCGAGGCCTCGTTTTTAGAGGTCCTCTTTCTGACTCGCTCCGCTATATAGGACAAAATTGATTTCCCTTCTCCATACTTGCTCTCGTTCAGCCATGTGGGATGGAAGATCTCCCCGTTGAAGGTAGTTCGTGATGGGGGTCATCCAGCCTGTAGTAGGAGCATATGGCTCTGGGATAGGACTGACTTCATGGATCTCTTCTATCTTAGCTTGTCAAAATGGCAATTCCATTTGACAGAGAGCAATGATGATAACCGTTTCAACCCGGTTTGGGTCGGCTAGGGTTGTGTCCGCTTTGGCTAATGCATCAGCCTAAGCATTTTGGGACCAGGAAATATAAGTCAATGCTGGTTCTGTGGAGAACTCATCCATTAACCCTCGGACATGGTCAAACAAGGGGATCAGCTCCTCCTTTTTAATTGCATAGTCACCATTGACTTGCTTGATGACTAGCTCTGAGTCACCTTTTACTTTAAGGTGTTGTAATTGAGCATGTATTGCGAGTTCCAGGCCTGCAATGAGGGCTTGATATTCCGCTTCATCATTTGTACATACCTCAGATAGGAGGAAGGAATACGGAAAACTGCCTTTTCTTGGGACACCAGTATTATCCCCAGACCCACTTTTTTGAATCTGGGATCCTCCATCCTCTTCCTGATGGGGCTTCGGGACGCACCGTCAAAGTGCATTTCCCATGCTGGGAACTCCTCTTGAACCGAGAAGATATCTTCATCAGGTAGTTCAGCGTCCAGTGTAGTGGTCCCTATTGAAGGTTGCTCTGCTAGAAAGTCTGCTAATGCCTGGCCCTTAATGGCTTTTTGAGGCACAAACCGGATGTCGAACTGTTGCAAGATGACCGCCCATCGGGATAAGCGTCCAGTTAGCATTGGGCGACTGAGGATGTACTTGAGCGGGTTACTCTGTGAGATCAAATGGACCCCATGATGCTCCAGATAATGTCACAGCTTTTGAACCACGAAGACCAAGTCCAGACAGCTCTTCTTGATATTTGAGTATCGATTCTAAGCATCAATCATGGTTCAACTGAGGTAAGATAGACTGTTTTCACTGGCGGCGTCGTTATTCTGTGTGAGGAAGGCTCTCAATGACCATTCTAGGACCTTCACATATAAAATGAGCATCCTCCCTTCGACCGGGGGCATGTGCACCGGTGGGCATAAGAGGTACTTCTTCAAGTTGTCGAACGCCTCTTGGCAGTCATTCGTCCATTGGTACGTGACTCCCTTCTTCATTAACATGGTGAAGGACAAACATTTGCCTACCGGGTTGGCTATGAACCGCCTAATATAGTCTAGGTGTCCTTGGAATCCCCTCAGCTCGGTGAGATTTTGAGGGTGTGGCAGGCTCAGGATAGCCTTCGCCTTCTCAGAGTCGACTTTGATGCCGCGATGGCGTACGATGAAACCAAGGAACATCCATGAGGTAACCCCAAAGGCGCATTTCAAGGGGTTCATCTTCAATCTATGTTGTCGGATCATGTTGAAGAAGGTCTCACGGTCCGATAGGTGATCCGAGCACCGTCTAGACTTGACCACTAGGTCATCCACGTAATATTCAGCGAATTCCCCTAGTAACGGCTTAAAGATCCAATGTATGGAACTCTGATACATGGCTCCGGCATTCTTGAGACCAAAGGGCATGACCCTATAACAGAATACCCCGTGAGGGGCCCTGAAGGCAATGGCTTCATTATCTTCTTGGGTCATCCTGATTTGATTATATCTGGAATAGCCTTCGATGTAGGATAGAGCCTCATACCAGGTCATTGCATCAATTAACAACTCAGTGATTTAAACTGGGAAACCATCTTTCTGACAATGCTGATTAAGGTCTCTGAAGTCAATGCAGATGTGGATTTGTCCATTCTTTTTCTTGACAGGGATGATGTTATCCAACTAAATGGGGTACTAGACCTCCCTGATGAATCCTGCTTTAATGAGTTTATCGACTGCATCCTCTATTTGGCATCATGTGAGGTATGTGTCCTTCTAGCGGCCTGTTTTTAGCCCCGGTGGTCTTCTAGAACGCCCAGGTGATGCTTCACTACCTCGGGATCGAGTCCTAGCATTCCCGTGTAATTCAATGAAATGAAATACTTATGTTTCCATAGGATAGAGGTATATACCTCGTGTTCCTCGGGAGACATGGCCGCGCTAATGAGAGTGGGCCTCAGGTCTTCTTCGGTACCCAGGTTTATTTCCCTGAGCTCGTCCACAGTGGTGGAGATACCCTCCTCAAATGCGGGAGGTGCATCTCTGAGATCTTCCCCCTCTTCATCTCCAAAGTCCTCATCTTCTTGATCTGACAAGGATAGAGTTTCCGCTCTGAGCCTTCAAGGGTTTGAGGGAGAGGTATCGTGGGAATCTCAGCATGAGTATTTGTCCCCAAATCGAGGGTTGGTAGATGTTCCCACGTTTTCGTGCTTGTCCAACGTGGCTGAAGTCATGAGGACATCTGAATGCATGTCCGGACTTAAACTCATACTCTCAACACGGTAGATGGGCAGGACATAATCTCTACCAAGCTGTCTGAGGGGGTCATTGGGGACCATTTCCATGCCATTTGGAGCGGGGATCCAGTTGACGCCGTCGATCAAAGCCTTCTTATTATTTTTCTCATAGAACCCAGTGTCGATATAATGTGACTCAGAGAGCTCGAAAGGGGCCTTGTCGGCGTGCAACGTACCGCTTTGTCCATTGATGCAGTACTTGATAGACTAGTGGTAGGATGAATGAATGGACATGTGCTTATGGATCCATGGCCTTCCCAATAGGGTATTGAATGCCATGATCTTACGGACCAACAGGAATTCCGTGTAGGCTACCAGGTCACCAAAATGGGTCTTTAGCTTAATCATTCCCATTGGCTGCTACTCACTCTTGTCGTAACCTAACAAAGTTGTGGCTGGGGGAATTAGATAGTCCTCCCTGTAGCCCAACTTACATTGTGTCCATAGGGGAAGGAGGTTAACTCCAGATCCATTGTCTATAAGGACTTTCCGAATCATAATACCATTCAGTGTGTCAGACACATATAGCGGTCTGATGTGTCCCTGTATGATGGAATCTTCACCCTAATCGGTGAAGGAAATCACCGCATTGCATTTAGTCGGGTCAGTCTCTGTCCGGTAAATCTCGGCGGCAGCCACCACATCTTGGAATTCCTCGGGGCTGATAAAAGCTTCAATAAGCGCCTCCCTAAGGTCAGCCGACAAACTCATGGCATCCAGGAATGAAAACGTGGCTGGTACTGACGCCAGCTGCTTAAGGATGTCGTATTTTTTCTACTGTGGTCGACTCTTCTCTGTTGGTGGGAGAGTCTTAGCGGATTCATTGGGAGAAGGATCATTTGACGAGGAGGGACCAGCTGCGGGGATGGATGTTGATGGTGTTCTTTCATTTTGAGGACTTGTCATGGCCAGTCTGTTGGTGCACACTAGGCGACCAGACACTTGGTCCTACTCTGGTGTGTATCGCAGAACAACAGGGCCAAAGTGGACGCTTGTGGAGGTGGAGGGGAATTCCATCTTCTACTTAGGCCGGTGAAGTGCTCTCCCACGGGTTTCTGCAATACTGACGCTCTGGGCCGGGGTCCAACCATAGGGTTGGTTTCTGCCGCGGATGCGCCTCCCCTGGTATCCCCTCCCTCTGTGATTCCTCCTCCTGGCTCCTCGTGCAGGGAACTCAAGTTCGTAATCACACCCTTCATTAGGGAATGATTCCATGAGATGGATGACATTTATATAACCAATGATTTTCTCTTCATCCTCTAACAGGTCAACCTAGTCGGTTGTCTCTGATGGTTCCGTTTTGTGGGTTGGTGCCCATGATGAAAAATTCGAGGGCATAAAGTCTGCCAGGGTCAAGAATAACTTTGGCCCCGTTGCGAACTGGTCCTCTTGTGATTTTTTCCTCCTTCGGCTCTGTCTGGATGACCGGCTTGTGGAGGGTTGTGAGGCCGATGATTTCAGCTCTGCAGGTGCATGGGCTGGTGGTGGTAACACCGGCTTCTGTATTTGAGCTCAGATTATTCCCTAGGCTCGGTTAATAGTCTTCTGAGTCATACAGTTGTCAAATTGCTTCCCCTTCTTTCCGGTGACTTTCTGCCACCCCTCCTCTTTGTTGGAGTCGGTGGTAGAGATACATGCCACATGTGCGTGCGGTGGTCCCATCTCGACATGTCCGGAATCTACCATCCTCTATAGGAGGTCTTTGAAGATGAAGCATTCTCGGATACTATGTCCCAACATCTGATGGTAGGGGCAGTAATTCGGCATGTCATCGCAGCCGACTTCTGCAACTCTCCTCGGCTCTAGGAGGAGGAGAAAGTTGCAGTTCATGGCGTCCATGAAGTAGCCATGAACTTGGTCATCTTGGAATGAGTATACTTTTTTCCTTCGTCCCTCAAATTGGTTCTGCTTCGGTCCTCTCTGATCATCCCAATTAGGTTGGGGTGGCCGCTGATATACAGGGGGCCCTGGATGATTTGGTTGATGCTTGAGCGGTGGAGTGGGCACAGGGGCCGGCTTGAGTGTGACAGCGGATGCTTCAACTCTAGGGGCACTTTTCGTAGGAGCCTGTGAGGCTATTTAGGACATTGAATTTGTCAGTTGTAGGGAGTCCTCAATTCTCCAGGCGATGGCTGAGAGATGGTGGAAGCCAGTGGTGCACTCCACTAGTATGAGTGGTGTTCGCAGCTCATCTCTAATATTATCAATGCATATGGCTAGAATCTCATCTTGAGGCATTGGCATGTTCAGAGAATTGGTCAGACCTTTCTATATGGTGATGAAATCTGAGACCCTCTCATTCTCCCTCTGCTTGCAGTTCATAAGATCTCTGACCATTGTTTTAGGCAGCGTTGATCTAAAATGGAACAGGAAATACAGCTCGAGGTCCTCCCAGCTCTTTATCGACTGGGCCGGCAGACTTGTATAGTAGACGTAGGCGAATCCTTGTAAGGTCCGTACGAAGCATCTGAGTTTCAGTACTTCTTGCTGTTCCGGAGTCCCCATCATAGGGTCGCAATAGGATGCATAGTGCATCAAATGTTGCTCTAGATCGCCTGATCCATTGATGATAGGGAAAAAAGGGCTCCCAAAATTGGGTGGAGGTGGTGTGCTTGTCACCCATTCTGGGTAGGGTTTCTTCTCCAGCTGTATCGGAGCGCGTTGACCTACCATCTCTTCCAATCAATCTGTTAGTGCATCGATGGTGTTGGTGAGTCCATGGTTTACATCATGTTGGGCCCGGTCCTGGGCAGGCATAGCATCAGCCAGCACCAAGGGTGCATATTCTGTTCGAGGTACCATCAGAGGGTTCAGGCATACTTTCTACGGTTGCCTCTTAAGTGGAGGGAAATCCTGGTATTCATCATCCATGTTTAAGTTATTGGATGAACCAGGAGCCTCATTGGACAGGAGACCTGATCGTGCTTCATTTGTCGGGGCAAGCCTTAACCTTTGAGATGCACTTGTCGGGAGTGAATGACATGGCTCTTCTTGGGACACACTTTCAATAAGGTGGTTCCTCTTGAGAAGGTCGGCGTTAAGCCGCCTCAATTCGTTCATCTCTTCTTCCAGCCGAGTGAACTTCCCTTCAAGCATGAGTCACTCATTTTTATCGAGATAGGTGGATGGGTTTAGGGTCACCATTCCTTTTTTATTATCCTTGATTGAAGCTCACAGGGTAGGTGGAGGGAGGTTAACTGAAGGGGAGGCCAAATTTAAAGTGGCCCTATGGTTCCGGGTGTGCACCCCTTGGGGTTTGTTGTGAGTCACAGCCTGACCAGAACCGTCGTCTCCTGATCCATCTGGATTTACATTTTCCCCGGTGTCACTTGTGGGGTTAGACTCAATGACGTTGATGAACACATATTATGGGGTGGAGGGGACGTCATCTTGCAAATAGAAATAAGATCTCCCGCGTCTTCAGTTGGACTTCCCTTTCATGTCCTGGGATTGCCATCAGACTTCTTGCAAATGGGTGACGCAGAGATTTATTTGATGCGACCTTACGGTGTGCCTTCCTCTCATAGGGGATGATAATTCAAATGACGGGATAGGACATGAACCTCCTCTTCTGACTATCCTCCCCATACGAGAGAATACCGACTCTCGTGGGGGAGGTTGTTGTTGAGGGGGTAATAATGCCCCCATCCTTGAGGGCTGGGGCTGGCTCCATTCCATGGATGTTGAGTCTCTTCCTGGTTTTATTGGTCATATGGGGGAATTTTTTGTTAAAAATTCCCCCATCCCTACAGGATGGGGTTGACCCTGGATTGCGGCAGTGGCTGAGGCTATCACGACCTACCTGATCTCGTGTGCCTCCATCCAGGGGTGAACCGGATCTGGTGCCGGATTCACCTGTGGATCAGTCCCTTCTGGGGAGGCAGGAAGAGATTGTTGATTGGACTCTCTTAGGAGAGAGGCCTGCTATATGCTCTCGGTGGCCTGATTCATGAGTTTTTGAATGGCTCGTTCCCGCCGGGCCTGATGCCTCTGGGACATACTCGAGGCCCGACTCTGTTGGGTGTGTTGCTTTTCCTGAACAGGGGGTCCACCCGATTTCCGTCTCGATGTGACGAAGTTACATGATAGAATGCCGAATGGGTTTTTCTGGGGTGGGGAGCGGAGTAAAATGAAGTGCTCCGTGTTCCCCCCATCCCCTGATATGGACTCCCATCAGAGCGTCACCGATGAGGTGGCACAGTTCATGCAGTGCACAGAGGCAAGCTGCCTCCATATTCCCTTTGCGCCTCTCGGGGCATTGTTGTCGCTTCGAGGAAAGGGACTCCAGGTTGATGTGATGCAGGAGGTCCCCTATCTTCTTGACGTGGTCTACATACATGTAATAGGGCAGGAAGCTCGACTTCAGCCGGTAGAGGGTCGTCCATATATTATGGCGGATGATGTGCATGCATTATTCCGACAACTCCATGGGTATGTCGTACTGAGAGGTGACTGTGGGCCAAAAAACAACTAGTATATCATTCATGGCCAGTCATTTCCTTAGGTGCAGCAGATCGGCATACTCCTCCGCCAGTGATTCCTCTACCTGGTCAGCCCAACTTAGTCTCTCACTGTATTCAGAGGCAGTGGGACCGGTAGGTATTGAATTGTCTTGTGGGAGATTCAAAGGTGGTTCAGAAGATGAACGCGGCCCTGGAACGACTCCTGATCGAAGAAGGGTGTCATTTGCAACAAACTGGGAATCTGACATACTCGATCCGGTCCTTCTGAGTGCCTCAACATATGAGGGCTTTTCGGTGCTTGATTCAGTAGGAGGAGGACCTACCAGTCGATATAATATGTCATCATGGGGAAGACCTTCACAATGATGGCCGTAATGGAGAGGACTACCATTACTTCCTGATGCTTCATTGCATAGAGGACTTTTGCAGTTCACCCCCTAGGTAGGACCTCCAAGGAAGGTTGTAGTAAGGGGAGGGCCTTCTGGCTGTGTGGTGTTGTTACGGGGAGCACCTTCACAACAACTACCATCATGGTGAGGATGACCATCATGGATTGACGTTCGACGTGCATCCTGGGGAGGACCTTCAGGACATGCTGCGACAAGGGGAGGACCTTCTTGTTTATTGGGGCCATTGCGGGGAGGACCTTTGCAATGGCGTCCATGGTGGAGAGGACTACCGTCACAGGTGTGGTAATGGAAAGGACTACCATTACTACTTCCATAGGGAGAATATCTACAGGATACATCCTGGGGAGGGACTCCAGAATATACCACAATTAGGTAAGGGCCTTCTCATTACTCGATGTCTCTACAGGGAGGACCTCCGTTATCAGGGTGGTGAGGACTACCACCATGACCTGATGCCTGGCTGTGTGGAGTTCTGTGGCAGTGTAACCCCTGGGGGGAACCTTCAGGGAAGGCCACGACAAGGGGAGGGCCTTCTTGTCATGAAGAGACGTCACTACGGGGAGGACCTCCATAGTTGCAACTATGATAGCGAGGACTACCATCATAATCTATGTTCCCACTGCATAGAGAGTGATTGTATTGTATACCCCAGGGAGGACCATCAGGGTGGACCACAGAAAGTGGAGGACCTTATTCATGCTCGATCTTCTGGTCACGTGGAAGGTTTCTGTGACTCTCATCAAGAGAGAAGCTCTCGTGACCAATCATTATATGCCCGTGGGGGAGGCCCCCATGGGTGCTCTGGGGAGGACCTTCAGAGCTGTTGGTATTGACATTACAGGGAGGATATTCGCAAATGCTACTGCCACTCCCATAATATGGTAATTAGTGTGCATGGTTCTGAGCCATTGACGTGTGCTTAGCAGCGTTGGGAACCCCAGCATCCAGCAGAGCGAAGTCATGAACACGCTCTTTATTTTCTAGATACCTTTGGCGCGTTCGGTGTGCTCTTTTTTTGGGTAGTGGGCACCATCTGCTACTAACAACAGCCTTCACCTCCTTTGAGTCCCTATCTTATTGGGTCCCCATGATGTTTCTAGGATACAGCGACGAACATATTGACTTCTAGCAGGGATATATGCCTGCTCTAGAGCATCCACCATGATGGACATGTGTCCCCCAGTTGGAACGAGTGAAGCTGCTCAATCCAGTTGCCCTTGCGTCGCGGAATATAGCTGGAGACCCTCCTGGGCTGAAGCAGGGATACAGATCTACTCTGAGGCCACTATCTCATCTCTTAGATGAGTCCCCTCAATTGGGGAGACGGTCTCATGGGACCGAGTCCTTGCTATTGTCGCCAATGCAATTTTATGATGGCATGTCTGCAAGATATGATCTAGGTTCGATACCCGCTCCTCCATAATTTCCAGGATATATTGAGAGACATATTTGGCTGGAATGAGTATGAAGGACCATTCTGGTATCAGAGTAGTAATATCCTGCTCCGGTCCTCCAGTGGTCAGTTGTTACTGAAAATTCTCCTGTGTTGGGGTAGGTGAATGAGTCTTCCCCTATATCGAGATACGTTGGTTTATCTCTCCGTTGCAGCCACATCGGGGTGGCAGAGTATAATTTCATCCACAGGGAGATGGCCCTGCATATATTGATTTCCCATCATATCGAGTCGATGGCCTGTGTTGGTGAGGAGATGTGCCCGCCTATGATTTTCCACCAGATCTGGGTGGCGAGCTTTGTTGATCACCACCATATCAGGATGGCAGATGTCTGAAGAAACTGTCGGGAGCTGGTCCTTCCTGGTAAGTGTCTTCATGTGTTAGAGATGGGCTTGATGGAGCACAGTGGGGATGTGTGCTGGCTCGTATGATGCCTCCATGTCTGGATGGAGGGCTTGGGAGGATCGAACAGCTGCAGGTTCTTGTTTGTGGTACGTCTCCATGGATGAGTAGCGGAGCTCCTCCTCAGGGACAAGGGTGATGACAGTTCCCCAATTGTACATCGCAGCCCTCGTCGGGCGGTCTGAGGGGCCGGAGCTCAGGGAGCATTGGCATGATCCTCAGGGAAACATCCTCCTCTCCGCGAGGATGTTGAGTAACGGCGTGACCGCGCTGAAGCCTTCTGGTGAGGGCCTTAGAGTGGAACCCTCGTTCAACAGGGATGAAGTCATCAACGTCGACCTCATCCACCTCCCTAAGATAAGAGAGGTACACATTTTACCGTTCCTGGGATAGGCTCCCGAAATGGTTGGAGATAGCAACAGGGGTTTTCTGGATCCGTATTTGCGGTCGCAGCTGGGCAGGCGACTGAAAAATCTTGATGGATTGGAGGGCGTTCAAGGCTGCCTCCACCATTGGGAGAGTAACATTCGTGTGATACTCTCAGATTAGCGCGTCCGAAACCCAGCGTTTAACATGCTGGGTGGGTGACAGGGTCCTCCATTGTTGAGGAAGTCTTGTCCTTACATCGTTGGAAGCGCGCACTTGCATGTTCCATTACGATACCATCGGATCGAAGGGAGTTCTGAAAGTAGTGCCTGCAAAACATTTTTGAAAATACAAGTAGCAAACCCATAAAAGTAGCATCTCATAATCCCATGTGTAATTAATGACATCTCTTGGACCTCCTTTAGATCATAGGGGGGAACTGGGTGATATTAGGTTAAATCCGTCATGTTTAGTTAAAGATTCATGTCGAGTTCACCATTTTTTCGTTCTGGTTTTTCAGCCACGAAACATCAAATGGATTCGTATCCAATAATTTATTTACCTGCTTTCTAAAGGCATGCATTCTCTGGATGGTCCCACCAACGACTCTTAAGAACTCACATTGGTCGAGAGGATGGGAAGTAGGGTTCATCGCACCCTTTTTTGGGGGGGAATTATTGCCTGTTTCGGGACCCTATTATTGATTTAAGACGTATTCATATGTTCATGAATCTTTGGTTCTTACCCAAACATAGTATCCGCGGATTTATCCTTGATGGGGAACGGTTAACTGGACGCAGGGGTTTGGGATCATTTATGCTCGAGGTCTACCATCCCTCATTGGATTAATGACCCCGAAGGGTTGGAACTTGCCTGAGGCGGTTCTAGGAGTGGCGTGGTGAACCGATGTGGAGATGATCGTATCGACCGACTGTTGTGCTTGAAAATCGGGGAGGCTTCCTACATACCCTACTTAGGAAGCGGGGATCAAAGTCCACATTGTTTGGATATACAGTTTAACGTCATGTTGGATGAGGGTAGAACTTGACGTGAAGAAACGACAGAGTGGTGGGCTTGAACCTCATGGAGGCTTCCTACGTACCCTACCTAGGAGGCAGGGATCAAATTCCATGTAGTTATCAAAGGTGTCGAGGAACTGACGTGAAGAGAGACCAGGTGGTCTGATGGGTGGCGGGCTTGAACCTCATGGAGGCTTCCTACATACCCTGTCTAGGAGGCAGGGATCAAGGTCCTCTTAGTTCACTTTGCCTTGGGACTTACGCTCTGGGGAAGCCCATAGGAGGATGTCATGGTCAATTCTTACTCTAATACCACGTGAGTCATGCTCGGTGTGAGAAACAAGAGCCAATAGGGACCAAAGGATCACGTCGTGAAAGGTGCGTCTGTGAGAAGCAGAGTGGGGCTTACGCATGAAGGCAGCCTAGGGTGACGAATTGGGGCTTACACTCTGAGGATTGATAGAAGGTCTGGGCTTACTCCGAGATGGACACCTTGTAACACCCCGAGATTTTATGAAAAATATTCTTTTCATTAATGTCTTGTGTTGTACTCTACACCAAAAGGAGCTTTCACAACACGCATCCTTGACTTGCCTTTCAATAGACACAATCGCGACCTTCCTCGATAGCGTGTGTAGTACGCAATGCCATGTTTCACTAAACAACGATTTGCTATTAAAATATTATTAAAACTAGCCGTTATGAATAGTAATAACCACTTTTTAAATTTTTTTAAAAGTGGACTTCATTTTTGGATTCGGAATATCGAAATTAGCATAGGGTGAAATTTTGTTACTTTTCAGATAACTTTCATATTCTGATGAATAGTGAAAATTACTAAATTTTAATTAAAAACAACTTTTTTAATCAAAATAATTAATATTGATAAATAATTAATTTGATTGGTTTTAAATTATATTTAGAATATATTTTTACAATTTAATATAATGTTGGTCATTGGATGTAATTTCACATTTAAACAAGTTATAAACAAGTGTCAATCTTTTGATAGTTATTATCTCTCAATAACACGCCATTTGTTTTGACGACGGGTATTAATTTTTAAATTAATTAATGCAACTTATATGTTTTGAATTTGGTAAAATAGACATCATTTTTGAGTTCATAATATCAAATATTTCTTAGGCCTAATTTTTAGTATTTTTCTGGAAACTTTCATTTTTTGATGAATAGTGAAACCACTATGTGGTAGTTAAAAAACTGAATTGTTCATAAAAATTAATTTTACCGCTTCTGTGAGTGGAATTTCAAAAATCCGAGAGACACGATTGATGTCAGTAAGTAAAATATGGTTCAATGAGATGGAAATAATTTTTTGGTGAATTGTAACTTTTTACTTTTTTTTACCACGGTTAAAAGTAAATAGGGTAATTAAGGGTAGAAATGATATCATTATTACCCTAACACATGTCCTAATTCTATTGTAAAAGTGTAATTCGACCAAAAACAAACTTAGGAATAAAATATGACCATTTAGGCCCACTTGGATTAGATTAGGACATTTATTATTAATTTATTTAAAGAAGGGTTAAAATAGTTAAAATCAAAGTTTATTTATTAAAACATTTTTAATATGGGGTTATACATACGATAAATTCGACTATAAATATTCATTAGAAATATAAAAAGATTTTGTACATAATGGTATTTTATTTGTAATTTTTAGACATTAAATAATTTTATTTATTTATGACACAACGATGATGCAGTAATTATCTTATTAATGAAATATTGACATAATTGATGTTATAAATACCCAAATAAATATAATTTGAGACTTTTTATGAATTCCACTAAATTTCTAGGTTAATATGACATGTTAGTATTGATTTAATTAACTTTTTTCGAACTTATCATTCTGTTATGATTTTCACAAAATCAATTACTAAATAGTATCAAAATTGACATAAAATAGTTTTTAAAACAAATATTATATTATTAATTGTTATTTTATTCCTAAAAATCTAAGGTTTGTCCAAATGACTTAGATAAGGTTATATATATTAATAATAAACAACTTGGGGTTCGTTTGGCTTCTTATTGTATGTTTATTAACCTTATATTATAAGAACACAAGAAAACACGGTAAAAGTAAAATTATTTAACTTAATGTTAAATCTAAATGGTAAGGTTACAATAGGAACCTAAAATTGTCTAAATTCTATTGGATGAAAGGCTTTAGACCCATAACCACCTTAGCCTTGAAATAAATCAATTTGGATCTATTTAAAACCGATCATGACTTTATAATAAAATAATATTTTTAGTTATTCCAAAGGTGCCCCTCTCCTCCCTTATAAAAGGGCACCTCCTCCCTCTCTTCCTCACACAACTTTGAGCCTTCAAGATCGGCCAACCCCTGAAAAATTCTCTTCTCCACTTCCCTAGAAACATCCTAGAGGTTCTGGTCTTCCTCAAAGACAAATTTTAGTGCCCTAAGAGGAGGTCTCAAAGAGGCACTTCAAAGAAGAGGTAATTTCCGTTACCGATTCATTCACCTTTATTTCTTCTTCCACTTCTTCTTATTAGGTTGTTTCATTATGAAGTAATAACATAAGTATCACTCATATACTGATATGTTATTATATGTATTAAACAACCCTATTTCACCATCTATCCATCCTACGATAAACGAAATCACCGCACGTGCGTACGTATGGAATACCGTCTCCACGACGCGATGAGATTCATTATACACTTTAACCATTCATGAATGATTATAAAGTATATATAATAAGTAATAATGAAATATATGACATAATAATGATACTGTATTTATGTGTATATATATGTATGTCATCTACTTAATTCCGTTCAACTCAATAAGCAAACGAAAACAGCGTTCATGCGTACGTACAGCCTACCGTCTCCATGAACGGTGTATTTCTTTCCATTTACTGATTTATTATATATATGTATATTCTGAAAATATATATATATATATATATATATATCATGTTTTATATTCTGGAATTAAGTAATCATGATCTAAGTAATCATATGAATAATTACAAGTCAAAACACGGACGACAAATGAAACAATTTTTCCCAAAACTCTCTTTAACATGGAATTTACAAATGAACGGGTAATATAAAGTCATAAGTGAACCATATATGATATCATAACAATGAATATGATTCTCTAATAAGTAAATGAAATTATTTAAATCATTATACAGGAGGTTCAGACACTTACGAAGCAAATCAGACCTAAGGTAAGGGAAATATCACAATCTCATTTTTATCCAAGATTGTTTATACTTTAGTATTTACTGGGGTGTATTTTATCATCCACATCCATGTTTCCTGAATATGTAATATTATTTCCATCCACCTACAAATGTTTAAATCTAATTTTACCCTTCGGTGAGTTTTTAGTAAAGAATATGAAAGGAATCTTTTGTCATTTTTCGTACGAGGTACTTTTTGACTTTTCCGACAAAAGTACGAAGAATGTTTTTTTAACTTATACGGCATGAATGGATTTTTAAAACATTATTTCCAAGAAGCTTCCTTTACAAGTTTTCAAGTTTATTTTTAATCAAATTCTTTTAGTTTAAAATTGTATGACATGTTAAGAAAGGAAAAGTGTTTTTGAAGTAGAAAGGATATTTTCGTCAAGAATGAAGTTCAAGTGTTTTATCAAAAATACTTTCCATCTAAGATAATAAAGGGTTATATTTTTATCCCTATTATTACATTGATTTGATTATGTTGTGATGGAATTATTTTTATGAATTCCTTTATCGTATATGAATTGTTTTATGATGTCATGATGTTTAAGATTCCCATTTTTATTACATGGGTTATGAAATGATGTATGGTTTATGATTTTGTGGCACACATAAGAATGGTATAATTATGAGATGGGTGGGACCTATATCTTCCTCCAATGAATTGGGTAAAGATTTTATATCTCATGAGATAGACATGGCTGGAACGGTAGGTTATACCGGTTCAGTGAAACAGGACTGAAACGAGGGTGACTTGGTTCATAAAGGGACTTTGTCCAATAAGATAGTATTGGCAATGAGTCTTGACTAACAAGAAATGATTTTCTATGATTATGTGTGTATGCCACAAAGTTTAATGTTTTAAGTTATGATTATTGTGATTACATTTCACTACCATGATTTATCCCATGTTATGAAATTATGATCTATTTTGCAGGTTAAGATTTCCAAAAGTTATGTGCTTGTGTATACGATGTGATTGATATTTCTTTTGTTTACCCTTACTGAGCATTTTATCTCACCCTTTTATGTTTTCTTTTCCCCAGGATATAAAGAAATGTTTTAGGTAAAAAAAGGGAAGATCTTTATGGGAGATGTTGAAAATCTTTCACCACGATTAGAATATTATATTCCGAGTTTCCAAAGACACTAAAATATTACGATCCTTGTGTGTGTGTTTTTGTTATGTACTAAGTATTCCGCAAAATTAATGTAATTTCCATGTACGTCAGGCTTCGGGTCTCTACAGTTGGTATCAGAGAAAATATTTAGTCAACCATTGGAAACTAGGATGCGAAAACGTTAGTGAGATCCCAAGAGATATTTCTAAGGTATGTCTAGGGATGTTCCTAAGGATAAGTATATGTATAGGATATGGTCCTAGAACTACGGTAAAAATCTTAGAATTTAACCTAAGATGTTAGATATTAAGGGTACTCCCCCTTTACTATGTTGTTTTCCCTAGCATTATTTTTGCCTCTTACACTATTCTTTTTGGGTTTTAGACGATGGCTGGAACCCGAAGGAACCGTGTTGATCAATGAAATGGACAATGCAATGATTTCCCTCCTGAACAAACAAATGTTATGGGAGATGGAGTGCAAAATATTATTTCTATACTTACACAAGCTATGAATCATTCTGGGCTTCCAAATGAGCAGAGAAGGGAACAATATTCTATTGAGTCCTTCATGAGGAAATGTACACCTTCTTTCAGTGGGTCTTCCGATCCACTTGTTGCTGAACAATGGATCAATACCTCTGAAAAGATATTTTCATTTCTTCAATGTTCTGAGCATGATAAAGTCATCTTAGCAGTATATAATTTGGAAGGTGAAGGTTATCAATGGTGGAATCTTATCAAGAATACGAGGCCAAGAGATGAAATTGAGTCCATGGAATGGGATGAGTTCAAGAACATGTTTTTCAGTAAGTACTTCCCTCGTATTCTTCGAACAGAGATGGAAAAGGAGTTTCTTGAGCAGATGTAGAAGGATGATGAATCTGTTGGTAGATACGAACCAAATTTTACAAGACTTGCAAGGTATGCATCTGGCAGTATCATCCAACCTAGAAGTAAAGTTGATCGATTTTTCAGTGGCTTAAAACCAAGTCTTTGAAGGGCATTAACTATAAGAGACTTCAGTAGCTATGAAGAAATTTTGCGTTGTGCTCTCAAGGTAGAAACGGAAGTTGGTATTACTTATCCATCTCATAATTTTGACAAGAAACGAAAGATGGAGTTCTAGGAGAAATCTTAGAATAATGGTGAAAAGAAGATGAGTGTTTCCTTATGCTCAAAGTGTGGAAAGAAGCATGGTGGAGATTGTCTTAAAGGGACTAGAAAATGTTTTAAGTGTGGAAAAGAAGGTCATCGAGCAGCTGAGTGTTGAAGTAATGGAAACATGGTTTCTAATGATGTGAATAAAGAAATGACTGCATAGAACACACCAACAACACTTCATTTCTTCAAGTGCACGGAAATGGGGCATTATGCTAATAAATTCCCTAATCCAAGGGTTAGTGATGATTGACTTGAGCAACCACTTAAGGTAAAGGACAAAGGGAAGTCACATGCGATCACCATTGGTGATGTGGAATATGATAATGATGTGGTGGAATGATTAAGTGTTTATGTAATGGGATTCCAAAATAATGTTGTATCATGGAGTATTGGAATATTTATGTATTGGTCTAATGCGGTATTCAAAGTGATTGAGATATTTTTGGAAATAAGATGATATGCGCATAACGAAGGGAAAATGAGAAAATGAAATGTTTAACAGTATTCATGAGCTCATGATTGATATAAGGACTAAGTGATATCATGGTTTGAGTATATAGAATTTTAAGGATTTTGGTATGTGGAAGTTGTTACCTTTTAACTGCATTCATGTTTTCACTAAGGTTCAATGGGTATTCAAGAGAATACATGATTAAGGCCTTTGAATGTTTGGAATGTGACCAAAAAGATGTATCTTATGATATATGGGGATCAATGATGGTATTAAATCTCTGGGAGTGGACTACAGTATTATGGATAAGCCTAAAGATTGGAATGGATTATGTTGTACATAAGTTAGTATTGTTTGTTTTTAGATATTATTGATGGGATGTTATAGTAATATAGTTTTAGAAAAAAGGACAACCTGCAGGACGGGCGACAACCCATCGCGTCAGACAAGGTCGTAGTAATCAAACCCACAACTGAAGTGTGACTGGCCTTTATCGCCTACCACTGGCCTACAGGAAGTCCCTACTTAGTTGAAACTAGTTTTATTATATTAAGCAGAATGATATATGAAGTATAAGTTCATTTTAGGAACTATATAGGATTAATGTCACTATAGATGGACTTATGTATTTTTTCTAACATTTTGTTTGAGACAGATGGAATGACCCATCATCTATCACATGATCTACTAACACATCACGAATGACAAATTCAACTTCATTTCTTTAAGAGATGAAGTGGAAATTGTCCAAAGAACGACAAACGGTGAGACTATACCAAAATCACGAAAGTATTTCTTCTAATTCCAATTTCATCAACTTTAGGGAAATGATCTTAAAAACCAAAAATGTTGTCCTAGTGCTCTTATATCTGATGAATCAGATGGTACCCTAGATCATCACAAATTTATGGCTTTGTGATTGCTGGCTTTTCCATAGCCATGTTCTCTACCACTCTCCATCAGAACATGATGGTTATATTTCCCTTCGATATACATATTTTCACCTATGTGGAAACCCAGTGATTAGTTTATTTGGGTAACCGTTACATTTCAGAATTTTGTTTTTAATGATTGTTTTTGGTATTCCTTTTTACGATGTGGGTTTCTATAAAAGAAACTTTCGAGTAGTAAACCATTTATAACCCCGACGAATTTCGAGGGCGAAATTCATTTTAAGGGGGTTAGAATGTAACACCCTGAGATTTTATGAAAAATATTCTTTTCATTAATGACTTGTGTTGTACGCTACACCAAAAGGAGCTTTCACAACACACATCCTTAACTTGCCTTTCAATAGACGCAATCGCTAACTTCCTCGATAGCGTGTGTAGTACGCAATGCCGAGTTTCACTAAACAACGATATGCTATTAAAATATTATTAAAACTAGCCGTTATGAATAGTAATAACCACTTTTTAAATTTATTTTTAAATGAACTTCATTTTTGGATTCGGAATATCGAAATTAGCTTAGGGTGAAATTTTGGTACTTTTCAGATAACTTTCATATTCTGATTAATAGTGAAAATTACTAAATTTTAATTAAAAACACATTTTTTAATCAAAATAATTAATAGTGATAAATTATTAATTTGATTTGTTTTAAATTATATTTAGAATATATTTTTACAATTTAATACAATGTTGGTCATTGGATGTAATTTCACATTTAAACAAGTTATAAACAAGTGTCAATCTTTTGATAGTTATTATCTCTCAAAAACACGCCATTTGTTTTGACGACGGGAATTAATTTTTAAATTAATTAATGAAACGGATATGTTTTGAATTTGGTAAAATAGACATCATTTTTGAGTTCATAATATCAAATATATCTTAGGCCTAATTTTTGGTATTTTTCTGGAAACTTTCATTTTTTGATGAATAGTGAAACCACTTAGTGGTAGTTAAAAAACCGAATTGTTCATAAAACATAATTTTACCGCTTCTGTGAGTGGAATTTCAAAAATCCGAGAGACACGGTTGATGTGAGTAAGTAAAATGATGTTCAATGAGATGAAAATAATTTTTTGGTGAATAGTAACTTTTTACTTTTTTTACCACGGTTAAAAGTAAATAGGGTAATTAAGGGTAGAAATAATATTATTATTACCCTAACATAAATCCTAATTCTATTGGACAAGTTTAATTCGACGAAAAACAAACTTAGAAATAAAATATAACCATTTAGGCCCACATGGATTAGATTAGGACATTTATTATTAATTTATTTAAAGAAGGGTTAAAAGAGTTAAAATCAAAGTTTATTTACTAAAACATTTTTAATATGGGGTTATACATACGATAAATTCTACTATAAATATTCCTTAGAAAGATAAAACTATTTCCTACATAATGGTATTTTATTTGTAATTTTTTGACATTAATTAATTTAATTTATTTATGACACAGCGATGATGCAGTAATTATCATATTAATGAAATATTGACATAATTAATGTTATAAATACCCAAATAAATATTATTTGAGACTTTTTATGAATTAAAATAATTTTATAGGTTAATATGACATGTTAGTATTGATTTAATTAACTTTTTTTGAACTTATCATTCTGTTATGATTTTCACAAAAATTAATTACTAAATAGTATCAAAATTGACATAAAATAGTTTTTAAAACAAATATTATATTATTAATTCTTATTTTATTCCTAAAAATCTAAGGATCGGCCAAATGACTTAGATAAGGTTATATATATTAATAATAAACAACTTGGGGTTCTTTTGGATTCTTATAGTAAGTTTATTAACCGTATAGTATAAGAACACAAGAAGACATGGTAAAAGTAAAATTATTTAACTTAATGTTAAATCTAAATGATAAGGTTCAAATAGGAACCTAAACTTGTTTAAATTCTATTGGATGAAAGGATTTAGACCCATACCCACCTTAGCCTCGAAATAAATCAATTTGTAGCTATTTAAAACCGAACTTGACTTTATAATAAAATAATATTTTTAGTTATTCCAAAGGTGCCCCTCTCCTCCCTTATAAAATGGCACCTCCTCCCTCTCTTCCTCACACAACTTTGAGCCTTCATGATCGGCCATCCCCTGCCAAATTCTCTTCTCCACTTCCCGAGAAACATCCTAGAGGTTCTGGTCTTCCTCAAAGTCAAATTTTAGTTCTCTAAGAGGAGGTCTCAAAGAGGCGCTTCAAAGAAGAGGTAATTTCCGTTACCGATTCTTTCACCATTATTTCTTCTTCCACTTCTTCTTCTTAGTTTGTTTGATTATGAATTAATAACATCTGTATAAGTCATATAATGATATGTTGTCATAAGTATGAAACAACCCTATTTCACCATCTATCCATCCTACGGAAAACAAAATCACCGCGCGTGCGTACGTACGGAATATCGTCTCCACGACGCGATGAGATTCATTCTCCACTTTAACCATTCATGAATGATTATAAAGTATATATAATAAGTAATAATGAAATATATGACATAATAATGATTCTGGATTTATGTGTATATATATGTATGTCATCTACTTAATTCCGTTCAACTCAATAAGGAAACGAAAACAGCGTTCATGCGTACGTACGACATACCGTCTCCATGAACGGTGTATTTCTTTCCATTTACTGATTTATTATATATATGTATATTCTGAATATATATATATATATATAAATCATGTTTTATATTCTCTAATTAATTAATCATGATCTAATTAATCATATGAATAATTACAAGTCATAACACGGACGACAAATGAAACAATTTTACCCAAAACGCTCTTTAACATTGAATTTACAAAAGAACGGGTAATATAAAGTCATAAGTGAACCATATATGATATCATAACAATGAATATGATTCTGTAAAAGGTCAATGACATTATTTAAATCATTATACAGGAGTTTCAGACACTTACGAAGCAAATCGGACCTAAGGTAAGGGAAATATCACAATCTCATTTTTATCCGAGATTGTTTATACTTTAGTATTTACTGGGGTGTATTTTATCATCCACATCCATGTTTCCTGAATATGTAATATTATTTTCATCCACCTACAAATGTTTAAATCCAATTTTACCCTTCGGTGAGTTTTTAGTAAAGAATATGAAAGGAATCTTTTGTCGTTTTTCGTACGAGGTACTTTTTGACTTTTCCGACAAAAGTACGAAGAATGTTTTTTTAACTTATACGGTATGAATAGATTTTTAAAACATTATTTCCAAGAATCTTCCTTTACAAGTTTTCAAGTTTATTTTTAATCAACTTCTTTTAGTTTAAAATTGTATGACATGATAAGAAAGGAATGGTGTTTTTGAAATAGAAAGGGTATTTTCCTCAAGAATGAAGTTCAAGTGTTTTATCAAAAATATTTTCCATATAAGATAATAAAGGGTTCTGTTTTTATCCCTATTATTACATTGATTTGATTATGTTGTGATGGAATTATTTTTATGAATTCCTTTTTCGTATATGAATTGTTTTATGATGTCATGATGTTTAAGATTCCCATTTTTATTACATGGGTTATGTAATGATGTATGGTTTATGATTTTGTGGCACACATAATAATGGTATCATTATGAGATGGGTGGGACCTATATCTCCCTCCAATGCATTGGGTAAAGATTTTATATCTCATGAGATAGACATGGCTGGAACGGTAGGTTATACCGGTTCAGTGAAACAGGACTGAAACGAGGGTGACTTGGTTCAGAAAGGGACTTTGTCCACTAAGATAGTCTTGGCAATGAGTCTTGACTAACCAGAAATGATTCTCTATGATTATGTGTGTATGCCACAAAGTTTCATGATTTATGTTATGATTATTGTGATTACATTTCACTGCCACGATTTATCCCATGTTATGAAATTATGATCTATTTTGCAGGTTAAGATTTCCAAAATTTATGTGCTTGTGTATACGATGTGATTGATATTTCTTTTCTTTACCCTTACTGAGCATTTGAGCTCACCCTTTTATGTTTTCTTTTCCCCAGGATATAAAGAAATGTTTTAGGTAAAAAAGGGAAGATCTTTATGGGAGATGTTGAAGATCTTTCACCACGATTAGAAGATTATATTTTGAGTTTCCAAAGACACTAAACTATTATGATCCTTGTGTGTGTGTTTTTGTTATGTACTAAGTATTCCGCAAAATTAATGTAATGTCCATGTACGTCAGGCTTCAGGTCTCTACACACCTAGAGTGACAAAGCCCAGTGGGATAGGGAAAGGGGGTGCGCCTGTCCCCATCTCCTCTCATGCAGTCTATGAGGGATTCCATCTGATGGGTATTTTAATACCCCCGAGGAGCCCTGGACAAGTGGAGGGGTAGAAATGGGATTCCCAAGCTCAGACTCCACATTACCGTGGGAATGTGAACCTAGGAAGTCTTCGGGAATCTGCTTAAGGGTCGGAGGAACCCCTTCCCCTACTTTCCATGGGTATGTGAACTCAAAGTGGCATGCTGATGCGGCTGGTAGTTATACCACACGGATCTGGTGGCTCCAGCGGAGGCCTCAGCTCATGGCTGATGAATAGGCCAATACGGGAGTCGCAGAGGACCTGGCAGAATCATAAGGATTTTACCTTGCTCTGGAAATGAGAACACCGAAGTGTTTGGCTAGCCACCGAGAGGTATTGGTAGTGGCGCCCCTCGCGTGGGGAAGTACCATGTGGCTGGAGAAGCTTCCTGCGGACTAGCGTGGTCCTTTGACTGATTGGCATCCCGCGAAATAGGGTGGTCTGTGGCCTCAGATTCATTCCTCGAACAAGGGTGGTTCACGGCTTCGGGTTCATTCTGCGAACCAGGGTGGTTCACGGAGGGTTCCAGGCGGGCAGTGTTGGCCAAGGGTGGCGCCGATTGGAGGCTCGTCGGTCAGGGCTTCACCCACGTAGGAAAGTGCTACACTATACGACGGGTGGTAAAAGAGGAATAAACTCCCTGGTCCGCGGGGAAGTCAACCTCAAAGGGGGTTTGGTTCACGGTTATCATTTTTTGTTTATTTTTAGGTTTTTGGTTCACCAAATTATGATGTGTTTTCCAATTCCTTCTTCATTCATATACCTGTTGTGGTTCGCGGGTGGGAATTTTGCTGTTTGCGAAATCCGAAGCCTTCCTTCAACTGATCTCCTTCCTCTGAACCTGATTCAAGTTCTCTGATCCCCTTCTTCTTTCCCCCTTGGTCTCCTATTATAGAATGGGGAAAGGAATGATTCTGTGGTCACACGACACCTTTTGCGGAGGCCCATAACCAAATACTCGGTCCACAGCTAACATAGTAAATCTGAGATTCGTGGTGGGTATTGAACACTCCCCCCCTCTGTGAGGCGAACATAGGGAGTGCTCCGCAGTTGAGGAGTGTTCCGCCTCTATTCCGCGAATGACAGCGGGTGAGGCTTGAACCGGTCGACGTGATCCATGGTTGGGGCAGTTCGTGACAGTGAACTGGACTGGTGCTCATCCTGCCTCATGACCGCGGATGCTCTCCTCCTCCATTTCACGAACGACAATGGTTCGCGGAGGGGGTGCTTCGCGGTGCCTCGGCCACGTTGTGCTTCCATGGACCAGTTCGCGGACCTATCCTTTGTGTCTCTTCTTTGATTATTTGCCACAATTCTTTGGGATATTTGGGTAAAATTTCCTTTGTGGATTTTTCAGGACCCTACAAGATGTTATACTTCTCATAAATCAATCCTAGTTATCATTATGAGGAGATCTAATGGATTTATCTTAACGAATAAAATGATCAAACATGAATAAATGAAATTAGACTTGAGGTAAGAAATGTTTCCCTCACTTTTACTTCCATGGGACGTAGTCCATATTCAACATGTGATTATTTTGTGTGGATTATATAATTACGATGTATTTCTTTTTTTAATATCATGATAATAATTAGATATAAATTTCCATATGAGGTTATTTCTTTATTGGGTATTATGATTCAAATGTTACCAAAACAATAAGGGGATTATGTTACATTCTCATTGTTTATCAGGATTTTTTATGATTAAGTTTTTGATATTGAATTATTATTACATACCTCTCTATATACCCAATAATTTTTTAAGTCATTATTTATTTAATTAATGTACATGTTTTCCTTTAACTTTTATCTTTTTTATGTATAACACTAAAAGAATGATTTTAAAGAAAATAAACTTTATTTCTCTCTTTCTTAAAAATTAATTTCTCTTCACTGTCCATTCCTTACCAAAAAAATAAGGATTTTTTATATTATACTATTATTTTTTGAAGTTATTTTCACCCATGATTTTAATTATACAAAAAGGTTTTACTTAAATCTTTATGTCCTTTTCCAAACAAGGTACTTTTTAACTTTTCACAAAAATGTAAAATGAATTTCTCAATTTAACTTATACAGAATTATTGGAATTTTATGTTATCATTAATACTCAATAATGTAAATATTCATTAATATTTATCCAATTATATTTTAAAATACGTGAATTTTGAATTTTTTGGGAATTTTTTTTAAAAAAATTTATTTTTAAAGTGGAAACAATATCTTCCTCATGCTTGTTATAATGATATTATAATGTAATTTCTATTCTTAAAATACAAAAAAAACATTATTTCAATTATAATTTATTATGGATATTATCCACAGATGAAATCATTATTCATTCAAAAAATCGTTTCTCCCAAATAAATTATGTTTTATGTGGTCCCTGAATTATATATCCCCCTAATTCATTGAGTAAAATGGACCAATCATGATATAATAAACACTATAATGAAGATTGAACCATGTTCTGTAAGGGATTTTTTCCATAATGATAGTCTTGGGATTCAACCATGGATATTAAAATGGTTTGGGTAATGAAACCAATAAATTATGATTGTATGACCGTGATACTTGACTACTAAGGATATAGTTCTCTATGCTTGTCTGTATTCCAAAAATCCATGTCTTACACTAATGTTATTATTTAATGGGTCATTTTTTTAGGATTTAAAAGAATGTAAAATTATTAATATAATTTTCTCTCATTTAATTTTTTTAAATTACTTTATAATTATGTATTTATTAAATTATCATTTTTTAAATGAGTCACCATTAAAATGAGTCACCATTGAAATGAGTCACCATTGATAGAAGTCACTATTGAAATGAGACAACATTGAAAAAAGACACCACAGAAATGATTCACCATTGATACGAGTAATAATTGAAATGGGTCATCATCAAATCGAGTCACCATTGAAATGGGTCACCGCTGAAATGAGTCACCATAAAAATGATTCAACGTTGAAATGAGTCAGCCTCAAAATGAGTCTCTGTTAAAATGAGTCTCCATTGACATGAGTCACCTTTGAAATTATTCACCATTAAAATGATTCAAAATTTAAATGAGTCACTATCGAGATGATTCACCATTATACGAGCAACTGTAACAATCCACTATTGGCTTCATACAATGGTAGGTCTGTAAGCCACCCAATAGTAGATCGGTAACTCATCGTTGGGTAACAAAAAGTGAGTAAATATTTATTTTTTATAATTTATCCTTTCTTATCATTGATAATTAAGATGATGTTAGTTTTACAAAAATAGATTTAGTCATTATTAAACAGACGATGGAATTTAAAATGAGTCATCGTTTCTCATCCACCGTTAAAAAATATTCGTTTTCCAATTTTTTTCAATAAAATTTAATTTTATAAAACATTATTATTTGAATGAATGAATAATATTTTTATTATTTCATTATTTAAATTATTATTTAAATTTGTACATTTTTTATAATAATTTATACAAGAAGATTAATATTTTATATAATGCCCTATTTTAATGCATATTTACTGCATGTTGGAAACAATTTTTTCAATTTATTAATTAAAATGTTTTTAAATTAAAATTTAATTAAAAGTGAGTTAATATTTATATAAATTGTTTTGATTAATTTTTTATGTTATTATATAGTTGGATTGTTTTATATTTGATTTCACAATGTTATTTAAATACCTTTTCATAACAAAATTATTTAGTTATTTTAAAAAGTTTCATGAAGTAAGTGAATATTTATACATGATTTTTTTATTTAATTATCAA
Organism: Viscum album; assembly: GCA_963277665.1. Classification (NCBI taxonomy): domain Eukaryota; kingdom Viridiplantae; phylum Streptophyta; class Magnoliopsida; order Santalales; family Viscaceae; genus Viscum; species Viscum album. The sequence continues at coordinate 1,992,872,978 of OY728161.1, read as the reverse complement.
ATGTTCCTAGGTAAATTTTTAGAGGGAATAACATAAAATGGTTTTTAAGATCATTCGAAATATGCTGAAAACATATAAATGGAGAACTGTGTGATACATCAAAAATACCTATTACGCTCAAAATTGATTCACAATCATCTGCGACATCTTCCATCTCTTATGATCATAATACCGAATACATATTCTATATATATTCCTTCAGGTGACCCATGATCTTGTGCTACAAACATTAACAAAAATCATGTCATCTACTATTTTTCATTGTTTTTGTTTAAATCAATTAATTAAATAATCATATATTTGTAAGTATTCTATGTCCAATTTATCCTCTTCCCTTAAAAAGAATATTTTCTCATTATCTATTTATTCTTGCACCCAAAATGATGGCTAGGGTTGTGACTACCAAAAAAAAGTAAAGGAAATAGACAAGGGTAGTCCATTGTAGTGATGATTGGGTTGTTCATTCAAGTATTATAAAAGGAAGATTCTATAATTAGTTATCGAACTATTAAATGAGAAATTTAGTGGGCACCAGTTTCCTTGAAGAGTACTGGAGATTGATTATCAGACCATGATATTTAGTTTCGAACCAGTATAAAAATTATTTTTTTTTGTGTTCTTTATTTTTCACTCCATCCATTTTGTGAAAGAGAATGATTCCCCCATAAGATTTTATTTTTATAAATTCTGATAATTTATGGTTATTATGATCAACAATTTTAAATGACTATTCACACGCAGTAGTCTTTTTATCATATATACTTATAACAATCCAACAATTGGTATCAGAGGAGGATTAATTTTTATAACTGTAGGTATTCATTAAATATAAGTATTTTAATACTTATTTTTTATTGTTGTGCAAACCCAAAACACTAGAATTAGTAATATATGAATCAAATGAAGAAGATTAATATTAAAATGGATGGTATCAATACCAATGATAGATGGATACCACAAAAACCTTAGTTCATTAATGGGAGTGACTATGGTTACTGGAATGAGAGGACAGATGCTTACCTGATGCAACGAAGTGTTTAACACTATATGATAATGGATAAAGAATACAAGTTACCTCATGTTGATCTAGAGACTCTTACAAGTAATGATATATCTAGATATGAATTACATTACAAGGTAGAAAATATGTTGTATATTTCTATTAGTAGTAGTGTATAGATCCATGTATCATCCTGTAAGATTTCCCATGACATATTGATGATTAAACATGTGACCCATTATCTAAATAACAAGATAAATAGAACCATGTTGAGAATTCTCTAAGAAGAATATGAAGATTTGAATACGGTTGATGAATAATATGCTAACAACATGTTCAATGGGTTAATGAACATCAATAATGGGCTGAGTGGTCTCAGTGTACCATTGAACAAGAATTCCAAAGTAGAAAGGGTTTTGAGAGCACTTCTGAAGAGTTTTCATGCAATGAATGTGTCCAACTTTGAGAGTTAGGACTTCAAAAAATATACTCTGGATTAATTGATTGGCTCCCTACTTTTTTATACGTTTGAGGAAAAAACATTACTGATGAGGAGTCTACATAAATAAAAGGTATTTCATTTAAATATAATGTTTTCTATACTATGGATGCTTTTTAATTTGAGTGTCAATATACTTTCAAGGTGATGGCCTACTTTAGTAATAAATTTCTCAAGTGCATGAAAAACAATTGTGGGATGAGTTTATTTGAGAATAAATTAAGAAAGGAAAATAAAAAGGGAAATAATACCAATAATAATGATGTTTCCAAATTAAAATGGTATGGATGTAGTAGGAAATTTTATATAATAACTGAAATACCTAAACACATACAATCGAGGAAAAATAAATATAAAAGAATGAAATATAAACATGCTATATTTGGTTGACGGGAATGCTCATATACTTCCGAAATTAATAATGATTCTGGATGTGAATAGGAGATAGGGAACTTAGCCATGATGGGTATTCATTAGGAGGTAAATAAAATTCCTTCTATTCATTTAATATCTCCTGTTATTAGTGATAAAAATTAGTTATCTAGAAATGAAACTTAAATTATTTCTGATTCATTGTATTATTTTGATTATAAAAATAAAAAATCAAATAAAATGATTAATGAAATTGAAGAAATAAATAATTGTGGAGAGAGATTAATTGAAAATTGTATTTAATAATAATCATAAAACATGATGTTCTCAAAAGAACATATTTCTTTTAAAAGGAAAATTGAAAATTTTGAAATATGTAATTCCTCGAATAGTAATTCTAGAGATGATCAAAGTTATTAACATCCTAAACTAAAGGATGAAAATAAAAGAATTACAAATTTTCTTTTTGATAATGATAATGATAAATATAGAAGATTTAACTTGACTATTAAAGACTTAAGAAATGTGGAAGATAAGTATAAGAAACATAAAAATGAAAAAAAACTACATTGAAAAATACTCCATCTAGTATACATGAAAATTAATTTTCAGGTTTAGAAACTATTAAAAATTAAAACATTTCTTTAAAAGAATAAGTGGATAATTTTGAAAAGGAATTCTCCACCATTTTAATTGGTAAAACATAGTATGACAATATGATGTCTTCAATGAGAATAAATCTTAATAATAATGTTTTTGGTTATAATAGTTTTACCCCTAGTTTTATTATAACTACTTTTGATAAAATATCCAAATGATGTATTTCAAGTGTATCATGTTTTAAATGCCGAATGAAAGGAAATTATTCCAATGAGTTTTCACTAGTATTCACCCAATATTTTGGGAAGAACAAAACATATATTTTTAATTATTTACTTTTGAATAAACCCTTTAATAAATGATTTAAATATGTATGGGTTCCAAAATTTTCTACTACTACCCCAATTGGACCAAAGATGGAATTGGTGCAAAAATGTTATATATATTGATTAATTGTAAGAAATATGGTTGGGGAGTCTCATAAAGTCAAGGTGAATAGAAAGTGGATGCTCTAAGAACATGACAGGTGATATTAGAATTTTTCTATCATATAATACATTTGATGGTGGCCATGTCACTCTTGGAGACAAATTTAAGGGATAGATTAAAGGTAGGGGTGAGGTAGGTTTTCATAAAACTACAATAATTTCAAATGTAGTATTTGTAGATGCTTTGAAACCAAATCGTTTATGTATATCAAAATTGGGTGATGATAGTTCTAATGTTGGTTCTCAAAATGATGAGTGTACAAATAAGAAAAAGAACGTAGTTTTATTTTCTGCAAATAGAAATGAAAATGATTATTCATTTAATCTATTTGAATTAGATAAAAAAAGTAAAAGTGTATGAATGCTGTAGAAATAAATAAAATGCGATGTCATATAAGTATTCGTCATGAAAATTTCATTTTGTTTCACTAATTGTAAAAATATGAACATGTTATGCATTTACCAATACTCCAAACAAGTATTTCATATCTGTGTGATATGTGATTAGAAGTTAAAAAACACAAAAAAATATATAAATCTATTAATGCAGTTATTATTGTAAAATAATTAGAACTAATTAGTCTTGAGTTTTTTGGACAAATAAAATTTTCATGTTTAGGTGGTAAATGAAATGCCTTTATTATTATAGATGATTATAATATATTTTTTTGGATTTATTTCTCCTCTCATAAAAATTAAAATTTTACCAAATATTCATCATTCTATAAACATATTAATAATATCAAAAATACATCAATCCTTTCTATCATAAGTGATTGAGGTGGTTAGTTTTTGAACATAGGGTTTGAAATTATTTGTGTATATAATAGATATAAACATTTCTTTTCATCCCCTAGGACACCACAAAATATTGGTGTTGTGGAAATAAAAACTAGTTCCATTTAATAAATCGCTAGATCCATGCTTATGGAATATATTTTTTATAATATTTTTGGGTAGAATCCGTAAATATATCTTTCCATGTGTTAAATAAATTATCTATTATACAATTTTTAAATTAGGCCCCTTATGAACTCTTGAAAGGTTATAAACCAAAAGTAGGATATTTTAAGGACTTTTGGTGTAAAATGATTATCTTAAATACTAAAGATAACATAGATAAATTTGAATCCAAATTAGATGATGGAAATTTAGTTAGATAATTAGGTACTATTAAATCTTTTAGAGTTTTCAATAATGTTTCTTTATTTGTTGAAGAATATATGCATGTAAAGTTCGATGAAACAATCCCTAAAAATATGGATTTTGGTTCTTTAACTAAAAATTATGAATGTTGAAATTTTCATTTTTGTGAAGATAATAATCATGAAAATGATAATGCATTAGTAGAGGGGTAGCATTCTTCTATTAATACTGATCAAAAGGAATGTAAAACTCTTAAATATCACAACATTGATATTGGAATTGGGCATGTTTAATATGGTATTAAAACCTTAAAATATTTTATAAATTATTGTTTTAATTATTCTTTTTTAAATGAGTTTTTTCAACTAATATTAAAACTGATTTAGCTGATTCAAATTGGATTAGTGAAATGCATGATGAATTAAATCAATTTGAAAGAAATAAAGTGTGGGACTTGGTTGGTTTGGTAAAAGAAACTAGGTTATAGGAACCCAATGGATTATTCAAAAAAACATGATGTGGTTTGAAATATAGTTATAAAAAATCTATACTATTAGATTAATAATATACCCAATAAGAAGGAATTCACATTGAAGATTGGTTTTCTACTATTTAAATGTATATTTCAATTTGAATCCTACTATCATTTTGTAGTTTTCAAATTTTATATTTTTTAAAATTGGTGAAGACATTATTTACTAAATAGAATTATTTTAGAGGAAGTTTATTTAAGACAACCACCTAGTTTTGAAAAATGGGATTCTCCATATCATGTTTACGATCTTCATAAAGCCATGTATGGTATCAAACAAGATCCAATAGCCTGGTATGACAGACTTATATTATTTTTACTTAAATAGGATGTTGTTTAAAGTATTATTGATCCATACATATCGATAAAAGGAGTATTAAATTATTTATTGATTATTCAGTTTTATGTAGATGATATAATATTCAGTTAAACAAATGATTCTTTAAGTAATGATTTTTCTAATCATATGACTAGTGAATTTTACATGATCATGATTGAAGAATTAAATTTTTTTTCTTGGATTAAAAATTAATAAATGGATGGATGGAATATTCACAAATGAAGATAAATATGAAAAATATCTTGTAAAACAATTTAGTTGAGAATCTATAAATGCTATGAAAACACCCAAAAGCACTAATTTTAAGTTAGACATGGATGAATCTAGTAAGTTTTTTTTAACATTAATCAATATATATTCATGATCAGAAGTCTTTTATATGTCAATGATTCATGTTTGGATATCATGTTTTCAATATTCATATGTTATAGGTTCTGATATAACCAAAATCAAAGTTACTTAACATATTTTAAATGAACAATAAGATACATTAACAGTACAGTTAGTAGTGGAATTTTTTCATAAAAATAAAACTATTTTCAGGTAATATCTTACTTTAACTCCAAAATTATGGATTAAAGACTTATCCAAAAGAGTACCTCAAGTATGTGTCACATTTTAAGTAAATTATTAATTTTTTGGAGCTCATGGAAATAACTATCAATATCACCTTGACCGTGAATAGTAAAATTTTATTCAAAAAAGAAAAAATAAAACTGTAACGGCCCACCGGGAAAACCGAGGCTTGCTAGAAAAGTGGCTATAGGGGGTGAATGAAATGGATTCTGAGGGAATCCCCATGAATAATATTAACCCCCATCAGTGTCAGAATATCCAGGCTTTGAAAATAAACACGTTCCGAACTGGGGAAGATAATTGAGGACCAGTCATCCGCGAACTTGTTGCCTTCCCGCCAATTATGAAGCACACTGGTATGGGCTCCTATAATGCCACGAAAAGCCCTGACCACGTATGCTACCGACCACAGAATCAACCCAATTCCACAGAGGGCATTATGCAGCACCATTGAGTTAGTTTCAACCTCATAAATATGTAATCCCCTCTGGCCACAAAAACGGATACATGCATGCATGACCGTGTCTTTTGATTGAAGGGATGTCCCTTGACCCAACCGAATAGAAAAATCCATGTAGACCGACCATGCGCTATCACGAACAACCCCGCCTCCCTGCAAATCCCTGGAGTCACACAATCCATCAGTTTTGAGTTTCAGACCCCTTGACAGAGGATTGCATCAAATCCATCTTCCCACGAACGTTCCACTGCCCACCTGAGGGGGGGGGGGTCCCTGAACCAAACCTCTGAAGGGACGGAGCATCTCTCCATTTTCCCTGAAGACTGGTCAAGCCTACAATCAGGCTAGAGGTCCTCACAATGATCTCCTGAATCGAGGATACCTTTCCCTCAAAGATCTTCTTGTTCCTCTCCTGCAACATACTCCAACATCTGGTATGCAAAACCCCCGGGTGAGCCCACCTTTCTGTGCCTCCGTTCCCTTCACCCTGATACCAACATTCCAAGAATTGTTGATCTTCCATTGACGAAATGTCTATCTCTTTAAAATCATCGAAGTTTCCCCACACCTCACGTGCACATTTACTTTCAAAAAAGATACGGCCATAACTCTCATGCACATGGCACTGGAAGCACACGCATCTGGTAGCCAGTTTCACACCACAACGCTTGATTTTATCGTCTGTAGGCAGAGCCCTATTCTTGATCCTCCAGGTGAAGAATTTATATTTGGTGGGGATACTGTTTTTCCAAAGGACCTCATTCCAGGGATTGGTTTTCCCCTAAGTATGTTGCTGCTTCTAGATGTTGTTCCCAGAGAATATGGTTTAAACGAACATTGTATGATTTCAATATTTGTTTTGATAAAATTTCAATATACTCTGATAATTATAGTTATATTTCTATTTCAAAAATTCCTCTTCCACATTCTATAACAAAACACAGAGATGTTAGATTTTATTTCGGGAAATATCTTATTAAAAAAGTAATATTTTCATGGAATTTATTCCCACTCATAATAAATTAGAAAATGCATGCACAAAACCCTTAGATTCTTATAAATTTGAAAAAAATAAAATTCTAATTAGGTATGTTAGATGCTTAAAAGGGGGAGTTTTTTCATAAAATAAGATTACATTTTTCTAAATATGAAAAAGGAGGAGATTTATGTTGAAAATTTATAATTATTAATTTACAAAGGGGGGATTTTTAAGGCTTTAAAAATTTGTAAAAGTATTAAATTAAATTTCTCCCTTTTTAATTATTTTTTGATAAATGACGTTATAATTTTTTGTTCATTAATTTTTCAAATATATATTGTTTGAAACCAGTAACCATGGAAATGAGTCGCTGTGGAAATGAATCACCATTTAAATGAGACACAATTGAAATTATTAGCCATTGAAATGAGTCACCATTGAAATGAGTCACCATTAATGTGATCCACCAATGAAATGAGTCACCGTTTAAATGATTCATTGTTGAAACGAGTCACCATTGAAATTAGTCACCATTGAAACTAGTTGTAATTGAAATGAGTCACCTTTGAAATGAGAAATTGTTGAAACAAGCCACTATTGAAATGGGTCACCATATCAACAGCTAATCATTGAAACAATTCACCATTAGACGAGTCATCGTTTTCAGCCACCATTGGCTTCATACAATAGTAGTTCAACAAGCTACCCACCAGTAGGGTAGTAAGCCAATGATGGAATTCCAGCTATATTTATATTTTTTATGTACTAAGATAATTCCTTTTTGATGGTAGATAATCATGATGAATTTAGTTCTGAAAAACTCTATTTAATTTTTCTTAAACTCACAATTGTATGTTATATGAATCACCATTGGTCATCCACCGGTTAATTAATTTTCTTAGTTTAATATTCTTCTTCAAATTGTATTTTTTAAAATTTTTATTATTTGATTGTAAGAATATTTCTTTTATTTCGTAATTCAAATAATTATATTAATGTGTTCAAATGTTTTTATACGACATTATAAAAATATATTAATATTTCATATGATCCAATATTTTAATGCTTATTTGCTACATGTTTGATATATATATTTAAATTGATTAATTGAATTTTTTTCAATAATAATTTTTTTATAAGTGAGTTACTATTCATATTAAATGTTTTCATATATATTTCATGTGATGTAATATCATGATGGTTTTATTTATTAATTCATCATGTTTTTAATCACCTACTCGTAATAGAATTGTTTTTGTTATTTTATCAAGTGTCATATAGTGAGTGAATATACAGACACGCTTTGTGGATTATATTTTTAAATGTTCCCAAAGAACCATTCAAATGGAATCATAGAAGTTGGGGTTTTTATATCACTCGAAATATGTCGAAAAACATATACAATGATGACCGTGTGATACTTCAAAAATGCCTACTGATCTCAAAATTGTTTCACAATCCTCTGTGACTTCCTCTATCTATAGTGATCACGAGAAGAACGGCATATGCTACATCCATTCCTTCAATTGACCCACGATCTTGTTCTACATATATAAAAAAAATAAGATCATACGATGCTTTTCATTTTTTTTAAATCGTATAGTTTTTTAATCTATTTTTTGTTAGTATTCTATGTCTCATTTACGATTATTCCCTTTAAATGTAGGTTTTCTCATTCTCTAGTTACTCTACCACACAAAAGGAAGGATAAGGTTGAGAGTCCTAAAAATTTGTTAGGGAAACTAACAAGGTTATTATTCTGTAGTAATGACTAGGTTGTACCATTGGGTATTGTAAATGGGAGAGTCTGTAATAGTTCATCACAACATTAAAAGTGGGGTTTAGTGGGTACCCGTCTCCTCAGTTAGTAAAGGAGATTACTGAGTGGATTGAGATATTTAGATATGAACCAATTTATAAAATATCTATGTTGGTGTTATTTTTTTTAGTTGTATGTATTTCATTACAAAGATTTCTACACCCATAAGGATTTATTTTTAAAAACATTGTTAATTTCTGTTAATTGTGTTCAAAATTTGAAAATGACTATTCCTCCACGCACTACTCTTTTCTCCATTTATATAATGATCCAACACATTTCTTTGATTACATTTTGATTCATGTATTATGAACTTCCATGATTTATTCTATGAATCGAGATTATGATCTTTGATATGAATTAAATAGATTCATAATGTTAATCTCATAATCCAATACCATTATACCTATTTTAATCTTATGTGATCATTAATATCTCCCATTATAGGTCTTACTAGACATATAAGATTATTAATTCTTATGTTTCCATTACTAATGTTTTGAAGATATATTTTTTGTATTCATTGACTATGTTGGGTCCAAATTATGACGAACTATGTGGGATATATTTTAGTTCATTTATGAACCAGTTCTTTAAGTGTTCAATTTTACGAAGATATTATAAGAAAATTATTCTTGTATCGATCAATATGATATGTATTTAATTCTCATATAAAATAGTAAATACCTAATTATAAAACTATCGGACTCTATAGTTAACGTTTGGAAACTAGGACTAGAATACACTAGTATTAACCTTGAGGATAATTATATGTTTATGTTATTATCATAAGGTTTTCGAAATGATCTTGGATTTCATAAGATAAAAATAAGGTTTCTTAGATTTAAAATATAGTGACTTGATTTGGACATCAAACACAAGTATTTTCTTGATTATGTGGTTTTTTCAGTGATTATTATTTTTAACGCTATGATATGGATTTCTGTCGAAGGATAGAACCTAGAGAAATCGTGTTAATTATCAATGCGAATAAAAATGTAATGATTTTCTTCTTGGTAAATCAAATGATATGTGAGGTGGAATAAAAATATTATTTATTTGATCAGAAAACAATCTCAAGATACAAATTTTACTAAGATTCCAAATAATAAATAGAAGGAACAATGTTTTATTGAGTCCTTCATGTGGTAACATGTATTTTCATTTAATGATCCTCCCAATCCAATTTTTTTCATAAAATGAATCAATTACCTTGAAATGATATTATTCAACCTCCATTTCTTAGAGCATGAAAATTTTATTTATGTCATTTATCATTTAGGAGTAAAATATGATCAATGGGGGACTATTACATTGAATATTAGGCAACTTGATGATATTGACTTTATAGAGTGGGATGAATTTAATAGTTAATTTTCAAATAAATAATTTTCTCACATTCAACATATGAAAATCAAAATGTAATTCCTAGAGATAAAGATAATGGGTGGTGATTCTATTAGTATGTATGAGGTAAATTTGACAATACATTCAAGGTATTCTTATTGTATAGTCATCCAACCAGAATGTATGGTTAAATGATTATTTGGTGGAAAAATTCATAGCATATAAAAATAATAATCCATAAGAAAAATCAATATATTTGAATAAATAATTTAATGTACTATTAAGGTGAAAATAGAGATTACATTTACCCATAAATATCATAACTTTTACACAAAAAAAGGTGGAATTGAAATTAAATTCTTCCATTAGGAGAGAGAAGAAGATGATATTTACTTTATACTAAATTTGTGGAAGAAAACATGGTGAAAATATTTTTAAATTGATTTTTAAATGTTTTAATTGTGGAAACGAATTCCACTGGGCAATCAAATACCGAAGTGGCATGAAGTCACTGGTCAAACAAAAGACTATGATATGACATGATAGAATTCACCAACCACACTAAAGATCCTTAAATATAAGGAGTATGGGAAATATGCTAACTAGTGTTCAAACCTAATGGTTAATAATGATCATCATTTTTCGTAACCTCTTAAATTTAAAGACAAAGTTAAATACCATGATAAAACTGTTGGGGATGTGGAATATAATAATAAATATGGGAAAGATATACTTACCATCCAATATTGAATTTTTAATTTCTTATTTGTTTATATATCTACCCACCATTTTAAATGTTACGAATTTCCAATGTCTAAAACATTACCATGATAATGATTATTTGGTCAATTTTTTTTGAAAACACTAAATGGTATGATAATCACTTCCCATGTGAATGATTCTTCCACAATTATTGTTTACAGAAATGTCGTTCTTATAATGATTTCGGTTATCCCATTTGTTGAATTTGTTATTATCTTAGACATTGAATATATTTCTAAATATAAATCCCACAACAATTACCTAGGAAGAGAGTTCAGATTTGACATTAAAAATCAAAATATTTTATTCTATTATTGTGATGCTTAATAAAAACATCATCTAGAGATAAAATCTAAGATATGGGTATTAATTCATAATAAAAAGGGATCTATATATCATATGGTTTGGGAGAAACTCTATAGTAATTATATGCCTATTTTATGTGAGTTTATTAGTGTCTATTTGGAATAATTACCTAGTCATCCACTAAATCATGAAATTGGGTTGTCAATAAGTCTCATTCCATATTCGAAACATATTTCTAAATCACTATATTCAATGATCCTAATTGAGTTGTAGGAATTAAAGAAACAAATCGAAGAGAATCCGGACGATGGACTCATACTTCTATGTTCACCACCACAGGTTCAACTATTCATATTGTTAATAATAAATCTAGATCAACACAAATATTTATTGATTATATGGAACCTAACAAGTTCACTATCAATAACGAATTTATCTACATCATATTTATGACTTTTTTTATCATATTCACAAAGAATGTAACATTTTTTTTATTAAAGGTCATTTTTAATATCATCAATTGAGTTTCAAGAAAGAGGACATTCCCATGACAAAATTCTATACAAGTTACGGATAATACGAATTTATAGTTATTCTATTTGGTTATAATAATTTCTATACTATATTCATAAATTTTATAAATAGTGTCTGCATATATTAATTTGATTTGTTTGTAGTATTGATTAAAAATGATATTCTTATATATTCCAAGGGAAAGGAAGATCATAAATATCATTTAATGATTATACTTAAGACATTAAAAAAGGATAATATTTATGAAAAATTTACCATGTCTGAATCTTGGATTTTGAAAGATTCATTCCTTAGTAATATAATCTCATGTGGGGGGAATATCAGAAGATCCTTAAAAGATAAAAGTTATTGAATATTTGAAAAAACTAACCCCTTGAAAGGATATCTATAGTTTTATTGTTTTTCTGGATATTTTAATTTCATTTTTTAGATCTTCTCACAAAAATATAATCTAATAACCATGTTAACTATGATGGGGTAAAATTTCATCAGATTGATGAATGTGAAGAAAAAAACAATGAGCAAAATATATGCATAGTCTACACACATCTGATCACAATCCCCATTAGTGGATAAGGGTTTCTAATATTTAATGATTCATTAAATAATGGTCTATGATTCTTTATTATGAAGAATTTTATTGTTATATATTTCCCCCATGTTAATTGAATGTTCATTAGAAAAATTATCCAACTAATGTTATTGAGTTTGCAACACTATTTTTTTCATTAATGATATAGTGGAATTATCTTTTTAGGGAAATATATATATATATATATTGATCATAAATGGTTAATGTATAATTACATTTATAAATAGTTGAATATGTGATATAGAATTTTGTTAAATATGATTAAATAATATTATTGTTCAATACATTACCTCCATTGGAAAGGGAACACGGTGAGAAATTTTCAGAGTCAAAAAGAACTCTGTTATCATATCTATTAGTTGAATCAAAATATAACCAACATTTTTAATTTGAAAAGGATTACTTTTTAAATATTAAATGAATGGGGGAAATCTTTTGTTTCTCAAAGGAGTTTACATCCTTCTATCAATATGAATAATAAATGGGTGTGGAATGGAGATGTTGTGCTATAAATGAATTTGAGAAATGTTACTAATTTTAACCATTATTATAATGGAATGATAATGTTGATGAACTGTTTATTTGTTCCATAAAAACTAAATTTAAAGAAAGAACTCTTGGATGAGGCTCAAAATATATAAATCTTTTGTAATCTGGGTATTAAAAATATGAATAAAGATATGAAATATTATTTCTTGTGGGACAACATGAAGAGAGATATTGTAGAGTTTGTATATTTTTCATTACTATGTCAGCATTTTAAGGGTAAGAGATTGAATTCTAAGGGGATATTACAATAGTTACCCATACCAAGGTATAAATGAGAAAACACCTCACATATATCATCATCAGACGCCCCAAAAATTCTAATGGACACAACAATATTTGGGTTGTATTTGATCATCTTAAAATGTTATCACACTTCATTTCCACTAGATATGAATTTTATCTTGATCAAATTACCAAAATTTATATTAATGAAGTGATAAGGATGAAATGAGTACCACATTTTATTGTATCTAATCAGGATCTGTCTTTTATCTAATAATAAATTCTGAAAAAAAATAGATAGTAAGAAAACAATTGCATTGGTTATCAATTAGTTAGAAAATAAAATAATGGCATTTGAATGTAAAAAAGAAATGTCTTTTTGGAAAGTTGTTTCTATAATCAAAATATGTTTTTATTTCAATAAATTAAATTAGTAAAATTAGATCTGTTTTTTAAATATATTTATTAATTATATAATCAATCAAATCTTTTAACGTTCTTTTGATAGTTGTTAGAAGGTAAGTAATGAAATTAAACTCATTTTTATGATTAAGAAAGAATTTTTTATGCCACTTATAGATATTAAATCTTATAAAATTTATATAATATTTTCCATCATAATAACTAAAATTATATAATATTTTAAAATTAATTTTTATTCATTATTAATTGTAACATTGTTAAAAAAATGGAACTACAATACAAGTTAAAATTGATTAATTAGATTAAAATATAATAAGGGTTAAAATGAAATAAAAACATATATAAATCCTATTTAATAGTCATATTCTTAACCTATAATGTTTAAATATAGAATATGAGTCATTTTGGGGCCATTATTCTTGAGTAATACATCAATATATTTTAATCTTTTGAAGAATTCTTAGGGTGTCCTCTGCTTCCATTATAATAAGACTTCACATCTCCTCTACTACCCACACTTCAAGAACCTCTTATCTCATACAACACCTCCTAAAATTCCATCTTAAATTCACAACCCATGATATAGAGATGCTTTTATGATCAAAATACCTTTTTTATAAGTCTTAATATGTAATCCAAAATAGGTAGTCTAAAGAAGATGTATAGATCATAACCGAGGATATTCATTTTTTTATAAATTCATTAATTATATAATGAAAAATGATTATATAATAACATAATTATCTATTATATAATGGGATATTATTATTTAAATGTTTCAACCTTTATTAATTTCATTCTTCATCTAAACAGAAATGAAATTATTGTCCACATAGATGTGTGAACTTCCTCCTTATGAAGTGATGTATTTTGTTTTTAATATACACCATTAATGGATGGTTATTATTATGGATTTAATGTTTCTATATGATAAGTATGAAATAATTAATCTTCTATAATTATAATATATTATCTAACTTATTGTTTTTTCATCCATTAAAAAATAATAATGTTCCTCTTATGTACATGTGGATGACCACCTCCATGATGAAATACGATTAATTTTTCATTTATGAATTATATGGATGGTTATAAGGATATATTTAATTAATATATATGATATTAATGGTATTATAATGATTTTAATGTGGTTAATAATTATTTACCTTTTGTTTCTTCTTCCATCAAATGTGGTAACATAACTTGTTCATATGTATAGACTATCATCGCAATGAAATGATAGAATTCATTTTTCATCACCTTTTTATATGAATGATTATAAAATTTTATATATCGAATAAATATGATAATTATTTCATTATTAATATTATGTATATGATCAATCCATGTTCAATCTGAATGTGTTGGAACCATCAATTTTAAACATACACAGAAAACAAACTATTTTCACCTGAATGATCATTTTAACGAAAAAAATCTTTATAAAAGGGTAATTAAAAATTATGAAATATTGATACATGTTAATATATATCTAAATATGATTATAGAATATATATATATATAATAAATATATATTTATATAAAATATATTTTGATTCTTACAAAGAAAGATGGGACTTGAGGGAAGTGTTTATGTTACAATGTCATTTATTTTTGGGATTATCTTTGATATATTTTCAATTGAGATAAATTATTCAGATCTTATACTTTTAACCCAATATATATTCTTATCATATTTTTATTTTTATAATATTTATTTCTTAGTATAAGTTTCCTTTTTTGGAAACTAAAATGATTGGGAAAATCTTTTTAAATAAAAGTTGACCTTATTTTCCCTTTGGTCAACAAGATTTTTTCATTGATGTCCACGATCTTTAAAATTGTATTATGGATGATCATAAATTTACCTTAAATATTTTAAAATTGTTGTTTTCATTACATTTTACTTTATTTAAAATTTTTAAAATAAGTACTTTTTGAGAAGCATTTTCAGAAAATGTTTATTTTGAATTTATCAAGATATTTGAAAAGAATGTTTTCTTTTAACATATAAAGTATAAATAGATATTCATATCATCAGTATTTTGATTTGATTTCAATATTACCTTATAACCTTACTTATATTATTTCATATAACAGAATTATAAATATTTAAGAAATTTTGAATTTAAATTTTTTTGAAATAAAAGGATATTTTTCTTCTTTTCTCAAAGTAATTATCTAATATTCTTTTAAAGATATTATTTATTTATTTCAATATAATTTAAGTATTTTTGGGGATATTATCTTATGATACCATCTAATTTCATTATCTAAATATCATATGATGATTATTGTTTAATAATGACTCTGTGAAACCTATTTCATTCTCACATATTCATCACGTTATGATGAAATTAAAATGAAACTCATTTTATTGCCAGGGGTTATGTCAGGATGAAATGATTAAAAATTTTTGACACCATATTCCTTTATCTAGGTTATTATATAATGATATGATGATTGATTTATTATATTTTGGCATACATTTAAATGTTTATCATTATTCAATGGTTAGGTCCAAAAATATATAGGCCTCATAAGCATTGGGTAAAGATGGATATCTCATGAGATAATAAGGGACATAATGGGGATTGATACTAGTTCAGAAATGGAATATATCCAATAAGATAGTCTTAGGTGTGACCCTCAACTAAGGAAAATATGGAATGGGGAGTAAACCAAATCTACTATGATATTATTTGAAATGACCCATTACAAAAAAATGATTTTATTTTCTTATGCAGATGCTAAAAACATATGTCTTATTCTTTTGATATATTCTCATGGATAATGATTTTTTGTTTATTATTCCAAATACATATATGTGTTATTAATTTTTTAATGATAAATTCCTATTCCATTATTTATGATTAATGATATTTTACTGATTGGGTATGATTTTCATATGTTATGTTCACGTTATTCAACTCTTATTGTTATATTACACTCACATATGATCATTGATTGATATCACCAATGTTTACCCTTACTGATCATCTGAGATCACCTATTCCATTGTTTTGTTTTCCTTAGTTTTGAGGAATGGTTTTGATTCGGGTAAGACTAATAATGGTCTTATGTGAGAAGAATATTGTGGTATATATTAAAGATATTTTAGGAAATAAGTTGATTGTTCATATACTCTTAAGAGACATAAAAGTGTTATAGTTTTTGGGAATGTATTATTATGATATATATTTAATATTCACCTTAAATGTTATAATATATATATATATGAAATAATAATGTATCATATATTTGTATTAAATTGGGGATTAGATATTTTTGGTGATTAAGAACACGAACTTTTTTAAGAAACCAAGGGATAAGTCCAAGTGCATAATAATATCCTAAAGATCTAGTAAAGTAATGACTGTTTTGTTTTTCCTAGAAAAAAGAATCAATTTCTAGATAATGGTATGTGGAAGGGGTTTTGGAACATATTTACTAAATGGTAACAATTATAAAAGGGTTCGATTGGATATTAACTGGATTGTCCCCAATATTAGATGAGTAGGCCTAGGACTGCACACCTAGCTAGAATGAATAGAAGAATATTCATTGGGTAATTCAACTTTTACATAAAATTCATTATGATGTATTTAAATAGATAATGAACAAGAATTACCTATGTTTAACCCAATGTATCATAGCATGAGAAAAAGTTCTCATTTTTAATATTCCAATGAATTATTTTTCATGATTACATGTTAAATGACTATGATTATTGTTTCTCACACTATTCTTTTTGGGTTTTCTCAATGTCTATAAATACAATTAATCCTTTTTATACTAAATGTGATAGATAATGAAATGATTTTACATATAAGAAACAGAAATAAATCTGATTAGTAATCTTAAACCTTGTGATTATGTCTAACCAACTATCTCGATATATAAATTATAACCTCAACATGGGTGATTTTCTTAACACCATTAATAAGAGAAATTTGAGTTTCATGGGGGTTCAATTGATGAAGAATAGGAATTAATTGAGATACATTTTTTATATGTTGATAATGTGGGAATAATCACTAAGAAATATTTCTCAAATGACAGGAAATATGTTTAATGTGTTGATAATAAAGGAATAGAGTAAGTAATTCTCATGGGGAAATAGATATTTTTATAGACGAAAATAAATTATATCATAAAGTAGTATATATAGTTAAATGTATTATATGTGGGAAACATGGTAATTATATCAGTGGATTCCCTAATACAAGGGTTTACTCATAGACAAAGGAAGGGTCTATTCTTTTAAATTTTTTATGTGTATCATGATAGATAAGGTCCACATATCCTCTACTCTATAATTGGGGATGTCATGTTAATTATTTTAGGAAAGTTAAATGTGAAAATATCAGTATTCTTCCTCTAGTGGAATCTGATGTTATTTTGAACATTTATTAACTCTATCTATATATATCAATTTTAAATAACTATAAAAGGAAAACCATAAATTATATAATGAATCAACCTTTGCTCTAATTTAGATTCTAGGATAAATATGACCATCTAATGAAAGTTACATCTTTGTGTGGGTATTAATACGTATACATGATATAAAGTTATCACTAATGGTTGGGGAGAAAATAATCATGAATGATATTCCAATTTTTTGGAATTATGAGGATGTATTTACTAATGAATTACATAGCCTTCCCTTGAGTCATAAAGATGAGTTTTCCAATGAAATCATACCATCTATTACACCTATTTCAAATACTTCATATAAAATTTCCCTGATTGAGTTTCTAGAATTATAGAAAAAACTTAAGGAGAATTTTGAAATGGAATTTATACACCCAAGTTCATCTCCACGGGGTGATCTAGTTCTATTTGTTAAGTCGAAAGATGGTTTAATGTGTCTTCTAAATGATTATCTAGAACTAAACAATAAATCTATCAAGAGGGATTTCCCTATAGCCTATATTGATGAATTGTTTTATCAATTATATGGAGGTCAATACATTTCCAGGATCAACCATCATTATTTATATCATCAATTTAGGGTTAACAAGGATGATATAGCCATGAGATCCCTCCATGTGAGGTTTGATCATTTTTAATTTAAAGTTGGTCCATTTGGATATAACAATTTACCTACTAACATAATTGATTTAATGAATAGAGTATTTATAGATTATATTGTTCAGTTTTTTGTAGTCTTTATAGATGATATTATTATATTTTTCACGATCAATAAAGAGCATGTATATCATTTGAATATTGTGTTAAATCCCATGAGGGATGATAAATTTTATTCTAAATTAAGAAATTGTGATTTTTGGTTATATTAAGTTTCATTATTGTAATATATAATCTCATGTTATGGTATATTTGTAGATCCTTCAAATCTGGATATTGTATAAAAATATCCCAAACCAACCATGGTAACTGAGATATATTTTTATCATTATTTGGTTTAATACTAGCTGTTATTTTTGAGGTATTTTTCATGGCTATCTAATATAATTAATCATGTGAGTTGGAATGGATCAATGTTTTTTGTATAGATGAATGGGATTAAAACTTCAAGGATATGGAAATAATTTTTGTTAGTGAAATAGTATTTACACTACCCTATAGTGGATAAGGGTTCGTAATATATTATTTTTCATTAAATAAGGTATTTGGTTGTGTCCTCATAAAAATTATATGGTGATATCATTTTCATTTTACTAATTGATAACCCATAAGAAAAATTACCAGACTGATGATTTGGTTTTGGTAAATTAATTTTTTTCTTTAAAAATATATAGTCATTATCTTTAGGTTCATAGGGATTATATATATACTAACCATACAATGTTAAATTATATATTCACATATATTATTTTGAATTTTTTATAAATCATACGGATGGAATTAATTAAATATTATAACCTCTAACCACCCTACCAACCATGTAAAGAAAACAAGGTTTCTGATTCTCTGAGTTAGAAATACTATACTAGTTTTTACATTTTTTGAATTAAAAGATATAATGTATTTATGGATTTAAAGAACATAGATCTATAAATAATGTGGAATGTAAAAATATCTTACCTTTATCAAATAAATATTAAACTATCCATCCGTGTGAGTATTAAATGGGAATATAAGGATATTGTAGAACTATAGAATGATGTGAGAAAAATTCCTATGATCAATAATGATTGTAAGGGAATGATAATGTCTATAAACCAATTAATATTCCCATCAAAGCCCGATTTTGAGAAGGATATTTTGGATGAATCCTATAGATCATTATTCTTTATAAATCGTTGATGGGTGAATGTGTACAGAGATCAAAAAAATTATTTGTAGTGGGATAACATGAAAAAATATGTTTCATACTATATATCTCAATGAAGGATAATTTAGCATGTTTTGACTAATAGTATAATGTCTAAGGGTATGTTACAACCATTACTTATAACAATGTTTAAATGGAAAATCATTACCCATGATTTATCATCAGACACCCAAAACATTAATGTGGAAGAATTTTATATGGGTTATAATCCTTCAACTAATAAAATATAAACATTTCATTTACATTAGAGAATATTTATCTCTTTATTGGATTTCAAGGATATACACTAGATTAGTGGTTTGTAAATTTGGAGTACCTCATAATATTTTATCTGGTCAGGATCCAACATTTTCCTCGCATATTAGAGAATTATTTAGAAATAATTTAATATGAAGTTGAAAATTAATAGTAAATATCATTCTCATATATATAGTTCGTGTGAGGGAAAAATTAAAAAACTATATGATATATTTAGAAAATTTTCTATGGATTTAAGATGTTGTTGAGATAAAAACCCTACATTGGTATAATTTTCTTATAATAATAGGTATCATTTGAGATTTAAAATAGATCACTATAAAGAACATTAAGTTCGGAAGTGTAGAATCCCAATTTGTTGGAAAGAAATTGGAGAAATAAAACTATTAAGACTTTATATAGTTGCTAAAATACCCAATAAGGTTATACACATTCAGTATCACATAAGGGAATCTTAGAGATGATAAAAACAGTTATGTTAAAAATTGTCAATGAGATCTAAAGTCCTATGTTAGTGAAAAGGTATTCCAAAAAATACATCATTAGAATAATGTCATGTGATTTAAAAATAAGGGATATATGATACCTAGATATATCATTCCTTTTAAATTCATGGTCATCTCGGTATAGTTTCTTACCACTTGGCACTTCCGCTGAATATCTCTTAAGTTCACAATGTGTGTCAAATATCTCTCTTAAGGAATTATATAAAAAAACTTCACATGTACTGAAATAATATTATGTACTACTAGGTAATGATCTCTCTTTTGAGAAAAAACCAATAGATATTATAGATCTATGATAGAAACTTTTGGTAAATAATACAACTCCATATGTCAAATTTTTATAGAAAAACCATAAATTTAGGAAAGTTATATGGGAACCTGAAGATGTGATAAGACTATTGTATCCTTATTTATTTTGGGTCAAAATAATAGAATTTAGATAAAAGAAAAATTATAATAGTTTATAATGTAACAAACTAATTTTTTTTGATAAATTTCTCTTTAAAGAAATTTTATTTCATTGATAGTTTGTTTTACATGTAACATCGAGTTTAAACACACTATGATATACTTTGGAATTATAGTAATTTAATGTGATGGTTATCACCTAGTTTTCCATTTTTTGTTATGAATAGGGAAAAATAAGTTATGATAATTTACTGTTTACACATGTAAAAAATGAATTTGATAGTTATGAATTGGATAGAAAATAAAATAAAAGCATTTTAAAGAAAAAGGGATGTTACCTAAGAAATATTTTTGCTTGCAATGTGTTTTTATTTTTATAAATTTAATTAAAAAATATTTATTATTAATTTTATTTAAATGTATATATTATATATTAAATAAATATTTTAACATTAAATAGATATTTCTTACTAGGAAATTAATTAAAGTAAACATTTTTATATACTAAAAATTCATTTGGTTAAAAGTTATTTTGTTGAATTTTGTGCAGATATTTTAAAATAAATTTCCTTCTCATAATAAAAAAGAAATATTTTAGAATAAACCTTATATTTATAAAAATTATAATTTATATTATTTAAAAATTATATTTTATATTTTTGTTATTATTTATAGTTAATTTGGTAAAAAGCTAATTTAAATGTATAAGCGTTAGAATGTGTTAAAACTCAAATTATAAGTGTTAAAAAAGAACTAAAACATGTATAAATATTATTATATTGGAAAAACTGAACTATTTTTTATCAAAAATTAAATATCGGACATTTTGGATCCATTTTACATCATTATGACATTAATATTTTTTAATCTTTTGAAAAATTCAAAGTGTCCTCCCCTCTTTTATAAAAGGACACCACCTATCCTATATTCCTAACAACTCAAGAGAAAATTATCTAGGCCAATACCTACAACAATTCCTTACATACATCACTCCACATGATCAATATGTCTGGCTTTTATCACAATACAATACTTATAGGGCTTAATGTTTGTTCCAAATGAGGTTTTTCAAATAATATGTATAGCTCTTAACTATGTGTTTTAAATTTTTTCTTTTTATTGATCCTTAAATTATATTATAAAAATGATTATATAATAAAAAAATATAACTATAATACTATAATTTAATTATTCATATTTTTCAAATCATTATTTATCACATTTTCTATCAAATGGATTTTGAACGCATCGTTGGTGTGTCGTGCGAACTACCACTTCACAAAGCGAAATATTTTTTTTCGTCATCACCATTACTGGATTGTTTTTATGATATATTAAATGTTAAAATTTTTTATTTATGAAATAATTATTATTTTGGAATTATAATATATTATATGTCTTCTTACATTTCCAGCTACTAGAAAACAATAATGTCGCTCGTGCGTGCATGGAGACTACCACATCCACAAAGTAATGTGATTCGTCATTTATTTCTACTTACATAGATAGTAATAAGGATATATTTATAAAATAAATATTATATTTAAGATAGAATAATTATTCAATATATTTTAATTATTATTTAACATTTATCATTCCATTGATCAAAAGTGTGAACACCGCTCATTTGTGTATATGAACTTCCATCTCTGATAAGGGATGTAATTCATTTTTCATCACCACATTATAAGAATGATTATAGAAGTGTATATGAAATATATATATATATATATATTAATTATTTCATTATTAATATCCAATTTATTTTGAAACCATGACCATGGTTTAAGTATCCGAATGATCGAATGAAAACATATATACAAAATAAACAGTTTTTCACCTAAATATTAATTTTAATGAATTAACTATTAAAAAAAGGATAATTGAGATGTTAAGAGAATTATATAGAGTAATTTATGTTTGAATATGGATTTAAAATATATTTATATTAAATATATATTTATTTTATTGGATATTTGAATGTATATGAAGCAATATGGGACTTTTGGTAAGGGTTTATGTTATAATCTCATTTCTTTTTGGGATGGATTGTTCTAAATATTCATTGAGGGGGGTTATATTGATCTTATAATTTAAAACTCTTATATTTTATTCTTATCTATTTTTTCCAATAATTTTTATATATTATTAAATTTTTACACTCTTTTACACTAAAAATTATCACTAAAATGATTTTAATGAAAATTTTGTATTATTTTATTTTTGGTCAGAAATATTTTTATTTAATTTCCATGCTATTAAAAATTATTTTATATAAGTTTTAGCCTATACATTAAATGTTTTAAATTTTTATTTTCGTTTCCTTTTATTAATTTATATTTTTTAAAAATTGATATATTTAAATTAAATGTTTTTAAACCCTTCATTTTTTACATTTTGTAAAATTGTGATAGTAATGTTCCATATTAACATATATGACATGGTTTTATTTCTCTAATATACTTAATTTTGTTTCATTTGAAGCTTCTATTACAAGTTTCAATGGATATTTTCAATGAAAATAATTATTTAATATTTGCATAATTTTTAGTTAATGTTTTATTAAAATAGAAGAATATTTTTCATAACTTTTCAATGAAAGATTCAAGTCTTCTTTAAAAGATATTTTTAATATCTACTAATATGAATTATGGTTTGTTAAAATTTATTAGGGATGTGATTTAATGATACCATTAAATTTATATCCCAATTTGTATTATAATTATGATGATTTAAGGATGATTCTATGAAACATGTTTCTTTCCCATGGGTAAATTATATAATGATGAAAATGTTATGAAAACCATTTCTTTTTAAGGAGTTATTCTATGATGAAAAGATAATTTTTTATAAACCACATTTCCTTTTATAAGATTATGAGAACATTTTATTATGAATATTTAATGATAATGTGGAACACATAAGTGTGACATTTTTTTTGTGATGGGTGGAAGAAATATTATATATCTTAATAAAGCATTGGTTAATGTTGTATATCTCTTGAGATAATAAGGACTAGAATGGGGAGTGAACCCATTTTAGTAAGATACAATTTCAAATCTGGTAGTCTTGGGAGAAAACCATGAGCTTGGAAATTATACAACTAATATTGAATCCAAACCACTATGATAGTCTTAGTAGTGAGACTTGGAAAATAGATTGGATTTTTATTCTTATGTCTATTCCAAACACTTAAGAATTATGATTATGATATGGTCTCACTGATCATTATTTATTATTTATGATTCAACACACTTATGAATTATGTATTTTGTAATGAAATTTCTTCATTCAATGATTTAAGATTAATTTTTTTTGTATTATTTGATTTGATGTTCATTTATTATGATCATGTTCTCATGCCCATATTCTTATATTATTCTCCAATATGGTCATTGATTGGTATCTCCTGTGTTTAGCCTTACAATGAATCAATGATCACCCTTTATAATGTTTTCTTTTCCTAGATTAAGCATAAATGTTTTACGGTTGTTGTGTTTAATAATTGTAATTTAACCTTGGAGGAGATATTGAAGATATTTCATAAAATTATTTGATTATTCGTCAAGTTTATAAAGAAAAAAAAGCTTTATAGTACCATGTTCTGTATTGTAATGTGATATATAGAATATATACCGAAAATACAATGTTCACAACAATATACATGGCATAATTATTCCAAATCATCTCAAATCCTTCTTGGAATATTTTTATTAGTAAATAATTGTTTTATTCCTTACTTGTATCATCTCAAACCCATGGAAAAATTTCAGCACTCTAATCATTTCCATTTCATACTTCCATTTCATAATATTTTCAAATTAATTTCACAATACATTGATAAATCCAACCAAGATTATTTTATACTCATATAGGATCACTAAAATCCTTTTTTCCGCAAACATTATTAATATATCACCATGATAGAAAAATGACATATTCAAGTACTGGTCGTGTCATGTTTATAGTAATCTTAGTTCCTTATTCAGTCTAGAAAAATAAATCATTATAAGAAACACCATGTCCTCATATTAATGAGTTATAGAACCATTTGGATGTTCAATGTACACCTCATCTTCAAGATCCCCATTAAAAAATTATTACTTGATGTCTATCAAGAAAAATTTTAATTTACTTTATATTTTTATAGCTAATAGTAGTTATATTTTTTCGTGCCTTGCAATAGGATTAATTTTTTTTTTCAACATCAATACCCTCTATCTTGGATTATTTCTTTCAAATAATACGTTCTTTGTTTTCAATCATCATTACTTATTTGATTATTTCTTATTGGATGTCTCATTTGGTCCCAACGTCTTTATTGTATATCGGACTCAAAAAAATCCCCCACATTCAATTATTCTCAATTTGTTTAGGATCTTCATTCATCATCAGAAACCAATTCTCATATCTAGTATATTATTTACAATTTTTTGGTTCTACTTATGGTAATAAAAATGTTGGTTATAAAGAATTAATTCTCCACATATTTACAGGAACTATATGATTATCTATTATATTTTTTCTATCAATTTTTACTTTTATTTTTTTATTTTGTATATATATATATATATGGCCTTATATATCTCATCATAAATATCTTATTTTTAGTCATTATTTTCTATTTGTTCTCCCCCTGGGCTATTTACCTCCTCATTACATTCATCGAGAAATTTACCCTTCTTTCTATGAAGATTATGCTCATTTTAAACCACAACAACATAATTTAATTAAACACAAATATCTTTCCTCTTACTAAATATTTTATACTATTTTATTTTATTTAGTATCCAAGAAATATCAATTAATCCCCAAACTACCAACATCTCCCATTTTTGATAATATAGCATTTACATTTAAAGACTCAATAGTATTTCAATGATTTCTTATTTCAATGATGCATCTCATATATAGTGTTTTCTTATTTCATTCACAAAAAATATCAATTGGAGATGAAGGCTGATTTTAACACTACTTCCTTCCAAAATTTCATTGGAATGCATTTAAAAATTAGATTCATTCTTGACATATTGTTTATGATCTAATTTATTCACCTCACCAGAAAATTTTAATGAGGAGTTAACACTATTGAAACATTGTTCTTTATCCTATGTTTTTTAATATAATTATTAATCTTTATATTTTTAAAATCCATAGGATTATTATTATGTGATTTTATAATTTTCTATCCAGGAATATTATCACACATTCTTCTAATATTGTCTACTGAAATAGAATACCTCATACTTATCGGTCAAGACAACATTCTAGGAAATATAATTCTAATCATAAATAGAAATTTATTAATATATATTGCAATCAATAACTCTTTTTGGTATAGGCCCACACACATCAATATGCACGTTTTCAAGAACAATTAACAACATTTTCGTTTTTTCACTGTACATCTTTCATGTGATCTTTAATGTTGGAATGAATCAAACATTTTAGTGTAATCATATGATATAAAATAATGATCTTTTATTGTACCACATTTCCCAATATCTTCTAAGGTTGGTTGGCTTGAAGGCTATGATTTTTAAGCCACAACCTGTAATCTCCATGCTTATATGGAAATCTTATATCTTTTTCTCCACTTTCATGGTAGAGATTTCATTTCATACACTTTAACAATATAAAAACTAAAACATTCATTCCATTAATGATAACGGACTTATTCTTAAACATTATTTAATATCCTCGGTCATAGAATTGATTGAAACTAAGAATTTTTGGACTAAGACAATCAATAACCAAGATATCTGCATGTTTGTTATCTTTTACCATAAATATTGATTCCACAATGCCAATAATTATTAGGAATTTATCATTTATGAATTGAACAATAACTTCCTTATCATTTTTGATATTTCTAACAATATCCTTATTTATCGTCATGTGGGAAGTGATTTCAATATTAAGCATCCATACATTAGTATTATCTAATGCCTTTTTGGAAATATCTACCACTATTAATTTCACAACTGATTTCATTTGAATTCGTGTATTTAGCTTCACACATGTTGTTTATTAACATGTTTTATCCCCACTAAAGTATGATATACAAACATCATAATGAAAATATAAAAATATATTTTGTGTTTTCATCTCACATGATCATATTTTGATCCTGTTAATGTATACATATTTATTCTTCATCAGCACATTCCTCTTCATTGTTGATGATCAATATCTATCTACATGTTCAAATCCTCCACACCAAAAATAGTGGTTTTCAATATCACACCTAAAATATTGACCAATTTTCAGGTTCCTTTACTAATCATATACCCTTCAGTACCTTTTTCCTATGGAATAAACATTTTTTTAATTTTCCTTGTTTTCTAAACAATGACACTTGACATTTGGTGTATCCAAGTGTGTCATCACTACGAAAATAGTCATGCCTTGGGTTCTACGAATACTTTGAGCCACACCCAAATCAATCGTCAATATCAAATTGTGTACTTATAGTATTCCATTAAAAAAAATACTTCATAAGATAAATCCCCATTATATACTTTTTCTTTAGATATGATTTTTAATTATTATAATATTCACTTCCCTTTTTCTAGAACTTCATGATACAACTTCACTTTTTATATGACCATGTGATCTTCTCTCCCAATGTTGTATCGAGAGTCCAACGAATTTCTTTATGTTAAACATTTCATCATTTCTGAAAATATTCATCCTCAACCTATTTTATACATTTGACCTAATGTTTTATTATCATACTCAAACCATCCAAAACCCTTGTTTGTTCATCGACATTTAGACTCTACTCAACAACCTTCTATGAGTTTTCTAGATTTGTAGATATGATCTTCTTAACTTATACCATCATAATGGAATTATACTATTCTTTCATTTACATGTATAGTTTGGTATAATAAAATGCAATGTTTTTTTAATATTTCCATACATCTATTACTTCAATAGAAGTCAAAATTTTAACATGTAGATCAACTCTTCCTTCCACTTATACTTCATCAGTGTTGTTGTCTTCCATTTTTTAGTAATTCCACACAACGTCTACAATATAATTTTCTCAATTGTTTTTTCATTACTCAATTTATAATACCTAAAAATATTATGAACAATTATCTTCTTATAAAAGATAATTATTCTAATTGATTAATTTATAAATATTTCTTCTTAAAGAAATCTTATATATACCTCAATATTTTCATACATAAATTTTTCATCTTATTATAGGAATATTAATTTCATATTATTACAATATAGGCTAAAACCATGATGTTATATAGAATTTGGAAACATGGATTCTTAGAATTGGTATATAAAATATCTACATAATTTCCCATTATTTTCTTCAAAACTAGAACCATTCATAGACATATCATACGTAAAACCATTATTTGTAACCTAGGTAAGTGAAACATAAAAAATGGTTAGCATAGATGATCAACAAGAATAAACATAACAGTTTTCAATCATTGTTCATAAGTGACCATAATATAACCATAAGGGTATTAAAACATGATCATGACTAATAATTACATACCAAATCAGTCAATGATTTTAAATCCTGAAACATGGGATATGGTTTCTTTAAACAAAAGAAATAAGACATAAGAGTGTGGAATCATCAATAATCAATCACGATCAATGAGAACATAACACAAGAATAAGTATAAGTTCATTGAATAAAGATTAAAAAATACCTTTGTTTTGACTCACTTAGAGGAATATTATAGTGGGTTGGGTTCACTCATTATTCCATTTTTACCTTAGTCAAGGTTAACTCTAAAGAATATATTACAATACAAAATCACCATACTCAACTGGTTTAACACCACATTCCAGTAATTATTATCAATTGAAATATCATTATTATTAAAAATTGGTATTTTTATGAAAAATAAATCCTGAAATAATTTTATTTCATTGATAGGTTGTGTTTCACACAATATCTAGTTTAGATGAATTTTCTATCATTTTGAAAATATTTTCTGTATGTTTTTACCTAGAAGTTGGATTTCTGGGTATGAATCATAAGAAATCAATTAGTAAAAATATATTTTCTAAAAATTTATAAAATTTTTATAAAATTATTATAACTAGAATAAAAAAATTTTGAATATAAAATTTATTTTTAAAAAAAAACTACTTCTACATGCTCATTATATTTTTATAATAATACATTAAATTAATCCCTATTATTGAGTTATTTAAATGATAGGTATAAATTATAATCTTGATAAATAAAATCACTCAATAAAAAATTATTTTTCTAATAAAATTGCTAATAATAAATATAGTGTTAGGTTTAAAAATGTATTTTTTTCTCTAAAAAGCTGTTTTGTCAAATTTTTCATACTTACATTACAAATTTTTTCTTCAATTTATAGGTATGGAATTTGATAAAATGGATTACATATTTATAATCATCGAATAATAATTTTTTAAACATTACCCACCTATTTTTTGGTCAAAATGAGTAGTAACAATGGTAAAATTTATCGCCACGTTAAATGGTAAATCATGATAATCAAGGTTAAAAATAATTGATGAGGGCATAAGTTTCAATGAAAGTTTTATTGGATGAAGTTAATTAGACCCTTAGAAACATATTATTGAAATAAATATATTAATGAACACTTTCTCATGATATTTATTTAAATATCTTTTAAAATAAAGAAATTTACAAAATGTCACTCCCATAGTTTTAAATATCCTTTATGTGTTCACATAGGGAAAATAGAAATGAACAAATATTAATGTTTATTTCGTCTCTATGAAAATTATTTTCATTATTTCAATTTATTTATAATATTTTGGTATTATATAATTACCATAAATTCATACAGAATTCCAATATATTATTTATTTATTAAATGAATAAAATAAGATAAATTATTCATAAAATCCTAAAAGTGATGTAATTTGGGTATTTAATAGTGTTATGTAGATTTTATAAGAAAATATAACATATTAGTTTTTTTTAAATATTATATTCTAATTCAAAAAAAAATTTGTCTATGAATTCTAATTAAATGAATAATGGAAAAATCAACAATAATGATCTTTTATCAAAATAGTAATTTATGAAAATATTTAAAAAATTCATGAAAATCATGAAATAAGGAATGTTGGATATTATATGATAGTACATTTCATAAATTTTCCATCTATGGCCTATTTTTTCCTGATAAGTAAAAATTATAACACTTTATCATTGAAAAAGATGTTATCGTTGTTACGGCTAAAATTAGTTAAATAATGGTCATTCAAAATGATAACGTTCAAAATGAAAGATAGGACTAAATTATATTTTTTTGATGGTATTAAAACCCTATAATATCTTATATTTGAATAACTATCCATTTTTAAACAACATTCTGGACAAAGAATTTGTTATATTTTAATCTTTTGAGAAATTCAAAAAGGGCCCTTCACCATAATTACAAATAGTAAACTCCTCCCTCACTTCATTATACCACATTAAACATTATATATCTAAACAAACATAACCAAATTTCGTTATAAACTACCCTATACATATTCTAGATATTATTTTCTTCCCAAAATCCAAACCAGGACCCCTTTAATGGAGATATAAAGGTTTCATTTCAATGAAGAGGTCATATACATAACTGCTCTCTTTTTTACTATTAATTAACTCTTATAAATATGTCGTATTTTTTATAAACTAAGAAATTATTTATCCTAAAAATTATTAAATCTTATTTTTATTGTGGAAACACCATTATATACCCTCTTTCAAATCATCTTACAAGTGAATTTATCGGTCATCAATATGAACGGCTTAGCATCACCATGTACCGATACAATTACATCTTCATCACCATATTTTATGGATAGGTATTTTGATGGATTTAATATTTATATATGATATTTATGACATAATTATTATTTTTGAGTTATAATATCACATATACCCACTTACCATCCAATCCTTGGGGAAATAATAATGTCTTCCATGTGTATATGTTGACTACCGCCTTTACAAAGTGATGTGATCCATTTTTCATTTATATTATACTAGAAAGATGATGAGAATAAATTTAATGAATATAATTTTTTTATAAGTTATAATAATGACATTATAAATGTTAATTTATATTTAACTTAATTTCTATATATTAAAAAATGAAATCAACATTCTTGTGTATGTATGACCTACCGTCTCCATGAATGGTGTAATTCAATTTTCTATCTCTAATTTTTGTGGATGAGTATAAATATTTATATAGTTAATGTATATGATATCTATATCATGATTAATATTATTTAGATGATGGAGACAAGATAAATGCACATGGACCAAAATTACTGAACTGAAATACTAATGATAAATGACACAGTTAACATATTGAAATGTTGATTTTGAAAATTAATTATTGATAAAAGGGTGTGTTAAAATTTTATAAAGGGGTCATATATGATATTACTTGTTAGAAAATTAATCTAGTGTATAATTACAATAAAATTTAATTTACTATACAGTATATTATTTTCTCTCTATTCAAGGGTTACTCAATGTAAGGGTTTTTATGTAACCATATCATTATTTATCAGGATTATTTGTAATTAATTTATGATGAATAAATTTTATGATCAAACCCTAAATACTCTGATTAATTTTATTATCCTATGTTTATTTATTAAAAATAATTTTTTTTGTTTCTTGTCCACCACATTATGTACTTAAGAGACCAAAAGTAATTTTTATGTAAATTTTATTTCATTTATCTCTTCCATCAAAAAACTTTTTTAATTAGACATCCATGTTTTATATAAATGTTTTAAAGATGTTTTTTAGTATTCTGACATTATTTGTTAAATTCATTTTTACACAAGTTTTAATTTTTAAAAAATATTTTGAAAGGAATATTTTCTTCATTTTCTAAATGATTTACATTGTGTGTTTTACGAAAAATGTATTGAAGGGATGATTTTTTAAAATACACGGAATGAATGGATTTGATCTCCATCATGAATGATTTTTTTATTTTAGTATTACTTTAAAATTTTACACATATATTTTCAAATAAAAGTATTTCCATTATAATTTCATATATTTTTTTAAAAAAATTGATTTAAAAAAGGATTAGATACTTTACTCAAAAAAATTTATTTATCTTTTAATCATATTTCTAATCATCAAAGACAAAGAACCATTAAAAAACTTATGTTTTATAAGGGATTTGATCCAAGGATAATATCATTATTCTTTTCCTAGAATTTATATTATTATTATGACACAATTTTTATGAACCCCATTCATATTCCATGGGTTATTCTAAAATTAACTTCTTATGAATACCATTTCATTTCATCGGTTCAGATATGATTAATGTTTTATGATCTTTTTGGAAAAAATGTATGATTTTAACTATTTGATGGTTATGATTTTTATCTCGATCTAATTAATTTTTTTATTATTTATATCTCTTTATCTAAAAATTAATTAAATAGGTAATGTACACAATTTAGTAAGGGACTTTGTATAAAATGATTTTCTTTGGTGTGAACCTTGACTATTATGATGGTTTGGGGAGTAAACCCATTCCACAATGACAATATTAGAAAAGATACATAACTTATAAGGTATTGTTTATTATTCTTATTTTTATGAAACAACTCTATTTATTATTTCAATGTTTTGCTCTCATATATCATGTTATCTGATTCCCTTATGGTTCATTTCTTATGAACTACCAAGATTTATTCGATGAATTAATATTATGATATATGTTATAAAGGGTGTGGTATTCATTCATTAATCTCGTGTTTTTATAAAATTATGTACATGATATACTTATATTATAATTGATATCTCACATGTTTTTCCTTTACTGGGTGTTTGAGCTCACCATTTTCATATATTCACTTTCCAAATGTAATAAAAAAAGGCATTAAGTATGATATTTATAAGAAGGGGTAAAATTTTCATATAATAATTGGTTGATAATGTTAATATTATTTAAACCAGCTTTTTATGTTTCTAACCATCCAAATATACTAGACATAAACTACAATATCATTCAGCAAAATGAAAATAAAATAATATTACTCTATTAATATATATTATTAATCTATGAAAACTATGGGTCATTATAGTTGGTATCATATCCAGGTTTAGTTATCCATTAGAAACTATGATGAGAAAACAATCATAATAACCCTATGAATAATTCAAATATATGTTAAAATCAGAATGTTTTATTAATGATCATAAATGTCCTAGGATAATCATTAGGTTTCAATGAATAAGGTTTCATGGTTTAGAAATCGTATAATGTATTTTTTATTATTATTTGGTTTCTCAATATGATTATTAATCCTCACAATTTGACTTTTGGTTTTAATAAATGGATGGAACTCAAGGAAATGTATTTAATTTAGAATGAAATAGAAAATGAAATTATTATTTTCCTATGAAAATAAATATATGATATATGGAATGGAAAATCTTATTATTATGATCACACAACCTTTTTAATATATAAATCACATGCATCATATAAAAATGTGCGGGAGGGAACAACATTACATTTATTCCTTTGTGAAGTAATGTTCGTCTTCTTTTACTGGGTCAGGTGATCCACTATCCACTAAGAAATAGATTAGTAATATTTAAAATATATTTTTAGAATTCTATGTTTGGAACAAGAGAAATTTATTTTAGTTTCTTCTTAATTGGAAGTAAAATCATATGAGAGGTGGGATCTTAATAATAATAATATTGAATAAGAATAAAATAAATCTATATAGTGGGAATAACATAAAATATTTTTTTTTATTTTTACATTCCTCGTATTGTTCATATGAGAATAAAGACATAAGTCATTCATTTAATGTAAAAGTTTAATAAATATATCGGTACCTTTGTGGAAAATTTTATAATAATTTTGAAGTATACTTCTGGCATTATCATTCAACCTGAAAGTAAAGATTATTAAAATTTCAGTGGATTAAAACAAATTATCCACTCTGTATTATACAAATGTTACTTTAGTGGCTATAAATAAATAGATCGATGTTCTATCTAGGTGGATATAGATATTGGAGTTACTCCAAAATATCATGTCTTTTATATAATAATAAATATTGAAATTGAATTATATTCTTAAAACTTGAGAGAGAGAAAAATGAGTCTTCCTCTATGCTCAAAGTATTGAAGGAATCCTATGGTAAATATTCATAAGTTAATTGGTAAGTGTTTCATGTGTGGAATGGATTTTCATCTGGAAATTAAATTCCAATTTTATAGGAAAAAGTTAGATATTTATTCTAAAAAATAGAATTATCCCTAGACTACACCTCCCAAACACTAGTGTTTTAAATGTAAAGAGTGTGGTATTTATTCTAATGATTTCCCAAATATGAAGTTGAATTGTGATTATAGACATGAATAAACAATTTAGCACAATGAAAATGGGAAACCTCATATGGTCACTCTTTCTAATTAGGGTTATGATAATGATGTGGTTAAAAGTGAACATACCATACACTCTAATCCTACTAATGTCCTTTTTGATTCTGGATCTACCCACTCTATTTTATCTAATGAATATTATAAGGGTATCAAAGTACCACCTTAATAATTGGATGATGAGTTATTAGTAAAATTTTATAATGATACGATGATCTCATCCCAATTCTATGATTCTTTACCAGTTAATGTTTATAGGAATGTGATTCTTAAAAATATCGTTAATATTCCTCTTGTTGAATTCAATGTTATTTTGGGAATGGAGAGGATTTCATTACGTAAAACCAACATAAATATTTGAGAAATAGATGTTATGCTTTATTTTAAAAAACATCCTCTAATAAACTATCAGTTTTATGTAGGAACATAACATCCAATAGAAATTTCATCAATCATATAGGTAATGATTCTTACTCAAAGGGGAAAATTTATCTCATATAGTTTCTGAGAAACTCACCATTGATGATATGCATATTTTGTGGGAGTTTATTTTTTTATTTCAAAAATAATCCCCAAGTATGTCACTGAAGCATAAAGTTTATTTTTCAATATAAATCATACCTGGTGATACACCAATTTCCAGGAATCCATATAGAATATCCCTGATTGAGTTAAAATAATAGAAGAATCAATTATAGGATAATCATGACATGGGATTCATTTGTCCAAGTGAATCACCTCTGAATGCACCTATTCTGTTTTTTAAGAATAAATATGGATGAATTAGTCTCTACATTTATTATATAGAACTTAATAAGTTCACTATAAAGAACAAGTATCACTTACCCCGTATATATGTCTTATTTGATCAACTGGTTGGAGATTAATACTTTTCCAAGATTGATCTATATTATAGATATCATCAATTTATGGCCTATAAGGATAATACACCCAATAAGACATTCTGTACTAGTTATAAACCCTATTTTTGTTAATGTGGTTATATTTGGTCTAACTAATTATCCCTCTATATTCATGGATTTAATGGACAGAGTCTTTAGATACCACCTTGATTAGTTGGTTGTAGTTTTTATAGATTTTATTATTTTTTATTCAATGGGTAAGGAAGATCATGAATATCATTTTATAATTCTATTTAAGACCATAATGAATGTTAATATTTAGGAAAAATTTACGCAGAAGAAAATTTGGATTTATAATGATTTATTGTTGGGTCATACAATGTTAAGAGAGGGTATATCAGAAAAAACATTAGTGAAGGAAGTTATTGAACATTGTACCAACGAGTCACTATGATCGAGATCCATGGTTTTATATGTTTGGATGAATATTATCCTCACTCTGTGGATAATTTTTTTGGGTTATATAATATTCCCACCAAGTAAACATAGAAGAGAGACAAGTTCCATTGGACATATGAATGCGAGGAATGTTTTTAAGGCACTAAATATATTTCTTTTCATAAAACAAATTCTTACACTACCCTATTGTAGATAATTTTTTTAATATATAGTGATACATAAAATAAGGGACTAGGATGAATCCTCATGCAGAAAAATACAGTTATGGATTTTGTCTTTCTATAATTAATGGTCTATGAGAAAAATCATCTTTATCATGATCTGGAGTTAACTATCGTAACTTTTAAACTAAATACATAGATAAATTATATAAATAGGGAAATTTACCATATATATACATGTATTAAATGTTTAAAGTGTGTTTTCTCTAAAAATATATAAAAGTTTTTCAAAGAATATGGTTGGAGATGATTGAAAATTATGACTACTAAATATATTACCACGCTATGAAATCAATCATTGTTAAATTTGATCTAAATTGAAAGGAACATGTGAGGATATCGATTATGAGGAATAAAAATGATACATTATTTGTATACTTTCAATTTATGGATATTGAAATCTGGATAGAATGGGATAAATATTATCAGTCTCAAATGAGTGTTCCTATATCTATCCAACTAAATATTAAAGAGTCATATAAGGAATACATATAGATGTAAAAGAAGTTGAGAAATTTTTCTAAGTTCAACCTTGAGTTTCAAAAAAATAATACGGTTTAGAAAACAATTATGTTCCCATTTGGAACCAAATTTGTAAAATGGTTCATGGATGAAGCTCATAGTTCCTCATTCTCTATTCATCCTAATAGTATGAATCTACATAGAATTTGTAAAATGTATTTATATTGGGATTTAATGAATATAGATACTACATAATATGTTTATTCGTATTTGTTATGTCTATAAATTATGTTTGAGAGACATAAGTCAAAGGGGATGTCACAAACATTATTCATACTAGAATGTAAATTTGAAAACATTACCATAAATTTTGTCATAAAACTCACCAAAATATCTAATGGGAATAATGTTATTTGGGTTATAGATTATTTCCTTACAAAGTCAACACACTTCATGGAATTAGATAATATTTCCCTCTTGAGAATATTTATCAATTATATATTATTTAAGTTGTAATATTGCATGGTGTGCCACTATTATTTGTATTTAATTGGGATAAATGGTTTACAATGAAATTCATGAGAAGCGTTTAGTAGGATTTAGATATAGGGTTGAGTTTCTGCACAATATATCATCATCATATAAATGGTTACTCTGAGATAACTATTAAAACATAATAATGCATGTTGATATATTTATCTTTGGATTTCAAAATTTTTTGGTGTCACCACCTTCATTTGGTGTAATTTTTATATAAAAATAGTTTTAACTCCTGAATTATAATGGATGTATATGAATCTATCTATCTTATGAAGTGAAGAACTCCTCCATGATGGAATAAAGATAGAAAAAATATATAGGGATCAAATTTAGATAAGTAAATAGTATATAAGGTTATATATATTCATAGTCACATAATAGTAGCTCAGATCCAATAAAATATTTATGCTGATAGACTTCAAAGAGATTTTAGTTTGAAGTTAGTGCCAAGGTATTCTAATATAAATCATTCTATAATATGGTGATGACATTTAGAATTAAGGGAAATATAATCCCTTGGTAAATAATTCAATTTTAATTTATTGATCATATTTGAATGTTTCTTTATCAATTAGCACTTCCACCAAATCGATCTCAAGTAAAAGATGTGTTCCATGTATCTCTCCTAAGAAAGTACATACCTGATCCTTTACATGAACTAAACTTATAGGTCAAAAAACTTAAGAAATTTATTTATTATTAATAATAACATGTTAATATTTCGGATTATATAGGTAAATTTTGATGAAACATGTCAATCACCTGGTCAAATATTCATAGTTAACCCACCAGTTTGAGAAAGATACATGGGATCCTAAGGATGACAATGAAAAAGTACCCTCTTTTTTATATTAATGTGAATAATTTAGAAGGATAAAAAACTATCAAGGGACATGAAAGTACCAACTAAATATTATTTATTAAATATTTATCCATAAATAATTTTATATCATTAGTATCTTGTGTTATATGCAACTTCGATTTTAG
The DNA here is from genome assembly GCA_963277665.1 of Viscum album. Lineage (NCBI taxonomy): Eukaryota > Viridiplantae > Streptophyta > Magnoliopsida > Santalales > Viscaceae > Viscum > Viscum album. The sequence continues at coordinate 1,992,834,998 of OY728161.1, read as the reverse complement.
ATGAGCCACATAACATTATGAAAACATTCTGTGTCAATTATCTCAGAGCCATTTGATTGGTGGGTATGAATAATAATAACTATATTTGGAAAACTATAACGAATTCATGTTTATTAAATAAATTCATTTGATATCGAATGATTATAATTTAAAACAAAAATTATTAGAAAAATAAAGTTATGTTTTTTCTAAAAAACAATTTTAATTTGTGCGATGCATTTTTATATTAATAAATTAAATTATTCACTTTTAATGAATAATTATAATATAATTTATATAAATTTACTTTATAAAATATTTTAAACATTCAATAATTTTTTTATAGTCATTGGACAAGAATAAATCCTTCATTAGGGTTAAAATGTATATTTACTAAAAACTAATTTTTATTGAATTTTTTTCACTAACATTAAAATTATTTTATACAATTTATTGATGTTGAAGTAGATAAAAGAAAATTAGTATTTATAATTATAGTGTTAAAAAAATTTAAATATACCCTTTATATTTTTGGTTCATAAGAATAGTAATCATGTTAAAATTTATCACCTCCGTTAAGGGTAAATAGGGTTAATCTATTTTAAAAATAAGGAATAAGGACATAATTTTTAACAAATATTAATACTGGATGGATTTAATTATATAACTATATAATTATTCATGAAATTTAACATTTTAATAGGCCCTTTTCCAAGAAAATATTTTATATATTATTTACATCAAAGAAAGTTATGAAATTTAACACTCTTAGTTCTAAATATTCTTTTTATGTTCTCATAGGGAAACAACTAATAATAAATAAAAATTAATATTAAATTTTTAATAATAAAATAAAATTTATTATGTAAATTTAATTATAATTTTATGTTATTATAATATATCCTTAAATTATTACGTAACATCAAAAGAGTATTTGTTCAATTCATTGAAAATAAAATAAATTATTTTTAAAATATTAAAAGTTATATAATTTGAGTAATTTATAGTTAGTTTTTGATTTTATAGGTAAATATGACATATTATTATTTTATTAATGATAATATTATAATACCAAATTTTTAAATTATCTAATTTCAATCCAGTTAACTGAATAGTGTAAAAATTAAAAAAAAGTTATTTTATTACATTATTTAAAAAACATGAAATAATAAATAGATTATATCATATGCTCAAAAATAACATAAGTTATACATTTATTTTTTAATTTTATTCTTATAAATAAAAATTTATATCCCTTTAATATTGAAATAATTGTTATCATAGTTAAAATTAAAATTCATCAACTAAGGGTTAAACAAAATTTTAAGGTTTAAAATACAATGAACAATTGTCAAAATTATATTGGATGATTGGATTATGACCTCATCACACCATATATTTTATTACATAGTCATTTCATATCATTTATCTTGATAATTAATTTATTATAATTTAATCTTTTGATAAATTCGAAAAGTGCCCCTAACATAAATTATAGATGGAAACCTCCTCTCTCACTTCATTACACAACTTTTATCCTTATTTATAAACAAAAATATAAAACATTACATTCAAAAAATCCATTTATACATTATAGAGGTTTTTTATTCCCAAAAATATCTTCCTTATATCCAATTATAGGAGATCTAATAGAGTTGTTTCAAAGAAGAGATATTTTTCTTAATCGATCACATTCATTTATTATCTTATTATCCTCATCTAAATCAATGATATTTATAATAAAATAATAGTAACAATATTCTAAATATTCTGAAATTTTATTATGACTATTAAAAACTCATTTTATATATTATTTTCTATCAAAAAAGATGTGAAAGTATCACTCATTCGTGTGTACGGTATACTATCTCCACATATCAATAAAATTCATTTTTCAGAACTATATTTTATGGATTGGTATTAAGATGGTTATAATATTTATATTTTATATTTATGAAATAATTATACTTATATAATTATAATATCTCGTCTACCTACTTACCATAAAATCAATTGTGAAATGAAAAAAAATTGAGCGTTTGTGTGGACTACCACCTCCACAAAGTAATGTGAATTATTTTCACATATATATTTCATGGATATTAATGATTATGAATTTGAGGAATATATATATATATGGAATATATGATATAATAATTATCATATAGATTATAATTAATATTTTACTTTCATTCATTCCATCCATAGAAAAATGAAAACAATGTTCATGCATACGTACATCCAACTGCCTCCATGATCAGTGTAATTCATTTTTCTATCATTAATTTTATGGATGACTCTATATATGTATATAATAAATATATATAATAAATATATCATCATAAATATTACATAGATGATAGAACCAAGATAAATATAAATGTACCATAACTAATGAACTAAATCAATCATGATAAACAAGAGAGTATACCCCAATAAATAATGATATTAATATGGAATTATTAATAAAATGGGGGTTTTTAGATGTTATAATGGTATAATAAATTATATTATAAGTACTAAATTGAAAAAATTATATAATTATAATAAATTTAAAATTATTAAACATGATTTTAGTGCGATTTAGGATAAATCTTAACTCAAGGTAAGGGTTTTATGTTATAATCTCATTGTTTATCAGGATTTTTTATGATTATGTTATAAATATGAAATATTATTATCAACCTCTCTAGATACACAAGAATTTTATTTTTCTCACATTATTTCTTTAAAATTAAAATTTTCCTTTCATTTTCTACACCTTATCTTCTCAAGAGGAAAAAAGTAGTTTTTTAAGGAAAATAATGTTTTCTCTTTGATCGAAAAACATTTTTCTTCCAAATCAATGTGTTTAAGAAAAATTAACATTATTTTAATCTTCCCCTATGATTTTTTAAATTCATTTTCACCCATGTTTTAATTTTTAAAATTGTTTTTAAATGAATATTTTTTCCATATTCTAAATCATTCACTTTATGGATTATCTGAAAAAATATTGAAGTAGTGTTTTTTTACATATACAGAATGAAAAAATTTTCTACCATCATGAATAAATATTTATTTGAATCATCACTTAAAAGTTTAAATTTTTATTTTTAAATAAAATCTTTTAATTTATAAATGTATAGATTTTTTAAGTAATTGTTTTCAAAATAGAAATTATATATTCCCCCAGAATGTTATAATGAATTTTTAATAATATTTATTTTCATAAAATGAAAAAAATAATTAATATAAATTATTTTTTCTATCAATATGATATAATTATACCATCCTTATTATTTCTCTATTTGTTTTCAATGAATGGTAAAAATATTTTTACGATATCCATTATTTTCTATATGTTATTCTATAATTAAATATCTATAAAACCCATTTATTTTCATGGATTTATATTTTTTGAATAATTTATGATCATGGGCCACATATATGTATGATTTTAATTATGTTAATGGTGGGACATATAATTCCCCCAAATGCATTGGATAAAGATTTATATATCCTGAGAGAAAATAGGGCTGTAATGGGGAATGGACCTAGTTCTATAAGGGACTTCATCCACAATGATATTATTGATAGTAAAACTAGATTTCTATGATGGTTTAGGGAGTGAACCCATTTCACTATGATAGTCCTGAAACGGTGGATTGACTATTAAGGAAATTATTTATGATAATGTGTATTCCAACATTTCATGTCTTGTGTCAATGTTATTCTCTCATGGATCATATTCCTTATTCCCATATTATTCGTGTCTTATAAACCACCATGATGTATGTCAGGAATTAAAATTATGACCCCGGATATGCAGGCTATGATTTTTGGACATTAATATCATGTTCGTATACATTTTTCTCATGTTATTCATATATTATCCTTGATATCTCACTTTTTTACCCTTAATGAGCTTCTAAAATCACTATTTTCATGGGATTCCTTTCCCCAACTTATGAATTAAGTTATATAGTATGATTAATCTATGATGGGTTATAGTTATGATGAAATAAATAAAAGATGATGTATATGTTTTATGAAATAGTTGTTTTTTGATTCCCTGTTTTCAAAGAAACTAGACATAAAAGATTCATGTGTGGATTTTAATGTTATATAATTAGTATTTATCTATTAATTTATAATATATATTTTTAAAATTATGGGTCAATATAATTACACACCCAATGAATTGGGGGGATACATAATTCCATTCCCACCCTTCAGATAATGTAAACCACACATATGTGTCTCACGAAACCATAATACATTCATCATACCACCATGTGATAACACATGGAAAGGATATACATTTTATATATATTTCATGTTAATAATCATAAAATATCCTAATAATGAATAAATATATTTAAATTTCATTTCATACCATATAAAACACAAGAAAAATCAAAATATTTTGTCATAGTTGAAAATACCTTTAAAAAATACTAATATATTTCTTCAGTAAAATACCATTTTTATTTTTAACTCACTTATTAAAAATATAAATATTTTCCTAATATTAAAAAAAAATTTCTTGTTAAAAAAACATGGAAACATATAATTTAATATTAAAATAAGATATGAGTTATAATTTTTGGTAAATTCATTCATGTGGTGTGTTTTAAAACAAAAATTCCTTAGTCATTTCTGATACAGATTCAAAAGTACAAAATTTTTAAATTGATAAGAATTTTATTTTTAAACCTTCTTAAATAAATTCAAATATAGTTAAAAATAATTTAACAAAATTTTTCATAATATTAAAAATATTCTTGATATCATTTTATGCAAAATATTGAGATCGAAGAAAATATTCCTAACCAATGTGAAAAAAAACATGGTTATTTTTCAATAACAAAATTATTTCAATATTATAGGTACTCAAAGAGGGAAAATTGATAGAATAAATTTAATATATAGAAAAAATATATAGGATAAAAAATTAATATTTTTTGGGAGAGATGATTCATATAATTACATCATCATTATTTTAAGCATAAAAATTTCACGTAAATATGAGACTATAACATAAAACCCTTATTAGTTTGGTAAATTTTTATTCATTACCCCCATGAGTGAAATAATATAAAATTAAAAATTAAATACCCTGAAAATTATTATATTGATGATATAACATATCAAATTGGTAGTATGTACACCTCATTAAATAAGTTAGGTGTAATTCTCTAAAAATACAATTTGGGAAGGTAAACACTTACCACCTTGGTAACATTCAAATTAAAGCCCATTGAGTAATATAATTTTAATTGTAACTATACATATCATGAATTTAGAAATATAAATAATATAAAATTTCAATGTATTATTAGATACACCTATCAAACATAACTAGGTTCACGACATCAAACATGTCCAAACAAAAAAAGGTTGGGACGAAGAACCCTTACCATATATATGACATGATTTATTAGTGCTTTAGCATAAAATGAAATAGGTTTTTATATTTTATAACTATATAATAGAATAATTCTCATACAAATAATATCATGTATTTTCTTCTTATATATTCATAATACCGATTTATTAACAATTCTCTATTGTGGTCTTCATTTCTGGTGTTAACTACTTTATTGCTCATGTTTGTTTTCATTTGGTAGTTGTGGTCCTTGCACTTCGATCATGTTTCATTAATATATAGAACATTAATAAGGATTTAATTATAATATATATTTAATATATACATATTTAAAAATATAAATATAAATTGGTGATGAAAAATTAATTACTTCACAACGTGGAGATGGTAATCTATACGTACACATGAGTGATGATTCCACTATTTTATGGATGGAAAAAAAGAAAGATCCATCATAATTACCTATTAAATAATAATATTTATATCATAAATATCATATATTTTCCTTAAATCTAACCTTTTAAAATATAAAACCTCTGAAATGATAAATAATTCACTTCACTTCATGGAGGTGGTAATCCACACGACGCACTAGCTTCATTATCATTTACCAATGGATCTGATGATAAAAAGGTAGATAACATCATATAAATAGATATGAATAATTAATTTATGAATTTATTGTATGAATATTAAATCCATCATTATATCAACCTATGTAATGTAGTGATGGTAAATTAATTGTGTCGCTCTGTGGAGCTGGTAGTCCACACGTACGCTTGAGTGATAATGTTATTTTTCATTTGATTGGGAAGGGGAAGGAAATGGTTGTTAAATAAATATAATAAAATCTCAATATATTGTTTATATTTAATTCATCATTTTATTATGGATAAACAAGATTTATATATGGTTTAATAGGAAATAAAATTGAATGAGTTTGGTTAATATTGATACCTCTTCTTTGAGAGACCTCCTTTGGATTGAACCTTAATCATTGAATGACTGGTATTATCATAATTAAATACGCTCTAGGATCAATTAAATTATTCATGTAAGCTTCTTTAGAATTAGTATTCCAATATATAAGGTTCAAATGGTGTGAATAATAGAGGAGTAGAGGCATCCTTTTATAAGTGAGTGGAGGAACACACATGGAATTTCTTTAATTATTTCATTAATATAAGGTAAATTTCATGTTTAAATATATAAAAATGTCCATGTATTAATAGTTAGTTAAATATATGGTTTAAATATATTTTTTAAAAAAGTTAGTAATGTTTTTTTTTCATTTGTACCCTTATCTATTTGTTTAACCCTGGAAAAATCATTTTAACCATAACCATGGTAAAACAAATTTACTATTTTTACCATTAATTTTCACCAAAAAATTACATTGACCCAATTAAATTTTATAAATTAATATTATTCAAAATATTTAATCCTTTTTACGAAATTCAATTCTTATAATTTTAAAATTTTAATTTTAAATTAGTACCCAACCACAGCGAAAACCCGTTTTAGAAAAAAATGCATTTTGTAACATATAACTTCATTTACATACATTAATTTTATTTTAAGAACCTTAAAATTAATTTGAATATATATGATTGACTATTTAATATATAAATTTCATTAAATAAATTTACAAGTAGATATTAATTTAATTTTTAAATATAAAAATACATTCCCTTAAGAAAAATAGATTTTCCGAAATTTGTGTTTTTAAGCATGAAAATTAACTTCTAAAAAATAAAGTATAGTATTGATTCATATGTGATTAATTAAATAAATTATAATTAAATAATCCTTATGATAAATTAATATCCAATTCAAAAAATTATGGTATTTTTTTAAAAGAAATGACAATTGTTTCAAGAAATTAGTATTTTCATTATTAACTAAAAAATAATAATAAAATCCCCCTAAGATAATATTAAAAGCATAAATTTAAAAATTATATTAACTTATTCAAATAAAATTTTAGATAACGGTATAAGTTAATTACTATTTTTCTCATAATTACATAAATTTTTTTTTTGACAACTTATTTGTCAAGGATGGAATGCCTCTAATGAAATTGAGTACCTATATATTATGAATATTTCATGCATTGACCCACTGCAGCTGGAGCCGTGACTACTGTAATACTTACTCTATTTGTCCAGGGACTAGTGAAAAAAATCTATTTGGAATATCCCACCCAAGTTAGTAATTTTTTTAATGCATATGTACACACACACACGCACATCTACAATCCCATGAAATGTTGAAATATAAAAGAACTGAAAAAATTTCATGATTATATATATAATCCCACAGTGGGTGTATGATTGGAAATTATTGATTGTGATAAAGGGACCAAATAAAATCCCCACAAAAAACTATATATATTCCAACGTACTCATAAGGTGAGGATTAATATCAAATACAACCACCTTGAAAGCACCTCGGTGTGACAAGCTTAAGCTATCACCAACAATCTCTCTATCCTCCTATGGAACTGTCAAATGAGATGTTGTATACACATGACACAACATGTTTAGGAAGATCTAATGCATGGGTTAGAATAATAATACCTAGAATGAAAACCCTAAAACACTAAACACATATTATAATGAATAGTCTGTTCATAATAATGATATTTCAATCATCGAAAAAATACCCAGATATACACAAAAATGGATCTATTCCTCTAGGTGGTCGCATCCAAAATTCCATTCATAGGATTATTCTCCATGATTCTATGAAATGTTAATTTTATAATAACCCAATCCATGGCCCATATTTTCAACGAAGATAATCATCTAATAAGTAATTATTATTAGTATCGGCCTAATAATAAAAATCATAAGTCTTCTAATACCTTAATACTAAAATAGGGGATCGCATCCCAGACCACTAGGGGACACCCAAATCCCAATCTAGATCAACCCTCTATATATGGTATTGTATTCTAATGATACTATAAACCCAAATGAAGTAGCATACTAGATAGAATACCAATGACCCACAGAAGTATTTCATGCCAATTAAGTAAACATTTCTTTAGGTACAAGAAAGAATGATAAGGAATCAAACTCTAATCTAATAAAATGACTCTACAGAATCTATTTGAGACTCATCATCCAAATGTGATAACAATCCAAATCAATTGACTTAATGAGTCATTGTACAATCAAGGGGATGGGCCAAGGGAACACACTAAAATGGTACTGGTCAAAACTGATGAAATAATGGGATCCAAACACCCTCAAAGCAGATACAAATAATTTAAAATGGAGTAAATTGCATGACTAGACAAACACTAGTTTATTTGTGTGGTTATAAATTACACAGAATTTAAACCTCAATATACACAATGTTTTAGTAACTAGTTATAGCATGTTGAGGTCTATCTACACCCTACCTATACTATCTCTATATTATTCTTTACTAAATGTCATTCATATGTGCTATCTTCTGTACACCAAGTCATTCACATGCACAATTGGTTTTTTTTGTGTACCCTGGCCATCCAATGAAGTATAACCTTCAAGGTATATATCGAGCATCTAACACAACATGTGATAGGTGTTAAACAATGGGTGATATTTCTCTCTCCTTAGAAACCCTAGATCCTTATCGAGGATCCCAAATTTCAGGTATCTATGGATTATACACCATTAAATCCATGAATTTTCATATCTTGTGGGTTCTTCTCCACATCAACATCTGTACTTTCACTAAAAACGATTCCAACCATGAATCAAGGATTTGAGCACATCTGTCCCCTGCCATCACTATTCATTGGGAACCATTTTTTTATTTTCTCATAATTCACCTCCATCAATCCATTCATTACTATCGTGCATCATAATTAGGAATAAAGTGAAGCCTCATTACTATCTAGTACACCTCTGGCCATCCTTCTTCCAAACACCTCGATCTCACCCTTGATCCTGAATCAAACCAGTGGTATTTATTCATTTTCCTAAAAAACAATCTCACAATGATCAAATATCAAGTATTCATAAAAAAAGAAGAATAAATCATCCTCGATGTATAAACAAAGAAATAGTGGATATATCCATAAACCACTAGAATTAATGAATTCTCCACAACATTTTTTCTTTATTTGTCAATCCATTTTTTAAAAATTACATGTATGAAGAAAGAATAATCAAAAAAATAAATAAATAAATCAACCATAAAGAAAAATATCTTTCTTGAAAGAATCAATTCTTGTTCGTGGAATATATCTGTTTTTAATTAGGATAAATAATGTTATGTAAGTCCCTCAAATCAATTATTCAACCTTCATTTTGGATCAATTTTTTATGAATAATGGTCATGTTTTTTCATCATTCATGAGATCTGAAACCTATATTGGCTTAATGATCCTCAATATTGATTTTATTTGATGTCAATCACCAAGAATAATCTCCCCCAAATGTCCTCTAGAACTATAGTTTTAAGCATCATTTAATGAGATATTATCATAACTGTAGTTTTATAAGCAATTTTAAGTCATGAAAAATTAATAGAATAAATTATTTTCATTTAATTAATTTTTTTATATAAATCTCCCATGACCAAGACTAACCCAACCATCTATAACACTCTATTTTTATATGTTTCCTATGGTAAATATGATGTTTTTGACACAAAATCATCCGTTTATTTTCATATAATTCATCTATTTAATGGTTATTCGACTTTTTTATTAAAACTACATGCCTGTGATATTAATATTTTTACTATTTTTCAAATAATTATTTTGGGAGTATGAGGACTCATAATTTCATTTAGACTTAGAACCAATCTTTGAAAATAATACATATAACATTCTAAATTAAAACATAAAAATTTTAGAGTAGTTAATTTCTCCATACCATAGGGATTTTCATATTGAAAAGTGCAAAATCTACTAAAAAAGATGAGTGTATTGGTCTTGAATATAGTTCTCTCACTCCTAGATTATCACATCAATATTCATGTACTAAAACTATACTTTCACTAAGAGAATTGATTTCCCATGAAGTATCCTCTCATGTTGATTCTCAAACTCCCCTGAGTAATCATGAAAAGGTATCCCTATCTTTGATGTCCAACTCACCTGATTTGATAACATGTGATTGGTCATTCACATATTTCCTCAGATATGACATGTAGAAGATGTCATGTACATAGTCTAACAATGTCAGTAGATTTATGTGGTACTCTACCTTTCCAACTCTATATATTATCTTGAAAAGTACAATGATTCTTGGGGATATCTTTTCAACCTAGCCAAATCTCTATAATCCACTTATAGGTGTGACCCTCAAGAATACATGATCTCCCTCCTTGAAATCCATATGCCTCCTTCATATATATACCTATGTCTTCTTATGGTTCTATACAATCCTTATCATCTCTTGTATGATATACATCTTCACCATTATAGCATACACCAACTCCAAGCCCATAAATTCTAACTCAGATAGATTAGTCTAAAAAAGTGGTGACACGCGGGGTTTTTTATACAAATACTCAAATTTTACCATACTAATGGTCTAATGGAATATGATATTTTATGAAATATATTCCACGGGAAGTTGAACCTCCAAACTATAGAAAAAATACTACATGCAAGACTTTATTATGACCTCCTTTACATGAATAGTCTTCTCAGTCTACCCATCAATGTAGGGGTAGAAATTCAATATCAAACATGACTAAAACCCAAAGGCCTCAGGAAATAATTTCCAAAACCCTGAGGTAAACCGAGCATTAGGGTATGAAATGATCTTCAAGGGAAATTCAGGGAGCCAGACTATCTCATATACATACAATTGACTCAATATCTATGCTTAACTCTACTCTCATATGGCTATGAAGTGGGTTGATTTCTGATACACCATACGATCACCTAGATGGAATCATGTACCCTATACATATGTGGTAACCCCATCACAATGTCCACGTATATCCCATACCAATTCCACTCAATCACTAAACTAGGTTGATCTAAACCCCTTGGAACCCATTGCTCACCCATCAAATTCTCACAAGGGATTTTTCGAGAGACAAACTCTACAACACATATCTACATTAATGGCCACCAAAACTTGGGTTAGTGGTCCAATTTTATAGTTTACAACCTATTATGTACCCCAAAATGGGTTGTATAAAACTCTCTCATCTCCTCCTCCCCATAAAATCACTGGTACAATCCTCTATCCTCTAAGTAGGATCATGTGCTCCCCACCATAAAAAAATTCATCAGTAGTACATCTAGTGGATGTCAGAGTATATAAGGTCTCACTGTTAGTATCTTTTTCTTCATCTTACCTTACATTTCATAAAAAAAATGTGTGGTAAAAATCATTGATTGAGTCTTTTTAGAATCATACTTTTCAACTATGGACTACTTCAATGTGGAAAACTATTTTGACTCCTCTTCCTATAACTGATAACAATATCTCTTGTTGAGATCATATTCCACCATGTTCCCCATCCCACAAGTATAGAAAATATCAAATTCATTTTCCAGGAGGAATTTTAACCCTGGAATCTCTCTCAAGTTAAGATTCTTATTAGATAAGATACACTTGAGACTCCTATGTTTATATTAAATAATAAACCACTCACCCATAAACTAGTTTAACTACATATTCATGGAAAATACTACTACTGATAACTAAAGATGGTGGGTCATGTAGTTCTACTCATGTTTCCTTAACTTCGTGGACCCATTGTACATAACTTCCAACCACTTCATCATGACACACCCAATACATTCACTTAGGCATCACAGAACACTACATATTTACCCCCTCCTCTAGAAATCTCAAGATGTGGATCCTCTTCAATCATTGCCTCAACTCATAAAAACACTGCTAAAACCTTTTAATCCACTTGAAAGTTGTCCCATTTTGGGTCAAATATGACAACGGTGAGGACACTCTGGAGAAATTGGGTACAAAACTATTATATTACCTTGTCATCCCACACAAACTACAAAACTTTTTAGAACTCTTGGATGGATCCCATGCTAGCACCACATCGACCTTCACTGGGTCCACTACCACTCATGCCTCTGAAATGGTTTGTCTATAGAAGTGACCCTATCAAAATAAAATTTTACACTTGGAGATATTTCAACAAAGCTACTTCTCCCAGAGTGTGTTCAATACTATACTCATGTGTTGCTCACACTCCTCCTCAGATGCCATCTATAATACGATATCGTCGATGAAGACCACCAAAACCGGAATAATAATGGTTAATATATCTTGATCAAGAGTCCCATGAACACTACCGGATCATTCCTCAAGAATAATGGCATCACCAAGTACACATAGTGACTTAATCAACATTTAAATGAAATATTTGGTATATCCTCATCCTGTAATTGAAAATGGTGAAAGCATGATTTGAGGTCAGTATTTGAGAACCATCGCACCACTCCCAACTAATAAATGTGGTGTTCAATCCTCAGTTGTAGATACTTATTCATATAGACCACCTTGTTATAGAAATAGTAATCCCCACATACTCTCAATATACCATTTTCCTTCTTCTATGATAACATTAGGGCTGCCTAGGGGGAAATACTGTGTCTCATGAAGCCTATTTCCCAAAGTCCACTAACTGCACCCTCTACTCCTAAAACTCTACAGGAGCCATCTGATAAATTTGTAAAGTTATATAAGACCTCCCATGGTTTAATCTAATATATAATTCTAGCTCTTGGTAGGGATGTAATCATTTCATTCCCATAGAAAATACTTCATCATATTCCACCACACCCACCACAGGGAACTGGTATCCTATAGTATCCACCTCTCTATGTGTAATGGTATCCAACTGGTGAGTAATCAACTTCACTCTCCTAGGACTAAGCATTTCCTACTCTACCAAGTATTCATTTTCACCGACAAAGGATAACTTCAACCCATCACTATAGACACACCACATAATCCACCTAAACATGTCATTGTGGTCATGAATTGTGGATATAAATTCCATACCTATGATGATATCATAAGGCCTCATCGCTTCTAGAAATAGATCTCATACAAAGCTCTCTCCACCATGTGTTAGATTTTACTACTGTAAAAAGTTTTTAACTGCTTATTCACCTCTTATTGGAGTTTCCAAATGTGAGGGTTGATCTAAAGGATCCACTAGAATCTTCAATTCCTAAATAAGAGAAGTGGAAAGAATGGAGTTACTAACCCCAGTGTTTATCAATATTAAAGATAAGGTAAAAAATGCATGAATTAAACCTATTATCATTCCTAGAGCCTATGGGTTCTAGGTTTATATATCATACAACTGGCATCATATTTGACCAATATCTCCTTGATCAGGGTGTGGACCACCTGGGGGTGTTATTAATAGTTCATACCTCCAACCACCTCATGCTACTCTATTATCCCCACTTCCACATCCACCGCCCTACAGACTTCCTTACACTTGCCTATGAATATTCCTCGGAATTCCCTCCGACATCTCTTGATCATCAGTATAAAGGGTTGTTAAATCCAAATAAATATGTACCTAACCATAATAGGAGAAACCCAAACTCTCCGTTAGTTGACTCAATCAATCCTTACAGCTCTACACCACTGATCCTCTGTTCTATTATTGTCCCTAGAAGTTTCTGACATGCATGGATCCCTACAACTATCATCATCAACCTGTATACAAGGTCTAAACTTCTTTGTTTCCACTAATACTACCTCTATTAGTTCCTACTATTCTAAAAATATCACCAACAATAATGCCTTCTTAAGAACTCCAATATTTGTTGGAATTCTTAAAAATATCATGGTTTCCCTGATATATCAGTGAAACCCATTCTAGAAGATATGTTCCCATGAGAATAGATATTGAATTATATCCTTGATGTATCATAATATATCATTAAAACACTCTAAATACTCAACCAAAGTGACGATTTCCTATTATAGATGCAGAAGCTCATGGATGAGCATTCATCACAACATGGCTGAATAAAACTTCTCTCTAAAGAGATTTGTGATGCCTGAATGGGAGAGAGAAATCTAGTTATTTGAATAAGTCACCAGACTCCACCACCACCTAGTGGAGCACTGAATAAGACTAGTTTTTTTACTTCAATTTCATCTTTAAGCATCCTCACAAGGAAGAATACTCAATTTACTACCTCTAACTAGCCCTTAGCCACATTGTGGGGTTCCATTCACTGAATCATTTTAGTTCATTGTCACTACAACCTATACAGTGCACTCAGCCTATGTTAATCCTCTTCCAGCACTTCTACTACTATCTTCATCTCAAATGGTGTTGGTATAAATGGTTAACTACCCAGAGGTAAAATCCCTACTACATGTCCCTATTTAGAAGCCTTGTCACTTGAGGGATCATCATTATGATCAGAGTGTGGAATCATTGATGGATACCTACATGAAGGTATCCTCAAATAATCAAGATATACCACAGTGAAATGGTATATCATGGGAGCTAACTCAAGAAGGATATGGAAACCACAAACCACTCTTATATAATGAATGTACGAATGATTTCCCTACATCCAATACCTATATGAATCGAGTTCAAAAGAAGTTGTTCTGATTCCTTGTGTATGGATATATCATCTACCGCAACAACACTGGAGTCCTTGGGTTGAAATCTGAACATGAACCACTTTACACTATTTCCAAAAAAAGAAAACACAATCTAACATTCTATTGTACTAAGGTACAACTCACTCCTACCCCACGTCCTCCTCCAATAGGATAGGGTTGTATACCAGCATTGATTAGGAATATCCAACACATTGTATTCATTAACCAAGTGTAATTATATACACAAACACATATAAAATCCCATAAAATGATTAAATGTAAAATAACTAAACCCAAAACATGAATAAATTTATAATCCCTCAAACATAGTATGACAGTAAAGTACTAAAACTGATAATAAGACCAAATAAAATCACATCCAAAAACATTACAGATTCAAACCTTCTCAAAAGTACATTACTATTATTAAATTAAACCATATTCCAAAAACCTCGTTCTATCTTTATAAATCTATGATCCACCAGCTCCTTATCCTCCCAAGACACTATGAAATGCTTAATCATCTCCATAATAAACGACACATGTGGGAAGATCTCATATTGGAGTGAGTATATAAATATGTAGTAGTACACTTCAAAAACACTAAACAAATAGCATCAAGAAGAGTCTTCCCATAACAAGGATATGGAAATGAATGCTTAAAACCCCAGAAATACACATAATTTAAATTGTTCCTCCATGTGCTCACAACCAAACTATAATACATGGTATTATTCTTGAATCATCTATATAATGATAATTCAAGAATAACCCACCCCATTATCCAGGATTTCATTGTATACCCTCACCCAATAGTTCATGATCATTTCTTCCCACATAATAAAACTCACAACTCTCACATGAACCTGATACTCAAGTAGGGGATCACACCCAAGACTATTGTGGGAAACCACAACCCCAATCATAATCAACACTGTATAAAGAGGATCATATTCCAATGACACCATGAACCCTAATGAAATTGTCTAATAGTGGGAGGATTAGTTCCATGTGCACAGAGTTCATTCTAATTACATGAACCCAACCTAGGTTATAAGAGGGAATGATAGAGGATCACACTCTGGTCTCATGGAGGGAACCATAAACTCTATTTGATACTCAACCTCCATAGGGTATCAAAATCTAGAAATATGGACATAATGTTTCACTATACCATTGAGGGGATGGAAAAAGTGATGAAACTTAACTAATGCTGGTCTAAACTGAAGAACCAAGGGCTTCATGCACCCTCAAAGGTTGTACACAATGTGTCTAGCTGACCCCAAGTTGTTTTGTGTGGTGCTTCCCCATATGGAATGTAAACCTATATATAAATGGAATGTGAGTTTGTATAAATGGTGTGTAGAGGTCTATCATCACCCTTTCTATTCCATAATTCCATGACTATATACTATTGGTTGTTATCATGTACCAGCCAATGTACACTAGGTTGTCCCCATGTACACCTAGTCATGTCTATGTACCCTGGCCTAATTTTTCCCATATACCCTCTATAGTATACAAAAATATTCCAAAATGGCTCAAATGTTGTGTGACAGGTGTCACACATCATGTGAAAATTTTCACTCTATGGAAACCCATGCACCATATAGAGAGTCCCACATGGAAATTATCTTTGTAGTACATTCTATGTGACCCATGATTTTTTTGAACCCATGGGTTCTTATCTAAATTTCTATATAAATTGATTCCATTATGGTCCAAGATGATACTCATAAATTTAGGATTGGTTATCCACATCCATCACTGATCACCTAGATCCACATTCCAATATTCTCGGAAATCACCACTGTTAAACCTTATGTCACCAGGGTGCAATAAAAAAACCAGAAGAATGGAAAGCCTCAATCTGATTTGGTCCACCTGTGATCATCCTTTATCTCCATACCTCAATCATAAACTGCAATCAAGGAATTAATTTATTATTTCAATGAATGGCCACACAATTAATGAATACAATGTACTTTTTGAACCATGATCTAAAATTATTTCTCATGATGAATGTGAAATAAAACAAGGGGAAAATCCATAAACCACAAGATGCGAGGAATGAACTATGACCATTTTAATTTTACCTCAATCTATTTTTTATCAATTTGATGAATAAATATGGAATATTCAATGAAAAATAAACCAACTACAAATAAATCTTCCATAGATTCGAGAATCAATTATTATTCATGGAATTGATCTACATTTGTACGAGATAAATAAAAATGAGTCACACAAATCAAACATCCTATATTGGGTTTGGATCAATCACTAATGAATAATGGTCATGTTTTTCATCATTGGAATGATTTGTGAACTCTGATGGCACAATGATCTTTAATCTTGAACTGATCTGATGTTATTGACTAAGAATTATCTTATCCAATAACACTCTAGATACCTAGGTTTATGTGGATAACCCTAATATCTCATCATAGCCTTGTATTTTTAAAATAAATTGGTAATGGGAAATTAATTTCATTTAATTAATATATTTATAAATTCTACCATGAACTAATCATCCATGATTATCAGACGCAGTTGAATGTTATGTCATGCATAGTATAAAACCCATACTCTGGACACAATGGTCTGCCCGAATTTCAAATGTGATCCTCTATTTTATATTTATTTTACTTTTTCAGGAAACCAATTTTTTTGTGAAATTAATATTTTTAATATTATAAAATAAAAATTATGTACTCACCATGCCTTAGAACCTCACGCCGAGTCATTTTATATCTCTACAAATAATCCATACAATATAATTAAATAATGCATGGAAAAAACCAATTTTTTTCAACTTAATTTAGTAAATTTTCATTATTTAAAACCATTACACAAATTTTTTTTAATTTTTTTTTATTATTGACACATTCCAATTCAATGTACATTATATAAATGGTTAATATATAATTGTTCATTTTGAATTGGGGTTGTATGTATGTTAATATATTGAAGACTTACAATATATTATAATTAAAAATATTATAAAATATATGATTGTTACATTCCCCCTTCCACTTTAATAAATTATATTCTCTCAATTTTTATTTAGGTAATAAAAAGTTTGATATTTGAAAATACCTTTTTTGAAAACCCACATCATTTAAAGGAATTATAAAAATTCATTCAAAAGGGGATGTTGGAATCAAAATACATACCTCAAATAACACCTAATTATTTTCCTATATAAGGATAATAATAGAGTGAAGCTAAACTATAGAAATATAGAATAAATATAATTTCCAAATAATATAGGAGTGTGGTAGAGAACATGGTCATAAGAATGTTAATGACCCTAAAACTATCAATCTATGAGGGGTAAAAATGAAAATAAATTCAACATAAATTACATTAAAGGGGGGAAATTATTGTCAATATAGTTTTTATTATATTTGAAGAATTATTTTTTCTAGGATAAAAGATAAAATACTTACATGATTTTTAAAATCCTTAAAATTAGTTCAATCCTCTAGTTTAATGTTTGAATTAATTTCAAAAAAATATATTCTCATATCTCTATGATTAAAGAACAATATGATTTTTCCATGCATAAAGAACTAAAATAAATTTCTAATAGATATTGATATCTAAAAAAATTGAAACACATTCCCAATTCTCAATTTAGTCATTGGAAATAAATAATGGAAATTATAATCTATTATATTTAATAATAATGATTCTTATTTTCAATGATTAATCTCAATGATTAAAATACCAAAATATTTACATAATTATATACATAAATATTTAAATTTTAATACTCCTCAAATCATTTTTTAACTAGTATTAAAAACCACAAAAAATTGATAATTGTCACAAAAGATCCAAAAATCAACATAACATTATACCTAAAACAACATAGTGTATCTCTTAATGTCAAATACTAATCATGTGAATGCCCTGATTATATATTCTTTTAAAGCATTCTAATAACATTAATCACTAAAAGAACTCAATGAATACATATATTCTTCAAAAATATAACTCTATTTTTTAATCTAATAAATCATAGACTATCCAATATATTTTATAAATCCAATAATTTAATAAAATTTATGAAAGATAATATAAATAACTCTATCATAAAATCACAAAAAAATTAATGGTCACAAACACTATATAATTTACATTATCAATACTAATCAATTATTTACATGAATAATGAATTATTATCTCAACATCATTCATATATTAATGGTTGTATTTTCCTCAATCAGATGTCATCCAAAAATATCACCTTATAATAAAATCACATTTCTTGATTGTCAATACCATTCAGTATATTCTTGAAATTCATTAAAGAAAAACTAATTCATAACAATCCATAAATTTTTCATGATTCCTATATCCATAATATAATTTAAAAAACACTCTTAAAAAATAAATTTTTTATCATTACATAAGGACTTAAATCATTACACTTTAATGTTTTGAGAAACATAGTCACTTACATGTTCAAGGTCTTATCCCTTGGATTTGGTCATTGAAACAGATAATATCTATGTTTTTCAGACAATTGATAGTGAACTATAAATTTTACCTTGTGATAATATTCATTCTCCTCCATAAAACTAATCTTTTTTCTTCAACATTTAATATCTCTGTTCCCTTATCTTCTACTCATAGAACAACATCTCATTCCATGAAGACATTTAACTAAGATATTTTTCCCACATACTTTTCATGTAACTAGATAGGTCTTTTTCCCTCCACGGTATTCATCAAATGAACTACCATGAAAATCCATTTTTTATTATTATATTTGGATGGAAACTAACCTAGGTTTAATTTTTAATCATATAAAGACATAGATGACTTGGAATAAATATAAGGTTTTGAATCCAAACTTCATATTCTGATGGTTTCTCATGAGGAAAATCATTACATTATTTTCACATTGAGAGTCAACATGATTCTTCATTATTCTAGCCATTGACTAAACCCAAAAAGTGTTGTGTGATAAATAATAATTATAATTATTAATCATTTAATCATGAAAAAATATTCATAGGATGTACAATCATGACACATTAATTATAAACTAGTTCATCCATGGTCATCGCCTATTAAAATATTTCATGATAATTCATAAGGAAAATGTGAATGAACCCAATAATATCTCCTAGGAATGTTGAACAAGGTGAATATTAAGGGCCCACTCAGCATGCATTATACATCCAAACAACATTAAATTTTTATTACAAGTCAGAAAAAGATGAATATAAAATAATTTCATGGTGGTTTAAAATAATGGAGTTCAAGGTCATATTCTTTGACAAAACAACCACACTTTAAATGAAGTGACCCTAATCTAGAAAATACAACATAGTGATCCATGTTAGCCACCCAAGAAGCGAGGAAGTACACCACTTAATTTCTCTCTCACTATGTATGATAATAGATTACCCATGAGTCAAGGAGTCTTCTATACTTACAAATGAGATATGTAATGGACAATGGAATTTTCATCTTCCCCTTATGTGGTCCCAGAACGACCATTGAGTCAGTGTCAACCGATTATAGCATAACGTTGTGAAAATATAACATTTCAACTCCCTTCAACAACACACATACCTATACTGTAAGATATTCCTCATGTCCAGATCTTTAGAAAAATCAATAATCGATGATCCATGTTGGTCTTAGATCCCCCCACCCCCCGCATGCCTCCGGTGTTACGACTTCCATCCTCATTGAGTTTATAGCCACTGTTCGAAGGTCTCTTTCTCAGCAATATTCTATGCATGGATAGGTTATTTGGAGTAAAATGAATTTAAATTCCAACCATGATCCTTCTAAGATATTATGAACAATCCCACCATTTACAAAGTGGAATCAATTCTTCCACAAGGGTTTTGGATTTCACTAACATTACCAGTCAAGAGCTTCAAATACTATCATGGTGGCTTAGTAAGTGTAAAAATAAGAGTTATAAATTAATTATCATATGTGAGTATAATATTAGAAAAAGGGTATGAGGACATGATCATGACTTAAACTAAATATACCCAATTAGTCAAATATCTTTAATCCTGAAACATGGCATAAGGATTTGTTAAATAAAATAAACAAGACAAAAGAGTGTATAATCATCAATAATCAATCATAATGAATTAGAATATAATAAAATAATATGAAATAAGTTTCTTTCAAACTCATAATCGTATAAAATACTTTTCTTAGTCAAGGCTCACAACCAAAAATATCATATTTGATTAGGTTCACTCCCCACAACATCATTTCCTTAGTCAAGGTTCACTCACTAGATAGTATTATTAGAAAAATTACATTACAAAACTAGGTTGTATCCCCAATATATTCCTTATTATCTCATGATATACCTTATTTACCCAGTTAATTGGATGAATATATAATTTCGGGACCATCCATAACATAATTAAAACTATACATATGAGTTCCACAAAATAAGAATCATTCATCATATCATCATATCAAACCTATTGAATGGATTCATAAAAAATTAACAATGATAATAATAAACCATAAAAAGAAATAATAAATATGGTAACATTGGATTATATCCCCCTAATATCATAAGAAAATTTAATAGATGTTGTGATAGATGAAAATGGTTTTAAATTATCACTAGGAAATGTTTTGAGGAAAATAACCTTTTCCTTTTAAAATCACATATCTAAATATAAAAATCAATAAATTATAAATAAGAAGATTTATTTCCATAGAAATGAAGAAAAATAAAAAAATGATTAAAATAAAATATTATTCTTGATGGTAAATAAAGGAGTTCAGGTGGTGTATGGTAAAACTAATATTTCTGAAATTTTTTTATTGTGAAATATGGATATAGAAGAACATATTCTCAACTAAGGAGAAAAACATAGTCGATTGTCATTAAAAAATATTTGGGTATATAGAGTTCTTAAAGAGAGGGAAATTAAATTACATTATTTAATATTCATAAATTAATATTGGATATGAAAATACATAATATTTGGTATAGACAATTCATATAATTTTTTCCATTGTAAATTTAACCAAAAACAATCATGAAAAAAAACTATCTTGTAACATTAAACCCTTACCTCTTTTATAAATTTTGATTCATGGACCCCATAAAAGAAATAACATAAAAGGAAAAATAAAATATCATCTAAATAAGTATATTCCTGATAAATTAAATAAAATGGGTATTATATACACGTAATTAATGTAGAAAGGTGTATAATATAACAAATGTCCCAAAATGTCAATTTTAGACAGTAAATTCTTACCACTTTAGTAACATTCAAATAAAATATACAAGGATGAAAAAATATAATTTTAACCTTAAAATACCATAAATTAAAAGGTTACATGATAAAATATTTAAAATTGTAATTATATATGCCTCACAACTTAAATAGTTTAATAAGATCAAACATGTCTGACTGAAAAAATTGAGATGAACAACCCTTTCCTGATATCTAACATGATTCGTAAGTCCTCTAAGATAATAAATAATTATTTTATATTTATTATAACTCTATACCACAATATTATTCATACATTTAATATAATATATTATCCACTTATATAATTTCAACAACCATTTGTTAAAAATTCCAAATTAAAGATGTTATTTTGGGTGTTAACTACTTCGTTTTTAATATATGTTTTATTTTGGCAGTGATGGTCCTTGAAAATTGATCATGGTTAACCCATGTTCATAATATTAATCTTGATATAAATATTATATATGTATTAATTACAAAAATATTTAAAACCATTTTAATTAATTTTTTGTTCAAAAATGAATTACATCACTTTGTGAAGAACGTAATCAGTACACACACACAAGCGATGTTTCCACTTTTCAATAGATGGAACAAAAGAATGTTAAATGATAATACACATTTAAATAATCATTATTATATCATAAATATCATATATTTCCATTATATAAATATATTTATTATCCAAATATAGTGTAAATGAAAAATAAATCCCATCTCTCTATGAAGGTGGTATTCCACACGTACGTGTTAGCGACGTTATCATTTTCCAATGGATTAGAACATAAGATGTTTTATAAGATATTATAATTACATAATATTAATTATTTTATAAATATCATTTATAAATAAATATATAAATCATTATAAACACTCATTAAATATAGTGATGGTAAATGAATTGTATCTCTACATGGAGGACGTAGTCTGCAAGTATGCATGAGCGATACATTAATTTCCCATTTGATGGATAAGGGGTTAAAAATGGTTGATCAATCATTATAATGAAATATAATTATATTTAATATAAAATATTCATAATATTTTTATGTTTACAATAGGTGGAGCTATGTTTTAATAAGAAATAAAATTGAATGATTTTGGTCAATATTTATACCCCTTCTTAAAGAGACCGTATTTTTCATACACCATAAGCCTTAAAAGATTGGTATTACAAGAATAGAAGTATAAATATGATGAATATATTAATTCTAGGATGGTTTTGGATTAGGTAATTCTGGATCTAGAAGTATCAAATGGTGTTTTTAAGGTTGGATAAGTGGTTACCTTTTATAAGTGAGGGGAGGGACACACAATGATGTTTTTAAAATATTTCTATGATATAAGGTCCATTTCATGGGATATGGATCCGAATATCCACGGATTGAAATTTATTATTATAAATTTTTTAAATAACTAATTCCAAAAATAATTATACAATTTGGGTTGGGATACTCTTGGTTTAAACCCTCAGTAAAGTTGTTTTAAGATTAATCGTGTTAAGAAAAGTTTATTTATTTTTCTATTCATTAATGGAAAAATTAAGAAGACTCAATTAAATTATATTAAAAATTATTATCCTTACTATAGAATAAATTTTTCTAGATTAAATTTCTATAATTATAATAAATTATTTTAAAATGATGATGAAAACCATAATGATAACCCATTTTGTAAAAATATATTTCTTTTTCATAAAACAAACTTTTATTCGTTTACATTCCATTTAAAAACCATAAAATGAATATTAAAATATATAAATTAATATATAACCTATAAATTTTATTAAAACATTAATCAATAGTGAATAATTTAATTCATAAATATAAAAACACATTCCAAACATAAAAATATTTTTTTAGATAAATATGCTTTTAAGTCCAGAAATTAAAATTTTCCAAAATCAAGATTAATATAGATTAGTATGTAATTAATTATATATCTTATATATATAAATTTTTAATATAACAATTTATGATCAAATTAAAATCATAATTCAAATTTTAATTTAAATTAAATGTAATTTTTTATAAAAATCGGTATTCTACATAATTTATTGAAAAATATTTCTTTTGAAAAAAATGTTAAAAATTCACATTAACATAATATAGACACAATAATTAAAAAAATGAAATTAATTTATTAATATATACTTTCTAGGAATATTAGTAATCAAATATAATTTTTTTCAAAAAATTGAATATATTTATTTTTTATGAAAACATATTTTTGAAGCATATAATGACATTTTTAAATATTGAGAACCTTTTTGTTATGAATTAGTCCATAAATTGTAATTATTTAATACTATTACAAAAAATTTCTAAAATTATTTTATTACAATTTGTACATTACTATTCCACGGTTCTGTTATGCATGTTAATAATATCACAGTACATTTAGACTCACAATTGTGTGTGAAGAAAGATATCGAACAATTGTAATTTATTTAAGGGAAAAAATATATTATAAAATGATTGGGTGTTGTATTTAACATTTTTTAAAGACATAATCATGGGAATTTTACCATCGTCAACATCATATTGAAACTTATTAGGACACATTGTTTTAAGGTGGCCGACTTTTCCATATAAATAGAATTTAAGTTTATTTTTTTCTTTTAAATATTACTTTTACACATTACAGGTTAGAACAATGAAATTATAGGACTTAATACACCTCTTATTCTTCGTAGAAATAATCCATGGTGATCTTCTTCGTGGCCTCAATTTCTTCCTCTTTTTTACATTCCCTTTTTTCATCCTCATTATCATCACGTTAAACATTGTATACAAAAAGATTATTATGAGAACTAATTTCAACTCCAATGTATATTTTTCTTTGAGTATAGAAACTTTCATAATAAAATTGGGTAGAATTATTATCAGGTTGGAATTTAATATATTCAGGTAATAAACAGTTTTTCAAAGACTATGCATACCCTCCACTATAATATTCACTCGATCAAAGAATACATCAACTGATTCATTCAAGTGTATAGTCACGTTCTCATAGCTATTCCTCAAAACCTGTAATTTATATTATCAAAATTTTAAATTTTCATTATATATATTGATCAAATTTTATTACGTAGAATTTGATGTCTTATATTACATATCATTATTGTAGATTATGTTGGATAAATATCATTATAAATCATTGATTCATCTAGAGTTAGTATCCAACATTCATAAATATTCTTATGTTAAAGCTCCATTATTTAAAATGTTAAAAATTACATGCATTTTAACTAAAAGAAATTATTTTATAAAGATAAAAAGTAGTTTTTAATTTGATTCTTACATAGAATAAATATTTTCCATCAAATATCATAATCCAATTAGGATAACTACATCCATTACTTCTAATGAGAGAGAGAAACTATTTTATCATTTAGATATGTTACCAATTATTAGCCCCATTAAGTTGAGTAACATAAGAGAGGGTGAATCAGGGTTTGATATATTAAAATACTTCTCCATATTTATCTTTTTTCATCATTAAACCAAACTATATTCTTTCACTTTCTCATATAAATGGATAAAATGAAATAAAAACATGAATGATATATAATAATTTTTCTTTGTTCACCCTTAAAAAGTATAGTCCAAGGCACATAAAAAGGTTATTTTTCTATGTATCTAATCAAATATCTGGAACTATTGTTATAATGTTAAAAGTAGAATCATTGTCCCCATGGGTATACATCCAATCATAGTTTCAAATCTCACTACTCTCTCAATTAAAGTTCCCACACTACTCCTTAAGAATATTCTTCTATTGTTAGGAATTATCTCATTTTTTATCCATACATATGTAAGTGTGTCCTTAAAATCAATTTTCATCCATGAGATTAAATAATGATTGCAAAATAAAATTTATTACATAGAAATCTAATATGTTAAATGTTCTTCTCTATAAATGGTTTATTGTTTACCACATAATAACATCATGTTTTGTCCACCGTGTGATCCCACATCAATATAAATTACACATGAGGCCTCATGTAATCAAAATTTTTGAGTTATCTTATGAGATTTTCATTTAAAATTTTGTAAAAGGTTTTTTAACACATAACACATTTTAGGGACCAATTCAATGAACTCCCTTACATTGTTTCTATTCAATTCATAATGCTATATGAATTAGAAAAAAAAATTCAATCTTAATAATCTCATTAATATGTTTCTCTCTTTATGAATTTATTATATTGTTCTTATATATTAAATGTCTGAAAAAAATCACTAATCATAAATTACAATTAACTCCTTTACTGAAAACCCCATCAGCTTAATGCCACAAATTTTTAACAATGAATGATGGCCTCTTCAAGTGATGCCTTCTAATCCTCTTTCAAGGATCATTACATTCTTCCTACATAATTACCATGAGTTATACCCTTATCACATAGATTCACTATTTATATATATTTCATGATCATCTTATATGGTATGTTTTTTATTACATATTCTAAGTAATCTTTATATTGAAACCATCCTTTACACCAAATATCTTATACACAAAAAAGGAAAAAAAACGCTACAAAAAATCACCACCATTGAAACAATCTTCTAGGAAACCATTTGATCTTTTTCAAAATGTGATTTTTCATCAAAATAATACAACCAAAATACATCAAAATACAAATATGAGGGATTTGTTACCAAATCATACTACCTTGTAGAACAAATATTTTTTTTATTATAGTAGTAATTCATTTTAATTTAATTTAAAATATTACTCCTAATATTCCTATAATTTTTGATATAAATTATTTTGAGTACTGTCATGATCATATTATTATATTTTCAATAATACTAGAGTGGAGAACTATAAAATGATGACCAAAAATTATAAGAGTCTAGATAAGTATTTGTTTACCTTTTCGAGAGAAAAGGATCTCGAGTTTTAGGATAATAATAATCTGTGGATGATTTTGATATATTTTAAATTGGGAAATATATATATATATATATATTCAAATATCTCTATTTGATAATGATAATGTAATTTGGATGAATATTGATATTATACATTTTAGAACCTATAATGTTAATTAAACTAATAGAGAATTATTATGAGTTGATTGTTGGGTGTTCAATTTTCTAACTACCGAGTATATTTCACTAATGAATGAGTGATTCATAATCATTTTTATTAGTCTAAAATCTCTTGGTGTGTCACGAACCAACCAAGGTCGACCCTGAACTGGTCACCCGAGCTGGTCTGTGACATTGCCCAAGAGGCGTTCTCGATCCTCTCGGGCTGACGACAAGCACCAAGGCATCAACAGAGGCTGTGGGAACAATTTCTCCCAATATAATTAAATAAAGCATCAGAAATAAAACAGAACAATGCAGAATAAGTAAACCAAACGAAACGAGGAAACATGAACAAAATAAAAATAAAACTAACCAAAAACGATGACTGAATTAACTTTCTGCGACCCTGTGGGTCACTCTCAGACTCAATGATCAAGCGTCCCCCAAGGCAATCACACTCAAGTTGTAGCCTGCACAAACACTAAAAATAGTAAATAATTATATGTGTCGGTATTAAAACTCAATAGGATATCTTGATATCTATTCCCAATGCACTACCTTTAAAAATGAAAGAAACCTCATTTCAAGTTTGAACTACAATCTATAAAAGTAATTTTTTCTACATGTCACTCAAAAAAATGTACGATTCATTGCCCCATTTCATTTCTCAAAACCCAAGTCATTCTTTTAGTGAGACATTAAAATTTTTCAGAGGGGAAGTGATGTTTATATTTCTAATTTTCACAAAAGTATAAAACACCTTTCATTGAAAAGAGTTTTTATAAACAACTTTCAAACCACACATCACTTTTGAGTAAAAACACTACACATGAAGACGCTACACTAGTTACACTGTATAGGCAATGAAAAGAAAATATATACAAGTACCATATTTATCACTGCATGTAACTGAAAAATCAGAGACATCGGTGAACCAAGGATATCGAGAATAAACCCGAAGACACCAATACATGATAAATCATCCTCGTTGACATGTCACACACATGAAATAAAAACACCCAATACACTCGACTAACCTTT
Organism: Viscum album; assembly: GCA_963277665.1. Classification (NCBI taxonomy): domain Eukaryota; kingdom Viridiplantae; phylum Streptophyta; class Magnoliopsida; order Santalales; family Viscaceae; genus Viscum; species Viscum album. The sequence goes on along the minus strand of OY728161.1, from coordinate 1,992,806,716 downwards.
CTGAGGTAGGATGACAGAAAATCCCATTATAATAAACCCAATATATCCATCTACTATGGGCCACTGGTCAGTACCATAACCTACCAGTGAAGCAATAATTCTTAGAATATTCTCTCAATATGCCAGATTCCCATGTCTGATGTGTTTGGAAAGGGGGTGAGCCAAACGATGCAAACCGAGAATCCAATCATATATATATATAAAGCAAAACAGGCATCACCCCAAGACACTCCATGGTACAACCTCTCACCTTTTAACTACTCAAAATCCTGGGAGCCTCTAAGCATGACCTCCCAAACAATAAATTTCATCCAAGTCATGAGAGTTGTCCTAGAAGGGTTTTTATCAAAACATTTTCATCGTTTTCAATAAAGTGCCAAATGGGCATTAAATACATTTCAAAATCACGACAAAAAAAGTTACAACTTATTTATAAGACCAAAAATAGTTTGAAACCATTTAAAGAGCCCCAAAACACTACTTCACATGCTGGAAATATTTTAATAAAACCAAACCAAACCATTTTATTTTTGCAAATAAACATTAAGAGCCAACTGAGAAATTTATCATGAGAACTGGTATACGTTTTCACTCTTCAAAAGAAAACATTTATCCTTAAACAGAACAACATTTTCTATTCAGTGAATTATGTTTAAAAGCCAAACTGGCATTCTTTCAATACTAGGTGTCCGTTCATCAAAAAAAATAATTCAAGTGTCCTGTATAAAATAAACGGCTCTTTTTACACCATATTATCATTTAAAAATTAATTTTATTATATTATCTCATGTTTATTAAAAATAATAACATATTTAATCTGAACAAATAGTGTTCAAAAATAGTAGGAAATAATTTAATTTAAATTTTAAAAAGTAGTGCTACGGGAACCTACCTCGGATACATGGTGCGAGGACAACGCTCTCTCGGAATCAAGGATTGACGACAACGCAAACTCAGAACCATGTGGTAAGGTTCAACGTACTGAAAAATAAATATCAAGGACTTGAACAAATATCAAAAATAAAAACCCAAATACAGTATGTGAAACCATGTGGTGGGAAGAAGAACTCACCTCAAAACTGATGCGCGAAAACGACGCAAACCCTACACTAACTCCCAATGGTTTCGAAGATCATAAACCACCCAAAACCAACCCTCAATTAAAATAACTCCCAACATAAATGAATAAAAAGCACAATAAAAAATTATAGGGCTATATCAAAGAGGCTACGCATGTCCCAAAGGAGGTTGCAGGCTGGGTGCGCGCCGATGGGGGTTGTGCGCGCCAGGAAGAAGCCATCAGAAATGGTCTGTGGACGGAACCTCATCATAAGGAGAAGAGGTGATGGATGGAAAAATCAACGGATGTGTGTGGGCTGCCCGGAGGAAGGCCGAAGAAGGTGTTGTTGACCGGAGAAGGGTGCACCGTCCAAAAGGGGCCGCACCGAATGGTGTCACACCGGCCAGTAGGGGCCGCACTTTGAATTAACGCGTCAACTAGCTGGGGTTGCATTGTTAGGTGTCACATTGGGGAAATAGGGATTGTGTTGGGGGTATTGGGCCAGGAAACATATGTGTAGCGTGATGGAGGTCATTGGGCATGGGACAACAACCAGGGGGAAGGTTGGGGATGTGCGTGCAGGCTATGAGGTGACCAGACGTAGATTAGGGGAGGGTTAGCACCAGCTAGGATAGGGGGGTCCTGTGACGGGAAGTGCTGGAGGTGAAGCGCACAGGGAAGGGGTGCCAGATCGGGCTGGAAGGGAGTTGTGCAGGGTGAAGAGGGTGGGCAAGGGAGATCTGGTCAGGTGTTGCGGACAGAGGAGGCTGGGGTGCTTGCTGAGGCAGAGGGTGGATGGTGGACAATTTGGGGATCGTCGCTATAGAGGAGGGGGGGAACAGGGTGGGAGGCTCTTCCGGGAGCCAGTTGGTGCACAGGGAGGGTGCTGGGTCAGGTGGGCGTGCAGAAGAGGAGGGTTATAGCAGGAGCGGCTCGTCACTATAGAGGCGGGGGGAAACCGGGTGGTGAGGCTGGTGTTGCATGGAAGAAATAGACTGGGGGGAGGATCATCCCGCTCCAGGAGAAAGAGAGGATAGAATAGGGGTGGCGGTGTGAGAGATAAGTGAAAAAAAAAGAAATGGAGAGAGGCCATAGGGTTAGGAGGATAGTGGAATAAAAAGAAAAAAATTAATAAAAAAACAAAACAAAAACAAATGAACAAAAAAATAAACATCAATCTATAATAATAATAATAATAATAACTGCAACATAAAAAAATAACTATATGTATAAAAATAATATTTATAACGATTTTAATAATAATAATAATAACAAGGATAATAATAATAATAAATGATAAAATAGCAATAATAATTATTTTTACCACAACAATTCATTAATAATTTTAATAATTTTAATGGAACTTTTAAATAATATTATTAATAATAATAATATATATAATAATCATTATATTGATAAAGTAATAAAAAACCCGTAATAGTGTTTATATCATTTTAATAATGATTATTTATAAACCCGATAAAAATTTTAAAAATGCAACAATTAATGCATGTTCTAATTTAAAAAATTCCATTTATTTTAATTTATTTATCTATTTTTCGAAGATGGAAGGTAAGGCAATGTCCAGGCAAAGATGCATGGGGTTTTTCAAAACAAGTTGTGCCCAAGCGCCAACGACATCAACTTGAAACACACTTTTTAACATGAACTCAAAAATCATATCCGAGACTAAAGACGAACCCCAGAAAAATATTTTCAAGTCAAGGAAACCATAAAATAAAATAAACAAATGGGTCGGGGTGTGACAATTCTCCCCACCATATCACTTTCCACCCCCGGAAATCCATCACACTATCCAGTTGATTGATCAACACAAAAGGATTTCCACATTAACATGATCCAACCTCTTTACCCACAGACATTTTATTGTCCAAATGTGGGACTCGACCTCATTTCTCGAAACAGATCCCCAGTAGAGGGGAGGCCTGAACGGACTCCCCACCATAAGAACTCAACTAGCACTCGATAACAAATTAAGAGAAACCCCAAAGAGACTCACAGTGGGTCCCCCCACCATAAAGAACCAACCTACTAACGACCAAATGGAAAACCAACATGGACATGGATGATGCCTTACTCAAGCTAGAAATAGTAAAGTAAGGACCATTAAACCATATACTCTTGTACGAATGAGATAAGAGCTAAATAGAGAACTCCTTATGAACCAAAAACCATAACCCCGTTGGTGGAGAGGGAGGGCCCAAGGACTGGATCGATGAATCTAAAACAGATAATTCCTCACGGTTGACCACTTCGGTATAGGCACAAACCAAAGATGTAACTGATTCACGTCGATGGTCCATGATAAGCCAGTAATCGGAAACTTCCATCCAAAAAATGCACCATTACTAACCCTGCGTGAGGGATAAGTCTATCACACTAATTTTGTGATGAGACAGGATTCAAAATGACAAAGAAACCATAACAGAAATGCTAAACTGTCTCACCACAACGGTAGGGGAACGACTTTAACCAGACTTCTTAAAATTCCCCTCAGGGTTTTGTGACTATGTACTGTCTTCACTCCGAAGCCTTTTGTCTGGAGCTCTGATGGGTGAAGCATCTTCTACCTCACAGTTAGGTTCTGATAATCCCAATAAAGAACTTACATCTTTTGATCTGATAGATGAATGGATATAATTTTGAAATATAACCATGATGGCGCTGAAAACTATATTTCATAATGAAATCCACGACAACCCATACACTTCAAAACCCAAAACACCATCAGTACAACTGCAACAATAAAATATCCCTTACATTGAAAGGAAACATGCACCAGAAACTTTGACCAAAAACCTAACACCACATCACTTCTGAGAGCATTTTCTGTGACGCTTTCTAGAAACACCCCGACAAAATCACCGCAAGGGACCCAGGCATCCACATGCCAGGCAGGGCTTCAGAGCACTTATATGAAACGAAATTTTTTGACCAAGAATTTCACACTAATAACACATGAAAATATATCACTCTGAAGAGGTTGATGAAAGATCTTGAGGCCTTTTGATTCCATGACTTGCTCCATCCACTTTCATCTTCTTACTCATCTTCTTTCCAGAATATTCACCACTACCCATAGGGATCAAAGGAGGGAGAACTACTTCGAGCACTCCTACCATCGCTGCTTCGACAAGAAAACCTTGTCTCACCACATAAATTAAAGAAGTTAGGTTGGACTCTGACACCTTCGATTGTAGATTAGGGAACAGACCCTCCTTGAAGCGTCGAGCCTTCATTGGGTCATTCGTGGCATACCCTGAATCATAAGGGACTAGCTCCACAAAGCGCTAAAAATTATCCACCATAGATTTCTCGCCCCGCTGCATACAACACATCTACATCCCCTTTCTCACCCTTTCTTCCTTAGAGAAATATTGGAGAATGAACAAAGCCTTGAAGAACTCCCAAGTAAGCTCTTGATAGGGCTTCTTCCGAGACACTAACTTCCACCACATCCACAATGATCCTTCAAGCGTGAAGGTTGAAAACATGACCTTAAATGACTCAGGAAAATCAATGAGGTTAAATTCCCTTTCAATCATCCACATCCACTCTACCGATATGGAAGGGTCTTCTTGAAAATTACATAGAGGTGGATCCAGCATCAGAAACTCAAGAATAATATCCTTAGGTTGATCGACCGCACTACGATCACCCATCAAAGCTTCAAAGGGATGACCAATGGAAAAGGGAAAGTAAAAACACAATCAAGGACAACTCAATAAATAAAATCCTCAAAAATAAACATTTCATAGGTGATAAGCTCGAAACATGAGAAAACAAATCATTATAACATCAAAACTTCCCTCATTGAGAACATATTTTATTTAAAACATGTTTGGTGGGTTAAACCCTCGCCACTGGTATTCTTTAGAGTCTCACTCACTTTCATTTATCCGTGAAACCCCAAGAATTCATCCGCCATAAAAAAATCCATCCCCATTTCCAACATACCCCTATGCATGTGATAACTTATTGGAACACCAAGGAAAAAACAATGAAAATTTATTTTCGAAAAACAAATCATTCATACCACTTAATTTGAAAACAATCCACAAATTAAACATGCCATTTCAAACAACCTTTTTTTAAATCCTTTTTTTCCAATTCAAACCACAATTAGAAGTCATAGGAGACCCAAAACAACTCAAACAGGAAACTAGTTTTGGTGGGAGAATTAATGATATGGTTGGAGGCCATATGTCAATCACGTCACTCACAGAGAGAGTATTTTTGGACCATGCCCCCAGCTCCACATGGCTTGCAAGGCCATGAAGCTTAGGACTATTAGCCTAACTCCCTTTTTCATATCTCAAATGCAAAACATTACCATAAAAACCCAAATAAAAAAATTAAACCGGACTTCCAATGGAAACCTGAGGATCTGTACCGGCAAGAGTTTGTGACTCTCTTCCCGAACCTACCCCTCATGTCCCGAAAATCCTACTCAATCTAACTTGACATCCCATATAACAAAGTATGCCCTGAAAAGTGAGGTCCTCTAAGAGATAACCTTCCTTTGATACCATTTTGTCACGAACCAACCTGGTTTGACCCTAAACTGGAAACCCGAGCGGGTCCACGATATGGCCCGAGAGGCATTCCCTATCCTCCTGGGCTGGCGACAAGTGTTAGGGCATCAACAGAGGATGTGAGAATGATTTTTTCCAATATAAATAAATAAACCATTAGAAAAAAACAGAACAACACAGAATAAGTAAACCAAACGAAAATACCAAAAAGGAAAAAAAGAAAAATAATACTAACCAAACACAGTGTCTGAACTAACTCTATGCAACCCCGCAGGTCACTCTCCAACTCAAAGATCAAGCATCGCCCAAGGCGAGCGCACTAAATCTATATCCTGCAAAAACACTAAAAATAGAAAATAACTATAGGTGTGAGTATTAAATCTCATTAGGCTTTCCCGATATCTAATCCCAATGCACTACCTTTAAAAATGAAAGAAACATCATTTCAAGTTTGAGCTAAAATTTATAAAAGTATTGTTTTCTACATGTTACTAAAAAACAAAGTACGAGTCATTTCCTCTATTCATTTCTCAAAACCCAATTCATTATTTTAGTGATACATTAGAATTTTTCTAAGGGGAAGTGATATTTACATTTCCAATTTGCACAAAAGTATAAAAAACCTTTCCTTGAAAATAGTTTTCATAAACCACTTTAAAACCACAAATCACTTTCTAGTAAAAACACTACACATGAAGACACTACAGTAGTTACACAGTAAGGGAAATGAAAAGAAAATATATACAAGTACCATATTCATCACAATAAGTAACAGGAAAATCAAAGACAAGGGTGAACCTAGGAGATCGGGAATAAACATTAAGACACCAATACATGAGAAATCATCCTCATTGACATGTCACACATGATGAAATCAAAACTCCCAATATGCTCAACCATCCATTCTCAGGTAGGTCAGGGGTAAATCCTAAAGTAATAAACCCAATATATCCACCTACAATGGGCCACTAGTCAGTACCGTAACCTACCAGTGCAGCAATCATTCTTAGAATATTCTCTCAATATACCAGATTCCCATGTCTCAAGTTTTTAGAACGGGGTTGATCCAACCGATGCCAACCGTGCATCCAATCATATATATATATATATAAAGCACAACATTAATCGCCCCGAGCCACTCCATGGGACAACCTCTTGCCTTTAAACTACTAAAGTAACCAGGATCCTCTAAGAATGCCCTCTTAAACAATCAATTGCAACAAAGGCATGAGAGTTATCCTTGGAGGTTTTTTATCAAAATTCTTTCATCATTTTCCATAAAGTGTCAAACGGGCATTAAATTCATTTCACAATCACCACACAAAAAAGGTAAAACCTCTTTATAAGACCAAAACAAGTTTGAAACCATTTAAGGAGCCCCGAAATACTACTTCACAGGCTGTAAATATTTTTATAAAACCAAACCAAAACATTTTATTTTTCCAAATAAACATTAAGACCAACAGGAAAATTTCTCCTGAGAACCAGGATACTTGCTCACACTTCAAAAGAAATAATTTATCATTAAACAGAACAACATTTGATATTCCCTAAATTATGTTTAAAATACAGACAGGCATTCTTTCAATACTGGGTTTCCGTTCATCAAGAAAATAATTCAAGTGTCCAGTATAAAATAAACGGCTCTTTTTACACCAAATAATCATTTAAAAATTAATTTTCTTATATTATCTCACATTTATTATAATTATTAAAATATTTAATATGAACAAATAGTGTGAACAAAGAGTATGAAATAATGTAAATTAAATTTTAAAAAGTAGTGTAATGGGAACCTACCTAGGATACATGGCGCAAGGACAACGCTCGCTCGGAATCGAGGCGTGACGACAATGAAAACTCGGAACCACGTGGTAAGATTCAACATATTGCAGAATAAATATAAATTACTTGAAAAAATATCAAAAATAAAAACCCAAATAGAGTATGAGAAACTAAGCGGCGAGAAGAAACACTCACCTTGATACCAAAGCGTGACAACGATACAAAACAGACACTACCTCCTGAGGGTTTAAAAAATCCTAAACCACCCAAAACGAATTGTCAATGCGAAAAACTCCAATCATAAATAAAGGAAAAGTGAAATAAAAAATTTGAGGGCTATACTAACGAGGATATGCATGGCTGAAAAGAGGTTGCTTGCTGGGCGCGCGCCAATGGGGGTTGTGCACAACAGGAAGAAGCCATCAGAAATGGTTGGTGGACAGAACCTCATCAGTAGGGGAATAGGTTCTAGACGGATAAGTCAATAGAAGCATGCGGGCTGGTCGGAGGAAGGCCAATGAAGGTGCAGTTGACCGGAGAAGGGTGCACCGGCCAACAAGGGCCACACCGAAGGGTGTCTCACCAGCTAGCAGGGGCCATGCTTTGAATTATCGTGATGACCAGTAGGGATTGCGTTGTGGGGTGTCGCACTAGGGAAACAAGGGTTGCGCTGGGGGTATTGAGTAGGGAAACAGATGGGTAGCGTGATGGAGTTCTTCGGGGTAGGGAAAACAACTAGGGGAAATTTAGGGCAGTGTGCCTTGGCTAGGAGAGTGTTAGACGTGGATTAGGTGAGGTTTTGCACCGGCAAGGATAGGGGGGTCCGGTGACGGGAAGTGCTATAGGTGAAGAGCACAGGGTAGGGGTGCCAGATCATGCAGGAAGGGAGCTGTGCAGGGTGATGGTGCTGAGAAAGGGAGATCCGGCTTGGAGTTACGGACAGAGGGGGTTGGGGTGCTTTCTGAGGTAGAGGGTGGTTAAGGGATGATCTGGGGCTTGTTGCTGGAGAGGAGGGGTGGGAAACAGGGTGATGAGGCACTGTCGGGAGCCGACTGGTGCGTAGGTAGTGTGCTTGGTCAGCTGGGAATGTGTGGGAGGAGGGTTGTAGCTGGAGCGGATCATCACTATAGAATAGGGGGGGAACGTGGTGGTGAGGCTGGTGCTGTGTTGAAGAAATAGACAGGTGGGAGGATCTGCCCGCTCAAGGAGAAAGAGAGGAGAGAATAGGGGTTGTGGCGTGAGAGAAAAGTGGAAAAAAGGAGAGAGGTGCTAGGGTTAGGAGGATAGTGCAATAGAAAGAGAAAAATAAATAAATAAACAAAACAAAAAAACAAATGAACAAAATAAAATAAACATTAATATATAATAATAATAATAACTACTACATAAAAAAATAACAATATGCATAATAATAATATTTATAACGATTTTAATAACAATAATAAGGATAATAATAATAATAAATGTTAAAATAACAATTGTAATAATTTTAACCACAACAATTCTTTAATAATTGTAATAATATTAATGGAACTTTTTAATAATATTAATAATATTAATAATTATAACTATAATAATCATTATAGTGATAAAATAAAAAAACAATAATGGTGTTCATATGGTTTTAATAATCATTAATTCTTAACATGATAAAAATTATAAACGATGTAATAATTAATGCACGTTCTAATTAAAAAAATACATTTATTTTAGTTTATTTATCTATTTTTTGAATATGGAAGGTCGTACAATGTCCAGGCGGAGCAGCGTGGGGTTTTTCAAAATGTGTTGTGCCCAAGCGCCAACAACGTCAACCCGAAACACACACATTTTAACATAAAATAAAAAATCTTTTCTGAGACTGAAGACGAACCCCATAAAAATAATTTGAAGTCAAGGAAACCATAAAATAAAATAAATTCATGGGTTGAGGTGTGACATGGTGAGAAGGATCTATCATACAATGAACTGATGGAAAAATTTATCGATATAATTTTGAATGATTTGTATCATAATTATAAATATATTGCTAATAAAAATCATTTGAATTAGGTAATCCTTATTGATTTGATTACATCTCCCATTATATATGATTTTAGATTGAAATGAGATAATGAGAAGTGGAAGAGGAAAAAATTATAACTTTTTCACCATTATTATATTAATTTAACTTTAATGGATCATAATCATGGGGCCAATTCTAAAAGGAATAGGTCTAACCATTCATTGAAATTCAACAATGATGAAACTGGGGAAGAGGATCATGCTTACTTATCAAAGAGGATAAGATAATTGGAAATTAAATCTTCTTATATAATCAAAGAAAATATATAAGAGAGAAACATGATATGAATGAATCATCAAGTGTTTTCTATCCTAAATCTAAGAAGACCGGTCATATAAGACTTGATTTATCGAGACTGCATAAAAAAATATAAAAAGTATATAAGAACTTCTAAAATTAATAGGATAAAAATATAAAATCTTATGATACATAGAGTTCTAGTGGAGTAGACATGAAATGTAATATTTAATTGGAATATAGTGATAGTAATATCTCATAGATTACTATTTTTTATATAAATATCCCTGAAGATGAAAAATTTATTATAGGGATGATATTTGTTGGTAATCTTGAAACTTTAACATCATATTATATATTTTCTAATTATTATGATTATTATTGAACTCCATAATATTAAGACATATATTATTCTGTGGAATACGAATTTTAATTTCATCAGATAATGAGAAATATTTACCAACAAATGAATAAATAGTTAGAAATATAACTTATATGGGAAAATATAATGAAAAGTTAATGAATACCTATGATAGTTTTATGTATGATATTGGTAAGGATGATAGTATTATTTTAAAAAATAATTCTAAAATTTATATACATTCATCATAATAAGATTCTATATCTAGTTCTAGTTCAACTAATACTGATCATAAATTATTTTTTATGATTAAAACAAGAATTAGTGGAATGAAGACACATTACTTATGGTAATAAATTTTTTGATAATATTTAAAACAAAATAAATCAATCTAGAACTTCAATCATGTTTGGATATACTTCTAATAAATTTCATTTTCAATTAAACTACTTTTTACTTAGAATTTAACCATTTTAAAATAAATTATAAAAATGGAGGTCATTAGATAAGTTTTTCTTCGTTATATTTGGATAAATATTTAGGTTTTCATAAAGCTTTTATTTTCAGAGAACTAATATTTTTTTAGATTACAGTATTAGGATATATATTGGTTTTAAAAATTTCTTTTCTAACATTAAAAAACCTAATTATGTTTGGGTACCGAGAACCAAACTTTAATATTTTTTTGAAAAATGTTGAGTACCAATAATCATAATATTTGTTAAATAGATAGTGGTTTTTCATTACACTTTATATGAGAAAATTCTAAATTAGGGAACATGGTAAATTTAAGTGTTGGGATAGTCACTTTTCATGTAAAAGAATTATTTTCAAATGTTTTATAGTTTCTAGACATAAAAACAAACTCATTAGAATATTCCAACTAAGAGATATGGGATTCCTTTTGAACTTAAATAAATATAAATATCTTTTTCAATATTTCAAAGTTAATTTTTTCTATTTTCGGATATGTATGATCATTATTAAAAGCTTAAATTATATGACCATAATAACTAAAATTTTATTTTCTTAAGTGTTGTTGAAATTTTTTTTAACATATAAAAATATGTTATTATCACCTTCATACATTGATAAACACTATAATAATGGGGTTGTGAGAGATCTACTAGAACATAAGTTCAAATATACCAAATTTTATAGTCTGTGTGAATATGGAAATTGACGTCAATCAATTTTTAAATATGTATGTGAAGTGTAAACCTTTTAACCTTTATAGTTAGTGATAATATAATTATTAGGTCCCCAAAACTAGAATTATATTGGGATGTCACAGTGTTTATTTCCTAATAATGATTACACCAGATATATTTGTAGTTTTTTTATTAAATGAAAATAAAAAACATTAATATTTTTTAAAAATATTCATATTCCTTTAAAAATGACAAAAAACCAACCGTTGATTACAATATGAAGTGATCATGGTGGTGAGTTTGAGAATTCAGATTCTGAAATATTTTTTGTAAGAAAGGTATTAATTATCTATTTTTCTCACCAAAAACAAATCAATAAAATGACATCGTTAAAAATTGAAGTAATATTTTTTAGGAGGTGACAATACAATTTTTGAGTCAATATTATGCTGCTAAACATTTTTGGGATGAGTCTATAAGTAAAACGTTTAATACTATAAATCTGGTTTTACATCATCCCTTTCTTAATAAAACCCTATATGAGTTATATAATATAAGAACACCAAAAATTATATATTTCAAACAATTTGGGTATAAATTAGTCATATAGAATAAAGAAGATCCACTAAAAAAATTCCCAATGATTATGAATTAATTTATACTAGTTACTCTAAAACTTGAAAAGTAGATAGAGTTTTTAGGAAATGAAGCAATATTGTTGAGAAAAATATTTATGTAAAATTTTAGGAAATTTAATATTGTTTTTTCAAAGTACTCTAGAACATAAAACATTAAATTATGGTCTTGATGATATATAAATTAAGATACTAGAATTTGATAAATAATTGTCTTTAGTGAATCCTCCAAAAATTAGGAGAATATATTTTTAATTTTTATAAAATACATCATCAGATGAAACATAATAAATAGTTTAAGAAAAAAACTTTAATACCTAAAAACGACTCAATCCAATGGAGTCCTTCCAGAGATAATATTATTTCTTAAGTGAGTCTACTAAGAATAATATGAAATTATTTCTATAATAAATGTGATAATTGTGCATTATTATCTGTATTTGATCCAAAATTGAAATATTATTCCTTAGGTGGTGAAATTTGGAAAAGGGATATGCATGAAGAGAATAAACTATTCGAATAGAATAATGTTTAATCTTTGGATTAACATCCTATTGAACATTTAGTAATGTGGTAAAAAGGGGTTTTAGAAACAAATTTAATTAGAATTGAATAATTTTATGAAATAAATAAACTCTTTTTTCTCAGGGTTACCATCAAAAATAAATCGTATACTATTGTGATAAATTTTCACTAGTATCTAATCTTGTGTTTATTTGAATCTTATTAAACTTTGTAACACATATAAATTTTACTCTATTTCAAATGGATGTAAAAAAGTTATTTTATTATTTTTTTTTTGTTCAAGAATAAATATATATTGAAAAATATCTTGTTTTTGATGATAAGTAATTTTTGAATCATGTATTCAAACATATTGAAAATTTGTTTTTTCTTAAACATGCTCCAAGAGCCTTTAATAATAGAATTACTAAATCATTAGTAAAAATGAATTTTCTGAGGGAAATTATAATTTAACTATTTTTAAAAGTAATTTTTTTAAATTGTTAAGAACTTTTCATGTTTAATTTGATGATATTATTCATGGATCAACTAAAAAATCTATTTTTTATTATTTTTTAAAACATATAAATAGATATATTTAAATGATCATGTTCAGTAAACTCAAATTGTTTCATTTGTTTTAAAATTTCTCAAAATGGGAAGGAATAATTATAACATAACATAAATATATAAAAGATTTATTACAAAAAATTGTCTTAAAAATTCATCATGTATTAGTACTCTGGAAGGTACCTCAGTAAAAATTAATTTTCAAAAATCATGGAAACTATTTGGTAAAAATAAATATATATTCATTTTTATATTTAATTATATTTAATGTAAAGTCTACCTAAAAACATATTTTAGTATTTTAATTTGTAAAATTTAATGAAAATAAAAATGAATCACACTTAACAGTGTAAAAACATATTCTCAATTACAATAGAGGTTATTCAGAAAATACCTAGTTATACACTTCTATAACTAATTTAATCAAAAATGTTACTCAAATATAGAATATGGAGGTTACAATTTAAATAAAAAAAGTGATTCTAAAACAAGTAATTTAATAGGATAATAATTTTTTATTCTATATCAAGAAGTAATAATTTTTTTCAATCTCCACTATAGATCATGGATATGTGGATGTTTGAAGTTGTAGTGCTCATGGTTTGTAGATGAAACACACACTCAAGAATTTTGGTTTTAAAGTCACTCATACTAAAATCCATTATTATAATACTAGTGATTTTTTTCAAGAAACTAAAAACATCACTTACAAGAAAAGAATATAGAGGTAAGACACCATTTCTTTATAAATTACACACATAAAAGATATATCCTTCTTAACTTTATTGAATGATAAAATTAGCTCACTCATATTTCACTAACCATTTAAATTATGATAAATTTTAATAACTCATACAAAAGTTATGAATTATCAATTTAAAGTGATATTTAATTCACTTAATTTTTAACATATCTCTTAAAATTGAAAAACCTTTTTAAAAGTGTGGCCATTCTTTTTTTCCAATATTGTTCTTGTGTTTTATACAAATTATTCAAATTCCTATATTTCTCTATATTGAAATATATGTTTACTTGAAATTAATCACATTGATGTTTTTTCTAATGAGTTTCACTCTTTCAATTTATCTTAGTTATAACATTTTTTATTACATTAGTTTTATTGTCTTTTCATAAATTTTTTAATGTTTTCTCTAATAAAAATAATACAAGGGTAGTATTTCAAAAAAATATGATGGATTATAAATCCTCCATAATTTAATGTGAAGGTTTTTTGGACCAACTTTAAAAAGGTAGGTGGTTTCTAGTTTTCTTTTCCAGTGTTGCATCGGATTGCACATTGGTCGATAGGATGGGATTTCAGGCCGATGGAAACATTTTTAGTGTGATTTTCTCCTACCTTGGGACTATCTTATAGATTTAATCCATATTTTGGAATAATTAACAAATCCAAATGTATGACTAGTTTCCCATACAAAAATGGTTACCACCCATGCTATAAATGGATAAAAATTATTCATTGAAAAGAAAATAAATATGTATTATAGGTTCTGCATCTTAAATTTACATATGAGTGATTATTAATTTTGGATGATATTATATAATGTCACAAAAATGGGAATTTTGGACTTTAAAGTTTTTTAGTTAGGTATTTTTTGTTGAAATATAGTATTATGCCCATGGAAGTGGGTTCCTATATATTTTTTTGAGGGTAATCTGTACCCACATAATTCAATTTCACAAAAAAACGTTGCATTATACCATTTAAGGTCGTGTGAGAAGGACTGATTCTAGGAAATTTAATGTCGTATAGAATAAACTTATACTGTACAAATACCTAGCATTGGATGGAGTGGTAATTACATATGACAATCCATTTTTGTTTTACCTAAAATTGAATATAGAAAATTGGGGATAGATTTCGTTACAACCCTAAGGAAATGTGTCTCCGAGAGTGGGGGAATCATTTAATTAAGATATATCTTAATGAGATGACTTATTCTACTCGTGGAAATATGTCCCACTTTTAGTAAGTGTGTTAATGAGTAATATAGCCCCATGAGTATGTGTATATAATATCATATTAGGTTTTTGACGGTTTTCTTCGAGGTTGATTAAAAAATTATCAAATAAGGGAAATAAAAAAAAAACCACATATCAGGGATCATCATGGAAGAATTGTCAAATCACATAAAATATGAAATGATAAGTTGTTATAAATATTAATATCATTCACTCAATAAGCCTCTAATTCCTTTATGATTATCATTAAATGTGTTTTAGGATAGTCACCAATATAGAATATGAATGTATCTCAACTTCATAGGAATTCATGGGTTACGGCTGAATCTCTCTTCAAATGAGAGTGATCCTTCCGTCCTCTATAGAGTATGGGGGCCTTAGGTTTAAAAAATGTTCCAGAATAGATTGATGTGTGATGAGGAATTAATCCATCTATTTATCAATCACACCCCCAACTATTAGATGGTTTCGTATTTATATCTCTATCATGGACACTCATATGGATCATCCACCTTAACTCGTGTGTTCAAACACATGAGTTAATGCCTTTGAATATTCATGAATCACATATATTAATGAGGCCCCTCCCTCATATTTCATCTTAGGAAACAATTCTAAAATGAATGCTTTGGTGGAAAATATATTTAAATGATAACAACTATCATTTAGAAACTCATGATTAAAGACTAGTTGACATCATGAAGTCTATCTACATCTTAAGAATGTTATTAGCCCAATTAATATAGCTTCCCAAATATATATCTAATGGATATAGGGTATATAACATCTTAAATCTCTCAATTTTACTAATGAATAAAATACATTTTGATATTACACATAATATTTTATCACATATAATAACTCAAGAAAATCATATTCCAAACTATTTTTGTATATTTTCCAAAAAAATTCAATGGTATCATTAACATCACGTTATATTAAATCATATGAAATGCCTTGTCACGACCCATCCAAATAACCACTTTGTATTAACTCTAAAACACCTTTATATTTTCACTCTAGTTCAAAATCAATATTCTTCAAATAAACCACAAAGTGTGACCATATATCACTTCATAACATTTAAAAAAATATGAATCTCCACATCCATATATGTAACCAAAGTGTGGGATCTAAAAAATCAGAATTTATACTCAATTTATAAAGTGGTTTGGTCTTATTTCCATCAAAATCATGTATCTTTATACCTATTTCAACTAATCTTCATCATATGAAAATGTTCAATTTCAAATTTTACCTTTTTCAAAGGCATTGAGTTACCATGGAAAATAGAGTGTGTCAATCTCATGTAGACTACTCACTTATTAATGATTATCATATTATTTAGTAACATTGTTGATGATTTCATTAAATTAAAGTCATATGAATGTTTGAGTAAATCCAATGTAAGTCATAGAAAATAGATAACCATGATATATATACATTATAGGTGTGTCTATGGACTCCAAAATATATCTCAATTAAGGGACTATAGGTCTTACTTCTCATACAAGTTAACAAATATCATCATTGTTAAGCTCATGCTGTTGAAATGTTCAACAGCATACCCAACGACCCCCTATTTAGTTAAGTAAACATGTTATAACAACCCTACACTTTATTAAAAATTTGAACATTATTTATTACAAAATCTTGAAATTAAGACAACTCTGAGGATCAAGAGGACTACAATCTTGTGAAATTAGGAACATTACATTACAATTTAAGACATAAAATACAACATATTTATTGAAAAATTCTTTTAGATGACCACATCATTCATTCGTACATAGTATTTCATGGGATAACTTAGGGACATACATAAGAAAATTGTGAGGTATAAAGACCCATAAGGGAGTAAACAAGTAATAACCTGAAGAATACAATATATGTTAGGTAATAGGAATATCAAAGGAGAACAAGAGAAACATGAAATAAAGGCATGACATAACATGATTGTCATAATATATAAATGTGGAAAAAACATAAAAAATGATACTAGAATGATCCAATGTTCATTGCAAATGGATTACCATGAGTAAACCCTCCTTGAACATGAATTAGCATCAGTAAACCCTCATTGAACATGAATTAGAATGAGTAAACCCTTATTGCACATGAATTAGCATGATTAAACCCCAATTGAAAATTAATTATCATGAGTAAACCCTCATTGCACATGGAATATCATGATACGAAGCATTACACAATGCATTGGAGTGCTATTTGGGCACACCCTTTATAAAAATTTATTTCATGCATAAGTGTGCCACATGAATTAAATAACATGGAATCATTCAGGGTCTTAAGTTCTTCCATGATTAAATAATTTGAAATAAAAAAATTTAAGTACCATTAAATATTTATATGTGCATAAAGGTGGATACCCTTGATAGATAAATGGCTATGAATTTCACTACACGATGATTTTGGAATGGAAAATCACTGTTCAATTTCGGCAGTATAACATCATCATATGGAAATTCATAAGTTCGTTTGATGAGTGATAATGTTTTATATAATAAATTATACCTGAAATAGAAATTAAAGGTATCATGGAACCAAATATCCCAATATATTAAATGGAATTTTGATTTATAATATGGGAGAAATAATTGAATGGAAATATGAAGAGAGAAATCCCATAGGGAATTTCAGCATGGTAACGACATAAGTAAGGGTCCAAATGAGTGAGGATAAATAATAACTCATTAAAATAACATCAAATTGAAATTAATATATTGATTATAAAACAATGAACGAATAACCATTCAAAATTACATGAACTACCTTCAAACAAGATGCTTGGATTTGAGAGGTGGAGAGTAAAGTGAGGTCCCTTACTTAAATGTGTGATACCAATGCCTTCAAGGTGGCTTAATGGGAACTTTGGGGTACCTTTGGAGGACTCAGGGGAGTATGGGGAAGAGTTTTTCCATGCCTCAAATAGTTTATTTGAATATTAATGGGAGGCTTGGTCGGTTTTTATAGGAAGTGAGAGGGTATTCATTATTATTTTGGTTATTGACACTATAAATTAAACTAATCAAAACCAAAAGCCATAACATTGTTTTTACCCATGGTTCATGACAAAAGAGAGTGATATAAAATATTTTATAAGGCCGAGGTCTAATTTTTTTAAAATATTAGGCTTTATTAAGTAGTGGCGAGTCACACTCTGAAGGAAATAATTTTAAAATGTTTAAATTTTTCATAAGTCTTGGATGGTCCACAAAATCATAATAAAATGATTTAAAAAAATATAAAATCAAGTTATTTTAAAGTTGAAACATATATTTTAGAAATATCACATTTTTATTATTTTATTACATCACTGTTGGGTCATTGTGATTTCACAAAACACATTAAATATTTATATGGTATTTAGTTTTTACCCAAAAATCAATTTTCTTAGAAAATTATGAAAAATACACTGTTGGATAATTTTGACATAAATATTCCAAAAATAATATTTATTTTATCTAAGTAATTTTTGAATTATATTAATTTTAAATTATAAAATAAAAACTAACATTTACTGAAAATTAACAGGTTTTGAAAAAAATAGTTTTTAAACATTAATAAAAATTACATTTGAATTCAAAAAAATATATACACATTTATTGTGGGTAAAATTAATTTTAAACAATATTTTATTAAAAAAATCATTATTTAATAAAATTCATTATTTCATCAAAATAAATTCATTAATTAAAAATAAAATTTCTGTTTTATCATATAATTCTTATCAAACAGAATACTTAATCATTTATTGGGTAAAAAAATAAGGAAAAAATATAATAATATTTATAATTAAAATTACTATTCTTATAAATATATTATAATAACATTATTAATAATAACATAGTTTAATATTATATTTTATATATTTTTGAAACTTACCATATTACACGAAAATTCAATTTATCTAAATTGTTATTTTTTTAATGAAAAAATATTCACAAAATGGAATTAATGGAATAAAAATATTATTTATGAAAGATATTACACAATAATTAAATAATAATTTCTTACATGATCCCTTATAACAACTGCAAATGACCATAGAGTACGGTGTGTGATTGGTACAAACTCTTGGGGTGGCTGAGATAACATCGCTCATGTGGTTATCTCTCTTAACATACAATTGTCACATAGGTGATTCTGTTAAAGCATAACTTTTTGAATATTGGATTGGTCTTGGCCAAGAGTGAATCCTAGTTTCACTTCCTCCTTTCTTATCTATGAAAAATGAGATTCATAGGGCTCGAGTCAACTAGATAAGGTCATCCCCTCCTTTGCATGTGTCGAAAAAATTCATTTTAAAAACCTTAAATTTAAACTAGTCAAGTGATCAATGTTCATTGGTTATATAATCAATGGTAATGATACATAACGATCATTAAAATCCAATTCAATAAAAAAAAATTCACTTGTTTTCTATATCCATAATACATTTAATTATTAAAATAAACGGAATTTTATTTATGATTCTTTGGGTCATTACAATCTCCCCCCTTAAGAAATTCCCCCCTTGAAATTTTATTTTCCCACTATAAAATAGATGAGGGCAAATTTTCCTCATCACTTTCTCTGGATCCCACATTGCTTCTTCAAAATTTTGGTTTCTCAACAACACTTTGACAAGGGGCACTATCTTATTTTTTAGAATTTTTTCCTACGATCTAAGATCTTCATCATATTTTCCTCATATGAGGGTTTATTCCACAATGGTGACACATATAGATTGAGTACATGATATGGGTATGGTATGTACTTCGCCAAGAATGATACATGGAATACATCATGTACTTGAGATGGGTTCGGTGGGAGTGCTCGTTGATAGGCCACCACTCCATTGTGATTAAATATATCAATAGGGCTAATGTACCATGGACTAAGTTTTCCCTTATTCCCAAATCTCATAACTCGATTCCATGGATATATGTCGAGGAATAACATTTCTCCAACATCAATGTCTAGGTCTCATCGACTATTTTTAGTATAGCTCTTTTTTCGACTCTAAGTAACTTCGATGTGCTGGTGGATCGTATTTACATTATCCACTATTTCTTCAACCATTTCTAGACATTGATGTTTTCTCTCCCCAACTTCATCCCAAAAATATCAGTGTTTTCCTTCTTCCCATAAAAGGATTCATAAGGATCCATTTAGATTCTTGAGTGGAACTATTTTTGTAGGAGAACTCATCCCGAGGAAGATGTTGATCCCATCCTCATTTGAAGTCTATTTACCATGCTCTCAATATGTCATCATGTGTTTGGATTGCCTGATCATATATGCATTCATTTTGAGGACAAAAAGTCATACAGAAGTTTAACATGGTATTCAAAGTGAGTTGAAGACTCTCCAATAACACAGAGGTGAATCATGGATCTTGAGCAAATACAATCTATAGTGGTAATCCATATATCATTACGACTTATGTGATGTATATCCATTCTAGTTGATCCAATGATAAATCCTATCGAATTGAAATGAATTGTGAAATCATTATAAGACGATCAACAACAACCCAGATAACATTTTTTCCATTGGATGTATTCAGAATTATGGTAACACAGTCCATGGTGATATTATCTCATTTCCATGTTGGTATCGGTAATGGTTGCATCATCCCCTTAGAATTATTTTTGTCAGCCTTCAATTTATTACATACTAGTCACATTGATGTAAACTCAGTGATCTTCTTCTTCATGTTGTCATACTAATAATACTATCAGAGATCTCAGTACAACTTTATGTTGCCTGGGTGAATGAAGAAATTATAACTATGTTCATTATCCAAAAGTTCATTTTTTTACTCCAGATTTGATGTAACACATATTCTGGACATAAATATCACAATTCCATTGACATTAACAGTGAACTTTGAGAATTTATCTTTTATAATAGTTCTTACATTATTTTGAATTCCCACATAATTTTTTTAATAATCCTTTACCCTTTTCAAAAGAGACGGTTGAGCAATAATTTTTCAAAGGATCGATGATGTTCCCTTAATTATGATTCCCTAATCCATCATCATCTAATCAAAGAAAATTGGATCCTTTTCAATTCTCATCAATGTTATAATTGTTGGGTCCTTTCTACTTAGAGCATCTGGGACATTGTTCTCTTTCCGATGGTGGTAATGGATTGTACAGTCATAGTATTTGATTAGCTCTAACTGTCTTCATTGACACGTATTCAACTCGTTATGTGTGAAAATATAATTCAATCTTTTTAGTTTTTTATATATTTCACACTTCTACTTAAAGTGATAATTTCCGCTGATTTTTTTTACAAAGATCACTACCACCAACTCCATATCATGCATGGGAGAGTTTTTCTCATGAATTTTAATCTACCATGAGGCGTAGGTGATGAATTTTTCTTTTATCTTTAAATTCCATCAAAGTGAGACTTATAAAAGTTTCAATAAGAACATTCCCACAAACATCAATATGTGATACAACACTTATAGAAGTTTTTTCTAAATTATTTAATATCATTTATTCTGAAGACTCGATGTTCTTATAAATCATAAAAGATATACTAATAGGAAATGAATTTAAACCCTTTATGACATAAAATACATTTAATTATTGGTGAAATATAATTAATTCATCATTATACACCTTACCATAGGACTTCCTGTAATCCCTTGATCAAAGAGATTGTTGATGCTCTTCATGCTTCATAGACCTTGTAATATAGCATTCACTTGGATAATGCTTGACTTATTGAAATTTATTGAATATAACGATGTAAGATTCCTTATATGGATATTTTTTTTCCATTCATCACATTATCCATTCTTTCATGGAAATTGGATACTGATCGCGTTGTCGAGGGCGTCAAATTAGTTGGTTAGTTTTTACTAGAATTGCTGCCTTATAACATCAACCCTATGTCATCTCTAGATGGAGCCATAGATAATTAATTGAAAATATGGTTTTGATTATCAATATATAAGGGGAATGGTATATAATAAAAATTGGGTATTTATGATTAAATATAACAATATAAAAAACTATATCGATAAAACAGGGTAGAAATGAATAAAATTAATTAATCGTGATCAACCGAGGGGTGTATTTTGAAGTTCATCCTTAATTGCTTCAAGAGAAAGGGTACAGATCCTTTAATACCTAGTTTTTAACACCTATTACTATAACTATACTGATTTTATACAAGGATACCTCCTAGAGTTCAGTGAAAAACACACAATGATTCACCGGACACCACCGATGATTGGGGGATTTGTGCTTGACTTCATAAATGAATCTCACCAAGGAAACACATGAAGAACTAGATGTTCTATCCAGGTTTTTATGTTATTTTTTGTGATACCATGAAATAAATGTACAAGGCCTTGACAATGAATATGTGAGTTCAATTGACCAATAAAAACAACACACACATCGCAATTGAATGAGGGAGGAAAAAGGGATGAACGATGTGTGAAACATCACATGAAAGGGTACCCCCAAACATGATCATTTTAGTTTGAGTATAACATACCAGTATATTAATAAATTAAATAAAAATATTGGATGAATAAAAAAAACATATAACCTAGAATAAAAAAGATAATTCAATATAATACATGTTTGAAACTCGGGATTACATCATGTTCCTCCCCGGGTGATCACAGGGGGTTTAGAAACCCATGGGAGGGGAGGAAGAAGAAGCTGTTGAAGTAACACTTCCCATAGCCTCCAAAACATTTAGGGATGATGGGGAGACACCTTTGGGACTCCAAAATGGAATCGTTTTTCCTCCTGGTCTAACTCCCAAATGGGGACCCCAAGGTTCCATTTTTTAGAAAAATTTGAAGTTGGTTTTGGGAACAATGTTTTTTTCAAACCAATTATACCACTCATTTTTTCCATTAGATAATCGATTATCAATTTTGAAAAAAATAGAATGTTGTATCCCCACTTACTGATTATCTCCACTATGTGTTTAGAATGAATTTGAAAAGTGGATCCATAGAAAAGGACATTTTACAGAACACCACTTTTGACATCGCACAAATTCAGTGTTTTGGATTGATTCGATCTGTTGAGCCCCTTTATGGAACAATTGGTCATGGTTTTCTTAATAAGAGTTGTATACTATTAGATTTTGGTCCAGAATAAAACATATGAGCCCATTTGGATGTACGTATGTTTCTAAATAGGAATAATAGTGGAAAGGTCTTCATGGATCCAATCAATTTTGGCCCGTTTTTCTTACACTTCATCATGGGCCCTCCAAATCATTTCCTCCTACATTGAAATGAACAAAAAAAGTAACATTGACTATTTTAATAATGATAAACACAAAAAAAATGGAATTGAAAATGATTTTTAATATGTTATTATTTTTATAATTTTGAATACAAAAGAAGTTTAGCGCAATGGTGAAAGGGTGAAAATGAAACATTGAATCGTGGTACGATCAGACCCCCAAACCTAAACATTTTCACTCCATGGAATAGTATAATATTTTAATCATGTATCATTACTAAAAACAGGTCTGAAAACA
The DNA here is from genome assembly GCA_963277665.1 of Viscum album. Taxonomy (NCBI): domain Eukaryota; kingdom Viridiplantae; phylum Streptophyta; class Magnoliopsida; order Santalales; family Viscaceae; genus Viscum; species Viscum album. Next base: position 1,992,783,277 of record OY728161.1, on the reverse strand, counting down.
TACAAGATTATATTGAAAGGAAATTCATTATTTCTTGTTTATGGAATCAATTTTCCAATCATTTTTCTTTTCTTAGATCCAAATTTTTCCAACTTTATTTTTTCACTCATGAAACATGTTGCAACCTACCTCAACTAAAAAATTTCACTCTTAACTCTACAAAACTAATAATGTGGGTATATTTTCTTTTCCTAAATTTCATGTGATCTTACCATATGGTAGCCAATATTCTCTTTTATCTACCGAAAGACACTATTGTGCTTTTCAAGGGGACTTCTAACAGGTTGTTCTGAGGATCAACGGTTGGTAGGATTTACTGTTTAAAAAATATGAGGTAGAAAAGGATTTTTTTAATATTTTATATACCAAACATGTCAATATTCATCATGTTTTCACAATATTTGTACATGCTCAACCCCTCACAATGTTTATAACCTCCAACTCACTCTCCTAGTTGTCTATTTTGGTGGGTTACAACAAGGCAGTGATTAATAATGAGTAAACATCCTTTTTTCTCCATTTTATTTTATTTTGTTCTGTTTTTTTATCAATATAGAGAACTATTTTTTAATGTATAGTTTTTTGGGAGATAAAGAGGGAAACATGCATAAAACAACGATTTGATATGGCTTTTGAACCCATTTCTCTAGGAAAATGTAGGCACCCTTTATATCAACCCATAATAATGTTAATCTCCCTAGAATTCCAATGGAAACACCCTCACTCCCACACATTCTGAAAATAAAACAAGAATATACACAATATATGTGTGGGTAGGGATATATTATATTGTAATGTGGCTAGCTAACAGGCATTTCATGGTCTATAAGGCTTAAGAAGGATAAAATGTAAAGGTGGCCAAAAATAGAGGTTATTTGTACAAATGGATTTTCAACGAATGATTGCCTCTATCATGAATGTACCATACTTGAGTCTTACAGCTTGAAACAGAATCAAGGAAATTTCTAGTTTCTCTACATTACCCAAGACTCTTAAAAAAGAGATTTTAATTAAGAATATTTAACAAAGGGCATATATTATCTCTCCGGTAAGGGATTAAAATATTGCTCAGTGCTAATGAGGCATAGGTTTCAAAAATTCATTAGACACCTAAAATTGATTTGAGAATTAAATTTCTAAAAAAATATTCCATATAAACATTCATTTGGAAAACATTTTTCCAAAAACAATGGAATTTTCTGCATAATAGACTCATGCATGAAAAATGATTTTGGATATTTTTTTTATCTAAAAACACAAAATAAATAAATCAAAACTGAAAACACATTTTTCTTTTTTTAATGTTTTTAATGTTTTTTGTTTATTCATCACTATGAAATATCACCCTCCCCCGCACCTAAATGTAACATTGTTCTCAATGAAAGTATTTTAAATAAATAGACAATAAATAAAGGTAGAGAGATGGGACAGCTTGCTATGTGGTGTCATATATGGAATCTATTAGTTGGGTTTCCTCCATGAGATGCTGTAGAAAATCCTTATAGAAGTGTTTGAGCCTCTACCCATTGATAGTACTCTACATTCCACTCTTCTCTTGAAAAACATGTATCGTACTAGAAGGGTAAACATCAGTAACTGTATAAAGACCAAGCCATTGGGAACGAAGCTTTCATGGGTGGAGCTTTATCCTGGAATTGTAAATGAGGACCTTCTCACCAATATGGAACTTCTGATGAAGAATCATGCTATCATGTATAGTCATTGTTTTCTCTTTATAGATCTTTGAGTTCTCATATTCATCACATCGAATTTATTCCAAATCATGAATATGTAGTTTCATATGCTCACCTTTATCTAAAAGCTTCATATTACATTGTTTAACAGCCCAATATACATGGTGTTATACCACTACTGGTAGGTGAAAAACATTTACAAAAACAATCCTATATGGTGACATTCTTATTGGGGTTTTAAATGCTATATGGTATGCCCAAAGTGTATAATCCAAGCGCAAAGTCCAATCTTTCATATTGGGTTGTACAATTTTTTCCAAGATTCATTTACCTTCCCAATTCGAGATTTCTGCTTGTCTGTTAGGTTGGGGTGATATTAAGTGGAGACCTTATGATCAACCCCATACTTACAAAGTAAATTTATCATGTTGTCAGTGAAAAAATGTGAACCCTAATCACTAATGATGGATCTCGGTAAACCATACCTACAAAAAAATTTGAGACCTCACAAAATCCACAACCTCTCGAGAGTCATCGATCCTAGTGGCCTTTGTTTTCCACCCATTTAGATACATATTAAATATATAATAAGATGTACAAAAATTCAAATTCATTTGGAAAATGCCCCATGAATTCAATACCCCAAGAATAAAAAATTTCACAGAATAACATAGGAAGTTGGGGAATTTTATTCCCCTTGGATATATTCCCAATGAATTAACAATGACTACATTACTTGCAATTTCTATGGGCATCCCTATAAAATATTTTCCAATAAAGTCATGAGTCAAGGACCTTTCAAGTTTTATGTTGAGAGCCAATTTGGCACCACAGGGCCAAGGTGTGGCAGAATGAAAAAACAGAGGTGAACTCATGGTCAGGGACACATTGATAAACTACTTGGTCACCAAAAATTCTCCACAAGTATGGGTCATCCCAAATTTACCTACGAGAATCATGCACAAGTCTCTAGGATTGTGATGTTCTGAAATCAGTGGGGACCCTATATGTTTCTAGAAAATTCACAATGTCTACATACCATGGGGTATGTCCACAACATCACAAAGGTTCTCATGAGGGATGAATTCTCCAATAGGGATGGGTGAGTCAATATGATGGTCCAATGGTGGGGAAATCCAACTAATGTAGAGAGGTGCCACATTTTCCACTCCTCTATTATCTCTAATATAATGGTCAAACTCCTGGAGGAGGATCATCAACCGAATGAGGTGGGTCTTAGGTTCAGGTTTTTTTAGGAGGAAACCAAGGGAATCCTAATAAGAAAATACAATGATTTTTTGATCCGATATGATATGAACAGAATCTTACCAAGGAAAACACAAGAGAGAGAAGTTCTTTTTCAGTGGTTGTGTGGTTTTCTTGGGCATGGACAAGGGTACATGAGGCATATGAAATGACATGAGGAGACTTCTCAACCCTTTGTGATAAAACTGCCCCAACTACAATGCTAGAGGCATCACACATAATTTCAAAGGAAAGATTTCACCTTTGTGGTTGGAAGATAGGATGTTTTGTGAGTCTCCTTTTTAGTGAATTCAAAGAATCCTCAAAATTTTTATCAAACACAAACTCAAAATCCTTTTAAAATAACTATAACATGGGAAGTGAGATCTTATTGATGTCATGAATGAATCAGCGGTAAAAACTAGCATGACCCAAGAAATATCAAACCTCACGAACAAATTTTTCATATAAAAGGGTTGAAATTAATTAATTTTCTTATTTATCCACTTGAATTTCCTCTTTTTTAAATAATATGGACAAGAACTATTCCCCATCAAACCATGATATGGAATTTCTCATAATTTAATACAATAACATTTTCTATGCAATGGCATAGTATAGAACCTAGGTGATCCAAAAAGTCATCAATGGAATTTCCATAAACCATTAAATCATCCATAAAAACTTTGATGCAATTCTCTTAGTACTCAAAAAAAATTCTCAACATACATTTCTGAAAAGTACCAAGAGTATTAAATTAACCAAAATTCATCCTTCTATATGCAAAGGTGCCCAATAGACAAGTAAATGTTTTATTTTCTTGATCCTCAGGGGCTATAAGGATTTGAAAATAACCCTAATAGCCATCAAGGAAATAATAACAGGACTTACCAGCCAATATTTCATGTATTTGGTCAATGAATGGTAGAGTAATGTGTTCCTTTCATGTGGCTTGATTTCGCCGATGGTAGTCAATATAGACTCACTGACTTTTTGCACACAATATGGAACCAAATCATTCTTTTAATTTGACCAAACTCTTATTCCAATTTTTAGGCACAATTTTCACTAGGCTAACCCATTTTCTATCAGGTATAGGATAAACGATCCCACATCATGTAATTTACTGAATTCAAATTTTACAACTTCAAGGAGTGTGGGATTCAAACGTCTTTGATATTTTCGTATGGGTTTAGCCTCATCATCAAAAAGTATATGGTGCATCCAAGTAGATGGGATAATCATGGGAATGTCAGCCAATGTTCATCCTATTTCCATTTTACACTCTCTCAAATATTTGAGTAGTTTTGATTCATGATGTTCAGATAGGATATTAGAATTAATGACGAGAAATTGGTCATTACCCTCAAGATATGAATATTTTAAATTAGATGTAAGTGGTTTAAATTCAAACACCCGGTTTTTTTGTAATGAGGGATGTGATTTTAGGGGTGTGAGGTCCATGAAACTGACTATCAACACATGTTTATTCTCTAATGATAGAGAATATATTGAAATGAGATTTTTAGAATCATCGATGGTCATGGGAACCTCATAATGAAAACAATCATCAATTAAAACACAAAATTTAGTCTTTTCAGAACCTGGAGAACACTCACAACATAAATCAAAACTCAAATCATTAAATAATGAAGAAGAGGAAAATGAACCAGTGTATGGTTTGAGGAGAGAATTGTATGTGTGTGCATTGTATGAGATCACTTCCATCGAATACACATGAATATTGGAGTTCTCTTCAAGGGTGGTTTCATATCCTCAAGGATGTTAAAACTTAAATTTTCTCCACCGAACTCAATGGAAAGAATACCGTTGTGAACATTGATGATCATCTTTTTTGTTTTAAGGAATGGACTCCAAATTATGAGAGGGTAATGTCCTTGGGTTCAGGTATCTTCTATATCCAGAATGTAGAAATCTGTGAGGAAGATGAGATTCTTCACTCTTACATGTAAATCCTCATTCACTCCTATTGGATGTGCAGTACTCCAGTTTGTAAGTTGCATGACAGCCCCTGTTGGTTGATGTTCTCCAACCTGTAGACAAGTAAACATTGAGTGATTCATTACATTTATGGAAGAACCTAAATATCATATAGAATCGAAAATGAATTTCTCCCTTATGGTACATAGTATTTTGAATATTCATGGATCCTTTCATTTGGTTTGCATTTCTAGTTGAATCATGGTGGAGACATTCCTTATCAAGTAGACTCTCTCTTTAACACCCCAACCCCAGTTACCCAGAGTCGGTGCATTAATAAATAATATTGTTATGATCTCAAAAGATCAAGTATCGAAAGACGGATTATTTTTGTAGATTTGGAAAAACTAGATACATTCATAAATTTTACATTACATCATAAAATGGAAACTAGAACAATAAAGTCTCCATAGTCCACAATCATAACCCCTCATACTATTCTTGTAGGTCATTCATAAAATACTACTTCACATACTATGAAAAGTAAAACATAGAAAGGGGTGAGCTCAAATGCCCAGTAATGATAACAATATAGCGGAAACATTCATAAATAGGCATAAACATTTAAGAAAACATATAACTAAAAGAAAATCATTTTAAACTTGAACTTTAGTATAATATAGAAAAAATAAAATGAAATAATTCCATTTACTTATTCACATAGATATTCTACTAGTCTAATAATCACATTCAATATCAATAACCACTTTCATAATGATGGAATGCATAATGTCAGACTATCATAACCACATATTCAAGTCCTTGTGCCAAGACTACAAATAAGATTTAGTCAAGGCCTTGTTCCAAGACACTAGTTTGTCTCATGAGACCTACCGATGCTTCGAGGAGCTATAGCAGGCTCCACTAATCACATATTAATTCCAATACATTCTTCATATAAACAGGTTTAAACATAACATAAACATTAGTATTAAAACAAGAATACGAAATGTCAATACTTTATCCATAAACCATGAATGGTATAAAAATAACACACACACAATCAAACATATCACAAAACCATCAATACAATATATTTGTTTTGTACCATAATATACAAATTCAAATATGCTTAAAATCCTTCAAAGGATGTTGACATAGATGAAATCAAAACTATTTTACAAAAATATCACATTTTTTGAAATCATTTAAAAGACACATAATTATAAAATAAAAAATTTACTTTTAAAATATTCCTATAATCTTTTATGGGAAGATTCAACGATTTTATAATGGTGTAAAATAGTCGCACCGTCCGTATGAGTTAAAAAACATTCTTACCTTAATTTTGTCGAAAATGTTAAAAAGGACCTTGTTTGGAAAACGACGGAAAGATTCCAATATAAACATCTTATAAATATTAAACAAGGGTAAAAATGACTTTAACTCATAGTCTATAAAATAGTAAGAATTATTTGGAATACTTTTTTTAAGAAACATGGATGTGGATGATAATGAGGTCCCAGTAGATAATTATTTATAAAGAACATCGGATAATAATGAAATTGTTATATTAACCCTTACCTTGTACTTATCCATGGTCGAGGGTAGGTTAAAATCTTGTATAATAGTTAAATAATTGTTATTAAGTTATACAAGAATCATATACATAAATATGATATCATATATGATCTTTTAATATTGCTTTGTTAATAATATTTTTGTATTATCATCGTTTCGGGTGTTCACTTACTCTTTTTATTTAATATATTCTGTTACATAAGACATATTTTTTATCCTAGGTTGTATATTATTCATATCCAAAATTATATAAAGTTTTTAAAAATTACTTTTAACAATCAAATGAAAATTATTCTTGAATGGATATGATGGGGAATGAATCTCATTGTGTTCGTGGAGACGGCAGTCCGTACGTACGCATGAGCGACAAGATCATTCTTTTGATTTCAAAATCGTATATAATTGGATGGTTTATCATATATATAGAATCATTATAATTTTATATTTATTTATTACTTAAATTACACATCATTATCATACCCATCCAAATAATAATGTTTTGAATAACAATTACACCACGACGTGGAGACGGTAAGCCGTACGTACGCATGTATGGTGACATGTCAGTCAAAGGATGGATAGAATACTGAATATGGTTGTACAATATTTATAATAATATCACTGTATATAGAAGATACTGGTGTTATTTTTTTAGAATGGAATTAACAAAGATAGAAGAAGTTGAAGAAGAAAGGAACTTGAAAGAGGGTGGGGAAAGATGGGAGGATATTTTGGTAGGTTTTGGCCGAACCAAAAGTCTTTGAAGGTATGTATTTGAGAGAATGTGGAGTGCCCTTTTATAAGAGGGTTGAGGGGCACCTTAGTAAAAACCTAAAATGTTATTTTATAATAAATTCATATTCAGATTCTAATGGATCAAAAGTGACTTATTTAGAGGCTAAGGTGGGGATGGGTAGAAATCCTTTCAACCAATAGATTTTAGACAGGTTTGGGTTACTATAGTAACCTTATCTTTTAGTTTTAACTCTTAGTTAATAAGCTTCACATTTACCATGTCTCTTTGTATTTTTATATTATATGGTTAATAAACTTACTATATACATCCAAGAGAACTCTAAGTGGATAATTAGTGATATATCTATCATTATATAAGTTTCTTGTCTGAAGCATAGATTTTTATAAATTTAATAACAATTAATAATATAATATCTGTTTTAAAAAACTCTTTTATGTCAAATTTGACACTATTGGGAATTTGATTTTTTTGAAAATCATAACAGCATGATTAATTCAAAAAAACATAATTAAATAACTACTAACATGTAATATTTACCTATAAAATTAGTTTATTTTATAAAAAGTCTCAAATTACATTTATTTTGGTATTTAAATTATCAATATTGTTAATATTTCATTAATTAGGTAATTACTGCATCACCATTGTGTCATAAATAAATTAAATTGTTTAATGTCTAAAAATAATAAATAAAATACCATTATATAGGAAATATTTTTATCTTTCTAATGAATATTTTTAATCGAATCTATCTTACGTATAACCCTATATTAAATATCTTTTACTTATTAAACATTGATTTTAACTCTTTTAACTCTTCTTTGAATTAAATAATAATAATTGCCCTAATCTAATCCATGTAGACCTAAATGACAATATTTTATTCCTAAGGTTGTTTCTGGTTGAGGTAAACTTTTCCAATATAATTAGGACATGTGTTAGGGTAATAATAATATCATTTTTACCCTAAATCACCCTATTTACTTTTAACCGTGGTAAATTAAAGTAAATAGTCACTATTCACCAAAAATTATTTTTATCATATTGAACAAAATTTTTGTTCTTGATATTTACTGTGTCTCTTGAATTTTTGAGATTCCACTCAATGAAGTGGTAAAATTATGTTTTATGTGAATTTGAAAATTCTCTTAGGAGGTGGGTAAAATACGGAGAATAGTTCAATAAAATTTTTATAAACATAAAATTATTCCAAAATAACTCCAATTAATTAAATTGAACTTAAATTGGTATTATGTATCTATTTTGACCTGAATTGAATTTAAATAAAATATATAATTATTTAAATAAAAATTCGTTTTTAAACTATAACTCAGTGTTTTTTCACTATTCATCAAAAATTAAAAGTTTTCAGAAAAATACCAAATATTCACCCTAGGCTAATTTTGATATTACGAATCAAAAAATGAAGTCCATTTTGAATTATTAAATTTATAATATTTCAAAAATTGGGTATTACTCTTCATAACAGCTAGATTGATTGGTTGTGGTGTGTGTTAGAACTTGAAGTTTCATACAACACACGCTACTGTATTATTCAGAGAAAATAGAACCGTGGAAGCTTTGGATGTTTCACTCTAATTACCCTTCAACCACCTTATATGGATGCAAAGATGTTCAATAAATTTGGAATTATGGGGAATTTTCTTAAATACATCGAGTAAAGAAATATTAACATGAACTTTTCTAAATTTACCCATTATTTCAGTATCAAGAATATTATCATAATTTTTCTTAGATTTAGAGAGTATTTGGGGGAAAGGAAGAGGAATGGATTGTTCATTTGAATCATCAATCATAATCTAATTACTCTTTTTATTTTATTCATCATTAGAGTCCTTTATAGGTGGAGAAAAATTGTTTTCAAGAGGTGTACAAACCTTTTATGTTGAATTAGTAGAAGGATAAACTTCTTTACCACTACAATGTATAACTACACATATGTTACCTTAGTCCTTCAGATTGGAAATGGGTTGGGATGGTAGTTGTCCAGAACCTTCCATATTAAGCTCACCAATGGTGTTTTCCCATTGTACAACTTGAGTTCTTTGATCTTTAATTTCTGATTGTGTGGTCTGTTGGAACTGGAGATTCTAGGATTCCATTTGTTTCACCATGTCCCTGAGCCTTGGTTCAGATTTGGGAGGAGGATAATGATTTTATTGAGAATTTTAAGGATAACAAGGTTGCATACCTTGACCATGTTGATACCAATTCTGCTTGGGGTCGCTAGGGTCTCCTCTTTGTCAGTATCGGGGATTGTGCTTGCCACCCAGGATTTGGATTTGGCTTGAATTGTTCTTGCATGACGGGAGGTTCTTGTTGGAATGAACAGCCTGGGAAAACAGCTGCACAAGACTCAGGTGAATCTTGAACTTGTGGGAACCGGTCAAGAAAATGAGTATTTTTAGAACAAATACCACAATGTAATGGAACTGGAAGAGATTGTGAGTTACCTTGTGCTAGAGTTAATTACCTTATAATGGTATGCATCTCATCAATATTTTTATCTACCTTTTTTTCTAGATATGTATGACTTACCTCAAGAACTCCCCAAGTTGGTGAAATATCTCATGTACAAAATTTTTGTGCATTTTGACCCATGTTGTCTATTAAGTCATGAGGAACAGAAAGGGTTTTATCAAATAGGGCACCACCAGATTCAGAATCAATCATTCCATGATCCATGGGGATAAATCCCTTGTAGAAGTATTGGATTAATATATGTTCACTTATATGGTGGTCGAGTCGTCTTGAGAAAAGACTTTTTAATCTCTCGCAGTATTCATAAATGGTATGTCCTTATGATATCTAAAGTTCACAAATTTTGTTCCTAGTTGATACATTTTGGGAGTCAGAGAATAACTTACCCAAAAATATTCTTTTAAAGACATTTCTTCCACTAATCATGGTAGGTAAATAGTATATCCAATCTTTTTCCACAACATTAATGGATAAAGGTAATTCCATTAACTTAATTAAGTCATCAGACACATTTTGGGGGTTCATGGTGGAGCACACTATGTGAAACTCCTTAAGGTGTTTATAAGGGTACCCACCGAGAAGACCATGGAATTTAGGAAGAAGGTGGATGAGGCCAGATCTCATCTCAATGTTAGCTGCTTGCTCAGGATATTGGATGTACGCAGATTGGTACTCCCCATCTGGGTTTGTCAGTTCTTTTAAGGTTCGATTATTTGTAGCCATATATTCTTGGGTTTGATTAGGTTCAATTTTTGATTGGTTTATGGCCACTTGAATTTCCAAAAGGGGTTCCTCAGTGTTAATTGATTAACCTTCTATATATTCCTTGATTTTTTAATAGAATGATTTTTCAATTTCAGGATCAAATTCAAGTAGTGTTTCTTTACCAAATATTTTCATTCCATAATGATGTACAGTTTGATTGATTAATAGTTTGTTGTTTTTTTATTTTTTTAAAATTATTGAAGATGAATGAAATAAAATTAATTTCGAAATGAAGGGATGAACTAAAATAGAATGTTATACTAAAATATTATAGATAGAGATGGAGAAGAAGAATAAAATGTGAGAGAGAGGAAGAACACAGAAAAAACAGAAAATAGAAACAAAAAAACAAACGAAAACAATCTACTGGGTGTGGGGTATTGAAAGGGGTAATAATTAAGATGTAAAATAAATAAAATAAATAAATAAAAAAATGAACTTGGATCTATGTTAATGGTGCCAAAACTTTATCCTGTTGTCAAGTGTGTCGAATTAGTTATTTATTTTTTACTATAATTTCTACAGTATATCAGCAACCCTAGGTCATCTCATGACGGAGCCTTAGATCATTAATTAAAAAAGTTGTTTTTGATTATGAACAAATAAGGGTAGTGGGATTTAATTATACTTGGGGTTTTATTATTAAATATTACAATATAAAAACTAAATTGATACAACAAAGTAGAAATGATCAATATTAATTAAACGAGATCAACGGAGGGGAGTATCATGATTCTCATCCTTCATCGCCTCAAGAGTAACTGTATAGATATTTTAATCTTTGGTTTTTAACACCTATTACAATAATGTTAGTTATTTTATACTTGGATACCTCCTATGGTTCAGTTAAAAACACACAGTGATTCACTGGACAGACTAATGATTGGGGGATTTGTGTTTGACATTATAACCTAAACTCACCAAGGAAACACCTTAAGTACTCGATGTTTTGTCCAGGATTGCATGTCATTTCATTATGATACCATAACATTAATGTACAAGGCATTGACAGTTTATATTTGACTTCAATTGACCAATATGAACAACGCACTCCACAATTGAATGAGAGGGGAAATGGGGATGAATTGTGTGTGAAACTTCACATGAAAAGGTACCCCCAAACATGATCATTTGAGTTTGAGTATAACATACCAGTAAACAACTCAATTAAATTAAAATATATGATGAAAAATAATGACATAAAACTTATAATTAAAAATATCATTCAAAATAATAAAAGTATAAATCTTGGGATTACATCACGTTCCTCCCTGGGTGATCACAAGGGGTTTAGAAACCCATAGGAGGGGAGGAAGAAAAAGTTGTTGAAGTAGAACGTACCATAGCCTCCAGAACATTTTCAAAGGATGTGGAGACACCATTTGGACTCCAAAATTTCAGAACCTTTCCCCCTGATTGAGCTCCCAAATGGGGAGCCCAAATATCCATTTTATAGAAAAATTGGAATATGTCTTTGGAAAACATATTTATTCAAACCACTTGTACCATGCATTTCGGCCATTAGAAAATCAAATATTCCTTTTTAAAAAACTATAAAGCTATACCCCCCACATAATTATTATATTCATAGAATTTTTCTAGATAATTTTACAAGTGGATCCGGAGATAAGGATAGATTACAGAACACCACTTTCGAAATCTCACAAATTCAGTGTTCTAGACAAATCAGACCATTTCAGCCCCTTTATTGTAGAATTGGGCTCTTGTATCCTCATAAGAGTTGTATCGCATTAAATTTTGGACCATAATAAATATTATGAGATTATTTGGATGAACTAATGTTACTAAATAGGCAAAAAAGTGGATAGGTCTTCATAGATCCATGCAATTTTGGCCCCTTTTTCTTTCACTTCTTCATGGGCCCTCCAAATCATCTCCTCTTACATGGATGTCATCAAAATAAATAAAATTGACGATTTTAATAATTAAAAACACAAAATAATTGAATGCAATATGAATTTCAATATGTTAGTATTTTTATAATTTTCAATAGAAAACATTTTTAGCATAGTGGTGTAAGGGTGAAAATGAAACAGTGAATCGGGGTACGATCATATATTATATGCCCTTCCTTTCTGCACATTTAACATATCCTAGTCACTTTGTGAAATTTCACCTGGTTCCTCTTTCCACACTTGTTTTACGATGTAAATTGGGTCTTTTTTCACTTATAAACTTTAGCATATGGACTTTAATGAGATTTCATCTTCTTATTCCTTGATTCCCTTGGCCATTCAACAAAGGTCCAATTGTTAATCATCATTTTTGATAGCTAGTTTAGAATAATCCAAATATGTCCTACTTGAGCTACCATTTGACTGGGAATCTCACTAGTACATTCATCATCTTTCCATTAGCATCAGTTCTTATCCATATTTCTCGTATTACTAGCGATTAACTAGAATAAAAGGAAAATTATGGATGAGTACCATTAACATTTTAAAACATAATGTGGAATCAAATGAAATTAAAATGATGACTTATAAATTACATTTATTTCTTCAATTTTTAATTTATAGGATTCAATATATGCTATCAAATATCTATCTACTAACGTATATTGTTATGGGATTTTTTTCTCCCTTAATATTGGTTCGTACTAAGCTTATTAATTAACCAAACCATATCCCCCAGGAGTGTTGAACCAAGAGTACAACAAGTCCCATGGTTGTAAACTAGTTCTTGATCAACACTAGCTCAAAACGGTTGTTTTGTTTTACCCCTAGATACATATGTGCTAGATCCACCTCTACTTGTTCATATCCATACGGGGATGTATTTTCTTGATAAACCTCTTACTCTATACTCACCAAAATTTAGGGATGTTTTTCTTATACATAGTCTTATACCTAAGGCTTTCGCTTGGGTTTTCTAATCATAATCCCCAAAATAAATAAACCAAATCATTCAATTCCAAATATAATAGGCCTGCACTTTATTACATATTTAAACATGATTTATTACATACACATGCACTTAAGACAACTCTGAGGATTGAGAGGTCTAGGGTCATGGGAAATTAGGAACATTACATGACAAATTTAGAAATAAAATAAAACAACTATATTGAAAACTTATTTTACATGACCAAAAAAATCCTCCATACTTAGCATTGCATGGGATTACCTGGGGACATACATAAGTAAAGGTTGAGCTATAAATCCCAAAAAGGGAGTAAACAAGGCATAAAATGAAAAATATCGTACATGTTGGGGAATATGAATATATATGTATCACAAGAGAAATATTAACATAAAGGCATGATATAGCATGATTATTATAACACGTAAATGTGGAAACAACATGAAACATTATATTAGCATGATCCAAGGCTCATTGAACATGGATTAGCATGAGTAAACCCTCATTGCACATGAATTATCACGAGTAAACCCTCATTTCACATGAATTAGAATGAGTAAACCCTAATTTCACTTGAATTAGCATGATTAAACCCTAATTTCACTTGAATTAGCATTATTAAACCCTCACATGGAAAATAATGATATTGAAAATTTTCCAATTCAAACATTTCATTTCATACAAAATAAAAACATTTCATTTCATGCATAAGTGTGCCACAGGGATCATATAAAATGGAATCAATCATCAACAAGAGTTACTCCACTATTAAGGAAAGTGGATTACAATCATTTAAGTACCATTCAATATGTATATGTGTATAAATATGAATACCCTTGATAGAGAAATGGCAATGGAATTCAGTACATGATGATTTTGGATTGGAAATTCATGATGTAATTTAGGCGGCATTATGTCATCATATAGAAATTCATAAGTTTGGTTGATGAGAGGGAAACTTGTATCTCATCATTCAAACAATAAATAGATCGTAATGGGATCATGGAACATAATATCCCAACTTATGAAATGGAATTTAGATGCATAATATGGGAGAAATACATGAATGGGAATAAGAAGAGAGAAATCTCGTATGGAATTTCATCATGGTAAAGGCTTGGGTAAGGGTCAAAAGAGGGAGGATAAATAATTCCTAATTCAAATAACATTAAATGGAAAGTAATAAATTTTTTATAAAATAATGACATTATAACTGTCACGACCCATCCTCAGGGCCTGTGTCGTGACTACACCAAGCCCGCATTCCATAGGCCATGGGCTGGCGACTAGAACAAAAGGCGTAAATCCCGATAAAAGGGAATACATTGCCTTTATATATGTAAAAAAACACAACAGAGCATGCAAACTAAAGTAAACACCATGTAAACTGAGTACAAGAGTAAGTTTTGGAAAGAAAATGGGATAGAATTCAAACCTAACTGAAAGTACAGTAGAACAGAAAAGAAAGAATAGTTGTAGTAAAGTAAACTAGCAACCACTGATTCATCCTCTAGATATCCCAACTGAAGGGTGGTCACAGATGGTCTCCCCAACTCCCCGGGTCCAGAAATCCTCTCTGTATATGTCCCGCCAAGTGGTCCACCTCAAGGTACCGTCCCGCTCCACTAGACTCCACCTCGATCAGTGTTTTCTGTCATCTACATACAACACAACTTAGTGGGGGCATAGCCCATGTAGGGGTGAGTATACAATACTCAGTAGGGACCCAGAGACCCACGATGGTCTCCCAGAATCCACAAAGGATAAACCAAAAAGAAAAGATACAAACAAAAATTTACAACCAACTCTACATAGGTATATGCCCATATATATACCTAAGTCATCAATTCCATTTTGGCTCCAACTCATCAGCCCATGTACAAACCAGTCCACACAAGAAGGCACAACCTAGTACACACAGGAAAGAAAGTCAATCACATCGATGATGATGACTGAAATTTAAGACTTAGCTCATAGAGGTATACTAATAACGAAGAGGGGTGAAGATGATATATGTATCCTCTGAATCATCAACCCTTTCGAACCCACATATGATCCAAGTACAGAAGTCATCGCTGCCAAACCCACGTAGGATCCTAGTACAGTAACCATCACTACCGAACCCATGTAGGATCCTAGTATTGTCGTCATCAGAGCCGAACCCACGGAGGATCCATGTATAGTCGTCCTCGCTGCTGA
The DNA here is from genome assembly GCA_963277665.1 of Viscum album. Lineage (NCBI taxonomy): Eukaryota > Viridiplantae > Streptophyta > Magnoliopsida > Santalales > Viscaceae > Viscum > Viscum album. The sequence continues at coordinate 1,992,767,710 of OY728161.1, read as the reverse complement.
ACCCACGTAGGATCCAAGTACATTCATCATCATCGTCGCAATCGTAGCCAGCTATAGGGTTCTTGCACACAGTACGCTTGACTCTGGTAGGGTTCGCTCCACGTGCCATGGGATCGATACATCAACTGTAACTAAGTCCAGAGTTGCTGTATCACAAGTTTCTTTTCGTCAATAGGAACTCAACGTGACAGACGGCGCGTCAATCGGACGCCCGGTCTGAGAGATATTGGATTTTCCGTTCCAGGGTCCTGGTTAGAAATACACTCATTTCTAACCCGGTCGATATCTTTAGTCATCCAAAACTCACATAGAGTGTCGCAAAAGAATTGCCTCATCAAAAGGGTCCTAGTTCCCTAGGCGGCGCGTGGATCGGAAACACGGTCTTTATTTTATTCCCGTTTAAGTGATTAACAGGCCCAACCCATTTAGACAAGTGGGACGACGGGTCGGGTTTACCAAGTTTGATGGGTCCAACATAGTAGGAGTGTCGGACCGGTCCAAATAAAGACATAACTCAGTCCGAAGGGGTGCGGCCTAGCCCGAAGTGGCGCAGCACGGCCTCGCCCGGCGCAGCCTGGTAGGCTCGGCCGGCTGGCCGGGCGGCTCAGCCGAAGCCGAGCAAGTTCTAGGGGGCGCGGCCCCCCGATCTCTTGAACCGGTGGTGCCAGGCGGCGCCACCCTTCCCCGAACCTACTGGTCTTCTGCACACGCAGCCCGCATGGGAGGGCCAACGGACTTCCAGCGTGGTGCACTCCTGTATCTGAGGTCTAGCTCCGCTAGGCCGGCCGACGGGCGGGCCAGTCCTCTAGCGGGGCACCCTCCTGGTGTTGCGGCTCCTCTTCGACCAGCCGGCTGACGTGTTGGATCGAATAGTTGATATAAAAGTCTATTAGATGGAACAATACAAGAGGGGGGGTGAATTGTAGGTTTTAAAAACATTGAGTTTTAGTAACAAAGAGATTAGTTTAAAAGATTTTAAACTAATACAAATACAAACACCCACAATTGTATTGAATGTAAAAGGTATGATATATTGTAATACTATTATAAAGCAAAACAATTGTATTCAAGGTGAACACAATAATCAGAGTAATACAAATATGAACGATTCTACCTTAAAGCGTATAGAACCAATCAATACAATATGTAATGGAATGATTGTAATTGAAACAATTACAATTGAATAAGTAAAGAAAGGAAACAATACAAATCCCTTTCTAATACAACAGCGGAAAAGTAAAAGTAATACAATTCTTTTATCCCAAAGAGAAGGGTTATCCTTTCACCTAGGATAAAAGGTCTGTCTCACCAACACCTTGGTGAGCCCTCGATACGATTATCGGCACGTCTGTCTGCCTATCCCCGGCAGCCCTCGATACGATGATCGGCTCGTCTGTCTGCCTATCCCCGGCAGCCCTCGATACGATGATCGGCTCGTCTGTCTGCCTATCCCCGGCAGCCCTCGATTTTGCAGGTAATCGGCACCTCTGTCTTTCAATTACTTGAAAGCCCTCGATACGATGATCGGACGCACAAGGCTGATGAGAGAAGTCACAGTGTCTCTCTCTAGAATCTTCGTAGTTCACAGAGTCTCTTCGTTCATCAGTATTTTCTCAGCTTCAAATGACCTCCTATTTATAGGCCTCGGGTTCCAACGGTCATATTGCCTCCAACGGTCATATTGAAACAGAAAGCACGACATCGTTTTGATTAGTATATAACTAACTCAACGACATCGTTTCGTTAGGATAAGAGATATATAGAAATGTAAAACATAAGTACGATTCATATGCAGAGAGAGTTTTTGACAAAGTACCAAAACAAATAATGATTATCTGAATAGCAAAGTCAGTACGATACGATTGACAGAGTCAGTACGATACGTTTGACAGAGTCAGTACGATACGTTTGACAGAATCAGTACGATACGTTTTGGTCGGTACGATCAATCATCGTACGATACGATAAACATGATAAAAGACAATTTGTTATTTACAAACATATGATAGAATACTTTTGTGATTTCCAAAACATGACATAGAATATATTTGTGATTTCCAAAACATGATGTAAAAGCCAAAAGAAGACTTTTGACTTAACAATCTCCCCCTTTTTGGAAAGCACAAACACACAAAGTAAATGAAACAAGAAAAACTTATCTCCCCCTGAGTTATTGAAAACTCTTCTGAATAAGAAATTGAATACAACTAACTCCCCCTTAGGTATTGACTTTCCTAAGGATTGTATTCAGATTTTCCTTGAGAGAATTGAAATGCATTCTCCCCCTTTGTAAAACAACCTTTGCTTTGTAAATATTCTCCCCCTTTGTGATTTACAAAAAGAAAGGAGGAATCTCGAATTGTTAACCTTTCTCTGTGAAAGTCTTTCTCTGTAAAAGTCTTTGAAGACATTTCAGCGGGAGTGTTGGCAGAGGATTGAGACATAAAGATGATGCCGATTGAGAAGATCGTACGATTGTTTATAGCTGGGGGAGCAGAGCTTCGCCTCAATTCCTGAACAATCAATGTGGGTTTGGGGAGGGGAGGGGGGTATTTATAGGCAAAAAAAGAGATGACCGTTGAACTTCTACGGTCGAGATTAGATAATACCAGATCAATGGTTAGGATTAAAACAAAGAAAGAAAATAAAATAAAAATTGAAAAAGATACCTGTCGGAGAACAAAAGGTGATTGCTGGATTTGGTAAGTATCAAAGAAACAATCGTAAGGAAAAAAACATGATGCCGATGGAAAACAAAGTCATTACTATGGTCGGACCGTACGATGGAAAATAGTTGTTATCATTAACCGACAGTACGATGGAAAACAATCTCAATACTATCATCGGTTAATACAAAAAAAATATTGAATGATACGATGGAAAAGAATTTGAATACCATCATCGGTCGATTCAAAAAATATTGAATGGTACGATGGAAAAGAATTTCAATACCATCATCGGTCGATTCAAAAATTATTGAATGGTACGATGGAAAAGAATTTCAATACCATCATCGGTCGATTCAAAAATTATTGAATGGTACGATGGAAAAGAATTTCAATACCATCATCGGTCGATTCAAAAAAAATTTGAACGATACGATGGAAAAGAATTTCAATACGATAAACAGAAAAACTGAAATGGTCAATACGATAAACAGAAAAACTGAAAATGAAACAATAAAACTGTCAATACTATAAACAGAAAGAAACATATATAAAGGGAGTAAATATTAAAAGATCAGAAACATAAAGACATAAAGAAATGTCCTCCCCCTTTCTACGAGGAGTTTCTTACTATTAGGAGAGATGTAAAACAGGAAGTAGATATGAATGATTATTTTATTGTAATCATTCCTAGCTTCTGTTTTATAAATTCAAATCTATCGGAAGGTAAAGGTTTTGTAAAAATATCAGCAAGTTGTTCTTGCATTCCGATGAATTGTAAAACAATATCTCCTTTTTGTGTGTGATCCCTAAGAAAGTGATGCCTAACATCTATGTGTTTTGCACGAGAGTGATGTGCTGGGTTTTTACTAAGAGCTATGGCACTTGTATTATCACACAGAATTTGAGTTTTGGAGAAACTCAAACCATAGTCAGTGAGTGTGTGCTGCATCCACAATACTTGAGCACAGCAACTTCCAGCTGCTACATATTCAGCTTCAGCAGTGGAGAGTGCTACTGAGTGTTGTTTCTTGCAAGACCAAGAAACCAAAGAATCTCCTAAGAAATGACAAGTTCCAGATGTACTTTTTCTATCCATTCTACAACCACCAAAGTCAGCATCTGAAAAACTTTTTAAAACAAAATCATTTCCAGAAGAGTAGAAAAGTCCTAAATCCATAGTGTCTTTTAAATACCGAAAGATTCTCTTTACGGCCTTTAAGTGAGACTCTTTTGGATTAGATTGATATCTTGCACATAAGCATACAGAAAACATCAAGTCGGGTCGACTAGCTGTCAAGTATAGCAAACTCCCTATCATACCTCTAAAAATTGTTTGATCTACTGGTTTCCCAGTTTCATCAAGATCAAGAGTATTTGAGGTACCAATTGGGGTGCTAATACTTTTAGTTTTGTCAAATCCATACTTTTTGAGTAAGTCTTTAATATACTTATGTTGAGATATATAAGTTCCTTCTGGTTTTTGAGATATTTGAAAACCTAGAAAGAATGTTAACTCACCCATCATACTCATTTCAAACTCAGATTTCATTAAATTTGCAAAAGAATCGGTTAAAGATTTCTGAGTTGATCCAAATATGATGTCATCAACATAGATTTGGACAACCAAAACATTTTTGTTTTCCATTTTGATAAAAAGAGTTGGATCAGCTGTACCTTTTCTATAATTGTTTTGTAAAAGAAATCCTGTAAGTCTATCATACCATGCTCTAGGGGCTTGTTTAAGACCATATAGAGCCTTGGTAAGTTTAAAGACATGATCAGGATGTTTTGGGTCTCGAAAACCAGGAGGTTGTTCGACAAAAACTTCTTCTTGAACAAAACCATTTAAAAAAGCACATTTGACATCCATTTGAAATAGTTTGAAATTGAAATATGCTGTGAAGGATAATAGAATGCGAATAGATTCAAGTCTAGCTACAGGAGCATATGTTTCTTCATAGTCTATTCCCTCTTGTTGATTATAGCCTTTAGCAACAAGTCTTGCTTTATTTCTTACAATGATTCCATTTTCATCACACTTCTTTCTGAAAACCCATTTTACACCAATTACAGTTGTTTCTTTAGGTCTTTCAACTAAATTCCAGACTTGATTCCTTTCAAATTCATTTAGTTCATCCTGCATTGCTTTGATCCAATCATCATCACCTAAAGCCTCACTTGGACTTTTAGGTTCAAATTGGGAAAGAAAAGCAAGATGTTCTATTTCATTTCTTAAGGAATTTCTGGTCCTTACAGGTTGATTTATATCACCAATGATATTATCACTGGGATGATTCCTAAGAAACAATTGATTTTGGTTTTGTAAAACCTGTTCATCAACATATGGTAGAAAATCTTCTGTGGTAAATGTTTCAGGAACACTTTCTTGAACATTTTCCTTATCAGAATGTTCTTCTAACAAAGGTTGATAAACATCTTTAGAAAACACATCCGAGGATGTAGGATTGGGTTGGTTGAAAACAAAAGGGTTAGTTTCATCAAATTTTACATGTACTATTTCTTCAACAGTACAAGTGTTTTTATTGAAAACTCTATAAGCCTTAGAGGTTGTGGAATAGCCTAGAAAGATTCCTTCATCAGATTTTGGTGCAAATTTGTGTAAATTTTCTTTTGTATTCAGAATGAATACTTTGCATCCAAAAACTTTTAAGTAAGAAACTTTAGGTTTTCGGCCAGTCCATAACTCGTAAGGAGTTTTATTAAGAAATGATCTAGTTAAAACACGATTTATAGTATAACAGGCAGTACTTACAGCTTCAGCCCAAAAGTGCTTAGCAATTGAGTATTCACTCAACATGGTTCGAGTCATTTCCTGAAGAATACGATTTCTTCTTTCAACAACACCATTTTGCTGAAGAGTTCTTGGTGCTGAGAAATTGTGAGTAATACCTTTCTTACTACAAAAAGTTTCAAAATCTGAGTTTTGAAATTCACCACCATGATCACTATGAATAGTTATCAATGGTAGGTTTTTCTCATTTTTAACTTGGGCTCTAAAAGTTTTGAAATACGAAAAGGCTTCAGATTTCTTTGTGAGAAAGTAGACCCATGTAAATCTAGTAAAGTCATCAACTAAAACAAATACATAGTATTTGCCTCCAATGCTTCCAGATTGTGAAGGACCAAATAGATCCATATGCACAAGCTGTAATGCATTAGAAGTTGAAACTTCATTAATTGGTTTAAATCTAGTTTTATGTTGCTTGCCAAACTGACAAGGATCACAGACTTTTGAAGAATCATATCTAAGATCCGGTAGCCCTTTTACAAGTCCTTTCTTTGAGAGTTTTCTTAGGTTTCTCAAATTATAGTGTCCTAATCTCCTATGCCATAGCCACAATTGGTCTTCTATTACACTTAGACAAGGTAAGTTTTGGTTTCTAAGGTCTTCTAAGTTAATAGTGTAAACATTCTCTTGCCTATGGGCAGATAGAATGAATTCATCCTTGGAATTGTGAACTAGACACTTATCATTTCTAAAATTCACAAGGTAACCTTCATCACATAATTGACTTATGCTGATGAGATTGTGCCTAAGACCTTTAACAAACAAAACATTTGAAATAAGAACTTTTCCAAGAAAAACGATATTACCTATACCAACAATCTTTCCTTGAGCATTATCTCCGAAGGTAACTTTTCCACCTTTTGTTTTGATAACCTTTTCAAAGAAAACTTTGTTTCCAGTCATATGTCGAGAGCAACCACTATCCATGTACCAAATGTTCTTATTGATACACTTCTCGTTTTCCTGAAAAAGAAACAATTAGATTTTCGGAATCCAAACTTGTTTGGATCCAGAAGGATTAGATAAAAGAATTTTAGGAATCCACATTTGTTTTGCAAAATGAGCTTTATGAAATCCTAAGGATTGAGTTTTGTTAAGAGAACAATCTCTTCTCCAATGTCCACCACATTGACACTTGGAACAGAAAATGGTTTTTTGAGGAACAAAATAGTTATTACTAAAAACAGGTTTGGAATAAGTAAAACCAAGACCAGAACGATTTCTCAAAGGTCTTATTTGAGAGTACATCCTATCAAAGTTTTCTTTTCCATGAGTAAAGTTTGACAAACACTTTTTCAAGGATAAAATCTCTGACTTTAGTTTTAAAACCAAATTCTTGTTTTCTAAAACATTTGAATTAGAACTAGAGTTAGACTCTAAAATGTTTTTCTTTGAAATAGCAGTTTCAAGATCCTTAGAAAGTTTATCTTTTTCAGATTTGACTTTCTCAAGGGTTTTCAAAATACTTTCAAAATCAGAAGTTTTCCCATCAAGATCTTTAGAAAGATCTGATACTTCTTTAGTCAAAATAGAAATTCTAGAATTTGCTTTTTCAAATCTCTTTTTGAGTTCAGAATTTTCATTTTCAAGTAATTTAGCAAATCTAGAGACTTCTTCAAAAGAAGGTAAAGTATCATCTTCTGATGATGAGGGTTCATCATTTGAAGATTCATAATATTTATTATCAACATAATTTGCATTTAAAGAGACATTTGTAACAGCTTCAGCATTGTGTACCTTAGCCATGAGACAATGATCTTCAATTGGTAGTCTGGCTAGAAGTCCAATATTCCTTTGTCCTGACGTCTCATATTCTGAAGAATCATCTGAGGAATCACTACCACTTGCACTCCATGTATCATTTGCTTTCAATCCTTTCTTCGTCTTATAAAACCTTTTCTTGTTTCTTTCAGAGTGTTTCTCTTTTCTATCTTTCCTCTTCAGTAAAGGACAATCAGGCCTTATATGTCCTGCTTTCTTGCATTCATAACAAGTTACCTCTGAATCTTTCCTATCTTTCCTATCTTTCTTTTTGAATCTATATTGAAAATCTTTCTTTCCCACAATCTTGTTCATCCTCCGAGAAAGATTAGCTAACTCATTGTCTGAAATATTACAATCACTTGAATCAGAAACAACAACTTTCTTGGATTTAGACCTTGTAACCCTTTCAGGTGTTTTAGCTTTAGATGCAAAAGCTACACTTCCATTCCCATTCTTCTTCTTATTGAAATCAGCATCTCTTTTCATTCTTGTCTCGTGCTGTAGAAGAGTTCCAAAGAGTTCATCAAGAGTAATCTGGGAAACTTTTCTATTTTCATCAATAGCTGTTCTTTTTGACTCCCATTCATTTGGCATAATATCTATAATCTTATCAACAAGAGCTTCATCATCAAGACCTTTTTCTCCCATAGATTGTAAGCTGTTGACAATTTTCATAAACCTTTGTTGCACTTTACATACTTGCTCTCCATAAGGAAAAACAAATCCATGATACTCTGCTCGAAGCATTGCTCTCCTTGTTTCTATAACTTTGGATGTACCAAAATGAGTGACTTCTAATTTCTTCCAAATACAGTTGGCTGCTTCACATGAAGATATCTGGCTATATATATTCCTGGTCATAGAACATAATAAAGTATTGCGTACCTTGTAATTCAGTTGATATTCTTGCTTCTCTTGATTTGTGAAAGTACTAACTTCTTTGTCAGGAATTTTGTAACCCCCAGTAAGCATAATAAAATTGTCTACACCAGTATTGATGACGAAAGTCTTCATACTATCTCTGCAATACTCATAATCATTTCCATCAAAGATTGGTGGTCTAGAAGGATTCAGATTATCTATTGATCCGATATTCATTCCTGCCATCTAATATAACAAAAACAACTTTTCCACTCCACACGTTAGTGTAGTAAGTATTTAAGAAAGTAATAAGAAATAAAGCTAGTAATACAAATCAGTGGAAAACCTCCTCTGATACCAATTGTTGGATCGAATAGTTGATATAAAAGTCTATTAGATGGAACAATACAATAGGGGGGGTGAATTGTAGGTTTTAAAAACCTTGAGTTTTAGTAACAAAGAGATTAGTTTAAAAGATTTTAAACTAATACAAATACAAACACCCACAATTGTATTGAATGTAAAAGGTATGATATATTGTAATACTATTGTAAAGCAAAACAATTGTATTCAAGGTGAACACAATAATCAGAGTAATACAAATATGAATGATTCTACCTTAAAGCGTATAGAACCAATCAATACAATATGTAATGGAATGATTGTAATTGAAACAATTACAATTGAATAAGTAAAGAAAGGAAACAATACAAATCCCTTTCTAATACAACAGCGGAAAAGTAAAAGTAATACAATTCTTTTATCCCAAAGAGAAGGGTTATCCTTTCACCTAGGATAAAAGGTCTGTCTCACCAACACCTTGGTGAGCCCTCGATACGATTATCGGCACGTCTGTCTGCCTATCCCCGGCAGCCCTCGATACGATGATCGGCTCGTCTGTCTGCCTATCCCCGGCAGCCCTCGATACGATGATCGGCTCGTCTGTCTGCCTATCCCCGGCACCCCTCGATTTTGCAGGTAATCGGCACCTCTGTCTTTCAATTACTTGAAAGCCCTCGATACGATGATCGGACGCACAAGGCTGATGAGAGAAGTCACAGTGTCTCTCTCTAGAATCTTCGTAGTTCACAGAGTCTCTTCGTTCATCAGTATTTTCTCAGCTTCAAATGACCTCCTATTTATAGGCATCGGGTTCCAACGGTCATATTGCCTCCAACGGTCATATTGAAACAGAAAGCACGACATCGTTTTGATTAGTATATAACTAACTCAACGACATCGTTTCGTTAGGATAAGAGATATATAGAAATGTAAAACATAAGTACGATTCATATGCAGAGAGAGTTTTTGACAAAGTACCAAAACAAATAATGATTATCTGAATAGCAAAGTCAGTACGATACGATTGACAGAGTCAGTACGATACGTTTGACAGAGTCAGTACGATACGTTTGACAGAATCAGTACGATACGTTTTGGTCAGTACGATCAATCATCGTACGATACGATAAACATGATAAAAGACAATTTGTTATTTACAAACATATGATAGAATACTTTTGTGATTTCCAAAACATGACATAGAATATATTTGTGTTTTCCAAAACATGATGTAAAAGCCAAAAGAAGACTTTTGACTTAACATGACGATCTTGGTCGGTTCATCCCCCGAAGCAGCCAGTGTAGCGGGCCACGGTTCTTCCCGCACAACCGGCGAGACGACACCGGTTCCCTTCGCCACGTTCCCGGGACGGCGCAACATTGCCATGCTTTCTTCACTACCAATAGCCAATTCCAAAATAATAAAATGAGAACAAAAGAGGGTTGTTGGGCTGTGTTTGTTCGGACCTCACCCTCCGCATAAAAAGATAGAAATCGGCTATATTCAAACAACGATTTCCAACATGTACGGGGTACGAAAACATCCACTTTCAAGAGTAAACCCTTACATCATCAAATGATGGCGAACGTCGGTGTCACGGTTGACAGCGTCGTGAGGTGAGGATTCGTAGACATCGACGGAGATTGTCCGAGGATGTAGCGGTGTATCTCCTTTTTATCATGGAGATAAGAAAACAAAGCGGACGTCGTTGGCGATTTCCCGCGTTGGTGTCTCCTCCCTTCTCACGGAGGAAGAAGATGATGGAGAATTCAGGGTCACTGAGTCGAAGTTCTTCGTCGGAGATTTGGCGTTCTTCAAAAATGGAGATGAAGCATTATTCAAAACTCTAGATCTCTTTCCCCAAAATCTCAACACAACATGGCAACCCAACAATAAAATAAATCTTCTCCTTATTTTATTAAATCATGCCATGCATTCAAAATACAAAATTTAAATTCCAATTCACTTAATTAATTAAACCATGAGTTGTCTAATTAATTAGGTTATAGGTTGGCATGATTTAATAATGGATAGAGGGAGAGGAAGAGTTACTAAAATAAATTCAAGGGGGTTTTCAACATTAAACATAAGAGTTTAATAGGAGGTTTAAGGGGTTTAGGGAATGTGAATGGTTGGGGCTCGTGTGGGCCCCACCACACAATTATCCTCCCATCGGTAGTTAGGAGCTTTTGTGTCCCTTCCCAACTCCCCCATGTAGGATATAACCACTTAAGATAAAGGAAAAAAATTGTTCCACAATTTTTATTCACTTCTTATTTAAACTACAAAATTAAACTTATCCTCCCGTGCAAACACAATTGTGTTAATGGTCCTCTTAAGTAATTACTAGCATTGCGAGTTCATCGGTGCCCTCAGATTTCAATTCAGAGCACCGGTTGAAAAGATAGAAAAACTCGCTCGTTCGTTTACTGAACCTACCTGAGTTAAATTTCAGAAATTGATTCCAGGCACACCAGGCCTTGGAATCAGGTTCCATCAGAAACTGCGTACTCGTAAAATTCCAAAGCATTTAAGAAATAGTTTTCCTTATGATTTTTGGGTCTTTAAATTACTCCCACCTCCGGGATTTACATTCCTATAAAGCTAAATCATAAACTAAGGAAGCAAATGATGGTACTATGCATGCATCTGAGCCTCCGGCTCCAATGTTCTCTCCTGGAGGATCCCATGTTTCCAAAGAATGCAAAAGAGAGGAATAGACCATCCAAGTAGGGCCCTCTCCTTTTGATCCTCGATCTCCACTGAGACCTTCGCAAATGTTTCCCTATCAATGATGTCCATCCCCCCATGATCAATGATATGCATCGGGTCGTGCATGTATCTCCTCAGATGAGATACATGGAAGACGTCGTGCACCCGGTGTAACTGAGGTGGAAGGGTCAGGCGATAAGCCACCTCTCCTACCCTGCTGAGGACCTGGAATGGTCCAATGAAGTGCAGAGATAACTTTTCGGCCCATCCAAATCTCCGTAATCCACATCGAGGTGAGACCCATAAGAAAACGTGGTCACCATCCTCAAAAACTAGTGGTCTCCGTCTCCTATCAGCATAGGACTTCTGTCTGCTCTCTGCAGTCATCATATGCTCCTAGAAGATCTTCACCTTCTCCATCATAGCCTGGACCATCTCTGGTCCTATAAGTGCTGACTCCCCAGGGTCAGTTCAGCATAGAGGTGATCTGCATGGTCGGCCATAAAATGCCTCGTATGGTGCCATCTCGATGGTGGAGTAGTAACTATTGTTGTACGAAAACTCCACCAAGGGTAGGTGATCCTCCCAGCTGCGACCAATTTCAAGAACACATGGATGGAGCATGTCCTCGAGAGTCTGAATGGTCCTCTCCATCTAGCCATCCTTCAGAGGATGAAAGGCAGTGCTTCGGTGAGTTGCGTCCCAAAAACCTCCTGAAACCCCTACCAAAGCCGTTAAGTAAAGCGAACATCTCGATCGTAGATAATAGATGATGGCACACCATGAAGCCATAAAATCTCTAGAATATAGAGGCGTCCCACGCTATCAACTGAGCCCTGCTCTCTGATCGGTAGGAAGTGGTCCGACGTGGTGAGTCAGTCTATGATCGCCCAAATCTAGTGGGATCCTATAGAAGTACATGGGTGCCCCATCACGAAATCCATGGATATCCCTCCCCACTTCTACTCCGGAACCTCTAAGGGTTGTGCCAAGCCTGCTGGTACATGGTGCTCCGCCTGCACATGCTAGCAGGTGAGGCATCGTGAAACGAACTCTGCCAAAACATTCTTCATACCTGTCCACCAATTCTATCGTCTGAGATCCTGGTACATATTCACTACTTCTGGATGTACCACTAGAGGGGTAGTGTGAAACTCCCTCAGGACTTCCTCCTGCAGCATAACTGGTACCATGGTATGTCCCCTATAGAGAATAACGTGCTATACTCCTTCAGAAAATCCATCAGGTGCATTTTCTATAGATATTTGTGCACGTCGCATCTCACAGTCAACATCCCCAAGTAGTGCCTCTCTGACCCACTGAATTAGTGTAGAAGTGACTATGAGTGACAGAAGAAAGGCTGCTCCATCTCTATCCACAAAGGATATCTGAAATGCAGCTAGTTTTTTTGTTGCCTCTCTAAGTAGTTGAATGCCTGATCACCTGCTAAGAGCATCAGCTACCATGTTACCCTTCCTAGGAGTATAGACTATCCCAAAGTAATAGTCCTAGTGGAACTCAAGCCATCTCCGATGTCTCAATTTCAGTTACTTCTTCGAGAAGTTGTCCCTGAGACTCTGGTGGTCAGAGTAAATTGTAAAGCGCTCGCCCATTAGATATTGCCTCCACATCTTCAAGGTGAAGACCACTGCTGCTAGCTCCATGTCATGGGTAGCGTAGTTCTTCTCATGCTGGCTCAACTGTCATGAACCATAAGCGATCACTGTCTGCTCCTGCATCAGGACACACCCGATTCTGGTACCTGATGCATTGCACTAAACTACGTACCCTACGTCCTACTCTGATAGCCTCAAGATGGGTGCACTGTTCAATCTCTATCTCAGCTCCTGAAAGCTCTGATAACATCTATCTAACCACACGAAGGGTTTCCCCTTCTTCGTCAAAGCTGAAAGAGGTACTGCAACTCTGGAGAAGTCTGGCACAATTCTCTGGTAGTACCCAACCAGACCTAGGAAACTCCGCACCTTTGTCACACTCTTGGATGGCTCCCAAGGATGTACTACCTCGATCCTCGCAGGATCCACCACAACTCCATCCTCAGAGATGACATGCACCAAGAATTGGACCTCTCGAATCCAGAACTGACACTTCAAGAGATTACAATAAAGTTGGTGCTCTCGGAGTGTGTCCAGTACCACCCACAAGTGGTAGGCATGCTCCTCCTCAGTAGTCGAGTAAATCTGTATGTTGTTGATGAAGACTACCTAAAATCGATTGAGGTAAAGCAGGAAGATCTTGTTCATGAAACTCATGAACACTTTTTCATTGTTGGTTACACCGAAAGGCATATCCAAGAACTCATTGTGGCCATACCGACACCTGATTTCGGCCTTCTGCACATCCTTGTCTCGAACTCTGAGCTGATGATATCCTGACCTGGTGTCTATCTTCGGGAACCATCATGCTCCCTTGAGCTGATCAAAGATATCGTCAATCCTCGGGAGTTGATACTTGTTCTTTACCATCACCTGATTCAGGCGACAGTAGTCGACACATAGCCATAAGCTCCCATACACCTTCTTGGCGAATATAATCGGAGAATCCTAGGGTGAAACACTAGGTCAGATGAATCCCTTGCCCTGCATGTCCTCCAGCTGTACTCGTAGCTCTCGAAGCTCAGCAGGAGCCATCTGATATGCTGGATTAGATATCAGGTATGTCCCAGGGAACAGGTCAATGTAGATGTCTACCTCTCTACGATGAGGTAGTCCTGGAATGTAGTCTGGAAAAACATCCCCATATTGATCCACCACAATAGGCAAACTCGGACTCCACAAATCAACTGCTCCTAGGATAAGACTATCCAACTGATGGGTGATTGGCTTCCCTCTCCTCTGTGTAAGTCCATCCTACGCTGCAAAGGCTCCCTTATCACCGGTGAAGGTAAACCTGCTCCCATCTGTGCGGACACGCCACACTTTGCACCTAATACAGTAAATCTGGCATTGAATGTAGATAACCATTCCATATCCAAGATGATGTCGTAAGGACTCGACGCAGCTACAAGAAGATCCCAGTCGAAGCTCTCTCCTCCTAGAGTAATCTCACACTGCCGAAACCAGTTTTTTATCATCGAGTCTGCTCCTGTATGAATCTCTAGCCATAATGATCGAGCCAATGGCTCTGTTGGAATCTTCGAGCTCCGAACAAAGGCAGTGGAAATAAAATAATGACTCGCCCTTGTGTCTATAAGATCTGCAGCAAGGGTGGAGTAGATAGAGATGGTACCTCGAATTATCTCGGGTGCGAGGTGGTCGTAAGCCTCCACTGCCTGAAGATGAGCCTGCCTCTATCCGCCAGCTCCATGTGGTCAAGGTGGACTTCCATGTGGTGGTGGTGGTATATCCTCAAAGTGTCACCCACCACCCGCTTCTCAGCCAGCTCCACTACCTCGTCCACCTGCTCCCTGCGGACCGCCAAGATCGAACCACTACCTCTGCCTGGGTGGTCCTTCAACTGTCTGCTGCTCCTCTACATGGCGGGTTGGGCAGTCACGAGCCATGTGGCCCTACCCACCGCATTCATAACACCGCCTGCCTCTCATATGACTGGCTTTGCTGCACGTTCCATGCACCTCCGAACAAGTATCCTGAGGTTTCCCACCTAATGTCCCGGTCTGGTTGGACCTTTGCGACATCTTCCTACTACCAGCTGCAAAATACTCTGCTACGTGTCACACTACGGTAGGCCTCGCTGCTGGCGTAGGCTCATCAAGGGTTCTCTCCACAAGAAGGGCTCACTCTATTACTCCTACCTACTTAGGAATGCTGAGGGAGATCATCGAAGCCCTGATCTCATGCCTCAGTCCCTGCTCGGAGGCCCGGGCACGGAAGAATGGGTCTCATACCATGTCTGTGGAGTAGCGTGAGGGGTCGGTAAATCTCTCCGAGTATTGGGCTACTGTCATGCTGCCCAGACGCAGCTGTAGTAACTTCTAGATATGCACCACACAGAGGGTGGCTGGAACGAACTCTGAGCGGAAGAGGCTCTCGACGTCCATCCAAAGTAGAGATTCCTTTCCGTTCAGCTAGAGCATCACGCTCCACCATATACCTACTGCTACATGCAAGAGAATAGCGGAAAGGATCACCATAAGATATGCTAGTGTCCCTACCAATCCGAAGACTCAGAAAAT
This sequence comes from Viscum album, assembly GCA_963277665.1. Taxonomy (NCBI): domain Eukaryota; kingdom Viridiplantae; phylum Streptophyta; class Magnoliopsida; order Santalales; family Viscaceae; genus Viscum; species Viscum album. Next base: position 1,992,752,396 of record OY728161.1, on the reverse strand, counting down.
AGCCTCCTGCCAATCCTTGGCTGCCTGAGGGTTCGTCTCTCCATGGAACCTAGGCGGCCTCTGTCGCTGAAACTCGTGCAGTGCACTCAGGCAGCGTGCACTCTCCACTGCTGGTGTTGGTTGTATCGATGTCCCAGTAGGTAGAGGTACCTCTAGTGCCTCAGTTGTAATGGGGCCCTGCACCGAGGCCTCATCGCTCGGTGGGATTCCATCTCGCACATAACTGGGAACCCTAGCTGGCTTCCATCGTTGGGCCATCCTTAAAAGAAACAGGTGTTCCACGGTTAATATATTATACCTGGTGATATGACTCAAATTAATCACTAATAAAACTTTTGAAACACACATGTAATCAGTGTTTTCGAGTACTAAGTCGGAAATCAGAAGTCAGGATCCTGGTGTATGGATATGTTTACCGCCGCACCAACACTGGACTCCCTGGACTAATAACCACACTCAATACTCTAAACATTATTGCTTCACAGAGAATAAATTATTAGAGTCTTGAGTTCTGCGGTAGAACCGACTCCTCTGATACCAATATTTCACGACCCGTCCTCAGGGCCCATGCCGTGACTACCCCACGCCCGCCTTCCATAGGCCAGGGGCTGGAGAAAAGAACCAAAGGCGTAAATCCTGATAAAAGGAAAGTAATTTCCTTTATATAAGTAAACAAAAACAACTGAGTACACAAGATTAAGTAAACAATAAGTAAACAGAGTACAAGTGTATGTTCTGGAAAGAAAATGAGCCAAAATACAAACCCAACTGAAAGTACAGTACAACAGAAATGAAAGAACAGCTGGAGTAAAGTAAACTAGCAACCACTAATTTGTCCTCCGGATATCCCACCAGAAGGGTGGGTACAAATGGTCTCCTCAGCTATCCAGGTCCGACCGTCTGCTCCGTTTACGTCCCGTCAAGTGTTCCACCTCCAGGTACCTTCCCACTCCACTAGACTCCACCTCGATCAGTGTTGTCTGTCATATGCATTCAATAAAACATAGTGCAGGCATTGCCCATGCAGGGGTGAGTAAACGATACTCAGTAGGAATCCTGAGACCCCTAATAGTCTCCTAGAATACAAAAGTATAAACCACCAAGGAAAGATGCAAACACAAAGTAACAACCAACTCTAATTAGGAATATGCCCATACATAAACCTAAGTCATCAATTCCAGTTCGGCTCTAACTCACGAGCCCAAGTACAACCCATTCCACACAGGAAGGCATAACCCAGTCTACAAAGGAAATCTAGTCAATCACATCGATGATGATGACTGCAAGTCAAGAATTAGCTCACAAATGTATACTAATCAAGAAGAAGGGTGAAGATGATAGATGTAGCCTCTGAATCATCTTCCCTGCCGAACCCATGTAGGATCCATGTACAAAAGTCTTCGCTAACGAAACCACATAGGATCCTAGTACAGTAACCATCACTTTCGAACCCATATAGGATCCTAGTACAGTCGTCATCACTACTGAACCCACGGAGGATCCATGTACAGTCATCCTCGCTGCCGAACCCATGTAGGATCCATGTATAGTCGTTATCGTCATCATAGTCACAACCACCTCTAGGGTTCCCACACACAGTATGCTCTATTCTGGGAGGGTCCTCTCCATGAGCCAAGGGGACGATAAATCAACTGTCACAAAGTCTAGATTTTATGTATCACATGTTCCGTCTTGTCAATAGTAACTCAACGCGATAGACGGCGTGTCAATCGGACGCCCAGTCTGAGTGATATTGGTTATTCTGTTCCAGGGGCCCAGTTAGAAATACACTCGTTTCTAACTCGGTTGGCATCTTTAATCATCCAAAACTCACTTAGAGTATCGCAAAAGAACTGTCACATTGAAAGGGTCCTAGTTCCATAGACATCGCATCGATCGGATGCGCGATCATTATGTTATTCCCTTTTAAGAGATTAACAGGCCCGACCCGTTTATCCCAGTGGAACGACGGGTCGAGTTGACCCAGTTCGATGGGTCCGACCCAGTAGGAGTGTCGGACCTCTCAGAAGAAAAACATAACTCAGCCCGAAGGGGCGTGGCCCGACCCGAAGCAGCGTGGCCCTTCCTGAAGTGGCGCGGCACGGCCCGGCCCGGCGCGGCGCGGCACGGCCCGGCGCGGCCCCCCCAGTCTTCTGCGCATGCGGCCTGCATCGGTGGGCCTTCGGACTTCCAGCGCGGCGCCCTCCTTGCGTCGCAGCTCCTCTTCGCCCGACGGGCCGACGGGCCGACCAGTTCTTCCGCTGAAGCAGCCTGTGTAGCGGTCCGTGGTTCTTCCGGAACAACTGGCGCGACAGCTCTGATTACCTTCCTAACATTCCCGGCATGGCGCAGTGGAGCCATGATTTATTCGCCCCCAATAGACAATTCCAAAATAATTAAATGAAAAAAACGGTGGGTTGTCGGGCCGTGTTCTTTCAGCCCGCACCCTTCGCGTAAAAAGATAGAAATCTACTATATTCAAAAAACTATTTCCAATGAGTACGAGGTAAAAAACATCCAATTTCAAGAGTAATCCCCTGCCTCAACAAATAATGACGAACATAGGTGTCGCGGTTGATGGAAGCGCTAGGTGAGGATTCGTAGACATCAACGGAGAGCGTCTGAGGAGGAAGCGGCATCTCCCCTTTTATCACGGAGAGAAGAAAACAAGGAAGACGTTGTTGGTGAGTTCCCACATTGGTGTCTCATCCATTTTTCTGGAGGAAAAAGAGGATAGAGAATTCGGGGTCACCGAGTCAAAGTTCTTCGTCGGAGAATTGATGTTCTTCAACAAAGGTGATGAAGCGTTCTTCAAAACTCTAGAGCTCTCTCCCAAAAATCTCAACACAACATGCCATCCCAAAAATAAAATAAGGCTTCTCCTTATTTTATTAAATCACACCATGCATTCAAATTACAAAATTCCAATTCCAATTCACATAATTAATTAAACAATGAGTTTTCTAATTAATTAGGTGATAGGATGGAAAGTTTTAATGAGGGAGAGAGGGGAGAGGAAGAGTTATACAAATAAATTCAAGGGGGTTCTCACACATTAAACATATGAGTTTAATGGTAGGTTTAAGGGGTTTAGGGAATGTGAATGGTTGGGGCTCATGTCGGCCCCACCTCACAATTATCCTTACATGGGTAGTTAAAATAATGTGAGTCACATCCAACTCCCCCATGTAGGATATAACCACATAAGATAAAGAATAAAAATTGTTCCATAATTTTTATTCACTTCTTATTTAAACCACAAAATTAAACTTCTCCTCTCGTGCAAACACAATTGTGGTAAAGGTCCCCTTACGCAATTACCGACATTGAGAGTTCATCGGTGCCATCAGATTTCAATTCTGAGCACTGGTTCCAAAGATAGAAAAACTCTCTCGTTCGTTTACTGAATGTACCCGATCTAAACTTCAGAAATTGATTCCAGGCACACAGGGGCTCGGAGTCAGGTGTCATTAGAAACTGCGTACTCTTAAAATTCCAAAAAAGATAAGAAAAAAATTTCCTTCAAATTTTTGGGTGTTTACAATAACGATTTGAAATTTCAATAATTACTTTCAAACAAGATGCTTGAAATTAAAAGGAGGGGAAAGTGAGGATCCCTTACTTGGATGTGTAATCCTAATGTTTTGGGGAAGGATTCATGGGAGATTGGGGGTTCCATTGGAGGACACTAGGTAGTTTGGGGAAGAATTTGGTCATGCTCCAAATGGTTTTAGTGAAGAGGAATGGGAGGTTTGGTGGGATTATATAGGAAACGAAGGTAAATTCTTTATTATTTAGGTTTTGGACACTACACATTAAACTAATCAAAACCACAAACCATACCATGTTTTTTACATGTTTTATAAAAAAGGATAGTTGTAAAAAATATTTTATAATTCCAAGGTCTGAACATATTAAAATATTAGGCATGATTTTGTGGAGGTGAGTCACACTCTCATTGAAATCATTTTAAAATGTTAAAATATTTTATAAGTCATGGAAGGTTCACTAAGGCATTATAAAATTAATAAAAATGTCTAACATCAAGTTATTTTATATTTAAAACAGATATTTTATAAATAAACCTTTTATTGTATTTTATTACAGCACTATTGGGTTATTATGATGTCATAAAACACATTATAAATTTATACGATATTAAATTTTTACCCAAAAATATGATTGTCTCAGAAAATTATGAAAAATTCACCGTTGGATAATATTGATATCCTTATTCCAAAAATTATATATATTTTATCTAAATAATTTTCTACATATGTGAATTTTTAATTTTTAATTAAATAAAGACTTTTAATGAAAATTGATTGATTTTGAAAAAAAAAATAGTTTTTAAACATTAATAGAAATTACATTTGAATTCACAAAAATTATATAATTATTTGTTATTCATAATGTTAATTTGATAATAATATTTTATTAAAAAAATAATTATTTGAAAAATTCTTTAATTCATCAAAATTAATTATTTAATTAAAAATATAATTTCTATTTTATCGTATAATTGTTATCAAACTGAATATATAATCATTTATATATTAAACAAAAAAAGGAATAAATATATTAATCAATTATAATTAAAAGTAATGTTATTATAAAACTATTATAATAAAATTATCAATAAAAATATAGTTTAATATATTAATAAATATTTTTCTGAAAAGTAATATTTTACCTGAAAAAATAAATTTACCTAATTAAGAATATTTTTAAGAAAAATTATTCTCATAATGGAATCTATGGAATAAAAATTCTATTTATAAAATGGATTTCAAAATAAGAATCTAATACCTTGTAACATAATCCCTTATAACACTCTCATAATACGTAATTGTAAGGTGTGTGATTATAACGAACTATTGGGGTGGCTCTGATAACATCACTCGTGTGTTAATTTCAATTAACTTCCACTTTTCTTGTAGGTGATTGTGTTCAAACTTAATGTCTGGAATATAGTATTGGTCTTGTTCAAGAGAAAATCCTAGTTATGGTACCAACATTTTGAGCTCTAAAAATGAGCTTCGTACTGCTCGAGTCTACTAGATGAGGAAATCCTCTCCTTTGTCTCTGTGGAAATTTTTTTTTTTAAAAAACCTTAAATTTATTCTAGTCATGTGATCACATTTCAATGGATATATTATCAATATTAATGATACATAATGGTCTTTAAATAAAATTGCATAAAAAATTGCCTCAGTTTTCTAAATCCACAAGAAATTTAATTAAATAATATATTAGGAATTTTATTCATTGTTTTTTGGCTCATAATAAATATAGAGTTTTTTAAGTTGGGTATCAATGTATGAAGGTTCCCATGTTATTTATCTCACTATAATCAACTAAAACGACATAAATATGATCCATTCACACCTAGTATAACAAACGCATTTATATGATACTCCATTTGATGTAATTCGTATGTTATATAATGCAAGGAAACCAATTTTATTTTAATAGCATATTCTATATCTCTATACAATAATTCAACTCAATCTAACCATATCATTTCATCAGAAGATTTAACACTTTATAAATATCATTAGAATTAGATAATTCAAATTCAACTTTTGAAATGTTAATAATCATTAAATTTCATGAAATATATATCTATATGTACATTTAAGCTGTAAATAAAAAATAATGATAAAGTGGTTATTTCATTTTATATATTATATTACATTTTATATTTTTAATAATGTTTTACAAAACTAACATAAAGTCCTCTATATAATATTATATATGATAAACTCCCAGATTTTCCTTATGTATGATTCACTTTTAGAGGATTTATTAACTTATTATATCATATATCACATCTTTCACATATCTATGTGAGCATCTAAAAAAACCACCCACTAAATCATTAGTGGCAAACATCTATAAATTATGAAAGGTTGAAGAATAGTGAGATTTAGGAATCATATTCCTACATTTCAACTCATTGAAAATATTCAAATTTCATAACATTAGAACATAAATTTTTATTGTGTCAACTTATATTATCTACTCATAACACTTTCTATGTTCATCACAATCTTCTAGGGAACTCATTACATCTAGGTTTTTATGTGGCACACTAAACTCTCACTTCAGAATCTAGTGCCTAAAACACAAACTTTACATATTTCATTGATTCCAAATATTTTTTCTTGTACATAACAAACACATAATTATATGACTTAACATAAATATTTCATTGTATAAATTTCCAATACCTTTTAGGTTTATAAGTTTATAGAATTAGGAAAAACCTATACTAAAAAATCAAACGTATATATATACTACAAGACACTTTTTACACTATATAAGAAACTATGTAATTTATAATAAACCTTTAAAATATTCTGAAAATTCTCTAATCAATCTATTATATTAGACATAACATGTATAATAAATTAATACATAACCTGGGTAAATGGAAACATAATAAGGGTTGAGATAAAATGATAATTAATCATAAACCTAAGTGATAAAAATAAAAAAATCGTATTTAGAATAATATGAAAATTATTATTATTGAAAGAATACATATTTCAAAAAAATTCATAATAAAAATGATATATGAGCATAAACTATCCATGATTAAAATATTAATAAATAAAATCAAGTATAAAAATAATTGCTTTCTTAGTGATAAAATTTATAATTTAGAATACCATATTCCATGAACTAAGCTTATAAATAATTATCTTATACATCATAATCTTTTCATTAATTCCATATGTTAAGGGTATATATTTTTATGGGGTGGAATATACCAAAATAACAAAACTAGTTTATCTCAAGGGAACAATCAATATGTCAGGAAGATATCAATATTCGTCGACCGCCCATAACTAATTATGATAAACTCATTCATCATGTGATAAAAAGAGTAAAAAATACAAAATAAAAATTTATATAACCACTAGTATTGTAATAATAAATATACCATATTTAAATACATAAAACACAATCCATAGCATTCAATAATCAATTATATGGGGAAAAAAAATTAAAAAATATTGAAAAATTGCCTAGTAGATGAATGTAATTCTTAGGTAATAAACAATCTAAAGATGATAGTGGGATGGATTACAATGTGAATATCCCCAATGTAAAAAAATAAACATAGAATAATGTTGGCATCAATGAAAATCACCCTTGAAAGAAAAATTCTTCAAATGGAACCACACAATAAATTAGAAAGAGTTTTATTTTTTGATATCAGGACTAAAATCCCACGAAAGATAAAGAGGACAGTAAAAATATATTTTAATTCATGAAACATGTGTCTTGTCTGGATAAATACTTATTAATATAAAAATTAAAATGTAACTGAAAATGTAATTGGGGTTTTAGAAATCATTTTCTATGTAATCTTGAAGATATAGTCATGGGTCATTTTTATATTTCATTTTTTCAAAAGGTAAACTTAATTGTTTTAAAATATTTATATTTTATAAATTATCTAATAATGGAAACTATAAATATAATAAATTTTATCCAAGTAAATGTTTTTTGGAAGATAAAACATTTGATCATGAATGGAATTTTTTTTGATATTTTAAAAGAATATTTGTTAAAAACCAATTTCAAAAAAAACATATTAAGAATATATTTTTAATCAAAAAATAATTTTTCATATAGAGGAATATAAAGTAACATATAATATTATCGTGTTGTGGGAGAAAAAATCATGGAAAATAAATGTTCAAGATTAAACATTAAAGCTCAAAGAAATGATATTTGAGTTATCAATATCCTTTGTAGGAAACATGCTCTATGGAGAATAAAATATTTGAAAAGGAGTTTATATGGTAAAAATGTAAAACCTGAGTGAATAATACATAATAAAATAAAATGTAACAATTTATCCAAATTATAAGAAATAAGTTCAACAAAACAATCATAACTCAATGAGTAAAAATTGAGTTACCAAATACTCTTATGATTGAGGAAACACTTGATTCAAAAGAAATTTGATGAACAAAACTGGATTTGGATTAGTGTATAAAATTAATTCCATGGAAATAAATTATGAATTATTCATGGGATAGTAAATATATATAACACAATACAAAAGAAACATGGTGTATATGAGGTACCATTTCTCATCGAATCAAAATTGGGACCAATAAAACCATTACAACCTTGAATATTTTTGATTCAAAATCCCATTAAGGGATATGATTTCAAATAAAATATTATATATCATGAAAATTGATAGAATATTGATAAAAAAATAAATTTTATTTAGATACACCATTCCAAATAAAAAAAATTATAATCGGAAATATGTCTTAAGGATTGAAAATTAGAGATTGGGAACTCTTATATTAGTTCAATATAAGTCGAAATGTTCTCTTAAAACATCTATAAAAATGCTATCTATATTAATAAACCATTTAATACCCTTTTTAATATATTTAAATATTATTAATCTTCATCAATAATTATTCTCTACATGTTTATTAGTTTTCTATTATTAGTTTTTGATATTGGGTGTGAGTAATCGTGATAATTTTGAACTAGTTTCATATTAGTGATGATGTTCTTCATTATTCTCCAAAATATGAGAAATCCTCAATCATAAATTGTTAGGGAAAGTATGTTTCATAATTATTTATAGTGTTTTCATTTCATTGTATTGTATTATTATATATGATCCTTAAATTTGAATCAGAGATGATCATGTTTTGATGATTTTACATTAATAGATGTTGGTATCTTAACAAAGATGTTTAATATTAATTTTACAATTATATTATAAAAAATAAAATAATTTTTTAAATTTTTAAATAATATATTAATAACAATTATGTCCCCATAGTCATCCACAAAATAAATTTATATTATTTTTGAATTAGGTTTTAAACCAACCCGAATAAGAACATACCATAATTAATTAATGATTACAAAGTGATTTGTGTGAATATCATTATAAAAAATAATAATGAACATATTTACTATTTTTAGTGATATATAAAATAACTATAAATATTTTTAATTAAACTATAAACTTTGTGATGTTATTAGATATTATGAATAAATCATTTTTTCTCCTAGAGTGATTTTTTTGACAATTGAATTTACCATTTTTATTGCTCATATTGTATATATGTTGTCCAATGTTTCTTTATAGAACCATAATAGTATCATTTAATTCATATTTATCACTTAAAAACTATCATTAACATCCATGTAAATTAATGATGATAAGAAAAATGTAAATCCGGTGTTCCATGGAGGTGGTAGTCCACATGTACGCGTGGTTGATAATTTCATTTTCCATAGAACGAGTGAATTGTATAATATGTTTTATCATTAAGGAATATAAAATAGGTTTAAAATATAATACATATTTTTTAAATTAATCATTTTTACTAGACATGTGTTGTGGTTAAGTACAACTAAACATGACGCTTTATGGTGGAAAAAATCCACACACAAGTATGAATATCTATTTTGTTTTCCTTAAGAGTAAAGAGAAATGTAGTAAATAGTTATTCACATATAATAATAAAAATATGTATAAAATAAATAATGATTTCATCATATATTTATGGTAAAATATAATTATAAATTTATTGTAAAATATAAAATAAATTAGGTAAATGTAGTACACACATTGAGGACTTGTGATTTTCCTTCCAAGACTCCTTGAAATGGGAGAACATAAGATAATATCTTATAACCGGATCATTAATATGGTGTAATAATATTATATAGAATTTAATAAAGGTATATTTTCAATATTAAAAACAACTTTTACGTTGGTATTTAAGTGGTTGTAAGATTCCCCCTTTATAAGTTTTTGAGAATTATGTTTTTGTAAATATTTCAGCTTAATATAAAGATAGAACATGTTGCACATTTCATGTGTCTCCAAATAGGAAATTAATGGATTTATGGTGATATTTTGTTAATAATAACCCAATAAAACAATTATAGACATGTTTTTAACACTTCATAACTCTTAACCCCTATATTTATTACGTTTAAAATTTTCGGTTTTACCATGGTAACTGGTTTATTGGTTTACTCTAGAAATTACTTATTTTATTAATCACAAATAATATTTATTTTATTTCTACTCCATTTTATTCATTATAAATTTTAAGAAACAATTTCTCAAAAATAGTGTATGTTTTACTAATTATTGGATCAACCTAAAAACCAGGTGATCAGATAAGAAAAATATACAGCAGACTCAATTGATCGTAGTGATCAATAATTTTTTAAAATACATGGATTTACCACATTATAATTGTATTAAACAAAAACCTATAAAACAATCATATCTATATCATCACAAATATTTAGATCAACTATAAGGATAATTGGATCAACCATATAACCGACCATGATACTATCATGCCAAATGAAATCAACCATTTGTGAAATGTGGAAATTTAACAAAGAAAATAATATAAAGAATGACCAACGTAAATGTACATTTTCATTAGTCAAAATTTTAAAAAAATAGATCAATTGTATGATAAAATGACTAATCATATGTACAAGTGATCAACCATACAACCTATAAAATAATCCAACTAGTATTATTTCTATGTATTGAAGTAATAGTGGAAGGTGACATTGTAAACCTTATAAAAACCATATCTAAAGTAAGAATTATATTAATAAATATATGAATTAAAATACTTATCTATGCAGAGTTAAATGTTGATCAAAAGAATTTATTGATCCTTTATTTCCTTACAATTTATGAGGATCATCGATAATTATTTTTCAATAGTTTATCTGAATAAACGTTATTTTTTAAAAGTATGATCAATGTTAGAGAAAAGTGATACATGTGACACATAGACATCATAATTTGTTCATGAATGAAAATGGTGAACTAGTACTCTATTTTTTCAACATCTACAAGATTGTTCATTCGTAATCTACCAAAAATAATAAAATAATATTTTTACATCTTCATGCATAAATTAAAAATTTAAATATAACAAATATAAGAGAAAAATTAATGCAGATAAATAGAATTAAATATTACACTCCAACAAATGTATTCCCTTCTCTTACTAACCTTTTCATAATTTTGCGTTTTCTGAGCTTTAAGGTGTATATATTTTAGAACTAAACCATTTACTATATTATTGAAGTTGATACACACTATCTCATTCAATTTCTTTTTTTCTCCCATATAAAACATAGAGTAGTCTGGGTATCCTGGATTGCCTATGTATAGTTTTTATATTTTTATTCTTCCATGTAGAATAATGGAAGAGGATATGTATATCCTGGATAGCATAATGTTTTGTTGCATGTAAAACCTAATCCATGTTATGGAAGAATTTATTTATAATAAAATTCTCTGAAAACTAGGATTTATAAGTGGAGAGGATTGTGTATCATCTTGATATTGAACCTCTAATTTTATTTCACTATGTTTTTTCATATATTTTTTTTAATTTTTCTTTAAAATATGTATTCGTTTCCTAAAATAGGCATTGAAAACATTACATTATTATTTAACATTAATTTGGGTTATACTTACCATTTTTATTACTGTAAATATTTTTTAAACGTTAAAATATTTGAAGCCCTATTTTAACTATTTTTTATTGAACTTCTAATAAAATTTTAAAAAAACAAATTATATACTTCTATTATTTTAGTTAACTGAGTTGTGTTTTCAAAATTGGTGGATTTTTTTTAAAATCATTTGTAACATGAATTTTAATTACATGATCAATTAACCCACCCCCCATCTTGATTTTTATTATCCGGCTAACATTTTGAATCAAAATATTTTTTCCTTTTATTTAGATACTATTTATTCTCGTCAAATTGTATTAAAATTATCTAATATTATTTATATATGATGTTTTTGATGGTTATGAAACCAAAATAACTGATTATTTTAATAGAAAGAATATGATCACTGGAAAATAAAAATGAAAATATATCATGAGAGCTAGGGTTTTTATATCAAGGGATATATTAAATATAAATATGAATAAACAATAACTACTAGAAAGTATTGTTATATAACTTCTAAATATCTTTTGGATTTAAACTGAAAATCGATGAGGCCTTTATTTTGTGCTTTAGGAGAAGTCCAATTTAACGAAATATCATCATATGATTCTAATTATGAGATATGGGATACACTTTAGATATCTCATTAAGGAACATCAAATTTTAGTGAAATGTTATTCAATACATATACTATTAAGTACAATACACTAAAAATGTAACTTAAAATATCTATTTATGAAATTTATCTCAAGTACTTTAAGATTAAAAACACTATGATTACACTTGGATAAAAATGATAGGAAAAGATCATGTAATGAGGATCTAGATATTTCTACCAGATATATGGAGAGGTGCTACAGTTTTTGTTATAGATTCATGTTATACCATCAAATTACTCATAGGGGAATTATTTGTAAAGTTGAAGATAGAAGAAGAATAGATAATGGTAAATATTGAGGATGGGGAACCAAAATGAAAATATATTACATTTAAAGGATCATAGTCAAAATAAAAATAATTTTTTAAGTATACATCATAAGTGTTAGTGAAGTTGATTCTGAAAGTGATGAAGAAATGTCTCATATAGACACAAGGATTACTGTGTTCTAGGAAACGGAAAATATTTTTATAAATTATAACAATAAATTAAAAAAAGGTAATTGGAAGAAATGTTGGAAAAAAGGATGACTCATATAATGAGATCATAAGTTATGAATGAAAAAGAAAAGGACACATAACACTACAAGATAAAATATATATAGCCATGGGTTTTTCATAAACGGTGGATATAGGTCCCACATATACTCACAGTTTTTAAAAAAAAATGAGTCTATAGATAATCCTACAGCCACAGTTTGAAAAAATGTGTGAATAGGTATTTTTTAGAATTTATAGCCACAAATCTCTAAAAATTGGATATAGACCACAACTATAGACATGTTATTTAGAGACCATGGAAATAGATTTCCCATTATGGAATGGGGAAAAATTCCCATGAAAGGGAATGGGAAAACTTTTTTCCAAGATTATAATGGTATTTCCATTTTTTATAAAAATATATTCAATAATATATATATGAACCAATTATGGCATGTAGAGTAGTGGTTAACAAATTCTTTCTGATAGTGGAGTTCTAGAGTTCAAATTTAGATTTTCTTATTTTTTAAAATCTAGTAGATATTGTTTAAAAGGTCTATATCCATTATTTTATAACATGGACATAATTCTATTTCCATTGTGTACAACCATGGATATATCATGATTTCCATGATTTTGAAACTATGGTTATAGGTCTATTTCTAAAGTGGACAACTATGGATATAGGTTTATTAACATGTTGGAAAATCATGGCCATAGCGCATAAAATAATTTTTATAGCTCCAATACTATTTCCATAAATATATGAGCCACAAGAAGATAGTCTATGCCTATAAATTATATCTATGGTTTTTACCTCTATAGATACAGTTTTTAAAATTATGGGAGGTGAATTTTCAAGTTGTGCAAATACTAACTGTCTGAATCTAAAATAAAAAAATGAAGATAAGAATAAAAACTAAAAATATAAATGAAATATAAATGTATTGAATCAAAATATTTATCTATTAAACTATATTCAAGGTAAGAATATTTGAAATAAAAATCTAATCTATGATTTATGGTTACTGTATCTAACACAACTTCTATTTCATCTCATATTTCTAATGAGTCTAAAAATTATAAAGAGTAATTATAAGAATAATTTGATTTATTCGAATATAACATGACGGAGTTAAAATAAAAATAAGAAAATATGAAATGTTATTATGTGTTATGTCGTGTAGAAAATTCTTCTCTAATTATTGAAGAAGATAATAATGTTGATCTGTTAAAAGAGAATACTGATTTGAAATTAGTAAATGAACAGTTAAAAAGGGACATTAAATTTTATACTAGAAAAATCGTAACCATAAAATAATATTGGAATTAAGCCTATACCTAACCCTGATATGTTTTTTGGTTATCAATATGATAAAAAAACTATATAAAAAATATACTCCTAGTTAAAAAATAGAACATTAGTTTCTAGAAATGATATTAGTTATGGAAATAATTCTATGATTATTGTACCTAAAAATTATTTTCTTTCTAAATATAATAAATATTTTACTGAAAAGCCTATAAAAAAGAATGTTCCAAAATCGTTGATTGCTGGCCTGTTTAAACGCAAACATATCTCTGTACCAAAATCAAGGTTTATTTAATTAATTATAGGATAAATTCATAAATTGATCAAGTAATAATCTATAGTATCTAGATATATGATTTTATATAAATATTACGAGGTAATATTAAATATTTAATATCCATAGAACGGTATATAATGGGAATTTAATTTTTAGTGAAAATGAAGAGGAAAATTCATTGGACATGGAAATATTGGAAACTCTGAATCTATCCTTGTTCTTATTGTTTTATTTGTTGATGGTCTAAAATATAATCTTATTACTATTTAGAAATTTTATGATGATATTTTATATGATAATTGTTATAATAATACTTGTAAAAAATATTTTGAGAATATTTTGGTGCTTACTTATGTTTAAAATGATAATGTTTATACTCTTAATTATGATTATTTATTTTTTCAAAATGTTTCTTATTTAAGTTATTTTCATTGAGAATATTGGATATGGAATAGGTTACATGGAAATTAAAATATATACCCTTTTAGAAATATATCTAATAAATTATTTTTCAGTGATATACCTAAGATATTATTCCATAAGCAAAAACTGTGAAATCCATGTCAAAAGGAAGAGAAACAAAAAATATCATTCAAACCAATGAAAGATATATCTACCACTCATCTGATAAAATTTGTTTTTATAGATTCATTTCAACCATATAGAGTTTATTTTTTAGTAGGAAATCAATATTCTTATGTTATATTTGATGATTATTCAATATATACATGGTGGTTTTTCCTTCCTCAAAAAATTTAATCTCTTTCATGTTTTTTAATCAATATTAAATAAATTTAAAAACATATTTTATTTACCACAAATATCATTATTAATTTATCATGGATGAGAGTTTTATAACAAATAATTTGAATCTCTATTCTCACAATATGGTCATACTCAAAATTTATCTATACCTCGACAAAATTGGGTCGTTAAATGCATAAATGGACTTATTTAAGAAATATCTAGAACAATGCTCATTGATGATGCAAATTTTCCTCATTTATGGATTGAATATGATAAAATAGATTTATATTTAATAAGTATAGTTCTTATAAGACCAATCTTGATAATTAATTCATATAAATTATATAATATTTTAAAACCCAATGTAAATTATTTTTGATTTTTTATCTATAATATTTATATTCTTAAGACAACAGAGAATATGGAAAATAATTACAAAAATAAATGAAGGAATTTTCCATGGTTATTCAAAGAAAAATAATTAATATAGGGTCTTCAATGATAAAACTAATGTTTTAGAGGAAACAATTCGTGTCACTATTGATGATACAGATCCAGATGAACTGAAAACAAATTCTTAAAATCTAGAGGATGATATTCAAAATTAAAATTTATATAATTTTTTTAAGTCTTCTATTATTTTGGCATTATTACAAGATATTTCACCCAGTATTGATCACCAATATCTTTCTAAACCTGATGATGAAAATTAAATACCAAATACTTTGGAACCCTTAAAAACTACCCTTTAGAAAATATAGTTTTATATCAAGATATAGGAAATAAAACTAGAGTGTCACTATTAAAACATATTCCCCACAATTTTTTATTCACATCATGAACCTAAAGTCATCAATGAAGTAAAAAATTATGAACCTTGGTTTATATAAATGCATGAAAAATTGAACCGTTTTGAATGAATAATGTTTAGGAATTAATATATAGTCCTAAAGAATCACAATATATTAGAACTAAGTGAGTGAATAGAAACAAGGTTGATGAGTCTTGAATAATCATTATGAAAAAAATCTAAATTTGATTCACAATGATATTTTCAATAAATAGGTACTGAATTTTAAGAAACCTTTTTCACTAGTAGCTAGAAATAAAGCCATTTGAATGTTTCATTCATGTGATGAACATATTAATTTCTAACTATATCAAATGGATGTCAAGAGTTCATTCCTAAATTGATATATTATTGAGTATGTATTTGTTGAAAAAACTATAGATTTCAAAAACCCATATTTTCGTAATCGTTTTATAAAATTAAAAAAAGATTTGTGTAGTTTAAAAAATATCCTAGATCTTGGTATAATAGGAACATAACTTTTAAGGGTTTTAAAAAATGTGTTTCTAACCCAACTTCAATTATAAAACTATTTTAAAAGGTTATTTTAGTAGTTCAAATATATGTCAATGATAGAATTTTTTGATTATACAAATACTCATTATGTGTAGAAATTTCTAAAATGATGAAAAAGAGATTTTAAATTAGTATAATTATTTAGTTGAAATACATTATTAGATATAAAATTTCTCAAAACAAAGATAGAAATATTAAAAATCAAATCAAATAAAAAAGGGATATTCTAAAGTATTTTTTCTTTTTTAACACCAAAAGTAATGATACAACCATGAATAAAAGAAGTAAGAAAGATATTTGTAACACCCAAGATAATGATACACTTAACATGCACCCGGAACTGGTAGGTCACAGGGGCTCAACCATACCTCCTTGTACACCATAGGCTATCGATTAATAGCGATGATGTAAAGGTTGTATAGTGGGGAGGCTATACCCTCTTATCAGAATAGAATAGAAAATATATCAACAAATTGACAAAAGAAGAATCATAATATGAAACACATATAATATAGATGTGATGAAGCATAAATAAATGAGTGGCAGATAATAATATCAACAGCCACTATGTAGTGTCATATACAAGAATACATGGCATGCCGATATACAAAAGGGGAGCATGGAACATAAATTTAAAATCATGCTATAAAAACTATAGAAAATTCAAAATGTTGGTCCACATGTATCTCGAGCATATGCATGGTCCTTTTATACTATTCTCTCTCTATAAGAAAAATATATCAAATACATGTTGTAGGGTTCTTACCATTATCCATATCTGTAGACAAGTAATATACTCAGGTACCAAAGGAAACCAAAGTATGGTGTAAGATAAATTACCAGAAAGACGCCATAAATAGTGTCAAGATGTATTCCAACAATTTCTCAAAACATGACATTGTGGAAGTATAAATAAAAAATCTATAGTGCTAAATAAATAAATAAATAGCCTTATCAAGTTCCTCAAGGACACTTTGTGGCTCTACCTGCTTCGACTCTTTGTTGGGATGACTGTCTGACGGGTAATTATATATATAGTAATATTATAAATATATATAGTGTAGAAATATATCTCATCCACCTATATTGACAATGTATGTGTGGCCATAAGAACACATATACTAATAATACTAGGTGATGGCTGGCCTGGGGCATAACTCAAACATCCATGACCAGTATAAACGACCCAATAAGCTTAAAAAAATGGAACATTATCTATATCTCATAATGAGTGAGAGATTTGAAGCCATCTTCTCAATATGGTGGGAGTCTCATCATTCCAACACCCAAAATAGGGGACGTGGTGAGTCTTTCCCATCGTTCAAATAGTATTAGAGGTGTGAGACATCTTACTCAACACCTGATGTAAAGGAGCATGAATCATATTTCCCAAAAGAACCCTTACCATCATTCAACATCCTATGTCAAAGTCTTACTCATATTTTTTATATTTTGGATGAGTTATTACCTCTCATACAGCATATCCATCATCATAGAATATACAAATAAGGAATAATATTTAAATTAAAGAAATTGATAGAACGTGTAATGATTGGTGTGGAAATACCACCCTTCATATGCCATTTAATGAAATCATTTAATTTATTTATGGAGTGAAACACATCATGAATAATAAATCCCACGTAATATAATCCATTTAATTAACTAATACAGGGAAATTACATTTATATATCTCACAGTGGCACTTAGAAAGATCCATAGTCAATAAAGCCATTACCTATATGGTAAATTCAACTTATAAGTGGGTACAAACACATAGTAACTATATTGGGTTCAATTGATCATTAATATAACAAATTAAATTCCATTAAAACCCAATATTAATAATTATAATGCAGTCATGGAAATTAAACAATTTACTATAAATGGAAATTCAAGTTGGAGGAACCAAGGGGTGTCCATAACTGAGGTCAACATCCTCTAATTTAACAAAAAATTATCAT
Organism: Viscum album; assembly: GCA_963277665.1. NCBI lineage: Eukaryota > Viridiplantae > Streptophyta > Magnoliopsida > Santalales > Viscaceae > Viscum > Viscum album. Next base: position 1,992,734,085 of record OY728161.1, on the reverse strand, counting down.
AAAGAAAATTTATAGCTATATAAATAAATTTAATATGAAAAAATTAATTAAATGGAAATGCCCAGTAATGGAATGAATTTGGTAATATGAAAAAGCTCTATAAACACTAAAATTCTTAGAGAAAACAATGATACTTCCTTCCAAAGGTTTTCTAATGACTCCTCATCTGGTGGAAGCCTTAGATTCAAGGTATGTAGGAATAAATCTAGAAAAGGTCCAATGTTACAGAAATAGGGAAAAAATATTTCACCTAATTAGTGAAACAGATCTGAAGATAAACCGAAGTATGAATGGATATGATTGTAGATCATTCTGAGATGAACCTTATTCTTATGAGGGATCTTGTTTTGGAAATTGAATGTGAGATACATCTTAATTCCTAAGTGAGGTGGTAAATGTTATCAAGGGAGAAGTAGAAATGTTTAACTTGTATAAATTAGGATAAGAAAGTGAGGGTTAGGAAAAATTGTATCATTAATTGAAATTCAGACTTCTCCCCCTAAAAATATGTGGTGTACGGTTTGGATGCATGATTTGGCACAACCGTTCATAAACCATGTACAGACCAATTCAAAATGAGATAAACCACATGTTTAATACACAAGGTCTTTCGAAACATGTGACAACTATGAAATAAAGATACTATGAAAACATCTACAGTTTATTCACCATTGTACAACTATAGGTGCGCGGTGGAAGACAAGATGTATGGCTCTTAACGATCCATTTTTTCTCCTACATGGTCAGTAGAGATCATGCATACTATGTGGTACAGTTTCTACTAACCATGTAGCCTAGTATGTTTTCCAAATTTTTGAGTTATCTATCTTTGAACAAGCCCCATACACCATCATCACCTACATAACACTATTTTTTAATGTAATAAGAATGTTTTTAAAAATTGTACTAAAAGAAAATGAGCTATACCTTTACAAAAATATGGGTCATTGAAACCTCCCCTATTTAAATAAATGCATCCATGATTTGTCCTTATAAGGGTAATGAGGTATCATCAACACAGTGTAATGACCACTATTCCCAAATATCATGTTAGTACTCCTAGGTATCATCATGTACTCATCCATGCTACCATAACATGAAAACCAAAAGGAACTAACCTGAGTCAGAGTTTTTCCATTCCCAAATCAATAATATTAACTACATACTACCCGAGGAAATAATAGATATCCAATTGAACCTCATCAGAACAAAATAAATGTAACTGATCTAGATGATATCAGTGAAGCAGAGATACTTGAAAGACATGACACATAGATTTTTATTTATGAGGAAGTTCTAACTAGTAAGACACATGTATTTTCCATTTCACAATCTCGAAGTGTCTATTGAACCTAGGTGAGGTCTAACCCTACCTTGAAATACATCTATGGCCTAAACCGTGTGAAACACATAAGAACCCCCGTTCTCCGACCTCGGACTCAAGTGGTCATTGGCATCAGTTGGGATGTGACTATTTTATAGACAGAATTGTCATCATGTAATTTATGATCAACTTGACTTTCTCTATTATCTCGTGCATGAAATGTGATCCGATCATAGCTTCCTCCCCTTCATCTATCCAGTACATAGGAAAATTGAATGGCCCACCATATAAGGATTCATAAAGATTCATTTTAATGGTATCTGAAAAGTTTTTATTTTAAGAAAACTATATTAGGTGAACGAATTTCTCCCATTAGTCTCCTAAATTAAGGAAATATGCATGGTGCATATACTCTAGTACAATGATCATACACTCTTTATATCCATCGGTATGAGGGTGATAGGTTGTTCATAATAGCACCTATGTGTCCAAGGCCTTCAAAAACCCATTCTAGAACAATGATGTAAAGTGATCATCTCTATCAAAAATAATAGAATAAGGATATATATGAAAATGTACAACATCCATGATGTACATCCTCCCTATCACTTCTACTGATAAGGTCTCTTACATAGGTAATAAGTGTCTTAACTTCATCAAACAATAAATGAAAACCAATACTATATCATATACATGAGGAAACCTAGATGAACCCGTCACAAAATCCATCGAAACATAATCTCATTTCCACTGGGAATGGAAAATTGCTGTAAAAGCCTTTCCCAATGCTGATGTTCCTCCTTCACCTGTTGAAAGGTTGAACATAATGTGATTAATATGGGAATCTCATGTTTCATACAAGACCACCAATACCTTTGTCATAAATCCAAATACATCATGGTGACACTGGGATGAAACACACAATAAATTCTTGAATCATCTATTCTCTAATATCTACTAGGACTCGTACATGCCCATTGAATAGAATAGTATCATCCCCATACATGGTCAAACCTGAGTATGTATCATCATAAAATATACTTATGCTTCAGACAAGGCCTTTGGAATTAGATAGTTTCCTCATTCATATCCATTCCAAAAGAGTAGAGGTCACTGCTAAGGGTGAGATGATAGTTTGACCATGGTCCTCATGAACCCCAATATGCATCTATAATAATAAGTCCATGAGAATCTATCACCACTAGAATCATTAAATTCATATATCTTAGTCTTCTGGATCACAATATTAGCCACTACATTTTCATTAGCACGCATTTAGGAATTCTCTAAATCGAATGATTGTAGGTACTCAACCCACCTATGTTATCTGAGATTCAGATCCTTCTAAATAAATAAGTACATAAGAATTTTTTTAGTGAATACAACAAAATTATCTCCAAGTAGATAGTGTCTCCAAAAGCATAATTCATAAACTACAGTATCCATCTTGAGGTCGTACATTATGAAATTTCACTTGTGAGGCCCCAATTGATGATACTCGTTTGTGATGAATCTCTCATCCTACATCAAAAATACTCCATGAATGATACCATATGAATCATGTATAACAACATAAGTCCTTCTTAGATCTAGAAAAATCGATATCGGTGCTGAAGTTAATCTATCCTTCAAATTCTAAAAGGAGGCTTCATCATTTTTTGAACATATTAATTTTATTCCCCTCTGTTTCAAGCCCATAACTGTTGTTGCAAGGTGTGATAAGTCTAAAATAAAAAAATATAACAATTTGATATCCCCAAGGACCATATTATATAAAATTATTTTTTTGGGGATTCTCCCAATAAACCACATATCTCAAATTCATTGGGTCCAATAAAACACATGTCTCCTAGATAATGTGACACAAGAAGTGGTATTTTTTATCCAAAAGTATCATTTACGGAGATTAGCATATATCTGATTCTCTCTCGGTGAATTTAGAACAATCTCAAGATTGTTGGAATGATCGTGTCCGGAGCATGAATCTAAAAATATATTTTCAAAAAAGTCTAAACCAAATAAATCTAGACATGGGTAGAAAAACCTAATTCATGAGAGCTATAAAAATTTTCAGTGCATTCAGGAGACCATGGGGCCTTATCAGGTACTCATATAGACTATACCTACTCTTGAAAGTTGTGTGAGGATATTTCAGTTACCTAAAATGGTCCTGATGATATCCCTGCCTCAAATCTATCTTGGAAAACACTCTCAATCCTCACATTTGATCAAATAGGTCTTCTATTCAAGGTAGTGGATATAGATTATTCATTGTGAGTTTCTTTAAATGATGTTACTCCACATAAATCCTAACTGTATTTTCATCCTTCATGAAAAAATAGACACGTAAACCCCAAGGAGAAGTTTGGGTTGTATAACGTATTTAGCCTTTAGAACCTCAAACTGCTTTTTAAGATCTATAAGCACTATAGGTAGAGTCTTATAAGTTGGAATGGTCCTGGGTTATACTTCTAGAATAAGATAAATTGTATGTTATACATACCCCAACAAATTTATACAATATAAGTCATCAGGAAAAATGTCCATATGATACTGCATTATATTAGGGTAAATAGTAGCTTATAACCCCTGTTCATCAAAGAAAATTCTAGTAATCTATTTTTTCACACTACCTAGAATCTACTTCTCGGGCCCATATCTAGTCACACTTATATACCATTATACCTTATACATGTTCTTACCTCCCTCAAGTGAAGTAAATTTCACCATTTGCTGATATATTTAAATGTGGGCTTTATAGGGATCAAACCAATCTATCTTGATGATTATATCAATTCAATTCATGTCGAGGGAAAAAGATTCCATATGAAGAGGTAACCTCCAATCTCAATGGGGAAATTGTTAAAAATACAAATTTTGTTAGAACAAATACCTAATGGGTATCAAGCATCATAACATCATAAAAGTGTTCTATATCAATTACGAGACCCTCCCTGATTTCCTCAGATATAAAATAATGAGATATTCCTATTTTATATAAATAAGTAACTTGATTGGAGGATACTAGAATAATACCTCTAATTTTAGATGGTTTTTCACTCTGTTCCTCTGAAAAAGGTTGGACTGCATGTAACTATTGTACACTGTGGCCCTGAATCACTACCTGATTTCCTTGAGAAACCTACACTACTAGCACTGAGAAAAATGATTCTGGCTACCCCTGCATCAATCTCCACCTTGACCTGATTGTATGATGGTATTACAACTGCCTATGGGTGATGATACTACCAGACCCACTCCTAAATGTTTGGTAGGTTCAGATCATCATTTAATAGTAATTTATGGAAAATTCATGTAGAAACATTAGGTATGTCCCATCCAATCACATCCTCTACATTCCACTTGGTCCCACAATAATTGACGTTGAATATGTCATTACTTCTTGCACATGTGACATACTAGGAAACTCTTTGGATAAGGAGCCTAACATCGGCTACCCCTATGAGAAACCTCAATGTGAATCTTGCATCCCCTAAAAAAACCACTAATAGATTCTGGTGCGGAACCACCCAATCTCACACTATTAACATCCCATAAATTTCTCTATTAATAAGGTAATGGATGATGATTTATAAAATAGTAGTCAACCTGAATACGTTGAACTATGGTTGAACAGTGCATACCATCCCATCCTCAAATCGCTTAGTGGTCCAATGATCATCATCCACTAGAGTTGGAGTGAACCTCTATATCGTGGTAAGTAATGAATAGTATTCCATAACACACATGCATCCCTGTTGCAGGTTTATAAATTATCTAACTATAACAATCCTTAGATACTAAGGAAAAAATATACTTATAAGATAGTATGGATGTCTAACCAAACTATTTCATGATGTTATTATTTTTGGGTGATAAGATCCCACCACTTATTAGTAGAATTGTGTAACATAAAAGGTACATGATTGACCCTTCACTCTGGAGGCCTCTCCAGTTTTCCAACATATAATGAATACATTCCATCCACAATTCAACAGCATGTGGTCCATCATCCCCAAAAGGCGTTGGAGTATTTCACTATAGTAACTCTTGATTAAACTCTTCCATACACGGGTAAGGTCGAGCAACACATTTCATATTCTATAATTTAAGTAGAAAGTCCACATAGAACTAAGAGTCTGTTCCCGTATTAGGAAAAGTATGATGTACCGCATGAGGCACTACAATCAGGGATCACGAGTGGCTCAAGGCCCACCTAGTTGAGTACATGTTAATCATGGCCATCAGGATGTGCGACCGAATGATGTTGTGGAAGAATGACGCTATAATTCCAGATTTATAACTCAGAAGAGATTTTAGAACATGAAAATATTACATTTATAATACTAGTAGAGGCACATATCCTTTTTATAAACATGATTATACCTCTCTTCCTCCTCCTAAAGTCAGTTCTAGGAAATCGAGAAAGACTATAGAAGGCCATTAGAAATTAAGAGACACCATCTACCAACTACTAAGTTTGGGTTTGGGTCTAAGTATCTATTTCACATGAATGAAGTAGCTACTTTTACTTTAAAAGACATATTTATTTTAGATTTTTTACTGTTCAAATATTTAAGTCACTTTAAATAATTGACCTGGACACCATCAATAATGTCTAGAAGTATTCCAACAATTTTACAAAACAAAACAGTGAGGAAGTATAAATAAACAATCTATAGTACTCAATAAGTAAATAAATAGCCCTATCAAGTTCCTCAAGGAAACATGGTGGCTCTACCTTCTACGGCTCATTGTCGGGATGAGTTCCTGACGAGTAATTATATATATAGTAATATATATATGTGTGTGTGTATTGTAGAAATATATTTCATCCACCTATATTGACTATGTATGTGTTGACATAAGTACAAATATACCTAGAATACTTGTATTTGGCTGGCCTGGGGCATATCTCAAATATCCATGACCAGTATAAACGATCCTATAAGCTTAATAAAAAAGGTCACATTTCCTATATCTAATAATGAGTGGTAGTTTTGATGTTATCTTCTCAATATGGTGGGAATTTCATCATGCCAACACCAAAAATAGCGGATGTCGTGAGTCATTCCATATAATTCAAATAGTATTAGAGGTGTGAGCCATCTTACTCAACACCCGATGTAAAGGAGTGTAAATCATCTTTCCCAAAAGAACCCTTGCCATCATTCATATCCTATGTCAATGTTTTAATCATATGTTTCATATTTTGGATGAGGTATTACCTCTCAGACATCATATCCATCAAGATAGAATATACAAATAAAGCATAATAGTTCAATTAATGAAATTGATAGAACATATAAGGATCGGTGTGGAAATACCACCCTTCATAAGTAATTAAATGAAATATTTTAATTTATTTATGGAGTGAAACGCATCATGAATAACAAATCCCAATTAATAGAAACTATTTAATTAACTAAAACATGTAAATTACATTTATGCATCTGAATGGGGAATTTAGAATGATCCATAGTTAATAAAGCCATTACCTATTTGGGATATTCGACTTATAAGTGGGTCCAAACACTTAGTAACTGTATTGGGTTTAATTGATCACTATTATAACAAGGTAAATTCCATTAAAAACTCAATATGAATGATTATAATACAGTCATGGAAAATAACAATTAGCTATAAATGGAAATTAAAGTTGGAACAACCAAGGCATGTCCATAACTGAGGTCAACATCCTATGATTTATCAAAAAGGAATCAACGAACAAATTTATAGTTTTATAAATAAATATAATATGATCAAAATTAATTAAACAGAAATGTGCGATAATGGAAATCATGTGGTAAAATGAAAAATTTCGGAAATGACTGAAACTATTATGGAAAACAATGAGACTTCCTACCATAGGTTTTCAGAGCTTTTTCATTTTACCACATTGTTTCCATTACCACAGATTTCTGTTTAATTAATTTCTTCATATTAAATTTATTGATACAGCTTTAAATTTGCTCGTTGATCCTTTTTTGGTAAATTATAGGATGTTTACATCAGTTATGGACACCCCTTGGTTGTGCCAACATGAATTTCCATTTATAGCTAATTTTTTAGTTTACATGATGGCATTATAATCATTCATATTGGGTTTTTAATTGAATTTATCATGTTATATGAATGATCAATTGATCCCAATACACTTACTAAGTGTTTGGACCCACTTTTATGTCTAATTTTCTATATAGGTAATGGATTTATTGAATATGGCTATTTCTAAGTTCCCCTTTGAGATATATAAATGTAAATTCAATGTTTTAGATAATTAAATTGATTTTATTAGGTGGGATTCATTATTAATTATGTGTGTTATTCCATAAATATATTAAATGATTTAATTTGATGACTTATAAAGGGTGGTATTTCCACACTTCTTATTACATGTTCTATCAATTTCTTTAATTGAACTATTATGGCTAATTTTTATATTATCTCTTGATATATATGATGTTTGAGAGGTAATACCTCATCTAAAATATGAAAAATATGATTAAACCTTTTACATAGGATTTTGAAAAATGTTAAGGGTCCTTTTAGAAAAGATGATTCACAATATTTTACATCGGGTGTTAAGTAAGATGTCTCACACCTCTAATACTATTTTAACTATAGGAATGACTCACAATGTCCCCTATTTTGGGTGTTGGCATGATTACACACCCACCATATTGAGAAGATGACATCAAATCTCACACTCAATATCTGATATAGGAAATGTACGCTTTTTCTTAAGCTTATAGGATCATTTATACTGGTCATGGATGTTTGAGTTATGCCCCAGGCCAGCCAACACCTAGTATTCTAGGTATATGTGTACTTATGTCCACACATACGTTGTCAACATAGGTGGGTGAAATATATTTAAAAACTACACATATATATATATATATAATATCACTATATATATAATTACCCATCAGACACTCTTCCCGACATTGAGCCGAAGCGGGTAGAGCCGTCAAGTGTCCTTGAGGAACCACATAGGGATATTTATTTACTTATTGAGCACTATATATTATTTATTTATACTTCCACACTATTATGTTTTGAGAAATTGTTGGAATACATCTAGACACTGTCGATGGTGTCTATATGGTATTTTATCCTATACCCTACTTAGGTTGCATTTGGTTTTTGACATCAAAAACATTTAAGAGATCGTACATAATATAATTATAATGTTATAAAGTATATTAATTAAACTACTTTTCTGTATTGAATTTGGTGTCAATTAGAACAATTTATTGAACCCATATTTCCATCCAAATTACAAGGATCTTCAACAATGTTTTTTCAATGGCTATTTATGGAGAATGATTCTTTTTTAAAGGATGGTCAATGATAGAGAAAATTGAGATGCATGACACATAAATATCATAAATTTATCTTAAATGAAAATATAAACCAGTACTCTATTTTTCAACAACTGTGACTATGTACTTTAATGATATTGAATGACATGTTAGAGAATATATGAACATATCTACGCATACATTTTTCATTCAATATAAAAAATGAGAACAGAAGAATCCCATTTATATCAACCGAACTACATAAAATTATGCACCAGAATATTACCCTTCTCTTACTCTATTTTTATTACTTTGAACTATGTTGGATTTACATTATATTTATTTTAGAATTATAAAATTTACTATATTGAAGGTTTATAGAAATTATATCATATTAATTTACATATATTCTCCCACAAATAACTATGGAAGAAGTTGTGTAGCTTAGGCTACTTACGATCAGTTTTTATCCTTTTACTCATCCACATTGAATAGTAGAAGAGGATGTGTATAACCTGAAAAGACTTGTGAACTATTATCCTTAAAATAAAATTTAGGTTTAGTATCTGTTTATTTATAATAAAATTCATTGTAGTGGTTGATTTAAAATTGTATTGGACTAGGTCTCAGCTCAACACTAAACCACTTGTTTAATTCCAATATGTGTTTTTCTGGTTTTTTTAAATATATTTTAATTTTAGAAACTATATAATACAAAATTAATTTTATATTAACATTATTTTTTGTTTTATATACCCTGTTTTATTTTAGTAAATCTACTTAAAATGTTAAAATAATTGTATACCTATTTTGAATGAGTTGTGATCAGACTTCAAAGAAGGTTTTAAAAAAAAATGTTATATAGTCGTACTATTTTAGTTAACGGGGCTACGCTTTATAAATTGGGGGAGTTGGTATTTTATTTTTTTAATTGAGATTTTAATTGGAACACAATACCCCCCCCCCACCTCTTATGTTTTCCACTCCCACCAACATTTGGATTCAAATACTTTTATTATTTTTCATTGTTTAGAATTTATTCTGATCAAATTTTTTTTAGAAATATGTATTTTTGAAAATAGGTAATTATGGATTCTATTACATAATGTTATGAATCCAAAAAAAATTATTTTAATGGAAAATACTATTTTAAATGGAAAATAAAAATAAAAATACATCTTTGGAGAAGAAATTTTGATATCATGTGATATAATGAAGATAAATTGAAAAACTAGTACTATAAGAAATTAATGGGATGATACTATTAAAGATTATTTTGATGCAAATTGAAAATCATTGAATTCATTGTTTTTACTTTACGAGTGGAATAATTTATATAATATCTTCATGTGTAACTTATTATACAATATGGGATACACATTATCTATCTCATAAAGGATCTTCTACAGTTAAAAAATTTAATTGAATATATATACTATAAGGTATGATACATTAAAAATGAAACCTGATGAATCTATTTCTTATAGGTGTCTCAGGTTCAACGAGATCATAATCACTATTAATACCCTTGGGTAAAATGGCAAATAAATCTAATATAATGAAGAATATGATATTCGTACCATATATATGAAAACGTATTATAGTTTCTACAAGTGAGTCTTGTGACATCATAAAATTTATAGTCAATGAATTACACTGAATATTAATGATGTGTGATGAATATTAAAATTAAATCAATGAGTATGGTGATCCAAAATAGAAAAACATTTAATTTAATGAATCGTATTCAAAATAAAATGAAGTTGTTAAATATGACCATACAAGTGTAAGTGAAGGTGACACAGAAAGTGATGAATAAATGACAAATCTATCAAGAAGGTTTAAAAAGTTTTATAAAATAATGTTTTTTATATAAATTATAACAATAATTTAAAATATTAAAATAGAGGTATTTAGAAGAAAAATCCAAAAAAAATATGTCACATCTAATGATATCACTTCTTATGATTGAAAAAAAGGACTCATAAATGATGGATATCTAAAGTTCAAAAACAAAAAAATCAAAATAAAAAATAAAAGACATAAAATAGAACTGAAATATACATATTTTCAATCTGAGAAAATTTCTAGTGAATGAGATTCAATCTAAAAATATATGATTGAAAATGTTAATTTATTATTTATGGTTACTTCCAATGATATGAATTTTATTTCATTTCATATTCTTAGTGATTTTGAAATTTATACATAATAATTATAAATAATATTATGTTATTATAGAAAATACCATGAATGAGTTAAAATAAAAATAAAAATATTTAAAAAGGTTTGTGTGTTATGTTGTATAGAAGAATCATATCTTATCATTAAAAATCTAAATAACTAAAATCTATTAAAATATAATAAAAATTTATAATTAGTAAATAAATATTTAAAAAGAGACATTGAAGGTTTTCCTTGATGAATTTAAACCATAAACAACTCTCTCGAAATCCATGCTATACCTAAACAATGAGCTAGTTTTGGTTAAAACCTATACAACAAATAATCAATGAAAACGGTTTTATTCCTAGTTCTAAAAACAAAAAATTCGTTTCTAAGATTAATATTATTTTAAAAATAAATATAATATGTTTTTATTGTAAAAATTATTTTATTTTCAAATTAGATAAATAAATTTCTAACAAGAATATAAAATAAATTTCATTTCCAAAATATTTGATTGTTAACCAGTCTATACCCAAATAGGTCTAGGTACCAAAATCAATGATTATTTAATTGATTATAGCGGAAATTATTAAAATTTATTATAGGAATTTTTGGTAATTAGAAATTTCATGTTCTATACATATTATTGTAGACTATTTTAGATTTAAAACCCTCATAAACGTGTATAGTGTCCATGACACTATTGATGATAATGCAAGCTGTAAAATCATTAGACATGGGAAATTAGGTAACCTTGAATGTTTCCTTATATATAATTTTTTTTTCATGATGATTTAAATAAAATATTAATATTATATCACATTTATGTAATTTTGGTTTTTTTTAATATTTGAGATAAAATATTGTAAAAATGATTATGCTAATCATGATTCTGTATTTATAGATTTTAGAAATAATAATTTTTAATTTGTTAATTTAGGTTCTTTATTTTGCAAAAATATTTTTTTGGTTGATTTTCATAATAAATCATGTATATGGAATGGGATACTAGTCAATTTTAGTATATACTCGCTTAATATATCTAATAATGTTTCAGTAAAATTTTTATTAAGCTATAGTTTTCTAAAGTCACCATGTGTAATCTCTATTAAAAAGGAAATAAACACAAAATATCTTCCAAACCAAATAAAAAACATCAACATATATACAAATATAAATAGTTTATATGGATTTTTTTAGACCATATATAGTTTCTAGTTTAGTAGGAATACATTATTATTCTATTTTATTTGATGATTATTCATGATATACATGTGTGCTTTTACATTCTCAAAAAATAGATTCTTCTTCTTGTTTTTCTATTTATATTAAATACATAGAAAACTATAGTGGAATTACCATAAATACAATAAGTATTGATCAAGTATGAGACTTTAAGAATCAATAATTTCAATCACTCTTCTCAAAAACAAGATTATACTAATAATTTCTCAACAGCTTGAACACCACATCGAAATGGGGTTGTCAAAAATAGAAATACGACTCTTTAACATATCACTAGAATAATGATCAATGAATATGAAACTATTATCTATTTATGGGATGAATCTATTTACACTTACTGATATGTTATTGATTGAGTTATTATAAGTAATATCATTAAAAATACCCCATATGTGATCTAGAATTCTGAAAAACCCCAAAGTAAATTAATATTTAGTCTTTAGTAGTAAAGTATATATTAAAAAAACAAATTGAAAATTTGGAGAAAAATAAACTAAAATATTTGATGGTGTATTAAATAGTTATTCAAAAAATAATAAATATTATAAAATCTATAATAATAATTCTAGTTTTATATAATGAAAAATTAATGGATCTTTTGATAATATGAATCAATTTGAACTAATAAAAACATTAGAAAATATTGAGGTAGATATATCAAATGTGAATATCAATAGTACCTCTAAATCTTTTGATCTTTCTATTGATTTACTTAATAAATAACCTATTATAAATCATCAATATCATCCTAATCCTAATGAATAAAAAAATTATCATATACTTTTATCCATAGAACTATTTGAATCATTAAATGAAACATGTAATATAATATAGTTGTTTATCTATATAGAGGAACATGAATTAGAGCCTCACTAAGAAACTAGATGAACACCATACATTCTTGTCACATCCTGAACCTAGGAACATTTATTTCAGATATCAAGGATGAACATTGGGTAATTGAAATGAAAGAATAATTAACCCATTTTAAAAGGGAAAATGTCTAGTAATTAGATGATATACCTAAAGACTATCGTTATATTGGAACTAATTAGGTGTATATAAACATTTTTGTTGAGTATAAAAAAAATCTTTAGAAATTTTTTTTGGTTTCACAAGGATATAGTAATGATGTATGTATTGACTGTGAAAATATATATACACTACTAACTAGACTTGGGGCCATAAAAATATTTATTTCATATGTTGTAAATTATAATTTCAAAATCTATCAAATGTCCATTAAGAGTTAATTCCTAAATGGAAATATTATTGAGGGTGTATTTGTTTAAAAACCCACTGTATTGAAACCCCCTCTTTTTCCAAATTATGATTTTAAATTAAAAAAATATTTGTATGGTCTAAAAATAGGTCCATGGTCATTTAATGATGTCTTCCACACTTTTCTTATTTCAAATGGTTTTAAAAAAGGTGTTTATAAGCCTACTTTGTTTATAAAAATAGTTTCATTGGATGTTTTTGTAGTTAAGATATATGTTGAGGATATTAGATTGGGATCATCCAATAACACCTTGGGTGTTGAAATTTTCAAGATGTTACAAAATGAATTTTAAGTCAGCTTAATTGTGAGTCAAAATATTTTATTGGATTTACGATTTTTGAAAAAAAAAATTAAGTGTTTTAAATAAAAGTAAATAAACAATGGATCTTCTAAAAGTTCATGTCTTGTACAACACCAAAAGTATTGATACTCCCATGAGATCAATATTTAAGACTGATGTTGATGAAACTATAAAGTTGATCGATCAAACTAATTATAGAGGTATTATTGGAGGCTTATTATACTTAACATGTTATTGTACTGTTATTATATTCATTTTCTTTATGTGAACAAATTTATAAGAAAACTGAAAATAATACCATTTAAATTCCACTAAAAGGATTTTAAAATACCATATGAATACATCTAATTTTGTATTGATTACCCTAAAGGACATGAATTCGAATTACATAGTTATTCAGATGATGATTTTAGTAGTTGAAGTTTGATATAATGGGAAGGAATGGAACATCAAAATTTTTGGGACATATTTAGTTTCATGGTGTAGTAATAAAATAAGTTATGTTTCATTATCTATTACTAAATCTGAGTACATAGATAAATGTAGTTATTGGGAAATGATTTTTTTGATGAAACACATATTATTGGACTATAGATATTTTTTCCAATGCTTCCCTATATACATTGAAAATAAAGGTTCTATAAAATTTTCAAAAATTAATAACTCGTTCAATGAAAAACATATTGACATAAGATGTCACTATTGGAGAGACCATTTTCAAAAGGGTGATATAACTCTTAAACTCATTGGTATAAAAAATAATATTGATGACATATTTACCAATCTATTAAATATTGATATAATGAATTATATCAAAAATGAAATATGTTTGATTAACCCCTTTTAAAAAAAAATTGAAATATTTTAATATTCATTTTAATCCTGTTTTTAATATATTTTTAGATATATATATGTTCTGCATTCATCATGTTTTTTATTAGTAATTTATTTTTAAAAAATATCATATGGTTTTGAAAATAAATTAAATACTAATTATTATTTCCCACTTGTTAATATAAAATAAAATCCTTTAATGATTTAAATGAAAAATCTAAACAAAAATCAATATGCCCTTTTATAACCCAAAGAAAATCATATTTTGAACTCTCCTTTAATCGTTATTTTATGAATACCTAAATTCTCAAATTGTGAATATCTGTCAACACAGTTGAAATGATGGTATCTTTAAATGATGATGCTTGGGAATTTTACAAAATAGAAAAGGATAGTTTGAGAAAATATGGAAATCGTCTGATTTTTAGTGTTCTATCTTGAAAGGTAGTATATGAGGTAGATTTTTATTTTGTCTAGTTTAGAATAAGTAATTCCTTTGTTTGAAGAGTTGTTCATTATCAAAAATGAACTCTTCCATTATAAGATGAAAATCTCACCTTTTATCAACTCCTTGTAATATAATTTTATCATAATATGCTATTTCAATCCTAAGATAATGCTGATGTGATTAGGATAATTATAAATGTCCAAGAATGTTAGTTCAATTCAACCATTTAGGATGATTGTTAAAGAGACCCATATCTTGGTGAGTGTATTGAATATCAGGCCTTGTATCCTATAAAATATCCATATTTCATGATTTTAAGTGCACTAAAAGAGATTATGGAGGATAGAACCTACTGGAGACTAATAGTAGATGGGATTGGTGAAAAATTAAGTCAATTTTTTATATTAATTTAGCACATAATCTACCTTTTTATGAGATATTTTATTTTTGTTATTTATCATGATATTTCATCCTATACCTAATGGCTAACAATTTCAATTAATAATTCCTTGATTCTTGATGGGGAATATGGAAGAGATAATCAAACCATATTCAAGATTCAATACTCTTATATAACAAAATATTATTTATGTTTTTCTGCAATAGAAAAGATTATTATCTAGGGGAGTTGAAATAACAGTGTTCTCCAATGGTTTTTGTTTTATTCAGACCACCAGAAAAAGGATGATGATTAGTATGAATCTTAAGAAAATGATGGGATCACTAATGAGGAGATAAATTATAATAGAATCGATTGAGTCACACATCCATCAAGGCCACAAAATATCATTGATCATGGTGTAGAACTAGATGAAATTTTTGATGTAAATTACTCATCTGATAAAAGTGTATCTGAATTTACCCTATATATAGATGAGGAAGCTATAAGTTCTTTTTATGAGATCATGGATAAATCTACTACTTATTAAGTATTATTGATTCCTATAATGCAACTTGAAGCTCAAAAATAGAAAGAAATACCATAGTTGGTTGAAAAAGTAGGATGAGAATATGAAACCCATGGGGGTGAGAGAGTTAGTAGAACTATTATATTTATACCTTCTCTCACCGACATAGAATGTGATCAGAATGTGTATCTAGTGGGAGAGAGCCCACCTACATTTGATATCTTTGGAGCTCATTTCATTTATTCAAAATCTTCTAGTGAATTAACCTATCCATAAAATACATTATTTGATATAAATGTGTCTAGTATTATAGATTTTAATGGTATGTATGATAAAGAGGATGATAAAGAGGTTTACAAGGATGTTATGTTTTGTGAGTATGTAATGGATGATGATGATAATCCTCCATCATCATAAGGACTTATCCTTGAAATTATTTTAATGTAAAATTTTCTTTTCAAAATAGTCCTTCTACTCTTATTACTCTAGGATTAATCATACCTATGTATTTTGAGGATCAATCATTATATCTACTCATTTTTTCAAAAATTTCAACCTAAAAATCATTCTCATGAGGAATCAATTTATGACTCTTCTCCCAGAATAGAAGTTGTTATTGATGAAGAATATGAAGAAGAATCGGATGCCTCTCTTGGTGATGTGGACATACCTCATGGTGTTTTCTATCATAATGAATAATATTATGTAAAAACACATTATTTTAGTCATAAATATTCTAATCTGAATGTTGATTTACTTCCAAATGATGATTATTTTCATTCTCAATTTTTTCTGCTCATGTTCAAGCTACTCGATAGCATGAAGTTGGACCTTCTTCTTTTCCCCCTTATGTGAGCACTCCTTCACACTCATACAGTTCTAGAGTGACCATTAAGAAATATAAAAAAAATTAAAATATTATTTGGTCAAATATTCCTGATGAAGATGAAAAGATTTCCCAAACAACTGAACGTGACATTACACAAATCTAGCCAAAATGTTTCAAAAAAATAGATCATATGAATGATAATATTTATCCTTGAGAAGAAAAATAGAAACTATTAAAGGATAAATTATATCCATGAAATTAGATATAACAGATAATCTAGCAACCATATATAGAAGTTGTCTATTGTTAATAAATCTTCCATACAAACCTTCCACTTATGTATCAGCAACAAATGTTTTAATACTCTTTGTTGATGAGGATTTGATTTAATTTTTGATCTATGAGGAGATTGAAAATATCTTGTACAGTGTAATGTATATCATAAATCAAGTCAAGAGGTACATTTTTGTCCATGGATAAAAGTAATAAGATTTTATTAAATAATAATCAATCAATACATCCAAAGATAAATGTGTAATCGAGGGTTCAATAATTTAATATCTCATAAGTATTTACACCATGGTTAATCTCAAATCTCAGTTCCTTTCATTGAATAGTTATTTGATGATACCTCCTATGAAAACTACATTCAAATTAATTATAATGTATTAAATGGTGTTGAATCCTATGATTAATCAATTCATTTCAGAGAAAGATGAGTTACTTAACGTTATGAAAAATGGTAAAAAGAATATAGTTGAAATAACCACTATTTTAGAGCCTTCTATGTATATTGTTAATGATATTGTGCAAGAACCTCATGCTATTCATATGTTTAGAATCAATGCCTCTCTATTTAAAGACTCAACGGCTACTTCAGTCTTTGCAACTTCATCTATTCCAAACAATACCTCACTTATACCTTTTATAGGAAACTTTGGTCTCCCTATATCTAAGTTCCATAGATAGATACAAATAATTTCAAAGGAAAGTCTACTATAAGAGAACATATAATATCTCATAATTCCCCTACCCATCCCCCTATTGTTGGAAAAGGGAAAAAACATATATTATTGAGGAATCTAATTCAAATTATATTCTTATAGTCTTATATAATCCTTTTAACAATTAATTTCATATATCTTAATTCTCATTCATATGTCTTTTTTCTTCTTATTTTTTATACTTTTGTTTCTATATATTCCTTATTAAAATTTTCACCCTCTATAGACTATTTTTTATAATCTAACATGGGTTGTAATATATAAGGCATATAAAAAGGAATGAATTTTTTTTATATGAGTAGCTTTTAAATTTTTAATAAACTGACATTGATTGGCCTATATTCTAATTTATTAATGTAATAGATTGTAATCATGAATTCATAATCTTTAATCTATTGAATAATTATTTATTTAATGATTTTGGATCATCAAAAATGTTAATATTGTTGCTTTAGTTCAGAAATTAGTATTTTTAATAATAAAAAATAATGTTTTTGTTATTTCTAATCTATTTTATGTTTTTTGAATGTCAAATTATTTTTTGGAATGGAAGGGAAATTTCACTATTTCTCAAATCAACTGTATGTCATCATGATTGACCATGATGAATATATGACACAATCATGTTACATAAATGATCAATATTATTAGAAAAATCATGGATAAACCACAAAAAAAGTTGATCGACCACACATAGAATAGATCGACTGTATTAGTATCATTGTAAAATGTCACGACCCGTCCTCAGGGCCCGTGCCGTGACTACACCAAGCCCGCCTTCCAAATTCCAGGGGCTGGAGACTAGCACCAAAGATGTAAATCCTAATGATTGGGAAGGAATTTTCTTTATGAAAGTAAACAAAACACCAAAAGTACAAGAGAAATTAAAACACTTAGTACAAAGAGAAGTGCTAAAAAGTAAATGGGCCAGAATACAAACCCAACTGAAAGTACAACTACAACTGAACAAAAGTACAACAGAAAAAGACAATAGCTGGAAGTACGGAAGCGTCTCCTGAGACATCCTCCTCGGATCCTACCTGAAGGGTAGGTACAGATGGCGCAGCTCCTGGATCGTCCACCACGGATTCTACCTGAAGGGTAGGTACAGATAGCCTCCACATCGCTCTCTCCTATCAAACTCCTTTGAGTGTCATCTCACCATGAAGTCCGCCTCCGGATACTGACTCGTCATGTAGTCCACCTCCGGGTACCGTCCAGTCCTCGAACATTCAGCCTCCGTCAGCACTGCCCATCGTCTGCAACAAACACAACGAGGTGCGGGCATAGCCCATGCAGAGGTGAGTATAACAATACTTAGTAGGGACCCTGAGACCCTCAAGGTCTCACTAAAACCAACAAGGATAACCACAAAGAAGATCTCAACATATAACCTATACTTATGTATATGCCCATACATATACCTATGTTTTCAAGTAACTCATCTCAATCATGAGGAAACACAAATATTATGAAATCAACGGATAACCACTACCCAGGTATATGGTCATACATATACCTAAGTTATCATGTGACCCATCTCAATCAAGAGGTAAACACAAAGGTCATAGACTCAGCTCAAACCAGGATTTTTCATTATCGAAACTGTAATTGCTGGAGAGCCCCGTATCTAGAATGTACAGTGACCCTGTCATGACTCCGAGGTAATGCTCACTAACCTAAGACTACTGAGGTACTCCTCCTATCAAGTACCACGGGACTTCCACCTCATACAGTAGTGCTCCTCCGCCATGGGTCTTCCATCTCACATAGTAGTGCTCCCCCTAATATCCTACAGAGGTACTCCTCCTGTCGAGTACTATGGGTCTGCCACCTCACACAATAGTGCTCCTCCGCCATGGGTCTGCCACCTCACAAAGTAGTGCTCCCCACTAGGCTATTCTAGTCATTCTAAATCATATCAGACAAGCAGTCATCGGTCACAGCCAGCTACACGGTCTCCGTACTCTATATGATCATCTCCAGGAGGGTCTTCTCCACGAGCTACAGGTTGATACTCCATGTATCACAAGTCCCACGAATAAGTATCTCAATGGACCGCCTCGTCATAAGGGGTCTCAACGCAACAGACGGCGCGTCAATCGGACGCCTGGTCTGTGAGTTATTAGCCTTTTGGTCCCTGGGGCCCGGTTGGTTTTGTATGCGATCCAACCCGGCCGTATCTCAACTGTACCCCTAACTCTCATAGGTTATACCCATAGGGACCATTTCTCAAATCGATCACCAACACCGCTGACGGTTCGTCAAACGGACGTCCGGTCTGAAAGATATCAGCTCTTCCGTTCTAGGGGCCCGGTTGGATTTCAGGTACAATCAAACCCGGTGATACTCCAACTGCATCCAAAACTCAGGAGAAATATGCCAAAAGTTCCGTCTCATCAAGAGGAATTCAACGAGACAGACGGTGCGTCAATCGGACTCCCTTTCTGTGAGTTATTGGCTTTTTCGTTCCAGGGGCCCGGTTGGTTTCATGAGCAAACCAACCTGACCGCACCCCAACAGCGTCCAAACCTCGAGTAGAGTAAGCCAAAAGTTCCTTCTCATCACGAGGAAACAAAGACAACAGCATGTCAATCGAACGTCCGGAACTCAAGATATAAGTGTTTCCGCTCTGAGGGCCCGGTTGGTTTCGTATCCGAACCAACCCGGCCGAACCCAAAGTTCTCCAAAACCTTTAGTGTAACATACCAAAACGACCTTGTCGATCCAAGGATCGCATCGTAACTGACGGTGTGTCGATCAGAGGTTCGTAGCCCATGTTATGGGCGAAAGACCGAAGAGGCCCGAAAACGGGGGTCTGGGCCCGGCCCAGCCCGGCCCAACCCCCCTGAGTCGGCCGAACCGGGTCGACCCGAACCAAGTCCGGGTCTGACCCAGCTGGGCGCGGACCGGCCCGGCTGCGCGGCCCAGCCCGGCCTACGTGGCCCGGCCCAGCCTGCCCGGCCCGGCCCAGCCTGGGCAGCCGGCTGGCCTCGCGTTGGCACAGCGCGACGGGTGCTGGGGGTTACAAACCCCCCCCCCACGTTTGTCACCCTGGCGTGGCTTAAAGCTGCGCCGCCTCAATCCCGGAACGGCCCAGCCATTCCGGTTAACGTCCCACCGCCGCGGCATAGTCACGGTGGTTTGCTCTTGCGGCACGCCGACGCGGTGTGCCGCCGCCGCCTTCTGCGGACCACCGGACGCGCTCCGATGGTCCGTTTCGCCTGCCGCCTTCGCCAACAGTCCTCCCGAGACCCAATCATTACTGCGAAGGAATTCAAACGCCATTTTGGCCCGATTCTTCGTCACCTGTTGATCTTCACTCAACGTTCAAAACGCGCCGTCTTCATGGTTTTCCGGCGCGGCGCGACGGCACTGCTCCCCTTCGCCGTGATTCTCTAAATTTCTGCACGGTGTGACGACACTGTGTCACTTCCATTTCAAGCCACGTAGAAAACCAACAAAATAAAAGGGGAGGTGGTTCGGCCGTGTTTGTGCGGTCTGACCTCCTCCGTTATTTTGATAATAGTTGGACATTGATATCGAAGAACGTCTAAAATTATTCACGACATGAAAACCAAACCCCTACCTTGCAAAGACGTCACAAGTTGTCGAGCCGCGGAAGAGGCAAGCATCGCGGTGATAGGACGTCGTAGAAGATCGGTGCCGATTCCGTTGACGTTGGAGGGTGAGTCGTCGTCAATGGCGACATTCCCCGTGGTGGTGTATCCTCCCTTGACGTGGAGGAAGAAGATGAGAAGGCACGTCGTCGGTGATCACCCGAAGAATAATGCGGCGTCTCGCTTCCTTCGATGTAGAGAGAAGGTGCAAGATGAGACGACGTTCTTCATCGAAGCTTCGGTGTTCTTCACGTTCTTCAACAAAGGAGATGAAGCGTTCTTCTTCGGAGGAGGAAGTTCTTCAAAAATAAAATGCTCTCTTCCCTTTCTCTTAACACAATATGTCTATCCAAAATAAAATAAGGGTCCACCTTATTTTATTTACCCATGCCATGAATTCAGAATTACAAAATTCAAAACCAACACACTTAATTAATTGATCTTCAGTTGTCAAATTAATTAATGTTTAGGTGGCATGAATTAATGTGGGAGGTGAGGAGGAGAAGAGTCACCTAAGTTAAAGTAGAGTTACAATATTAAAGTGGGAGGTGAGTTATGGGAGGTCAAGGGGGTTATGGGAAGATCATGGGGGGTTAGGGTCTCGTGTGGGCCCCACCACCCTCTTAACCTCTCATGGGTAGTTCCCTAACTTCCACTCAAAGGATATAACTACTTTAAAGAAATAAAAATTTTAACTCAATTTTTATTTTATCTTCCACAAATTTTTAACAACTCCTCCCATGAAAATGCAACTCCGAAAAAGATCTTCGTAAGCAATTACCGGTTCTGCAAATCCATCAGTGCTCTCGGAATACGATTTCGAGCACCAGTTCAAAAGTTAGAAAAACCTGCGCGTTCGTTCACTAAACGTACCCGAGCTAAACTTCGGAAATTGATTCTGGGCACACCGGGCCACGGAATCAGGCGCCATCAGAAACTGCGTTCTTGTAAAATTCCAAAAAAAATTAATAAAAAAAATTCCTTGAAATTTCCGGGTCTTTAAATAAAATTTTTGATTGACCGTACATTTAGTTGAATCGACAACAAAGAAACCATGCAACTAAATATCCAAATAAAACCATCCATTTGTAAAATATGGACGTTAAAAAAAGTAAATAATTGACCACATAACCAAATTAAGTGACTATGGTTAGTATTCTAAATTTTACAAAGTATAGTATCAGCCTTATGATAATATTATCAGTTGTAGGTACAAGTGATCATCCATATTACCAATCAAGGAATCCAATAAGTATTATTTCCATGTATTGAAGCTATCATGGGTACTAATATGGAATACCTTAAAAACCCACACCTAATGGAATTATTATATTAAAAATGTAATTATTAAACTAATATTTTTTGGTAAAATTAAATTTTAATCATAAGAATTTATTGAGCCTTTATTTCCTTCTAAATTACATGGATATTAAGTGATGATTTTTCAATGTATATTTTTGAAGAAATCTTATTTTTTAAAATACTACCTTAGATGGAAAAAATTGATAGAAATGACACCTAGACATAATAATATTTTTATAAATGAAAAAGATAAATGGATTCCCTATTTTTGAATATCTATGAACATTTTCATTCATGAACATTAATGCAACATCATAGAATATCTAAATGTATTTGAGCATAAATTTCAAATCTAATGGAAAAATTGATAATATTTTAATATCTTATAGATCAACAGAACTATAAACTCTACTATAATAAATTATTTTCCTTCTCTTACTCTGTTTTTCTTAATTTTGTGTTGTTTATAATTTATGTTTTAAATATTTAATCAATCGATCTTATACTATATTGAAAAAATTAACACACCTACTCTTATTCATTTTCATTTCTTCTCTCATGAATAACTATGGAAGGCTTTGTGCGACATAGACTATCTTTGTGCAATTGTTATATTTTTATTCTACCACATAGAACTCTAGAAGAGTATCTATATAGCATGTATAGGAAAATGTTCTATTTTTTCTTATAAATCCCAATCACACATTATATATTAAGAATATTTCTCTCTATGTGGGAATCAACAAATTCTAAAAAGTTTATTATATATAATTTCTGATTCTAGTAAAACAATTGAAAATTTTAAAAGAGTTTTAAACATGTTTTAACCGAGTTGTGATCAAAATTTTGAGAAGATATTTGAAAAATAAAAATATATACGTATACTATTTTATTTAACTGGGATGTATTTCATAAATTATGATATTTAGTTTTTAAACAATATTTAATATAAAATTCATTTTGAAACTCAATAACACCCCCCCCCCTCTTGAGGTGTCCAATCCGACCCACATAGTTTTTACCTATGTAAATAATTTTATATGATTAAAATAAAATGGCCCTTTTTAAACAATTTAGAGATAATAAATCAAAATATTTAATCCATTTTAACACATAAAATTTATTTATATAAAAATTACATTTTTTTATTAGCGTATATAACACATAAACCCTGTTTTTTGAAAAAGATTATTTTAAGAATAAAAATTATGTAGATGGTAAAATTATCAATGTATTTTGTTTCTTGATAATAATAACATTTTTATATAAAAATGTATATATCATTCATATAAACAAAAGACCAAATTTTTCCAATATAATATTTAATTAAAACAATTCAAACAATTTTTTATTCTATTGATAAATAATTGTTATGTTAATAAAGTGTCAAACATAGGCTATATAAATTTAAACGGTATTCAAAAATATATATAATAACTCCAAAAATAAATCTTCAACAAATTAAATTATTTTATAAACTTCATGGTTATACTTATATAGTGATAAGGTTTTAAGTTTTATAGTTTTAATACAAACAAGATTTTTCACTATTCAACTAAAAATTGATTATTTTAGAAATATCCCAAAATATATCTTAATATAATATTGTTTTGACAAATCTAAAAAATAAGTTTATATTATCAATATAAAATTATAAAATTTGAGAATAAAAATATAACAAAAAAACTAAAACAATTAATAGTAAAATAACATTTTTTTAGAAAAATATTAACTACTCAAACTCTTATTTCTTATCGAATACTAATAAAATTAGTGTTAATTTATTATTCATGTCATTAATTTATTTTTTATATAATAAAATTTTTATCTTAAAATAATGTGTATAAAACCTAATTTTAAAAGGGTAACATTTTAAAGAATAAATTGATATTATTAGTTATTTTTCTACAGTAGTTGAATTTTTACATATACCTTGTTTTTATTAAGGAATATTATTTTTATATCTCTATAAATTTATTAATTGTATTAAATATTTATTTTCCAACATATTCTATGGCTACATTTTAATTGTTATATAACATTCTGCGATTTGTTGTAGTTTGATATTGTGTGTGTAGAAATTATCGAAAATATTATGTTTTAAGGAAAACATAATATTATATCTCAAAGGGTTAAAACCACCCAATAAATAAATTTTTTTATTAATAATATTAATTATTGATTATAAATAATATAAATAAAGGTTGTCTAAAAGAAAAAATATAACTTAATATATTTTTTCAAATGAGGTGTCTTCAAAAATATCTTTGTTATGACTAGAAAAAACAATCTCATCCATCATGTTAACTAAACTCTTCATTATAAATCCATAATTATATTAAAAATTTCCTCATTTTTTACATATAAATAAGTTTTTATTTAATTGTAGACATTTTCCTAGGTGAATAATCAATTATAAATTCAATTAAAACCCTTTTTAAAAATAATGGAAATGTTTTTCGAAAAAAAAAATTTATGTGTACACAAGTGTGTTTTATACTAATACATAATAAAATCACACCTTAAATTTTTTAATAATATATATATATATATATTATCTAATGTTAAACATTCATCATATGTGTTTTATAGACATTATAAAAGAACAAATTCAATTTTATTCATAAAAAAATAATTTCTCTATAAAGGCAGTTTTGCCTCCTTTTGATGGTTTATTTGTTTTAAATATAGTTTTTGACAATTTTAATGGTAATATTTGAAAAGTATAAAAAAAATATTTGAAATTATAATATCAAAATTTAATTTTGTTTAATTTTTGATTTATTAATGAAAACTTTAATGTTTTGAAGAATTCTGAAAAAGTACTATATTTTAATGGAAAACTTATTTTTCATATAAAAATTTTATAATGTTAAATTATATTTTTTAATTTTTTTAATGTAAGATGACATAATATTTTATAATTTATTTCAATTTAGGTATCTTGAATCAATTTTATATTGAATTTTTATATAAAAACATTTCAATATTCTGATTGTTTTCACTTTGAAAATTTATTTTCTAATTCCTTCAACTGAATTAATTTTAAATTAAATTTTGTGACTGTTGTATTTTTAATCATTAAAAATGTATTTCATAATTTTAATCATAAATTAAAAATTTATTATATATTTTTTCTTTTATTTTTGGACAATATGAATAGTAACTTTAGTAATTTGTATTACATTGGTTAAGGGTAAATCAAGTAAATAATAGTAAAAACAATATTAAAAAGCTAACCTAACACTTTTAATAATATTAATTGATGAGTGATTATTGATAGAAATAATGATTGGTATGATTTCATGAGCTTTTTTATCCACTTAGATGTCATTAATCCATTTATAGTATTTTATTCAAAGAAAAATCAGGTTTGGCATACTTTTGTTTGTAACAAGTGAAATATTCTTTATAAAGGGTTATAAAGGAGATCCATTTTACTATAAATAATATTTTGAAATCTAGAATTTTTATATTAATCATTCTAATTATTTTAATTTTTTTGGGAGAAATAATTAATTTAAAGGCTTAAAATATGATAACGCGTTAATTAACTAATTAAAAGAAATATAAAATAAATGATATTAAAAATATTAATATAATTATAATTTTAGATAGTTAATGTTATACAAGAATTATATGTATTAAATTGATATTTAATTGAAGATTTAAAAGTATATTTTATAATATATCATTTTGATATGATATTTTCATAATTTCATGTAATTAATAGTTTCAAAATAGACAATATTGATATTTTAAAATATAAAATATTTTATTAAATAATAAAAATTTTATATATATCTATAATTCTAGAAATTTATTGGGGTGTGGCTCAAAATATAATCAATAACTCATTTATTATATTTCTATCATTTTATAGAAATTGTATTAACCATCAAAATTTAAATTCCTTGATATCACGGTAAGAGCTAAAAGGGTTAAATAATGGTTAAAAACATAAGGGTTATGAAAATAATCAAAACCTATCTAATTTTAATTTGATGAATTTATTTTGAACCATAATCCACATATATTATAACTAAGTCAATTTTTAGCCATTTTTAATATAAAATGAATTTATATTAATTTACTATTTTGAATATTTCCATGAGTAGCCCTCCATTCTCTTATTATTATGAACCTATTATTCACTATTCCTCATAGTTAGAAATCTATTTGGTTTGTAAAATACATTCCAAAACCCTTTTTATAATACCCCCCGATATTCTACTTCTTTTATTATATGTAAAACACTCATCTTAGAGGTGTTATGATGTTAATTACAAGATATTTTCTAAATAAAATGTATCATTTTTAATAAAGTGTATTTATTTTGTCTCTTCATCAACATACATAAAATATTCTTAAACCATAATTAAATAATAAATCTGGTATCCCTAATATATTTAGATTTAATTCCGTTAATATCAACGCCTAAATTCATCATCACTATAATCAAATGGGAAAATAATTAATTGTTCATGTGTATGGCGGACTACAACTTCATGAACTGATGAGCTTATTTTTCAATCATCATCACTAAATACTAGTTATAATAAAGGAATTCATTTTATATATGATATTCATGAAATATTTATAATAAATAAAGAATAATATATATATATATATATTATTTATGTCCTTAAATTTCTATTCAAAAAAATGAGAACAACATTTCATGCATATGTGTGAACTATCACCTCCACGAAGTGATGTGATTTGTTTCATTTCATCACATTAAATGGAAATGATACTCATGCGTACATACAGCTTACTATCTCCATGATTGTAATGTAGTTCATTTTTCATAACCATAATTACTAGTATGATTTGAATGTATATATTTTATATAAAAATGATAATAATGTCATGAATATTATTCTCATGATGATTTACTAATTACCACTCTGACTATTGACATCATACAAAAATTCATTTTGAACTAAAGTAGAAAATTTCGACAAAACATCTGACATAAACTTAAGTAATTAAGTAATTTTTAAAATAAGATTATAAATTATATAAAAGGAATAAAAAACAGTAATAATTTTATCATGAAAATAAATAATTAACTTAATTTTATTATTCTATAATATAAAGATTGTATGTGATGAGTTGGGCTCTTGGTGAGGGACTTCTTCTCAATACCCTTTTCATTGAAACATATTTTGACTTTTTACACCCACCATATTTTATGTGGTGTATATACATCATCTTATACATATCATGAATTTATATATACTATTTTTATTTAATGTTTATTTGGATTTTATTCTGTAATGGGCCATACGATTCAAATGATTCAATAGAGTGTGGGATACATTGATTTACAAATCACCTTTAAAATTTTTAAATATTTCTTTTCAATATATTTTCATCCATGTAAGTATTCTAAATATAGTATTATATGCTTTTTTAATAAAATAATTATAATGAACATTCTATATATATTCTTTAAAATCATTTAGAGGTTTTCAAAGTAGAATCTTATTTTTTTTGTATGCAACATTGTCTTTCTATACAAACAAAAAATGAAATGTTCTTTTTAATGTATATGGTGAAACAAATTATCTGTAACCATGACGTTTATTTCATATTTGGATTCCTCTACAATACTTCATGTTATTTATATAAAAATAAACCCTCATTTTCTCATTTCTGGGTATTTTGTTTTTGAAAATGGGTTTTTGAAATGGATCAATAATTTCAATAACATACTAGTGAAAAAGAAATTTTAATAGTTACATATTAAAATTTCAAATCTTTTATGTGTAGTGATTATATAATTTTACATTCATATTTGATGGGTGGTTACCTGATAAACCAATTATGGGTAGTTCTGGGATAAACTTATAATGGGTGGGTCCATGATATCCCTCCAAATAATATTGTATGGAATTCAACCATATGGTTATTTCATTTATAAGAACTTCATATATGGAATTCAACCACATGGTTATTATATTTGAGTATAATTATATCCCATGTAACCTAATTATATTTTTTATGAGGTTTTATGATTTTTCATTAAAGTAATTTTATTTTCAAAAGGTAATATAATGATTTTTTTTAATTATGGTCCCTTTTTCAGGATAAAAAGGTATGTTTTTTAGGAAATGTTCTATTTGTGTTCACATGACTAATGGTTTCATTTATTTTATGTCATTTACTGAAATTTTTTTCGCATACCATTATTAAAATTTTGTTCAAGGTTTTTATTGAATATTTTGGACAGTGATGAAATCATTGGAAAAAATTGAAGATATATCTGCGTAAGAAATCTTATTTCATTTTAATGATTTTTTGTTCATATAAAAAATGGATACTGATTATAAGTGTCCACTTTTAAAACATGTGTTTAATATGTAAGACTTTTACATAATTATATAAAACTCTAAACATAAAATATCATTGGGAAAATAATATAAATTCTATTTTTAAAATAACTAGAATATATAATTTTAAAGGTTGGGTCCTTATAGTTGGTATCAGAGTAAGGTTTAGGCGAATTTGGGGAGCAGGATATTTTATCAAGTGTTATGGATATCAGCATAGGTTTATAATTTTTAGGTTTATCATAGGTCCAGTTTCTTATATACCCATTCCTAGGCTTTAAATTATAAATGGTAAGGTGAATAATTGTAATTTTAGAGACATTGATTTTTGAGGTAATAATGGATTATTAAATTTTTGGATAAAAATTAAAGTTATGAGAAAAAAAATTGATTTTAGAACATTTTATGATTATTTTTTAGGATTTTATCATATTATAGGAATGTTATAAGAATTATATAGTTTTAAAAAAATTACAACCTGCAGGATGGGTGATAACCCATTGTGTCCTCTAAGGCCATAAAAATTGAACGTGCACCTAAAGGGTGACCGAGGTTCGTAACCTATCACGAGACTACATGAAGTCCAAGTAAGTATTAATTTTCATTTTTAGTTAAAAAAATTTACGCCTTAATAGTTATTATATTTTTTCCATATATGGTTTATCGAATAGATAGCCTTGGCATTGGGAAATTATTTAGTGATTATGCGATTAATGTTGTTTCAGAAGATGTTTTATATTTTGGGAATCCGAAAAGATTATGGTAAATATAATAATAAGGGGTTTTATTTTCGGAATAAAGGATTAATTTTATTTTTGAAGAATATATTATGATTTTTAGACTATTGGTTATTTAAGTTATTTATAGAAATAGTTATTGTATCTTGAAGATTACAAGGGAAATTACCTTTTAGTATGAGACTTCAAGAGTAATTGATGTTATTTGGAGATAAATAAATAAAATTATCTTCTATTCATATGTGAGTAAATCCTTATAATTTTTTGGTTTTAATAATATTTATAATTTTTTTGTGGAATTTTACGGATTTTAATTTGTTTAATGATCTATGATGAACATTAAATTTTAGAGATTGATGTCATTTTTCATCATATAATGGTTAATTAATTTTGGGTAATTTTATTATCTTATCTAAACCATTGTGGTTTTGGATTATTTTTCTAGATAATAGGAATATATTGTTATAATTTTTTAGATTTTTTTATATGTAGAAGTTGATACTAATGATATAGGAAAGAAAAATTCATCTTTAAAACTCATCGTTAGGAAAAAAAGGATGAGTTTGTACAAAAGGATGAAACTCTACTTTTCAAGTAATTATATTTCCTAGAGTTACTTTTCCAAATATTAAATTAATTAAAAAACTATATGAAATGGTTATTAATAAACATTATCTATTTAATTTTATTACTAATAAATCAATGACCTTTTCACCCACTAATGATTTATGGTTTTGTGACTGTTAACATTATCAGGACCATGTTCTCTATCACTCTCCATCAGAACCTGATTGTTATGTTTCTCTTTTATTTCCAGTTTTTTCAAAAAAATATCCCTATTTTTTTATTATATCATCTTACCTTCTTACATAAATATCTTTATTTTAAAGTAGAAGCTTTGTTAATATGTTTTTTGATGTGGAATTTCAATAAAGGTATTTTGAGAAGTCAAATATTAGTTACTGAGCCCGAATTCAAAATTTTAGGGATATAATTTCCAAAATGGGGTATAATATATCATCCCATGTTTTTTAAAAGGAAAAACTATGTTCAATAGGATACTTGATACACCACATCGACTTTAAGTGAACAACTAAATATTATGATATAAATGTTCTCTCATAAACTAGTCATTAGAATGGTGGGTATGAACAAGATTTACTAGATTATGAAAATATGTTTTACATAATATATTTAATTAGTTATTTTGTTACCAAGTAATTATAATGGAAAATAAAACTCCTTTTAAAATAAAATGAATTTTTTTAAAAAATTTATTTAATGTGTAGAAGTGTGTTTTATACTAATAAATAAAAAATATATCTTTCTTTATTTTATTTAATATATATATATATGTATGTATCTATATATATATATTCATTTTATCATTTAAAACTTATATTATTTTTTTTCTTGACATGATACAAGAAGTAATCCAATTTGATGTATAAAAGATGGATTTTTCTAAAAGGCAGTTTTCCCACCTTTTGATGATACACTTGCTTTAAATCTAGTTTTTGAAACTTTTATAAGTTATATTTGAAAAAATATAATTATTATTTGAAATTTTAATATCAAAATTTACATTGGACTATTTTCCGATATTTTTATGATAATTTTCTTGTTTTGATAAATAGTGAAAAATAATCCATTTTAATTGAAAGTATTCATTTTATCTATATAATTGATAGTGATAAATTATATTTTTAATTAGTTTTAAATTAATATTTGATTCATTTTTATAATTTCATCCATTTTATTTCATTATAATCAATTTCACATTTAATTTGTATATAAAAAACTTTTCAATCTTTTGAATTTTTTCACTCGAAAAACATTGTTTCTCATTCCCCCAATGGTTATAATTTTTAATTAATTTTATTAAATTCTATGTTTTTAATTTTGAAAAATGGATTCTATATTTGGAATAATATGTTCCCAAATTAGTAAATATTTATCTTTTATTATTAGACAATATGAAATGTAACATTAGTAATTTTTATTACCATGGTTAAGGGAAAATCAGGTAATTATTGGTAAAATAATATTTTAAAATTAACCTAATACTTTTCCCAATTATATTGGAATAGTTATAGTCGACAATAATCACCATCGATCATTTTTTATGAGATCATGGAGCCACATGGATTATTTTAATCCATTTATTTTTTTTGTTCTAAAAAAGTGAATTTTGTCATACTTTGGTTTTCAAAAAGTGAAATATTTTTAATATTGGGATATATAGGGTATTTGTTTGACTATAAATAGTATTTTGAATTATAATATTTTTATCATCATCATAGAAATATGTTTTAAATTTTAATGATATAAATAATTATCTTTAAGGCTTACATGATGATGATGCAGTAACTATTTAATTAATGAAAATATCATGTAAATGATTTTACAAATATTAAAATAAATATATTTTGATATGTGTAATGTCATAATAAACTTTTAGGGATTAATTTTATATTTTATTGTAGTTTTTGAGGTGTTTTTTATAATATATCATTATGTTATGATATTTTTAAAAATTCAAGTGATGAATAATGTCAAAATTGACATTACTGGTACTTTAAAATATAACATATATTTTTATATGAGATAATATTTTTTAAAATCGGAAATTATTCCAACTAATTATAATAAATCTTAAAATTTAATCAATTAGTCAATTTTTGCTTTCATTTTATAGAAATTATATTTACCCTCAGTATAAATTACATGATATATTGGAAAGAGTTAAAAGTGAAAATAAGTGTTAAAAAAAGATAAGGATTAAAAAAATTAAAACCTATATAAAAATAATTGGATTAATTTATTTTGACCTATAATAATTTTATCATATAAATGGGTCAGTTTATAGATATATTTAATATAAAGTTAATTTATATTAATTTAATATTTTGAAGAATTCAAATATCGTCCCTCCCTTATCTTAAAAAAGGGAACTTTTTCTTCTCTAATACTCACACCTTAGAACATATTTGGTTCAAAAATTATTTACCCAAATACCTTACTAAAATCCATCTACATTTCATATATCTCTTATATTATATAAAACACTCACCTTAGAGGTGTTAAGGTTTTAATCAATGGATATTGTCTCAAGAAAAAGTATTGTTTTAATATAATGATTTATTTGTATAATCTTACACATCCATAAAATCTTCTTCTATAATGAAAAAATAATAAATAAAGTATCCTCCATATAATGATATTTTTTTATGTTAATATCAAAACCTAAATCTATCTCTACTTCCATCAAATGTGAATATAATTAATCAATCTAGTGTATGGCGGACTTCCGCCTCACAAACCATTGAAATCTGTTTTCCATCACTATTTCTCAAGACTAGTAATAATTAAAACATTAATATTAATATATGATATTTATGATATATTTATCATAATTAAATAGTTATTTATATATATCATTTCATTTCATACCATTCCATGCACACAAAATGGATAATATAGTTTGTGCATACATGTGAACTATAACCTCCGTGAAACGATGTGATTATTTTTTTCATCATCACATCACATTGATGATATAAATATATAAGTATATTTAAATTATTAATATTAAATTAATGATATTAATATAATTTTTAAAGATAAACTAATACTTACCTTCATTCCACAATAATCATTGAAAAAAGCAAACGTTACTCATACGTATGTATGACTTGTTGTCTCCATGATGGTAACATAATTAATTTTTACTAACAATAATTAAAAAAAGTATTTAAAAGTTTAATTGATGTATAAAAATTATAATAATTTCGTGAATGTTATTCTTTATATGATAGACTACTGACTACTTTGACTATTGAAACCATAACAAATTCATTTTCAACTCGAGTACTGAATATCGACAAAATATATGACTTGAACCTAAATAATTAAGTAGTTTTTATAACATGACAATAAGTGATATAAAAAGATTATTAAACTTTAAAAAATTTATCATGTAGCTAATTAATAAAACAATGTTTATTATTTAGGAATATAAAGATAGTACGTGATGATTCAGAATCAAGTTAAGGGACTTCGTCTCAATCCCCTTTTAAATGAGTTGTATTTTGATGTTTTATACCTACCTAATTTTTTTAGGTTATATACATCCCCTTTGAAATTTCAGGAATTTATTTATTCTCTAGTTATTTATGGCTTTCTTATTTTTTTCATAGGGAATGTGACTAAAATAATTTAATTTTGTATGGAACACTATGATTTACAAATCACCTTTAGATTTTTTAAAGATCTATTTTCAAGATATTTTCCTCCATATAATTATTATTGATATTATTTTATATTTTTATATAATAAATGAATTATAAAATATATTTTAGTTCTATTATTTTATTTCATTCAAAGGTTTTGAAAAACAAATCATTTTATGTATTATATATGGAACATTTTCTTTCTTTATAAAGGACAAAATGAATTTTTTTTAACGTATAAGGTGACAACAAATTCTACACCACCATGACCATTACATGATATATGGAATCATATACCAACGTCATATTTTTTTTAAAAAATAAACACCATTATTCTCTTTTCTATGGATTTTTTTTAAATAATTAGTATTGTAAATGGATTGATTATTTCAAAAACATGCGAGCAGAAATGAATTTTTAATTATGACATATTGAAAATTGGAATATTTTATGTGATGTGATTATATAATGGTACTAGTAAATTTGATAAGTGTTTCTGTTATAAACCAATAACGGGTTGTCCCATGATAAACAAAATATGAGTAGTTCCATGATAGTCGTCCAATGCATTGGGCATGGAAGTTGACCATATGGTTTTTCTAATTGTAAGAGTGACAAGTATGGAAGTTCACCGCATGGTTATTACATTTGAGTATAATTATATCCCAATTTACATACTTTTATTTTATAGTATGTCTTATTTTTTTTCCTATAAAAAAAATTATTTTAATCATGCAATATAATCCTATTTTCTGAAATGATGATCCCTTTTTCAATGTAAAATTATATGTTTTATGGAAATGTTTTATGGGTTTTCCATAGACTAATGTTTTTATATATTTTATGTAAATTATTGTGATTTTGTGCTCATCAAAAGATTTAAAAAAATCCCATGGTTTAATGAAAATTTTGGACAAGGATGAGATCAAGGGAAAATTGTGAAGATATATCACCATAAGAAATCAAGTTTTATTTTAAATATTTTAGTTCTATGAAAAAAATGGATACTGAGTATAAGTTTCCACTTGTAATGTAGGGTATTACTATATAATAATTTTACATAATTCTCTAAAAATCTAAAACAAAAATATATTTGTGAAAATAATGTGATTTATTGATTTAAATTAACAATATTAAGTAATTTTAAATATTTGTTCCTTAAAAACATTTCTCAAATAATCATAATTGATATGAAGAAGACTCTTATTTCATTATAAACCTTTGAGAGAAAAAAATTCATTGAATTATATGAATTCAAATGAAAAAATAAATATCATAAAAAATTTGAGTATAAAAATAAAAATTATTAATGTTTAATTATATAAATATTTATATATAAAACATGGTGTATAATAAGAAATATGTCTCATGGGGTGGAAATTTGAGATATGAAACCCTTACCTTATTTGTATCTTAGTCAAAATGCACACTAACATTTAATTTTTTAAAATTAACTAACTTAAACACCCATTACAGAACATTTTTAATATATAAAACCACTAAAAACATCATTTATAATTACTCTCTACATTTATAAGTGTTAGTTATTATCGATTTTTTATATCATATTTTTGTAATATTGATAGTTTGAAACTAGTTTTATAATAGTGGTGTGGTTCTTTATTCTTATAAAAATTATAATCATTACAGGATAAATGATGGTACTTTAATTTATGTTTTAAAATTATTTAGAAAATTATAATTTCATTATATGAGATTTTTAGTCACAATATTTAATGATAAAATTGGCGATGAGCATGTTTTGGTGATTTTTCACAAACAGATATTGGTATCTTAACTAATGGTTTTAATTTTAAATTTACATTTATATTACTAAAGTAAAATCACTATTGGAATATTTATATCATATATGAATATAAATAAAATCCCCATATTTATCCATCGTTTAAATTTATATTATTGTTAAGTAAGTTGTTAAACCCACCCAAATAAGAACATACCAAAATAAATGGATGCTTATTAAGGGATTTATTTTATGTATCATTATATAAAAATGATCTTTTTTAGTGTTTATTTTTGGACTTATAATAATTTAAAGTAATTATAATAAAAATATAACCTATATGATGGTATTTCATAGTATGAAGAAAAAAAAATTTCTCAGAGAATACTCTTTTGTATTGTTTAATATACCAATATTTTTTATCGATCATATTGTTTATAGGTTGTCCAAATTTTTAGCACAGTATTAATATTTTCATAAAAACATAATTTATTCATTAAAACAATTTTTATGACCATCCATGTAGGTTAGTGATGAAAATGAATATGAAAATCATTCGTTCTATGGAGGCTATAGTCCCCACATACTCATGGTTAATGATTTAATTTTTCATTGAACGGTAGAAATATACCATATGTTTTATAACACTAATATATATAATATGTTATAAATATAGTATTTATTTACTAAATTCAACATTATTACCATCCTTGTGAGTTGGTAAGGGATGATTAAAAAAAAGTCATTTCATGGAGGTGGTAATGCGCACACATGAATGATTATAATTCTTGTTTTTCTTAAGAG
Source organism: Viscum album (assembly GCA_963277665.1). Taxonomy (NCBI): domain Eukaryota; kingdom Viridiplantae; phylum Streptophyta; class Magnoliopsida; order Santalales; family Viscaceae; genus Viscum; species Viscum album. The sequence continues at coordinate 1,992,697,657 of OY728161.1, read as the reverse complement.
AAAATAGGAAATACGGTCAATAGTTATTCCAATAGAAGAATAAACAACCATATAAAATATAAATTAATTTTATTCTATTGTAATTATAAAATTATTTTTTAATAATTAAAATTGAAACGAAAATAGATTAATTGAAATTATTAATCACTTTTACAACTCAGACTTTCCCATGAAGTAATCCATAGAAAGGGTGGGATTAGTAAAATCTATTTGGAACAGAAGATCAATAGGGTGATATAGAATTATGTGGAAATTAATAATAGATAATTTTATATTCAATAAAATTTTTGATATGTTTTTAATGGGTTGTGAGATGCCTTTTTTATAAGTGGCTAGAATGGAATTTTTGTAAATTTTTCAACATAATATAATGTGATAAAATGTTTCAAATTTCTTGTGGCTAAAAATATTTAAAATAATGGAGTTAAAGATTATATAAGGTCTATAATATTTCAATCACTCAATTTTAGACATGTTTTAAACAAGATTGAATCTCTTTAACTCTAGAATTTTTACATTTATGATTTTATGTTCTAGTGTAGTAACTATTTTTCCCCAAGTAAATCCTTCTATATGCCTAAAATAAAATGTACATTACTAAATATAGTATACCTAGTGATAAAAAATATGAAATAAATTTTATAATATAAAATTTATATAAGTAAGAAAAATCAATTTTAACATTAGCATATGTAAGGTGTAAAATGAGTTTTTAGCAAAAGTGTATTTTTTAAGCATGAAATGTTTGTGTTGGGTAAAACTATCAATATATTTTTTTCAAAATAAAAATGGAATTATTATAAAAAAAATTATTATTTTATATAACACAAAATCCATTTTTTTATGAAAAAGTTATTTAAAATAAAAGACCATAGACGATTTCTTTTATTAAAAAATATTTCTTAAATTCATAAAGTGTAAATAATTGGTTTTATAAATTAAAATTATTTTAAAAAATTAATATTTTTACACTTTAATTACATATTTTATCATTTAAAAAGATTTATATACTTATATCAATTACTTATATAATTATAATGTTGTAAAAGTTGTAGTTTTAAAAAAAATCAATTCTTCACTATTCAACTAAAAATAAAGTATTTAAAAAATCATAAAAGATACACTTAAGATGATATTGAAATGATGAATATAAAATATAATTTTATTATAACTAATTAAAATTTGAAAATTTGAAAATAATTCCATAATTATATGTTAAATTTTGTTTTCATAAGAAAATAACATTTTAAAAAATATTAACTATTCTTATTATTATTTCCTAAAAATAAGTAATAACTAGGATTTTAATATATTATTCATTTAGGATATTTATATTATACATAATATATTTAGTATCTTAAAAAAAATGTGAATAAAATCAAATTTTAGAAGGGTTATATTTTAAAATGTAAATGAGACTAATTGGTTACTTAGTTTTTCTAATTTAATTTTCATTGAGCCCTTAGTATTATTAGTGACCTAAATTTTTATTTCTATATATATTTAATAATTATATAATATACATTATTTCATACCAAATAAATGGATAAATTTCAATTGGTATATAATATATTTTGGTTCATTGTTGTTCGGTGTTGCATGTGACGAAATTTATTAAACACATTAGGTTTTAAAGGAAAATATAATTTTATATCATAGTGTGTTAAGTTTCCTTAAAAAGGTCCAAAAAATAATATAACTATTTATAATATATATCTACCTAGAAAAACTAAACTATTTTAAGATAATGTGATATTCACTTTATTACGATAACTAATGTAACTATTTATATTTTTCTTTACCACTATACCCTAAACTCATTTATGATAAATTGAAATTAACTTTCTTTCCGGAACTAAATATAAATATTTTTATATTTTTACTATTATACAATACACTATTTGAGGATAAATTTTAATGCACTTTATAATCTTATCTAGAATTAACCTTATGGAAATAGTGATATTCAATTTTCATGGTAACTAAATTTAACACATTACATTTTTCTTTAGCATTAAAAATCCAGAACTCTTTTAATAAATTAAGTAAAAACAAATTAGTACTTTACTAGTATAATATTTTAGGGCAAGGAAGAATCAAGGGTTAGGCTATTCCCGCCCCCCCCCCCAGATTTATTAGTAAAGAAAATGAGACACAGCAGACAAGGGGGGGAGGGGTCAAACAACCCACACCCAAAAACCCCTTACACCACACGTAAAAGAAAAGAAAAATAAAAAGGACACAAAAAATGAGAAAATAAATATAAAAAAATTCAAAACCAACATCATCTCCCATCCAACTCGCAACCAGCATCCAGTATAAGGTCTACCAGCCATCTCCACCATCATCATCAAAATATACACTAGGGGGGTCTCCCTCAGCACCATAGCCAGAGGCCGCATAAGTGTCTACTGACTCTCATTCTGAAGAATCATAATACTTAAAAAAGTTGGTGTAGTATTTCCTTAACTTCACCTGCTCCACATTCAACTGCTTTTTAGTAGACCGCCCTGCCTTACCAGAGGAGTTCTTCGAAGCCTTGTTAGAATCCCTCATAGAAACCGTTTTTGGAATGGAGGAGTAGTCCTTCCTTGGCCTCCTTACTTTCAGAGCAGCGGTGCAAAGATCACCATGATTCACCTGGAAAGGTATATAAAAGTCCTCCTGGTTGAGAATTCAATACATGGGAGGTGGAAAACACTCCCTGGACAGGCCCCCAGTAAAATTCTCTTTCCCAGCGAGTGTGGCCTTGTCCTTTAAAATCTGGGCCATGTTTAATTTGATCCTAGAGCCATCATCCGAGCCACTCTCCCAGAGCATCGAGGATTCCATTCCCTCCTGCAAAAGAGAAGGCTGCAAAGCCAGGTATTTCAGAACCAATAGTCTGGAGTTCTCATCCACACTGTCCCTAATCATCCCATCTTCAACAAAATTAACATCATTTTCTCCGAAGGAAATGAGCACCTCCGAAGCGTCACTGTGATCGGAATATGTTCTTCTGAAGAATTCATCAAAGACCTGGTGAGGATACCCCCATTACCCTCAACCTGGGCAGCATTTACACCATTCTCAGTCTTTAGATCAGCCCTAGCGTTATGCTCTCGTTCACCGGCATTATCAAAGCTCCCAAAAGTGCTCAAAATTGTCTCGGTATCCCTAGAAAAGTGCTCCACACTCCCTCCCCCTTTCCCAGTAGCAGGCACATTATCCATCACCTGAGAAGGAGACTTTGCGCTCCCAGCATCAGCCACCAGAGGGTTCTGGGACAGGCTCCCTCCAACATGACCAGCAGCATCGGTGTGCACCTTATTCTGTATCTGTTCGACAGACATCTCGCCTCCTGCATTGTCTAGGGGCCACTGCACCTCCTCCTCAAGCTCCAGCCCAGCAGAGGCCTCCATGCCAAGAGAATTTTCAGCATTCGGAAACTGCAGATCACTCCTCAAGTGCTTGCAGATATCATGTACCTCGGGTTCCAGTTGGCACTGGATGGCCATTTTCCCAACCGCAATCGGACGACTAGCATGCACAATCTGTGAGTTCAGTGGTCTAGAACCCAAACCAGGAGCGGATTCCACCCCCTCAGCAAGAGTCCTCTCACTCCCAGTTGAAATATCCATATCAACCTCCTTGGCATAGACCTCGACCCGAGCCTGACCCCTCCATTAACCTGCATCAAAACATCCTCAACTGCGGTATCCTCCTGTTCCTCAGAAGCAGCATGAATCGTTGGGTATTCAGCCACACCAGTATCTAGAGCCAAAACTTCCATATTGGGTGAGCCCCTGGCCACTATCTTAGCAAATGATGATGGATCCAGAACAGGCGGCCCAAGCACAGAGGGGCCGCTTCCACATCGGCACACAGATGTAGTGTGGCCTAACTTGTAGCAAGTCGAGCAGAAGAAGGCCCAGGATTCAGAACAAACTTGCTGCTGCCACCAGAGTTCATCTTCAATCTCGACACAGAACAAATTGACTGGGGGTTTAGACACATCCACCTCTATGAAAATCCGAGGTGAAAAGGGATGACATGTAGTGCGTGTCCACACATCCATACACAGAAATCGTCCAACGAGATTACCTATGACCCGAATGATAGCCGGATTCTGGAAGGGGAGCACAAGTCCAAGAAGAGTCACCCACAAAGCTACGCTTGGGGGATCACGATTTAACTGGAAATCAAAGCTCCACCGGAACTAGTAGAACCAAAAACCAGAAACAATTTGTGGCGCCATGACCCAGACCGAGATCAAATCATCCTCATTCCCAAATCGCACCAAAAAGTGTCAAGCATCAAGTAACCCTACAATATATCATTCATGGAGATTCCAAGAAGAGGAAACAAACCTTTCAAAAACATCGATAGGAGGACGAATCCTCCCAAACCGAACCACCAGCGTCAAATCCAGAAGAGCAGAGGCCTAATAAAGCTCTTGAGCTGAAATCGGAATCGAGGGCACACCGTTCTGGCACTGAGGGTCTTTCGGGCAAAGCATTATCTCAGGAAAAATAGAGGTATAATATTGCTCTGTTTTTAGGGGGATCCCATCTTCCACCCCTCCAATCCCAGGGAGGTCAAGCACCACCACATCCATCAATTACGGCGACGTCGTCTTCAATGGAGCTGAGAACCACCATCGCGAAAGAGAGAGAGATGGAGTAGCGACATCCTCCAATAAGTGAGAAAAGGGGGATTGTAATATTTTATGAATAAGTGATGTTCAGTCATTCATGTTAACTAAACTTAACGCTTTTCATTTCTATATTTTCACATATCCAAAATGGTTTAGGATATTAATTGAAAAAAAATTCAATCATACACTAGTTTAATCCTTTATTTGTAAAAATTGAAATTATATAAGTCTACAAATACTCCCCCTATATTCTTAGATACAATATTCATTTATAATATCTCTCTAAGTCATGAAAACCGTTTTTTCTAATAAATTAATCTTATTCTATCTTAGTAGGAATTTAGAAAAAAAAATTATATCCATATCATATATGGTATTCTATGAGTTTGAGGAATTTTTTTTATAATAATATAATTCCTTAAAATATTCCAATGATGGGTGGTGAATTTACATTCAATCATATTTTCACAAATATCTGGAAAATCATTTTTACACTTTCTAAATATCTAGTATGTTATATAATTTAATGATTATTAAACCATGTATATAACAAAACATCTCTATTTTTTCACAATAACTATTTTATTGAACCAAATCTATTTATAATATAATAAAATTGAGATGAATATACACATACTTTATATTGATTCATTTAGCCATGATAACATCTTTCACAATCACATATATTGTTGTAATAACTTTTGTTTCAAAAATCGAAGGAAAACTAAAATATCTATCAATTATTCCTTTTGACATTGAGTTCATTTATATTTACAACACATTATTTTTAGACTATTGGTAATTTAATTTATTTACAGAAATAGTTAGTGTATCTTGAAGATTACAAGGGAAATTACCTTTTAGTATGAGACTTCAAGAGTAATTGATGTCTTTTGGAGATAAATTAAAAAAATTATCTTCTATTCATATGTGATTAAATACTTATAATATTTTGGTTTTAATATTATTTATAAATTTTTTGAGGAATTTTAAGGATTTTAATTTGTTTAATGATCTATGTTGAACTTTAAATTTTAGAGATTGATGTCATTTTTCATCATATAATGGTTAATTAATTTTGGGGAATTTTATTATCTTATCTAAACCATTGTGGTTTTGGATTATTTTTCTAGATAATAGGCATATATTGTTATAATTTTTTGGATTTTTTTATATGTAGAAGTTGATACTAATGATTTAGGAAAGAAAATTTCATCATTAAAACTCGTCGTTAGGAAAAAAAGGATGAGTTTGTACAAAAGGATGAAACTCTACTTTTCAAGTAATTATATTTCCTAGAGTTACTTTTCAAAATGTTAAATTAATTCATAAACTATATGAAATGGTTATTAAAAAACATTTTCAGTTTAATTTTCTTACTAAGAAATCAATTACCTTTTCACCCACTAATGAGTTATGGTTTTGTGATTGTTAACATTATCAGGACCACGTTCTCTATCACTCTCCATCAGAACCTGATAGTTATTTTTCTCTTTTATTTCCAGTTTTTTTCTAAAAAATAACCCTATTTTTGTGTTATATCATCTTACCTTCTTACATAAATTTCTTTATTTTAAAGTATATTCTTCGTTATTCTGTTTTTTTATGTGGAATTTCAATAAAGCTATTTTGAGAATACAAACATTAGTTACTGAGCCCGAATTCAAAATTTCAAGGAAATAATTTTTAAAATGGGGTATAATATATCATCCCAAGTTTTTTAAAAGGAAAAACTATGTTCAATAGAATACTTGATACACCACATAGACATTAAGTGAACAACTAAATATTATGATATAAATGTTCTCTCATAAACTAGTCATTAGAATGGTGGGTATGAACAAGATTTACTAGATTATGAAAATATGTTTTACATAATATATTTAATTAGTTATTTTGTGACCAAGTAATTATAATGGAAAATAAAACTCCTTTTAAAATAAAAAAAAATTTAAAAAATTTATTTAATGTATAGAACTGTGTTTTATTCTAATAAATAAAAAATATATCATTCTTAATTTTATTTACTATATATATATGTATGTATCTATATATATATATATATATATATTCATTTTATCATTTAATACTTATATTATTTTTTTTCTTGACATGATACAAGAACTAATCCAATTTGATGTATAAAAGATGGATTTTTCTAAAAGGCAGTTTTCCCACATTTTGATCGTACACTTGTTTTAATTCTAGTTTTTGAAACATTTATGTGTAATATTGGAAAAAATATAATTATTATTTGAAATTTGAATATCAAAATTTATATTGGATTATTTTTCGATATTTTTATGATAATTTTCTTGTTTTGGTAAATAGTGAAAAAATAATCCATTTTAATTGAAAGTATTCATTTTATCTAATTAATCGATAGTGATAAATTCTATTTTTAATTAGTTTTAAATTAATATTTGATTCATTTTTATAATATGATCCATTTTATTTCATTATAATCAATTTAAAATTTTATTTGGATATAAAAAACTTTTATATCTTTTGAATATTTTCACTCCAAAAACATTATTTCTCATTCCCCCAATGGGAATAATTTTAAATTAATTTTATTAAATTCTATGTTTTTAATTTTGAAAAATGGATTCTATATATGGAATAATATGTTCCCAAATTACTAAATATTTCTCTTTTATTTTTAGAAAATATGAAATGTAACATTAGTAATTTTTATTATCACGGTTAAGGGAAAATCAGGTAATTACTGGTAAAATAATATTTTAAAATTAGCCTAATACTTTTCCAAATTATATTGGATTAGTTATAGTAAAAAATAATCACCATTGATCAAGTTTTATGAGATCTTAGAGCCACATGGATTATTTTAATTCATTTATTTTTTTTTTCTATGAAAAGTGAATTTTGTCATACTTTGGTTTTCAACAAGTGAAATATTTTTAATATGGGGATATATAGGGTATTTGTTTGAATATAAATAGTATTTTGAAATATAATATTTTTATCATCATCTTGGAAATATTATTTAAATTTTAATGATAGAAATAATTATCTTAAAGGCTTACATGATGATGATGCAGTAACTGGTTAATTAAAGAAAATATCATGTAAATGATTTTAAAATATTAAAATAAATATAATTTGATATATGTAATTTCATAATAAAATTTTAGGGATTAATTTTATATTTTATTCTATTTTTTGAGGAGTTTTTTATAATATGTCATTATGTTGTGATATTTTTAAAAATTCAAGTAATGAATAATGTCAAAATTGATATTACTGGTATTTTAAAATATAACATATATTTTTATATGAGATATTATTTATTAAAATAAGAAATTATTCCATCTAATTATAATAAACCTTAAAAATTAATCAATTAAACAATTTTTTCTGTCATTTTATATAAATTATATTTACCCTCAGTGTAAATTACATGATATCTTGGAAATAGTTTAAAGGGTTAAATAAGGGTTAAAAAAAGATAAGGATTCAAAAAATTAAAACCTATATAACATTAAATGGATTAATTTATTTTGACCCATAATAATTCTATCTTATTAATGGGTTAGTTTATAGATATTTTGAATATAAAATAAATTTATATTAATTTAATATTTTGATGAATTCAAATATTTTCCATCCCTTATTTTAAAAAATGGAAATTTTTCTTCTCTAATACTCACACTATAGAACATATTTGGTTCAAAATGTATTTACCCAAATACCTTACTAAAATCCATCTACATTTCCTACATCTCATATATTATATAAAACACTCACCTTAGCGGTGTTAATGTTTTAATCAATAGAGATTGTCTAAAGAAAAAGTATTGTTTTAATATAGTGATTTTTTTTGTATCATCTTACACATCCTTAAAATCTTCTTCTATAATGATGAAATAATAAATAAATTATCCTCCATATAATTATATTTTTATATGTTAATATCGACACCTAAATCTATCTCTACTTCCATCAAATGTGAATATAATTAATCAATTTAGTGTGTGGAGGACTTCCGCCTCACAAACCATTGAAATTTATTTTCCTTCACCTTCTCTCAAGACTAGTAATAATTAAAACATTAATATTAATATATGATATTTATGATATATTTATTATAATTAAATAGTAATTTATATATATCATTTAAGTTCATACCTTTCCATGCACACAAAAAGGATAATATAGTTTGTGTATACATGTGAACTATAACATCCGTGAAACGATGTGATTATTTTTTTCATCATCACATCACATGGTTGATATATATATAAAAGTATATTTAAATTATTAATATGAAATTAATGATATTAATATAATTTTTTAATGATAAACTAATACTTACCTTCATTCCACAATAATCATTGAAAAAAGAAAACGTTACTCATACGTATGTATGACTTGTTGTCTCCAGGATGGTAACATAATTAATTTTTTCTAACAATAATTAATGGAATTGTTTAAAAGATTAATTTATGTATAAAAATTATAATAATTTCGTGAATATAATTCTTTATATGATAGACTAGTGACTACTTTGACTATTGAAACCATACCAAATTCATTTTCAACTCGAGTACTAAATATCGAAAAAATATATGACTTGAACCTAAATAATTAAGTAGTTTTTATAACATGATAATAAGTGATATAAAAATATTATTAAAGTTTAAAAAATTTATCACGTAGCTAATTAATTAAACAATGTTTATTATTTAGGAATATAAAGATAGTACGTGGTGATTCAGACTCAAGTTAAGGGACTTCGTCTCAATCCCCTTTTAAATGAGTTGTATTTTGATGTTTTACAACTACCTAATTTTGTTAGGTTATATACATCCCCTTTAAAATTTTAGGAAATTATTTATTCTCTAGTTATTTATGGTTTTTTTATTTTTTTCATAGGGAATATGACTAAAATAATTTAATGTTGTATGGGACACTATCATTTACAAATCACCTTTAGTTTTTTTAAAGATCTAATTTCAATATATTTTCCTCCATATAATTATTATTTATATTATGTTATATTTTTATATAATAAATGAATTATAAAATATATTTTAGTTCTATTATTTTATTTCATTCAAAGGTTTTTAAAAAGAAATCATTTTATGTATTATATATGGAACATTTTCTATCTTTATAAAGGACAAAATGAATTTTTTTAACATATATGGTGACAAAAAATTCTCCACCACCATGAACATTACATGATATATAGAATCATATACAAGACATCATATTTTTAAAAAAAAAATAAACACCATTATTCTCTTTTCTATGGATTTTTTTTAAATAAGTGGTATTGTAAATGGATTTATTGTTTCAAAAACATGTGAGCGGAAATGAATTTTTAATTATGACATATGGGAAATTGAAATATTTTATGTGTTGTGATTATATAATGGTACTAGTAAATTTGATAGGTGATTATGTTGTAAACCAATAATGGGTTGTCCCATGATAAACTAAATATGAGTAGTTCCATGATTTCCCTCCAATTCATTGGGTATGGAAGTCGACCATATGGTTATTCTAATTGTAAGAGTGACATGTCTAGAAGTCCACCTCATTGTTATTCAATTTGAGTATAATTATATCCCAAGTTACATACGTATCTTTTATATTATGACTTATTTATTTTCCTATTAAAAAAATTATTTTAAACATGCAATATAATCATATATTCTGAAATGATGATCCCTTTTTCAATGTAAAATTATATGTTTTATGGAAATGTTTTATGGGGTTTCCATAGACTAATGTTTTTATATCTTTTAAGTCAATTATTTTGATTTTGTGCTCATCAAAAGATTTAAAAAATCCCAGGGTTTAATGAAAATTTTGGACAAGGATGAGATCAAGGGAAAATTGTGAAGATATATCACCATAAGAAATCAAGTTTTATTTTAAATATTTTTGGCCTATGAAAAAAATGGATAATGAGTATAAGTTTCCACTTGTAATGTAGGGGTTTAATATATAATAATTTTACCCAATTCTCTAAAACACTAAAACAAAAATATATTTTTGAAAATAATTTGATTTATTGATTTAAAATAACAATATTAAGTAATTTTAAATATTGGTTCCTTAAAAACATGTCTCAAATAATCATAATTGAGACGAAGAAGACTCTTATTTCATTATAAACCTTTGGGAGAAAAAACCCATTGAATTATATGAATTCAAATGAAAAAATAAATATCATTAAAAATTATAGTATAAAAATAAAAATTATTAATGTCTAATTGTATAAATAATTATATATAAAACATTGTGTATAATAATAAATATGTCTCATGGGGTGGAAATTCGAGATAAGAAACACTTACCTTATTTCTATCTTAGTCAAAATGCACTCTAACTTTTAATTTGATAAAATTAACTAACTTAAACACCCATTAAAGAACATTTTTAATATATAAAACCATTAAATACATCATTTATAATTATTCTCTACATTTATAAGAGATTGTTATTATCCATTTTTTTATATCGTGTTTGTGTAATCTTGATAGTTTGAAACTAGTTTTATAATAGTGGTGTGGTTCTTTATTCTTATAAAAAATATAATCATTACAGGATTAATTATGGTACAATAATTTATGTTTTAAAATTATTTATAATTTTATAATTTCCTTATATGATATTTTTAGTCACAATATTTAAAGATAAAATTGGCGATGAGCATGTTTTGGTAATTTTTCACAAACAGATATTGGTATCTTAACTAATGGTTTTAATTTTAAATTTACATTAATATTATTAAAGTAAAATCACTATTGGATTATTTATATCATATATTACTATAAATTAAATCCCCATACTTATCCATGGTTTAAATTTATATTATTGTTAAGTAAGTTGTTAAACCCACCCAAATAAGAACATACCAAAATTAATGGATGATTATTAAGTGGTTTATTTTTTATATCATTATATAAAAATGATCTTTTTTACTGTTTATTGTTGTGACTTATATGAATTTAAAATAATTATAATAAAAATATAACCTATATGTTGGTATTTCATAGTTTGAAGAAATAATTTTTTCTCAGAGAACACTCTTTTGGATTGTTTAATATACCAATATTTTTTATCGATCATATTGTTTATAGGTTGTCCAAAATTTTAGCACAGTATTAAAATTTTCATAAAAACATAATTTATTCATTAAAACATTTTTTATGAACATCCATGTAGGTTAGTGTTGAAAAGGAATATGAAAATCATTCATTCTATGGAGGTTGTAGTTCCCACGTACTCATGGTTAATGATTTAATTTCTCATTGAACGGTTCAAATATATCATATGTTTTATAACACCAATATATATAATATGTCATATATATAATATTTATTTACTAAATTCAACATTTTTACCATCCTTGTGAGTTGGTTAGGGAAAATTATAAAAAAAGTCACTTCAGGGAGGTGGTAATCCGCACACATGAATGATTATAATTCTTGTATTTCTTAAAGGAAAATGGGAAATACGGTCAATAGTTATTCAAATAGAAGAATAAACAACCATATAAAATATAAAATAATTTTATTCTATAGTAATTATTAAATTATTTTTTAATAATTAAAATCTAAAAGAAAATAAATTAATTGAAATTAGTAATCACTTTAACAACTCTGACTTTCCCTTGAAGTAATCCATAGAAAGGGTGGGATTAGTAAAATCTATTTGGAACAGAAGATTAATAGGGAGATATAGAATTATATGGAAATTAATAATAGAATAATTTTATATTCAATATAATTTTTGATATTTTTTAATGGGTTGTGAGATGCCTCTTTTATAATAGGCTAGAATGGAATTTTTGTAAAAATTTCAACATAACATAATGAGATAAAATGTTTCAAATTTCATGTGGCTAAAAATATGTAAAATAATGGAGCTAAGGATTATATAAGGTCTATAATATCTCAATCACTCAATTTTAGACATGTTTTTAACAAGATTGAATTTCTTTAACTCTAGAATTATTACTTTTATGATTTTATGTTCTAGTGTAGTAACTATTTTCCCCAAGTAAATCCTTTTGTATGCCTAAAATAAAATGTACATTAATAAATATATTTTACCTAGTGATAAAAAATATGAAATAAATTTTACAATATAAAATTTATATATGTAAGAAAAATCAATTTTAACATTAGCGTATGTAAGGTGAAAAATGAGTTGTTAGCAAAAGTGTATTTTTTACGCATGAAATGTTTGTGTTGGGTAAAATTATCAATGTATTTTTTTCAGGATAAAAATAGAATTATTATAAAAAAATTGATTATTTTATATAACACGAAATCCATTTTTGTGATGAAATATTTATTTAAAATAAAATACCATAGACGATTTCTTTTATTAGAAAATAATTCTTAAATTCATAGAGTGTAAATAATTTTTTTTATAAATTAAAATTATGTTAAAAAATTAATATTTTTACACTTTAATTACATATTTTATCATTTAAAAAGTTTTATAGACATATATCAATTACTTATATAATGATAAAGTTGTAAAAGTTGTAGTTTTCATAAAAAATCTATTTTTCACTATTCAACTAAAAATAAAGTATTTAAAAAATCCTAAAAGATACACTTATGATGATATTGAAATGATGAATATAAAATATAATTTTATTATAACTAATTAAAATTTTAAAATTTGAAAATAATTTCATAATTATATATTGAATGTTGTTTTCATAAGAAAATAACATTTTAAAAAATATTAACTGTTCATATTACTATTTCCTAAAAATAAGTAAAAACTATGATTTTAATATATTATTCATTTAGAAAATTTATATTATCTATAATATATTTAGTATCTTAAAAACAATGTGCATAAAATCCAATTTTAAAAGGGTTATATTTTAAAATGTAAATGAAACTAATTGGTTACTTAGTTTTCCTAATTTAATTTTAATTGATCCCTTAGTATTATTAGTGACCTAAATTTTTATTTCTATATATATTTAATAATTATATAATATTCATTATTTCATACCAATTCAATGGATAAATTTCAATGGGTATATAATATATTTTGGTTCATTGTTGTTCGGTGTTGCATGTGACGAATTTTATTAAACACATTAGGTTTTAAAGGAAAATATAATAATATATCATAGGGTGTTATGTTTCCTTAAAAAGGTCCAAAAAAATAATATAACTATTTATAATATATATCTACCTAGAAAAACTAAACTATTTTAAGATAATGTGATATTCACTTTATTACGGTAACTAATGTAACTATTTAAATTTTTCTTTACCACTATACCCTAAACTCGTTTATGATAAATTGAAATTTACTTTCTTTACAGAACTAAATATAAATATTTTTATATTTTTACTATTATACACTACACTCTTTTAGGATAAATTTTAATTCACTTTATAATCATATCTAGAATTAACCTTATGGAAATAGTGATATTCAATTTTCATGGTAACTAAATTTAACTCTTTACATTTTTCTTTAGCATTAAAAATCCAGAACTCTTTTAATAAATTAAGTAAAAACAAATTAGTACTTTACTAGTATAATATTTTAGTGAAAGGAAGATTTGAGGGTCGGGTTATTCCAGGCCCCCCCTATATTTATTAGTAAAGAAAAGGAGACACAGCAGACAAGGGGGTGGGGTCAAACGACCCACACCTGAAAACCCCTTACACCACACGCAAAAGAAAAGAAAAATAAAAAGGACACATAAAATGAAAAAAGAAAGATAAAAAAATAAAAACCAACAGTATCTCCCAGCCAACCCGCAACCAGCATCCCTCACAGGGTCTAACAGCCATCTCCACCATCATCATCATAATCTGCACTAGGGGGGTCTCCCTCAGCACCATAGCTAAAGGCCGCATCAGTGTCTACTGACTCCCATTCTGAAGAATCATACTGCTTAAAAAAGTTGGTGTATTATTCCCTTAACTTCACCTGCTCCATATTCAACTGCTTTTTAGCAGACCTCCCCACCTTACCAGAGAAGTTCTTTGAAGCCATGCTGGAAGCCCTCGTAGAAACCGTTCTTGGAATGGAAGAGTAGTCCTTCCTCGGCCTCCTTACTTTCAGAGCAGTAGTGAAAAGATCACCATGATTCACCTGGACAGGTATAACAGAGTCCTCCTGGTTGAGAAAGCAATAGGTGGGAGGTGTAAAACACTCCCTGGACAGCCCCCCAACAAAATTCTCTTTCCCAGTGAGTATAGACATGTCCATTAAAATCTGGGCCATGTTGGATTTGATCCTAGAGCCATCATCCGAGCCACTGTCCTAGAGCATCGAGGATTCCATTCCCTCATGCAAAAGAGAAGTCTGAAAAGATAGGTCTTTCAGAACCAAATGATTGTCTTTCTCATCCACACTGTCCCTAATCATCCCATATTCAACAAAATTAACATCATTTTATCTTAATGAAATGAGCACCTCCGAAGTGTCACTGTGATCGGAATAGGTTCTTCTGAAGCGTTCATCAAACACCTGGTGAGGATACCCCCATTACCCTCATCATGGGCAGCATTCACACCATTCTCAGTCTTCAGATCGGCCCTCACCTTATTCTCTCGTTCGCCGGTATTATCAAAGATCCCAAAAGTGCTCAAAATCATCTCAGCATCACTAGAAAAGTGCTCCACACTCCCTCCCCCTACCCAGTAGAAGGCACATTATCCAGCACCTGAGAAGGAGGCTTTGCGCTCCCAGCATCAGCCACCATATGGTTTTGGTACACGCTCCCTCCACTATGCCCAGCAGCATCGGCATGCACCTTATTCTGTATCTATTTGGCAGACATCTCACCTCTCACATTGTCCAGGGGCCACTGCACCTCCTCCTCAAGCTCCAGCACAGCAGAGGCCTCTATGCCAAGAGAATTTCTAGCATTCTGAAACTACAGATCACACCTCAAGCGCTTCCAGATATCATGTACCATGGGTTCTGGTTGGAACTGGATGTTAATTTTCCCAACCGCAATCGGAGGTCTAGAATGAACAATCTGTGAGTTTAGTGGTCCAAAACCCAAACCAGGAGCGGATCCCACCCCCTCAGCAAGAGTCCTATCACTCCCAGTTGAAAAATCTATAGCAACCTCTATGGAATAGATCTCGACCCGGGCCTGACCCCCTCCATCAACCTACATCAAAACATCCTCAACCGTGATAGCCTCCTATTTCTCAGAAGAAAGATGATTCGTAGGGTATTCATCCACACTAGTATCTAGAGCCAAAACATTCATATTGGGTGAGCCCCTGGCCACTATCTTAGAAAATAATGATGGAGCCACAATAGACGGCCCAAGAACAGAGGGGCCGCTTCCACGTCGGCACACAGATGCAGTGTGGCCTAACTTGCAGCAAGTTGAGCAGAAGAAGACCCAGGATTCAAAACAAACTTGTTGCTGCCACCGGAGTTCTTCTTCAATCTCGACACAGACCAAATTGACCGAGGGTTTGGACACATCCACCTCTATGAAAATCTGAGGCGCAAAGGGATGACATGCAGTGCTCGTACGCACATCCATACACAGAAATCGTCCATCGAGATTACCTATGACCTGAAGGATAGTCGGATTCTGTAAGGGGAGCTCAAGTCCAGGAAGAGTCACCCACAAAGCCGCGCTTAGGGGATCATGATTTATGTAGAAATCAAATCTCCACTGGAACAAGTAGAACTAAAAACTGGATACAATACGTGGTGTCATGACCCAGACCGAGATCAAATCATCCTCATTCCCAAATTGTATCAAAAAGTGTCGAGCATCAAGTAACCCTACAATATCTCTTTCAAGGAGATTCCAAGAAGAGGAAAAAAACATTTCAAAAACATCGATAGGAGGCCGAATCCTCCCAAACCGAACCACCAGCATCAAATCCGGAAGAGCAGTGGCTGAAGAAAGCTCTTGAGCAGAAATCAAAATCGAGGGCACACCGTTCTGGCACTGAGGGAATTTCGGGCAAAGCACTATCTCAGGAAAAATAGGGGGAAACTACTGCTCTACTTTTAAAGGGATCCTATCGTCCGCCCCTCCAATCCTATGGAGGGGCAGCACCACCGCATCCATCAATTATGGCGATGTCATCTTCAAGGGAGTCGAGAATCGCTATCGCAAAAGAGAGAGAGATGGAGTAGTGCCATCCTCCAATCCGTGAGAAAAGGGCGGATCATAATATTTTAGGAATAAGTGATGTTCAGTCATTCAGGTTAACTAAACTTAACTATTTTCATTTCTATATTTTCACATATCATTAATGGTTTAGGATATTAATTGAAAAAAATTCAATCATACACTAGTTTAATCCTTTATTTATTAACATTGAAATTATATAAGTCTACAAATACTCCCCCTATCTTCTTAGATACAATATTCATTTAGAATATCTCTCTAAGGCAAGAAAACCCTTTTTTCGAATAAATTAATATTATTCTCTCTTAGTAGGAATTTAGAAAAAAAATTGTATCCATTTCATATATGGTATTCTATGAGTTTGAGGAATATTTTTTATAATAATATAATTCATTAAAATGTTCCTATGATGGATGGTGAATTTACATTCAATCATATTTTCACAAATATCTAGAAAATCATTTTTAGACTTTTTAAATTTCTAGTATGTTATATAATTTGATGAATATTAAACCATGTATATAACAAAACATCTCTATTTTTTCACAATAACTATTTTCATTTAACCAAATCTATTTATAATATAATAAAATTGAGATGAAGATACATCCTTTATATTGATTCATTTAATCATTATAACATCTTTCACAATCATAAATATTGTTGTAAAAACTTTTGTTTCAAAAATTGAAGGAAAACAAAAATATCTATCAATTATTCCGTTTGACATTGAGTTCATTTATATTTACAACACATTATTTTTAGACTATTGGTTATTAAAGTTATTTATATAAATAGTCAGTGTATTGTGAATATTACAAGGGAAATTACCTTTTAGTATGATAATTCAAGATTAATTGATTTTATTTGGAGATAAATAAAAAAAATTATCTTCTATTCATATGTAATTAAATCATTATAATTTTTGGGTTTTAATATTATTTATAAATTTTTTGAGGAATTTTAAGGATTTTAATTTGTTTAATGATCTATGTTGAACATTAAATTTTAGAGATTGATGTCATTTTTCATCATATAATGCTTTATTAATTTTGGGGAATTTTATTATCTTATCTAAACCATTGTGGTTTTGGATTATTTTTCTAGATAATAGGAATATATTGATATAATTTTTTGGATTTTTTTATATGTAGAAGTTGATACAAATGATTTAGGAAAGAAAAAATCATCTTTAAAACTCGTCGTTAGGTAAAAAAAGGATGAGTTTGTACAAAATGATGAAACTCTACTTTTCATGTAATTATATTTCCTAGAGTTACTTTTCCAAATATTAAATTAATTAAAGAACTATATGAAATGGTTATGAAAAAACATTATCTGCTTAATTTTCTTACTAAGAAATCAATGACCTTTTCACCCACTAATGATTTCTGGTTTTGTGATTGTTAACATTATCAGGACCCTGTTCTCTATCACTCTCAATCAGAATCTGATAGTTATTGTTCTCTTTTATTTCATGTTTTTTCTAAAAAATAACCATATTTTTGTGTTATATCCTCTTACCTTCTTATATAAATTTCTTTATTTTAAAGAAGAAGCTTCGTTAATCAGTTTTTTGATGTGGAATTTCAATAAAGGTATTTTGAGAAGTAAAACATTAGTTACTGAGACCGAATTTAAAATTTCAGGGATATAATTTCCAAAATGGGGTATAATATATCATCCCATGTTTTTTAAAAGGAAAAACTAGGTTCAATAGGATACTTGATACACCGCATCGACTTTAAGTGAACAAATAAATATTATGATATAAATATTCTCTCATAAACTAGTCATTAGAATGGTGCGTATGAAAAAGATTTACTATATTATGAAAATATGTTTTACATATTATATTTAATTAGTTATTTTTTGACCAAGTAATTATAATGGAAAATAAAACTCCTTTTAATATAAAAGTAATTTTTTTTAAAAAATTATTGAATGTGTAGAACTCTGTTTTATACTAATAAATAAAAAATATATCTTTCTTAATTTTATTTAGTATATATATATATGTATCTATCTATATATATATATATATATTCATTTTATCATTTAAAACTTATATTATTTTTTTTCTTGACATGATACAAGAACTAATCCAATTTGATGTATAAAAGATGGATTTTTCTAAAAGCCAGTTTTCCCACCTTTTGATGGTACACTTATTTTAAATCTAGTTTGTGAAATTTTATAAGTTATATTTGAAAAAATATAATTATTATCTGAAATTTGAATATCTAAATTTACATTGGATTATTTTGCAATATTTTTATGATTTTTTTCTTGTTTTGGTAAATAGTGAAGAAATATTCCATTTTAATTGAAAGTATTCATTTTATCTATATAATTGATATTGAAAAATTCTATTTTTAATTAGTTTTAAATTAATATTTGATTAATTTTTATAATTTAAACCATTTTATTTCATTATAATCAATTTCACATTTAATTTGGATATAAAAACTTTTCAATCTTTTGAATGTTTTCACTCTAAAAACATTGTTTCTCAATCCCCCAATGGGAATAATTTTAAATTAATTTTATTAAATTATATGTTTTTAATTTTGAAAAATGGATTCTATATTTGGATTAATATGTTCCCAAATTATTAAATATTTCTCTTTTATTTTTAGACAATGTGAAATGTAACATTAGTAATTTTTATTATCATGGTTAAGGGAAAATCAGGTAATTACTAGTAAAATAATATTTTAAAATTAGCCTAATACTTTTCCAAATTATATAGGATTAGTTATAGGTAACAATAATCAACATTGATCAAGTTTTATGAGATCTTTTAGCCACATGGATTATTTTAATCCATTTATTTTTTTTGTTCTAAGAAAAGTGAATTTTGTCATACTTTGGTTTTCAACAAGTGAAATATTTTTAATATGTGGATATATAGGTTATTTGTTTGACTATAAATAGTATTTTGATATATAATATTTTTATCATAATCTTGGAAATATGTTTTAAATTTTAATGATAGAAATGATTATCTTAAAGGCTTACATGATGATGATCCAGTAACTAGTTAATTACAGAAAATATCATGTAAATGATTTTAAAAATATTAAAATAAATATAATTTGATATATGTAATGTCATAATAAACTTCTAGGGATTAATTTTATATTTTATTGTAGTTTTTTGGGAGTTTTTTATAATATATCATTATGTTAAGATTTTTTAAAAAATTCAAGTAATGAATAACGTCAAAATTAACATTACAGGTATTTTAAAATATAACATATATTGTTATATGAGATAATATTTATTAAAATAAGAAATTATTCCAACTAATTATAATAAAGCATAAAATTTAACCAATTAATCAATTTTTTCTGTCATTTTATAGAAATTAAATTTACCCTCAGTGTAAATTACATGATATCTTGGAAAGAGTTAAAAGGGTTAAATAAGGGTTAAAAAAAGATAAGGATTAAAAAAATTAAAACCTATATAACATTAATTGGATTAATTTATTTTGACCAATAATAATTCTATCATATAAAGGTGTCAGTTTATAGATATTTTGTATATAAAATTAATTTATATTAATTTAATATTTTGAAGAATTCAAATATTGCCCTCCCTTATCATAAAAAAGGGAACTTTTTCTTCTCTAATACTCACAATTTAGAACATATTTTGTTCAAAAATTATTTACCCAAATACCATACTAAAATCCATCTACATTTCCTAGATCTATTATATTATATAAAACACTCACCTTAGTGGTGTTAAGGTTTTAATCAATGGAGATTATCTCAAGAAAAAGTATTGTTTTAATATAGTGATTTATTTTGTATCATCTTACACATCCTTAAAATCTTATTCTATAATGATGAAATAATAAATAAATTATCCTCCATATAATGATATTTTTTTAAGTTAATATCAAAACCTAAATCTATCTCTACTTCCATCAAATGTGAATATAATTAATCAATCAAGTGTATGGCAAACTTCCGCCTCACAAACCATTGAAATCTTTTTTCCATCACCATCTCTCAAGACTAGTAATAATTAAAACATTAATATTAATATATGATATTTATGATATATTTATCATAATTAAATAGTTATTTATATATATCATTTATGTTAATACCTTTCCGTGCACACAAAAAGTATAATATAGTTTGTGCATACATGTTAACTATAACCTCCGTGAAATGATGTGATTATTTTTTCATCATCACATCAGATGGATGATATATATATATATAAGTATATTTAAATTATTAATATGAAATTAATGATATTAATATAATTTTTTAAAGATAAACTAATACTTACCTTCATTCACACAATAATAATTGAAAAAAGAAAACGTTACTCATTCATATGTATGACTTGTTGTCTTCAGGATGGTAACATAAATAATTTTTACTAACAATAATTAGTGTAATTATTTAAAAGTTTAATTGATGTATAAAAATTTTAATAATTTCGTGAATATTAATCATTATATGATAGGCTAGTGACTACTTTGACTATTGAAACCATACCAAATTCATTTTCAACTCGAGTACCGAAATATCGGAAAAATATACGACTTGAACCTAAATAATTATGTAGTTTTTATAACATGAAAATAAGTGATATAAAAAGATTATTAAAAATTAAAAAATTTATCACGTAGCTAATTAATTAAACAATTTTTATAATTTAGGAATATAAAGATAGTACGTGATGATTCAGACTCAAGGTAAGGGACTCCGTCTCAATCCCCTTTTAAATGAGTTGTATTTTGATGTTTTACACTTACCTAATTTTGTTAGGTTATATACATCCCCTTTGAAATTTCAGGAATTTATTTATTCTCTAGTTATTTATGGTTTTTTTTTATTTTTTTCATAGCTAATATGACTAAAATAATTTAATGTTGAATGGGACACTATGATTTACCAATCACCTTTAGATTTTTTTAAAGATCTAATTTCATGATATTTTCCACCATATAATTTTTATTGATATTATGTTATATTTTTATATAATAAATGAATTATAAAATATATTTTAGTCCTATTATTTTATTTCATTCAAAGGTATTGAAAAATAAATCATTTTATGTATTATATATGGAACATTTTTTTCTTTATAAAGGAAAAAAATGAATTTTTTAGCATATACGGTGACAACAATTTCTCCACCACCACGACCATTACATGATATGTGGAATTATATACAAGACATCATATTTTTAAAAAAAATAAACACCATTACTCTCTTTTCAATGTATTTTTTTAAATAATTGGTATTGTAAATTGATTGATTATTTCAAAAACTTGCGAGCGGAAATGAATTTTTAATTATGACATATTGAAAATTGAAATATTTTATGTGTTGTGTGTTGTGATTATATAATGGTACTAGTACATTTGATAGGTGTTTATGTTGAAACCAATAATGGGTTGTCCCGTGATAAAATGAATATGAGTAGTTCCATGATAGCCCTCCAATGCATTGGGCATGGAAGTCGACCATATGGTTATTCTAATTGTAAGAGTGAAATGTATGGAAGTACACCACATGGTTATTCAATTTGATTATAATTATATCCCAAGTTAGATATGTATATTTTATATTATATCTTATTTGTTTTCCTATTAAAAAAATTATTTTAAACATGCAATATAATCATATTTTCTAAAATGATGATCCCCTTTTCAATGTAAAATTATATGTTTTAGTGAAATGTTTTATGGGTTTTCCATAGACTAATGTTTTTATATCTTTTATTACAATTATTGGGATTTTGTGCTCATCAAAAGATTTAAAAAAATCCCAAAGTTTAATGAAAATTTTGGACAAGGATGAGATCAATGGAAAGATGAGAAGATATATCACCATAATAAATCAAGTTTTATTTTTAATATTTTTGATCTATGAAAAAAAATGGATACAGACTATAAGTGTCCACTTGTAATGTAGGGGTTTACTATATAAGAATTTTACCTAATTTTCTAAAACATTAAAATAAAAATATATTTGTGAAAATAATGTGATTTACTGATTTAAAATAACAATATTAAGTAATTTTAAATATTGGTTCCTTAAAAACATGTCTCAAATAATCATAATTGAGACGAAGAAGACTCTTATTTCATTAGACAACTTTTAGAGAAAAAACCCATTGAATTATATGAATTAAAATGAAAAAATAAATATCATTAAAAATTAGACTATAAAAATAAAAATTATTAATGTTTAATTATATAAATAATTATATGTATAACATGGTGTATATAAGAAATATGTCTCATTGGGTGGAAATTTGAGATAAGAAACCCTTACCTTATATCTATCTTAGTCAAAATGCACTCTAACATTTAATTTGATAAAATTAACTAACTTAAACACCCATTGAAGAACATTTGTAATATATAAACCATTAAAAACATCATTTATAATTAATCTCTACATTTATAAGATTTAGTTATTATCGATTTTTTATATCATGTTTGTGTAATCTTGATAGTTTGAAACAAGTTTTATAATTGGGGTGTAGTTCTTTATTCTTATTAAAAATATAATCATTACAGGATAAATGATGGTAATTTAATTTATGTTTTAAAATTATTTATAATTTTATAATTTCATTATATGAGTTTTTTAGTCACAATATTTAAAGATAAAATTGGCGATGAGCATGTTTTGGTGATTTTTCACAAACATATATTGGTATCTTAACTAATGGTTTTAATTTTAAATTTACATTTATATTACTAAAGTAAAATCAATATTGGAATATTTATATCATATATTACTATAAATTAAATCCCCATATTTATCCAAGGTTTAAATTTATATTATTGTTAAGTAAGTTGTTAAACCCACCCAATTAAAAACATACCAAAATTAATGGATGTTTATTAAGTGATTTATTTTTTATATCATTATATAAAAATGATATTTTTTAGTGTTTATTGTTGAGAATAATAAGAATTTAAAATAATTATAATAAAAATATAACCTATATGATGGTATTTCATAGTATGAATAAATAATTTTTTCTCAGAGAACACTCTTTTGGATTGTTTAATATACCAATACTTTTTATCAATCATATTGTTTATAGGTTGTCCAAATTTTTAGCACAGAATTAATATTTTCATAAAAAGATAATTTATTCATTAAAATAATTTTGATGACCATCCATGTAGTTTAGTGATGAAAAGGAATATGAAAATCAATCGTTCTATGGAGGTTGTAGTCCCTACATACTCATGGTTAATGATTTAATTTTTCATTGAACGGTAGAAATATATCATATGTTTTATAACCCCAATATATATAATATGGTATATATATAATATTTATTTACTAAATTCAACATTATTACCATCCTTGTGAGTTGGTTAGTGAAAATTAAAGAAAAAGTCACTTCATGGAGGTGGTAATCCACACACATGAATGATTATAATTCTTGTTTTTCTTAAGGGAAAATGGGAAATACGGTCAATAGTTATTCCAATAGAAGAATAAACAACCATATAAAATATAAAATAATTTTATTCTATTGTAATTATAAAATTATTTTTTAACAATTAAAATTGAAAAGAAAATAAATTAATTGAAATTAGTAATCACTTTAGAAACTCAGACATTCTCTTGAAGTAATCCATGGAAAGGGTGGGATTAGTAAAATCTATTTGGAACAGAAGATTAATAGGGTGATATAGAATTATACAGAAATTAATAATAGGATAATTTTATATTCAATATAATTTTTGATATGTTTTTAATGGGTTGTGAGATGCCTCTTTTATAAGTGGCTAGAATGAAATTTTTTTAAATATTTCAACATAATATAATGAGATTAAATGTTTCAAATTTCATGTGGCTAAAAATATGTAAAATAATAGAGTTAAGGATTATATAAGGTCTATAATATCTCAATCAGTCAATTTTAGACATGTTTTTAACAAGCATGAATCTCTTTAACTCTAGAATTATTACTTTTATGATTTTATGTTCTAGTGTAGTAACTATTTTTCTCTAAGTAAATCTTTTTGTATGCCTAAAATAAAATATACTTTACTAAATATATTTTACCTAGTGATTAAAAATATGAAATAAATTTTACAATATAAAATTTATATAAGTAAGAAAAATAAATTTTAACATTAGCGTATGTAAGGTGTAAAATGAGTTTTTAGCAAAAGTGTATTTTTTAGGAATTAAATGTTTGTGTTGGGTAAAATTATCAATGTATTTTTTCAAGGATAAAAATCTAATTATTATAAAAAATTTGATTATTTTATATAACATGAAATCCATTTTTTGAGGAAATATTTATTTAAAATAAAAGACCATATACGATTTTTTTTATGAGAAAATATTTCTTAAATTCATAAAGTGTAAATAATTGGTTTTATAAATTAAAATTATTTTTAAAATTTAATTTTTTTACACTTTAATTACATATTTTATCATTTAAAATGTTTTATAGACTTATATAAATTACTTATATAAGGATAATGTTGTAAAAGTTGTAGTTTTCATAAAAAATCTATTTTTCACTATTCAACGAAAAATACAGTATTTAAAAAATCATAAAAGATACACTTAATATGATATTGAAATGATGAATATAACATATATTTTCTTATAACAAATTAGAAATTTAAAATTTGAAAATAATTTCATAATTATATATTGAATGTTGTTTTCATAAGAAAATAACATTTAAAAAAATATTAACTATTCATATTATTATTTCGTAAAAATAAGTAATAACTATGATTTTAATATATAATTCATTTAGACTATTTATATTATCCATAATATATTTAGTATCTTAAAAACAATGTGCATAAAATCCAATTTTAGAAGCGTTATATTTTAAAATTTAAATGAGACTAATTGGTTACTTAGTTTTTCTAATTTATTTTTCATTGATCCCTTAGTATTATTAGTGATATAAATTTTTATTTCTATATATATTTAATAATTATAAATTATACATTATTTCATACCAATTCAATGGATAAATTTCAATTTTTATATAATATATTTTGGTTCATTGTTGTTCGATGTTGCATGTGACGAAATTTATTAAACACATTAGGTTTTAAAAGAAAATATAATTTTATATCATAGGGTGTTATGTTTCCTTATAAATGTCCAAAAAATAATATAACTATTTATAATAAATATCTACCTAGAAAAACTAAACTATATTAAGATAATGTGATATTCACTTTATTACGGTAACTAATATAACTATTTATATTTTTCTTTACCACTATACCCTAAACTCATTTATGATAAATTGAAATTTACATTTTTTCCGGAACTAAATATAAATATTTTTATATTTTTACTATTATACACTACACTCTTTTAGGATAAATTTTAATGCAGTTTATAATCTTATCTAGAATTAACCTTATGGAAATAGTGATATTTAATTTTCATGGTAACTAAATTTAACTCTTTACATTTTCCTTTAGCATTAAAAATCCAGAACTCTTTTAATAAATTATGTAAAAACAAATTAGTACTTTACAAGTATAATATTTTAGGGAAAGGAAGATTCGAGGGTCGGGATATTCCCAACCCCCATGATTTATTAGTAAAGAAAAGGAGACACAACAGACAAGGGGGGAGGGGTCAAACGACCCACACCCAAAAAGCCCTTACACCACACGCAAAAGAAAAGAAAAATAAAAAGGACATAAAAAATGTGAAAATAAAGATAAACAAAATCAAAACCAACAGCATTTCCCAGCCAACCCGCAGCCAGCATCCATCACAGGGTCCACCAGCCATCTCCACCATCATCATCATAATCTGCACCAGGGGGGTCTCCCTCAGGACCATAGCCAGAGGCTGCATCAGTGTCTACTGACTCCCATTCTGAGGAATCAAACTGCTTCAAAATGTTGGTGTATTATTCCCTTAACTTCACTTTCTCTACATTCAACTACTTTTTAGCAGACCTCCCCACCTTACCAGAGGAGTGCTTCGAAGCCTTGCTGGAAGCCCTCATAGAAACCGTTCTTAGAATGGAGGAGTAGTCCTTCCTTGGCCTCCTTAATTTCAGAGTAGCAGTGCAAAGACCACCATGATTCACCTGGATAGGTATAACAGAGTCCACCTGGTTGAGAAAGCAATAGGTGGGAGGTGGAAAACACTCCCTAGACAGGCCGCCAGCAAAATTCTCTTTCCAAGCGAGTATGACCTTGTCCTTTCGAATCTGGGCAATGTTGGATTTGATCCTAGAGCCATCATCCGAGCCACTCTCCTAGAGCATCGAGGATTCTATTCCCTCCTGCAAAAGAAAAGGGTCCAAAGCCAGGTCTTTCAGAACCAAATGTTTGGAGTTCTCATCCACACTGTCCCTAATCATCCCATATTCAATAAAATTAACATCATTTTCTCTGAAGGAAATGAGAACCTTCGAAGCGTCACTGTGATCGGAATAGGTTATTCTGAAGCATTCATCAAAGACCTAGTGAAGATACCCCCATTAACCTCAACCTGTGCAGCATTCACACTATTCTCTGTCTTCAGATCGGCCCTTGCCTTATGCTCTCGTTCACCGGCATTATCAAAGCTCCCAAAAGTGCTCAAAATCATATCGACATCACTAGAAAATTGCTCCACATGCCCTCCCCCCTGCCTAGTAGCAGACACATTAGCCAGCACCTAAGAAGGATACTTTGTGCTCTGAGGATCAGCCACTAGAGGATTCTGGGACACGGTCCCTCCACCATGCCCAGCAGCATCAGCCTGCACCTTATTCTGTATCTTTTCGGTAGACATCTCGGCTCCTGCATTGTCCAAGGGCCACTGCACCTCCTCCTCAAGCTCCAGCCCAGAAGAGGCCTCCATGCCAAGAGAATTTCCGGCATTCAGAAACTGCAGATCACTCCTCAAGTGATTGCAGATATCATGTACCTTGGGTTTCAGTTGGTACTGGATGGCCATTTTCCCAACTTCAACCGGAGGACTAGTGTGCACAATCTCTGAGTTTAGTGGTCCAGAACCCAAAACAGAAGCGGATTCCACCTCCTCAGCATGATTCCTCTCACTCCCAGTTGAAAACTCCATAGCAAACTCCTTGGCATAGACCTCGACCCGAGCCTGACCCCCTCCATCAACCTGCATCAAAACATCCTCAATTGTGATAGCCTTCTATTCCTCAAAAGCATCATGACTCGTAGGGTATTCAACCACACCAGTATCTGGAGCCAAAACTCACATATTGGGTGAGCCCCTGGCCACTATCTTAGAAAATGATGATGGAGCCACAATAGGAGGCCCATGAATAGATGGGCCATTTCTACGTCGGCACACAGATGCAGTGTGGCCTAACTTGCAGCAAGTCGACCAGAAGAAGAGCTAGGATTGAAAACAAACATGCTCCTGCCCCCGGAGTTCATCTCCAATCTTGACACAGACCAAATTGACCAGGGGTATGGACACATCCACCTCTATGAAAACCCGAGGCGCAAAGGGATGACATGCAGTGCTCGTCCGCAAATCCATACATAGAAATCATCCAACGAGATTACCTATGACCCAAAGGATAGCCAGATTCTGGAAGGGGAGCGCAACTCCAGGAAGAGTCACCCACAAAGCCATTCATGGGTCATCACGATTTAAGTAGAAATCAAAGCTCCATCGAAAAAAGTAGAACCGAAAACCAGAAGCAATCTGTGGCGCCACGACCCAGACCGAGATCAAATCATCCACATTCCCAAATCGCACCAAAAAGTGTCGAGCATCAAGTAACACTACAATAGCTCTTTCACGGAGTTTCCAAGAAGAGGCAAAAAACCTGTCAAAACGTCAATTGGTGGCCGAATCCTCCACAACGAAACCACCAGCGTCAAATCCAGAAGAGCAGAGGCCGAAGAAATCTCTTGGGCAGAAATCGAAATCGAGGGCACACCGTTCTAGCACTGAGGGCCTTTCGAGCAAGGCACTATCTCAGGAAAAATAGGGGAAACTCCTACTCTGCTTTTAGGGGGATCCCATCTGCCGCCCCTCCAATCCCAAGGAGGGGCGGCACCACTGCATCCATCAATTATGGCGACGTCGTCTTCAAGGGAGCCGAGAATCACCATCACGAAAGAGAGAGAGATGGAGCAGCGCTATCCTCCAATTAGTGAGAAAAGGGGGGATCATAATATTTTAGGAATAAGTGATGTTCAGTCATTCATGTTAACTAAAATTAACACTTTTCATTTCGATATTTTCACATATCCTTAATGGTTTAGGATATTAATTGAAAAACAATTCAATCATACACTAGTTTAATCCATTACTTGTTAACATTTAAATTATATAAGTCTACAAATACTCCTCCAATCTTCTTAGATACAATATTCATTTAGAATATCTCTCTAAGGCAAGAAAACCCTTTTTGTTTAATAAATTAATCTTATTCTCTCTTAGTATGAATTTAGAAAAAAAAATTGTATCCATATCATATATGGTATTCTATGAGTTTGAGGAATTTTTTTATAATAATATAATTCCTTAAAATATTATAATGATGGGTTGTGAATTTACATTCAATCATATTTTCACAAATATCTGGAAAATCATTTTTACAATTTTTATATTTCTAGTATGTTATATAATTTGATGAATATTAAACCATGTATATAAAAAAAACATCTCTATTTTTTCACAATAACTATTTTTATTGAACCAAATCTATTTATAATATAATAAAATTGAGATGAAGATTCACATCCTTTATATTGATTCATTTAATCATGATAACATCTTTCACAATCAAATATATTGTTGTAACAACTTTTGTTTCAAAAATTGAGGGAAAACTAAAATATCTATCAATTATTCATTTTGACATTGAGTTCATTTATATTTACAACACATTATATAATATTCATTCATTATAAAGTACATTTCAAAATTAAAAAAAAAATTATTTCTGTTACCCCAATACTATACATGTACAATCCTTGGAGCTTCCTAAAATACCTTCAGGTATATTGATAATCCATCAAATCGAATTATTACACTATATCACTAACAACTATAGGTTTTAATTACCTCTATTAGACTCTTATAGATACATTGTTTAAATTATTCAGCTAAACATTCTTCTTGTTATATGAAATTTTTCCCACTTTCACTATCAACAGAGTTACTAAATCTAGACATCTTATTCTAAGTTCATATATCCCCAAAACATTTGGAATATTGGGTATTTTTTAATTCATTCTTATAGTAAATATATTTCCATTAATAAGGGTTGGATGAATTTTTTAACCAAATAAATCCATTTTTTCTCACTCAAACTATATTATAGAATTTATCAAATTTTAATATATGTGTATTAACAACACCCTTATCATCTTGATAAAAAATCATTATATATATTCTCTTCCCAATATTTAAACATTCCATGTTATCAATGTAAAAAAAATATTACTAGAAATAAAACGCAGAGCTTTATACATTAATTCTTTTCCAAAATCTGACTATCTGTTTATTGTAAAAACTTTTAAACAATAAAGTCGATATCTAATTTCATTTTAAATTATAATTGAATTCAATAACATTTATAATTAATGTGGACTCTCCACAAGGATTAAAATAACACATCAGGTAGAATAATATGTCGAGGAAAACATCAGTCTCACCAAGTCTTTAACTTATCAAATTATATTGAATATAATTAACATACTCAATTTTATTTTGAATATGAGTGTATACTAGGTTTCATTTGGTCATATAAAATTTAATAACTTTAAAAAATTAAATGAATCTTTTCATGCTTAAAAATAATCTAAATTTATTTATTAAACTATTTCATTAATTAGTTACTCATGTAGTACTTCTTAAAACATATATAATTTCCCATAAGATATTTTATTAAAACATCTTTCTTGTTTAAGAAATTTTATTAAGTAACAAGTCATTGGTGTATCATACATGAACCTTCTCCTTCCAATTATTAATCTCAAAGTCTATTTTTATAATAACAATTTAATTAATCTATAGTATAATATTTTATCAGATGAGTATCATTATTTATTACCATAATACAATTGAATAGTCACATAATAAAATGATAACCCCATTTAAAATCCAGCACACACTCCAATGGGATAAGATCCATATTTTACTAATCTATGAGTCCTCTTTATGGTTAATCTCATCACTTAGTTATTTAGGTATATCATTATTAAAATCATATCATATATGACTCTTGAATAATTGAGTGTATTACATTTCTCTAAACCATCATATTTATAAACATAACTCAATTCCTATGTTATCATAACTTTTCGGGTTTATTGGCTTGTGTAACACAAAAAAACTCTAAAAATAAGAAAACAAAAAATAATCCAGGGGAACCCATATTGGGTAATAATGTAATAAATAATGATCCAGTGTCACCAATAAATTTCTTTTCTTCTACAAGATAATCTAGAGGCACCCATATTGGGAGTGAAACTACCAATATGGATGATCAACATCTTGAAAAGTGCCTCTTTATAAGATATCTAATTATTATATTTTGAATGGTGTTTAATCTCATCATATTATCTAAGGTTGTTCCCTTTATGTATTCAAGACTCTAATTATTTAGTTGGGGAATCATGTTCCTTCCACCCAATCAATATATTAGAACCAAATCGATGTGTAGCTCCCTAAAAAACACATGGTTTTTGTTACTCACCTAAAAATTAGAGCCAAATATATTCAAACATATCAAAATTCATCATATGAATAAGGTATAAAAATTTTACTTCTAAAGTCATAGATCTATATGAGATTGTTAATATCTATATGAGTAAGCATATGGAAAAAAATGGCCAACCTCATTTACATTTCTATACATGGTATATACCTCATGGCTAATAGTTCATATAAACATGAGTCCCTCTCCCCATGGGTACATTACCAAGAAAAGAATCCAATTCAAGAACTCTAAATATTCATATGAAAAAACTATTCCCAAATACTAAATTAAAACTCATTACTTAAATTATAATCAATAGTCACGGTATATAGAAAAACTAAATATATTACAAATTCATTCCCACTATATGAATAAAATGATATAATTACTAGAAGTAATTTATCCTTTAAACTAGATCATGAACCATTAAATAAAGAAATGATTTACAAAAAAATATGGAATAACCCCTAAAAAATGAACAATTGAAACATTTAAAAATGAGATAAAAATTCTTAAAAATTTCAAAAATAATATATAACTATAAAAACTTTTATAGTTTTAGATTTATTAATTATAGATATACCATAATTATGAATATAATAATTTTTTATTATTTTAATATAACCATTTTATATTCATCTATATATGGATTTAATATATTATATCATCATGAATTATAAGAAATTTTATAATAAAAATTATATTACATAAATATTTCACATAATGTAAATATCATACACATAGCATTTGAAATAAGACCTTAAGAATTTTGAATAATTCAAAATAATTATGAACTATTTATATTTTATAATATGAACAATGTTATGTTTTATTTATCGTTTATGTAATCTATAAACTCTTTACATAATACCTTTTTTATTATTTTAAAATAAAAATATTTATTTATAATCCATAAAACATGACATATAAAATATATAGTAGGTATTTTCAAAATTAACATTTAATATTTATGTAAAATTTACGAATAAATAATATAAAATATTTATTAATTAATTATAAACCTTTTATAATCAAATGATTGATTATATATCGATTTTTCAACAAATATCCTTAAAACTATTTTATTATTATTTATAAACCATTTATAAATTGTTAAATAAGTTTAAAAATATAAAAATTGGAAAACATTCTTTTTTTTAGAACTATGGCCTATGTTATGTCATGGTGAAATTAAGGAATCAATTTTTAAGAACAATGAAACTTGTGTAAAAGAACAGACACCACACTATATTGAAGATTGGTTTGTCATTTTTCAAATATTATCACTTAATTTGTGATCTAAACTGATTTTCTATCCACACCGTGGTGAATAGAGGCTGAATATTTTTCATGTTTTAATTATTAACATGTATTCTGAAATGTATGATTCTACTACATGGTTAATGGTTGGCCAAGACTGGGTGATGGTTAATGTAGTGCTCAGTTATTTTTTTTCTTCATTTCTCAATCACAGTTTAAAAAACTATCATCATATCTCACTTTGATGACACTTTGGTTTTCATTGAGATTTATTATCAAGTAATTGAATCAATGGTGGATAAATAACAAAAATATAGGATATACATAGACTAAATAAAAATTATCATAAAAATGGAAATAAATAACTATTGAAAATGTGTTAACCATTAACCAAATATGCCTTTAAAACCATCCTAATATGTATCCAGTTTTTTTATGATGGTCACCAAAATAGTGAATGAAATAAAATTGCCTATATTTGTATCCATGGGTTCCTCAAGAATTGATTGTCATACAAGAGGGTTCCTACCAACCTCTATTATATGCTAATAACTAAGGTATAAAGTAGTTATGTGAACTGAAAAATGGTTGATGGGGAACTTTTCTATGGATTAATGTAAGTACACCCTATGCCATTACAAGGTTTTGAATTTATATAGCTCTCAAGGATGCTCCATAGGAGCTACCATATTAAATAATGCATTATAAAGTGTGATTTAATATATTGGTCAGTTCATTCATCACATATATGAATAAAGATCATCCCCCATGTTTCATCTTATGAAGTCGTTCTTAAATGATATGTTATGTGGAAGGAATTCATAATTTATAACATGTATCATTTAGTGGCTAATGATTGAGGACCATTTAACTGTACAGATGTCATCTAAATCTTATTAATGTTGTATTTCCATTGTCTGTAGCTTCCAAAATTCATCTCATGCATATGGATATAGTGAATATGTCTCATTAAGTTTGAACCTTGACAAGGTGTCATATGTATCTTAACTGATAGTAATCTAATTCCACATATTTTGAGTGACATATTTTAAGGACATATGATAAGAAATTATAATGTAATTTAGTATCAAGTAGTAAGGTTGTTGTTGTTTATTTTTTCATCATGCAACTAGGATTTGATACATTCCATATCACATCATGTTGCAGTGACATATGTGTCATGAATTGTGTAATAATAGAGGATTGGACAAGGGTTATGCATGTGGGAGTTTCCTTTAGGGGTGACCATTGAATGCAATTTAATGTTTGGGTAGCTAAGTATGTCTAGACCTAGAGGATATATGGTCCCATTTAAGACCCTAGTATTTTATGAAATATTATTTTAAAATAAATTACATTTCATGGTTTCCATGTGCTACACACAGCACATAGTTTTAACAAAATGCATACTACTATTAAATTATTATTAATTAATGTTATGGTTATCACCTTTACCTTGGAATGGTCTTTATGTATAGGATTAACTAAATAATGATGATATATGGTTTACATATGTATATAAAATGAATTATTTTATGACCAATTAATTATAAATGAGAATAAGAACTATTTTAAAAAAAAGGAAATATTTTTCTGAAAAACTACTTTTCTATGAATAAATTCATTTTAACCCAATATATTAAAAAAATTACTTTTTTAATGATTTTAATAAGACTAATATAATATATATTTAATAAAAAAAATAACATCAATTTTATGTGTTTTCTAGGCTAGAGATAAAAATAAATACAATTAAACGCTTAACGATGTATTTTTCTCCAAAATTGTTTTTTTACATTGTTCAAACTTATTTTAAAATTATTTTTTGAAAATTTTATAAAATTTATTTTATAAAATCGACATCATTTTTTAAATCATAATTTCAAAATTATCATGTACTGAATATTTTGGATTTTTCTCAAAAGAATAAATTTCGATGAATAGTGAAATATACTACTTTTTATTGAATCCTGCCTTTTCCTTTAAATATTTTTTTATGAATTTTTTAAAAAATGGTTTTAAAATTATAATTATTTAAATGATATTATAATTAAACAAATATTGGTCACTTTAATCAATTACTTATCAAATTTTGATATAAAAACTTTTCAACTTTTGAAAAAATTCTCTTTGAAAACAACATTTTCATCATGTATTTGGGATTCATTTTAAATTAAATTTTTCCACTTATTTGAATGGGGTTAATTAAATATATCTAGTAGTATTAAATAATATAATTTAACATGTTCAAATTAGTTTTTTCACATAATGAATAGAGGGAGCAGTAAAAATTAATTATTACCATTAAAGATAAAAAAAGTTTATCAGCGATTGAACTAAATAGGATAAGGCGTAAAAGAACCTATAAAAGTGTCCAAACCCCATTTATTAAAACTATTTTGACATTATAAACAAAAATTTTTGATAATTTTCCATCTTGATTCCTTTTTGAATATGAAAACATGGGTACTCATTATTCTTTCTGAAAATTCCATGTGCATCCTCTCCCCCGGCTAATAAATGGGCACTCGTTCTATTTTCTTCTTTAAACCTAAAAAATAGTGTTGTACAATAAATGACCATAAATTTTAATTCATTAAATCACCACATCCTAGAGTCCTTATTTTTGTTATGAGGATCTCCCAAGAATTCTTTAGGTGTAAACCTAAAGAGGTTCTCCGAAGAACTTGTATAATCCTTAAACTTGTATTTTTATTTTAATTCATCCTCCAACTCCTTAAAATATTAATCCACTTTGATTATATAATAACAATATTCTCTCCAATATACTAATAAGTTATTATATTAATTTAATAACCTAAAATCGTCTTATCTTCAATCAAATGGGAAACAAAAACATCGATCAAGTGTACGACAGACTACCGCATAACAAAACAATGTGATCTATTTCAAATGACCGAATATATTGGAAGGATATAATTATGGATTAAATGTTTATATAATGAATTAATATACTTTTTTTTAATAAGATCACACCTACCTTATTAACATCTAACCAATTGGAATACAATAATGGCACTCCTGTGTACGGAAGACTACTACCTCATGAAGCGATGTGATTAGTTTTTCACTAACTGTTTTCATATGAGTTAATAAGAATAAAATAGATAAATATTAAATATATATTTATATATATATTATTTCATAATCATTATTAAATATTTATTTTTTTACTGTTCTTCTATTTCATCCATTAGTAAATTGAAACAATGTCCTTGAGTATGTGTGTCCTACCATTTCCATGAACAATGTATTCCATTTTATATCTATGAATTATATAGATTAATATGAATAAATAAATACCTAATATATATTATATTTATATCATGTATAAATTTATGATGATTTATTACACATGACCAATTTAATTTATAAAGAATACCAAACCAAAACATACCTGAAATATGATACTGTTATTACCCCAACCATGGTTTTAAAAGGAATTGGTAATAAATTGATAATGAAAGGTCATAAGTAAAAAATATATGGAATGATAAATATTTATATGGTTTATTAATATATTTATTAGACAATATTTTCAAACATGTAAGAAGGAATTTGAGGCTTGAGGTATGAAATTTCTAGTCTCTATTTTATTTTTGGGAGAATTTTTTCACATTCCCCACTTATTTATTTTGTGTGGTTTATATACTTAAAATTTTATATTCTATAACATTAATATAATTATTTTAATTATATTTAAATTTTAATTTTATGTTACACATTATTGTGGCTTATGATTCAAAATATTTCCATAATAGTAAGGGATTTTTATGTCAATTTGTCTTCTTTAGACATACATTATGTTTTACAAATCTATTATTATTTGGGGTCTATATAAATCACATTTGATATGTAATATCATGAAATTAATTATTATCATGATATTATATGTTTCATTTAGTTTTATTCTTTCATTTGTCTTAGGATTCAATGTTACCAAAGTGGTAAATGTTTTATGTTATAATATCATCACCTATCATGATTGTTTTTTATTATACATATAATAATGAAATATTATGATCTATCTCTAAGTAAAATAATTTATTTTATTATACTCTAGATATTTGTAGATAATATATGTTTTACTTTTGTTTTCTTTTCTTAAATGATTTAATATACCCAAATAATGTTTTTTAGGAATCATCTTTATTTCTCCCTTCGGTCGATACTCTTTTTCTTCCATATCCATGTTTTCAAAAAAAAATCAAAAATGATTTAACATTATAAAAAGGATTTATTATAGTCATTTGTAACAATTTTTACTTTTTAAAAAAATGTTTTAAAAAGAATATTTATGTCTTTTTCAAATAAGGCTCATTTGAATTTTATCAAAACTGTGAAATGAATCTTTTTTTTAATGAATACATCTTGAATGTGATTTTTCACTATCATGATCGTTGTTTTATTTTAATATTACATTATATATTTTCATGTTTTTTTCAAAGAAAATTATTTTGAAAAGTTTTTATGTCTTGAAAAATGTTTCTCAAACTGGAAAGGGTATTTTCATTATGAAATGTTACAAGTGAAATTTCAAAATCATTTTCCATATAAGATGACATCCTTTTATGTTAATTTGTATTTTATAGGGACATGATTAAATGATAAAAGTCATATTATTTCACAGAATGGTTTATGATAACTATAAAAGTATTTTTATGAAATAAGTTTCTCTTATCTGTATTATACCATGATAAAATGATTATTAATCCAAATTATTTTTTCAATGGTTGTGCATTGATGAAATTATTAAATTATTATTAAACCACATTATTTTACAAAGGATATTATATGATGAAATAATTATGAAACCAATTTATTTTAAATGGTTTTGATGTGATGAATTAATTATGATCTTTTTTCACACGTTTATAGGTTTTCATTATCTGGCAGTTGTGACCTATATATCCATCTAGTGCATTGGGTAAATGTTGATATATCATGAGAGAGAGAAAAAGTATATAATTAGGGTGAACCTAGTTTGTCAATGGACTTTGTCCACTATGATATTCTTTTGAGTGAACCATGAATACTATTAAGGTTTGGGGAGGGAACATGTTCCACTTAATAATTATGGCAATGAGCCTGTAACAATAAGGAATTGATTTTATATTCTTATGTGTATGCCTAAAAACAATGTATTGTACCAGTTTTAGGCTCCCATGGTTTATTTTATTTTATTCCTTTATGTTACATATCTTATGAAATACCAATATTTTTTCCATGACTCATGTTTTTGATATATGATATGCATGGTTTGGTTTTAATATGTTATAATCATGTTCTCGTACCCTTATTCTCATGTTATTCTTATATGATCATTAATATCTCACTTTTTACCCTTTTTGTTCATATGATCTTATCCTTTATTATATTTACTTTCCCCAAGTTATGAATAAATTTATTAAGTATGATATGTCTACGAAGGGTTCTAGATATGAAGAATTTAGTGAGAGATTATGTAGAACTATTTTGAACCTATTTTTTATGCTTCTTAGTTTCAAAAGTCACTATAAAATTATGATCCATAGGTATGTGATTGTATAATGTAATTAATATTCGTCTAAAAATATTTAGTATATACATTTCAAAACTTTTGGATCTTTATTATTGGTATCATAGGATAGGTTTTTTTAATCTTTGAGAACTATGATGACAAAACCTTGGTGATATCCTTAGGGATATGTCTAAGGTTAAGTCTAAGGATAATTCTATGTATATAAAAATATCCTAGAATATTTGTAAAGGATAAAAATAATGGTTTCCAAGTAGTTACATACATATTTGGATAATATAAGTGAAAGTGGTTCTCACACTGATGTTCCTAGGGTTAATAACTCGGAAAAAGGCACGTTAGACAAAATTTGATCATTTCCTAAAACATGACAACGGGCCTTACTACACACCTATTTTGACAATCCAATGCTATATGATTTGGAAATTCATACACTCTTTATGAAATATAATTAAGGATTTGAATAATGAACATGGATTACCTTGGTTAAACCTAAGGTTTCATAGATTTAAAATAAGGTTTCTTGATCATATAAGATATTTTCTAGGATTCTATGGTTTTACACTATAATTATTTCTGTTCAGACTATGATTTTTGGTTTTATCCAATGTCAGGAACAAGAATAAATATGGTTAACATTGAATGTGAAAGAAAATGTGTTGATGAGAAACCAAATTGTATGCTGATCGGAGTAAAAGATAATTTATTTATGCCTAATCAATTATTAAGATATATGATTAATAAATTTAACCTTAAAAAAATCTCAGAGTCACCAAAGAAGAGAAGTATATAGTTCACTTAGGTTTCGGGTGGTGGATATAATTGAGGAAATAATATTTAGATTCCTATATTTTGATAATCTGGGAAGAAGAACACTATGGAATGTCTCAAAGGAAATAGAATATGTTTCATGTGTAAAGAATAAGGTCCCAATGTAAGCGATTTCTGATGAAAAATGAAATGTTCAGATAACCAAATAGAATAGAATAATGTTTTCCCAAAGTCATAATCAATGTATAAATGTTATAAATGTAGAAAGAATGGGAATTATAAAAATTTATGTCCTAGGGGGAAGCTCTAGAAGAGGATCAGCATGGTAGCATAAGTAAATTATTTGTTTTAAATGATGAAGAAACTATAAATTATATATGAAAGGAAGGATGTATTAAGGAATAATATGATGAATCGTAGTTAGTTTTTTATTAATATAATATAATTTTTGAACTATTTTTGTATATGAATTCAAAGATAATGAAATATATGATATATTTTCTAGAGATTTTTTTCATTAAAGATTTGTAAGAAAATTCTGAATGGTACAGATGACCTGGAAAAGTGATTTAATGTAAAGGTGATATTTTAAAAAAACATGATTAAGGAAAAACTAATCCATAATATGATCATCATGTTGAGATAACAGTATTGTGATAAAGAGATTATGGATGTGGATTAATTGAAAATGATGGTATTGATGACGTGGGAAAAATTAATAATTTCTTGATATTGTGGTATATATTATCATTGATAGAGATTATATTTTTTTATTAATAGATTATATTCAATAATATGTGATTTTATTTAAGTAATTTGGAATAAAATATGATTTCAATGAGTTTTTATGGAATTTCTATTAATTGTCATTCTTTATGAATATATATAATCAATGTATTAACATATTTGTTGTGTAAACATTAAGGGATACATAATGATATTTTAAGGATTATTGTTAAATTTATTTTGGGAATTTTAGTGACCTCATTTATAAATTTATAATTTTGAATGTTTGTAAATTGAACCATTAATATAATAGTTGAAGTTTGACAATGGATTAGATTTTAGAGATTAATGTATTACAACATCATATAATTATTTATTCATATTGGATAACACATGATAACTATTTTATTATGGTGATAAATATATATAGAAAGAATTACTTATAATTCTATTATGGGTCTTGTGATTTATTAGTGTTTCAAGAGAAAAAAATGTCTTTATTTCATGGATTAAGAGATGAAGTGGAAATTGATCGTAGAACAAACAAAGGATTAAGCATTTCCAGCAATATAAAGGAAATGTAATATAAAGTTATATCGATCCCTTAAAAATTATGGATCGAATCGAAATGGAAGCTTATTGATTTTAACTTCCATTAAAACTCTCTCATGTTCATGATGTGTTCCTTGTATCTCTCTTAAGGAAGCATATACCCGACCATTCACATATAATAAAATCATAGGTCATACTACTAGAGCATGGTATTTCCTATATGGAATAACTAGTTGATATTATTGATCATATAGAGAAAATTCTATGAATAAATACCACTCACCTGGTCAATGTGTTGTGGTGAAACCACCAGCTTGAGAAAGCTACATGGGAGCCTGAGGTTCAAATGAGGGCAAAATATGCTCAATTTTTTTTATCAGAGTGTGGAATATTGAAAGAGAATTTTATGTTAATGGTGGTATAAAGTAACACCCTAATATTTTATGGAATATTTTTTCATATAAATTTAATTTTATTGATATCTTATGCTATACACGGCACTGACTTTTAAAAGAATGCAACATACTATTAAAATATTTTAATTTAATATGACAGTTATTTCATATCCATTGAAACAAAGAGTATGAATAAGTTTAACTAAATTATAAAAATATATTTTTTAAACATGTATATAAAATTATTTTTTTTAATGGACAATTAATTATAAATTAGAATATAAACCATTTAAAAAAAGATATCTTTTTCAGAAAAACTATTTTTCTATACACATACACATTTTAGCTAAATAAATTAAAAAAAATAACTTCTATTAAATTATTTTAAATAAATTTAAATTTTATATATTCATTAAATTTTTTGACATTCATATTTTGTGTTTTCTAGACAATAGATAAGAGTATATTTCATTTTATGCTTAAGGATTCTATTTTTATATAAAATGGGTTTTTTCATTTTTCCACATATTTCAAAATTAATTTTGGGAACTTTTTCAAAATTTCATTTGAAAAAATAAACTTCAATAATTAAATAATAATTTAAAAATTATTATGGAGTTAATTTTTGGGATTTTTATAAATAGATTAATTTTTTAATGAATAGTGAAAAATACTGGTTTTTATTGAAACTGGTTTTTCATTTAATGATTTTATAGTGATTTATTTTATAATAAAATGGATTTAAAATTAAAATTAGTTTAAATATAATATAATTAAAAATATATATTTCATTTTAGATATTTTCATTTTTAATTTTGATATAAAAAACTTTTAAACTTTTGAAGAATTTCTATTTGGAAAAATTTATTTTTCGTCACGTATGTAGGTTTAAATTAAAATTTAATTTATCCTATTATTTAAATAGATTATGTTAAAAATGATTAAATATTTCTAATAAGAATAATTAATATTATATAATAAGGTAAACGTAGTTTTCTTCCATAATGAATAGTAAAAATAGAAAAACAAAATTATTATGGTTAAGTTTAGAAGTGGATTACTATTAGATAACTATGAAGATAAGTGGTAAAATAACATAGAAAATTATCTAATACACATTTTATGGACATATTTTGCCCTTATCGCCTCTAAGGTTCTATAATCACTCATTTTGGATCCTTTTTTCATGTAAAAAACATATATACAGTTTATTCATTTCATACACTCCATGTGAGTCATCTTCCCCTATTATAAAAGGCCAACACTTATCCTATACTATTCACATATCCAAAACCATTTCGTTTAGTAAGTAACAAAAAAATATATTCCCCAATTCCCTCCCCACATCCAAAATTCCTTATTTTTGTTATTAAAATCTCTTAGGAAGGATTTATATGTAAACCTAAAGACGTTCTCTGAGGAAGATGTATAGGCTTTAAACTTGGTTTCCATTTCATTTATTCCTCCAAATCCTTCAAATATTCTTCAAATACGGTGATATAATATAAGAATTATTTCCTACGTATTTATATTTTATTATTTTAATTCAGTTACATATATCCATATCCACTTATTTAAAAAGGGAAATGAACATGTTTATCATGTGTACTATGGATTACTGCCTTAAGAATCGATATTGTTCATTTTCCATCACAACATCTCAGATCTAGATATAATGACGAAATTAATGTTTATATAATATATTATTTCAATAATTATTCTTATTAAATTATAATATCGCCCCTAAATTCATACCTTCTAACCCTTTGTAAAACAATAATCTTTCTCATGCATACGGTGGAATACCTCCTCACGAAGCGATGTAATTCGTTTCTCACTAATTATTTTGAACTGATGTAACAAGTATAATGTTAAACAATATATGATATATATATATATGTAATAATAAAAATTATTTAATTGTAATTTATTATTTTACTTTCTTGTGGTCCATTATTTTAAAAGGGAAACGGTGTCAGGCTCAAGTATGGACTAGCATCACTATAAATAGTGCATTTCATTTTATATCTCTAATTGTTATTGATTACTATAAGTACATATAAATTATATATATATAAATATATATTTATATAATTATTGACATTATTGATACCATTTAACCATTATAAAATTGAAATTATTGATAATACCACACCAGAACATTCATGGGAAATGAAATAGTGATTACCTAAAATGTGATTTTAACATGGAATTATTAATGAATTGGTAATTAAAAATCATAATTAAATCATATATGGTATGATACATATGATTATATTCTTAATTATAATTACAATAAACTTAAATTTATTATACATGAGGTCTAAATGTGTAATAAGGAAGTCAATACTTACATTAAGGGATTTCTAGTCTCTTTTATTTCTAGAAGCCTGTACCATATTAACAATATGATACTCTAGTGTGGTGTATATACTATCTCATTGAAATTTTATACCACTAATATTCTTATTTAATTTATATATAATGTTTAATTTTATTTTATATTTTATTGGGGCTTATGATTGAAAATATTACCAAAGCGGTAAGGGATTTTAGTCACAATTTACCTTTTTGGTCATATGTTATGTTATGTACCTATATTCATAAATGAGGTTTTTATATATCCCATTTGACTTTTAATATAATAAATTTATTTTCAATAATGGTTATATAAGATTAATTTAATGTTATTCTCCAATGGGTCTTACGATTCAAATATACACAAATTGTAAGTGTTTTATGTTACAATCTCATAATTTATCAAGAATGATTAAAATTATGCTTCTAATGATGAAATATTTTGTCCCATATCTCCATAAGATCATGTATTTTATTATCATCTGGT
This sequence comes from Viscum album, assembly GCA_963277665.1. Classification (NCBI taxonomy): domain Eukaryota; kingdom Viridiplantae; phylum Streptophyta; class Magnoliopsida; order Santalales; family Viscaceae; genus Viscum; species Viscum album. The sequence continues at coordinate 1,992,654,105 of OY728161.1, read as the reverse complement.
AATTTATAGATAACACATGTTTTCCTTTCACTTTCTTCAATTAATTGATTAATAATACAAAAATAATTGTTTTATGAAAATCCATATTTATTTCCATCGTTAATCAAAAACCATTTTCTTCTATATCCTTTTTTATAAAATTATTTCAAAAAATTATTTATCATTATATATATTATTAATTAAATACATTTTTATCCTTTTCTTACTTTTTAAATAGTTTTTTAAAACTACTCTTCATGTATTTTTTCAAACAAGTCTTGTTTTTATTTTTTCCGAAATGTGAAAGTAATCATTGTTGAATGTGTTTGGAATGAATGGAAGTTTCAACCATCATAGCATATTATTTTATTTAAATATTATTTTATATGTTTTACAGGATATTTTAAAATAAAATATGTTGAAAATTTTTTATTCTTTAAAAAAATTAATTGGAAACCATATTTTCCACATGAAATTTTTTAAATGACCAACAAATATTTATTTATAATTTTCCATGTTTATTTTAAAAGAAAAGGATTTTAAAAATGTTTTATATTTGAAAAAGTGATTTTAAAATTTAAAAGGCTATATTATTAATTAAACTACCCAAGTTATCTTTCAAAATCAATTTCCATCAAACATGGAATCCATTGATGTTAATTATTATTTACTAGGGATATGATTCAGGGATACCATTTTTTTTCTTCCTCGGAATGGTTTATGATTATGATGATAAGATGTGTATAAACCCCATTTCTTATCCATGGGGAATACCATGGTAAATTACTTATGAAAATCGCTTATTTTTCCATGGTTTATGCTATAATGAATTTATGAATTGATTACAAACCCTTCTTCTTTACCATAGGATTTTCTGTGATGATATATTTAAAAAACCCATTTCTTTTAATGTGTTCTAATATGATGAATTCATTATGATATTGTATAGAATTTATGTAATATTTTAATTATATTTTCTATCGAACCTATATATATCTCCAATTCATTGGGTAAACATTGATCTCTCGTGAGATAAAAAAGATTAGAATGGGGAGTGAACCTAGTTTAGTAAAGAACTTTTTCCGCTATGATAGTCTTGGGAGTGATCCTTTAATATTATGGTATATTGGGGAGTTAACCCAATACACTATGATTGTTTCAGTAATTATCCTTGAATACTAAGGAAATTATTTTCTATTCTTATGTGTATGTCACAAATCTATGTCTTATTGCAATGTTACACTCTATTGGCTTATGTAATTTAATTCATTTATGATTAATGTCTTCTTAATTACCAATATTTATTCCATTAATCATGTTTAGATCTATGATATGTAGTTTATGGTTTTAAAATGTTAATCTCATGTTCTCATACCATTATGTTCATTTTATTCTTATATGATCATTGATATTTCCATTTTTTCACATATAGAGCATCTCGGCTGACCATTTCTTATATTTCCTTTACCTAATATATAGGTAAATATATTAAGTAATATATGTATAATAAGGGTTATATTTATGAATAATTTTGCGGGAGATGATGTAGAACTCTTATGAACCATTTTTTTATGTTTCTATATTCCCAAAGTCACAATACCTTTGTGATCATCTTGTATTTGTATGTGTAATGTAATGAATGTTAATATAAAAAGAGGTAATATCCTTGTATGAGAATATTGGGGTCTTTAAACCCATGATATAGATTTGTTGGGGATGATGTATTGTGGTTACCCATTTTTGTTAACCTTGCTCAGTGAAAATAATAAATTCATCATCGAGAATGGAGTTTATAAATACACCCAAAATAATCCCATTTTCACATCTGTCTTTAATTGGAATTTGGAATCAACCAAATTACCAGGATGATCTAGTTTTGTCTTGGATTATCTAATTTTATATCTATAAACCATGAGAGATCATCCTCATATCCTCATAGTCAAAACCCTTGTAATCAATGGGATAAAAAAATTGTGATTCCTTGAAGGTATTATAAGTATATGAGGAAAACATTAGATATTTCTTTTATAAAGGGAATTCAATATTTAATGGGTTCATGTGAGTTTGCACGATATGATCACACATACCATCTATTTTTGTATGAGGCTTTAAATTTGACTTTTGGGGGTTATAATCATGGTGAAAAGAATTCATGACGGTTATCTGGGTCTCCTTCATCTTGATATGTGGATTGGATGAAGGTGGTTATACGAGTAATGTATGTCATCCCATTTCTGGGGAATTTGAATAGACCAATGTGGATCCCATAGCCTTTATTAAGCATGTGATTTCCTTAAGTAGTATACAATGTTCATATTATGTTTTCCCTAGGATCATCCCTAAGTAAATAATGAAGTATGATTTCCTAGTTCCATTTATATAGTACATTCATGAGGGTCGGTTCATAATGTAGAAATTAGTGCATTATTGTGGGAATAGAGTGGTATTCATGGTGACCACACGATGAATATTCTTTGTAGAGAAGTTATCCCAATAGATTTCTCCACATGAGGGTTTTATACATAGTTTTTTATACTAGAATCTACTAAGTTTGTTTCTTTCAAACATTCTCTAGTATGGGGGTTACCTTTAAATCTCTCCCAAGGGATTGAACATGTTATTATTATCCTTAGGTTCATTACATTTCTCCCCTTTATTTTTCTGTCTTCTCAAAAGAGTAATCTTTGTATTTATGGGAAAGGGTGAGGTGACTCATTCCCAAATTTTTTTTCATTCATAGAATCAAATAGTTGTCAAATAGTGTATTATTATGACTTAATCGAGTAGGAATACCATATATAACTTCATTGGTGATTTTTCAGGCATCACCTATAAAGGATATATTGATCGAATATGGTAAGAAAGATTGTACGGTTAGTGTTATCATGTAGCTGGGATCCATTCATGAGATCATCCATAAACATCTTGCATACATGGTCTTTAGTGGGAGCATTCCAAGAACTCCATCAATTTCTCGTGAAAACTATTCACTTCACATATTTAGTCAGGTGAAATTTCAAAGGGAAAAATTTGAAAAACTTGGATTCTATGGGGTATGAAAACATTTGGTCCGTCGGGGGTCACCTCGCCTATTCATGACTACATGGTATATTGGTGACCACTTGGTCCATTGGAGATCTCCTAGTCCATTGGGAATCACATTGTATAGTATTTCTCCCCCATTAGATATCATCATATTTTGACATAACTTGACATGATTGCTTACTTTCCCAAGAATTCCAATATGGTTCCTTAGTAAAGTAACTAGGAATATGGTGTTTCTCACCTCCATGTGTTTCCTTGGTGGTCACTCACTATGATTTTAACCTTATGGAAATTTTTACAGTAAATTATTTTGAATCATTCATGATAAAATGGATTCGACATAAAAAAATACAATTTCTTTTAAGTATGTTTTAGCTCCACATGAAGTTACATCAAATCCTACATAGATAACTACACCCTTGTGTGTATTTTTCCCTATTATAAAGTATTTTATATGTCTAAAATTTATAATAAGACCCTCAAAATGGTGTTTATTTTCATTACACCATGTTATCAGCAATCGTCTAAATTCACAACCTACTACTGGAAGAAGGTTCTCACCACCATGAAAATATGATAAGAAATGTTTTGAGTAATATTTATCACTCAATGTGAAGGTAATCATAAAGAACATGAAATCCAATTTTATTCTTATTTTTTCTTGGTGAATCTAGGCTTCTTAAACTCAACTTTTGTTATCCTGAGTGAATGCCATGTTATAGATTCTATGTAAATGGTTGTGTCATAGCTTTTTTCAAGTGAGAAAATTACCCTCTTTATAATTAAAATCATTAATAATGAAGATAATTATATTATAAAGTAAATTTAGGGTAATATTTCTTTATTCTTGAATATCTAATGGGATTATTTGGTAGAATCACTAATTCGATGATTTTTACCATGTGTCTGGTCACATCTCAGTGATTTTTGATTTCCATGATTTTAAATTCATGATAATATAAAAAAGTCATGAATATTAATATTAGGATAACTCAAATTATCATATGTTTTGAAATGGAATGAATTAATTCAATCCTAATTCTCACACATTTGTGTCAATGATGTTTCCTCATGGGCTTGTCTCATGGATATGTATAACTGTAGGTGCTTTCATTGTACATAATTGTTGGTTCATTTTGAATCGGTAATATGGTTTCCTCTTGTAAATATCTCATGGATGGGTATATGAATAAGCGTTATACCCCTATAATATATTTCTTTCCATTTTGATATGGATAATATTTCTCAAAATGATTAAGATCATAAGGGTTCATTTGGAATGAGGATTAAAATGTTCATAAGGGATCAAATAGCCTAAAAATTCATGTTTATAGTTATTATATATATTTTCTATGCTAATATGTCATGGATAATAGGAATATTGAGTGCTCTATATTTTTCCTATGCCAAAGGAACTAGTTATCATAACTTGACTTTTTGTTGGGATCATATTATATACCCCACAATATTTGTCTGTTATATTATTTTTTCACAGTAACATTTCCCTAATCACTAAAAATGGGAGTCATATATAGAGGAAATTAATTTTTTCAGAGCCACCCCTTATAGAATTTTGACATAACATGTTTCAGGAATTTTCATAATTCTTTGGAAATATATAAAACATTTACTAATTAATGAAACGTGGGAGGACTCGACATTTTCTCAGGATTCCCTTTTTGGTTTTTCAACATGACATGTTCCATGTCATTTTCCTTATGTGGTTTAAGGTCATGAATGTCAGACCAATATAGTTACAGTTTAAAGTTGAATGGATTTTACTATAAAGTGGAGTGATCTGTGTAGAAACATGAGAAATGAAAAACATACATTAATAAAGGACTAGTTTAATCATATATTCAGAAAATCTCACATAGTTTACGGTATCAATGTCTAGAACAATATGTCTAATGTTTTAAGGTTTAACATCTTTGACCAACCAGCATTGAGTTTTAGATTTTTGATCTCAGACCAATAGTGAGTTAATCTATGTAGAAATTTCAAAGAGAGATACTATGTTAATTATGATCCTTCCCATGATTAATTTTCAAAATAAATGGTGAACAGTTATTAAGGTCATGATTATTGGAAAAAAATGTGAATTTGGGAGGCATAAAATTTAATCTTCAGTGGGACCCAAGTGTTGAGAACAACCCAACACATTTTGAATAAGAAAGATGGATTGTGAAAATTAAAATTGCAGTGTATGGATTAGAATTGAAGGGATAAAATAATTTCATAAGGGATGGTCATTGACCAAATTAAAATAATGATTCTTTTGTGATTTGGTTGGGAGATCAAGGATTATAGGACATTCTCCTTCAGATAGAATCATGTGTTTGGTTTATAAGAAAAAGTCAGGGTGTATATACATATCCATATGAATGGAATGTATGTATAACCAAATAGATTTTTCCCTTCGATCCAAATAAATTCATTACCAATATATATGAAATATTGTTGACAATCTATCACACGTGATAAGAAAATTATTGCTTATAGAAGAGGAATGTATAGAAATGGTAGTGAAGGCACTATATGACTATTTTTTCCATGTTTAGGGTATATTAATCCTTTGTAAAGGGGTGAGGATATATTTTTCTTATATAAATCCTAAACACTAGGGTTTTCAAGAATAAATATTCATTTTCCCAAGAGTGGTATCTCTTAAACTATTCACTCTCACATAGATCTAGATCTCATATAGGATATACGGGTTGTATATAATGGGTTACCTTGAGTAATTTATGGTCATTAAATATGTACCATATGTTATGAAACATAATTTCATGTGATAAGGACTCAGGTGTCATGAAATTTGTATCCATGCAATAAAGACACATATGTCATGTAATTTAACTTCGTGGAACAGGGACTCGGATGAAAAATTCCAAAGGCCAGGGAATTTAGAAATAATTTTTAGATCTATAATATATTATTCAGTCATAACTTTGTATCTTTTAATGAAACACACCAAGCTTCCATGGTACGATTCTCTTTGAATAATATTGTAGCATGTGTTGAACTCAACTTCGAGATTCTAACACACCGCAACCAATCAAAGTAGCGGTTATAAATTGTAATACCTACTTATTGAAATTTTATAAATTTTACCTCTCAAAATGGACTTCATTTTTGGATTTGAAATATTGAAATTAGCCTAGGGTAAAATTTTGGTACTTTTCAGATAACTTTTATATTATTATGAATAGTGAAAATTAATAAATTTTAATTAAAAACAACTTTTTTAATCATAATAATTAATAGTAATAAATTATAAAGTTGAGTGGTCTTAAAGTATATTTAGAATATATTTTTACCATCTAATATGATTTTTTTCATTGGATATAATTTCACATTTAAACCAGACATCAACAAGTGTCAATCTTTGGATAGTTATTATCTCTTAAAAACAAGCTTTTTGTTTTAACAACGGGAATTAATTTTAAATTAATTTCTGCCACATCTGTGTTTTGAATTTAGAAAAATGGATTCCATATTTACAATCATGTGGTCCAAATTTTTTAAATAGATAACTTCTATTTTTATACATTTTAAATAATTACTTCGGTAAATATTTTATTTACCATGGTTAAAGGGTAAATCCGGTAAATAAGGGTAAAAAATAATATTATAATAATAATAAATTACCCTAAAACGTATCTTAACCTTATTGGTCGATAAATTTCCAACCATAGGCATCTTTGGGTCGATTTTGGGACCCCATGGATCCACTTGTAGGTGATAAGGACAGTTTATATTAATTAAGTTAAAGTAAATACAAAAATGACACAAGCATATATCTTTTAGTAAAACAATTTTTACATAGGGTTATATACATTATATTTTCGTCAATAATTATTCATTAAAAATATAAATTTTTTTAATAAATAGTGGTATTTTATTTATAATTTTTAGACATTTAATAATTAAATTTATTTAAGAAACAATAATGATGCATTATTTTCTTTATTAATGAAAGAATAAAATAATTGATATTATAAAAGTTAAAATAAATATAATATGAAAGTTTTGATGCCATCCACGAATTTTATTGGGTAATATGACATGTTAGAATTTCTTAAATGAATTTGGTTCGAATTAATAAAGTTGGTAATACTTTAATAAAAATCAATTATTAAATATTGTCAAAATTTACATAAATGAGTTTTTAAAACAAGTATTATATTATTAGTTGATATTATATTCCTAAAAATATAAGGTTCTGCCAAAGAACTTAAATCATGATATTTTTATCATTAATGGACTAATTGGGGGCTTCTTGGATTTATATAGTATGTTTATTAACTATATAATATATAAATACAAAGTGACATGGTAAATGTCAATCTAATTAACTAAGAGTTAAAACTAACAGATAAGGTTATTATAATGACCCAAACCTTTCTAAAATCTATTTTTTAAGTATTTAGACTCATCCCCACCTTATAATTTTAATAATACACTTTGGAGCCATTATAAAGCTATTATGAATTTATTATAAATTAATAATTTCAGTTTTTCCTAAAGAGCCTCTCCTCCACCTTATAAAAGGACACCACTTCTCACCAATTCTTCACACATTCAAAGACTTTTGGATCAGCCAACCACTGCCCAAATATTCTCTCAACTTCCCTAAATTCAACCTAGAGGCCTTAGTTTAATCAAAAATCCAACCTATGGAGCCCTTTTGATCACATCAAAAGGAAGAACCCGAAGAAGAGGTAATGTTTTCACCGCCCCTTTTCAAGTTCCTTTCTTCTTCAACTTATTCTTCCATTGTTATTTCATTTATAAAATAATAACTCCAATATCTTCTATATACTGTGATGTTATTATAAATACAGTACAACCTAATTCAGTATTCTATCTATCCATTGAATGACATGTCACTATACGTGCATACGTACAGCTTACCGTCTCCACATCGTGGTGTAATTGTTATTCAAAAATTTACTATTTATGATGGGTATGAAAATGATGTGTAATAGATGTAAATAATAAATATAACATGAAAATGATTGTGTATATATGATATACCATCCAATTATATATTATTTTAATATCAAAAGAATGATATTGTAGCTCCTGGGTACGTACGGGCTACCGTCTCCACGAACGTGATGAGATTCATTCCCCATCATATCCATGAAATTATAATTCTAATTTGATGATTAAAAATAATGTTTAAGGACCTGATATCATTCTTTATATGAATAATATACAACCTATACATATCAAATACGGCTTATGTAACAAAATATATAAAGGAAAACGAGTAAGTAAACACCCGAAACGACGATTATACTAAAAAGCAATGTTAAAAGATCATACATGATATCATATTAATGTATATGATTCTTTTATAATTTAATAACAATTATTTCACCATTATAAAAGAGTTTAACCTACCATAAACCAATGAAAAGTACATGGTAAGGGTTTATTTCACAATCTCTTCATTATCTGAGGTTGTTTATACGTAATTCTTTACTGGGACCTCTTTATCATCCACATCCATGTTTCTTAAAAATGTATTTCAAAACATTATTACAATTTTATAGACTATGGTTTAAAGTCTTTTATAGCCTTGTTGACTTTTTATAAGATGTTTATAAAGGAATCTTTCCATCATTTTCCAAACAATATCTCATTTAACCTTTTCGACAAAATTAAGGTAAGAATGTCTTTGTTAACTTTTACGGCGGGTGCGGCTATTTTTTACCATTATATACTCTTCAAAGCTTCCCTTACAATATTATAAGAATATTTTCAAATTAAATGTTTTATTTTATAATTATGTTACTCTTAAATTAATTCAAAATAGAAAGAGATATTTCTCAAAAAGGGTATTGATTTCATCTATGTCAACATCCTTTGATGGATTTTAAGTATATTTTGTGTTGATTTATTATGATACAAAACTTCCATTTTGTATTGAAGGTTTTGTGATATGTTTGACTGTGGATGTGTTATTTTTATACCATTCATGATTTATGGTTAAAGTATTGACATTTCGTATGCTATATTTAATACGAATGTTTATGATATGTTTATTCCTTTTTATATGAGAAATGTATTGGACTTAGTAAGTGACGGGTGGAGCCTGTTATAGCTCATTGATGCATCGGTAGGTCTCATGAGACAACTATATGTGGAATTGGTTGTGGCCCTTTCCCAATTTTATTTATGGTTTTTCTTGAGGCCTTAATAATTTTTAGATGTCTTTGCCGAGGCCTTGAAAAAGTGTTTCAGAATGTCCATCATTATACATTCCCTCATTATAGAAAAAATATTGATGGTTCATGTGGTCATTGGACTAGTAGAATACCCATGATTATGTTTTATTATGTCAATATTTACTCAGATCATATTCTTTCCATAAAATTATTCATGTTTATTATTGGTAAAGGAATGTGGTTTCAATTATTTACCATGCTTAATATTTATGTCATTTTATACTGTATTAATTAACCTTACTGAGTGTTTGAGCTCACCCCTTTTCTTATGTGTCATTTTCCCAGTATATGAATAAGTTAGTTATGAGTGACTTGCAGGCATAATCTAGGAGTCTTGGATGTTTCTAATGAAATATATTTGTGTTGTATTTCTCTTCAAGCTGTAAAGTTGAACTTATGTATGAATCCTGTTTCCAATAATACTAAACTGATCGGTCTTTAGAGACATGATTTCCTTGTGATCATGACAATGTTATGTAATAATTCACTGACTCTGGGTAACTAGGTTTGGGGCATTATTGTTGGTATCAGAGGATGTTTAGTAGATTCCTTGGAAACTAGATTTAGATAAACTCTGATTAGAGTACATATCACTAAGATAAACTTTGAAGATTAGTATAGAAGAACATCCTAGAATTTTGGTATTGTAGAGATTTTCTAAGTTTTCTAAGAAATACATCCCTATCTGGATATGAGTAGGTAGAGGCAGCTCTGTCACAGATGTACCTAGAGGTAAAACTCGAAAACACCTCTTTGAGATAGACTCGAACGGGAACTGCACGACAACGGGCCTTGCTGTACTCTTGGTTATGACACTCCCAGGGGATATGCTTAGGATAATTCTCATTTTCATTATAAATAATTATTAAGGGTTTATGTGTATATATTTACTCAAAGAAAACATTTCTTTATGATTATAGATTATATCCATAAATATTTTAATTTATGTTAAGTGTTTTACAAGTATGGAATTATGTATTTTGATTCATAAACTGACCTTGTTTCTGCCATTGTTTAGAAATGGTGCCTAGTAGAAGAAATGGAAACCGTGTCAATGAACGCACTCCATATAGTGATTGACCTCTTGTTACAGATAATTATTGTGGAGATGGTGATGCAACTGGTGCTAATCAGCTAATCACCATACTGTGACAACTCACTCAGGTTATGAATAATAACCTTACCCATATGGAGCATCTAGATCCATAGCATGGAGGATCAATGTTATATCACTTCATGAGGCAACAACCACCAACATTCAATGGGTATAAAAATCCCTTAGTATCTGAGCAATGGATAAATTCCATAGAGAAAATATTCCACGCTTTGGGGAGTAGTGAAATGGAAAAAGGTGTCAAGGCAGTTTACCACCTCACTAGACATGCTGATCAATGGTGGTCATTGATTCATAACACAAAGAAGGTGATGAAGTATAAAATATTGAATGGAGGGAGTTAAAATATATTTTTTTAGAAAAATACTTTCCTCATGACCATCGAGTGGATATGAAAAGACAATTTCAGAGTCTGAGGAAAAAAGAGGATAATATTGTCGCTAAGCCTGAGGCTAACATTACAATGTTAGAGAGGCATGCTAAAGATTATATACATAACCCAAGAAGTGATATTGATCATTTCATTGATGGGTTAAAAAAATATCTCTGTCGAGCATTAGTATTAAAATCCTTCCCATCATATGAAGATATTTTCTTGTGTGCTATCAAGACAGAAAATGAATTCTCTAAGTCTTATGACTTTAAATCAAAGCAAGAGAAGAAGAGATCTGTTGAACACTCTAGGAAAGGAAATAAGGAATCAGGGAAGAAGGTAAGAATTGAATATCCAACCTGTGATAATTATATAAAGAAGCACCATGGTGCTTGCCTAAAATGAAAAGGAGTATGCTACAAGTGTGGACAGAAAGGCCATCTAGCTGTGATTGTAATGGAAAGAAAGACACTACCAATGTTCAATGCTACAATTGTAGGGAGATGGGACATTATGAAAATTAATTTCCTATGTGTCAGAAGAAATTGCCTTAGAAAAGGCCAAGTTATCAAGTCCAAGCTTATGAAATCAGTACTACTGAGGTTGAATCCCCAAAAGATGTGGTGCCAGGTAATTTAATTATTTCCTCAAGTTTAGCAAATGATTTATTTGATTTGGGATCATCACATTGTTTCATATCTTCCCAGTTTTCTATGAAGATTATATATTTCTAATTTGATTTAACAATGGAGTTTCCAGTAAAAACTTCTAAGGGAAGTATCATTGCTACAATGTTCTATGAATCAGTTCCCATTAGAGCATATAAATGTTCTTTATCTGCTGATCTCATCGGCATACCTATGATTGATGTTGATATAATCATCAGTATGGATGGGCGTTTGGACCATGATGTGAATATTATTGTAAGAAAAATGAGGTTATGATTTTTGATGATGATGATAAGGAACACCTTATCGTTAGAGCAGAATCATCACCACTTGATTCTTATATAGATCCACCCACAGTAGCTCAACTAAATTCAATTAACGAGGATGAAGATAATGAAATAACTATGAGTGAGGAAAGGAATTTTCAAATAGAGGATATACCTATTGTGAGAGAATATGTTGATGTGTTTCCATAATATTTACCTGGACATCCTCTAGAATGAGAAATTGTGTTTTCCATTGATTTAATTCCTAGATCAAGGCCCATATCGAAGACCCTTTATAGAATGGCCACTCTGGAGTTAGTTGAACGAAATAAAAAACTTGAGGAATTGAGTAATAAGGGATTTATTCACCTTAGTATTTCTCCATGGGGAGACCCTATCCATTTTGTTAAGAATAATGATGGATCTATGAGTTTGTGCATTGACTACATGGAGATCAATGCTATAACAATAAAGAACATGTATCCCCTACCACGCATTGATGATTTATTTGACCAACTGCATGGAGATCAATAATTTTCATAGATTGACCTTCGATCTGGATACCATCAGTTGTGTGTGAAGAAGGAAGACATTCCAAAGACAGCATTTTAAACTAGGTATGGGCATTACAAGTTAACAGTAATGCATTTTGGGTTGACTAATGCACCCTCTGTTATCATGGATATAATGAACAGAGTTTTCAAGGAATATCTTGATGACTTTGTAGTGGTATTTATTGATGATATCTTGATATACTCCAAAATCTACAATGATCATGAAAATCACTTTCGCATTATATTTAAGACTATGAGAAGACATGAATTATATCAGAAGTTTATCAAGTGTGAATTTTGGCTTCAGAAGATTTCTTTTCTTGGACATATTTTCTCTAAGGATGGAATCTCTGTTGATCCTTCTAAGATAAGAGAAATCTAGGAATGTCCAGAACCGACGAGTATAACCTAGGTATGCAGTTTTATTGGTTTAGCAGGTTATTATCGGCATTTCATCCAGAATTTTTCCCGATTGGCTAACCCATTAATGAATCTCACACGTAAAGGGGTTAAATTTGTTTGGAAAAAAGAGTGTGAAGAATGTTTTGAAGAACTGAAGAGAAGATTAATCTATGATCCTATATTTACTCTACTATCAGGTAATTATGGGTTCATTATTTATGGTGATGCATCGAAGAAAGGACTTGGTTGTGTCCTTAGGAAGAATGATAGGGTTATTGCCTATCATCACGACAGCTGAAAATTCATGAGAAAAAATATCCTACTCATGATCTTGAGTTAGCTGTTGTAATCATTTCCTTGATGATTTGGAGACACTATCTCTATGGTAAAAAATGTGGGATTTATACTGATCACAAGATTTTGAAGTATATTTTCTCACAGAAAGAACTCAACATGAGGCAAATGAGATGGCTCGAACTACTCAAGGATTATTATTGCACGATACACTACCACTCGGGGAAGGAAAATAAGGTGGCAGATGCTTTGAGTAGAAAGGATCATAGAGTTTTGAACAAGATGAGTGTTGAAAGGAATCCTATATACATGGATCTAGTAAATATGGATAAGGGAATCACCATGAAAGGTGAAAAATAAATGATTTTTCAAATGGTTTCCAAACCATATTTATGAGAAATGATAATGAGTTCTCAGATCGATGATGAATAATTTCAAAAGAAGATTAATGTTGTGAATGATGGAAGATTGAGTGACTTTGTGTATGAAGATGGAATTTTGAAATTTTGGAGGAGACTTTTTGTTCCCGATATACCTGATCTAAAAATGGAATTGTTGGACGATGCTCATAGTTCCAATTTCTCAATACACCCTGGGAGCACCAAAATGTATAGAGAATTAAAGGATCATTTTTGGTGGGGAAACATGAAGAGGGAGATTTCTGATTTTGTTTCAAGATGTATGGTTTGTAAAAAAGTGAAAGCTGGAAGGAAACAACATGGTGAAGTATTGGATCCTCTTCCCATACCTAAGTGGAAATGGGATATTATCACGATGGACTTTGTCATGGGACTACCAAAGACTCCTAGAATGAACAAAGAAATATGGGTCATTGTCGATCATCTTACCAAATCAGCTCATTTTCATGATTTAGGGGAATATTTACCACTTGAACATCTAGCAAGGCTATATATTAATGAAGTTGTGAGACTTCATGGAGTACCCCTATCTATTTTTTCTGATTGTGATCGCCGTTTTACTTCAAGATCATGGAATAAAATTCAGAAATCCTTGGATAATGAACTTCGTTTAAGCACTGTCTACCACACTCAAACAGATGGACAATCAGAATGGACTATTAAAACCTTAAAAGACAAGTTGAGATCATTATCAATTGACTTTCAGGGTATGTGGGATCAATATTTACCTTTGGTGGAATTTTCCTATTACAGTAGCTTCCATTCAAGTATTCATATGTCACCATATGAAGAATTATATAGAAATAGATGTCGTACACCAACCTATTGGGATGACGTTGGTGAAAGAAAACTTCTTGACCTAGAACTAGTGGAGGAAACAATGGAAAAGGTAAAGGTAATCCAAAACCACATCAAAGTAGCTCAAAGTAGGCAGAAGAGCTATGAAGATAATCCAAGGAAGGATTTGGAATTTTAGGTATGAGATCATGTTTTCTTGAAGGTATCTTTATGAAATGGAGTTATACATTTCGGCAAGAAGAGAAAATTGAGTCTGAGTTACATCAGACCATTCAAAATTCAAGAATGAATTTGGGTTGTTGCTTACCATTTTTCAATGCCGCCAAATCTCTCCAAAGTTCACGATGTGTTCCACGTAGCAATGTTGATAAAATACATGCCTGACCCAATGCATGTACTCACTTATGAGGAATTAGAACTGGAACCCGATCTATCTTTTTGTGAAGATCCAGTCAGGATTCTTGAGACGAGAAAAAAAGTGTTGAGAAACGGGACGACTCATCTGGTAAAAGTTCTATGGAGTAACCATAAGATAGAAGATGCAAGATGGGAACCCGAGGAACTTATGATGAAGAACCACCCAAGACTTTTCACACAGTAGTATTCTAGAAATTTTTATGACAAAATTATTTGAAGGAGGGGAGAATGTTACACCCCAAGCTTCCACGGTATGATTCTCTTTAAATAATACAATAGTGTGTGTTGTACGCAACTTCGAGATTCTAACACACCGTGACCAATCAATGTAGCCATTATGAATAGTAATACCAACTTTTTGAAATTTCATAAATTTTATCTCTCTAAATGTACTTCATTTTTGGATTCGGAATATCTAAATTATCCTAGGGTAAAATTTTGGTACTTTTCGGATAACTTTTATATTTTTATGAATAGTGAAAATTGCTAAATATTAATTAAAAACAACCTTTTAATCAAAATAATTAATAGTGATAAATTATTAATTTGAGTGGTTTTAAAGTATATTTAGAATATATGTTTACCATATAATACAATATTGGTCATTGGACATAATTTCATACTTAAACCGGACGTAAACAAGTGTCATTCTTTTGATAGTTATTATCTCTTAAAAACACGCTTTTTGTTTTAACAACGAGAATTAATTTATAATTAATTTCTGCCACCTTTGTGTTTTTAATTTAGAAAAATTGATTCCATATATATAGTCAGGAGTTCCAAATTCTGTATATAGGTAACTTTTATTTTTATACATTTTGAATAATTAATTCGGTAAATATTTTATTTACCATGGTTAAAGGGTAAATCCGGTAAATAAGGGTAAAAAATAATATTATAATAATAATAAATTAATCTAAAACATGTCCTAACTTTATTGGTTGACAAATGTCCGACCATTGGCATCTTTTGGTCGATTTTGGGACCCCATGGAGCCACTTGTAATAGATAAGGACACATTATATTAATTAAGTTAAAGTAAATACAAAAATGACATAAGCATATATCTTATAGGAAAACAATTTTTACATAGGTTTATATATGTTATATTTTCTACAATAAATATTCATTAGAAATATAAAAGTATTTCCTAAATAATGGTATTTTAATTATAATTTTGAGACATTTAAAAATTAAATTTATTTTGACACAATAATGATGCAGTATTTTCCTTATAAATGAATGAATCAAATAATTGGTATTATAAAAGTTAAAATAAATATAATTTGAACGTTTGTATCCCATCCACTTATATTATTGATTAATATGACATGTTAGTATTGCTTAAATGATTTTTTTTTTGAATTAATAAAGTTTTTAAGACTTTAACAGAAATCAATTATTAAATATTGTCAAAATTGACATAAATGAGTTTTTAAAACAAGTATTATATTATTAATTGATATTCTATTCATAAAAATCTATGTTTTGGTCAAAGTACTTATATCATTATAGGTTTATTATTAATGGACCACTTGGGGGACTCTTGTATGTATATAGTATGTTTATTAACTATATAATATAAAAATACAAAGTTACATGGTAAATGTCAAACTAATTAACTAAGAGTTAAAACTAAAATATAAGGTTAATATATTGACAAAAAAACTATCTAAAATATATTTTTTGAAAGGATTTCGACCCATCCCCACATTAGACTTTTAATAATCCACTTTCAAGCCATTATTATCCAAATATGAATTTATTATAAATTAATACCTTAAGTTTTTCATAAAGAGCCACTTCTCCCCCATATAAAAGGACACCACTTCAAACCAATTATTCGCACCTTCAAAGCCTTTTGGTTCGGCCAAAACCTACCCAAATATTCTCTCAACCTCCCTATATTCAACTTAGAGGCCTCATTTTTATATGAAAACTAACCTATGGAGCCCTTTTGATAAAATCAAAAGGAAGAACCCGAAGAAGAGGTAATGTTTTCACCACCCTTTTTCAAGTTCCTTTCTTCTTTAACTTCGTCTTCCTTTGTTATTTACTTTCTAAAATAATAACTCCAGTATATTATATATACTATTATGTTTTTATAAATATGGTACAACCATATTCAGTATTCTATCCATCCTTTGAATGACATGTCACCATATGTGCGTACGTACGACTTACCGTCTCCATGTCGTGGTGTAATTGTTATTCAAACATTATTATTTTGGATGGGTATGATAATGATGTGTAATTGATGTAAATAATAAATATAACATGATAATGATTCTTTGTATATGATATACCATCCAATTATATATTATTTTAATATCAAAATAATGATATTGTCGCTCGTGCATACACACGGACTACCATCTCCATAAACGCGATGAGATTCATTCCACATCGTATCCATGCAATTATAATTCTCATTTGATGATTAAAAATAATGTTTAAGGACTCTATATCATTCTTCATATGAATAAGATACAACCTATCAATTACAATCATGGCTTATGTAACAAAATATATAAAACAAAATGGGTAATTTAACACCCAATACGACGATAATACAAACAATGAAATTTTAAAAGATCATACATGATATCATATTAATGTAAATGATTCTTGTATAATTTAATAAAAATTATTTCACCATTATACTAGTGGTTAACCTACCATAAACCAAGTGAAATTACAATATAAGGGTTTATTTCATAATCTCTTCATTATCTGAGGTTGTTTATACGTAATTATCTACTAGGACCTCTTTATCATCCAAATCCTTGTTTCGTAAAAATGTATTTCAAAACATTCTTAATATTTTATAGACTATAGGTTAAAGTCATTTATACCCTTTTTGACTTTTTATAATATGTTTATAAAGGAATCATTCCATCGTTTTCCAAACAATGTCCTTTTTAACCTTTTCGACAAAATTAAGGTAAGAATGTCTTTTTTAACTTATACAGCGGGTGAAGCTATTTTCTACCGTTATCAAATCGTCGAAGCTTCCCTTAGAAGCTTATAAGAACATTTTCAAAGTAAATGTTTTATTTTATAAGTATGTGATTCTTAAATTATTTCAAAATAAAAGTTATATTTCTCTAAAAAAGGGTTTTGATTTCATCTATGTCAACATAATTTGATGGATTTTAAGTTTATTTGGAGTTGATTTATTATGATACAAAACATCTATATCGTATTGAAGGTTTTCTGATATGTTTGACTGTGGATGTGTTATTTTTATACCATTCATGATTTATGGTTAATGTATTGACATTTTTTATTCTAGTTTTAATATGAATGTTTGTGATATGTTTAAACCTTTTCATATGAGGAATGTATTGGACTTATTAAGTGACGGGTGGAGCCCGATATAGATCCTCAATGCATCAATATGTCTCATGAGAAATATAGATGTGGAATTGGTCGAGGCCCTTTCCCAATTTGATTTATGGTTTTGGCCAAGACCTTTATCATTTTTAGACATCTTGGGCGAGGCCTTGACAAAATGATTCAGAATGTCCGGCATTATACATTCCCTCATTATGGAAATAATATTGGTGGTTCATGTTGTCATTCCAATTATAAAATACCCATGATTATGTTTTATTATGGAATTATTTACTCATCTCACAATCTTTCCATAAAATTATTCTTGTTTATTTTTGGTAAACGCATGTGGTTTCAATTATTTACCCTACTTAATATTTATGTCATTTTCCGCTGTATTACTTACCCTTACTGAGCGTTTGATCTCACCACTTTTCTTATGTTTCATTTTCCCATGATATGAAGATGTTAGTTATGAGTGACCTAAAAGCATAATCCAGAAGTCTTGGATGTTTCTAATGAAATATATTTTTGTTTTATTTCTCATCAACCAGTAAAGTTAAACTTATGTATGAATCTTGTTTCCAATAATACTACATTGATCAGTCTTTAGAGACATGATTTCTTTGTGATCATGCCAATTTTATGTAATAATGCACCGACTATGGGTAACTAGGGTCGGGTCATTACATTTAATGTCATGAATAATTATACATGTAGTTCTTGGAATTTCATAGTGTAAGATACATTTGGGAAGGAGCTAATATGGATGAATAATACTCTAACACTAGGGTAGGGAGATGTTTTATTTATTATTCCTACTATTGGTTAATAGAAGAATAAATACTAAAGGTTTATATATAAATATGGATTATACATAGGATGGGATGGAATTTTTATTTAAGAATTTTTACTTGGGCCTTGGACTCAAGATCATAGGATCACTACATATCCTAACCTAACATGAATCAATCCACATGTAGTTCTTGAAATTTTAGGGAATTTTTTTAATATAGTTGAACATTCTAAAAACACTGACAATGATATGGATATCATATAAAAATTGAATATTACTGATTGACCATTCCAAATGGTTTTAGAAGTCATATAAAATATTCTTTTTGTTGTCTAGATTAATATAATGCATCCAAGGGGTAACACCTTCTCCTTTTGAATATTGTGCATCTCGATCGTCCTAACCAAATATATTTACAATCACTTTTAATATCATATGTTAAATACTTATTGTAAGGAAAAATAGATGATAGGAATATTTCCCATGTTTCTTAAGAGTACATGATAGAGGATAAATTTAAATTATAGGATCATGGGCATTATATATTTTTTATCTATGAGCATGAACACCTACACAGTTCATGATATTTTTAGGGGTGAAAGGGTTATGGGTGATGTAAAAAAATTAGGACCATCATATATGATTTGGGTGTCATTTTTTATCTTACAGGATCTTGAATAAATCCCACCATAGTTCTTATCAAATTAAGTCATTTTTATCTTATCATATTCTAATGAATGTTTGAAACCATACACAATGAATTCATACATGGATATGTATATCATATAAGGAATTCAAGTCATATGAAGTATACTTATCATGTAGATTAAGGTATTTCAGGGTGGATAGAGTAGTGTGTAGTTTAATGTCATACTATTTGTATAATTTCTTACAAATTAATGTCAGGTGATAAGGAATAATTAGGTTTACATGAGGTTCGGAAATAAAAAACTTATTCTAAATAGAAATTTATTGGTATCAGGGGAAAAACATGTTTGTGGTTAGGATTAGTGACCTAAAATGTCTCTATATATCCTATAAATAAATGAATCAATCCACACATCATTTTTATAGAGCTTATTTTATATAGTAAAAACACATGTTGTGGTATGAAAATTGGGATTCACCTTAGTGCATAGACACTCATAAAACCAAATATAATTTGAGAGTCTCAAACACTACGGTGAAAGGGGGAATTTTCCTTATTACAATTTTTGTTTGGGCCTAGTATAAGATATCAAAGCATTAATAAACATCTTGGGATTACAGTAATCAATCCACACATAATTCATCAAGGTTAAATTCATAGATCTGGATTATATGTAAGTGGAAGGAACACTTCATTGGAATATTTTCATGATTGAATAACCCTAATATATATGTTCATATATAGATCTATCTCGTATGAAATAAACTAAAATTTTATTTTATTTTTCGAACACATGTGAATATTTATTAAGACCATGAGGAGTGGCCTCAACATTAAAATAATTTTGGTACTTGTGAAAAAATAGCTAGACTTGATGTATGGAACATGGGAATCACTATATATCCCTTGAGAGTGATTATAAAAACACATGTAGTTCATGAATGTAACATGTTTGGATGTCAATTCCAAGGGAAAAAATTTCCTCTTCAATGAGGATGATGACTTTTTATTTTATAATCATGTGTGATGGAAAAAAAATCTATTCAATTGATCATAAAATTTATAATCATGATATGAGGATGAGTGTAGTGTTTTAAGCAATATATAGGCCTAAGATGTTCAATTTAACATTAAACAGTTAGGATTTTGATTGCATAGTTTAACTTCATGTCATGAGGAAGAGTTCAATTTTATTTTTTCCATGGGACTAATTTGTAAAATTAAACATTATAGATATTATATATCCACAAATAAGTTTAGCATCATTTTTTAGGTACATAGATGAACTGATGTGAATGTTATACAAATTAATTTGTACGAAACCTATAATTTGTCGGTTTTATAATCCACTGCCCATACATTGTGGTTGTGGATAAAGATATGTTTTAGTAATCCTCATATATAATGTAAGGTCATTCATATTTACAACCTCTTCTCATTGAGCTTCTATAACTTTTCAGGTTGCTTCTAGGATTGTTCATATTCTAAGACCTGACCAAAAATGTAAATATTGATTGAGGGAAGTTAAACATCAATGGGTAATACTACTTATATCTCAAAGACAAGTGGATATGGGGTATCATTCAAGGTATTGTGAGTTTTATTTCATAATAACACAAAATATATAAGAGTTTGTTCTATAATGACTTCTTGTTCTTATTCATCATATATTTTAAGATATCTACTAGGATTTTTTTGAAGTATCTTATCTATCCATTTCCCTCTCAATTTTTTCAGGATGACTGTTTCGACTAGATGTTATATTACTAGTAAATCTTTTTTAACTCCAAATAATATAAATTGGTTACGATTTCCATAAATATTTGGTGAGGGGAACCAAATCTATTGATAATGTGTGACTTCATGAAGATGATAATAGCCTTTATAATGACTTTTTTAAGGAGTATAGATTCAGAAAAATTAGATAAAAAGGTTTTGGAAGCAAGTATGTGCTTGAAATGCTAGGATATAGCATGATAATATAGGCCCATGAAATATATTTCCCATAATTGAAATGGACCAGAATATTGACAAATATACAAAAACTCCTAGAGTATTTGGATAAAGATGGATTATATTTGATTGAAAGGAAACTTATTTTTGAATTCCATGAAATCATATATTTTCAGTTCCTGTAAATTTCCAAGTCTATTGAATTTGTGGGAGATCTTTATCCTTGATTTATGAACGCTATAGGATCTTGTATGAACATCCTATATAATAGTGAGGATCTATCCTCCTTTAATGAATTTGGGGAGTAATCCATCAAATCCATAGTTGTATTATAATTTATATTTGTTTAGGACAACATAAGGGAAACATTTTGTTTCATGGTGTCAGATATATTCCTTCATTGATCTTTCTGAAAAAAATACCCCTTTTTAGATATTCCTTTATAGGATACAATCATCATGTAGTGAAATCAGTTGAAGAGAATATTATCTCCTCGTGTTATGAGGGAAATGTTTACCATATTATTCTCCCTAATTTAATTTATGGTGAGTGGGGAAACCACTAGTGTTGAGTGATTTGGATAATTATCTCACCATTGTCAGGATATACCTATGAAATGTCTACATTAGAAAATGTATATGCGCTATCATTTTTAGAATTTGGGATATGATTCAGTATTGGATTGAAGGGGAACGTTACTATCAACCCTATTACATAATCAAATAGGGAAAAAATATTCATTCTTAAAGACATATTGACATTTAATCACCTTAATCAAAAAATATTAGTCCCCTTTAATAATAAAATGGGATACCAATAGTAATAAGGATAACTCTAAGCCCGTGATGAATTCTTGGTACTTATCTTCATTATTGGAACAAATTTTTTATAATAAAAAATAATAAGGTAGAACCATCTTGGCTAGGAAGATAAATACAATCCTTAAACCAACTCTATTGAGCTTCAAGTATTCTATTATTTTCCAAGTTAGATATTGAGAGGCACCATAAAAGAACATCTATTATATTTGATGGGTTTGATGTATAAATAAAAACTCATTATATTGTATTTCAGTATTCACTAGTATACTTTCTAGAGTGTTCTTTTTTTACAAATTTGTCTAGTACCCAACCTTCAATTGCCTTTTATAACAAGAACTAAATTTAGATCTTCTACATGATAACCTCTTATTGATCCATGTGATTGTTAAATATCAGACGGCTGTGTATTTAATTGAGGAGATCAATTGAAGATATAAATCGATCCTTATGTTGATACAAGTAGTACCTTAGCTTTTTTACAGTTAAAATTAGTGTGAGATTGTTCTTATCTATGTTGAATATTGACACTCAGTATCCATCACTATACTTCTAAGATGGTATAGATTTATTTTAAGCCCTATATCACTCCTATATTCTACTATGGAATTAACTAATTCAAATATGGTGGATACAGATAAAATATGTGTCTTCCATTAAATTAGAAGCATCAGGATCGGTGGGTAAATCATTTTTTCATGAGATTTTCAAAGGTTTCATGATAGTATTCATCCCATAAGTAGTCGACTCCCATCTTTATCATCTTTTTAATGATGAGTAACTTTCCAGAAATATTTTCCTAAAATTACTAATATATGACTTTCATCACTAAATCCCTATCAACACTTTGAGGTTTTGAATATGCAGTATTTCAATGATCGACCTAGTCTTCTCATGGTTTACTTTTATTTCAAAATGGAATACTAAAAAACTGAATATTTTTTTTGACATCACTCTAAAATATCATTTTAGGGGTTTGTCTTTAGTTTTTTCTACCACCATTTATGGAAAAAATTATCTTATTCAACAAGAAGATCATAATTCTATTGGGATTTTACCACTAGATCATCAGTGTAGCATTCCCTGATCTTTCATAGAAACTTATTGAAGATAAAATGCATGGAATATTGATATTTAACAATAAATTTTTTTAAAACTATAGGAATTACTTGATATATGAATATTCCTTTGGGTTCTTCAATTTTGATTGATTCCTCATCCTAGGGGTCTATTTTGATCTATTCATACCTTGAGTACTCTTCCATTAAATAAAGGGCATGAAAACATGAAATCACATAGATTATGAGTTCTGTAATTTGGATCAAGGAATCATCACTCAATTAGTTCGTGTTTATATCCCTAAAGTTAGTAAAAAATTCTATGTTTCACATTCTTTTTCTTAACATGGATAATTTTTGTGTGCCATTTTGGGAGATAAACATTCAGAATGAAGTTCTATTTAATGATGTTGTAAAATTCATTTAAATTTAATAGTGTGGTATCAATACATTCCCTAGGATTCCTTCTTGAAACCATGATGATTAGTTGGATAACACATAATGTGGGTTTCCACATGAAGATTAAGACCAAGATTCTTATATAATTCCAAGTGGATACATCATGGCATTGTTTAATAAATGTGATATATATTTTATACTTTCAATATGCATGGAATCATTGACCAATAAGGGTAATAGGTCCTATTTTGTACCCAAATTTACTTATCATCAATCATTGATCACTATGAATACACCTTCATCAAAGGCTGGAGGGGAATATATTAGCTCTTCTTCCCCTACGTCTTCTATCTTGATGTCATCTAAAGTAGAAGATGAGGGGTTTTTTCATTTATCAATAGTGACAAAGGTATTTCTATATATCCAAAAGATGATGGTGTTAGGACCTCCCCAACACGGTCATCCTATACAATTTCACCCTCTACCTCACTATAATTAGGTTCACTGGCTATACTAACTACCTAGGATTTAGTGAAAAAATAAATGTTTCTTAACTCTCCATGATGATAGAAAAACTTATTTTGATCCCACACATGATGATTTATAGAATATTAATAATCTAACAATAATTTAGTGGAATATTCAATGAGATATTTTTCATTCACATCAGAATTTCACCCCTCTTTCATTCGGTAATGGATGAATTGTATGGATGATAACATGGGAAATATAATATATTGAGTATCCTAATAGATTCAAATATCTAGAGTGATTTCTTAAACTAGATCAATATAAAATACATAATCCTCTTTGATATCATTCAATGGGTTGGTTAGATCCATTTCCAAATTATTAGGAGAAACAATATGAGTATCTTTTCTTATCATTGGTTGATTTCAATCCATTTCTTAGTGTATTGTATCTCTATATAATGGAATTCATTAGACTCTAAGGATGAATTATCACCATACAAATATCCAACATCTAAATTTACAGAATAATTTATGCATCGATGGTATGAGATGGCACTACTATATTTAGATGAATATTCGGTCTTCCTATTAGATCATTAAAAGGTGTGTCTCAATGAATGACCCCAAATTAAGAGGTAGAGGTGAGGCCCTCAAAATATGCTTTGAGCTTGATTATGAAAACATTTTTATTAATTCTAATTATATCATTTGATAATCACATTGGAGTGAGATGTGTTGGCCTCAATATATCCCAAACGTCATAGCGTCCATACAATAATGAGGATGATCCTAGATCATCTGTCAATGAGAGAATGATGGAAGTTAATGCTACAATAATTGTTGGAAATGTAATGGTTTCATAGGTTTCACTATAAATTAACCTCTCAATAATTCTCTATAAATGAGGTAACTATATAAAACTTTATGGTATTTATCTCAACTAGGTATACCTAAAATATTCTTATCTTATCCAAAAAACAATTAATGACATAAGAGGTATTCAATGAGTGCATCTAAAATCTCATTTTAAAGGTGGTGGGAATCCAATATGGATATATTGGCTGGTATGATAGTTATTTTTTTCAAGATATCATGATTTTGGACTAAGGTCATTCATTTTCCCCTAGGAGGATATTCCCAAGTCTAGGGATTAAAGGTTACGGTAGGTGATTCCAAAGACCACTTTCACTTGAAAATATTTTAATCAAATCCTATTTTTTGGAATTATACTAAATTGATCATTCGATGATCGAATGAAGAATGGATTCATGAGAATCTACTAATATGTACTCTAATATGATAGGATCTTATCAGTAAATGGATGAATCAGGAGTATATTTGTTCTCCAATTGAGTCTATATTTATTTTTTTCTCCATGTTTTTATATCATATATTGCTATAGTGGGGACCATGCCTAAAGATTGGGGTTCATATCAATCCCTCATACACCAACCTCCACATCCTCTTCATCCACTTATACACCATACCAAATTTTGGTTAAGGACATCATGTTCATTACTTTGCTCAACATCATAAAATGGGTCTACCAAGTCGATGAAATTGACTGAGTTATATAATGGCTCTTCATATTATGAGTATTTCATTTTATTTGGTGGATCCCATGATTATGACTTCAGTGGAATGAAGTCTTATAGTGTCTCAAATATCTTTGGAATTGGTGTGAGTTGCTTCTCTTATTCATAACTATTTCTCTGTTGTCTATTATAATACTTGTACGATTGTAACATTGAAGGGGAATATTTAACTATTATAGCTGGAATTGGTTTTGTAATTGATTGGTTAAGTTAGTCCCTAAGGATTATATTTTCTAAGAAGACTGCTTTAGTATACATCCAATCATAAAACAATCGTTCATTAACTCTCCAAAATATATATCATTATCCTTTCTCCTCTGGTAAAATGGAGAAAAACGCTACTTGTATTGGGGGTTCTTCCAACATATCCTATTTTCAATTATCCATAAATTGGAGGGTATATTTATAGATAAATCACTTCTGAATGTTTCTAACTAGTATCTAATGGATGTTTTGGTAGTCTGGATGATTAGTAAGACTAGCCTCATTGGGATTTTTAGGTTTTAGATACTTGAGAAAACTATTTTCCACTTTTTCAATAAAGTATCCACGAAACATAACAATTTATGAAGAACAAATATTCTTATTTTGATCCTAAAATAATATATTTAATTGGTCCTTCCTCCCATATGGAAGGGGTGTTTTTTTCATAACTATTTAAAGAGAGGCAGTATATGATGTTGTATTCCATTTAGGTGTTAGATATGGTGTTATCACCAAATTGAATGAAACAGTTTCCATTTCTATTTAAAAATCATTATTTCACAGTGCATTTGGTGTTGTATTGGACATGGTATTTGTGTGTTGGATATCATCTTCCATACTTTTTGAAATTCTTTCCTACTCTCAGAATCCATCAGGGTATTTCAATAGGATCGGTGTCTTTTACAACTCTTCATAAATGTTCTCTACATAAAGGTATGTTATCTTCTCATGTGGGGAATACATATTAAAATATTATGTCTAACATTTGAAACTAGAAATCAAATCAAGAACCTTATAATTATCATGATTGTTTTAATTCAAAAGGTAAATAACCATTTTCTTCCTTAAATTGATCTAAATCGATATGTAAACTACTAACAGAGTTCTTACTAATCAATGAAGGACCTATTTAATACTTTTTAATGCCAAAAAAATGTTTCCCATCTAATTTTTCACAAACTATCAATTTTTGGTTACTTATTACTTCTTGAGAGTTCCAATCATAGCTCTACATCTTGATATGAAATTGGAATGATATTTCCCTAGGTCACCAGTCCCATTGAATATTGGAAATAATGTATTTCAGAACTTGGGTAGAGGTGGAGTTTTATTTAGTCTTCTAGGTTATGTCTTCTTTTATAGTTTACCTAATGTTTAATGCCCATTATTGGCCTCTAAATAGGAAATTATAGACTCGATGGATCTGATCAGTTCTAGTTGGATGGTTGAAAGACTATATTATCTTGTAGATGTGATGGGTGGGTTCTGATATGAAATACAATCACAACTCTTATTCTAGAACCAAGAATGGGTTTTTTGTGATTAATTCATCTAACATGTCTCTTATTTGATCCCAATGGGTGGTGATTATTAGTAATGGTAATCTCACAATCCTAGGTATATCATATTCCTGTATCTAGAGCCTTATAGCTCGTTTGGTCAAATTTATACTAACCGGTTGACTTTATCTTAATATATTTTTATTGAAGGTGAAACATCGACTTCCACCCTAGATTTATACTCAAGAATAATATCTTCCCTATGTAACCTAGTATTGATTTATCTCATCCTTTCCAGCTCAATCGCATATTGAGAAAACATTTCCTCAATGGCGAGATAGTTGGTCTCCTATATTGGTGGGTATTATATGACCATACAATTTTCCTTTTCATTTGTTAAATATTGTAGTGTGGGTGGCGATTTTATTTTTAGAGGATCCCCCAGATTCTGAGTATCTCTCTGGTAGGTAGTAGGAATAAAAATATTTGTTGGATATTTCTAGTTGGGTCATATTCCTTGTAGTAGCTCCCTCAACATGTTCTTTTTCTTCATCATCGTGGTACATGTCATTTATAGGAGTTATGTTCTATTGAGCCTGGTGTTGAATTTGTTGTCAATAATATTTCAATAAGGAGTCAATTGTTAATTAGGTGTCAATATGTGTATGTAAAGGTAGTGATGATGTGATGTTAGTGATCAAAGAGGATATGTTGTTCCAAATATTATGTCCCTTGGAGAATCCGTATGAAATGACATTGGATTTCATGCCTGGATTATCTCTATATTAATTCAAACAATTGTAGAACTTATCTTAAGATCCAAATCATGTGTCAAAGAATTACACATTGTTACAACAGTTGAATAACACCATGAAAAAAACTATCGCGTGATGAAACTAGAAGATCCATACAATGGATTCTAATTGAATAAAGGATGTGAATAAAATTAGATGATTGATTGTGCTAATATTCAAGGAACAAGGAATGTGTTATGGAAAACACATTTTTTACTACAATGTTTTTATGCATTATGTTTCAATGTATGAGGAGTTGAAGAAGAGTTCCATCCATTGTTGGAATAATGAATATGATTATTGTGTTATGGGATTCATGAACTAAAATGAAATGATGAAGAGAAAAAGAGAAGGAAAGTTTCATGGGAATGTATTTTTAAGAAGTGACCATGCATGAATTAATATGGTGGCCACACATTACACTTTTGTTTGTTAACAAAGTTCATATATGGCTTACTCAAAAATAAAGGGCCAACCATGCCAGCCCACTGGGCAGGCTCAACCTCAGGTGTATGCAGTACACTAGGTCAATCGCTCCTAAGGGAGGCCTACCGAGTATACCCGCTAGAGGCATGTGTGTGGGCCATGTATAATCAAGCTGGACCATGCACGGTGATTCAACCCATATGGAAATGGTTTATAGAGGGAACTAAGAGAGAACCAGAGGAGTAGGGAGTGGGATCAGAGCACGCTTGAGAGAATCTGGTAAGAGGTGGTACCAGTGGAGGAAGCGATGTTATTGTCAGGAAATTGTCACCAGTAGATATTTGAACCACATAAAATCTGCGTTGCGTTTTGATGTGGGACAATTTTTGCAAAACATGGATGTGATTTGCACCTTCCATCTGATCTCGCACCAAATAATATACTCTCATCGCATTTGTTCTATGCCTTCTCATCTAGGTCATTCATGATCGATCCGAGCTGATCAAGCAGTCATGGCATCTTCTTCAAACTCTGAATGCACGAAGAGCCACCTTACACCGCTGCTCTCCACCACTGTCAATCCACCTTGATCGGGCACCCAACCACTATCGATGATGGAGTATATTGCATGAATATTGTCTGATAGCCACAATATCATGCATGAAATAAAAGTTTCATACATGAATCGAGGTGAAGAGTTTGAAAGAGGATTAAGCAAATGATGTTGCAATGCCTCTTATTGCATGGATGTAATTTGAGCAGGATGGTTCACATGCATTCGAAAACACATGCACGTGATTTCTTCTCTATAAAGAAGTTTTTTGTGATTGAAATGGAAATAACATAGATTTTCTCATATCATTTACCCCATGTTTGAAATATTCAAAATAAAGATCACTGGTATTTAAATATTTGAATACTGAGGAATATCATGTGGATTTGAACGTGCATGTGATCCAAACCTCGCTTATAAATAACGAATTAAAAATCCAAGAGTGTTTGTTGCAAGAAAATTGAGATAATCTCTCATTTTCAAAAAACAGAGCATTGAAAAGATGTTCCACGCAGACTATCAATGAAAAGAAGCTCAGCATATACCTTGCACGAAGGACAACGGTGAACCATCATGGTTCTCGAAACAAACCGCACCTCAATACAATGAAAACCATGGACACGTGATATGTTTTTCAACCCATTTTTTACTTCGTGTTTGAAAAATAAACTACATGCACATAGCTGGTCTTGTACCCTTATTGTACTATTCAAAGGCAGAACCAAGAACCGTGTTTGGTTCTGTGATAAAGATCCACAAGAACTACATGTGTGAAGGGGAAGAACCTATTACCTACTATTTTCACAAAGAATAACACACTTCAGTGAATACATATATATATATATATATATATATATATATATATATTATTTTTTAGGGGTTCATAGTTAAATAATAATGTGATTTCATGAATTCTGAAGCTCTTTTGTTCTTGGTTTGTAGAAGAAGAAACCTGAGCCCTTTTGTATTCACAAAGGACGATGGAGAGTGAATGTAGGACAGACATCCATGCATATGTATGAATTGATTCAACCAAGTGTGAAAGAAAAATCCATACATTGAATATACCCATTCAGGTTTAAGATATATCACAAATCAAGAAATTATTGAGTGTGCACATTTGAAGAATGTGTAAGAAAGGGGAATATCTCATACATTAACTAAACCCATTCGAGTTTGAATAAACACACACTTATATTAAATCTAAACTAAATAATAAGTGTGTGTGTGAAAAGAAACAATGTAAAAAGTGTGTGTGATATTAAGTGAGAAAAATAAAGAGGAAGTGTGTGTTCTCAATAGGTTATTCCCATGGGGGTTTTCATGCATATAATAAAAGGATTGTGCATGAATAAACCCATTCAGGTTTGAATAAACACACACTTATATTGAACCCAATCTAAATAATAGTTGTGTGTGTGTAAAGAACTAATGAAAAAAAAAATTGTGTGATATTATGTGAGAAAAATAAAGAGTAAGTGTGTGTTCTAAAAAAGTTATATCCATTGGGGTTTTAACGAAAAGAAGAAAAAGATTGTACATGCATGCATGGATGAACATTCACACATGATGACACTTAAAATAAGAATCATGATTGTTAGTGCACATTTGTAAACAAGAAAAATAAATGTCATAAAACTCATGCATGATGCATAATTGATTGAGATATCCATTACAAGAAGTTTGAATTCCATGAAATCCATGCATGAAGATAATTAGTACTGAAACTGAATCCAGACAGAATTTAAAGAAGATTTTATATCTGAGTTGATAGTGTTTGGGAATCCAAGAAGAAAGATAGAGATGATATTGTTCGGAATTATTCATGTATTACGGAAGATTTTGTGTGCACCAGTTTCACACACAAAAGTGAGTCCATGTCTTTATTAGAAAGAAAAAACATAATCCTGTGCATTTTTGAACAGAGGATTGTTTAGAAAAATTGATCAGAGTTATTGAGAAAGGCTAACAGACCATACCAAAGGTTTTTGAATAATCTTGAAGAGATACATAGGAAAGAGTGATTCAGCTAGCCTATGTGAAAAGAGAATAAGATCAAATACAATTAATCAAAAGATAACTTAAATGAGGAATATTCTCGTATGACTCAAGAGCTAGAATACCCCTATGAGATTCAGGGAGGAGAAGAAGTCTTTGGTGGGAGTCTGAATCAGGCCAGTGGGACTCTGGTAACGCTGTGGAAAGCAGTGTAAAGAACCTCTTGTGGGACTCAGGAGAGATACAGTGGGACTCTTTACCGACCATTGTAATTACTAATCTAATTATAGTGGTGAATTTGTGTTGGGGAGAATAACCTACACATCATGGAGTAGTGTAATGTCGTGATCCCAGTTACCCAGAGTCAGCGCATTATTACTTAAAATTGGCATGATACAAGGAATCATATCCTGAAATACCGATCAGTTTAGTAGCCTTGGTAGTACTAGATACATACATGATTTCTACATTACATCATGAAATAAAAAAACAACATTGTGTCACATTTTTACAAAATCATCTCCCTTAGAATATCCATACAGGCCAGTAATAATATAATTCTTATCATCCTAGGAAAAATAAAACATAGAAAGGGGAGATCTCAGGTGCTCATTAAGGATAACAATATATCAGAAACTTTCATAAATAAGCATAAACATTTAACGCAGTGTATAAGACTAAAACACAATCCTTGTAAACATTACCACGAGAATTATTTGGAAAAGATAAATACAAAATGTCATTTACTTATTCAAATTAATATTCTACTAGTCGAATTATCACATGTAATATCAATATCTAATTTCATAATGACGGAATGCATAATGTTGGACATCATAATCACATAGTCAAGGCCTCGTGCAATGACAACAAATAAGATTTTTTCAAGGCCTTATGCCTAGAAACTAGTTTGTCTCATGAGAACTATCGATGAATCGAGGAGCTATAGTGGGATATACCCATCACTTACTAATTCCAATGCATTGCTCATATGAAATGGTTGAAATATAATCAAAACATTCATATTAAAACTAGCATACTAAATGTCAATACTTTAACCACAAACCTTAAATGGCATGAAAATGGCACATCCACAGTCAAAAATAACACATTCAATACAATATAGAATATTGTATTATAATAAATCAACCTCAATAAAGAATAAAATATAATTAAGGATATTGACATAGATGAAAATAGCTAGTAAATCTTTTTGAGATAAATATTCCATTTTTCTTGAAAGCATTTAAAAGATGCACTGTTTATCCATGAAGTCGTTTAAAAGAGATTTTTGAGTCAAAGTGTCCCATAACACTTTGCAAATTTTGAAAGGAATTTTAATTTCAAAACATTCATTACTATATAAAAAAATACATAAAACCCTTTTTAAAACATGGACATTAATTAGAAGGGTTTAGAAGAAAAAATATTTCAAACATTTAAAACAATATTTTAGTTAAGGAGTTTCTAACCAAATAAGAGATGTTAGAATACATGTAATTGAGGAATAAAATTAATCACAACATTATAATATGGTGATAATAAAGGGATTCATGATATAATTTTTCAAAGGATAGTATATAGACCATATAAAATTGAATTGGAGCATAATCACAAAGAGGCCTCAATGGAATGTAAATTGAGATGAAATTCCTTCTAAAGAACATATCCTTAGATTAAGGATAAATAAATGAAACAATTATGTGAGAAAAATATAAATACACTAAATATATTTGCATATTCAGTGTAAATAATTAGAGTACATTCACACATATTCTAGTAAAAACAATACTAATGACATTGATGTTTTACTAAATGAATGAAAATTGATTTAAGATTACTCCTATCAAGTTCACGTAAATGCCTTGAGAATTTATAAATAGAGTGATTATCTGTATCAAAAGTTTATCCACTCAAAGGGGAGTGTAAATTACTACATAAATAAATAAATAGTGATTTCGCACATAATCTTGGAGTAAAATAATAAATGAATTATAGGTAAATCCCAATGAGTGGAAATGGAAATTTGAAATTCCCTTCATGATTTTGTAACTTACAAAACATAAACCCCATGAAAGAAGGATCATACAATAAAGATGTATATACCAATAAATTAAATTATATTACATCAAGGATACAGTCATGGGCAGAACATACACCACTCAAAATGAAAGAGTGGAAAATATAGCATGAATCTCATGAAAAATAAAAGTGAGATGAAAACCCATTACCGTGTACTTTTCCTTATTTGAGGGTACATTAAAATCCTATATAATAGTTAAATAATTGTAAATAAATTTTACAAGAACCACATACATAAATATGATATCATATATGATCTTCTAATATTTCGTTGTTAATAATATTTTAGTAGTATCATTGTTTCGGGTGTTAACTGATTATTTTCCTTAATATGTTTTCTTACATAAGTCTTGTTTGTTATAAATAGGTTCTATTTGATTAATATTAATATTTTTTATAAGTTCTTAAATTTTATTTTTAACCATAAAATGAAAATTATTCTTGAATGGTTGCGATGGGGATTGAATCTAATCACATTCGTGGAGACGGTAATCCGTGTGTACGCATGAGCGACAATATCATTAAATTGAAGGTGAAATCATATATAATTGGATGTTATATCCTATATAAAAGATAATTAAAATGTTATGTTTATTATTTAAATCAATTATACATCATTATTATATCAATCCAAATAATGTAGTGTTGAATAAAAACTACACCACATCGTGGAGACGGTAAGTCGTACGTACGCACGTATGGTGACTTTGTCATTTATAGGATGGATAGAATAATGAATATGGTGGTAACATATTTATAATAACATCACTTTATGTAGAAGGTACTGGTGTAATTATTTTGTTATGTAAACAACAAAGAAAGAGGCAGTGGAAGAAGAAGATAACTTTAAAAGTGGTGATGAAATTATTACCACTTCTTGGAGTGATTAGTTTTGATTTGGTCAAAAGGGCTCATTAGGATGGATTTATGATCAATGGAAGGCATCTATGATGATGTGATAGTGGTTGGTAGGATATTTGGGTAGGGTTTGGCTGATCCAAATGGATTTGGAGGTGTAATTTTGGGAGAAGAGGAATTGCACTTTTATATGAGAGGTGATAGTCACTTTAGGAAAAGCTTAAAATATTATTTTATTATACAATCATATTCGGTTTATAATGGTTCAAAAATGATTTATTTCGAGGATAAGGTGGGAATGGGTTGAAAAACTCTCAACCAATAGGTTTTATACTGGTTAAGTTACCATATTAACCTTATATTTTATATTTAACTCTTAGTTAATAATATGACTTTTACCTTGTATTCTTGTATTATTATAAAAATGGTTAATAAACGTACAATAAAAATCCAAGAGAACACAATGTTGTTCATTATTAATATATATAACTTTATCTATGTCCTTCTTCTAAACCATATAATTATAGGAATATTATATTAGTAAATAATATAGTATTTGTTTTAAAAACTCATTTATGTCGATTTTGACACTATTTGGTATTTTGTTTTTTGTGAAAGTCATAAAAAATTTATAACTTCGAATTTTTTTTAATAAACCTGAACATTTAATATTGACCTATAAAATTATTGGAATACATCAAAATTATCAATTTACATTTATTTTTATATATATAATGTCAATTATTTTAATCTTTCATTAAAAAGGTAATTTCTGTATCATCATTGATCATAAATAAATTTAATTATTTAATGTATAAAAATTATCAAAAAAATCCATTAGGTAGGAATTATTTTTATATTTTTAATGAATATTTATAGTTGAATCTATCTTATTTATAACCCTATTTGAAAAATGGTTTAGTTATTAAACATTGAATTCAACACTTTTTACTCTTCTTTAAATAAAATAATAATAAATGTCCTAATCTAATACTAGTGGACCAAAAGGATCATATTTTATTCCTAAAGTTTATTTTTGTCGAAATACACATATACAATAGAATTGGTACATGTTTTCGGGAAATTATAATATCATTTTTACCATTATTTACCCAATTTACTTTTAACTATGGTAAATAGAATTCAAAAGGTACTATTCAAACAAAATTATTTTCATCTTATTGAACCACATTTTACTTACTGATTTCAACTGTGCCTCTTGGATTTTTGAAATTTAATTCACAGAAGTGGTGAAATTACATTTTATGCAAATTTGTTAATGTTCCTAGAAGGTGGGTAAAAGATGGTAAAGAGTCCAATAAAATTGTGTACATCTAATCATATTATAAAATAACTCTAAAAATTTTAATTGAATTTATATAGTTATTATGTATATATTTGTACTTAAAATAAATTTAAATTAAAAGTAATTATATAAATAAAAATTCGGCTTTAATCAATAACGCAATGTTTTTCACTATTCATCAAAAATTGAAAGTTTTTTAAAAAATACCAAATATTCACCCAAAGATAATTTTGATATTCCAAATTCAAAAATTATGTCTATTTTACAAAATTAAATACATATAATTTGTATTAATTAATTTAAAAAAAATACTATCAAGTTCAAAACCAGGAAGCGAGTTTTTGAGAAGTAAAAACTATCAAAAGTTTGATATGTGTTTATATCAAATTTAAATGTATAATTACTTCCAATGACAAACATTGGATTAAATGATAAAAATATAATCTAATTATAATTCAAAATTATTAAAATCTATAATTTAACATCATAAATTATTTTGATTAATACAGTTGTTTTCAATTAAAATTATGTATTTTTCATTATTCATCAAAATATGATTGTTATAAAAAACCACTAAAAAGTCATCCAAACAAATATTTTATGTTCCTATTTTAAATAAGAAGTTCATTTTGTCATATTGAATATATAAAAGTTTAAAATATTATATTTAATAAGGGTTCACAATTAAATGGCGGTAATATTGTATTTTTTTTAAATACTTATTTTATCTAAAAAAATTGAATTTGGTCTTATATTATGTCTAAGAAACACATAATATGGATTTTAAAATTATATAGAGTATATAAAATTGAAAATTCAGTTAATACTATTCTTAACCGTTTTTTGAACGGCTTCGTTGGTAAGTCGTGGTGTGCTCAAACTCGGTGTTGTGTGTAGCACAAGCTATTTAATTAATTTAAACAAAATAGATTACTATGAAATCTTGGGGTGTTACATTCTTTCTCCCTTTTGGAAATTTCATCCTCACAATTTTAAAATTGGGCTTCGGAACTTCCTTGAAATTCACACATCAGAAAAAGAGTCAATAAAACTATCACATTAATAGAATGAAAGAGATATACAATGGTCACCCGAGATAACCCATAGTAGGATTCCATGTAAGAAAACATGTATATAGAAGATAAACTATCTATCATGTTATGATGGATAGTGATAGAAAACATGGTCAAGAGAAAGTTAACAACAAGAAAACCAGAAACATATGATGGGTTAAACAATCATTAGTTTCCCTATAGGAAAAGTAAACAGACCACATTTTTATTAAGATAAATTTCATAAAGATGAGTAATTTATTTATGATATTTAATAAGAACATAATGAGATACACTTAATATTTATGTAGAGTTTCATCCTTTAATAAATTTCTACCACTAACTCATATTTTCTCCAAATGGTGAGTATTCAAGATGACTTAGTCACACCTAAAGCGCTCTGATAAATTTATAGAGAATAAAATAATTGAAAAATGATGAACTATATATTTCTCTTGTCTTTAGAGATTAAACAAATCCAAATGGTTAGTACAAAATCAGATGATCCCCAAAATGGATAATCCAATATATATAGAAAATCTAATATTAATTTCCAAAATTAAACAAACAATACCCAATGTTAAATAAATATAATTTAATAAAAAATTTCCCTTAAAATTATTCAATATAATCCAATCTATGATTGAAAACAAAAACTAAGAATAATTTAATCACATAGTATTTCAAAGTAAATTTGAACATTTAACTCTAAATAACCTAAACTACTCTTAATGTCTCATATAGAGGTGTTATTTTCCAAATCACATATTCTCATTGATAGGTTAATAATTTCCATTAATAACCTGAGTCTCTATAAAAACATAAATTCTTGAAAAAATTTCATCATTGCTCTTCAAATGAAATCCCAAAGTAGTCTATTTTCCATAGGAATATAGTGTTCTCAACAGAGTGAACGTCTTGAAAAATAACATTTATCACTTAATCACCAAATCATTATCATGTACTAAGGATGTCTATTCGATAAAACATAAGATCCAAAATCAACTTATTATTGGTCAATAAAATAATTAAACTAAAAATAATTAGTCTAACTAACCAGCGACTTCACATGTTCCAGTGGTAGGTGATACATCCCAGTCACACATTGGTTGTGGGTTAGATTCCTATAGCTTCATTCGACATGATGGGTTGTCCCATGGTCTGCGTGTTGTAATTTTTCATAAACAATATTTTATTTCATTCCAAAAATGTGATAAATTCCTCAAAATAACCATAATATTATTTAACAAAATATTTTATCTCATACCTCGCATTTTCATCCCAAAAAATTAACAACCCCTAATTGCCTCAAATTCTAGGATCATAAAAACCCAAATGGTTTTTTTAACTATATCCACAAAAGGAAATATAATTCCTCCTCAAATATAATTTTCACATAACAAACTGCATGGTTACACATACAAGAGAATAGTCTTGCAAATTAATCCCATAAAAAAAGATCATTAATACGTTTATATATTTCTATATCCATTTATTTCCACATAGGTTCTTCTTTTACCTAGAGGTTATCATATAGAATCGGGAATTGACTTGGGTAATTCCATGGTCCCTTACATTTACGAAAAATGATTATAATAGGATTCTTATAACCATTTTTATTTTTTTCCATGGTACTATTCATTTTTTTCTCAGAAATTATTTACTTTATGTCCTTCTTTCCCACATATAAAGAATTTCTTTGTTCCATTGAGACACTTTCCTCGGTGTCTCCTTCCATATTTCTGGCATGATGAAAATTGAGCTTTCTTTTTTCCACGATTTCTTTTACTGGAGCTCTTATCATTCTCCTCATTTCTCTTCTTTGTTGAGTTTGGGAGTTGGTTAATGTATATACTGTTGATCATATTTTGGGAAACCATCATTGAAATGAACACGATATCTTTTATTCCAATCAACATTCCATTTAGTTTCTCATTTCCTTCATCGTTCCCACCTAGTATATCATGTTCAATGTTACTAGGAATTTCTTGGAATCTATCCATTTACTAACATAAGAAATAATAGTGTCAGTCATAAGATCATTAACAGAATATCATGATACATTATTTTCAATCTAAAACACCTTAGGATTAACCAAGTATATTTATTCTCATCTTATATTAAAAATTTTCAAATGAGTTTGTAAAGAAAAAGTGAATTATCCTAAGCATTTCCCTTGGGAGTGTCGTAAACAAGAGTGCAGTAAGGCCAGTTGTGGCGTACTAGGATACACCAAGTCAATCCAAAAACTCCTTGTGGGACTTTTCACTCCTAGCTACATCGGTGCCAAAGCTGCCTCTACCTAATCATATCCATACAGGGATGTAATTCTTGTAAAACTTACATAATAGTTATATTACCAAAAATATTGGATGTTCTCATATACTAATCCTCAAATTATATCATTGGGTAGTGCTTTCTAATAAGCGTTTTTCTAAATATAGATTCCAAAGATTGTACTAACCTTCCTCTAATACCAACAATTACACCCTGACCCTAGTTCCATAGAGTCGGTTCCTTATTACATAACATTGAAATGATAAAAAGAATCATGTCCCGAAAGACCGATCAGTTTATTAGCTTTGGAAATACTAGATACATACATAAGTTTTACCTTACATCATGAAATAAAAAACAACATTGTGTCACCTTTTAACACAATCATCTCCCATAGAATATCCCTACATTTCAGTCATTGTATACTTCTTCACATCCTAAGAAAAATAAAACATATAATGGGGTGAGCTCAGGTGCTCAGTATGAATAAAAATATAGCGGAAACATTCATAAATAAGAATAAACATTTAATTCAATATGTAAGACTAAACACAATCCTTTTAAAGATAAACATAAGCACAATATGACATAGATAAATCAAATATTTCCATTTAATTATTCACATGGATATTATACTAGTCGAATAATAACATGTAATATCAATATAAAATTTTAAAATGATGGAATGCATAATGTCAGACATCATAAACACATAGTCAAGGCCTCATTCCAAGACTACAAATATGATTTTGTCAAGTCCTTGTTCTAATACACTAGTTTGTATCATGAGACCTACCAATGCATCGAGGAGCTGTAACGGGCTCCACCTATCACTTATTTTGTCCAATTAATTCCTCATACGAAATGCGTGAAACATAATGTAAACATTCATATTAAAACTATCATACAAAATGTCAATACTTTAACCACAAACCATGAATGGACTAAAAATAGAACATCCATAGTCAAATATAACCCACTCAATACATTATATAAGATTGTATTATAATAAATCAACCTCAATAAAGAATAAAATATAATTCTGGATATTGGCATAAATCAAAATAGTCAGTAAAACTATTTGTGAGAAATATTACCCATTTCTTGAAAACATTTAAAAGTTGCACTATTTATCAAATAATTCATTTAAAAGAGATTTTTGAATCAAATTTTCACATAACACTTTGAAACTTCTGAATGTAATTTTAATTTCAAAACATTCATGTCTATATAAATAAATACTTAAAACCATTTTTAAAACATGGACATTAATCGGAAGGATTTAGATGAATAAATCTTCAGAACTTTTAAAAACAATATTTTAGTTGAAGAGTTTCTAAACGAATGAGAGATGATTGAATACAAGTAATTTAGGAATAAAATTAACAAAAACTTTATAATATCATTAGAATAAAGGTATTCATGAAATATTTTTTCAAAGGATAGTATATACACCATATAAAAGTGAATTTGTGCATAACGACAAAGAGGTCTCAATAGAACTTAAATTGAGATGAAATTCTTTATAAATACCATATCTTTAGACTAAGGATAAATAAATGAAATAATCATGTGTGGAAAACATAAATTCACTAAATATAATGGGATATTTAGTGTAAATCAATCAGAGGACATCCACACATATTCTTTTAAAAACAATACCAATGACTTGGATGTTTAACTCAGTGAATGTAAATTGTGTCACGATTACTCCTTTCAAGTTCATATCGATGACATGAGAGATTTTTAGTGAAGTGATTATGTGTATCAAAAGTATATCCACACAAATGGGAGGATAAATTACTAAATAAATAAATAAATAGTGATTTTACACATAATCATGGAGTAAAATAATCAATGAAATATGCTTAAAGCCCAATGGGTGGAAATTAAAATTTGAAATTCTCTTACCGATTTGGTAACTTACGAAACATACAACCCATGAATGAAGGATCATACAAGGAAGATGTAATACTCATAAATTAAATTATATTACACCAAGGATAAAATTATGTGGAGTACATACTCCACTAAAAAGGAAATATTCGCAAATATATCATGAATCTCACAAAAAATACAAGTGTGATGAAAACCACATACCTTGTACATTTCCTTTTTGAATGGTACATTAACCTCATATATAATAGTTAAATAACTATTTTTATATTATACAAGAACCATATAAATAAATATGATATCATATATAATCTTCTAATATTTCATTGTTAATAATATTTCAGTAGTATCATTATTTTGGGTGTTAACTGATTCGTTTTCCTTAATATTGTTTGTTACGATAGTCATGTTTGTTATGGATAGGTTTCATTTGATTCATATAAAGAATTATATTATGTTCTTAAACATTATTTATAATAATAAAATGAAAATTATTCTTGAATTGTTATGATGGGGAATGAATCACATTTCTTTCGTGGATACGGTAATCCGTACGTACGCATGAGCGACAATAAAATTCAATTAAAAGTGAAATCATATATAATTATATGTTATATAATATATAAAGAATAATTAACATGTTATATTTATTACATACATCAATTATACTTCATTGTTATACTCTTCCAAATAATGAAGTGTTGAATAACAACTACACCACAAAGTGGAGACGGTAAGCCGTACGTAAGCATGTAAGGTGACTTTGTCATTGATAAGATGGATAGAAGAATGAATATGGTTGTACCTATTTATAATAACATCATAGTATGTAGAAGGTACTGGAGTTATTATTTTTTTATGGAAACAACAAAGAAAGGGGTAGTGGAAGAAGAACATAACTTTGAAAGAGGTGATGAAATTATTACCTCTTCTTCCAGTGCTTCCTTTTGATTTGATCAAAAGGGATCCTTAGGTTGGCTTTATGGTCAAAGGATGGCGTATTAGATGAATTTAGGGTAGTTTAGAGGCTATTTGGGCAGGTTTAGGCTGAGAAAAATGGTTTTGGAGGTGTGATTTTGAGAGAAGGGAATGTACCCATTTATAAGAGAGGTGAGGGTCACTTGAGGAAAAGCTTAAAATATTATTTTATTATACAATAATATTCAGTTTATAAAGGCTCAAAAAAGATTTATTTCAAGGATAAGGTGGTTATATGTCGAAAAACACCCAACCAATATGTTTTAGATAGGTTTAGGTCACCATATTAACCTTATCTTTTATATTTAAATCATTGTTAAATACTATAACTTTTACCATGTATTCTAGTATTATTATAATAAATGGTTAATAAAATTACTATAAAAATCCAAGAAAACCCCATGTTTTTCACTATTAATATATATAACCTTATCTATGTCCTTTGGACGAACCTCATATTTATAGGAATATTATATCAATTAATAAATTAGTATTTTTTTAACGCATTTATGTCAATTTTGACAATATTTTGTATTTTGTTTTAGTGAAAGTCATAACAAATTTATCACTTCAAACAAAATTTATTTAATCAACCATAACATTTATTATTAACCTAAAAAATTAGTTTAATTCATCATAATTATCAATTTAAATTTATTTGGAAATTTATAACATAAGTTATTTTAATCTTTCATTAATAAGGTAATTACTACATCACCATTGATTATAAATACATTTAACAATTTAATCTCAGAAAATTATAAATAAATTAAAAATATATAGGAAATATTTTTAGCTTTAGAATGAATATTTATTGTTTAATTTATCTTATGTATAACCCTATATTAAAAATGGTTTAGTTATTAAACATTTAACTTTACACATTTAACTCTTCTTTAAATAAAATAATAATAAATGTATTAATCTAATCTAAGTGGACCAAAAGAATCATATTTTATTCCTAATGTTTATTTTGGTCAAAATAAACTTATCCAATAGAATTAGAACATGTGTTAGGATAATTATAACATCATATTTTCCATTAATTACCCTATTTACTTTTAATCGTGGTAAATAAAATTCCAAAGTTACTATTCACAAAAAATTATTTTCATATTATTGAACCACATTTTACTTACTGATGTCAAGTTCATCTCTCAGATTTTTTAAAATCAACTCACAGAAGTGGTAAAATTATGTTTGATGTAATTTTTAAATATTCCTAGAAGGTGGGTAAATGACGGTAAAAAGTTTAATAAAATTATATACATCTAATATTATTATAAAATGACTCCAATGAATTGAATTGAATTTATATAAGTATTACGTATCTATTTTGACATAAAATAAATTCATATGAAAATAATTATTTAAATAGAAATTCATCTTTAAATAATAACGATGTGTTTTTCACTATTCATAAAAAATTTAATGTTTTTAGAAAAATACCAAAAATTCACCCAAAGTTAATTTTGATATTCTTAATTCGTAACTGATGTATATTTTACCAAATTAAAAACATGTAAGTTATATTAATTAATTTAAAAGAAAATTCCCATTGTCAAAACCAGAAAGCTGGTTTTGGAGAAGTAAAAACTATCAAAAGATTGATATGTGTTTTTGTCCAATTTAAATGTAAAATTACCTACAATGACTATCATTGGATTAAATAATAAAAATATAATATAATTATACTTCAAAACTATTCAAATGTATAATTTAACACGATAAATTATTTTTATTATTAAAGTTGTTTTCAATTAAATTTTTTAATTTTTCACTATTCATCAAAATATAAAAGTTATCAGAAAAGCACCTAAAATTTATCCAAACAAGATTTTATATCCCTATTCTAAATAAAAAATTAATTTTGTAGAATCTAATATAGAAAAGTGTAAAATATTTTATTTATTAATGGGTTGTCGTTAAAAGGTGGTAAAATTGCATTTTTTGAAATATACTTATTTTATCTGAAAAATTGAATTAGTTTGTATATTATGTCTAAGAAACACATAATATGGATGTTAAAATTATATGGAGTATATAAAATTCAAAATTAAATTAATAATATTAATAACCATTTTTTTGAATGGTTACTTTGGAATGTTGTGGTGCGCTCAAACCCAGTGTTGCATGTAGCGCAATCTATTTTATTACTTTAATGAAAATAGCTTAATATAAAATCCTGGGGTGTTATAAGTACGTCATGGAACCAAAACATGTAAATTATTGTGTAAAATGCCTTTACATTTTCAGCATCATTCGAGTTAAGCCTGAGAGACACAAGAATAATGGATCGAGGGTTTAACCAACAAATAAGGTTTAATTGAAAAGAATAAATTAATAAAAAGATTTAAAGGGATCATTGATTTACCCCCTCCCCCTCTCAATGATTCATACTAATCTAGGCACTTCAATTGGAATCAGATGAACTTTTCCTCTAAAATATCCAAGGGAGTCTTTATGAAGTGTAGATTTGAGGAGACAAGTGAACAACCTCAAATGGGGATATCTGCCATGACTCAGAAGAACATAAAAAAGAAAAAGGCAAGGAAGATGAAAAAGAAGCTTACTACTAATGGGAAGAAACATTATAATCAAGGTAATTTTAAAGGTATAACATGTGATAATTCTCATTATTCTTCTGATGAATCATGTTGAAGTTGTGATGATAATAGATCAATTAGTGATCTTCAAACTGCAATCAGAGATCAACTAATGAATGTCTCTAGAGAAGTAGAGAGACATATTGCTGCAAGAATTATCACTCTTTAAGATGAAAAATTAAAGCTAGAAGAAGAAGCTGATGTCATGGAAGAGGCATTGGCTAAAAGGTTTTGTCTATCTAACACTCCCACAAAACTTGGAAAGGAAAAATAATAAACAATTTCTCTTATCAAAGATAGATGTGATGATGTCACTAAAAAATTGCAGGGAATTATTTGTGAGAAAGAATTATTTGAAATGTTATTTGTAGAAGCCTTCCATGCATTTGAAAAGATACACAAAGTCTCTATGGTTGTCAAAGCAGCTCAACATGAATACTGAGCTAACTAGGTAAAGGAGCATGACATCTCATTTAAAAAATTAAAAAATATGCATGATGAAAAAATGATAAATTTGAAGGATAATTGGGAAAAAAAGCATAGATTAGTTGAGGATGAGAATAACTCCCTAAACCTGAAGTGTTTTGAGATGGAGGTGAAATTGAAGAATCGACAATCACTCTAAGCTGGAACTTCCCAAACAGTTGGAATATGATATTCTTCCAATCATGATTTCATTGAGGAATATGATTCCAAAAGGAACAACAGATCATCCTCTAATCCAATGGAAACATCTTCCAAGAAGAAGGTATCCTATAACCCAGTTATTTATGTTTCTTCTAATGCAGTTGTATTTACAAGTACAGGTTACTAGTAAAATGTTTAGAAGATGTGTATTGATAAAAATGTTGGTACATCCATCAAAATTTAATGGATGGATACTAGGATGATTAAGAA
This sequence comes from Viscum album, assembly GCA_963277665.1. Taxonomy (NCBI): domain Eukaryota; kingdom Viridiplantae; phylum Streptophyta; class Magnoliopsida; order Santalales; family Viscaceae; genus Viscum; species Viscum album. The sequence goes on along the minus strand of OY728161.1, from coordinate 1,992,609,253 downwards.
GAATAACTCCCAAATGGATTCTCCAAAGAAAGAAATACAATTACAGAATCAATAAATCACTGGATCTATCAAGACAAATACTAAAAAAAAGGAAAGAGATTTATTGGATACTCTTTGTGTTGTTGGAAATTTGTGCTTCAATCCAATGATTGCTGGAATAATAAGTAAACATATGAAAATTATGTAAGGCCTACATTCATGGAATGTAGATGTGAATAAATGAAGCATCCTACAAAGAAAAGGCAGAATACATAGATAAAGAGGAATATGTCTACCAAGAACAGATTTGAGTGTCTTGAATTCTGTGATAATTTCAATAGAAGTGGTAATAATTATGATGAGAGATAGTTTATTCTTACCATGACTCAGCACTATGTTGACAAGAATCATACACCACAACAAAGGAAGGAGAAAGATAAATGAGTTAGAAAGTATTCCATTTGGAATATGCAATACAATGATGTCAAGAAACAAGTGAATGAAATTATTCCCAAGAATAAGTTCGAGTTGGATTCCAAGAATTAAATCTCAAAAAATAAAATATTCCTCTATTTTGGAAAGAAATGACATATCATGGATCACTGCAAATAATCCATGTAAATGAAGGTAATCAAGATGAAACTAAAAGGTAAATCAATCCAGAAAAAGATGGTATTGACTGAAGGAATTCCTGAAGATACTCTTAATAAATTTTCTAAGAAAGATATATTGAAGAATATAATGAAGCTATGTGGTAGATCCAAATAAGAAAATGTTAAGGAGTATTTAGTTATCTGGCCTAATCAATTGAAAATTTCTAGAGAACTTCAAAGTGTATTAGATGAAGTATTATCTAAAGAAATGGAAAAAGGGGAACAGTTCATTCCACAAAAAGAAAAATTCTAATTTCATGAGAGGTTGTTATCACTTGACAACCCAAGTGTCTCACACCTACTGTGTGGAATGTTTAATAAGGTTGGACATCATGTAAACAAATGTATGACTATTTTACCAGGCCAAATAAAGATGCTGAAAATTGATGAACATGCACCAGAGAAACCTACTTTAATGCTGAAATAAGTAAAGACAAATAATCCAAACAAGTTGAAGGTAAATTGAAGTAAAGGTACTATGTTTACAATGAAATATCAAAATGTCAAATGGAGAGAAAACACCCGCATAAAGAGTACTAGACACGTTTGAGCTGCAAGGAAAGGTGTTCTTGGGTTGAGAAAAACTTCTCAGTCTCGGTGCTTTTATTAAGAAGCTCGTAAGTGTTCCATATTATTACATTATATTTTTTATATACATTATCATACATTTCGGGGAATTATTGTTTAAGGTAATCCCCAAGATAAAAATTGGATGAGAAAAGTGGAGAACTAAAAGTTGGACTTGTTATTCATGGTTTGATAATAACTTGAAATGATCCACAGTAGAAGATTATCAACATGGATATCTTGAATAATATGAGATGATATTTTACACCATGATTAATCAATGGGATTTCACCCATTGAGGGGGAGAAAATATGAAGGAGTAGATTTCAAGGATTATGTAATAACAAATCTTGAAATTCATATCATCTCAAGAAGATGAAACTGAGGTATTCTAATCACACTTTCATCCCTTGTTCTTAATTATATCTATCATATCAATTAAGGGGGGGTTATTGATTAGTGAAAAGATTGGATAAAAGGGAGATTTTATCTTTTCACTTGATCTTCTTAAAATGTTTGGTGAAGTATGTTTATGATTTAGCATTTCATTGATAAATATGAATATTTTCCAACCCCTGGGATAAGATTTGATACATTCTAAGCATGATTTCACATTTATGGTAGTTTGTGGATATAATTGAAAACCATGGTCAAATAACTATTGTTTTCTACACTTGGTTAGACCAAGTAGACATAGAGTTTATTGAATAAAGGGTCTTTTCTAAGTAAACTATGTGATATCATCCCTCTCACGAATATTCTTGAATATGTTCTTTAAAGAAAGGATGACATTTTTTTCACAAACCATTAAACATTTTCATTTGATTTCCAATAAGGGGGAAAAATACTGGCACACATATTGACCCATTCAATGTGTTCTTAAGTAATATTGTCAAAAAAAATACAAAGGGGATATTTTTGAGCTTGTTGTTTCATTTGTTTCCAATAAGATTTCAATAAGGAGTCAATTTTTAATCTGCTGTTAATATGTGTAAGGAAAGGTAAAGATGATGTGATGTTGAGGATTGAAGAGGAGAAGTGGTTCAAAAGATTATGTACCTTATAAAATCCATATGAAAAGAAATTTAATGTCATGCTTGGACAATCTTCATATTAATTCTGACAATTGCAGAACCGATCTTATGTTTCAAATCATGTGTCAAAGAATGAAAAGTTATTACAATTGTTAAAAAACACCATGCAATACTCTATTGTGTGATGAAAGTGTAAGATCAATCCAATGGCTTCTAATCGGATGAAGGTTGTGAATCAAATCAGATGATTGATTGTGTTAATTTTCAAGGACCAAGATGTGTGTTGTGAACAACACATTGTTTACTCAATGTTTCCATGTATTGTGTTTCAATTCATGAGAAGTTAAAGAAGATTTCCATCCACAGTTGAAAGAAGGAAGATTAGTAATGTGTTTTGGGATTCATGTTCCAAAAATAAATGAAGTAGAGAAAAATATAAGGAAAGGTGCATGTGAATGGATTTTGGAGAAGTGACCATGTATGAATTAATATGGTGGCCATGCATTACACATTTGTATGTTAACAGAGTGCTTACTTGGATTACTAAAAATAAAGGGCCAACCATGCAATGCCCCTAGCCAGCCTCAAACTCAGGAATATGTGGGACACTGGGTAAACCACACCCAAAGGGATGCCTACTGAGTATGTCCACAAGAGGCATGTGTGCAGGTTGTTTATAATTCTGTTTGAGCATGCACAGTGATGAACCCATGTGGGAATGGGGAATATTGGGAAATAGGAGTGTGCCTGATGATAAGGGAGTGGGCGCAGAGTGCACTCGTAAGAATATTGTATGGGGCGGTACCAGTAGAGGGAGAAGAGAAGTTATAGCCTGAAATCTTCCATGAGTTGATATTATAACTACATGAAATCCACTATGTGCTTCGATGTGGGGAATGTTTTTTAAAAAACAGACATGATATGTGCTATCCATATATTCTAGCGTAGGATCTCATCCTCTCATTTCATCTACAATGCGCATTTTAATCAGTGTTGTTTGGGACCGATTAGAACTGATCCAATGTTTTTGGCATCGTCTTTAACCTATTGCCACATGGAGATCCACCAGATGTCTCTGTTTGTCATCACCACTTTTGATCCACCTTGATCGAGCTCTGGACCACTATTGATAATAAATTCTAATGGATGATGATTGTATGAGAATCATGATATCATGCGTTTAATAAAATTGTCATGCATGCATCGAGATTAAGTGTTCTAACAAGGCCGAAGCAAATGAAATTGTGAGGCCTCATCTTGCATGGATGAGTCTTGGATAGGATGATTCAATGCATTAAAAAACACATGAATGTGATTTCATCACTGTAAAGAATGATCCCTCTATTGAAAAGGAAACTACTGAGATTTTCACATATCTTTTACCCCGAGTTTGAAATATTCATACCAAATATCACTAGTAATCAATTTTTTGAATTCCATAAAATCTCACTCATATTTGAATGCAAAAGTGATCTAAACCTCACCTATAAATAGAGGATCACCAACCCGAGGGTTTTTGTTGCAAAAACATTGATATAATAACTCATTTTAGAAAAACAGAGCATTGAAAAAAGATCTATTTAGTCTAGCTATGAAAATAAGCTCTGTGCATCCCTTGCACAAAAGAAACCCTCCAACCATATTGGTTCTCGAAAGGAACTGTGCCTCTATAAGAAGAAAACCACGGACATGTGATAGGTTTCTAAACCCTCATAGTTCTTTGTGCATGAAAAAGAATATATGTGTACAAAACCGGTTGTTCACCCTTGTTGTACTCTTTGAAGATAGAACCTAGAACCACATTTGGTTCTGTGAAGAAGATCCATGAGAACTGCATGTGTGAAGGGGAAGAACTCGTGCCCTCATATTTTCATATATAAGAACACCCTTCTGTCAATATATATATATATACATATATATATAACATATTTCAAGGGTTCATCTTTAAAGAATAATGTGATTTCATGAAGGCCAAATATCTTGTGTTCTTTGTTTGAAGAATAATAAATTCGATCCATCATGTATTCACAAAGGATGATGGATAGTGAATGCATGACGAACATCCATGCATATTATTGAATTGAGACATCCACGTGTGAAAGAACAATCCACACATTGAATATACCCATTTGGGTTTGAAAAAGAGATGAAATAAAGAATAGATTGTGTGTGCGCATTTGAATAAGGATAAAGAAATAGGAAGATCACACACATGAACGAAACCCATTCGACTTTGAATAAACACACACCTATATTGAAAACATACTAAATAATAAGTATATGTGTGAAAAGAACCAATGAAAAAAAATAGTCTGTGATTTTAAGAGAGAAAAAGATAGAGGATGTGTGTGTACTCAAATATTTATACCCATTGGAATTTTTTCACAAAGAAGGAAAGGGTTGTTCATGCATGCAAGTATGCATGCATGTTCATGCAAACATGAAGACACTTAAAAGAAGAATCAAGATTGTTAGTTCATGTGTGTAAACAAAAAGTAGAAATGCCATTCAAATCATTCATGAAGCATAATTTATTGAGTTATCCAAAACAATAATTTTTTATACCATGTAATCCATGCATGAAGAGAATGAGAACTGAGACTGATGCCAGATAGAATTAAAGAAGATTTTATATCTGAGTTGAAATTGATTGAGAATCCAAGAAGGAAGAAAAAGATAATATTGTATAGAATTATTATTGAATTCATAAAGTGTTTGTGTGCACAATTTTCACACACATAAGCGAGGCTAGGTCTCCATCAGAAGAAGAAATAATTTCATGAGCATTGTTGAACTGAGGATTGTTCAGCAAAAGTGATCAGAGTTATTGAGCAAGCCCAATAGACCTTACCCAAGGCTATTGAATATTCTTAAAGAGATACACAGGAAAGTGTGATTCATAAATCCTATGTGAATATAATATAAGATCTAATACAGTGAATCAAAATATAACATAATAAAGGAAGCAGCTTGTGTGACTCGAGAGCTAGAAGACCCCTCTAAGATTCAGGGAGGAGGAGAAGTCTTTAGTGGAACTCTAAAGCAGGACAGTGGGAATCTAGTAACACTATGGTAAGCAGTATAAATAACCTCTTGTGGGACTCAAGAGAGATAAAATGGGTCTCTGTATCAACCATTTTAAGTATTAATCTGATTATAGTTGATAATCTGTGTTGGGTAGAATAACCAACACAGCAAGAAGTAGGTCTTTGAACTGAACCTTGTAAATCCTTGTTTTTTCGTGCCTTTGCATTTACAGTGTCATTCAAGGTAAGGCTGAGAGATAAAATAATATTGGATTGAGGCATTAACCATCCATAATAGTTTAATTGAAAATAATCAATTAGTAAAAATATTTAAAGGGATCATTGATTCACCCCTCCCCTTCTCAGTGATTCACACTGATCTGGGAACTACATGTTCTTAATTTGTATTGATTCATAATATTTTACAATGATAATTTCCTTGTCTAAAGGATATGAAATTTTTTCAATATTTTGATATTTTTCTAGAGACAATGTAACACCCCAAGCTTCCATGGAACACTTTTATTTCAATAATACAATAGCCTGAATTGTATGCAAGTTCGAGATTCTAACACTCTACGACTAATCAAAGTAGCTGTTATGAATATTAATACCCACTTTTTGAAATTATATAAATTTTATATTTCAAAATGGACTTCATTTTTTGGATTCAGAAAATCTAAATTATCCTATGTTGAATTTTTGGTATTTTTCTGAGAACTTCCAATTTTCGATTAATAGTGAAAAATACTTAAACACAACTTTTTTAATAAAAATAATTTATAGTGATAAATTATACTATTGAGTTTTTTTTAAAGAATAATTAGACTATAATTTTACCATTTTAACCAATGGTGGTCATTATAATTAATTTCACTTTGAAATTGGACATAAACGAGTGTCAATCTGTTGATAGATATTATTCCTTAAAAACACGTTATTTGTTTTGACAGCCGGAATTTAATATAAAAATAATTAATGAAACATTTATGGATTGAATTTGATAAAATTGACATCATTTTTAAATTTGAATATCAAATATATCTTAGAATTAATTTTTGGTATTTTTCTGAAAAACATTGATTTTTGATGAATAGTGAAACCACTAAGTGGTGGTTAAAAAACATGTTTTTCATTTAAATGAAATTTTACCACCTTTGTGAATTGAATTTAAAAAATCCAACATAAATCATTGTCGTTAGTAAGTAAAATTTGGTTCCATGGGATTAAAATAATTTTTGTTGGATAGTAACTTTTATGTTCTATTAATCGCGATTAAAGGCAATTAGTATAATTTAAGGTAAATATAATGATAAAAATAATATGAAATTACCTTTATAGTTATCCTACAATTATTGGATGAGTCATGGCCGACCAAGAAAATCCATGGGTCAACTTGGGGACCCCATTGAGCCACTTGGGTATGAAAATGACATTAATAACTTTTTATTTAAAGTAAAAATAAAAGTGTCACAAACATGTATTATTTTACTAAATCAATTTTTACAAGGGGTTATACATGTTATCTTTTCGACTATAAATATCCATTGAAAAGATAAAAATATTTCCTATATCATGGTAATCTGTTTACAATTTTTAGGCATTAAATAAATAAATTTATTTATTACACCATGATGATGCAGCGATTACCTCATTAATTAACGATTTAAATAAAATGAAATTATAATGTAAAATATAAGACTTACACTTCTCAAAAACATATTGGATGAGTATATTTTTTACCCTTATCACCTTATCCTTGAAATATATAATTTTGGGACCTTTTAAATCCGAAACTAATTATATAATAAAGTAACATTTCATGAATTTTCAAGAGTTCCCCTCCTCTCCTCTTATAAAAGGCCCCACCTCTACCACCTTACTCACACCCTCAAAGCCATTTGACTCGCCCAAAATCTGCCCAAATACTCTATAAACTTCCATCCCTTACTCCTAGAAGCCTCACATTGGGCAGAAGTCTTTTCAAGGAATCTATTTGCTCAAATCAAAAACAGTTACCCGATTTTAAGGTAATGTCATCTCTTGTGTTCTTTTGTTTTATTTTGCTTCTCCAACCACTTAAACTATTTTTATTACTTTATTTTGTAAAAACACCAGTATCTTCAATATACTAGGATATTGTTTTTAGAATTATTTTATTTACACTTACACACACCTTCTTCTAATGGTTAATGAACATACTGTTTCTGTGGGTGGCGAATTACTGCCTCATGAAACGATGATTGTTCAATCTTCTTTTAACACCTATCATGGTGGCCATTAATATGTCACTATATTTCTATATGATATATATTATTTTTTATGTTTTGCTTGTGGTTCTTTATTTTTCATTTATGGAATACCTTTATGATTTCCATTATGGGTAAACGTGATAATTTCATTTTAGGAAGTGCAGACTACCGCCCCCTCAAAGTGCTTGGAATCATTAATTCCATATGTGGGATGTATAAAGGCTGGAGTAAATGATTTTATATATGATATTATTCTGTAATTATAATATACCTTTGTGTCATTATTATTTCATTCCATTAAATACAAAATATAAGTGAAAGTAGCATTCATGCGTACGTACGACTTACTGTCTCCATGAATGGTGCATTTCATTTCATACCTAGAAATGTTATGTAATATTATAAATGAATTTATATACTGGATATATATGATATATATGATATATACATCATGAATATAATTCTGTATATAATGGATATTTTACCACATGAACAACTTGTAATTATAAGAAGTTTATTTTTGACTCAAGTACCAAAGATCGAAAAAACGACTGTTATTAACTTAAATAATTACATAATGTTCATAACATGGTAATAAGTGATATAAAAGGAATAATGAACTTGAAAAGGGTTCTTAAGAAATTATAAATTAACTCTAGTTTATTATTCAGGAGATTAATGAACGATCGAGTCAAGGCATACACGAGGTAAGGGACTTTTTCTCAATCTTCTTTCATTGGGGCATATTTTGTTGTATACACAAATTTCTTTTATACGGTGTATAAACCCCTTTGACTTTTACATTTATTCAAAAGGACTCTTTTTTATATGAATTGTTTTACTAAATGACAAAAAGGAATGTTTTTTTGTCATACCTATGCGGTGACAATGACTTCTTCGCCATCGTGATGAATATTTGTGTTTCAGTTTCCTCTACAACCCATAACTTTTTTTAAATGAAAAATAAATACCATGTTTTACTTTTCGTTTATTTTGGTATTGAAAATGTTTTTATTATATAATGTTTTGAATTGATATCTTTCAATTGAAATGTGGAAATGTTATGTTTTCTTTATGCATGTTTTTTGTGATATGATTATGTTATGGTTTATGATATGTTTAAACCTTTTCATATTATGAATGCATTTGACTTAGTATGTGACAGGTGGAGCCCTATATAGCTCCTCGATGCATCGGTAGGTCTCATGAGACAAACTAGTTTCATGGCACGAGGCCTTGAAAAAAATCTTATTTGTAGTCTTGGCATGAGGCCTTGGATACATGGTTATGATATTCTGGCATTATGCATTCCATCATTATGAAAGTGTTTTTTTGATATTTCATGTGATTATTCAACTAGTAGAATATCCATGTGAATAAGTAAATGGAATTATTTCATTTTATTATTTCCATACTATGTTGAAGTTCAAGTTTAAAAATATTTTGTTTTAGTTATACATTTCTTTAAATGTTTTTTTATTTATGATTGTTTCTGTTGTATTGTAATCCTTACTGAGCCTCTAAGCTCACCCCTTTCTATGTTTTATTTTTTCCAGGATGTGAAAAAATATTTTATGAATGACCTGCAGGGATAGTCTGAAGGGTATATGGGTGTGGACTATGAATACTATGTTATTTTAGTTTTTCACTTTATGATGTAATGTAACATTTATTAATGTATCTAGCATTTCCAAGACTACTAAACTAATCGGTCTTTCGAGACCTGATCTTTTGTGATCATGTCAATGTTACGTAATAATGCACCCACTCTGGGTAATTGGGGTCAGGGCATTACAGTTGGTATCCGAGGTAGTTTAGTACTAACCTTAGAAGCTAGATTTAGATAAACTCTGATTAGATCACATAGCCTTAAGATAGACTTTGAGGATTTGTGTAGAATAACTTCCTATAATTTTGGTATTATAGTGATTTTGTGAGTTTTACGAGAAATACATCCCTGTCTGGATATGAGTAGGTAGAGGCGGCCTTGGCACAGATGTACCTAGGGGTAAAATCCGAAAACACCATTTTGAGCTAGAAACGAATGGGAACTGGTGCACAATAATGGGCCTTGTTGCACTCTTGGTTACGACACTCCTAGGGGATATGCTTAGGATAATTCATGATTTCTTTACAAACCATTATGAAGTGTTTATGAGTATATACTTCCTCAAAGAAAACATTTTTTTGAATATGGATTATATCCATAAAACATTCAATTTACGTTAAGTATTTTATAAGTTTATAATAATTCATTTCAATTCATAAACTAACCTAGTTTATGCCATTGTATAGAAATGCTGCCCAGTAGAAGGAATGTGAACTCCAGCAATACGTATGATCCAAAGAGTAATAAGGATCATATTTCTCATGGTATTAAGCCGACATTTAGAAGGGAAATAGTCTCCCATGTTTTCTCAACATATGAAGAAATGGTATCATGTGTTAATAAGATAAGTAAAGAATTCTCTAAGTCCTATGGATTTTAAGGTAAGAAAGAGAAGAAAAGGATGGAAGAGAGAAAGCTGGATAAAGGGATGAGGGAAAAGAAGAATTTTTCAATATGTGATAACTGTGGGAAGAAACACCTCCGAACTTGCCAGAAGGGAATGGGAGTTTGTTATAAGTGTAGAGAAAAAGGACACCAAGTACGTGACTGTAAGGGTAAGAAAAAGGTTTCAAATGTACAATGCTTCATCTTCATGGAGTGGGGACACAACGCAAACCAATTTCCAAATCATAGAAGTATGCCCCAAATGATGCTATTGGATAATAATCAATTTATGATACTACCACAGATGTGGGGGAATGATTAGAGTTATTAAGTTGTTATTAATGAATTATGTCATTTGAGTGTTGTATCAACGATGTACAGGTTATAATAATTATGGAGTATATAAGGATTGTACTGCAGTACAATTTCATTAAGAACATGAGATTGTGTGGAACCAAGAAATGTGATTCAATAGCATGCTATTTTTTTGGAAAATATATGGTTAAGAGAATGATAAACCATAATATGGTGCTGATACCAAGATAGTGATTTTTGAATAATACACGATTGATTTGGATAAATTATATTGGATATTTTTGACTTCCTTGAATTTGATTAATGATTTGTATACATTTTTGGATAGAAAGAGAATATATAGTAGTATATAAGGAATAAAGGATCATGAATGTAATCAATAAGGATTTATGGTAATTCAGGATGTTGCAGTGTTTTAAAAGAATACATGATGAAGGTGTTCACATGTTATTAAGCGGAAAAAAGGATCATAATTGTGTTTAACTTCCTTATAAAATTTGGACTGTGAATTTGGAAAGATGTATATTGGATAACTATAAATGTTAGAATTGATTAATATGAACTTTGGATAGTATTGTTTAAGGATAAAATATTTCTGAAGATTATTTTTGGATTATTATAAAACTATATTTTTAGGAAAAGGAAAAACTTGTAGGTCGGGGGATAACTCGTCGCATCGAACAAAGCTGTAGGAATCGAACCCACAACCATAGTACGACAGGCCTTTATTACCCACCACTAGCCTACAATAATTCCCTGGTTATTACAAACTAGTTTTCATAATATAAATGGTATGTGTTAATATTTTTAAACTTTTACGATTAGGATACAAATAATATTTTTGAGTTTAATTATCTTTTTGAGTGAAAGATGAGTTTGTGGAAGAAATTATTTGAAGGTTGAAACTCTACTTGTCAAGAATATATATATATATACCTATCTCTTATTCTATTAATAAATTAATTTTTAAACTTTAGGAAAGGGATATTAAAACAAAAAAAGTTTTATCCTCATACCTTATGTTTTCTTGAAATGATGATATTTTAAATCACCATAGATTGAAGGCTTTGAGGACCTCAATTTTACACTTGTTTATGATTGATGACCTCAATCACTCCCTACAAATATTTACGTTTTTCCTCCAATTATATGTCTCTAATTTCCACCTATGTTCTCCTAATCTAGATCATAATTTGGTGGTGACTTTTTCATTTCCCTTTCCCTCTTATTAAGGCTAAATTTTATAAACCTTATTTCCGATGTGGGTTTTCCACAATTGTATTTTCTATTTTCAACCTTTAATTTTTAAAGAACAATTTCAAATTGTGAGGACAGAATTTATTTAAGGAGCATATAAGGTAACACCCCAAGCTTCCACGGTACACTTTTCTTTCAATAATGCAATAGCTTACATTGTATGCAAGTTCGAGATTCTAACACACTGCAACCAATCAAAGTAGCCATTATGAATTGTAATACCCACTTTTTGAAATTATATAAATTTTATATTTCTAAATGGACTTAATTTTTGGATTCGTAATATCTAAATTAGCCTATGTTGAATTTTTTTTATTTTTCTGAGAACTTCCAATTTTCGATGAATAGTGAATAATACTTAAAAACCACTTTTTTAATTAAAATAGTTTATAGTGATAAATTATAATATTGAGTGGTTTTAAATTATAATTAGAATATAACTTTACCATTTTATCCAATTGTGGTCATTATAATTAATTTCACTGTGAAATTGGACATAAACGAGGGTCAATCTTTTGATAGATATTGTTTTTTAAAAATATGTTATTTGTTTTGACAGCTGGAATTAAATATAAAAATAATTAATGCAGCTTTTATGTTTTTAATTTTTTAAAATGGACATCATTTTTGAATTTGTAATATCAAATATATCTTAGAGTTAATTCTTGGTATTTTTCTTAAAAACATCGATTTTTGATGAATAGTGAAACTACTAAGTGGTAGTTAAAAAACTAATTTTTCATTTAAATGAAATTCTACCACCTTTTTGATTTGAATTTAAAAAATTCAACATACATCATTTTCATTAGGATGTAAAATTTTCTTCAATGGGATTAAAATAATTTTTGGTGAATAGTAACTTTTATGTTCTATTAATCGTGATTAAAGGTTATTAGTGTAATTTAAGGTAAATATAATGATATAATAATAATAAATTACCTTTATACTTGTCCTACTAATATTGGATGAGTCATGGCCAACCAAGAAAATCCATGGGTCAACTTGGGGACCCCATGGAGCCTCATGGGTAAGAAAATGACATTAATAACTTTTTATTTAAAGTAAAAATAAAAGTGTCACAAACATGTATTGGTTTACTAAAATAACTTTTACAAGGGGTTACACAAGTTATCTTTTCAACTATAAATATCCATTGGAATGATAAAAATATTTCCTATATCATAGTAATTTTTTATAATTTTTAGGCATTAAATAAATAAATTTATTTATCACACGATGATGATGCATCGATTACCTCATTAATTAATGATTTAAATAAATTGAAAAGATAATGTATAATCAAAGACTTAAACTTGTCAAAAACATATTGGATGAGTATATTTTAAACCCTTATCACCTTATCCTTGAAATATATAATTTTGGGACCTTTAAAATCCGAAACTCATTATATAATAAAGTAACATTTCATGACATTCCAAGAGTGCCCCTCCTCTCCTCTTATAAAAGGCCCCCATCTCTACCACCTTATTAACATAATAAAAGCCATTTGGCTCGGGAAACCTCTGCCCAAATACTCTCTAAACTTCCCTCTCTTACTCCTAGAAGCCTCACTTTGGGCAGATGTATTCCCAAGGAAGCCTTTGGCTTAAATCAATATGAGTTACCCGATTTTAAGGTAATTTCTTCTCTTATATTCTTTTTTATTATTTTGCTTCTCCAACCCCTTAAACTTTTATTATTACTTTCTTTTTTAACAACACTAGTATCTTCAATATACTAGGATTTTTTTATGAGAATTATTTGATTTACACTTACACGCACCTTCGTCTAATGGTTAAAGAACATACAGTTTCTGTGGGTGGAGAATTACTACCTCACAAAACGGTGATTTTTCAATCTTCTTTTAACACCTTTAATGGTGTCCATTAAGATGTAACTATATTTATATATGATATATATTATTTTTATTTTTTCCTTGTGCTTCTTTATTTTTCATTTATGACACACCTTTATGATTTCCATTATGGGTAAACACGATAATTTCATTTTAGGAATTGCGGACTACCGCCCCCTCAAAGTGATTGGAATCGTTAATTCCATATGTGGGATGTATAAAGGATGGAGTAAATGATATTATATATAATATTATATTGGAATTATAATATAACTTTATATCATTATGATTTCATTCCATTAAATATGAAATATAAATGAATGTAGCATTCATGTGTACGTACGGCTTACCGTCTCCATGAATGGTGCATTTCATTTCATACCTCTAAATGTTATGTAATATTATAAATGAATTTATATACAGGATATATATGATATATATGATATCTACATCATGAATAAAATTTTGGATATAATGGATATTTTACCACATGAAAAAGTTGTAATTATAAGAAGTTTATTTTTTTACTCAAGTACCAAAGATCGACAAAACGACCGTTATTTACTTAAATAATTACACAATGATAATAACATGGTAATAAGTGATATAAAAGGAATAATGAATTTGAAAAAGTTTCTTAAGTAGGTAGAAATTAACTCTATTTTATTATTCAGGAGATTAAAGAAAGATCGAGTCAAGTCGGACACGAGGTTAGGGACTTCGTCTCAATCTCCTTTAATTGAGGCATATTTTGTTTTATACACAACTTTCTTTTATAAGGTGTATAAAAACCATTGACTTTTAAATTTATTCAAAAGGAATATTTTTTATATGAATTTGTTTATTAAACAACAAGAAGGAAAGTTTTTTTTCCTATGTATGCGGTGACAATGACTTCTTCACCATCGTGACCATTATTTGAGTTTTGGATTCCTCTACAAGCCATAAATTTTTTTAAATGAAAAATAAATACCATGTTTTAATTTTATTTTATTTTGGTTTTGAAAATGATTTTATTATATCAATGTGTTGAATTTATATCTTGAAATTTAAATGTGGAAATGTTATGTTTCCTTTATGCTTGTTTTATGTGATACGATTATGTTACGGTTTATGATATGTTTAAACCATTTCATATAAGGAATGCATTGGACTTTTTATGTGATGGGTGGATCCCACTATAGATCCTAGATGCATCGGTAGGTCTCATGAGACAAACTAGTGTCTTGGCACAAGGCCTTGAAAAAATCTTATTTGTAGTCTTGGCACGAGGCCTTGGCTGCATGGTTATGATAGTCTGGCATTATGCATTCTATCATTATGAAAGTGGTTTTTGATATTGCTTGTGATTATTCAACTAGTAGAATATCCATGTGAATAAGTAAATGGAATTATTTCTATTTATTATTTCCATATTATGCTAAAGTTCAAGTTTAAAAGGATTTTATTTTAGTTATACATTTCCTTAAATGTTTATTTTTATTTATGAAAGATTCCTCTATATTGTTATCCTTACTGAGCATCTGAGCTCACCCCTTTCTATGTTTTATTTTTCCCACGATGTGAAAAAATATTTTATGACTGACCTGCAGGGATAGTCTGAAGGGGATATGGGTGTGGACTATAAATACTAGTTATTGTAGTTTTTCAATTTATTATGTAATGTAATATTTATGAATGTATCTAGTGTTTCCAAGGCTACTAAACTAATCGGACTTTCGAGACTTGATCTTTTGGGATCATGTCAATGTTATGTAATAATGCACAGACTCTGGGTAACTGGGGTCGGCGTGATACAGACAAGATAAATTATTCCCTTGTATTTTCATTCTTAATGGATATTCTGTATTTCTTTCCTCCGTAGGGATTCACCATTCCTCTTAAGTGAACTCTTAGAAATAGTCTATAGATAAATAATCTGAGGGATTCCACAACTATACTTAAAAATCATGCACCAAATGATATGGGTGTGTCACATATTAAAATTAACTAGTAGGGAGGTTCCATTGATGATTTCATAATTCTAGACAATACTGACATCCTTAGTAGAGGATATGTGATGCTATAAATTTCCCTACCTCTATGGGACATGATTTTGTTGATTCTATCACTAATATGTCTTTATATAACTTCTGAATCATTTTTAGGGCTCATTCTAGGTATGAAACACTATCTATCGATGTTTAATATTTAATTGAATGTTTTTCCTTCATTATATGTGAATCTTAGTCTACCTTTTGTGAATCCTGGTGTAGAAACGTTTCAATTGTCCACACAAATCAGGTACACCATTTCTTAGCTTTGTATGTAGTGGGATTTTGTTGAATAGACAATCAGTATGCATATATCCTAGGCCAAAGACTCATTTCGAAGTGATGAAATTGCATGATGTCATTATTGGAAGAGTCTGATAACCTGTGAGTGGAGTAAAATTCCATAAGTCGTGTTCACCACATCCTCTAATAAATATGTCAAAAGGGGATTCATTGACCCTATTGAATAAATATTTCAGGGAATCATGGAAAGAATAATGGAGATCTCCATGTTGTATTATTACCTTCGGCTGGCATGTGTCTAAAAGAGAATTCAAATTAATATGAAAGAAGGATTATAATATTTTCGTAATGTGGTTTGTGTACTCTCCATGAGTCAAAATTATTACCTTGAAATAGAGAAATGTGGTCCACAAATTGAAACAAATATAATGTATACATTCTTATATTAGAAATTTATTAATGTCATACAGAGGATTTTCCATAGTCTAGAACATAATTGGTATGTTTTTCTTGGATATCTATTTTCTTATGATCATAGAATTCTTCTCATCTTTATAATAGATTCGTCTACATAATCTGGGAAAAAGTTTCATTTCTTGAATGCCTTATCTAATTGATTAGTATTGTTTGATACATCCAATATTTCATTGATGGATAAAAATTATGAATGTGGTAGAGATAATGATATTTTCCTAAATCAATCCCTTGATTGATACATGGTATCACCGTTTAAAGTGAAGACACCTAATCAGAAGGACCTCAAACTCTACATCATCTATTTATATGATGGTTTCTTTTGGGTAACATAAAAAATGGGAGGATCTTATTTTTTAGGTGAGATGATAATGTAGGGAAGAACATAATAGTTGGTACCATGGGAGGGACCTCCATGGTGCAGGGGGTATGATACACTAGAAAGGGTGGACCTCTATTTTTATTGATCATCTTTCCATGTAGACAATTTTTTGACTCAAATCATGAGATGAGTTCCCATGATGGATCTATATGTCTTCATGGGGAGGGTATTCAAGGAATACATTCAGAGGTGGACCACCAGAATTTTAGATTATAGTAATTCAAGGAGGACCTTTGAAACTATATATTCGTAACCTTTTGATGATAATTTGTAAGATTATAATTATTCTACTGAAATATGTTTTATGGCTTCAAGAACATTAATGTCAATTGGGGTAAGAGTATGATCTTTCTTCTAAGTTTTGAATTTCCCTAGGAGAGATATCCTTCTAGATATTTATAACATCCTATTAATAGTTTCAGGTAATACTCAACCATCTATTTTAATAATTCTTTAGTTTGAACTCATTTATGGGTTCTTCAGATGAAATTTTAAAAATATTGTAAGGCACTTATTTTGTGCATGTATGGGGCATGGTTTTTCCAAACCATGCACCCTTCAAGTGAAAACTGTGAAAGGCCAAGTAGTGATGATTTGCACGGTTAGAGAAAAATTTTAAAAGCCATGCACCCACCAAGGTGAAACATTACAACCCCACCATAGGGGCACATGGTTAGGGCACATAATTCGACAAATCGTTAAGACCTTCCTAGATAACCATTCACACGGTTTTTTATTGTTCCAAAAAAAATTTCTCAAATTTTCCAAACCCTATTTTCAACCCCTACTCAACCTTATCTTGGGATATCTCTTTTTCCAAGGTTGAGAGGGATCTGAAGTTGCTATTTTTTCTCCTTTAAAACCCTTCCAAGTACTATAGATGATTTTAAATAATCATTCTATCTCCTCTAGGTATGTGAATCATCTCTTCTTGGTCTCTCTCAATCTCTTCTTCTCTCCTTAGGGTTTGATAGATCTTCATGTTATTGGAGGAACTAATGTATGTTTTTTTTGATATTGAGTCTTGAAATGATTCTAGGATATCTTCCATAGACATTATTTATTGGAGTTTCCCTTTAAGGTAATTGTGATATAGGATCCCATGATTCCAATGTAGGTGGTTCTATATAAGTTTATCCAATTTATTTAACCCTAAATATTTTTATTTAAATTAAATTTCTTTTGGTTGGATTATGAAAACACTAATATGCATCAATTTGGGGTAGGATTTTTCTTTGGCATAAAAATTGGGGAAACCACCAAGTTATAGTGAATATGGGTGTGATTTAGATTTAATATAAATTAACGAATTTGATTTGTGGAAATTGAAATTTGAAATTGATTTTTTGAAAATGTTTTTAACTGTATTAATAAGAACCCATTGGTTTTTTTAAGGAAAAAAGAATGAATTAATTAAAAATACATGTATGTTTTTAACCCTAAATCTATTGATAGAGCCCCTATAATTTTATACTAGTGTGTAAATCCATGGAACACCAAATATGATTTCACTACGGCACCCTTAGTATATTGTTCCTACGGATGCCTAGGTTATTTGTAGAATTTCTATCATGCCTATTTTGATCCACATAGTGGAATGCAATCATTTAAGCCAAAAATTACTCTAGTGAAATCAAATACATCAAGGACTTATATGTTCCATCCATAAGCATCCAAAATGAAGCTTCTAAACATAGTGGAAGAGTCTTAATTGGAAGCATATATGGATATAGATCCCATGAGAGGTACCATTATCATAAATTTATCTTTAGTGACTTATTTATTTGAAACTAGTGAATCAAAATCATTCATTTCAACCCGTGCTGTAAATCTTCTAAATATTATGATAGAGGTTTTCTCTTATGTGAGGGATATTACTAAACCCCTTGGAACAAAGACAGAGGAGGGTCTCTGATGTCCTTCTTGTGTCTTTTCTTTATCAGATATTGAACTTTCTTAGGATTTTATAATTCTCAAGAAGAAACCTCTTAAAATAATTTTCAAGGTGGATTTCCTCATTACTAATAAATATCAAATTTAATGTTATCTTATTCATGTATCATTTGTTTCACCTGATTGGGTGTTCCATATCTTTTAGGGAGAATGGTAGATGAGGTCGAGTAGAGCAGTAACTTCTTTTTTGGTGTTGGGGAAAGTAATAATAGTGTTTTATTTTCACATGGAGAAAGAATCTTGGAGTGATGATCTCATTCTAGTTTTTAGTGATTTCTATACGTTTTTTCTAAATAATTCTCTAGTTTTACACTGCTAAGGGAGGTAAGGGTTTATTTTGATTTAATTCCAAATAAACATACATTTTCTATCCATTCTTACCATATATAACTAGATAAAATAAAAGAGTTGATTACTCATTTGAATAATCTATTAGAGAAAGGATTTATATGCACGAGTGTGTCACCTTGGTTGGAGAATGTTCTATTTACTAAGAAATATGATGGGTCACTCAAATACTATATTGATTATTGAAAACTCAAACAATTTATGGTAAATAATATGTATTTGTTTTCATGGATTAATTATCCTTTCAACATGTTAAAATGGGATATGTGGTTTTCAAGGATTGATCTTTGATCTGGTTATCACCAATTCAGAATAAAAAAAATCTGACATTCAAAATACCGCTATTCAGATTAGGTATGGCTATTATGAGTCTATTTTCATTCCATTTGGTCAAATCAATTCTCTTGAAGTATTTATGAATTTAATGAAAAATATTTTCTATGAGTATGTTGATACTTTCATGGTAGTCTTCATGGATGAAAACCTTGTTTACTCTAAGTCTGAGGAGGATCATGTGCATCATCTGAGATAATTTGTGTAATTTTTGAGAAATAAATGCCTTTATAAAAATCTACTGAAATGTGATTTCTGGATTTTGGAAGTGAATTTCATAGGGAACATGTTGTCTGAACATGGTGTCTATGTTTATCCTGATAAGATGAATGTTTTTATAACATGGGAACAACCAAAAAATGTTATCTATATTTGGATCTTATTAGGTTTAGTTAGATATTATCATTGGTTTGTAAAGGACATCTCAAAGTTTAATTCTATGATGAATGATATAACATGGATTATAGTAAGTTTTACTTGGTATGATAAATGTCAGAGTTGTTTTGTTGTGATTAAACTAATTTTGAAAACTACATCAGTGTAGACTCTTCCATAGGATTGGGTGGGATATGTGATCTTCTATAATGAATCAGGTAAGTTTGGGTTATTTTATTATGCATCGTGGTCTTTTCAATACATATGTATCCAAAAATATTAGGACACTTGAGAATAATTAACCAACCCATGACTTGGAACTAGCAGTTGTTTTACATGCACTTAATATTTTGCAGCATTACCTTTTTAGAGAAAGGATTACTATGTATTCGGACCACAAGAGCATGAGTTATATATTCCCTAAAAAATATTTAATCTCTACTATATTATTTGGGTGGAATACCTAAAAACATTTGACATTGGCATTGCCAATACCCTAGTGAAAAGTAATGTCATCACAGATTATTTGAGAAGGAGGCTTCCAACCAATTCCATGAAATAATCATCAGAAGAGTTGAAGTTGATGGATCTATCATCACAATTACATATAGAAGTATTGTAATTAGGGGTTGAGGTTGTTTTGGATAGTTAATTGTATAAATCCACTCTTCTCGAGAATTTTATTTAGTAACAACCACTTGATGATGAGTTCTGTAACATTAGATACACATTTATGGTGGGGATACCCTTTTTAGTGGTCATTTCCCCCAGAGGACATTCTATTTTTCCAAAACTATTATCTAGTACCTTTTCCCACAAGAAAATATATTATGGGGGATTTACATAATTTCTAGTGGGCAGTGTACCAAAGAACCACAACGATATTATATGACATTTGGCATCAATTTTGGTGGAAATATATGATATATGCCATTTTTATTATATTATCTCATTATTATACATGCCAATAGGTCAAGATCAAGCACAGAATACCATGGGGTTTTCTCTCTCCAATTACAGATCATACATGGAATTGGGTGAGATATATATGGGTTTTTTGTGGGGTTTCCACTTACCCTAATAAAGAAGAATGTGATATGGGTGGCGATCAATATACTTTCTAAATCATCTCACTTCTTACCCATTTGTGATATGAAAAATGTTAAGGAGAAATGAAATATCTATTTAAAAGAAATTTTTTATTCGGATGGGGTCCCATATTTTTTCGTCTTTGATAGAGTTCCCTAGTTTACTTCACTATTTTTGAGAGGACTTCAAGAGGAATTAGGATCTCAGGTTCATTTGAGTATGGCTTATAATCCATTTTTGGATAGACAAACATAAAGATCTATATAGATTCTTGAGAATACACTTAATTCCTATGTCTTTAAATTTGATGGATCTTTGGATGACCAATTTGGGATGGTTGATTTCAATTACAACAAAAGTTGTCATCCTACAATCAGAGTGGCTTCTTATCAGGCCTTGTATGGTTGGCCAACAAAATAATTATTTTATTAGTTGGAGATCCATTAAATTTCCTTGTTTAGACAAAGATTATCTAAAGAGACTACAGTAAAGATTCAGTTGATTCATTAGATAATTTTGATGGCACATATCTATTATAATATTTTGTTGATCATCGTCATAGGTTGTTGTAATTTTTAGTTTTGGATCAGGAGTTCTTTAAAGTTTCACATAATTTGGGACATCTACTTCTTTGGAGGAAAGGGAAACATTCTCCTCATTTTGTGGGACCTTTTGAGGTTGTTGATAGGATGGGGAAGCTCTCTTTCCATTATGATAATCTACCACATTTTACATCCATAACTAATGTGTTTCATGTATCATAGATATTAATGTATCTTTCTGATCCAAATCATATTCTAAGAATTGGGGATCTCAATGTCAAGCCTGATTTATTTATGACTATCAATCCAGACATGATAGTTGATTCTTAAACCATGGTACTTCATGGTAGGAATATACCTTCGGTTTTACTGATAAAGAATCATGTTTTTGATACACATGATACTTTGAAGAGAGAAGTTCTGATGATAGTGTAGTGGCCTTATTTTTTTGGCATGGAGACTACTTAATAGGATTTATGGGGATGGAAAGTGTATATGGGGGGAGGTGGTAAAAACGTTTTACAATTTTCATGTACTCCAATACCCCCAATTTAAATCATTATTTGGTTGGGTCACATTTACGGGTTCTTCAAGTTATATTTTGAAATTTTTGTAAGGCTATTGGGCTATGCATTGTGGGCGCATGTTTTTTCCAAACTGGGTTCCCTATTAGTGCAATCCATGCAAACCCAGGAAGTTTGGGTTTCCTGGTTGGCACACCATTTGTAAAATAGTACTTCTACCAAAGAGAAACTATACAACCCATAGTAGGGGAATATGGTTAGGGTGTAATTTTTTACTAGCCATGTGGCCCGGCCTAGATAACCAGGCATGAAGGTTTGTATTATTCTGAAAATTAATTTTAAAATTACTCGAACCCTATATTAGACCCTCGGTCAATCCTAACTCAGGATATCTCATTTTCTGAGGTTGATATTGATCCCAATGACCAATTTGTCTCCTCTAATACCCTTCCAAGTCTAATTGAATCTTGGGGAACTTCATTTGATCTTTTCTAGGTATGTAAATCTTATCTTCTTCGTCTCTATTGATCCCTTCATCACTCCTCCTTAGGGTATGATAAATATTTGTGTCATTAGAGTATCTAAACTCTATAATTTTATATCTTAGATCTATGATGGATTCTTGGATCTCCGTTTTCGACATTCTTCACTATAGTTTCTCATTGCGGGAATTGTGATATGTAACCTTGTGATTTAAAGGTAGGTGGTTCTTTATAAATTGGTCCAATTGATTTATCCCTAACTTTCATGATTTAAATTAAATTTCTTTCAATTGGAATATGAAAAATCCAATTCACATCGAATTGGGATTTGAAATTTCATTGGCATTAAAATTGGGGAAACCCCCCAATACTAGTGAATTGGGATTTGATTTAGATTTGATGGAAATTGTGGAATTTGAGTTGTAAAAATTGAATTGTGAAATTGACTATTATAAAATGGATTTAATTGTTCTGATAAGAACCCATTGGTTTTATCATGGAAAAGGACTAAGTTTATTAAAAATGCATGTATTTATTTTTAAATATAAATTGTTATATTTTAATGGAAAATGGTGAAATTGAATTTTTAACTATTATGATATAATTTTCCCATTATGGATTGTTGTTTAAGGACATGTAATACTGGGTAGTTATAGAGTTATTATGGATAAACAAACTATGTTGGAATTACAATAGCACTTGATTGTTGTTTTTAAACTCTACGAAAAACATACCTTTGAATATCATATCCTCATTAGGATACTGACTTGTCCTTTATGACTAGTTTCTGAGGGACGTGTGTGCACATTACCATTATCATCATATGAGAGTGTGAGGATCCCATAACCTGAAATTATTGTACCCCTTTGAAGATGAACATATTTCATATATGTGATTGTATTTATATATATTTCATTTTTTGTGAAAAATTATTTATACATTACTTGTGAATT
This sequence comes from Viscum album, assembly GCA_963277665.1. Lineage (NCBI taxonomy): Eukaryota > Viridiplantae > Streptophyta > Magnoliopsida > Santalales > Viscaceae > Viscum > Viscum album. The sequence goes on along the minus strand of OY728161.1, from coordinate 1,992,586,090 downwards.
TATATAAACAATTTTATATAAAATTTTTATTTATCCATTGTATTAAATTTATCCATCAATTAGAATGAATTTCATGTTTTATTTTAAATATTATCTTGTAATGTCATGTTTTTTTACCAAAACATGAAATTATTATTTGGTTAATTGATGTGGAATATTATTACGGAATCCTTAGTGAGAACCAACTAGAATTTTAGCTCACATCATGCCTATTTATTGAGGTGTTTGTAGATTTCATACTTCCAATTTTAAGCATGGGAAAAGCACAACTCTGTTGTGGTGGTCACCGATATTTCTTCTTGGAGTGATGTGCCGATTAGGAATAGGGTTGTTTATCTTTAGTGTTCTGTAATTTTTTATACTTTGGGTTTATATACCTATTTTTATTCTATTATTGTTCTCTATGTGTATTTTTATTTTGATCAAACTGACCTATAAATTTTTATTCAACTATTTATGTGGAAAACTTGTTCCTACATTTATCTTTTATGATTGCAAGTGATAGCCCCCAACCCATGGGGATCAAGAATTCTCTTCAGTTCATGTCAGTGTCAGCTCAGTTATTACGGTACAAGGGTATCTGAGCTGGTTCATGAAAACATTCAATATCGAGAAGTTGAAGGTGATAATTACCCACAGTTTACTTCAAATATAGGAACCTTCCTGGAAGACTCTTGTATTGTTTTAAAATTATTTAAAGATGTATATTGAGACTCACTATTGGAATTTTGGCTCTATTCAATGGGCTATTTTTGACCGGATCACATCACAAAAGATATTTTATGATGTGGTCCCGTCATAAATAGACTGTTGCAGAAAACGGCATCGCAACTAGTATTTTATGCGACGAACCCGTCATAAAAAATATTATTTGCAATGGAAAGTTTCCCTGTCGCAAATAGTTATATGATTAAATACATTAATTATATAAAAAATTGATAGGATGGGACCTTCACAAAAATTATTTGCGACGAGCCCATTTTCTCGTCGCAAATAGTTTTCGGTTTATAAATGTTATATAAACCTAAACCTTCTATGACGGGCCCGTCACAGAAACTTATTTATGACAGGTTCGTTTACCATCACAAATAATTTTTTACAAAATATGTATCTAATATATTTGTGATGGGGCCCCATAAAAAATACTGAATTAAAAAAATGAAAAAAAATTTCATAAATGAAAAAAAATTAATATTATTAAAATAAAAAAAATAAAAAACATTAAATTTCTCAATATACCAAATACAATATAAAAAAATCACGAAATATTATTATTATTATTATTAGTGTTAAAATAAAAAATCATTAAAAAATATAGTACTAATAATAAATAATAAAATAATTGTTTACCTCACCTATTTCGATAATCCCAATTATGCTTTAATATGCTTTGATAATCCCAAAATATCTATATGATCATTGGAAATTGTTATTTATTGGTTATCTATGTTTATACTTGTTCAGAAGTGTTACTAACTCAATATGAATATGTTTTCCAAAGAAAAGATGAGTATTTGTTTCACCAATACAGACCTACCTGTACATAGCCTACTGATAGACAAAGTACACCGAAATAAGTAGACACTCAGTCACTGGTATAGAACATAGCTACCGATATGTGTAAGCCTACCGGTATGCAAGTCTACAGTTACAGTAAGTTCACTGGTGCACAAAGAGCTACCATTACACCATAGATACAATTAGAGTGAGTCTACTGGTAATAAAGAATTTCGTCAATACAAAGTGACAGCAGTATCTATATAAGTCTACCATTATAAAGTCCATAGGTATAAGGAATCCACTGCGACTCAAGTCTAATAGTATAAGAAAAAAGAGATACTGATAGGAGCTCATTGCTACACCAAGATCTACCACTACATAAAGCGACTCGTACAAGGAGCTACCGTTACAGAGACAAACAGCTACCGATAGAAGTCGACCGTTACAAGCATTATTCTGCTTGAACTTTTATGCTTCATTTAAATTATAAAAATGGTCATATTTCATTAATTTAATGAAACTTATATTAATTAATGATGGTTGTTGGGATGTCAGGAAACCGTACCTCATACCTGCCATAAATTAATCATTCCCTTTTCTAGATCTAATGGAATATAAAGAAGATCCAGGTGTAGTGAGGAATATATACAATAGAGTGGATACATCCATACAACAAATTACTTGTAGAACACAAGAAATACATGAGACCATTCATACAAGAAGATAACACAAGCTTTACCTTAGTCAAGGAGTGAAGAACTAAAAAAATACATTCATACACTCAAGCTGATCAAACTGAACATGAAAATCAATGGAGAAAACAACACTCTATTTTCAAGACAAAAACCAGAGAAGGACTCAGAAGAATTTATGTTTGATCAAAAAGAGTCCAGAGCTGCACTTCAAATCACTAGAAAATTATAAACTCATATCTACTCTATTTCAGTGATTATTTTACTTAATTTTTGAGCAGTGTGTGTACTCTGTATATTCCATACACACACTGACTCTTGTACTAAACTGAAGGATTTCTAAATTCTTACACAAAACATCTATAACTCTCTTGTATCCCACTTTTGATAGTGGTAGAGGTCAAGTGTTACATTGATAGCCTATGTGCAATCGTTTTGTTTTACCACAAAGAATTGTGGCAGAGGTCATAAGCCCTGGACAGTCTTTGTACTTTTTTTGACCCCGTTCCATGGTATGGATCAAAGTTTATATAAATTGTTTGAGAGGACTAAGTCACGGGTTAAGACTGAACCTCTTTTTTTTAAAACTTTTGTGCTTATTTATTTTCTTTTAAACAATATCTTATATTCTACTGCTAGGTATTTTGAAATATAAATCTATTTTAATGTTACTCTAATAGTTAAAATAGCAAATGTTTATAACTTTTGTTGGCCAGTATGTTTGTTTCAAATGGTAACTAATCTTCAGATGGAGTTATCTAAGAAATAATCAATCTATTGAGAAACTAATTAAAACGTTCAATCTTTATAAATTCACTACAGTTTTGATTGTTGATTTAGTTTATTGGATTTTAATAGAGATATTTTTAACGTAAATTTTTAATTGGAACTCAATTCACCCCCCCCCCCCCTATTGTGTATCCACTCCGACCATCATTTGGTATCAGATGATTTTTTGTTATTTATAAACGATTTCGAAACACTCTGTTTTTCAACTGTGATTTTTGTGTATCATTAAGATCTTAAATTTATATTAGTTATAAATTTTATTTCTTTAAATATATTTTCTAAAATATGATTATGGATAATATATTAGAAGGTGATGCTACCAACAGGACACCTTTATTTAATGGTGAAAATTATGCCCAATGGAAACAGAAAATAAAAATTCACTTAGAAAGTATGGGTTTTGACATCTGGACTGCTATAGAGACTCAATATAAGATTCCAGAAACTGAAAGAACTACTTGGGATGAACCTACTAAAACAACTTACAATAATAATTGTAAAGTGATGAATGCCCTGTATTTTCATTTAGGTGATGAAGAATTTAATCGAATATCTTCTTGAAAACTTATTATAAAATCTGGGATACTTTGGTTATTTCCCTTGAGGGAACAACCAATGTTAAAGAAATAAGATTGAATATCTACACTATTAAGTATGATAGTTTTAGAATGAAGCATGATGAACCTATTTATGACATGTATCTCAGGTTCAACAAAATTTAAAATACAATGAGATCCCTTGGAAAAGTTGTTCCTGAAATGGAGCAGATTATGAGGATACTAAGATGTCTACCAGAAAGGTGGAGAGGCACATCAGTCTCAATAATAGAATCATGTGAAATAATTTCACTGCCCGTTAAGGAGTTGATTGGTAAGTTAATGATGTACGAAGAAGAATTGAAAGTAAATAAGGAAGAAGATTATGAACCAATAAATAAATCGTAAGCATTCAAGACATCTGCTTCAAAAAATAAAGACAAAGGGAAAATTCAAAGTGAAAGTGATAGTTAAAGCAGTGATGAGAGTGCATCTAACAGTGATGCAGAGATGGCTCAAATATCCAGGAGATTCAAGAAATTATACAGGAAGATGAAATTCTACAGAAAACCAAACTACCAAGGAAAATATGACAACAATGTTTATTGGAAGAAGGATTTGAAAAATTCGGAGAGGAGTGATGAAATTGTCTACTATGAATGTAAGACAAAAGGACATATTAAAGCGGACTGCTTGAAGTTAAAGTTCAAGAAGAAATATGACTACAAGGATAATAAGTACAATAATGCTATGAAAGCAACATGGAGTGCCTTAGAAGGTAGTTCAAGTGATTTTGATTCTACTAAGGATGAAAAATCTCAAAAATCTAACATGTTCTTTATGAAAAACACATCTGAGGTAACATTGGATATTCCTGCATTAAATATTTATTATACTGGAGTTGATTCTGATTCTGAATCTGAAACTAGGTCTACTGAAGAATTATTTGAATATTATAATACGCTATAAGAAACCTGTAATGAATTGAAGGACAATTATAAGACCTTGAAGAAATAGCATGCTTTGACCAGCTCTGTTAAATCTGCACTTGATATAGAAAAGGAAAAGAATGCTCAACTACTTAAGAAAAATACTGAAATGAAATTTTCTAATGAGAAATTAAGGAATAATTTAGGGAAATTAACAAATGTAAAAGATACACTTACATAAATGTTAGGTAAACAAGTGGCACTGGAATATACTACTAGAATATTCTATTTTCTTGGACAGATACAGATTACTAAAAAAACGATTTATTCTTAAATCTGGACAGAATGTTGTTAGTTCGAGTTCTTGAAATTCATATTATTCAACTAGTTATTCACAAGGTTATAGATAAAAAAAGTTTACTTTTCAAAATATTTTGAATCTATTGATAATGTGAGACCCATTAGACAAATCTGGATACCAAATGTTTTGCTTGCTAACCTGTCTGGACCAAAGAAAATCTTTCTACCCAAATCATTTTATGTTTAAACCTATTTTGTAGGAAACATTCATAAATAGTTCCCATAAGAAGATATGATACATTGATAGTGGATGTTCAAGGCATATGAGTGGAGATTAATCATGTTTCAAATGTTTGATCAAGTTTGATGTCGGACATGACACCATTGGTGATAATTCAAAAAGGAAAGATCATCGGCTTAGGCCAGATTGGTAACACTGATTCAGTTTTAATTTCTAAAGTTTTACTTGTTGATGGATTAAATACTGCCTGTTAAGTATTCATGTATTGTGTGATAATGGTTTCAATGTTAAATTTTAAAATTATTCTTGTAATGTTTTAAATTCTAAATAAATTTTAGTATTTTCTTCTTTGAGAAATGAAAATGTTTATGAAGTTGATTAGAATTATTTAGATAAACAAAACATCACTTTCTTAAATGATTTTAATAAAGATTCTTGGATATGGCACAAAATATTAGTATATTTCAACATTCATTCACTTAGAAAACTGACTAGGAAGAACTTAGTAAGATACCTAACTCAACTAAAATTCCCAACTGAAAAAGATTGTAATCCCTGTCAAAAGGGAAAGAAACATAAAGTTTCATTGAAATCAAATAAATAAGTTTCAACTTCTCAACATCTCAATTTGGTTCACATGGATTTATTTGGACCTTCTAGAGTTTCTAATTTAAATGGGAAGCAATATATCTATGTCTTAGTAGATGACTTTTCTAGATATACTTGATTATACTTTCTTGCTCACAAAAGTGAAGCTTGCTCTTATTTTAGGAAATATTCCAAGTCTGTAGAGAACATTAGTGGACATAAAATTAAGACCCTTAGAAGTGATCATGGCCATGAGTTTGAAAATCATGAATTTGAATCTTACTACTCACACAATGTCTATAATCACAATTTCTTTGCCCCTAGGACACCTCAACAAAATGGTGTAGTAGAAAGAAGAAATAGAACCCTTCAAGAAATTTCAAGAACTATGCTCAATTAGCATGACCTACCTGTTTACTTCGGGGATGAATCTTTGAATACAGCTTGTTATATTATAAATAGAGTTTTTATTAGACCTATTCTTAAGAAGTCCCCTTGTGAGATGTGGAATAATAGGAAGCCTAAATCTAGTTACTTCAGAGTTTTTTGATGAAAATTCGTTATTCTCAATACTAAGGATAATCTTGAAAAGTTTATTCTAAAAGTGATGAGGGAATATTTCTAGGATACTCTATAACCGGTAAATCTTATACAGTCTTTAATAAAAGAACCAAATTTGTTGATGAATCTTTTCACATCAAATTTGACGAAACTGATCCACATGTACCTATGAATTATCTTGAAAATATTGAAGAATATTTTTATATTCTGGACCTTAATGATAAAATCAATGAACCTGTTGTAAAGACAACCAGTTCTGAAAATATTCCAGAATCTACTTCTGGTGAACCCGAACATAGAGAAGAACCTGAAATTTCTAGTCCTAACTTTACTAGATCAACTAAGATCCTAAGGAATCATCCTTTAGATGTTATTGTGGATAATCTTGATAGAGGGACACAAACTAGATGTTCTCTAAGAAATCAGGTTGAGCATCAAGCCTTTATTTCACATTTAGAACTTAAAAATACCAATGATGCAATCAATGATGAATTTTGGGTAATGGATATGCAAGAATAATTAAATCAATTTGAATGAAAAAAAGTCTGGGTATTAGTTGACAGACCTAAGGACTCTTTGACGATAGGCACTAAATGGGTTTTTAGAAACAAAGTTGATGAATCAGGAAACATAGTTAGAAACAAAGCAAGGCTAGTTGCATAAGGGTATAGTCAAGAGGAAGGAATATATTATGAGGAAACCATTGGACTTGTAGCCAGATTAGAAGCTATTAGGATTCTACTTGTCTATGCTACTCATATGAATTTCAAGTTATATCAAATGGATGTTAAAAGTTCTTTTCTAAATGGTTTTATAATGGAATATGTTTTTGTTGAACAACCACCTATATTTAATTATCCTCATTTTCCAAATCGAGTTTTTAAGCTCTCTAAAGATTTATATGGGTTAAAAAAAGTCCACGAGCTTGGTATGATAGACTTAGAAATTTTATTATTTCAAAATGTTTTTCTAAAGGGATTTATGATCCAACTCTCTTTATCAAAATAATTTCTAATGATATTTTAATTGTACAAATCTATGTTGATGATTTTATTTTTGGATCTTCTAAAAATTCATTATGCATTGATTTTTTAAAAATTACCCAAAATGAATTTGAAATGAGTTTGATGGGAGAACTCAAATATTTTCTTGGTTATCAAAATTTTCAGAATATAGATGGTATTATTTTAAATCAAATTAAATATACAAAGGATATTTTAAAACGTTTTGGTTTGGATAGTAATAAGGGAAGTGAAAAACCCATGAGTACCACATGTAAGTTGGAGATTGTTGAATCTAGGAAACCATTTGATCAATCAAATTACAGAGGTATGATTGGGAGCCTACTCTACCTTACTTATAGTCAACTAAATATTATGTTTAGTGTATGTATGTGTGAAATATTTCAATCTTATCCAAAAGAATCCCATTTGCTTGCTATTAAAATAATTCTCAAATATCTTAAACATACTACTAACTTAGGATTATTTTATACAATAGGACAATCATTCGATTTAATAAGTTATTAAGATGATGATTTTTCTGGTTGCAAGTTAGATAGAAAGAGTACTGCTGGAACATGTCATTTTCTAAGAAAGTCCTTAGTCTCATGGTTTAGTAAGAAACAAATTTCATTTGCATTGTCTACTACTGAAGTAGAGTATATTGCTGCTAGAAGTTATTGTGCACAAATTCTGTGGATGAAACTTACATTATTGGACAATGAATATCAGTTTAAATATGTATCTATAAACTGAGATAACACTAATGTGATTAAAATCTCTGGGAATCTCATGTCTCACTCTAGGACCAAACACATTGATGTAAGGCACCACTTTTTGAGAGATCATTACAAAAAGGGTGATATTAATCTTCAATTTATAGGTATTGAACATCAATTAGCTGACATATTAACCAAGAAATTATATTCGGATAGGTTATGTTTCATTAGAGAGGAGTTAGTAATGATAGACTTAGTACGTTAGAAACCTCACCGTTAGAAACCTCACTGTTAGAAGCCTCGCCTTTAAAAACCTCACCATTAGAAACCTCACCGTTATAAACCTCATCGTTGGAAACCTCACCGTTAGAAACCTCACCCTTAGAAACCTCACCGTTAGAAACCTCACCGTTAGAAACCTCACTGTTAGAAACCTCACCCTCCGAAAACTCACTAATATAAACTTAACTGATATACCTCACCGGTAGGAATCATCGACGATATGTGTTACCATTAGGTTGTGTTGTTTTTAAACTTTTGTATCTTTAGCCGTGGGAATCTGTATCATTTATACTATACTTATTATGTTTTATTTATTTATTTTGGGATTCCTAAATGATAAAACATTAGTCCTGACCTCATATTGATCCACCTCAAACCGTTTACCCTCAATCCTTAGCTCCCAAAATCTTCGAACCCTAAGCCTCACGATTCACAGAATGGAAAGAGTGAAGTGACAATCAGTAAGCGGAAAGGATGATGAGACGAATGTAAAGAGACTCAAAGGAGAGTCGAGTGGTGGAAGTGAAATAAAGAAACCTACAAATCAACATCTTGTTAAATTGGAGATAGTAGTTGATAAAGAGCTATGCGCGGAATGGTTGATGACTAGTAAGGCTTTAGTTTTATAGGTGCTAGAGGACCGGAAATGGGTAGAATTCTTCTCAAATAATAATGACCCCTATTATCTAATGTTGGTAAAATATTTCTATGAGTTTGTTCATTTTGAATAATCAAATACTAATAATAGAATGGTTTCAGTTGTGAATGGAAAGGAAATATTTTTTTCCTCTGTTGAGTGGGATGAATGTTTGAAAGTTCCGCATGAAGGGGTTTTTGGATATTTATCGAAATTAGTACTTTCTACTAGTAACATCTTTGAATAAGAAACTGCATTAAAAGAATTAACATAAGATTATACACCAAGATAGGTTGTTTCTACAAAAAAGGAGGGATAAAACCATTTTCTCTTTAAGTTCATTCAACATGTGTTATGTCCAAGAAGAGGAGACTTTGCAAATCTTAAATACCAAGATATTTATTTGTTGCATCTGTTAAGACATGGTTTTAAGGTGAATCTGTGTAGATTTTTGTTGATTCAAATTGAGGCTATGACGAGGCCAAAGTCAAAAACTAAATCTTTATTCTTTGCAAATCTGATCTATGTGATGATCAAGGTATGAGGTGTGGCTAAGTCTCCGGATGAGATAGTGGTTATGAAAGACAACTTTTGTGTTACCAAAACTATTTGTAAATACATGAAGATCAACTGGAATCTGTGGAGAAGAGAATGGGTCAGTGATGATGATAAGTTGTATGATAAGTTTAATCATGTGGATCATCCTTCTAGACTTAAGGATGTGAGGGATCCAGGTCTAGGACCTAAAGAGGAGGAACCTTAGTATAGTGATGATACTGATGAATAAGATACCTCTATAGTTGATGGAAGGGATACAGACTTTGATCCAAGTCCTGTTTCTAAAATTGTGTCATCGAGAAAGGAAACAGTCCTAAAAGAAAGTAATGAAAAAGCACCTGTAGATGAGGAAGACTAGCCATCTTCAGAGAATGATGAAGAAGAAAGAGAATCTAAATCTGAAGCATCTTCTTCTTCCACCTTGAGTTTGAGTCCATTGATTAGATGTACTGTTGTGCCTATAGATGTTGTTCTTGTTGAATTATATAGACCTACACCTATTCCTAATGAGCCTCCTGATATTGAATAATTGGAGATGGTTGTGGAGAATTAATCTGAGGAAGACCGAGTTGTTGAGGGTGCTATTGCTATACAGGAGAATTCACCAATAGAGGGGGAACATCCTACTAGACAAGACATTGTTTCAGTAGCTGATGGAAATGAAGACTGGGTAGAAGACCTAGGTTTTGTGGTTTGGGGTTGGATTTCCCTGATTCTGAAGATGAGACACCTTTCAATAGACCACAACTTAACTATAATATATCTCCTGAGTTTTTACCTGAGGATGTAGTAAGAAAATATGATCTAGACCAGTTGAAGTCTGATCTTAAGATCTCATTTGTGGAAGAGATATGATGAATGGAAAACTCTTTAATATCATCCATTCAATCTGTTATGAATGAATCTGTGTCTTGTATTGTATCAGACAGGGCACCTATAGTTATGCATGAAAATCTAGTTACTAAGGCTGATCTTGAATCTTTAAAGGATGAATTGAAGGAAACCCGGACTGCATCTGTTACAGACTTAAAGAGTTATCTTGTTGAAGAGCTGAGAAAAATGGAAAAATATTTTTTAACACTCTGTTGGATGTTTTTTTATCAACCATTGTGGTAGAGATGGTGAATGAATTCAAGACATGTCAGAATCATGTTTCAAGCTTGGAAGATGATGTTGAATCTATAAATAAGTCACTTGTCTCTATGTAATCTCATATGAGCTCTAAATCTCAGGTAGACAAAGACTTGGCCTTTGTAAAGAGTGTAGTTGGCCAGATGGTTTCAGTTTTTGAGGGATTTAAGAAGCCCATGGAGCAGCATGTCAGCACCCAGGACTATCTTGTGAAAAAATTTATCAGTGGGTAACTAAATGTTTCATGGAAACTATGTCTTTTTCACTTGGTTATCTTTCTTCGAGACCCTCAGTAGAGTTGGACCAAATTCGAGCTTTGATGAAAGAGGAGCTTGGTTCAGCATGCACAAGTGGAATTGTAAACTTTTCTTCCTTGACCCAGGTGGTGACTACCACAAGGGATATACGGAAAATTGTTCAGAATTTTATTAGAGAAGCCACTGCTTCTCAGAAAGAGGCAAAAGAAAAGGTGGATAACTATTTCCCAAGATTATATACCAAGAATCATCTCAACAACCATTTCAAGCTTATGCTAGAAAACATGTTGCTACCTCCAGTCAATCAAGCCTTCAGAGAAAAAGTAGGCAAGCTTAGGGAGTTGAACCCTGGTCTAGACAAATTTATGGAGAATAAGGATGACTTTATTTGGAATATGTAGAGAGGAGGAGGAATCATTATGGACTTTAAGAATCTGTTTCCTCCATTTTTGAATGTAGACAGTACTCCTATCATTGCATTTCTAGCTTTGCCTGCCTCTGCTCAGTTTGCCTCCATTCCTCAGATGACTCGAGTCCAAGCAATTCTGAGCCTCACTCCTATGATCACACATAGGGCTACCCACTATAGTCCAGGAATAGTCTCTGTTACTGAACCTCCAGTAGTTCTTTCTGGAATTCCCAACACTTCTACTAAATCTACCCTATCTGAATATACCTCTGAACCCAAAGACAAATACATAGTGGACATTTAGTAGGTTGATTGATTAGTGGCTAGGACCTTTGATAGGAATCACCTGAATTCTTCTTTGTTCCATTATGTATTTCTCTGTATTTTTTCCTCAAGTAATACATAGCTTCTTTCATTCTATATTATTTTTTGTAACTTCTCCCATTATTTTTTTCCCACTTTTTTTTAATCACAAAGGGGGAGAAATATGAGAAATATACGGAAAGGGGGAGAAATGATATACAGGGTGAGAAATATGAGCATAACTTTTTTTTATGAGTTTAAAATATTCTACCTCTGGTACATTTGTTTTATATCTCTGATATAGTTGTTTCATACCTCTGGTACATTTCTTTTATAATTTTCCCTCTGATACATTTAAAATCCCACATTTGAAAATGTCATTACTCACACTGAGAAATAAAAACCATTGTATTTTATACTGATATATTAATGATTATTTTGGATTACAATACCATAAGTTGTGATTATCAAATAGGTAGAGATTGTTAACCACACCTGTTTTGATAATCTCAATTATGCTTTAATATGCTTTGATATTACCAAAATACCAAAATGATCATTGGAATTCTTTAATAAATGGTTATCTATGTTTATACATGTTTAGAAATGTTATTAACTCAATCTAAATATGTTTTTCATAGAACATATTAGTATTCATGTCACTAATACAGACCTAAAGGTACATAGCCTACCGATAGACAATGTCAACTGATATAAACAGACACTAAGTCACTGGTAGAAAAATGAGCTATCAGTATGTGTAAGCCTACTGGTATGCAAGTCTACCAATACATTAAGGTCAGCAGTTCATAGAGAGCTACCATTACACCAGAGCTACCGTTAGAGTGAGTCTACCAGTAAGAAATAATGTTGTGAATATAGAGTGACAGCTACAACTATATATGTCTTCCATTATAAACTCCACTGGTATAAGGTGGTCACTACTACTCAAGTATACCGGTATAATAACAAAGAGCTATCGATAAGATCTCATCACTACACAGAGATATACCGCTACATAACGTGACCGGTACAAGGAGCTACCGTTATAGAGACAAATAGCTATCGATACAAGTCAACTGTTGCAAGCATTATTCTACTTGAGCTTTTATGCTTTATTTAAATTATACTAACGGTCATATTTGGTTAATTTAATGCAACTTATATTAATTAATGATGGTTGTTGGGATGTCTGGAAACGGTACCTCATACCTACCATAAAATAATCATTCCCTTTGCAAGATCTAATGGAATATAAGGACGATCGAGCTGCAGTGATAAATATATACAATAGAGCGGCAAAATCCTTACACCATCTTACTTGAAGAACACTGGAAATACACGAGGCCACTCGTACAAGAAGAGAACACAAGTTGTACCTTATTCAAGGATGGAAGAACTACAACGATACATTCATACACTCAAACTGATCTAACTGAACCTGAAAATCAAGGGAGAAAACGACACTCTGTTTTCAAGACAAAATCCCAAGAAGGACTCAAAAAAAAATTTGTTTGATCTTAAGGAATCCAGAGATGCACTTCAAATCACCAGAGCATTATAAACTTATGTCTACTCTCTTTTAGTGATTCGTTTACTTACTTTTTGAGTCGTACGTGTACTCTGAATATTCCATACACACACTGACTCATGTGCTAAACTGAAGGATTTATAAATCCTCACACAAAACTTCTATAACTCTCTTGTATCCCACTGTGGATAGTGGTATAGGTCATGTGTGACCTGGATTGCATGTGTGCTATTGTTTTGTATTCCCAAAGAACTATGGCAGAGGTCCTAGGTCCTAGATAGTCTATGTACTATTGTTTATCCTGATCTAGGGTTTGTATCAAAGTTTATATAAATTGTATGAGAGGACTAAGTCTCATCTTGAGACTGAACCCCTTGTTTTAAAACTATTATGATTATTTATTTGGTTTTAAACTATATCATATATTCTTCTTCTAAGTACATTGAAATACAAATCTATTTTAATGTTAATCTGAAAGCTAAACTAGCAAGTGTTTATAACTTTTGTTGGCAAGTAAGTTAGTTTCAAAAGGTAACTAATCTCCAGATTGAGTTAACTGAGAAATAATCAATCTCATTGCAAACTAATTGATAACCGAAAATCATTATAAATTAACTATTGTTTAGCTTGTTGTTTAAATTTGGGGGATTTTAATAGAGATCTTTTTAACAGAAATTTTTAATTGGAACTCAATTCACCCCCCTCTTGTGTATCCACTCTGACCAACAATAATAAAATATTAAAAAATACAATTAAATTATTCAATATTCGCACCAATATAAAAGAAAAAAATTATAAATAGATCATATTAAAAAAAATTTGAATTCAAATATTTTTAACATAAGAAGAAAATTACTTTGGGGGATAGTCTTCAGGAGGAGGTTGAGGTCTGGAAGAGACAGTGGAGAAAACTTTATCCCTAAACTATGAGTCAGACGATGCATGTACTACATCTGCTTGTGCTGATGCTGATGCCATCAATTCATCTTCTCCTTGTGCTTCTTCTGTTGTTGTTACCATCGATGCATATTATCCTCATAATGTTGCTTCTGCAATTGGTGCATCTCTTCATACTACTGCTGCTGACACATCTCCTCCTACTGCTTTTGAAAACTCACTATAACCCCAGTCTGAGCTCACTACTGCTCCTGATACTGTGAGCCAGAAGATGATTCATGTCCACCAGATCCTCTTGATATGGACTCCGACATCGTAGTGGTACCATAATAAGTCATATGAGTCAAATGAGTGATGATACCAACTACTTGACTCTTCTCGAAGGCATATTGGGTTTCTTTCCATCCATGTCGCCTCATCGAAATGGGGGGCACTAGTCTGATCAACTGTCTCGGCCAGACTCTCAGCCCGTGTCTGATAAGTCGCGACCATATATGAAACTTTTAGTTACAATTTGAAATGAAAATAGTCAAAATATTAAAAGAAGTTAATTTTAAAATTGAAAAATAAATAATAGTGACCTCAATGGGACACAGGCGATCACCTCTAATATCTCTAGTGGTTGGATCATTATGTGTCCTTCGATAAACGTCATACTTCATAATATCCGGATGCTCGACTACATATATGTATATAAAATAAACTATTTATATTTAATGTTATATAAATTTTATAAAAAAGATACTTACCAGATGCTCTCTATGCGTAGTGAATATAAAGCTACCAGCTCGATGTGTCACTTCTTGTCTCACCCGGTTCTGCCAGCCCAATGATGATATCCTGTAAAATCCACCACTCAACCAGTGTGAACATAATTCATCCCAAACATGATATGAAATTTACTCTAGTCAATGATCTCTATATGTCTCATAACAATACTGTCTCTCATGCTTTCTTAATGATCGTCCTTCTTAAATTGTGAAAAAATTGATGGAAATGTTCACGCATTGACACCTCCCATGCCTCATGGATAGCGTCACACATTCTATCATTGACAGGATTCCATAAAACCTGCAAATAATTTATAATATTAAGTTATTAATGAAATAAATTTCAAAATAGATATTATTTATTTGTGTACCATCTAATGATTTAGCATTCCATGCTGCACTTCAAAGGGAATATGTTCCCATGTGATCCATGGGTGAGAGAAATAATTATGCAAGATATTGCACCCATGTCCAATAGATACGTGCAAAAAACAATGAAAGGATAATAAATAATCAATCATTTGGTATTTAAATAAATTAATGAAAGATAAATAAAATATCCACGTTACATACATTCGTGTGCGTGGATCGAAGCCAAGATGTGGACGTCACTCGGGGATAAGGTTAGGAATCAACAGTCGCACAAGACCACACCCCCTCTGAGCACCCCCTGAACTGCTTATAGGCTGAGGGTCAGATGATCCCAAATAATTCACTATGATGTGATCCTCTCAAGAAAAATCCATTGTTCATTGTTTTTTATTACCCATTTGCGTTTGTTTGAAATCAAAAACAATTCTCTACATATGCATTAAAAGATTTTATGCTTTTTGGATGGTGGGTTACTCAATATACACCGTCGCTTATCAATTTTATCTGAAAGTTGAGACACCGTAAAATTTGTAAAAAAATTATCAATATAATAAATAATAAACTGAATTGATATATTAGACCATAAATAATATAGGTTACTAGTTTTTGAATCCATTGAGAACTAAAATTGACAGTGTTCTTCAAGATTAGTGGATGTAATTTTCTGAAGCTGTTTCATGATATGATTATCATATAACCTAAAAATAAAGTAAGTGTACTTATTGTAACATAATTTATATAATATGTGATATAAAAATTCACAGTACAAATGATTTCATTTTTATATAGTTGAGCTGAACATATGTATGATCTCTATGATGTTCATCATCTGAAAACCTTCGTTCATGAACTCCACCGAATCCAGGCTTTAGCTGATTCAAAACTAGTAATTGATTATCCATTTCATCATCAATATTCCCCTCATTTTGTCCCATGCGGTTGTATTTTGAGGGATATTTAGATTAAAAATAATGAGAGTAGAAAAAAAATCAATTTCCTCTTGTAAATAAGATTCAATAATTGAGCATTCAAAAGATGCTTTGTTACGTACTTTTTTCTTCAATTTCTACATGCATCTCTAGAATGGGTAAATGCTTCTAAACTGTACTGGACCTCCACATTTATCTTCATGTGGGAAATGTAATATTAGATGTTCCATTGATTCAAAGAAATCCATCTTGAATATTTTTTCTGGTTTTTATATAATTAAACAACATCTTCTTCCAGTTTTCTTAGTGAATCATAGTATGCTGTCTCCATAAAAATGTCTCAAAAAATATTATATGTCTGTTATCGAATCCTAAATAATAGAATTCAACAAACCTCTAAATCTAATCGGCATAAGTCTTTACATTATAACATGAAAATCATGACTTTTTAGTCTGTTAATATAACCATTCTTAACACGTCTGCCCAAATTGAAAGTATACCCATCTGGAAGTCTCAAATCATCAATCCACTAACAAAATAATAACTGAATCTCTTTGGATAGTGTATAAGATTCTTTTGGACTCATTAATCTCTGTGATCGACATTTTTAAACAGTTCAAGTTCTGTTCATCTGCAAATTTTGGAATGATCTAATTGTTCCGTTACATAATCTTTGGACTTACACGGTGTATCCAAAAATGTATGAAATAAATTATTAAAATGGTTATTATCAATATGAATGACATCCAACATCTGGTGGACCAACAAATCAGACCAATATGGAAGATCCAAAAAAATACTTCGTTTAATCAAATTATGTTCCTTTCCAAAGCCATGAATTTTATATTGGTTTACTATTGGCCCAAATTTGATGGGAGGTAACTAAATATAACTGATTTTAACTATGTACCTGAGATCATTTTTGGTGGCTCATCCATTTCAAATGCACCTTTTCTTAAATAAGACTTGTTCCACCAAAAATGAAGATCGGTTGGAATAAATATACTATAACAGTCAAAATACGAAGGTCTTATCCTTTGATGAGCATTTAGGATTTTTTGTATTTCATATAGTAAGGACATTATTTCGGACCATGTGTACTTTAACCAGATAACATTCCATATGCTGGGAAGTAACTAATTTTTCACATTAACGTTGCTTTTAATATGAAATTTTGTTTCGCAACAACATCATATATACTAACACCATTAATCCATAATGAAATTAACTCATCAATCAATGGTTTAAAATAAACATAAATATTCATTTTCAGATGTCGTGGGATTAATAAGGTCAAAATGATATAGGGATCCTTCATCAACAATCATGGAGGTAAATTGTACAGAGTTATAAAGATAGGACAACATGAATACAGGCTACCATAAGAACCAAACAGGTAGAAACTGTTAGTATAAATACAAAATAACACGTTTTGAGATTCTAAAGAAAAATATAGATGATGTAAGTTAAAATTTTTCCATGAATCACCGTCAGATGGACAATTCAAGATTTTACCTGTTGGAATCTTGGTTTTGTTCCATGACATCATTTTCTCTGTGTTCTGTGACATAAATAAATGCCGCAACTTGGGAGTAAGGGGGAAATATTTGAACTGATTATAGGAATCGATCTAGGCTTCCTCGTTTGAGCTTCTTTATACCCCGATTTACCACATGTGGGACAAATATCCAACAAATCATTTTCACCAGAATATAAGATGCCACCATATGCACATGCATTAATTTCTGATAACTAAGGACCAGATTACGAACCAGCCTCTTGCTCTCATAGTAATTTGCAGGCAGCACATTTCTTTCAGGTAATAGTGTTTTATCCAAACAAAATATCTGATCAAAATATTTTTTTTGACATTTCATTATCTGATTTAATAGGCATAAATTTTGCAACATCTTCTAATTTTTGGCATTTGTTAACCAGGATATAATGAATCCTCAATAGACCACAATAATTCATAAAATTAAAATGCTGTTAACTCCAAAGTTAAATCAATATCATCCTGAGTTTCATTTTACTGAACAAATGGACCTACAACATCATGTACTAAATTTTTAAACTGTGATGGATCCAGAATCAATTTATTAGTATCTTCTCTAGAACTGTGTTCACCATGTTGATACCAAAAAACCTAATCTGGTTGAAAACCAGAACGCAAGAGATGTCCGCCAACCTTATCAAATGTATCAAAAGTTCTCAGAGCACATTTTTTGTAAGGACACTTTATTGATCCTTCTATAAAAAAATCTAGTTTTAATGATACAAATGATAAAAAAGATTCATCACCCTAAATATTTATTGTATTTAAACTAGATCCATTTTGATTTCTACGCTGATTTATCCAAGAGCAATCATATAATATTGAATGTTGTCAACATTCTTGTTCCATATTTTTCTACAAAATATAAAATCATTATTTTTTTTGAAATAATTTAAAATTATAAAAACACTGTAAAAAAAATATGATAAATAATTAAAACTAGTTCTTAATAATTATCATAAATTAAGGATGACACAATTTCCATTAGATTGATGGCTACTATTTTCCCATATGGATCATTTACTAGAAACATTTCACACTGAAATCACAATGAAGAATCTTCTTAGAGGTATGCATATCCATTCTCGTTCATACGAGAATGTATAAGAGTACCTCTGAGAAGATTCTTCTTTCTGATTTTATTGTGAGAAATATGCAATTAAATGAGTCATCAGACAAAATAGCCACTTTTGTCGATGAATCATCTTCTTTTAACTATCACCGCATGAAAATATTATGAAAAATGTGGTCCTACGAATTCATATTTAAACTCGTGCATACGAGATTTGATATGCATACGTATGAAGCATAATTTTCATAATGTTTTGAGTTAATGATATTTGAAAGTAGAAGAGTCATCGGGCAAAAGGAGTGCCACTAATCCACTGGAAATTTTTCCAAGTTACTACAATTTATTAAAATTGATTTTATTCCTATTTTTTCATAATTATTCCTAATTTTTCAGAATTATTCCTAATTATTCATAATTATTTTTATCTATTCCTAACTATTTTTAATTATTCTTAATTATTACAAATTATTATTGTTTATTACTAATTATATCTAATTTTTTCTAATTATTAATAATTATTTTTAATTATTCCTAATTATTCCTAGTTATTCTTAATTATTCCAAATTATTCATAATTATTCTTAATTATTCTTCATTATTCTTAATTATTCCTAATTATTCATAATTGTTCATAATTGTTCTTAATTATTCCTAATTATAGCTAATTATTGCTAATTATTGCTAATTATTCTTATTTATTCCAAATTATTGTTAATGAAATCTAATTATCCCTAATTATTCTTAATTATTCAGGATTATTTCTAATTATTCCTAATTAATCCTAATTATTATTAATTATTTCTAATTATTCCTAATTATTGCTAATTTTTCCTAATTGTTTTTAATTATTCCTAATTAAACCAAGTTATTACTAATTAATCCTAATTAATCCTAATTATTCTAATTTAATCCAAATTAATCTGAATTATTCCTAATTATTCCTAATTATTCTTAATTATTTCTAATTATTCTTAATTAATGCTAATTATTGCTAATTATTCCGTATTACTCCTAATTATTGTTAATTACTTCTAATTATTACTAATTATGGCTAATTATTGTTAATTATTTCTAATTGTTGCTTATTATTGCTAATTATTACTAATTATTCCAAATTATTTCTAATTATTCATAATTATTATTAATTATTCCTAATTATATCTAATTAATGCTAATTATTTCTAATTATTTCTAATTATTCCTAATTATTTCTAATTTTTTTATTTATTGCTAATTATTCCTAATTATTCGTAATTATTCCTAATTGTTCCTAATTATTCCTAATTATTCCATGTTATTTCTAGTTATTCCTAATTATTCCATATTATTCCTAATTATTCCTAATTATTCATAATTATTCCAAATTATTGATAATTATTGCTAATTATTACTATTCATTCCTATTTATTAATATTTATTACTATTTATTACTAATTAATACTATTTATTACTATTTATTACTTATTATTATTATTTATTACTAATTATTATTATTTATTACTAATTGTTAGTATTTATTGGTTTTTGTTACTAATTATTAGTATTTATTACTAATTATTAGTATTTATTACTAATTATTAGTATTTATTACTAATTATTACTATTTATTACAATTTATTAATAATTATTACTAATTATTACTACTAATTTCTAATTATTTCAATTAATTATTATTTATTAGTATTTATTATTATTTATTATTATTTACAACTATTTATTAGTATTTATTAATATTTAATACTAATTATTACAAATTATTACAAATTATTACTAATTATTACTAATTATTTTCATTTATTACTAATTTTTAGTATTTATTAATAATTATTATTATTTATTACTAATTATTAGAATTTATTACTAATTATTAGTATTTATTACTAACTGTAAATATTTATTACTATTTTTCCCTAATTATTACAATTTTTCCTAATTATCAGTAATCAGTGTTAATTACTATTAATTGCTGCACAATACCACTACTGATTTCTGATTACAGCTAATTATTTTTGAACGTTACTAATTATTAGAGATAATAGTTTCATTTTATTATTACAAATAAATACTGATGACACAACAATTTAAATCTAACTTAATTACAACTAATCAACAATAAATAAAATTAATATAAAAAATGAAATAGATAAAAAATTAAATAAAACATAAAAACCATTAAACTTGAGGTCTTATAATTGTTGATGACTTCAAAACTTCTTCGTAAACTCAGAAAAATTTTCACTCTAAAATTAGAATTTATGAAAGTTGAGAAAGTAGGAATTGAGGGGGAAGAAGTAAAACAGACGGGGGTATATATAGGTTAGATTAGTTGTGACGGGGGTATTTGCGACTGTATTCCCGTCTCAAATAGTACTCTTTTATGACGGGACCCATCACAAAAGCCTTCTGCCACCTTAATTACTCTCGGTGGTTAAAAGGTTATTTACGACGGGTCCCATCGCAAAAGGTAACATGATGACAAACTATTTTGATGGGACAACATCCCGTTGCAAATAGTTTTAACCGCTGCCGGGTATTTGCGACTAGACCCGTTGCAAATAACCTCTTTGGCGGACTTTTTTCAACGGGATTTATTTCCGTCGCAAATAACCCATTACAGAAATCATTTTTTCCCGTAGTGACTATTCATGGATATAATCATTCCCTATCTAGGTCACTAGAATATTCCAGTGAATTTCATCATAGTGGGATGGAGTATGGGTCTGGATCTTGGGTTTCATAGAGATAAATTGTTGGCCCTCCTTGGATTGATTGAGAGCTAGATTATGAGCATGACCATATGAAAAATATTGAATATGATGATGATTTGAAGTCGTGTAGAAAATAATATAATCCGTTTATAAAGTTATGATTGGAATTTTTCGGCCAACCCTAAATGGAATAGAAATATAATCCTAATACTGATCTTCATTATTTGTAGGAATATCTTGTTGATCCCCCGAAATTAGAGAAGGATTATGAGTTCACTCTAAAGAAATTCCCAAAATATGCTGATAAGCTATATGAATATTAGAATGGAAAAGAATATGAGATTCTTTCATAATTTATATCATAATATTCAGAAGTTATTCTTCTATTATTGTTGCTTCTAGGATATGCTGGAAACTCCACAGATCATGGGTGGTAATATGAGCTCCCCCCTCAATTACTACTACGATATGAATATTTGATTCCATATTATGAATGGGGATATGATCTCTAGTGAATTCCTTATCATGGATCATGAAAATAATATTTTTTTATTTATAAATATAACTTAGTTTTCAACCTTAGGTAGTCTCCTAAGGAGGAGTGTGCCCAAAATGGGTTGTCACTTTTTGATTTGTATCTAGGAAAATGTATTATGATTTAATTTGGCTTGAGAAAAACTAGGTATTTTTATAATCTAGTTAAAGATGATTGATTTTAAAACGTTTGATGAGAAGGGTGATCAGGTTATGGTTCATTAGAACAAAAATTATTCTATCATGGTTTCTTATTTTACAATTTTTTTCTATTGGTTAGTAAGAGAGAGATTCCTAAATTGATTTCTCTATCTCCCTTGGTCATATGGTTCTGGTGAGGATATACTAAATACAAGTCTCAAATCAGTCTACCAACCTTTCTATGTGTGTGGAATTGTAGCAAGTCATCTTGATTAATTAAGACAATCTGTAATTATGTTTTATTAATAACTAATTAACAATATTTCTTGTCACAATTCCCCACACAAGCTAATGATCGCGAAGAACTCATCATACAAGCCTAATTTTTTCTATAGTAAAATGATCAGAATTGGGTGGATGGAGATATGGATTATCAACCAAGGAAATTAAAATTTAAAAAATATAGTCCTAATGTAATTACATTTGGTAATAAAAACTACATTAAAATTTGAAACTAGATTTAAAATGATAGAAAGGATTTTCATTTAATTATTCTCAAAAACTCAAACATAGTAATCCATCAATTCAAAAAATTCTTAAATCACTCAAAAAACTACCACTCTGTGGATATGGTAATAATTTTGATTCAAGAGAAGGAATAAATCACAAGAATTAAAAATAAAAGAACGCACAAAAGTATCACTATAGTGGTCCATCATATAGAGTTTCCCCTCAATGATCTAACTAGTTTCCATTACCCATGAAAATCTATTTACCGGCCTCAATGATGCCCAACCACCATTAATCATTATAAAAATTGAATCAAATGTCATAGTAGGTGGTAATGAGTCTTCACCCATTTTGTCAACATTATTTATCATTAAAAATTATAATTTCTGTTTTTTGAAACATATTTCCCTTGTAAAAGGAGGTTTTACTGTGTACAGTTATCAAGGAAACACCTAAGAATATATTTTTTGAAATTATTTTACATCCTAAAAAGTTCAGGGGAGCCTCACGGTGTGATACATATATATCACGTCATTTACGAATGTTGTCTTTTCACAAAAAAATTTTTCTTCTTTGAGCTTTGTTTTTATGCCTTGAATTCATGAAGTATTACATCATTAATTACTTTTTTCTATGTAAATGTGTGTTTTATAGTAGCCTTTTCTCTTTTTTCCCATGTATATTTGGTTTCAAGAATTGGATTTAGTAATTTTACTGTGGGATTTTTGACGAAATCATTTTCATCCAAAATAAATTGTCTTTATGATCTTCTTTGAACTGTCTATGTATCCATCCAAAAAACCTAGAATGATTTAATTATCGGCATGATTAATCAATTAATAAACATAAAAAATTCATTATAAGTCATAATAAAGATGTAAAATATGGATCTATCAATTCCCCCGCAATAAAACATTCTCTTCCTAAAGAATGTAATCTCAGTATTAATTGATGAAGAACACAATGTTATCATTATTAAAATTATGAATGAATTAAATAAAATGATTATCAATGGGGCTCATCCTTTCAAGTTTCATATAAAAAACCTAATTCAACTTTGCACTGGTCAAAGAGACAAATCAAACAAAGTATTTTACTCTTTCCCATTGAAAAATAGTGGATCCTCTCCTTTAATTTATTCATATATCACAATTAGATAATACTAAACATGCCAAAAATTATTCCGTTTATAGTGAATTATATTCTCACATCACTCATTACATAAATTAACGTATAGTTATTATAATATCATGATTAAATTATCCTTTTCCATAAGCATACAAAAAAGTAAATTATCAACTTTTTTAAGGAAAAATTTAAATAAAATTATGATGAATTTTCAAAAAAAAATATGATTAATCTATGGACTATGGTCAGTAGGGAATGATGTTGAAAATCTTAAGGCTCAAAAATGAAGGTTATATCTAGGTCATACATCGTGATATATAAAGTAAGGATATATTTAAATATCCTACCTAAAATGATAACTTCCACTTATTATAACAAAAATTAAGATCATTATCAATGCAAGTATAATGGATGGATTACACCTTCTTAAATATTTTCCTTTTTTAAATTTATTTTTGGAATAATTCTCACTTCCACCACATAACCACATATATTCAAAAGATCATTAGTTTTTCAATGGTGATTCTTTATTTTCTCAATACACAACCCATTTTTAAAATTTATATATATATTTTTCATTAATGAGGTGAGAGAAATAAGATGTACGTAACATTATCCTATCCTAATAACCAAAATAGCACCCTCCATCTTTTTCCATATATGTAATACATCCCTTTAGAAAATACTTCCCACACACCCATGCTTAAACATTAATATATCATGCATTATAAATTGAGAATGTTGGTAATGGATATAAATGGAATTTAAGGTGTCACATTCCTAGTGATTTAATTAATTTATTATATGGTATAAAAATGTATTGATGTCATCGAGGGTCCAAGGATAAAGACTGAATAATAAAAATAACCTCATTCATATTAAATGTCATTTATCACAGTTAGTTCATTGAAAATCTCTAATAAAGGTTCTAGTAGATGGAATTCCCCAAGGTCACTCAATATATATGATCATGTTAACATAAAAAATATTTGGAATATAAATTCTCTTGGGAATAGAATATATGAATTTCGAATAATCACTCATTACATGAAATAATAATAATAAATCAATATATATAAATTTCAAAAATTAAAATTATGAAAATTGTAGGGAGATTTCATTTACCTGAATCAACTAATTCTATTAAAACATGATTTATCTAAATTAATACCCTGAAAATACATCTAATCACTCAATTCCCCATTTGAGTTGTTGAATCTCATTATCTAAAAAATGAAACATGGAATCATGGGATTCTGAACAAATTAATGTCTCCTAGACTAGTAAATTAATGAATCAAATATAAATGTGGGTATGAAATTTTCATTGATATATATAAAATTTTTTTCCAAACAAAAAATATTGGGATTTCAAAAGATAATTAGTGTAAAAAAAATTCCTCTTAATATTGATGATTGAATTATGTTGGGCGGGCCTTATTTATTTTGTTCTATTCTACAGTATTTCCACATCATAAATTCTACTTTTATGGTATAAATATTCTTTTTACAACATAATACCCCTATTTATAGCAATAAATATATACAACTTATTCATATTTCATTATTTAATTCCAATTATCCAAAAAATAAGAAAAAAACAAATGATAGTGCAGTCCTTTTAAATTGTACTCAAATAAGACTCGGGGAAAGAGTGGGCTAAGGGAAAAAATCATGGGCTGTCTTCTTCAAGAAATATATATAACATCATTGGATTGATTAATAAATTTAAATAATTTAAATAAATCCAATAATACAAGATTTCCTCAGAAATATTAATTTATGCAGTTCTTGTAATGCATTAAAATTGATTATTCATGTAAGAATAAATGAAATGTAAATAAAATTTAATGGAAATAAATAACCTAGTGGGTATTTATTGATAATTTAGGTCAAAGTGTATAATATCACACTTTATTACATTCCTCTTTCCTAGTAAATACATTTTAAACTTGAAGTAATAGGCTTTGTGTACATGCTTTCCACAACACCAAAAAACCCCTTGAAACATTATTCTTTTTAATTGGTTACTGAGTTTTCATGATTTATATTATTTATTTCCAAATTAAAACTTAACATTAATTTTATTATGGTGTTTTGGTCTCCTTGGAAAATTATTCTCTTCTCATTGTGTGGAATATTTCCCCTTATTTTTCTCGACCCGCAATACCTTGGTTTAGGAATTTACCTCTATACATTTAAATAAAACTAATCTATTTAGAAATTGATATTGCCATGACTTACCTTTTCCTCATTAACATTTCTCCTCATTGGTTGGATATGATTCAACATTTCCTTTAGAATATTTAGTGATGACTTATATGGACTTCACTAACTCATTTTTCACTATAAAAAATATGTATTTCACAATGTCTTGTTCTTTATTCAGATCCAGTTCCTTTCACAAATCTATGATATTATTTTCAAGTTCATCTTACTTGAACTTATATTTCTTTATGTTATCATCTATGTCTATATATTATTCATACATTTATAATAAACAATAAAAAATTATATGGTATCATTTTATAAATCATTAAATCAAAATTATCATATCTTTGGGAACTTACTAGTTCCATGGTATTTTTTTCTATGAAAATTATCATCAAGGGTGAATATTTTTTTAAGAATACCTTTTTCTTCAATTAATTTTATGCCTTCTTTTTAGGAGAGTGAAAATATGTAATTATTACTAGACAGATTCTTTATGGAGTTGGGTATTTTGAAGTGCAATTTTTTATCTCCATGTTACATTGAAAGTGTTCATTTATTCATGATAATGATGGTTTTTGTTGCCTTTGAGAATGGACTCACAAATATGATGGGTGACAGTGATGAGATCCTACCTTCTTCTATTTTTAGTATATAGAAGTCTATTAGGAATAATAGATCATTGAATATTACAAGGATGTATTCCAAAACACCATCTAAGAAATTATAGATCTATTTTCAGGATGGACCACAACACTTGTTGGTTTTAACTCGTCAATATAAATAGATGTAAATACTGTGTGAAGAAAGATTTTCATCAAATGGAAAATTTCACACAAAGAATTATAGAATTTTAAAGAATAAATGGTGTGTGGAATAGATAATTTCACAAGATCATAAAATTTTTGTTGAATCAGTAGTGTTATCATTGTTGATATGCTCCTTCATAAGATTATTTTCTCATTTCGATCCATTATTCTTATCTTGGTGCATGGCTCTTTGAGAATCATTACTTATTTTTGTATTTTTTAGATGGATTGTAGAAACAGGATATAGATTTAAACTTTATAAAAGGTCACTTGAACCTCTTTTGGAATTTTCTCCTCTTCTATCTTGTTTGACCAAATTAACATTGAACATAATGGTGCATGAATGTCCTATTATCCCCTTATTTCTATTTCATGGGGGTTTCATGTCTCTATTTCCTAAACATGGTATGTAATTCTCCTTGATTCTTATCCTCTTCATATGGCCTTATGGGTGGATCTTTATATGTATGCATATAATTTTCATCCTTTATTTTTTTAGGTGGCTAGATCAATTTTTCACTTCATAATGTAATCATGCTTATTCTCTCCATGGGATTCAAAACATTCTAAGATAACATTTTTCCTATATTTTTTATCAGAAAGTCCATAATATTCAAAGACTTACTAATCAAATATTTTTGGAAGTTCTTCATCTCTTCAATATCTATTACATGGTTGTTTTTTTTTGAGAACTTGTTGATGGTTATTCAGATGGTTTTTATTGGAAAGTTTGTGACTGAAAGTATTTTTACTGATAAGGTGTCTTATAGGATTTTTGAAATAGTGGTGGGTTATGATTTTTTTCTATTATAATGGAGGTTGATTTTGGTATTGATTTTGACAAAGGGATTCTTTGGATTTCTAGAATTTCATTTATTCAAATGTGGTTGTAAAACATTCCATTTTCTTTACTATAACTCACTACTTAGTAAACTATTGGGGTGAATGACATAAACCAAATACATATGGAAATGCATGCATCAAATTTACTTGATTCATTACTATTTTCTTAAAAAAACTTTTTCATTTATTCTACTCAGGTAAATTTAAAGGTGATGAATTGGAAATTTTTACCTCATGGATCCCTCAGGTTTCTATACCTCTCATGCCAAATAACGGCAGTTTTACATAATCATTTCAATTAATACTCAAGATTCTACTAGTGATTTATCGATCCGAGCTCCTCAATATGATGAATTGAGTAGAGAGAGTTCATTATAAAGTATGATTTTGTAAAATAACATGATAAATTGTTGATATTCTCTAGTTTTATGCAGTCATCTAGAAAAAATCTTATTGAACCACTCCCAATACTCATAATGTATATCTCCGATCAAATTCTGGATAGCATGGATTTATTTAATGATTGTGGTACTTCTGCATGTAATAAAACACCTCTAGGAGAAACCTATTTTGTTTTTTTCTTACTCATTTCATTCTCCATTTTGTAATATATAAAACCATTCCTTTGTGACTCAAACTAGATAAAAGGGGAATTCTCCCCACTTAATTTTCTCTTTCGTGAATCCTTGGGGCATGAAGCTAGAGAAAACATTTAAGAATTATTGGATGTTTCGATTTTGATATTCTACTATAAGGCCATGAAATTTTAGAAGCACTTGTATCATGTTAATGGGAAATTAAAACCCATTTTTAAAGGAAGGCATAGTTAGTTGATTTTGTAGGTTATTGAATTGTGGTGTGAAATGATTACATGGTCACTACTACAAAATATTTTTTTTCGGGGATAAAAAAATATTTTATCATCAATAAAAAAATCATTGCTAATCGAGGAGATCTGAAAAGGACTCTCTTTCATCAATGTTATAAAAAAGCACTCATAAAGGCACCTTTTATCAGTGCTAAAAAAGATCTGATGAAAGTCATAAAATTTATTAAAATTTAAGAAAAATCTATAAATATAGGGGTAGACCAACCCCACTTTTAATATCCCTTGACCCCCCTTCAATAGTGCTATGATGTCTCTCCCGTATGTGCCCCTCCAATGCCTTCAAAAACGCTAGGCGCACACCCCCCCAACCCAACAATGCTAACCCCCCTACACCCGCTCGCGCACCCCCTATATTATCTTAGATTCAAACCCGAGACCTCTCCCTTGTAGGCATGCACCTTTACCACTCGTCCATCTTGATTTTTCTCTGTTTAATGATATATCTATATATATATAGTTATCTTTATGAATAAATATATATATATTTATATTAATATATATAGTTATATTAATATATGTAAATTTATTTATATATGAATATATATATATATATCAATATATATATATATACATATATAGTTATATTTATATATTAATATGTTTATTCTTATATTAATATATATATATAGTTAGTTAAATTTTTATATTTATATATTTATTAATATATATATATTTATATATATCTATATATTTATATATTTTTTATCTATATATTTATTTTTATATTAATATATATTTATAATATTAATTTTAAATACATTTATGAAATATATTTTTTATGTATGTATAAATAAATATATAAATATGTACAACATACATACATATATATATATATATCTGTGTATCTGTAAGTATAATTATACATAGTTATATATTCATATATATTAACATATATTATATATTCATATCTATATTCATATGTTAAAATATATAGTTAATATATATATGTTTGTTAATACAGACACAAACTATTATATATATACACATAAAAACACAATATATTGGAATATAAATATTCATATATTTGTATTTTAAATAAAATGGATATGAGTTTTTATTTAGATATTTCCTATATACTGAGAAATATATTTTATATGTAAATATGTTTAATTATTTATTTATAAAATTAAATTTTGATGTGTGAATATATAAATAATATGTATATATTATTATATATTTGAATATAAATAATATTACTTTATGAAAAATGATAACATTTCAAAGCCATAATATCAATATCAATGTAATCCCTGCGAATACATTCAGTCCACACTAAAAAGGGAAAAAAGACTCCCTTAAACGAGGCTGAGATTCTATAGAATTTTGAAATATTTGGGTATCCCGATCGGTCAACAAGAATTTAATGGCTCCCCCTAGGCTCAGAAGAATGTGATGCATGCGTTTTCCTCAGTTCAAATTTTTTTGAACGTTCTCGCTTCTTCCACTTGGTCAGCACCATCCCTCTTGGCTCCGGCTTCTTTGGATCTCGGCCCCTCCTCGTTGGATCCCAATTCCATCGTTCCTAGGACTATGGATCTATGGTATCTAATGATTCCACCTAAGAGGGCTCCTTCCCCAGGTCCACTTTCTTCGGTTCTTTCTCCCACCCCCTCTTGTGCCCCTACCTATGGCCTGGGATCTTAGACCTCCTTTCTTGACGCCCTCTGTGGTTCATCCTCATCTGTCAGCCAACCCTGCTTCTTAATGGTCATTGTGGGGATGACATATTAATCATGTGAAGGCTCTCAAATCAGTTATGAAGTATCTTCTTTATCCTTTGAGGATGCTTCAGTATAATTTCAATGCAGCCGTATTGATCATTTTGGAGACATACTTCCTCCCCTTGTAGTTTTTTTTTGCGATTCATGGGATCTAGGGGCTCCATTCTGATAAGAGGATATCTTTTATCTATTGGCATTCCATCGGTATTGTCCTTGAGTTGTAGGAGGTCTTCATATAGGCATGGTTTAAGGCTCCTCGGCCATGGGTTTGATGGAGCTTTAGTGTAACGACCCGAAATTTTTAAATAAATTTTGTTTCTTAATTTTATGTGTTATTGTTATACTCAACAAAAATGTTTTATTTGATAAACATGATTATAATTAAAATGAGATCAGTGGGTTTTGACTATTATATAACCATCGGTCAACATGACCGCTGTGAACAAAATGTTTTGATTATTGTCTCTAAATATAAGTAATCTTGGTTAATTATTATAGAATGAAGATTCGATGGCCTCACCTAGTAGTCTTGGACCGATCGAAGCCCATCTAACAGAGCTTGGGAAGGAGGTAGCACCACTGGGCTTTGGTCTGGATCAAATCCAAGCCGAACTTCATCATGTGAAGCTGGAACGAAATCGCCTTCGTGAGAAGTTCAAACTGATAGAAATTACTACTCGGGCAATGTTGACTGAGCCGCCCCAAGCTTATATCACCCTAGCACACCTTACTCTTAGGTCCTATGCTGGTATTATAAGGGGTTATGTAACGAGACCGTAACTACCTTGTGTAATCCTTGTTTTAAATAAAAATTGGGATTTCTTCTTATGATGAAGTTTATGAATTTTGAAATGACCGGATAAATATAGTATGCATATTTTTGATGAATTTTAGAAAAAGGATATTTTAAATATGTTTATGTAAACCCTAAATAATTAAAAATTTGTAATGATTTTCAAAAAATGGTCTTCTGCAATTATGTTCAGTACTAAATTTAGAGTCTAATAAGATCAACTTGATTTTTGATGAATAGTAAATTATGAATAGTGATTTTATGATTAGGATTAGTAATATGACCAAATGGATTAGTAATCTCACTTAAAGAATGTTTTAAAATAATCTAGGCACCTTGATTAAGTAATGTAATTCAATAAAATAGTTAAATAACGGTTTCATTAATTATTAATCAAGTATTAGTTTTTTTCAGGTGAATAGTGTTTTTTAATTAAAAATTTAATTAAAAATAATTAGAAAATTATTTTTATAAAAATGAATTTATTTTTGAACTCAGAGCATCGATATTATGTTATGGTAATTTTTGGGGTTTTTTCTGAAAAAAATGAATTTTCGATGAATAGTGTTTTTATTTAAAAATTAAATTAAAAATATTTAGAAAATGATTTTTATAAAATGGATTTCATTTTTGAAATCAGAGCATTGATATTTGGTTAATATGAAATTTTGGGATTTTTCTGAGAAAGTTGAATTTTCAGTGAATAGTAAAAATACAGTTTTAGGGTTTCGGTATGTTTAATGACATCATAACGGTGTCATGATGATGTCATGAGATCTTTTGAGTGTTGGCCGGACAAGGGTGATGAATTATTGTTTTGGGGGCCCCATGTGTCCTAACTCCATGATAAATGACAAGGGAGAGCACATGGGTTTGAGAAAAGCACATGTGAGGTGTCCCTTGGCCATTAATGCCTTGTCCCCTCACTTTCCCTATAAATACCAAGCCCTCCTCTCATCCATTCGACTACCCACTCATTCCCAACGAATTTCGGGACTCATTACCTCCCAAGGAGTCCTCCCAAGGTGCCCCCAAGCCCTCAAGGTCCCAACCATTGAGGTTTAAGAGTTACATTTTAAGGTAAGGGATCCGACCTCTCTCCTTCTTTTCAAGTAATCTCTTTTATGTCATTTATTTTATACTCCATGTTCTTATGTTGGAGGATGTTCTTTTATATTCATCCTACTGCCTATTTCTTGTTCATATGATGAGAGACCCCCCCCCCTTTCTCTCATCAATTCGTTTTAAGAATGTTTAAGTGGCGCCGTTAGGCTGCCGAATTTTTAAGGGATTCTTTCACCTTCCTCGTTTTCAAGTTATATTTTAATTCAAGTCTTTCATGTTCCTTTTTATTATGTTGGGGTGTGATCTCTAAATTATCATACTGATATTTTATGATCGTATGATGAGAGACCCCATTTGATCGCTTCAATTCCGTATTTTGAAGTTTTATGTGGCGCCGTTAGGCTGCCGAATTTTTAAGTGGTTCTTCACCCTTCTCGTTTTTGAAGTTCTACTTTCATGTCAATTCCTTCAAGTTCCTTTTTTTTATGTTGGGGTATGATCTATATACCTATCATACTGGACTCTTATGTTCATATGATGAGATACCCCATTTGACCGCTTCAATTCCGTATTTTGAAGTTTTAAGTGGCGCCGTTAGGCTCTTGAATTTTTAAGTGGTTCTTCACCCTTCTCGTTTTTGAAGTTCTACTTTCATGTCAATTACTTCAAGTTCCTTTTTGTTATGTTGGGGTATGATCTCTATACCTATCATACTGGACTCTTATGTTCATATGATGAGAGACCCCATTTGATCTCTTCAATTCCGTATTTTGAAGTTTTAAGTGGCGCCGTTAGGCTGCCGAATTTTTAAGTGGTTCTTCACCCTTCTCGTTTTTGAAGTTCTACTTTCATGTCAATTCCTTCAAGTTCCTTTTTGTTATGTTGGGGTATGATATCTATACCTATCATACTGGACTCTTATGTTCATATGATTAGAGACCCCATTTGATCGCTTCAATTCCGTATTTTGAAGTTTTAAGTGGCGCCGTTAGGCTGCGAATTTTTAAGTGGCTCTTCACCCTTCTCGTTTTTGAAGTTCTACTTTCATGTCAATTCCTTCAAGTTCCTTTTTGTTATGTTGGGGTATGATCTCTATACCTATCATACTGGACTCTTATTTTCATATGATGAGAGACCCCATTTGATCTCTTCAATTCCGTATTTTGAAGTTTTAAGTGGCGCTGTTAGGCTGCCGAATTTTTAAGTGGTTCTTCACCCTTCTCGTTTTTGAAGTTCTACTTTCATGTCAATTCCTTCAAGTTCTTTTTTGTTATGTTGGGGTATGATCCCTATACCTATCATACTGTACTCTTATGTTCATATGATGAGAGACCCCATTTGATCTCTTCAATTCAGTATTTTGAAGTTTAAGTAACGCCGTTAGGCTGCCGAACTTGCATAAGTGAAATCAAACTTTTGTCTTCCTTCCATGTTTTTCATTTCAAATGTTATGTCCTTAAAATTGCACCACCATGTCCATATATACATCTTATTCTGTCCCTCTACTATTTTATGGGTCAATTATGATTGCTCGACCCATGTTCCCTCTCTTTTCAAAGTTTTCTAAAACCTTGTAACATAGCCGTTATGCTGCAGAATTTTCGTCTCAAAATGCCTCTCTTTTCTCAAAATTATTTTATTTTATAAATTGAATACTCAAAGATCCTATTTCTACAGGGGTATTCACATATATATAAAAATGTTCTATTTTAAATTCTGGGATTTACATACATGATACCCGCTTTCCCTTTCCGTGGGTTTAAAGTAACGTAAAGATCATGTCTTTAAAGCAGTTTTTAAAACGTTATGATTATGAAATGAAACCCATTTATTTTATGCTATATGGGTTATTTATGAAATGTTTGATGATTATATATGTGGCTCACATGATAATAAAGGCAAATTTAAGGGTGCACCCTGATAGCGCTCCAATGCATTGGGTAATGATGTAACCACTAGAGATTACAATATTCACGATACCTTGGTGAATAACCTTGGTAATTTTAAAATGACACCTTGGGGATGGACCTTGGTGATATGTTCAAGATTGTCTATGTTAAATGATGTAGCCACATCTTCAAGTTATGAAAAAGTTTTATTTTTATTATGATATGCCTCATGATTTCATTTTCATGCATTAAAGTTCTTTTCCTGACTTTATTGATGTATCTCAAGTTCATATGTAAATTGTTTCACTTGTTTCCTTTGCTGGGCCTTCTACTCACCCTTCAATTTGATGTATGTCCCCAGGTTATGCGATGCAGTAATGAGCCTAGGGTGAACATGAGGAGAAGCCTTTCAAGTGTTTAAGAAGAATGTTTTTTTTTGTTTCATGTTTTATGTTCTTTATTTCCAAGACACTAAACCTTAAAGATCCTCAGTTCCGTGTAATGGAATGAAAAGTTATGTTATAAAGAGACGGGATGCTATAGTTGGTATCAAAGGATGGTTTAGTTATTTGTGGAAATTAGGATATGAAAACTCTAGGAGGAAACCTATAGAAAAGTTTAATATAGGAAATCTTCCTGGTATTTTGGTGAGTATTGAGTAAGGGGTTGCCAAGCAAATACATCCCTGTCTCGATACGAGCAGGTAGAGGTGGCTCTGGCACAGATGTACATAGGGGTAAAACCCGAAAACACCGCTTTGAGCTAGACTCGAACGGGAACTGGTACACGACAATGGGCCTTGCTGCACTCTTGGTTACGACACTCCCGGGGGATATGCTTTGGTAAATTCATAAGCTTGGTATGAACCATTGTTAAAGGAACAAAGATAAAATAAAATAAAGGTTCACATAAGAATATATGATCATTCATAACCTAGATGGGAACCTAGGAGATCACAAGTTAGGGTATACCTTTCATATACAAGTTATCCTTATAGGCTTTCAGTTCCTTTTCATGATTATTAGCTAAGTACTTAAGCCCCTAATTATGCTTTCTCTTCTTAGTTAATGGTGGGAAATAGAAGAACATGTTCCGACAACCAATGTGATAGGAAATGCGACGATTTTCGTATTAATATGACAGGGATGATTAGGGGATTAAAATATGATTATTATTTTGGAAGACGTTCATTATTTTGGGAACCATATTTGATCGAGGTAAATAGATTACTACGGTATTTTCATTGAGGAGTAAGGTTGACTTATATTTTGAAAAATCGATGAATTTAAGGTGAACTTATAGTAATTTAGGTTACTTATGGGAATGACTAACCTATCTTGGGTAAAATATGTTTAGGTTAGCTACTTTTTTATAAGATGTTAGGAGTGGTTGATGTTGTCTGGAGATGAACAATGAAGTTGTTTTGGAAGACTATGTTATCAAATCCTTATTGTATTTGGGTTTCAATCTTAGTTTGGTTTGTTTTGAGGAATTTTAAGGACCGTTATTTATGGAATGGTCTATGATGAACTTTGGGTAGAACCATGGAACTTTGATGATTTAAAAGTAGTTTCCATTCCTATGGGATTCTTTCTTTTTGAAGAGTTGTTTTACCTTAACCTTTCTGTTTTTGGGATAATGTTTAAAGATAGAAGAAATAGATAGTTAATCTTTTGTAGATTATGTGATTCTATAGAAGATGATTCTTGTGCTTTTATGAGACCAAGTGTTTTTGAATTCTCATCATTTGGAGAAAAGATTAGTGTTGGTAGGGACTTGTTAAAGGATGAAACTCTACTTGAAGGTAGGTATATTTTCTTATGTTTTTGTTCTATGTAGTAAATGAAATCCTCAAAATTCTGAAAAGAAACGTAAAACAAAAATGTTGTTGGTTTACGTTTCCTACTAGGTAATCAAAGACCGTTTACACACATCATATGTTTGGGATTTTCTCATGGTTAACTTTCTCCTAATCATGTTCTCTATCACTCTCCCTCAGAACATGACCCTTTGTTTTTTCCTCCATGTCCATGTTTTCCTACATGGAACCCTAGTGTGGGTTAACTCGGGTGACCATTGTACTTCCCTTTCTTTATTTTAAAGTAATAGTTTTACTGACTCCTTTTCCGATGTGGGACTTTCAATGAAATTTCAAAACCCAATTTTAAAATTGCGAGGACGCAATTTCATAAGGGGGGAAGATTGTAACGACCCGAAATTTTTAAATAAATTTTGTTTCCTAATTTTATGTGTTATTGTTATACTCAACAAAAATGTTTTATTTGATAAACATGATTATAATTAAAATGAGATCAGTGGGTTTTGACTATTATATAACCATCGGTCAACATGACAGCTGTGAACAAAATGTTTTGATTATTTTCTCTAAATATAAGTAATCTTGGTTAATTATTATAGAAAGAAGATTCGATGGCCTCACCTAGTAGTCTTGGACCGATCGAAGCCCATCTAACAGAGCTTGGGAAGGAGGTAGCACCACTGGGCTTTGCTCTGGATCAAATCCAAGCCGAACTTCATCATGTGAAGTTGGAACGAAATCGCCTTCGTGAGAAGTTCAAACCGATAGAAATTACTACTCGGGCAATGTTGACTGAGCCGCCCCAAGATTCTATCACCCTAGCACACCTTACTCTTAGGTCCTATGCTGGTATTATAAGGGGTTATGTAACAAGACCATAACTACCTTGTGTAATCCTTGTTTTAAATAAAAATTGGGATTTCTTCTTATGATGAAGTTTATGAATTTTGAAATGACCGGATAAATATAGAATGCATATTTTTGATGAATTTTAGAAAAGGGATATTTTAAATATGTTTATGTAAACCCTAAATAATTAAAAATGTGTAATGATTTTCAAAAAATGGTCTTCTGCAATTATGTTCAGTACTAAATTTAGTGTCTAATAGGATCAACTTGTTTTTTGATGAATAGTAAATTATGAATAGTGATTTTATGATTAGGATTAGTAATATGACCAAATGGATTAGTAATCTCACTTAAAGAAAGTTTTAAAATAATCTAGGCACCTTGATTAAGTAATGTGATTCAATAAAATAGTTAAATAACGGTTTCATTAATTATTAATCAAGTATTAGTTTTTTTCGGGTGAATAGTTTTTTTTAATTAAAAATTTAATTAAAAATAATTAGAAAATTATTTTTATAAAAATGACTTTATTTTTGAACTCAGAGCATCGATATTATGTTATGGTAATTTTTGGGGTTTTTTCTGAAAAAAATGAATTTTTGATGAATAGTGTTTTTATTTAAAAATTAAATTAAAAATATTTAGAAAATTATTTTTATAAAATGGATTTCATTTTTGAAATCAGAGCATTGATATTTGGTTAATATGAAATTTTGGGATTTTTCTGAGAAAGTTGAATTTTCAGTGAATAGTAAAAATACAGTTTTAGGGTTTCGGTATGTTTAATGACATCATAACGGTGTCATGATGATGTCATGAGATATTTTTAGGTTTGGCCGGCCAAGGGTGATGAATTATTGTTTTGGGGGCCCCATGTGGCCTAACTCCATGATAAATGACAAGGGAGAGCACATGGGTTTGAGAAAAGCACATGTGAGGTGTCCCTTGGCCATTAATGCCTTGTCCCCTCACTTTTCCTATAAATACCAAGCCCTCCTCTCATCCATTCGACTTCCCACTCATTCCCAACGAATTTCGGGACTCATTACCTCCCAAGGAGTCCTCCCAAGGTGCCCCCAAGCCCTCAAGGTCCCAACCTTTGAGGTTTAAGAGTTACATTTTAAGGTAAGGGATCCGACCTCTCTCCTTCTTTTCAAGTAATCTCTTTTATGTCATTTATTTTATACTCCATGTTCTTATGTTGGAGGATGTTCTTTTATATTAATCCTACTGCCTATTTCTTGTTCATATGATGAGAGACCCCCCCCCCCCCCCTTCTCTCATCAATTCGTTTTAAGAATGTTTAAGTGGCGCCGTTAGGCTGCCGAATTTTTAAGGGATTCTTTCACCTTCCTCGTTTTCAAGTTATATTTTCATTCAAGTCTTTCATGTTCCTTTTTATTATGTTGGGGTGTGATCTCTAAATTATCATACTGATCTTTTATGATCGTATGATGAGAGACCCCATTTGATCGCTCCAATTCCGTATTTTGAAGTTTTAAGTGGCGCCGTTAGGCTGCCGAATTTTTAAGTGGTTCTTCACCCTTCTCGTTTTTGAAGTACTACTTTCATGTCAATTCCTTCAAGTTCCTTTTTGTTATGTTGGGGTATGATCTCTATACCTATCATACTGGACTCTTATTTTCATATGATGAGAGACCCCATTTGATCGCTTCAATTCCGTATTTTGATGTTTTAAGTGGCGCCGTTAGGCTGCCGAATTTTTAAGTGGTTCTTCACCCTTCTCGTTTTTGAAGTTCTACTTTCATGTCAATTCCTTCAAGTTCCTTTTTGTTATGTTGGGGTATGATCTCTATACCTATCATACTGGACTCTTATGTTCATATGATGAGAGACCCCATTTGATCTCTTCAATTCCGTATTTTGATGTTTTAAGTGGCGCCGTTAGGCTGCCGAATTTTTAAGTGGTTCTTCACCCTTCTCGTTTTTGAAGTTCTACTTTCATGTCAATTCCTTCAAGTTCCTTTTTGTTATGTTGGGGTATGATCTCTATACCTATCATACTGGACTCTTATGTTAATATGATGAGAGACCCCATTTGATCTATTCAATTCCGTATTTTGAAGTTTTAAGTGGCGCCGTTAGGCTGCCGAATTTTTAAGTGGTTCTTCACCCTTCTCGTTTTTGAAGTTCTACTTTCATGTCAATTCCTTCAAGTTCCTTTTTGTTATGTTGGGGTATGATCTCTATACCAATCATACTGGACTCTTATGTTCATATGATGAGAGACCCCATTTGATATCTTCAATTCCGTATTTTGAAGTTTTAAGTGGCGCCGTTAGGCTGCCGAATTTTTAAGTGGTTCTTCACCCTTCTCGTTTTTGAAGTTCTACTTTCATGTCAATTCCTTCAAGTTCCTTTTTGTTATGTTGTGGTATGATCTCTATACCTATCATACTGTACTCTTATGTTCATATGATGAGATACCCCATTTGATCTCTTCAATTCAGTATTTTGAAGTTTAAGTAACGTCGTTAGGCTGCCGAACTTTCATAAGTGAAATCAAACTTTTGTCTTCCTTCCATGTTTTTCATTTCAAATGGTATGTCCTTGAAATTTCACCAACATGTCCATATATACTTCTTATTCTATCCATCTACTATTTTATGGGTAAATTATGATTGCTCGACCCATGTTCCCTCTCTTTTCAATGTTTTCTAAAACCTTGTAACATAGCAGTTATGCTGCAGAATTTTCGTCTCAAAATGCCTCTCTTTTCTCAAAATTATTTTATGTTATAAATTGAATACTCAAAGATCCTATTTCTACATGGGTATTCACATATATATAAAAATGTTCTATTTTAAATTCTGGGATTTACATACATGATACCCGCTTTCCCTTTCCGTGGGTTTAAAGTAACGTAAAGATCATGTCTTTAAAGCAGTTTTTAAAACATTATGATTATGAAATGAAACCCATTTATTTTATGCTATATGGGTTATTTATGAAATGTTTGATTATTATATATGTGGCTCACATGATAATAAAGGCAAATTTAAGGGTGCTCCCTGATAGCGCTCCAATGCATTGGGTAATGATGGAACCACAAGAGATTACAATATTCACGATACCTTGGTGAATAACCTTAGTAATTTTAAAATGACACCTTGGGGATGGACCTTGGTGATATGTTCATGATTGTCTATGTTAAATGATTTAGCCACATCTTCAAGTTATGAAAAAGTTTTATTTTTATTATGATATGCCTCATGATTTCATTTTCATGCATTAAAGTTCTTTTCATGACTTTATTGATGTATCCCAAGTTCATATGTAAAATGTTTCACTTGTTTCCTTTGCTGGGCCTTCTGCTCACCCTTCCTTTTGATGTATGTCCCCAGGTTATGAGATTCAGTAATGAGCCTAGGGTGAACATGAGGAGAAGCCTTTCAAGTGTTTAAGAAAAATGTTTTTTTTGTTTCATGTTTTATGTTCTTTATTTCCAAGACACTAAACCTTAATTAAGTATTAGTTTTTTCGGGTGAATAGTGTTTTTTAATTAAAAATTTAATTAAAAATAATTAGAAAATTATTTTTATAAAAATGACTTTATTTTTGAACTCAGAGGATCGATATTATGTTATGGTAATTTTTGGGGTTTTTTCTGAAAAAATGAATTTTCGATGAATAGTGTTTTTATTTAAAAATTAAATTAAAAATATTTAGAAAATTATTTTTATAAAATGTATTTCATTTTTAAAATCAGAGCATTGATATTTGGTTAATATGAAATTTTGGGATTTTTCTGAAAAAGTTGTATTTTCAGTGAATAGTAAAAATACAATTGTAGGGTTTCGGTATGTTTAATGACATCATAACGGTGTCATGATGATGTCATGAGATCTTTTGAGGGTTGGCCGGCCAAGGGTGATGAATTATTGTTTTGGGGGCCCCATGTGGCCTAACTCCATGATAAATGACAAGGGAGAGCACATGGGTTTGAGAAAAGCACATGTGAGGTGTCCCTTGGCCATTAATGCCTTGTCCCCTCACTTTCCCTATAAATACCAAGCCCTCCTCTCGTCCATTCGACTCCCCACTCATTCCCAATGAATTTCGGGACTCATTACCTCCCAAGGAGTCCTCCC
The DNA here is from genome assembly GCA_963277665.1 of Viscum album. NCBI lineage: Eukaryota > Viridiplantae > Streptophyta > Magnoliopsida > Santalales > Viscaceae > Viscum > Viscum album. The sequence goes on along the minus strand of OY728161.1, from coordinate 1,992,545,510 downwards.
AAGGTGCCCCCAAGCCCTCAAGGTCCCAACCTTTAAGGTTTAAGAGTTACATTTTAAGGTAAGGGATCCGACCTCTCTCATTCTTTTCAAGTAATCTCTTTTATGTCATTTCTTTTATACTCCATGTTCTTATGTTGGAGGATGTTCTTTTATATTAATCCTACTGCCTATTTCTTGTTCATATGATGAGAGACCCCCCCTTTCTCTCATCAATTCGTTTTAAGAATGTTTAAGTGGCGCCGTTAGGCTGTCGAATTTTTAAGGGATTCTTTCACCTTCCTCGTTTTCAAGTTATATTTTCATTCAAGTCTTTCATGTTCCCTTTTATTATGTTGGGGTGTGATATCTAAATTATCATACTGATCTTTTATGATCGTATGATGAGACACACCATTTGATCGCTTCAATTCCGTATTTTGAAGTTTTAAGTGGCGCCGTTAGGCTGCTGAATTTTTAAGTGGTTCTTCACCCTTCTCGTTTTTGAAGTTCTACTTTCATGTCAATTCCTTCAAGTTCCTTTTTGTTATGTTGGGGTATGATCTCTATACCTATCATACTGTAATCTTATGTTCATTTGATGAGAGACCCCATTTGATCTCTTCAATTCAGTATTTTGAAGTTTAAGTAACGCCGTTAGGCTGCCGAACTTTCATAAGTGAAATCAAACTTTTGTCTTCCTTCCATGTTTTTCATTTCAAATGGTATGTACTTGAAATTGAACCACCATGTCCATATATACTTCTTATTCTGTCCCTCTACTATTTTATGGGTCAATTATGATTGCTCGACCCATGTTCCCTCTCTTTTCAAAGTTTTCTAAAACCTTGTAACATAGCCGATATGCTGCAGAATTTTCGTCTCAAAATGCCTCTCTTTTCTCAAAATTATTTTATGTTATAAATTGAAAACTCAAAGATCCTATTTCTACAGGGGTATTGACATATATATAAAAATGTTCTATTTTAAATTCTGGGATTTACATTCATGATACCCGCTTTCCCTTTCCGTGGGTTTAAAGTAACGTAAAGATCATGTCTTTAAAGCAGTTTTTAAAACGTTATGATTATGAAATGAAACCCATTTATTTTATGATATATGGGTTATTTATGAAATGTTTGATGATTATATATGTGGCTCACATGATAATAAAGGCAAATTTATGGGTACGCCCTGATAGCGCTCCAATGCATTGGGTAATGATGTAACCACTAGAGATTACAATATTCACGATACCTTGGTGAATAACCTTGGTAATTTTAAAATGACACCTTGGGGATGGACCTTGGTGATATGTTCATGATTGTCTATGTTAAATGATGTAGCCAAATCTTCAAGTTATGAAAAAGTTTTATTTTTATTATGATATGCCTCATGATTTCATTTTCATTCATTAAAGTTCTTTTCATGACTTTATTGATGTATCTCAAGTTCATATGTAAAATGTTTCACTTGTTTCCTTTGCTGGGCCTTCTGCTCACCCTTCCTTTTGATGTATGTCCCCAGGTTATGAGATGCAGTAATGAGCCTAGGGTGAACATGAGGAGAAGCCTTTCAAGTGTTTAAGAAGAATGTTTTTTTTTGTTTCATGTTTTATGTTCTTTATTTCCAAGACACTAAACCTTAAAGATCCTCAGTTCCGTGTAATGGAATGAAAAGTTATGTTATAAAAATACGGGATGCTATAGTTGGTATCAAAGGATGGTTTAGTTATTTGTGGAAATTAGGATATGAAAACTCTAGGAGGAACCCTATAGAAAAGTTTAATATAGGAAATCTTCCTGGTATTATGGTGAGTATTGAGTAAGGGGTTGCCAAGCAAATACATCCCTGTCTGGATACGAGCAGGTAGAGGTGGCTCTGGCACAGAAGTACATAGGGGTAAAACCCGAAAACACCGCTTTGAGCTAGACTCGAACGAGAACTGGTACACGACAACGGGCCTTGCTGCACTCTTGGTTACGACACTCCCGGGGGATATGCTTTGGTAAATTCATAAGCTTGGTATGAACCATTGTTAAAGGAACAAAGATAAAATAAAATAAAGGTTCACATAAGAATATATGATCATTCATAACCTAGATGGGAACCTAGGAGATCACAAGTTAGGGTATACCTTTCATATACAAGTTATCCTTATAGGCTTTCAGTTCCTTTTCATGATTATTAGCTAAGTACTTAAGCCCTTAATTATGCTTTCTCTTCTTAGTTAATGGTGGGAAATAGAAGAACATGTTCCGACAACCAATGTGATAGGAAATGTGACGATTTTCGTATTAATATGACAGGGATGATTAGGGGATTAGAATATGATTATTATTTTGGAAGACGTTCATTATTTTGGGAACCATATTTGATCGAGGTAAATAGATTTCTATGGTATTTTCATTGAGGAGTAAGGTTGACTTATATTTTGAAGAATCGATGAATTTAAGGTGAACTTATAGTAATTTAGGTTACTTATGGGAATGACTAACCTATCTTGGGTAAAATATGTTTAGGTTAGCTACTTTTTTATAAGATGTTAGGAGTGGTTGATGTTGTCTGGAGATGAACAATGAAGTTGTTTTGGAAGACTATGTTATCAAATCCTTATTGTATCTGGGTTTCAATATTAGTTTGGTTTGTTTTGAGGAATTTTAAGGACCGTTATTTATGGAATGGTCTATGATGAACTTTGGGTAGTACCATGGAACTTTGATGATTTAAAAGTAGTTTCCATTCCTATGGGATTCTTTCTTTTTGAAGAGTTGTTTTACCTTAACCTTTCTGTTTTTGGGATAATGTTTAAAGATAGAATAAATAGATAGTTAATCTTTTGTAGATTATGTGATTCTATAGAAGATGATTCTTGTGCTTTTATGAGACCAAGTGTTTTTGAATTCTCATCATTTGGAGAAAAGATTAGTGTTGGTAGGGACTTGTTAAAGGATGACACTCTACTTGAAGGTAGGTATATTTTCTTATGTTTTTGTTCTATGTAGTAAATGAAATCCTCAAAATTATGAAAAGAAACGTAAAAAAAAAATGTTGTTGGTTTACGTTTCCTACTAGGTAATCAAAGACCGTTTACACACTTCATAAGTTTGGGATTTTCTCATGTTTAACTTTCTCCTAATCATGTTCTCTATCACTCTCCCTCAGAACTTGACCCTTTTTTTCCTCCATGTCCATGTTTTCCTACATGGAACCCTAGTGTGGGTTAACTCGGGTGACCATTGTACTTCCCTTTCTTTATTTTAAAGTAATAGTTTTACTGACTCCTTTTCTGATGTGGGACTTTCAATGAAATTTCAAAACCCAATTTTAAAATTGCGAGGACGCAATTTCTTAAGGGGGGAAGATTGTAACGACCCGAAATTTTTAAATAAATTTTGTTTCCTAATTTTATGTGTTATTGTTATTCTCAACAAAAATGTTTTATTTGATAAACATGATTATAATTAAAATGAGATCAGTGGGTTTTGACTATTATATAACCATCAGTCAACATGACCGCTGTGAACAAAATGTTTTGATTATTGTCTCTAAATATAAGTAATCTTGGTTAATTATTATAGAAAGAAGATGCGATGGCCTCACCTAGTAGTCTTGGACCGATCGAAGCCCATCTAACAGAGCTTGGGAATGAGGTAGCACCACTGGGCTTTGCTCTGGATCAAATCCAAGCCGAACTTCATCATGTGAAGCTGGAAGGAAATCGCCTTCGTGAGAAGTTCAAACTGATAGAAATTACTACTCGGGCAATGTTGACTGAGCCGCCCCAAGCTTCTATCACAATAGCACACCTTACTCTTAGGTCCTATGCTGGTATTATAAGGGGTTATGTAACGAGACCGTAACTACCTTGTGTAATCCTTGTTTTAAATAAAAATTGGGATTTCTTCTTATGATGAAGTTTATGAATTTTGAAATGACCGGATAAATATAGTATGCATATTTTTGATGAATTTTAGAAAAAGGATATTTTAAATATGTTTATGTAAACCCTAAATAATTAAAAATGTGTAATGATTTTCAAAAAATGGTCTTCTGCAATTATGTTCAGTACTAAATTTAGAGTCTAATAAGATCAACTTGATTTTTGATGAATAGTAAATTATGAATAGTGATTTTATGATTAGGATTAGTAATATGACCAAATGGATTAGTAATCTCACTTAAAGAAAGTTTTAAAATAATCTAGGCACCTTGATTAAGTAATGTGATTCAATAAAATAGTTTAATAACGGTTTCATTAATTATTAATCAAGTATTAGTTTTTTTCGGGTGAATAGTGTTTTTTAATTAAAAATTTAATTAAAAATAATTAGAAAATTATTTTTATAAAAATGACTTTATTTTTGAACTCAGAGCATCGATATTATGTTATGGTAATGTTTGGGGTTTTTTCTGAAAAAAATGAATTTTCGATGAATAGTGTTTTTATTTAAAAATTAAATTAAAAATATTTAGAAAATTATTTTTATAAAATGGATTTCATTTTTGAAATCCGAGCATTGATATTTGGTTGATTTAAAATTTTGGGATTTTTCTGAGAAAGTTGAATTTTCAGTGAATAGTAAAAATACAGTTTTAGGGTTTCCGTATGTTTAATGACATCATAACGGTGTCATGATGATGTCATGAGATCTTTTGAGGGTTGGCCGGCCAAGGGTGATGAATTATTGTTTTGGGGGCCCCATGTGGCCTAAGTCCATGATAAATGACAAGGGAGAGCACATGGGTTTGAGAAAAGCACATGTGAGGTGTCCCTTGGCCATTAATGCCTTGTCCCCTCACTTTCCCTATAAATACCAAGCCCTCCTCTCATCCATTCGACTCCCCACTCATTCCCAACGAATTTCGGGACTCATTACCTCCCAAGGAGTCCTCCCAAGGTGCCCCCAAGCCCTCAAGGTCCCAACCTTTGAGGTTTAAGAGTTACATTTTAAGGTAAGGGATCCGACCTCTCTCCTTCTTTTCAAGTAATCTCTTTTATGTCATTTCTTTTATACTCCATGTTCTTATGTTGTAGGATTTTCTTTTATATTCATCCTACTGCCTATTTCTTGTTCATATGATGAGAGACCCCCCCTTTCTCTCATCAATTCATTTTAAGAATGTTTAAGTGGCGCCGTTAGGCTGCCGAATTTTTAAGGGATTCTTTCACCTTCCTCGTTTTCAAGTTATATATTCATTCAAGTCTTTCATGTTACTTTTTATTATGTTGGGGTGTGATCTCTAAATTATCATAATGATATTTTATGATCGTATGATGAGAGACCCCATTTGATCGCTTCAATTCCGTATTTTGAAGTTTTAAGTGGCGCCGTTAGGCTGCCGAATTTTTAAGTGGTTCTTCACCCTTCTCGTTTTTGAAGTTCTACTTTCATGTCAATTCCTTCAAGTTCCTTTTTGTTATGTTGGGGTATTATCTCTATACCTATCATACTGTACTCTTATGTTCCTATGATGAGAGACACCATTTGATCGCTTCAATTCCGTATTTTGAAGTTTTAAGTGGCACCGTTAGGCTGCCGAATTTTTAAGTGGTTCTTCACCCTTCTCGTTTTTGAAGTTCTACTTTCATGTCAATTCCTTCAAGTTCCTTTTTGTTATGTTGGGGAATGATCTCAATACCTATCATACTGGACTCTTATGTTCATATGATGAGAGACCCCATTTGATCTCTTCAATTCCGTATTTTGAAGTTTTAAGTGGCGTCGTTAGGCTGCCGAATTTTTAAGTGGTTCTTCACCCTTCTCGTTTTTGAAGTTCTACATTCATGTCAATTCCTTCAAGTTCCTTTTTGTTATGTTGGGGTATGATCTCTATACCTATCATACTGTACTCTTATGTTCATATGATGAGAGACCCCATTTGATCTCTTCAATTCAGTATTTTGAAGTTTAAGTAACGCCGTTAGGCTGCCGAACTTTCATAAGTGAAATCAAACTTTTGTCTTCCTTCCATGTTTTTCATTTCAAATGGTATGTCCTTGAAATTGCACCACCATGTCCATATATACTTCTTATTCTGTCCCTCTACTATTTTATGGGTCAATTATGATTGCTTGACCCATGTTCCCTCTCTTTTCAAAGTTTTCTAAAACCTTGTAACATAGCCGTTATGCTGCAGAATTTTCGTCTCAAAATGCCTCTCTTTTCTCAAAATTATTTTATGTTATAAATTTAATACTCAAAGATCCTATTTATACAGGGGTATTCACATATATATAAAAATGTTCTATTTTAAATTCTGGGATTTACATACATGATACCCGCTTTCCCTTTCCGTGGGTTTAAAGTAACGTAAAGATCATGTCTTTAAAGCAGTTTTTAAAACGTTATGATTATGAAATGAAACCCATTTATTTTATGCTATATGGGTTATTTATGAAATGTTTGATGATTATATATGTGTCTCACATGATAATAAAGGCAAATTTAAGGGTGCGCCTCGATAGCGCTCCAATGCATTGGGTAATGATGTAACCACTAGAGATTACAATATTCACGATACCTTGGTGAATAACCTTGGTAATTTTAAAATGACACCTTGGGGATGGACCTTGGTGATATGTTCATGATTGTCTATGTTAAATGATGTAGCCACATCTTCAAGTTATGAAAAAGTTTTATTTTTATTATGATATGCCTCATGATTTCATTTTCATGCATTAAAGTTCTTTTCATGACTTTATTGATGTATCTCAAGTTCATATGTAAAATGTTTCACTTGTTTCCTTTGCTGGGCCTTCTGCTCACCCTTCCTTTTGAGGTATGTCCCCAGGTTATGAGATGCAGTAATGAGCCTAGGGTGAACATGAGGAGAAGCCTTTCAAGTGTTTAAGAAGAATGTTTTTTTTTTGTTTCATGTTTTATGTTCTTTATTTCCAAGACACTAAACCTTAAAGATCCTCAGTTCCGTGTAATGGAATGAAAAGTTATGTTATAAAAAGACGGGATGCTATATTTAGCCTCTCCAGGTGGTTTATGGATGCTCATCGGTGGAAAGAGATTCCCTCTACCACTGTGTGGATCAGTCTCTCAGGGCATCCGCTATCATTCTAGAATGAATCATTTATTTGTGTTGTTGGTTATTCCCTTGGTGGTTTCTTATCCTCGGACCCCCAGACTAGCCGATGTTTGGAGGTCTCTATGTCCGGTATTTTCAGGGAGTTGGATCTATCTCTTCCAGTTCCTGACAAGATTGATCTCCGAGTGAAGGATTCCATTTTATGAGTTCAAGAAATATCTTATCCTTTGTTTCGAATATTTTATTCTCACTACATAATTCAGGGAAACATTGTGCAGGTGTTTCATCATCTCTGATAACATGTACACTGATATGTGTCTAAGGGCGTTAAGGCCTCATGTTTTCTTTTATTTACTACTAATGGTGATCTTTCAAGCTTGAATATAGAGGTGGACCAAGCTCTTGGTTATTTTTTATTGACTCCAACTTTGGTTATGGACCCTAAGCATCCTCCTGGTCCAGTGATGGAGGGTGTTAAAGATACTTGGTGGGACCTAGTTCCCTTCGTTCTGAGGTTCATTCCTCAAGTTCATGTTAGCACCCTTCTATCTTCTATATCTCTTTCCCATTGCCTGTTATTTCTTCCCCCCTTGGATATATCTTTTCTTAGTAGTAGTCTAAGAGGGTGGAGTTGTCACTGGAGGTGGTTCTACTAGGATATATCGTCAAAGGATCCCCTTCAATAAGGAACCAATGAACCTCCTATATCTTACAGTGTAAGATACTCAATAGAAGGCTGATGGCCTGAAGAGGAAGTCTCAATATCTCTTGAGCATTAGGGTAATGTTGTATACTCTAATTTGAGGCTATGAATCTCCCCTTAATGAAACCATGTCCAATAGTGCAAGCATTTGTACCAGATCTTACTCAAGAAAACTAAAGGGGAGGGTGCCCTCCCACTTTGAGAGGGAAAATTATTCCGGGGACAATCCTGAAACCCTTCATTTCAAATGATTCATTTTCTCATATGGACCACTTAAGGTATCAGATCCCATGTCAAAATAGACTTCTTGGATTCGTAAATTCCCAAACATAAGGTCTCTATTGTTTCCATCGTTGAACATAGACAAAAATAAAGAAGGATTAGAATGTTTCCCTTGAAACTCAAACTACATGGGTACATGCACAAAAAACCATCCAATAAGAAAATCAGGATTTTCTAGCATAGGAGTATTATAGTTGATCTGACTCAGGTGTTTGTTTAGTTAATCACAATTATGGTTACCCATGACCTCCACTCCTTCTATGTTGCTTCCATCTATATAATCTATGATTCTCACCTAAGGGATACCTTGTGAACTGATCTCAAAGTGTTTGACCTGTGAAACCTTCCATGTATCGTTGGTGGGACATTAATTTCATCACAGAATCATAGGAGAGGAAGGAAATAAGGCCTTTTAATAGAAAATATATTCATCAGTTTTCTCAATTCATAGAGAGCAGAGATCTTATGGACCTCGGTTACCGAGGTGATCAGTTTACATGGTGTAATAATCAATGGGGGAACCATAGTTCATGCAGCAAATAGGATAGATTCTTGGAAAAAATGTATGAAATATCAATGTATTACAATACCTGGATGGTGCACCTTCTATGTGGAATATAGGACCACTCCCGAATCCTGATTTCATTATCTTATAGGCATGAGTAGCATGCTCATTTTCAATACTATCATCACTGGGAAGGTACACCTGGATATAATGATCTAGTGAGTGAATCATGGAGCGTCCCATCCTAGGAACTCACATGATCATCCTTTCACAACAAATTAATATGTCATAAATCGAGGTTACAGTTTTGGATGAAGGTTATTTTCATATCATACAGAGAGTTGGAAGCAGATATGCAAGAAGTGGGTCATCTTGAAGGTGTCTCAAAGAGGACTAGGATGAACAGATCTTAGAGGATCTCTATGGAAGCAAATATATTCTGGTATAATTGCTACTAATAGAAGATCTTATGTCTAGGAAGGTTGTAAGGATTTAGTGGGTAAAGGAGGGTGATATGAATACTACGTACTTTAATAAATGTATTAGGGAATGGAGAAGATGGTTGAAACTAAACATTGAGCTTGAGGATGGATCTTATATAGATGAAAATGGGGTGGTAGGGGAGTTGGATATTTCATACATTCATAACATGTTGGTTGGTCCCAGCACTCGCTTATCAAAAGGGTACCAGGGAAGAGATTCAGGGATTTTTTAAGCTATGCAATCCAATTTATTGTCTCATGACAATGAAGTCCTTGGAGACATTCATCAAGAGGAATAGATTCTCAATTCCATGCTGAGTATGAATCTGAACAATGCGGCAGGTATAGATGGGTTCCCTGGAGACTTTTCAGAGATTCAGGGGAGATGCTGAAAGTCGATCTAATTTTGGCTATTTAAGATTTCTTCTAGGATGGTCTGCTACCATGAGTTACATGTAATTCCGCTGTTGTGATTATCCATAAGTCCAAGTATCCTACTTCTATTGAGAACATTCATCCAATATGGATTTTTAACGTCCCTTTCATGATTATTTCTAGACTTATTAATTCACATATATACATTAAACTTCCCAAATGGATCTCCATAGAACAACATGGATTTGTGAGGAGGTTCTCCATCTAGGGGGAGATCTCTTTGGACCAGGAAGTGATCAAGGATATCAACTTCCAAACTTGAGGCTCAAATTTTGTGATTAATATTAATATGACTAAGTCATATGACCGATTTGAATGGAGAATCATCAATAAAGTTTTTTTTAGGTATGGTCCTTTCTCCTTAGAATATTAATATTCTATTTTATTGTTTTATCTCATAATGTATGGAAATCACATTCATTGGTAAAACTTTCATCTTCTTCAAAGAAACGTGATGTCTTCATCAAGTATGTCACATCTCCTCGAGTATTTTTATAATTTCACAGGTTGTGCTCAGCCTCCTCATTCAACATAGTATTAACAATGGGGATATCTCCCATGTAATGTAAAAGGATGTGATTCCCATCCGTGTCACACCATATGTTTGCAGATGATTCCATCATCTTAACTAATGAATCAAGAAGGTCTATGCAGGTCCTGAATAGAGTCATGGAGGAATATAGTTTTTGGAGTGGTCAGGTTATCATTAAAACAAATATTATCTTCCACACTTCCAAAATAGGTTCTACCAGGTGAGTCCTTAATGTAAGCCACTATCATGGCATTCAAAAAGTTGATCTCCCCATACTGTACCTGGGAACCCCTCTATCATCGAAGAGTCTTTGTATTCATTATTTTGACCCTTTTTTGTGCATAATCATAGAGAGGGTTCTCAATTTTAAGAATAGGTACCTATATTTTGTGGGGGTGGATTGTGCTTGGTAATAGTGTACTCCTGGCCTCCCCGGTTCATCGTTTATCTTCAATCATGGTTCCCAAAGGTGTTATCTGAAATATGGATAGAATTATCTCAGGTTTTATATGGGACCCAATGATCGAGGAGAAAAAAAAATGTAATCTAGACACAATATGGTGAGGCCTATCAACAGTGTTTGTATTAATGTTCTGAGTCTTAACGATACCCTTACATGCATGGATGCGAAATTAGCATGGGAGGTGCTGGAGAAACGGACCATATGGGGGATGACAATTCACAACTGCTACATAGAGGATTGGGATGAAATGGATGGTCACGTCTCTCCTCTCTAGAGTGTAATTGGTCCCCTCATCACCTCCCTCATACCCCTTGCTCGCTGGATTGTAGGTTTTAGTGATTTATCATTCTGGAGTGATAACTGGTGTGGGGAGATCATTGGATTCCTAGGTTTCCCAACCATAGACTTATACTGTAGAGAGGTCGGCCTCCATCCATCATTCATCAATACTATTTTGGATAGGGACCAACTGTAAATTTTTAATCATATCGAGTTGACCACCAACCCAAATAGATGTTTGTTCACCTCGTCCCCCTTAGGCTCATTCACAACCAATGACAATCATCGGGTCCTGTCTGTGCAGGTCAAGGAACTACTGGAATGAGGTTCTATGGGCTAGGTACATCCCCACAAAATATAAATTTCCCTCATGGAGAATTCATAACAACACATTCCCCACAAATGAGAATATTAAACGATGTAGTGTGAGCATGGAGTCTTGGTTTGTCTATTGTAGGAGGAACAAGGTGAAAATCTCGGGTCACATATTCTTTGGGAGTGAAAAGGAGGAGGTTTAGATGTTTTTTGGAGATTTCAATAAATTTTCCATACCTGGTATAGTTGATCATCCCTTTTTTGTTCTCTAGTTTGATGTATCGGGGGATGAGGGGCTAGAGAGAAGGGCGTACACATTAGTTTTTCATGTAGGATATTGGTGTTTGTTTTAGGTGAAAAATAAGTGGTTTCATGATGAGTTGGTTTCATCTGGGCACAGAATCCTTATTAGAGTTAAAAATTTTATTATTTATATGTTCAGGGTTCTCAACAGTTAGAGGGGGGCACCTAATTTGCATTGTTTTGTACATGATTTCCATTATACTCCTTCCAGTATCAACATTTATATACGTAAATGGGTTAGATGGCACCACCCCCCCTCATGGCTTAAAGTTGAACTCGGATGTCTCATGTGTATCAAGAGTTATTTATAGTTGGGTGATCATTCATGATAGCTATGGATCAATCATCCAATTATTTTCAATCTGGTTGGGCCAAGGTACGTCGCTACTGGCAGAGGCAAAGACCATGCTGACAGGTCTCACAGAGTGCATCCAGAAGGGGTTATATCCCATGGAAGCTGAAACTGACTCAATGTTGGTTCACAACACACTCCATGGTATTTTATTTACCCCATGGTATATTGATTATACCATCCATATGTGACGTGGTATCATTTAAGACAACATTAAAGTATCTCACACCTAGCGGGAGGGTAATAAGGCACCAGACTACCTAACCTCCCTTGACAGTCCAAGCCCAGAGAGTTTTTTTTGATAACCTTCATAGTCTAAAACTGATGGGTATTAAAATTACTAGAGGGGAAACCCTAGGTATTCATCGTTTTAGACCCCTGAAGTCTTTTTCCCCATCCTGTATTTGCATTCCAGGTTTGTCATGCTTTCTCCTTATCTGAATAAAAATTTACATGATGATGATGGGTATCACGACTAAAAACTCAATTTTTTAGGCCTTCTGGGAATTTTTGGCCTCACAAAATGATAATGAGGCTTCCCTTGTGTTACTACTGAACAGAGTCCATTTTGGACTTTGATGTGATATGTGGTAGAGCTCTAATGGACACCCATGTCAAAATTTATGATCGTTTGATGTTTCAGTTGTGTTTTCAACTTATTTTACATATTTTATTAAATTTATTGTTTTTGGGGTCTTCAAATTGTTATTAAATGGTTATTACTCAATATTAATTATTAAATAATTAATTAGTAATATTCTATAAAATATTTCATAAGACATTTTCACTAAATATCTTATATATTTAGTGTAAATGTTTATTTATACTTTTCTAAAACATATTTAAAATATATATATATATATATATATATATTATATTTATATCAACATAATTATATTTATATATTTATATAAACATAAATATATTTATATATTTATATAAACATAAATATATTTATATATTTATATAAACATAAATATATTTATATATTTATATATTTATAAAATTATATACTATTTTTAATGATTTTTTTTGTAATATATCCTTTATCATCACTTGTAAAAAAAACTAACAAACCCACCCCCCAATCAACAGTACTAAAAAAAAGCACTAATAAATGGGGTACGTTTAATAGTGTTTATTTAGTACCGATAAAGGTAACCCTTTATCTGTGCTTTTTTAGCGTTGTCAAACGATGGCACTTTGAAAACCATTTTTTGTGGTAGTGGGGGTTTAGTTGGGATTAAAACCCATTATGTAAGGTTTATAGTGAACACTAAGAGTGTCACTTGAATCTAATAGAATTATTTCTTCAAAAAAATTTAAAATTTAGTTTTTTTTATTGGGTTTTCATGTGTTCAGTTTTATGATCAAATTCAATTAATGGTTTATTTAAACTAAATGTCATTCAATGTTAACTATTTTTTGGGTTGTTTTGAGGCACTAACTCCTTGATAATACTGTCAAGTTTAAATCAAGTATTATTATGGGTAATATAAAAACAATTATATTTTTTAAGTATATCTTACTGGTTAACATCAGGTAGTCTCTGAGGGAGGAGTTCACAGTAAACGTGTTTTCACTTTTTGAGTTGTTTCTAGGAAAACTGATTTTGATTTAATTTGGAGTGATAAATTAAGTGGTTTTAGAAATGAGTAAAAAAATACATTAAAAAATTACTGAGAAGGGTTATAGGTTCAGGGTTGGATACACCTAGAGGTATGTTATCATGGTTTCTAATTTTATCCATTTTTCCTCTACTGATTAATAAGATAAATATTCCTCTATTGATTCATCTGTATCCCTTGTCCAAGTGGTGATGGTAAGGATATCCCTAATCTATGAATAAAATTTATATACCATCTTTCCGGTGTCTGTGGTATTTTAGTAGTTCCTTTAAAAAAATATAGAAATCCCATATTAGGTATTGTTATTCTATAATTTAAAAAACAGGTTCTGATCATAATTCCTCACATGTTTTGGTGATCTTTGAGAACTCACCAACCATAACTAAGATGTTTCATATTAGATATTTGTGAATTAGATAGAGGGATAAATGGATCAATGACTAAAGAAATTAAAATTAAAATAGTATTACCCTAATTCCATTTCATTTAGTATAAAAAAATTAATTAATAATTGAAACCAATTGAAAGATGATAAGAAGGTTTTTATTTAATTAATATTAAAAACTAAAACATGGAAATCAGCCAACATAACTTGTTTCAAATCACTCACAAAAACTATGACTCCAAGAATAGGGTGATTGAGTTGATTTTGGGAGAATCGATACATGTCAATAATTTAGGATAAAATAAAATAAAACAATGTAGTATAGATGATGTTTTTCATCCAAAGATTCCCCTCACTGATTGATCAGGTTTCCATCCCTCCAAAAAATCTATTAATAGGATAAAACAATTCTTTAGTAATATTAATCATCTTCATAAATATTTAAATATGCACCCCTTGTGATAATGGGGTCCTAATGCATGGTCTTAACATCAGTTATTTCAAAATTTCTTTTTTTGTCCCATTTAACTATTTTACATCATAAAAGGATATTTTATACTGTATAATTTCCAAGGTGGTACCCAGGTAGAGATTTTATGATAACATTATACTTCCTAAATAATTTTGGGTTGCATAAGAACATGATATATATGTGTCACACTATTATACATGTTTCCTTTTCCAATAAAGATATTTCTCTATTGTACTTTTTTACACCTTTACTTTTTTATGTATTACATCATAAATTATTATTTAAGACATACATGAGTGTTTTTTAACATCTTTTTTTACGTTTTATCTTGTATCTTCCTTTTTAAGACTTGTATGTGGTCATTTCACTAAGGTATGACATAGGACATCATTTTCATCTTGAATTATTTTTCATTATGCTCATATTCAAACAATCTATATATCTATCCACATAAAAAACTGGCATGATTAATGAATTAATAAATATAAAAAAATTATTTTATGTCATAATAGACATGTAAAATATGACTTTTTCAATATCATTACTTAGTTTGAGTGAGGATATAAGTCCACTCCACTCTTCTATTCACCACTGTGATATCCTAATAGCCTTATGCTGATAGGGTGGGAGTATGAGCCTACCCTTGGATGGGTTTTAAGAAATGTTGTTCTATTCATTCAAATTCTACCATGTTGTACTATAATTATAGAAGAACATTAAAAGTGATATAATCTTTCTCTTTAGTTTCTTTCATAGTGTGTTGATATAATTATTCTACATGTGTGAGGATTTGATCTTACTTAATATCTCTTGTATTTCATCATCCCAAGTGAGATCTCCAAGGTATCCAAGCCTAGGTTTCCAAAATTGAGACTTCCAACATGGATCCCTCAGCTAGTTTTCTAGGATCATAGGTCATGTGTAATTAGGGGCGACAACAGTCGGCGAGGGCCCTCCATGGTGACTCTTGGATGGTGGGGAGGTTATACACACCTACATCTTCTACCTCAAAAATAAATGGATTGTAGGAATTATCTTGATCCAATGAAAATATCTTGAAATTATTCATAGTGTCCATGGGCTCCACATTCTTTGTTTGGACTCCCTCTATTGGAGAGGTGACCTATGATGCTTGACAACATGGAGCCTCTTCTACATAATCTCCAATGATGGGATGAAACTACTAAAGAGTTACTCCCTCACAAGTATATTTAGGAATTATTTATGGACATTCTATATAGGTGATAGAGTCTTTTTATTCATGGAACCACAACTTGATTAGTATTTTTAGTGTCAATTTTCCACATGGAATGTTCTATTAATTTGCATCAAATCGAGCTCTTTTCTAAGGATTCCTATGAAATAACAACAAATTAAAAAAAATTAGTGTAGAATAATAGGAAATATAATATTTGACTAATAACTGAATTGGGAGAAATATAACTCAATTATTTTTTTAAGCAAAAAGATTCACATTAATTTCACCTTTTTTCATGAAACATGCAAAAAACGAACTGGTGTGTGTGAAATTTTATTTTTTATGTGCTCATGTTGGGTTCACCATTTTTTTGTTTATAATGGAACTTATGTGTGGAAAGGATTTCAAAAACATCTTAAATATTATATATACATGATAATTCTATGGTGAACATCATTGGGGGTTTACTTTACAAAGGAAGGATGTTAATAGGTTTCTTGGCCAGTAATTATTTGGACATGGAATTGGTCAATAGGATGGGAGGTCGAGTTCACCATTCTATTTGAAGGGGGAGTTCTGTTTACTTTTGGAATATCTATTAGATTTAAGTCACATTCAGGATTCCTTCTCTAATCCAAGTATGGTACTGGTTACCCTTATTATACTAGTTACCCTCATGGTATAAATGGATCAAAATTATGCATCGATGTGAAAAAAATTATGAATTAGAGGTTCTCTATCCTTAATTTATGTATTAGTAATACTTAATTTTGTATTCGACAGTTTAAATTCATAAAAATAGGTAATATGGAGTTTATTATCATCCATATAGGTGACAGTTATTGTGGATTCAAGATCGATCCCATTGAAGAGGCTTTCCTAAGTATGCCTATAAAGGCAATTAGAACCCACATGCTTTAGTTTCACTGAAAAAGACACATCAAACCTCTTAATATTATGTGAAATGTTACAATTCTATGTAATTTAAAGTCATAAAGAATTATATTTTATGAAGTATATTCCTAGTAATTATTTTTACAGGCATTACGTAGTAGTGGTCATCCCTAGTTGATAAAACGATACAGGATTTTCATACATAGATATTATATCCTTTTAGATGAACACTCATAATATTACACAAAAACATTATTCAGGGTTATATATGTATAGTGTCTTTGTAATCATTGAGACATAACCAACAAGTTTACAAGATTTCTATATCATCTCTCTCTTAGTTCCTCATAACTAGGACCCTTCTTATACATATCCCTCATAATAAATATCATTATAACTAGAGGAAAAATAATAAATGGTGAGCTCAGATACTTAGTAAGGATACCAATGGTAAATATGTAAACATAATAAGAGTATAAGGGTATTATATCATGAGAATATAATATAAAAACCTTTCCATATATATCAAAGATCAAAATATTCAGTCATGTTTTAAAGATTAAAAGTTCATAAGACAATAATAATACTCAAATAAAATAACACTGTCTATGACATTATTAAATTTACATAAGATTTAGATTTGTGGAATACACATAATAATTGAAAAAATTATGTCAAGGATACCTACTAAGACATTCATAACAAGTTGGTCTTGGGATAACCACCCATCTTCCATCATCGATCTTGGGATAACATCTTGTGTACCCTTTTTTAGGCTTGGGATAAAAACTAGGGTACCCTATGAGCTCATAGAAAATTAAAAATTACCCAATGAATTATAAGAAGATATAGGTCCCACCCACCATATAATCTATACATTTATGTTCCATAATATCATAAAAAATCATCATATCAAAAACCATGAAAATACATGTGTTTCAAGAAACATTTAATCATATAATAACATGTTGAAATGAAATGGGTTTCATAATCATTTCATCATTTCATAATATCACAATACATGGAAAAAGAATAGGGTTTCATAATCATTTTATCATGGTATAACCCATTGATGTGAAATGGTTTTCTTAAATATAATTTTATCATAAACATAAAATTTTAAAATGAAATTTAAAAATAGTATACTTGGACCAAATCACCAATAATGAATAATTAACATCAAAGGATATCATATTAGATGGAAATTTATTTTTAAGGATCATTTATGAAATTTCTAGATGAAAATAGAAATGAAACATTGAAAATCAATTTTTAAAACATAAAAAATTTAAAATATTTTCAAAATAATTTTCTTTAAAAATAACCACGGAAAATTATAAAAGAATCATTAATAATCAATT
Source organism: Viscum album (assembly GCA_963277665.1). Lineage (NCBI taxonomy): Eukaryota > Viridiplantae > Streptophyta > Magnoliopsida > Santalales > Viscaceae > Viscum > Viscum album. The sequence continues at coordinate 1,992,527,904 of OY728161.1, read as the reverse complement.
ATAACATTTATTAAAAAAATTAATTTGAAAATTAATTTCTTAAAAACTAAAAATAAATAAAAAAATTTAAAATTCATTTTCGTTGAAAATATCCTTTTATAGTTTAAATTTATCTTTAAAATACTTTTTGGTCATGATAGTAGTGTAATTCGTTCTTTTTGTACACAATAAAACAAATATTCAATTCAAATTTCTTTAAAAGTAAAAAAAACCTCCTTTAGAAAATGTTAAGAAAATTCCTTTTTCAAAAAATTTCTGAAAATTTACTCTACAGTATAAATGACTTTAAACAATGTTTTGATATTTTTAATAATATTTTTAAAATATTTTTTGAAACTAGGGATATAGATGAGGAATCATTTTTGACCTAACATTGAAATAAAATTTATTTTTATTAAAGAAAATATGTTGGTATCTTTAATACTTTCAGAGATAAAAATAAAAGGAAAAAATGTATTATCAAAACATAAAAATATCATAATAAAATACATGAATTTCTTGAGATATATATATCATAATATTCCATCATTGTATGCATAATAAAAAACAATCTTGATAAACGATGAGATTGTAACATAAACCCCTTAACACTTTTGTAACATTGAATTGTAAACACAAAGAAAGAATGACATTAAATGAAACATAGAGTATCATGATATTAAAAAAATCATGATATTACATATCAAATGGGCTATATATATAGATTATAAAATATGATAGGTTCATAACATGATGTAAGTCTCAAGGAAGAAAAATTGGTATAGAAATCCCTTACCGTAAATCTTGACTACCTTAGTACACATTCAATGCTACTATATAATAATTATAAGTTTATTATAAATAAATTATATAACTATATCTTATTTATCTTACCATGTATTTTTTACTTGGGACATTTTATTACACATTTATCAATAATTCCTTGTTAAAATCATGTTCTAGGTAATAATTACAATATTTTTTATATATGTTTTGGTTATTTAATTTTTTTACTTTATCTTTGATCATGGTTCCATAATATATATAATTTAAACCATGATATAAATATATTACATATTCATTATATATGTATTTATAGTAATCCATTAATATTAGATACAGAAAATGAAATTCACCATTCATAGAGAAGGTCATACATATGGATGAACATTGTTTCCATTTTCACAATGAATGGAATTAAAGAAAATTAGATACCTATTTAATATTATATAATAATTTTTATTTCAAATATATCTAATATATTCAGTAAATTTACCCTTATTACCTTCCTATTTATGCGTTAGTGAAAAATGAATCACATCGCTTCGTGAGGTGGTTCTCCGTTGTACACATGAGCAACCTTATAGAATCCCCCACAAAATGGAAACTATGAAGTAATATGTGATATAATAATTAAATACATATTTTTATGTTAAAAATATCATATATATTTATTTAATAAATTCCTATTACCATCCAAGTCAAATATAAATGAAAAACAAATCACATCAATTCTTGTGGAGGTAGTTCGCCGTACAGATGAGTAGAGTTGTTGTTTTCCAAAGGTTTGTAAGTTAGGAATATTTATATGTGATATTATAATTTTATAAGTATAATAATATCATATATAACTTATATAAAAATTAAATTCATCATTATATAAATTTTTGAGAGGTGGTGATGGGAAACTGATAACATAAGTTCGTGAGGCGGTAGTTTGTCGTACATATGATAGACTGTTTATTTTCCCAATTGATGGAAGTGTATAAAGATATAGGATATTAAATTACCACAATAACATATAATTATATGGTATAAAATTTATCATATCATAAATTATTTAGAATATTTTATGGAGTTATAGGAATAATTAATATAAAAATGCATAGTTTAAAACATTACATCTTCTTCAGACATCCTCATTTGGTTTAACATACATCCTTCCAAGATTGAATTTATGATCTCAATAGTGTATATAGGATGTTTTTAGTGATTTAAGGAAGATATTTGGGTAGATAGTTTCCCAAAAAAAGCACATTTTAAGTGAGAATAGGAGAGGAGAGTGGTGTTCGTTTATAAGTGGGGAAGAGGGCACACATGGATGTTTTAAAAGAATAAAGTGTACCCATGTTATTCATTGGAAAAAAAGATCCCAAATAGATCATTATCTAACCTTATTGCTTATAAGGTATAAATATTTATATAAAATGTTTTTTGGATTTGTTCATGTCATTTTTTCATTTATCTTTTTAGCTTAACCCCTTGGTAAACCTATTTTAACAATAACTAAGTTAATCAATATTTACTATTTTTGTAATTAATTTTTTTAAAAAAAAAATTTAAACATATTATGTAATATAGATTATTATTATTAAAAATTTTGGATACATTTTCCAAATTTAATTCACATAATATTAAAAAAAAATTTAAAAATAATCCTACAGACTTAATGAGAAAGGGGTTTTCAAAGAGAAAATATGCAAAAGATTAAAATGTTTTAATATAAAAATTAATTATTAAATAGATATAAATTAACAAAATTGGATTAATAAATATATAATTTTACTAATTTTTCTTTTAAACCCATTTTATAATAAAATCAGCGTTATATATTCTTTAAATGTAAGGGTATTTTTCAATAAATATAAGTATTTTTCACTATTCATCAAAAAATTCATCTTTTCATGAAAATACAAAACAAATCACCATAAGTTCATTTTGGAATATATATTTCAGTAATTAATTTTATTTTTTCAAATAAATTTTTTGAAATTTTCAAAAAAAATGATTATCTTATTTTTTCATCAAAAATAATTTAAGAAAATAATATTTTCAAAACATAAAAAGACTTAACAAAAACAGAAATATATTTTTATCAATATGTTTTATTTATTTTATGAAATTATAATTAATATTTAAAATTTGGTTATACTTATTATTTATAAAAATATAAATATCTAGGAAATAAATTTCTTATTTAAATAATATTATTAACATTTTTTTAGGGATCGTTAAAAATCAGTGTTCTGTGTAACACAAGCTATCGAACAAATTGATTTTTTTGGAAAAAAATATTTTATAAATATTAGGGTGTTGTATTCTACCCACATTATGATTAATTTTTCCGTAAAATTAATCACATTCATAAAAAACTGAGGATACTTTTTTCTCATCAAATCCTCAGGTTCCCACATTGCTTCCTCAAGCTAGTAGTTTCACCAAAAAACTTTGAACAAGTTAGTGGTCTTGTTTCACTGAAATTCTTCTATACGATCAAGAATCTCTGGTGGTTATTCATCATAAGAAATATCATGCACGAGTGATATAACCTATGAGATTATTACATTATATGCATCAGGTATTGTACTTCCTTAGGAAAGATACATGGAACACAACATGAACCACCAATAGGTTCTGTGAAATGCCAAGCGATAAGCTATGGTCCCACTATGATCAAGAATTTGAAAGGGACCAATATACCTAGGTCTTAGTTTTCCTTTTTTTTGAATCTCATTACATTATTCCATTGGAAAATATATAGTAAAACATTCTTACCATCTTCAAATTTCAGACCATGTTGATGATTATAAACATAGATTTTCCATCGGCTTTATACTAAACTTATATATTATTGAATGACTCTAACATTCTCTTCCATTCCATTAGCTAGTTCTGGTCCAAATAACTTCTTTATCTAAATTCAACCTAGAAAACTTTATATATACATTTTTTTATTTAGGGATTTATAATTTTCCATCTAAATTCATTGCGTGAAATTGATTGTTATAGGAAATATCTACTTGAGGAAGATGTCGATCCCAGCTACCTATAAAATCTATAGAACAAGATCATAAAATATCTTATAGGATTTAAATTTTCATATCATATTATCCATTTATATAAGTATGATATTTAGTGATTAATATCCACTTCATATCAAGATTTTTCATAAGACTTCCCCATAACATTGAGGTAAACCTCTGATCATGGTCAAACATAATGGAATGTGCTACATCATCAAAATTACTTATTCTTAAATGTATATCCTGGATAGTGGATCTTGAAAGAAATTTTCTATGATATTGATAAAGTGTGATGAATTTTTAAGGAGATCTACTACAACCCATATAGCGTTGTTCCCTTAATAAATTTTGGAGAATTTGATGAAAAAATTAGTGGTGATGTTTTCTCATTTTCCTTATAGTATAGATCAAGGTTGGAGTTGTAAAAACGTGAATTTTATTCCTGGTATGAGACCTTTTATTTTTATTTTTATTCTTTAATTTTATCCTTTTGTTTTTTCTTAATAAGTTTATGAAAAATTGAAGGTATTTGGGGCTTTTTCAGAGCCTAGATCCCTGGGTTTTGTAGTAAATAGTTAGACCATATGGTTAGTAGAAAACGTTCATCCTAGTCTGCAAGGTTAGAAAAACCATGCAGGAAATCTAGGGGAATAACACCCTCCAAATTTTTTTCCATACTTGTAATACATCCCTTTAGAAAAGACTTCCCACACCCCCATGCTTAAACATTAACATATAATGCAATATAAATAGAGAAGTTTGGTAATAGATATAAATGGATTTTAATGTGGCACATTCCTAGTGATTTTATTAATTTATTATATTTTATAAACATGTATTGATGTCATGGAGGGTCCAAGGATAAGGACTGAATAATAAAAATAACCTCATTCATATTAAATGTAATTTTTCACAGTCATTTCATTTAAAATATCCAATAAAGTTTCCAGTAGATGGAATTCCACAAGGTTACTCAAGATATATGATTAAGTTAACATTAAAAAAATATTTTGAATATAAATTCTCTTTAGAAAAGAATATATGAATTTCGAATAATCACACATTACATGAAATAATAAAAATAAATCAATCTATATAAATTACAAAAATTCGAATTATGGAAATTGTTGGGAGATTTCATTTACCAATATCAACTAATTCTATTAAACCATGATTTATCAAAATTAATACCCTGAATATCCATATACTCAACCAATTCCCTATTTTACGCGTAGAATCTCATTGTCTAAAAAATGAAACATGGAATCATGGGGTTCCAAACAAATTCATGTCTCCTAGACTATTCAATTAATGAATAAAATCGAATTGTGGGCTTTAAATGTTCATTTAAATATCAAAAATATTTTTTCAAACAAAAAATATAGGGATTTAAAAACATAATAAGTGTAAAAATAAAAATTCCTCTAAGTAATGATGATTGAATTAGGTTGGGCAGACCTTATTTATTTTGTTCTATTCTATAGTATTTTCACATCATAAAGTCTACTTTTATTGTGTAAATATTCCTTTTAAAAAATAATATCCCTATTTATAGCAATAAACATATAAAAATTATTCATATTTCATTATTTAATTCCAATTATACTAAAAATAAGAAAAAATACAAATGATAGTGCAGTCATTTTAAATTGTACTCAACTAAGACTTGTGGAAAGAGTGGGATAAGGAAAAAATCATTGGTTTTCTCTTTCATGAACAATTATTTAACATCATCGGATTGATTAATAAATTTAAAAAAATAAAATAAATCCTATAATACAAGATTCCCTCCCCAAATATTAATTTATATAGTTCCTGTAGTGCATTTAAATTGATTATTAATGTAAAAATAAATGAAATGTAATTACTTTATTTAATCAAATATAACGGAAACAAATAACCTAGTGGGTCTTTATTGATAATTTGGGTTAAATTTTATAATATCATACTTTGTTTTATTCCTCTTTCCAAGTAAATACATTTTAAACAGGAAATAATAGGCTTTGTTTACATGATTTCCACAACACAAAAAAACCCCTTGAAACATTATTCTTCCTAATCGGTTGCTATGTTTTTATTATTATTATTTTTGATTTCCTAATGAAAACTGAACATCAGTTTTATTATTGGGTTTTTTTCTCCTTGTTAAATAATTCTCTTCTCTTTGTGTGGAATATTACACCTCATTTTTCTTGACCAACATGACCCTGGTTTAGGATTTTACCTCTATACTTTTAAATAGAACTAGTCTATTTAGAAATTGATGTTGCAAAGACTTACCTTTTCCTCATAAACTTTTCTTCTCAATGGTTAGATATGATCCACCATTTCCTTTAGAATATTTAGTGAAGAGTTATTTGGATTTCACTAACTCATGTTGTACTATACAAAATATGTATTTCACAATGTCTTCTTCTTTATTCATATCCAGTTCCTTTCACAAATCTATGATAATATTTTCGTTTTCATCTTACATGAACTTATATTTCTTGATCTCATCATCTATGTTCATATATTATTCATAATTTTATAATAAACAATAATAAATTATATGGTATCATTTTTTCATTCATAAAATCAAAATTATCATATCTTTTTGATCTTACTAGTTCCATTGTATTTTTTCTGAGAAAATAATATTTAAGGGTGAATATTTTTTGAACAATAAATGATTCTTCAATTAATTTTATGCCTTCTTTTTTGGAGAGTGAAAATATGTAATTATTATTAGACAAATTCTTCATGGAGTTAGGTATGTTGAAGTTTAATTTTTTATCTCCAAGCTACATTGAATGTGTTCCTTTATTCATGCTAATGATCATGTTTTTTGCCTTTGAGAATGGACTCACAAAAATTTTGGGTGACAGTGATGAGATCCTACCTTCATATATTTTTAGTATATAGAATTCAGTTGGGAATAATAGATCATTGAATTTTACAAGGATGTATTCCAAAAATCCAGCTATGAAGACTATGGATCTATTTTCAGGATGGAACAAAAATCTTGGTGGTTTTATCTTTTCAATATAAATAGACATAAATATTGTGTGAAGCAAGATGTTTATCCAATCACAAATATCACACAATGAATTAGAAAATTTTATAGAATAAATGGTGAAATGAATAGATAATTCCCCAAGATCATAAAATTTTTGTAGTATCAGCATTGTGATAATTATTGAGATGATTCTTTATAATATTATTTTCTCATTTCCATCCTTTATCTACATCATAGTGTGTGGATATTTGAGAAACAGTACATATTTGGTGATTATTTTGAGTGATTATAGATACAGGATATTGATTTCAACATTATGAAAGTTCTCTTGAACCTCTTTTGGAAATTTTCCCTCTTTTATATTGTTTGACTAAATTAACATAGGAGAGAATGGTGTAGGAAAGTCCTATTATCCATTTACTTATTTTTCATGGGGTTTCATGTCTCTCTTTCCTAAACATGGTCTTTAATTATCCTTGATTCTTATCCTATTCCCTTGGCCTTATGGGTGGATCTTCATAATTATGATTATAATTTTCATCCATTATTTGTTTAGGTTGATAGATCTATTTTTTTACTTCATGTTTTAATCATTCTTATGCTCTCCATGGGATTCAAAACTGTCTGGGGTAACAGTTTTCCTATTTTTTTTAATAGAAAGTCCATAATATTGGAAAACATACTATTCAAATATTTTAGGAAGTGCTTCATCTCTTCAATATCTATTACATGGTAGTTATTTTTTTTGAACTTGTTGATAGTTATTTATATTTTTTCTATTGAATAGGTGGTTTCTAAAAGTATTTTTACTAATAAGGTGCCTTATAGGATTGGTGAAATAGTGTCGGGTTATGGTTTTTTTCTATAAAAAAGGAGATTGATATTAGTAATTATTTTGAAAAAGGGTTTTTTTTGTTTTATATAATTTCATTTATTCAAATGTGGTTGTAAAGCATTCCATTTTCATCACTAAATCACACTACTCAGTAAAATATTGGTGTGAATGAAATAAACCAAATACATATGGCAATCCATGCTTCTAATTTTCTTGATTCATTACTATTTTTCTAAAAAAACATTTCATTTATTCAACTCTAGTTAAGGTAAAGTTGAGGAATTGGAAATTTGTACCTCATGGATCCCTCTGGTGTGCATACCTCTCATGCCAAAAAACTGCAGTTTTACACAATCTTTTCAATTAATCCTCTAAATTCTACTAGTTATTTATTGATCTGAGGTCCTCCATATGAGTGATTGAGTATATAGAAATATTAATAAAGTATGATTTTGTAAAAAAACATGAAACCTTGTGGATCTTCTATAGTATTATGTAGTCATCTAGAAAAAATCTTATTGAACCACTCTTAATACTCATAATGTATCTCTCCGATCAAATTCTGGAGAGCATAGATATATTTTCTGATTGTGGTACTTTTTCATGTAGGTAAACACCACTACGTGAAACCTATTTTGATATTTTCTTAGTCATATAATCCTCCATTTTGTAATATATATAACCATTCCTTTGTGACTCAAACTAATTAAAAGGGGAATTCTATCCACTAAATTTTCACTTTCGTGACTCTTTGGGGATTAAATCTTGAGCAAACATTTTCGAATTATTGGATGTGTTGATTTGGGTATTCTACTATTAGACCATGAAATTTTAGAAGCACCCGAATCATGTTAACGGGAAATTAAAATCCATTTTTTATGGAGGCATAATTAGTTGATTTTCTTAGTTATTGAATTGCGGTGTGCAATGATTACCTGGTTATTACTAGAAAATAGGGTTTTCTCGGGGATAAAAAAATATTTTATCAGTACTAAAAAAGCACTGATAATTGAGGAGTTCTAAAAAGGGGTCCCTTTCATCAATGTTATCAAAAATCATTGATAAAGGCACCTTTTTTCAGTGCTAAAAAAATATGATAAAAGTCATAAAAATTTTAAAAAAGTTATGAAAATTTTATAAATCTTAGGGTTGACCAGCCCCCCTTTTAACAGCACTTGACCCCCCCCCCCCTTCAACAGTGCTAGGAAGTCTCACCCGTATGCGCCCCTCCCATGCCTTCAACAATGCCATACATACACCCCCCAACAATGTTAACCCCCCTACACCCGCCTGCACACCCCCTATCTTAGCTTTGATTCGAACTTGAGACCTCTCCCTTGCATGCAGGCCCCTTTACCACTCCTCCATCTTGTTTTTTCTCTGTTTAATGATATATCTATGTATATATATATATATAGTCATCTTTATGCATATATTAATACAAATTTATATTAATATATATTTTTATATTAATATATATTGTTATATTAAAATATATTTATTTATTTATAGAAAATATATATATATATATATTAATATATAAATATACATATATAGTTATATTTATATATTTATATATTTATTCTTATATTAATATATATATATAGTTATGTATATTTGTATATTTATATATTTATTCATATATTAATATATATATATATATATATTTCTTTATTTATTTTTATATTGATATATATTTATAATATTAGTTTTAAGTGCATTTGTAAAGTATTTTTTTATGTGTGTATAAATAAATAAATAAATAAATACAACATACATACATATATATATATATACTATATATGTGTATCTGTAAGTATAATTATACATATTTATATATTTATATATATTTTCATATATTATATATTCATATATATATTCATATGTTAAAATATATAGATAATATATTTTAGTTTTTTAATATAGACACATACATATATATATATATACACATACAAACAAATTATATTGGTATATAAATATTCATATATTTGTTTTTTAAATAAAACATATAAGACTTTTTATTTAGATAAGTCTTACATATTGAGAAATATATTTTATATATAAATATGTTTAATTATTTATTTATAAAATTAAATATTTATGTGGAAATATATAAAAAATATGTATATATTATTATATATTTTATTATAAATAATATTAAATTATGAAAAATAATAACATTTCAAATCCATAATATCAATATCATTGTAATCCCTGGGAATACATGAGTCCACACTAAAAAAGTGAAAAGACTCCCTTAAACGAGGCTGAAATTTCATTAAATTTTGAAATATTGGGGTATCCCGATCGGTCAATAGGAAATGAATGGCTCCCCATAGGTTCATAATAATGTGCCGCATGTGTCGTCCTCAGCTCTAATTTTTTTAATGTTGTGGCTTCTTCCGCTTGGTCGGCACCATCCCTCTCGGCTTCAGCTTCTTTCAATCTCAGCCCCTCCCCGTTGGATCCTCATTACTTCGTTCCTAAGACTATGGATCTGTGGTCTCTATAGATTCCACCAAAGAGGGATCCTTCCCCAGCTCCTCTTTCTTTGGTTTTTTCTCCCATCCCCCTCTTGTGCCCCTACCTATGGTCTGGGATCTCAGACGTCCTTTCATGACACCCTCTGCGGTTCATCTTCATCTATCAGCCTACCATGCTTCCTTAAGGTCATTGTGGGTATGAATTATTCATCATGTGGAATCTCTCAAATATTTTTGGAAGTATCTTATTTATCCTTTGAGGATACTTCGACATAATTTCAACACATTTTTATTGATCGTTTTGGGGCCATATTTCCATCCCTTGCAGTTTTTTTTTGCGATTCATGGGATCATAGGGGCTTTGTTCTCCTGCGAAGATATATTTTCCTTATAGGCATTCCTTCTGTATTGTCCTTGATTTGTTGGAGGACTTCATTTAGGCATGGTTTAGGGATCTTCGATTGTGGGTTTGATGGAGCTTTAGCCTATCCAGGTGGTCTATGGATGCTCATCGGGAGAAAGCGATTCCCTTTACCAATGTGTGGATCAGTCTCTCGGGGCTTCCGTAACCATTATATAATGAAGTATTTCTTATGGAAATTGGTTATTCCCTTGGTTTTTTCTTTTCCTCAGACCCCCAGACCACCCGATGTGTGGAGTTCTCTATGGCTTGTATTTTCATGGAGTTGGATCTATCTCTTCCAGTGCCTGACAAGACTGATCTCTAGTTGAAGTATTACTTTTTATGAGTTCACGAAATCTCTTCTTCTATGTTTCCAATATTTTTCTCTCATTTCCTACTTCAGGGACACTTTGTGTAGGTGAGTCATCATCTCTGATATTATGTACACCGACATGTGTCTCAGGGTGTTAAGGTCAAATTTTTTTCATTTATCTCCTACTATTGGTGATCTTTCGAGCTTGAATACCGAGGTGGACCAAGCTCTTAGTTATTTTTTACTGCCTCCAACTTTGGCCATGGACCCTAACAATTATCCTATCCCAGTGATGGAGGGTGTTAAAGAGACTTAGTAAGACTGAGCTCCCTTCGTTCTGAGGTTCTTTCCTCAAGTTCATGATGGCACCCTTGTATCTTCTATATCTATTTCCCATTTCATGTTAGTTTATCCCCCCTTGGATCTATCTTTTCATAGTAGTAGTCTTGGAGGGTGGAGTGGTCTATGGAGTTGGTTCCACTGGGATATACTGTCAAAGGATCCCCTTTAGGTAATGCACCAATGAACCTCCTATCTCTTACAATGTAAGATACTCAGTGGAAGGCTGATGGCCTGAAGAGGATTTCTCAATATCTCCTAAGAATTAGGGGAAAGATGCATACTGGAATCCAAGGCTCTGAATCTCCCCTTGATGAAACCATATCCAATAGTGCGGGTGTGTGTACAAGATCTTACTCAAGAAAACTAAAGGGGCGGGTGCCCTCCCACATTCAGAAGTCTAAGTATTCTGGGGACATTCCCGGAACCCTCCATTTCCATTGATACCTTTTCTCATATACACTACTTGAGGTATCAGATCCCATGTCAGAACAAACCTCTTGGATTCAGAAATTCCCAAACATATGGTCTCTATAGTGTCCATCCTTGAACATAGACAACAATCAAGAAGGATTAGATTGTTTCCAATGAAGCTCAAACTTCATGGATACATGCATGCAAAACCATCCAATACGAAAATCACGATTTTCTAACATAGGAGTATTATAGTTGATTTGACTTAGGTGGGGGATCAGTTCATCATATTTTAGGTTACCCATGACCTCCAATCCGTCTATGTTACTTCCATCATTAGAATATATTATTCTCAACTAAGGGAGACCTTGTGGAATGATCTCAGTGTGTTTGACTCATGAAACCTTCCTTGGATTGTTTGGGGACATTAATTTACTCATGAAATCAGAGGAGAGGATTGAGATAAGACCCTTTAATAAGAAATATTGTCTTTATTTTTCTCAATTCATAGTGAGAAGATGTTTTATGGACCTTGATTACTTAGGTGATCAGTTTACGTGGTGTAATAATCAATGGGGGAACCGTAGTTCATGGATCCAATTGGATATAATCTTGGACAAAATTCATGAAATATCAATGTATTACAACACATGGGTGGTGAACCTTCTATGTGGAATATAATACCACTCCCCACTCCATATTTCTATGTCCTATGGGCATGGTCAGCATTCCCATTTTCAACTATATCATCACTGGGTAGGTACCCCTTGGATATAATGATCTAGTGAGTGACTCATAGAGCGTCCCATCCTAGGAACACATGTGGTCAGCATTTCACCACAAATTAATATGTCTTAAACTGAGGTTACAGTTGTGGCTAAAGGATATTTTCATATCATACAGAGATTTGGAAGCGGCTATGGAAGAAGCGGATCATCTTGATGGTGTCTCAAATATTACAAAGATGAGGATATCTTTGATTATCTCTCTAGTTGGAATGATATTCTGGTAGAAATGCTACTAAGATAAGAGTGTATGTCTAGGGAGGATGTAAGGATTAAGTGGCTAAAGGTGGGTGATATTAAAATTACAGAATTTAATGCATGTATTATGAAAATGAGAATATGGGTTTAACTGAACATTGTTCTAGAGAATGGATCTTATACAGATGAAAAAGAGTTAGTAGGGGAGCTGGATAGCTCCTACTTTCATAACATGTTGGCTGGTCCCAACACTCGCTTATCAAATGGGTACTACGGAGGAGATTCGAAGATTTTTGAAGCTATCCAATCCAATTTTTCTTCTCATAACAATGGAGTCCAATGATCCATTCCTCGAGAGGAAGAGATTCTCAATTCCATGCTGAGTCTGAATCCCAACAGTGTGGCAGGTACGGACGAGTTCCCTGGAGACATTTACAGAGCTTCATGGGAAACGGTGAAAGTCAATCTAATTTTGTCTATTAAAGATTTCTTCTAGGATGGTCTATTACCATGAGTTGCATGTGATTTAACTGTTGTGCTTATCCCTAAGTCCAAGTCTCATACTTCTATTTAGCAGTTTCATCCGAAAAGGAAGTGTGACGTACCTTACATGATTATTGCTGGTATTATTAATGCCCAGCTATCCATTCAGTATCCCAAATGGATCTCCATAGAACAACATGGATTTGTGAGGGGGTGCTCCATCCAGGGGGCGATCTTTTTGGACCAGGAAGTCATCAGGGATAACAACATCCAAACTTGAGGCTCAAATTTAGTGATCAATATTAATATGAGAAATTCATATGACTGAGATGAATGGAGAATCATCAATAACTTTTTTTTCAGGTGTGGTCCATTATCATTAGAATATTGATATTCTATTTCGCTATTTTATCTCATCATGTATGGAAATCACGTATATTGGTAAAAGTTTCAGCTTATTCAAAGCAACACGTTGTCTTCGACAAGGATATCCCATTTCATCGAGTATTTTTATAATTGCATATGATGTTATCAGCCTCATCATTCAACATATTATTAACAGTGATGAGATATTCCAGGTACTGTAGAAGGATTTTATTCCCAACCATGCCACACCTTATGTTCGTAAATGATTCCATATCTTAACTAATGAATCAAACAAGTCTGTGCATGACCTAAACATAGTCTTGGAGGAGAATAGGTATAGGAGTGTTCAGGTTATGAATAAGACAAATATTATCTTCCACAATTCCAAAATATGTCTTACCAGCCGAGTCCTTAATGTAAGCCATTATCTTGGCATTAAAAAAGGTGATCTCCCCATATTGTACCTGGGAGCCCCTCTATCATCAAAGAGGCTTCATATTCCTGATTTTGACCCAGATTTGTGTATAATCATAGAGAGTGATATCAATTTGATGAATAGGTACCTATCCTTTGGTGGGGTGGACTATGCTAGTTAATAGTGCACTCTTATCCACACCAGTTCACCTTTTATCTTCAATCATGGTTCCCAAAGGTGTTATAGAAAATATGGATAGAATTATCTCAGGTTTTATATTGGACCCAATGATCGAGGGAAAAACAAACTGGGACTCTTGACACACTATGGTGAGGCCTATTATCAGTGTTGGTATTAATGTTCGGAGTCTTAATGATACCCTTACTTGCATGCATTCGAAATTGATATGGGAGGTGCTGGAGCAACCGACCTTATGGGGGATGAAAATTCACAACTTCTACATAGAGGATTGTGATGCAGGGGATTGTCATGCCACTCCTCCCTAGAGTGTGATAGTTCCCCTCATCACCACCATCACACGCCATGCTCTCTGGATTGTAGGTACCGGTGATGTATCATTCTAGAATGATAAATGTTTTGGGGAGATCATTATATTCCTAGGTTTCCCAATCATAGACATATCCTATAGATAGGCCATCCTCCATCCATCATTCATCAATACTATTTTGGATAGGGACCAAATTGAAATGTTCCATCATATTGAATTGACCTCCACCCCAAATAGATGTGTGTTCACCCCATCTCCCACGGGATCCTTCACGACCAATGACAATCATTGGGTCCTATCTGTATAGGTTAGGGAATCACTGGAATGAGGTGTTATGGGCCAGGGACATCCCCAAAAAATATAAATTTATCTCTTGGAGAATTCTTAACAACACATTCCCAACTGATGAGAATATTAAGCGATTCAGTGTGAACATGGAGTCCAGGTCTGTCTATTGTAGGAGGAACAAGGAGGAAGTCTCGGGTCACATGTTCTTTGAGAGCGAATGGGAGAAGGATGTTTGGATGTTTTTTGGGGATTTCAATAAATATTCCATACTTGGTATGGTCGATCATCCCTTTCTTGTTTATTGGTTAGATGGCTCGGGGAAGGAATGGCTAGTGAGAAGGGCGTACACTTTAGTTTTCTATGCAGGATGATAGTGTTTGTGGTAGGTGAAAAATAAATGGTTTCATGAAGAGGTGGTTTTGTTCGAGAACATGATCAATTTTATAGTTAAAAATATACTTATTTATATGTTCAGGGTTCTCAACACTTGGATGGAGTCACCTAATTTTCTATGTTTTTTACATGCTTTCCATTATACGTTTTCTAGCATCAACAATTTCATACGTAAATGGGTTAGATGGCACCACTCCCCCCCCCCTCATGGCTTAAAGACGAACTCCAATGTCTCATGTGTCTGTGGAGTTATTCATAGTTTGGTGATCATTCACGATAGATATGGATCAGTCATCTATGTACTTTCAATCTGGTTGGGCCAAGGTAAGTTGTTGCCGGCAGAGGCAAGGACCATGCTGACAGGTCTCACAGAGTGTAGGAAGAGGGGGTTGGATCCCATGGATGATAAAATTGACACAATACTGGTTCACAACACACTCCATGGTCTATTTATTATACCATCCATAAGTGACATGGTATCATTTACAACAACATTAACGTATCTCACACCTAGCGGGAGGGTAATAAGGCAGTAGACTACCTAGCCTCCCTTGACACTCCAAGCCCGGAGAGTTTATTGATTTTCATAACCACCATAGACTAAAACTGATGGGGATTAACATTATTAGAGGGGAAACCCTCGATCTTCATCATTTCAGACCCCCATACTCTTTTTCCCCTGTCTTGTATTTTCATTCACTGTTTTTCCTGCTTTCTCCCTAACTAAATAAAAAATTACATGATGATGATGGGCATCATGACTAAAAACTCAGTTTTTCAGGCCTTCCAGGCCTTTTTAGCCTCACAAAATGTTTATGAGGCTTCCCTTGTGTTACTAGTGCATAGAGTCCATTACGGACTTCGATGTGATATGTGGTAGAGCTCAAATGGACACCCAGATCAATATTTATGATCGTTTGAATTTTTAGTTATCTTTTCAACTTATTTTATATATTTTAGTAAATTTATTGTTTTTTGGGTCTTAAAATTGTTATTAAATGGTTATTACTCAATATTAATTATCAAATAATTATTTACTAATATTTTATAAAATATTTCAGAAGTTGTTTTCACTAAATTTCATATATATTAAGTGTAAATATTTATTTATTCTTTTCTAAAACTTATTTAAAATATATATATATACATTATATTTATATAAACATAAATATATTTATATATTTATATCAACATAAATATGTTTATATATTTTTATCAACATAAATATATTTAAATATTTATATATTTATATACTATTTTTAATGATTTTTTTTGAAGTATTCCCTTTATCATCACTTGTAAAAAAAGCACTAATAAAGCCCCCCAATCAACACTCTTAAAAAACACTAATAAATGGGTTACCTTTATCATTGTTTCTTTAGTACTGATAATGGTACCCCTTTATCGGTGATTTTTTAGCATTGTTAAAGGGTGGAACTGTGAAAACCATTTTTTCTGGTAGTGGGGGTGTAGTTGGGATTAAAATCCATTATTTTAGGTTCATTGTGAACACTGAGAGTGCCACTTGAATCTATGTTAATAATTTCTTCAAAAAAATTGAAAATTTAGTTTTCTTAATTGTGTTTGTGTGTGTTCAGTTTTATGATCAAATTCAATTAATGGATTATTTAAACTTAAAGTCTTTCAAGGTTAACTATTTGTTGGGTTGTTTTGAGGCACTAACACACTGATAATAGTATCATGTTTGAATCATGTATTATTATGGGGAATATAAAAACAATTATATTTTTTAACTATTTTTTACTGGTTAACCTTAGATATTCTCCAATGGAGGAGTTCACATTAAACATGTTTTCTATTTTTGAGTTGTTTCTAGGAAAACTGATTTTGATTTAATTTTGATTCATAAATTGAGTATTTTTAGAAATGATTTAAGAAATCTTTTTCAAACAATTGATGAGAAGGGTGATCGATTCAGGGTTGGATACACCTAGAGGTATGTTATCATGGTTTCTAAATTTATCAATTTTTCTTCTACTAATTAATATGAGAAAGATTCCTCTCGTAATTCCTCTATCTCCCTTGTCTATATGGGGATGATAAGGATATCCATAATCTATGAATCAAATTTTTATACCATCTATCTATTGTCTCTGGAATTTTAGTAGTTCTTGTTGATAAATTATAGAAATCCGCAATTAGGTATTTTTATTCTTTAATTTAAAAAATGGATCTGATCATAATTCCTTACATGTTTTGGTGATCATCGAGAACTCACCAACCATACCTAATATGTTTCATAGTAAATATTTATTAATTAGATAAAGGGATATATCAATCAATGACTAAGGAAATTAAAATTAAAATAATATTACACTACTTCCATTTCATTTAGTATTAAAAACAGAATCAATAATTGAAACCAGTTGAAAGATGATAAAAAAGGTTTTTATTTAATTTAGATAAAAAACTAATACATTGAAATCAGCCAATATAACCTATTCTCAGACACTCACAAAAATTATTGCTCCACGAATACGGTAATTGAGTTGATTTGGGGAGAATGGATACATTTCAATAACTGAAAATAAAATAAAATAAAACAAAGTAGCATAGATAAGGTTTTTCATCCAGAGATTCCCCTCACTGATCGATCAGGTTTCCATCCCTCCAACAATCTATTAATAGGATAAAACAATTCTTTAGTTCTATTAATACTACTCATAAATATTTAAATATTCATTCCTTGTGATAATGGGGTCCTCATGTATGGTCCCAACATCAGTTAATGTCAAAATTTCTTTTTTGTCCCATTCAACTATTTTACATCAGAAAAGGATATTTTATGGTGTAAAATTTCCAAGGCGGTACCCAAAAAGAGATTTCACGACAATATTTTACATGCTAAATAATTTGGGGTAGTATAACAACATGATATATATTTGTCACACTATTATGAATGTTGTATTTTCCTAGAAGGATCTATCTCAGTTGTACATTTTTTTCACCTTGACTTTTTTATGTATTACATCATGAGTTATTATTTACTACATAAATTAGTGTTTTTAACATCTTTTTCTCCATTTTATCATATCTCTTCATTTTGAAGAGTTGTATTGTTCATTTCCCTATGGTATGCCACAAGACATCATTTTCATCTTGAATTCTCTTTCATTATGCTCATTTTCAAACAATCTATATATATTTCCATAAAAAATATCGGCATGATTAATGAATTAATAAATATAAAAAATTTGTTTTATGTCATAATAGGAAAGTAAAATATGACTTTTTCAATATCATTACTTGGTTGGAGTGAGGATATAAGTCCCCTCCACTCTTCTATTCTCCACTATGATATCCCAATAGCCTTCTGCTGAGAGGGTGAGAGTATGAGCCTACCCTTGGATGGGTTTTAAGAAATTTTGTTCTTTTATTTCAGACACTACCAAGATGTACTATAAGGATAGAAGAACATGATAAAGGATATAATCCTTCTCCTTGGTTTCATTAATAGTGTATTGATATAATTCTTCTGCAAGTATGAGGATATGATCTTATTTAATATCTTTAGTATTTCTTCATCCCATGTGAGATCTCCTAGGTATCCAAGCCTAGGATACCAAAATTGAGACTTCCTAGGTGGCTCCCTTAACTATTTTTCTAGGATCTTAGGTCATATTTAATTTGAGGCAGCAGCAGTCAGCGAGGGCCCTCCAAGGTGGCTCTTGGATAGTGGCGAGGTTGTACGCAACTTCATCTTAAAACTCCGAAATAAATGAGTGGTAGGAATTATCTCAATCCAATTAAAATCTCTTGAAGTTATTCATAGGGTCCATGGGCTCCACAACCTTTGTTGTGACCTTCCTCTATTGGGGAGTTGACCTATGAGGCATTACGGCTTAGAGCCTCTCTTGCGTAATCTCTAATGTTTGGATGAAACTATTATGGAGTTAATCCCTCACAAGTACCAGCATGACTTATTTATGGACATTCTATGTCGGAGAGAGAGTCTTTTTATTCAGGGAACCACAACGTGATTAGTATTTTCAGTGTCAATTTTCCACTTTGAAGGTTCTTTTAATTTGGATCAATGCGAGCTCTTTTCATAGGATTCCTATGAAATAAAAAAAATTAAAAAAATAGTAGTGCAGAATAATATGTAATATAATATTCTAATAATAACTATCTTGGGGGAAGGATAACTCAATTATTTTTATAGGAAAAAGATTGACATTAATTTTATATTTTTCATGAAACATGAAATAAATGGATTGGTGTGTGGGAAAGTCTATTTTTTATTGATGTGCTCATGTTGGGTTCACCATTTTTTTTTCTAGTGGAACTTATGTGTGGAAAAAATTTCACAATCATCTTAAATCTTATACATACATGATAATTCAATGGTGGACATCATTGGGGTGTACTTTACAATGGAATGAGGATAATAGGTTTCTTGGCCAGTAATTATTTGGAAATTGAATTGGTCAATAGGATGGGAGGTCGAGTTCACCATTATATTTGAAGGGGGAGTGTTTCCTACTTTTGGAATATCTATTAGATTTAAGTCACATTCATGAATCATTCTCAAATCCAAGTACGGTACTGGTTACCCATTTAATTCTTGATACCCCTATGCTATAAATGGGTCAAAATTATGCATCTATGTGAAAAATATTATGAATTAGAGGTTCTCTATCATTAATTTATGTATTAGTGATACTTAATTTTTGATTCTATAGTTTAAATCCATAAAAATGGGTAATATGGAGTTTATTATCATCAATGAAGGTGATGGTTATTATGTATTCTAGATCGAGCCCATTTAAGAGGCTTCCTAAGTATCCCTATAAAGGGAATTAGAACCCAAATGATTTAGTTTCACTTAAAAGGATACATCAAAGGTCTTAATATTATGTGAAATGTAACAATTCCATGTCATTTAAAGTCATACAGAATTATATTTTATGCAATAGATTCCTAGTAATTATTTTTATGAGCCTTACTTATGAGTGGTCGTTGGTAGTTGATATAACGATCCATGATTTTCATACATATATATTATATCTTTTTAGATGAACACTCATAATATTACAAAAACACATGCTTCAGAATCATATAGGTATAGTGTCTTTGGAATCATGGTGACATAAACAATAGGTTTATAAGATTTTTAGATCATCTACAACTTAGTTCCTCATAACTAGGACCCTTATAATACATATCCCATGTAATAAATATCATCATAACAAGGGAAAAATAATAAAGGTTGAGCTCAGATACTCAATAAGGATATAAAAGGTAAATATGTAAACATAACAAGAGTATAAGGGTATTATATCATGAGAATATTATATAAAAACCTTACCCTATATATCAAAGATCAAAATCTTGATTCATGGTCAAAATATTGGAAGTTCATAAAACATTAATAATATTGGAATAAAATAAAATAGTATGTGACAGAATTATAATTACATAAGATTTAGATTTGTGGCATACACATAAGAATTGGATAAATTATGTCAAGGATACCCACTAAGACATTAATAACATGTTGGTCTTGGTATAGCCACCCATGTTCCATCATCGATCGTGGGATAACATCATGTGTACCCTTTTTTAAGATTGGGATAATAACCAGTGTACCCTATGAGCTCATTGAAAATTAAAAATTACCCAATGTTTTAGAGGAAGATATTGGTCCCACCCACCATATAATCTGTATATTTATGTTCCACAATATCATAAAAAATGAATTATATAAAAAACCATGAAAATACATGTGTTTCATGAAACATTTAATCATATAATAACATGTGGAAAAGAAATAGGTTTCATAATCATTTCATTATTTCATCATATCACAAATCATGGGAAAATAATAGGGTTTCATAAGAATTTTATCATGGTATAACCCATTGAAGAGAAATGGTTTTCATAAATATCCTTTTATCATAAACATAAAATATTCCATGAAAAATAAAAAATAGGATCCTGGGATCAAATCACCAATAAAGAATAATTAACATCAAAAGATGTCATATTATATGGAAAGTGATTTTGAAAGATCATTTGAAAAATTTCTAGATGAAAATAGAAATAAAACTTTGAAAATAAATTTTTAAATTATAATACATTAAAAATATTTTCTAAATAATTTTCTTTAAAAATTACCATGGAAAATAATAAAGGAATCTTTAAGAATAATTTAAAACATTTATTAAGAAAAAAATATTTTAATTTGAAAATTGATTTTTTTAAACTAAAAATAAATAAAACATTTTAAAAATCTATTTTGTTGAAAAAACACTTTTATATTTTAAATTTAACATTAAAATATTTGTTTGTCATGTTAGTAGTAAAATTCCTTCATGTTGTATACAATAAAGAAAATATTTGATTCAAATTTCATTAAAAGTATATAGCTCATCATTTAGAAAATGATAAGAAGATTCCTTTTTCAAAATTTTGTGAAAATTCAAACAATAGTAAAAATGAATTTAAATACTTTTTGGATATTTTTAAAAATATATTTACAATATTTTTTGAAAGTATGGATATAGATGAAAAATCATTTTTGACTGAAAATTGAAATAAATATTATTTTTATTAAAGAAAATATGTTGGTATCTTTAGTACATTCAGAGAGTAAAATGAAAGGAAAAAATTGTTATCAATAAAGAAACATATTATAATAAAAAAATTACTTTCTTGATATATATATAGTAATATTTCATCATTGTAAGAATAATAAAAAACAATCTCAATAAACAATGAGATTGTAACATAAACCCCTTAACACTTTTGTAGCATTGAATCGTAAACACAAAGAAAGAATGACATTAAATGAAACATATAGTATCATTATAATAAATAAATTCATGATTTTACATATCAAATGGGCTATATATACAGATCATAAATTATGATATGTGCATAACATAATGTTTGTCTCAAGGAAAACAAATTGGGATAGAAATCTCTTACCTTAAGTCATGACTTCCTTAGTACACGTTCAAAACAACTATATAACAATTATAATTTTATTAGAAATAAATTATATAACTATATCATATTTATTTTACTATTTATTTTTTACTTTGGACATTTTATTACCCATTTATCAATAATTCCTTGTTAAAATCATGTTCTAGGTAATAATTACTTTATTTTTTATATATGTTTTGGTTTTTAATTTTTTATACTTTTTCATTGATCATAGTTCCATAATCTCAATAATTTAAACCATGATATAAATATCTTATATATTCATTATATATGTATTTATACTAATCTATTAATGTTAGATACTGAAAATTAAATTCACTATTCCTAGAGATTGTAGGTTGTACGTATGCATGAACATTGTTTCCATTTCCTCCACGAATGGAATGAAAGAAAAGTAGATACATAATTAATATTATATAATGATTATTATTTAATATATATCAAATATATTGATAAAAGTTTCCCTTATTACCTTCCATTTTAAGCGTTAGTGAAAAATTAATCACGTCTCTTTGTGAGGTGGTTGTTTGTTTTACACATGAGCAAACATATAGAATCCTCCAAAGAATGGAAACTAAGAAGTAAAATGTGATATAAAAATTAAATACATATGATTATGTTAAAAATATCCTAAATATTTATTTAATAAATTCCTATTACCACCCAACTAAAATATAAATGAAAAACACATCACATCAATTCGTGTGGTGGTAGTTCACCATACAGATGAGCGGAGTTGTTGTTTTCCAACGGTTTGGAAGTTAAGAATATATATATGTGATTTTATTATTCCATAAGTATAATAATATCACTTATATCTTATATAAACACTAAATTCATCATTATATCCATCGTTGAGATGTAGTGATGCGAAACAAATAACAAGAGTTTGTGAGGTGGTAGTTTGTCGTACACACGGTCGACTATTTATTTTCCCATTTCATAGAAGTTTATACAGATATAGGATATTAAATGAACATAATAACATATAATTATACGGTATAAAAATTTTTATATCAAAATTGTTTTAGAATATTTTATGGAGTTATAAGAATAATTAAAATAAAAATACATAGTTTAAAACATTACCTCTTCTTCAGACAACCTCATTTGGTTTATCCTGTAGCCTTCCATGATTTCATTTATGATCTCAATAATGTATATAGGATGTGGGATGTTATTTGAGGAAGATATTTGGGTATATATTTTCACAAACAAAGTGCTTTGTAAGTGAGAATATGAGGGGAGAGTGGTGTTCTTTTATAAGTGGGGGAGAGGCCACACATGGATGTTTTAAAAGAATGAAGTGTACCCATGTTTTTCATAGAACACAAATATCCAAAATTGATCATTATCTAACCTTATAGGTTATAAGGTATAAATATTTTTATAAAATGTTTTTTGGATAATTTTATATGTCATTCATTCCTATATATTTTTTGTTTAACCATCTGGTAAACCTGTTTTAACATTAACTATGTTAATTAATTTTTACTATTTTTATAATTAATTTTTAACAAATATTAATGTTAACTTATTATGTAATATAAATTATTATTATTAAAAATATTGGAAACATTTTCCAAATATCATTCAAATAATATTAAAAAAATAATTTACAATCAATCCTACAGACTTGATGAGAAATGGGTTTTTGTAAAGAGAAAATATCCAAAAGTTTAAAATGTTTTCATATCAAAATTCAGTATGTAATAGATTTAAATTACCAAAATTGGAATAATAAATATATAATTTAAATAAAATTACTTTTAAAACCATTTAATAAAAAAAATCAGCCATATATTTTCTTTAAACGAAAGGGCAGTTTTCAATAAATACAAGTATTTTTCACTATTTATAAAAAAAATTCATCTTTTCAAAAAAAAAATCACCATAAGTTCATTTTGGAATATAGATTCCAATAATGAATTTTATTTTTTCAAATAAATTTTTTGAATTTTAAAAAAATATTATTTGTTCATCAGAAATATTTTGAGAAAATAATATTTTCAAAACATATAAAGACTTTACAAAATATGAATTATATTTTTATCAATATGTATTATTTATTTAAAAAATTAAAATAAATATTCAAAACGTGGTTATACATATTCATTCCATAAATATTAACATCTAGGTAATAATGGTCTTATTTATATAATAATATTATCATTTTTTCATGGTTCGTTAAAAATCAGTGTTCTGTGTAACGTAAGTTATTGAAGAAATTTAAATTTTTGGAAAGTAATATTTCATAAAATATTAGGGTTTTTTATTTTACCAACATTAAGTTTAAATTTTCACTAAAAATTAATCATTTTGGTACAAGCAACTAAGGATATTTTTTCTCATTATATCATCAGGTTCCCACATAGGTTCCTGAAGCCGGTTGTTTCACCACAAAACATTAACCAAGTTAGTGGTCTTGTTTCATAGAAATTCCCCTATAAAATCAAGAATATCTACTGGTTATTCAACATAAGAATGATCATGCTCTTGTGATATAACCTATGAGTTTATTACATTTTATGGATCAGGTATTGTACTCCCTTAGGATAAATACAAGGAACACAACATGAACCTGAGATAGGTTCTGTGGAAATGTCAATCGATAAGCTATAGTCCCAATAAGATCAAGAATATGAAAGGGACCGATATACCTAGGTAATAGTTTTTCTTTTTTATGAATATCATTAAATTATTTCCTGGGTAAATATATAATAAAACATTCTTACCAGCTTCAAATTTCAGACCGCATTGATGATTATAAACATAGCTTTTCTACCGGCTTTGTGCTGAACTTATATATTGTTGAATGAATCTAACCTTCTCTTCCATTTCATCAGCCAGTTTTGGTCCCTATAACTTTATTTCTCCAAATTCATCATATAACATTGTATATATACATTTATTTTTATATAGGGATTCATAATGATCCATCTTAATTTTTTGAGTGAAATCGATTGCTGTAAGAAATATCTTCTTGAGGAAGTTGTTGATCCCAACTACCTATAAAATCTATAGAACAAGATCTTAGCATAAATTATAGGATTTAAATTTTCATATTATATTATCCTTTTATCTATGTATGATATTTAGTGATTAATATCAACTTCATATCAATGTTTTTCTTTAAACATCCGCATAACTTTTAGGTAAACCTCATATCTTGATAAAACATAATAGAATGTGCTACATCATAAAAAATTACTACTTTATTAATGTATATCCTGGAAAGTTGATCCTGAGAGAAATATTCTTTTATATTGATGAAGTGTGATGAATTTTTAAGGTGATCTACTACAACTCATATAGCAGTGTTCCCTTTAGAAATTTTAGAGAATTTGATGAAAAAATTAGTTGTGATGTTTTCTCGTTTTTATTCTAGTGTAAATCATGGATAGAGTTGTAAGAACATGAATTTTAGTTCAGGTATGAGTCCTTTTATTTTTTTGGGATTCATTAATTTTATCCTTTTATTTTTTCCAAATATGTTTAAGGAAAAAATCAGGGTGTTCGAGGCTTTTTCAGTGCCCAAATCCCTGTGTTTTTTCGGAAATAGTTAGGCCATATGGTTAGTAGAAATCATTCATTCTAGTCTATACGGTTATGAAAAAATCATGTAGGGAATTTAGGGGAATAGAATAGGGCCACATAGTTTGAATCAAACAATGTGATGGGGGGATTCTTCCTTATGGGTAAGACCTAAAGGGTGCACACATGCTGCACATGGTTTGTCTTACCGTTCACTACAGGTTGTTCAAGGTGTGATATCTAGACTGTGACCTGAGCACAGTTGGTGTACTGTTAGGTCAGCCATGCGGCTAAACCATGATACTTGTAAATGCTATTTTAAATGACCATTTTCCTTCTATGCTTTAAGATCTCACCTCTCCCTTCTTTCTCCACCAACGCATAGTATCCCTCACCCTTGGGAGCTCTCCTCTAAATTTAAAGCAATTATTTAAGTCTATTCATATGTCGTACATCAAATTAAAGATCAATATATTGTGTTGGATATCTACTTTTATTCTCTATATTACTTAGGATCCTTTCATCATTTTTTTCCCCTTGAAGAAGTTATTTTTTGGTGTGAGATCTTATGGAATATTTTCAGGGCATTCATCTATTTTTCTGTTTTCTTACAATCTAGACTAAACTAAACTTTGATATTAGATGAGAGTTTTACCATAGGATAAAGATAGTTATTATATACCATTTCCCTAAGGTTTCATTATCTACATTAATAATTTCATTGTGCCACACACCGAACCTTTTAGCTATTTCATCTTAATTAAATTAAATACCATAAATTAACTGTTTTCTCAAATATGGGTTTCCCATATAGAACCAAATCGTTGTTTCAGGTCTTTAACTTCATCATTTAAGATCCATGTGGTGTGTTATTTTATCTTACATACGTTAAACCACACCTTTGGGTGTCTGAAATCACCATCCTTATAGTGCGAGCCTTTATGAATTAAATGAGATAGTTTGTGAGGCTCATGCCTCCTCTTCCTTTTTATTAAATGTTATTAAAAATGATTAAATGGTTGATTAAAAGAAACATATGATTGGTTACAAATAGTAACATAGATCTTTCCATATTATTATTATTACCTACTTTATGTCGGATATCTCAGTATGGAGTCATTTTCTTATGATGTTATGAAAGCTGTTACATGACGATGTCACACTGACTAAGGAATCGAGGTATGGAACCTTCTCCCCTTATGTATGATTACTTATTGTATGAAAATAACTATGGGACTAAAGAAAAAGAACCTATGAACCATAGTTATAATTGTGTATGGTATGGATGTAACGCCCCGACCCCAGCTACCCAGAGTCGGTTTGTTACTTCGTAACATTGGCATGATCACAAAAGATCAAGTCTCTAAAGACCGATTAGTTTAGTAGCCTTGGAAACACTAGATACATTCATAAATGTTACATTACATCATAAGGTAAAAAACTAATAACAATGTCTTCATAGTCCACACTCATATCCTCTTCTGACTATCCCTGCAGGTCATTCATAAAATACTTCTTCACATCCTGGAAAATATTAAATCATTGAAAGGGGTGAGCTCAGATGCTTAGTAAGGATAACAATATTTCGGAAGCTTTCATAAATAAACTTAAACATTTAAGGCAATGTATAACTAAAACAAAAGCCTTTTAAACTTGAACATCAACATAATATGGAAAAATCAAAATGAGATAATGCCATTTACTTCTTCACATGGATATTCTACTGGTCGAATAATCACATGCAATATCAATAACCACTTTCATAATGATGGAATGCATAATTCCAGACTATCATAACCACGTAGCCAAGGCCTCTGGCCAAGACCACAAATAAGATTTTGTCAAGGCCTCGTGCCAAGACACTAGTTTGTCTCATGAGACCTGCCGATGCATCGAGGAGCTATAGCGGGCTCCACCCATCACTTATTAAGTTTAATTCATTCCTCATATGAATAGGTTTAAACATATCATAAACCATAACATAATTGTATCACATAAAACATGCATAAAGGAAACATAACATTTCCAAATTTCAATCACAAGATATAAATACAACACATTGATATAATAAAAACACTTTCAAAACCATTTTCAATACCAAAATAAAAGAAAAGTAAAACATGGTATTTATTTTTCTTTTAAAAAAAATGTTTGGATTGTAGAGGAGGCCGAATGTCAAATAATGGTCATGGAGGCAGAGAAGTTGTTGTCGCCGCATATGTACGACAAAAACATCCCCTTTTGTCATTTAGTAAATGCTTCGTATAAAAATATTCCTTTTGAATAAATGTAAAAGTCAAAGGGGTTTATACACCGTATAAAAGAAAGTTGTGTATAAAACCAAATATGCCTCAATGAAAGGAGATTGAGCCGAAGTCCTTAAAAAGATCATTTTTAAAATAAAATAGATCTATTATATGTATTCACTATAGGTACACATAAATAAGGTAAAAATACAAAATATGAAAAAATAATATCATAACATAATTTGAAATTAGAAGATTAACCCAAAGAATGGAAGTTGGGTTAAGAAATTCCCTTACCTTGTGTTCGACTTGACTCGACCGCTATTTAACCTCCTGAATAATAAACTAGAGTTAATCTCTGCCTTCTTAAGAACCTTTTTCAAGTTCATTATTCCTTTTATATCACTTATTACCATGTCATGAACATTATGTAATTATTTAAGTTTATAACGGTCGTTTTGTCGATCTTAGGTACTTGAGACAAAATAAACTTCTTATAATTACACTTTGTTCATGTGGTGAAATATACATTATATCCAGAATTATATTCATCTTTTAGATATCATATATATCATATATATCCAGTATATACATGAATTTATAATTTTACATTACATTTAGAGGTAAGAAATGGAATGCATCGTTCATGGAGACGGTAAGCCGTACGTACGCATGAACGCTACTTTCATTTCTATTTCATATTTAATGGAATGAAATTATAATTTTATAAAGTTATACTATAATTCCATTATAATATAATGTATAATAACATTTACTCCATCCTTTATACATCCCACATATGGCATTAACGATTCAAATCACTTTGAGGGGGCAGTAGTCCGCACTTCCTAAAATGAAATTATCGCGTTTACCCATAATGGAAATCGTAAAGGTATGCCATAAATGAGAAATATAGAAGCATAAGGAAAACATAAATATAATATATATCATATATAAAAAATAGTGTCATCATAATGGCCACCATTAGATGTGTTATATGAGTGTTGAACAATCATCGTTTCGTGAGGCAAAAATTCGCCATCCACAGAAACAATATGTTCTTTAACCATTAGATGTAGGTGTGTGTAAGTGTAGCTCTAATACTTATTATAAAAACATCCTAGTATATTTTGGATACTAGTGTTGTTTCAAAATAAATGAATAAAAAGTGTTTAGGGGGTTGGAGAAGAAAAATAAAACAAAACAACATTAGAGAAGGCATTACCTTAAAATCGGGTAACTCTTTTTGATTTGAGCCAAAGTCTTCCTTGGGAAGAGTTCTGCCCAAAGTGAGTATTATAGGAGTAAGAGGGGGAAGTTGGGAGAGTATTTGGGCAGAGGTTGGCCAATCCAAATGGCTTTAAAGTGTGAATGAGGTGGTAGAAGTGGGGGCCTTTTATAAGTGGAGAGGAGGGGAAATCATGGAAAGTAAAGAAAAGTCACTTTATTTTAAAATGGTATTCGGATTTAAGATGTCCGACATTGATATAATTCGAGGATAAGGTGATAAGGGTTCGAAATCCACCAATACAATAGGTTTTGGAAATGTTTAGGTCTTAGATATTACATTATCTTTTTATTTTATTTAAATCGTTAAATAATGAGGTCATCGCTGCATCATCATGATGTCAAAAATAATTTAATTTATTTAATGTCTAAAAATTATAAAAAAAATACTATGATGTAGGAAATCTTGTTAGATTTCCAATTACTATTTATAGTCAAAAATATGACTTGTATAACCCCATGTAAAAATTGTTTTACTACAACATTTCATGTTTATGTCATTTTTTTACTTTAACATTAAATAAAAGGTATTTATGTCATTTTCCAACTAAAGTGGTTCCATGGGGTCCCCAAGTTGACCCATGGATTGTCTTGGTCGGCCATGGAACATCCAATGAGGGTAGGACATGTGTCAAGCTCATCTCATATTATTAAAACATTATTTTTACCTTAAACTACACTAATTACCTCTAATCGCGATTAAAAACTTAAAAGTTATTATTCACCAAAAATTATTTTAATCTCATTGAACCAGATTTTACTTGTTAATGACAACCATGTATGTCGGATTTTTGAAATTCAAAACACAGAAGTGGTAAAATTTCATTTAAATGAAAAATCAGTTATTTAACTTCCACTTAGTGGTTTCACTATTCATCAAAAATTGAATTTTTTCAGAACAATGAAAAAATTTCACCCTAAGCTATAATTGATATTCCAAATTCAAAAATGATGTCTATTTTACAAAATTACAAACATATATGTTTCATTAATTAATTTTATAATTAATTCCCGCTGTCACAACAAATAGCGTGTTTTTAAGAAACAATTTATATCAAAAGATTGGCAATTGTTTATGTCCAATTTCAATGTTAAATTAATTCTAATGACCACCATTGGATAAAATGGTAAAAATATATTCTAATTATACTTTAAGACCACTAAATAGTATAATTAATTCAATAAATTATTTTGATTAAACAAAGTTGTTTTAAGTATTTTTCACTATTTATAAAAAATTAAAAGATCTCAGAAAATTACAAAATATTCAACTTAGAATAATTTCGATATTACGAATACAAAAATGAAGTCCATTTTGAAATATAAAATTTCTATAATTTTAAAAAGTGGTTATTACTATTCATAACGACTACTTTGATTAGTCGCGGTGTGTTAGAACTCAAAGTTGTGTAAAATGCAAGCTATTGCATTATTAAATGAGAAGCGTATCATGGAAGCTAGGGGTGTTACATTCTCCCCTCCTTAAATAAATTGTGTCCTCGCTATTTGAAATTTTTATTTGAAAACAAAAGGTTGAAAATAGAAAATACCTTTGGGGAAAACCCACATCAGAAATAAGGTTAATAAAAATATAACATTAAAAGAATGAAAGATAAGTATAAAGGTCACCCGAGATAGACCATACAAGGATTCTATGAAAATATGGATATGGAGGAGAAACAAACCATCAAAGTCTAATGGAGAGTTGTAGAAAACAGGATTAGGAGAAAGTTTAACTACAAGAAAATCACAAACTTGTGATTGGTTAAACGATCATTGATTCCCCAGTAGGAAAAGTTAACCGACAACGTTTTTGTTTTAAGTTAACTTTTATAAAGTTGAGGAATTTATTTAGGAGATTTACTTAGAACGTAAGGGAATATACATACTTGTTCTGTATGCTTTCATTATTTAATAAATTCTTACCACAAACCCATCTTGTACTCCAAAAGGTAATAGAACTCAAAAATATTCTATTTATCCTAATTGTATAAGGTTCCAAATATCAACACATACCATTTAGATTAGTAAAAATATTTTGTAATAACCAGGGACTTCCTGTAGGCTAGTGTTAGGTAGTAAAGGCTTGTCGCACTATGGTTGTGGGTTCGATTCCTGCAGCTTTGTCCGATTCGATGGGTTATGCCCAACCCTGCAGGTTGTCCTTTTCCTAAAACTATAGTATTATAATATTCCAAAAATAATCTTCAGAAATGTTTTATCCTTAAACAATACTATCCAAAGATCAAATTAATCAATTCCAACCTTTATAGTTATCCAAAATACCTCCGTCCAGACTTTCACTAAAGGGTCCTTAAATTCCAAAATCAATTGTATCATCAGATTACCCAAAAAAAGTAATGTTTCTCTTATTGTCACATACTAAAAATATGATTACCTTCATTATATTAAAACCTTACTGAAACAACAAGTACTTTAGTACAATCCTTATATATATATCACATTATTATAATAACCAGAATATAATCCACGAGTCCAAAAGCACCAATACATTAATTATTCCGCTTCAACTGTAGTAACAACATAATATTATCCTTGATTCCTTGGCCTTTTTTGATGTAAGTTTCCTTTACTCTTAGGACATCCATTTTCATAATGCCCCATTTCCCTACAATTGTAGCATTCAACATTGATAGCCTCTTCCTTTCCCTTTCAATCACGCGCCTGGTGACCTTTTTTCCCACATTTATAACAAACTCCCATTCCTTTTAGGCAAGTACCAGGGTGATTCTTCCCACAATTATCACATAATGGAAAATCCTTCTTTCCCTTTTTCCCTTTATCTGTCGCTTGTTCCATCGTTCTCTTCTTCTCTTTCTTTACTTTGTTGTCATAAGACATAGAGAATTCTTTTTATGTCTTGATAGCACACGAGACTATATCCTCTTATGTTGAGAAAGATTGTGATACTAAATCTCAATGGAGAAATGGTTTCAACCCATCAAAGAAACGATCAATCTTACTTCTGGGGTTATGTATATAATCTGTTTCATGCCTCGCTAACCTTGTAAAGTTATCCTCATACTTTGCGACATTCTCATCCTCCTTTTGTCTCAGACTCAGAAATTGCCTTTCCATATCTTCTCGATGGTCATGAGAAAAGTATTTTTCTAAGAAAAGCTCTTTGAACTCCCTCTATTCCATATTCAATACGTCATCATCTTCCTTTGTGTTTAGAATCAGCAACCACCACTGATCGGCATCTCCAGTGAGGCGGTAAACTGCCATGACAACCTTCTCCCTTTCGCTACTCCCCAAGGTGTGGAATATTTTCTCTAAGGAGTTTATCCATTGCTCAGCTACTAATAGATTTTTACCCCCATTAAATGTTGGCGGTTGTTTCCTCATGAAGAAGTCTAACATTGATCCTCCACGTTGCGGATCAGGGTGCTCCATACGAGTAAGGTTTTTATTCATAACCTGAGTGAGTTGTCCCAGTATGGTAATAAGTTGATCATCACCAGTTGTATCTCCAGCTCCACAATAATTATCTTGAGCAGGAGGGAAATCCCTACATGGGGTTCGTGCATTGATACGGTTTCCATTCCTTCCACTAGGCACCATTTCTAAACAATGGCATAAACTAGATTAGTTTATGAATCAAACTACATAATTCCATACGTGTAAATCACTTAACACTAATTGAACTATTTATGGATATAATGCATAATCATAAAAAAAGTTTTCTTTGAGGAAGTATATACTCATAACCCTTCATAGTGGTTTGTAAAAAAATGAAAATTATCCTAAGCATATCCCCCGGGAGTGTCGTAACCAAAAGTGCAGCAAGGCCCGTTGTTGTGCACCAGTTCCCGTTCGAGTCTAGCTCAAAGCGGTGTTTTTGGGTTTTACCCATAGGTACATCTGTGCCAGAGCCACCTCTACCTGCTCGTATCCAGATAGGGATGTATTTCTCGGAAAAACTCACAAAATCACTACAACAACAAAATTCTAGGAAGTTCTTATATTCAAATCCTCAAAGTCTATCTTTGGGCTATGTGCTCTAATCAGATTTTATCTAAATCTAGCTTCCAAGGTTAGTACTAAACTGCCTCTGATACCAACTATAATGCCCTGACCCCAGCTACCCAGAGTCGGTGCGTTACTTAGTAACATTGGAATGATCACAAAAGATCAAGTCTCGAAAGACAGTTTAGTTTAGTAGCCTTAGAAACACTAGATACATTCATAAATGTTACATTAAATCATAAGGTGAAAAACTAATAACAATGTCTACATAGTCCACACTCATATCCTCTTCTGACTATCCCTGCAGGTCATTCATAAAATACTTCTTCACATCCTAGAAAATATTAAAACATTGAAAGGGGTGAGCTCAGATGCTCAGTAAGGATAACAATATTGCGGAAGATTTCATAAAAAAACATAAACATTTAAGGTAATGTATAACTAAAACAAAAGCCTTTTAAACTTGAACATCAACATAATATGGAAAACGTAAAATGAGATAATTCCATTTACTTCTTCACATGGATATTCTACTGGTCGAAGAATCACATGCAATGTCAATAACCACTTTCATAATGATGGAATGCATAATGCCAGACTATTATAACCACGTATCCAAGGCCTCGCTCCAAGACCACAAATAAGATTTAGTCAAGGCCTCGTGCCAAGACACTAGTTTGTCTCATGAGACCTGCTGATGCATCGAGGAGCTATAGCGGGCTCCACCCATCACTTATTAAGTCCAATGAATTCCTCATATGAATAGGTTTAAACATATCATAAACCATAACATAATCGTATCACATAAAACATTCATAAAGGAAACATAACATTTCCAAATTTCAATCACAAGATATGAATACAACACATTGATATAATAAAAACACTTTCAAAACCAATTTCAATACCAAAATAAAAGAAAATTAAAACATGGTATTTATTTTTCTTTTAAAAAAAAGGTATGGCTTGTAGAGGAAGCCGAAACTCAAATAATGGTCACGGCGGTGGAGAAGTCTTTTTCACCGCATACGTACGACAAAAACAACCCCTTTTTTCATTTAGTAAACGTTTCGTATAAAAATATTCCTTTTGAATAACCGTAAAAGTCAAAGTGGTTTATACACCGTATAAAAGAATGTTGTGTATAAAACCAAATATGCATCAATGAAAGGAGATTGAGACGAAGTCCTTAAAAAATCATTTTTAAAATAAAATAGATCTATTATGTGTATTCACTATAGGTACACATAAATAATGTAAAAATACAAAATAGGACATAATAATATCATGACATAATTTGAAAGTAGGAGACTAACCCAAAGAATGGAAGTTGGGTTAAGAAATTCCCTTACCTTGTGTTCGACTTGACTCGACCGCTCTTTAACCTCCTGAATAATAAACTAGAGTTAATCTCTACCTTCTTAAGAACCTTTTTCAAGTTCATTATTCCTTTTATAGCACTTATTACCGTGTCCTGAACATTATGTAATTATTTAAGTTTATAACGGTCATTTTGTCGATCTTAGGTACTTGAGTCAAAAATAAACTTCTTATAATTACACTTTGTTCATGTGGTGAAATATCCATTGTATCCAGAATTATATTCATGTTGTAGATATCATATATATCATATATATCCAGTATATACATGAATTTATAATATTACATAACATTTAGAGGTAAGAAATGAAATGCACCGTTCATGGAGACGGTAAGCCGTACATATGCATGAATGCTACTTTCATTTCTATTTCATATTTAATGGAATGAAATTATAATTTTATAAAGGTATACTATAATTCCATTATAATATAATGTATAATAACATTTACTCCATCCTTTATACGTCCCACATATGTCATTAACGATTCAAATCACTTTGAGGGGGCGGTTGTCCGCACTTCCTAAAATGAAATTATCGCGTTTACCCATAATGGAAATCGTAAAGGTATGCCATAAATGAAAAATACAGAAGCATAAGGAAAAAATAAATATAATATATATCATATATAAAAAATAGTTTCATCATAATGGCCACCATTAGAGGTGTTATATGAGTGTTCAACAATCATCGTTTCGTGAGGCAAAAATTCGCCATCCACAGAAACAGTATGTTCATTAACCATTAAATGTAGGTGTGTGTAAGTGTAGCTCGAATCCTTCTTATAAAAACATCCTAGTATATTGAGGATACTGTTGTTGTTACAAAATAAATTAATAAAAAATTTTTAGGGGGTTGGAGAAGAAAAATAAAACAAAACAACATTAGAGAAGACATTACCTTAAAATCGGGTAACTATTTTTGATTTGAGCCAAATGCTTCCTTGAGAAGAGTTCTGCCCAAAGTGAGGCTTCTAGTAGTAATAGGGTGAAGTTTGGAGAGTATTTGGGAAGAGTTTGGCCGAGCCAAATGGCTTGAAAGTGTGAATGAGGTGGTAGAGGTGGGGGCCTTTTATAAGTGGAGAGGAGGGGCACTCTTGGAAAGTAAAGAAAAGTCACTTTATTTTAAACTGGTATTCGGATTTAAGATTTCCCACATTGATATAATTCTAGGATAAGGTGATAAGAGTTCTAAATCCATCCATCCAATAGGTTTTGGACATGTGTAGGTCTTAGATATTACATTATCATTCCATTTTATTTAAATCGTTAAATAATGAGGTCATCGCTGCATCATCATGATGTCATAAATAATTTAATTTATTTAATGTCTAAAAATTATAAAAAAATAATATGATGTAGGAAATCTTTTTAGATTTCCAATGACTATTTATAGTCAAAAATATGACTTGTATAACCCCATGTAAAAATTGTTTTAGTACAACATTTCATGTTTGTGTCATTTTTTTACTTTAACATTAAATAAAAGGTATTTATGTCATTTTCCAACTAAAGTGGCACCATGGGGTCCCCAAGTTGACCCATGGATTTTATTGGTCGTTCATGGCACATCCAATGAGGTTAAGACATGTGTCAAGCTCATATCATATTATTAAAACATTATTTTTACCTTAAACTACACTAATTACCTCTAATTACGATTAAGAACTTACAAGTTACTATTCACCAAAAATTATTTTAATCTCATTGAACCACATTTTACTTCTTAATGTCAACCATGTATGTTGGATTTTTTAAATTCAAAACACAGAAGTGGTAAAATTTCATTTAAACGAAAAATTAGTTATTGAACTTCCAATTAGTGGTTTCACTATTCATCAAAAATTGAAGTTTTTCAGAACAATGCCAAAATTCCACCCTAAGCTATAATTGATATTCCGAATTCAAAAATGATGTCTATTTTACAAAATTACAAACATAAAAGTTGAATTAATTAATTTTATAACTAATTCCCGCTGTCACAACAAATAGCGTGTTTTAAAGAAACAATTTATATCAAAGGATTGGCAATTGTTTATGTCCAATTTCAATGTTAAATTAATTCTAATGACCGCCATTTGATAAAATGGTAAAAATATATTCTAATTATACATTAAAACCACTAAATAGTATAATTTATCACAATAAATTATTTTGATTTAAAAAAGTTGTTTTTAAGTATTTTTCACTATTCATAAAAAATTAAAAGTTCTTAGAAAATTACAAAAAATTCAACTTAGGATAATTTCGATATTACGAATACAAAAATGAAGTCCATTTTGAAATATAATATTTCTATAATTTTAAAAAGTGGTTATTACTATTCATAACGCCTACTTTGATTAGTCTCGGTGTGTTAGAACTCGAAGTTGCGTACAATGCAAGCTATTGCATTATTAAATGAGAAGCGTATCATGGAAGCTCGGGGTGTTACAATAGAACCTATGAGGAGGTTCTAGGTATAGCTCCTATGACTCTAGTATAAATTCACATCTCCAGAAATATGTGGCCCTGATTATATTCCAATGGACCTGGACCTTGTATGTCTATTTCAGTTATCAGATGTAGATTATGATAATCTGGTTACCACCTACAATTAATACATTTTATATATTGATGTTCATTTTTCAATGCTTGCTTCTTTTACAAATGGTTCCATGGACTTGTTATATTTATCTTACTTTACTAATTATATATTATACCTGCACACAATAGTGGTTTATACACACAGGCATGATTTATTATAGACATAGTTGGTTGTGGCCTACGGATTTTATCTCACACCATATTTGGGCCTCTGATAATAGCTATTTAGATTATATGTAAACATATGGAGATATGGAAAAGTTCTTAGTTGTAGATTATTTATTGGTCATAGCATGGTAGAAGTGGATCATAGGACTGAGCTATGTCCTCTAATGCTATTTGGAGATAGTATTTTGGTATTTTTGGTTATTTGTTTACACATGTATAAATGTGTACATTATTCCATGTTTTTCTATTATTTATTTATTAGAGGAATGGAATACCATCATTTTGTATATGGCACAAGATATTTATTTTTATGGCTTGATTCTTATTATCATCTGAACGTTGTAATTCTACCATTCTCATTGCCAGTAATTATTATGATTTAGTTATTCCACTATCCTTTTATTAGAACATCGTGTGACTCTAATTATGTGGGTATAGTCTCCAAACTATACCACCTTGGACCCTCCCTGATAGTGAATTTACTCTTCAATACTAAGAGTCGCACTTGAGTTTTTGTGGCCCACCAGCTTGGGGCACCTTTTAGTGGCTCCTGGGTTTGGATGTTAAAAATTAGAATCTGAGATTTTTTTTATTATTCCATAATATTTTGGGATGGTAGAAAAGAGACTAGTCTGTGTTATAATTTTTTAATTATCTTCTTCTCCATATTATATTACCCATGTACATGGAAAAATTCAAATTATCTTGGATGGGATATAATGTTCTAGTTTATGTATGTACAACTGATTTGATTCCACTATTGGGTGACTCACATGATATGTGAAGTTATTATCATAATGATTTTGGATAAATGTTTTCCTTTTCCCAATATGGTAAGTGAGAATTGAACTTTCATCATTTTAGGAACATTATAAGATAAATATGTCATGAATTATTCCATGCCATGTAGGTCACATTTCTTGACTTGATGATACTTGTTGTATGTTCTTTAAATAATGTATTTTTTATGAAACTAACATTTAAATAGGAAAAATGAAATTAGATAATAGGTTATTAATGTGTTTTCATTGACATAAACTATGTTTTCCCATATATTTTGAAGATGGAACCTTAACCAAAAAATTATTACATTTTTGTGTTACGTAACCGAGGTTACATAGACTAAAACGTTAGTTGATTTGCAATACATTAATATCATTTGTTATCCAAAGAGTGTGTGTATCTACATAGATTTACATTGATGATTAGTTTATTCAAGTAATCTTGCATTACCTATTACATTATTATAATGAATGTAAAGGTATTATATAGATAAATGAACTACTAATTGTAATTTATAAGGAATTTTCTTATATAAATGGAGAATGGTACTTTATATAATTAGTTTGTCATGTAAATTAAATAATTGATTAATCTTAATTTATAATATAGTCTCTCTTACATGGGGCTACCAATTGTAACCTCAAGGTTGTATTCCTCTATAACTTGGAATTAATAGTCCATATATCAGGACCCTTATAGTGAAAAATGATCTTGAACCTGACCTGGCCTTAGTATTGGGTAATAGGTAGTATCTCTCATGTTCATTATGATAATTTCTGTCACCCAGAACTAGCATTAGGAGCAGGAGGAGGGTTTTGGTTCTTGTATAAGAAGCCTTATTTTTTATTCAATAATGTATTCCGTATGAGTTTTACATTCCTTTATACTTGGGGGAGATTGTTGAGTCAATAAGGTTTCCTTATGACTTTACCATTCCTTATTGTTTGGAAATACTCGAACACCTTATCTTATGGAAAATTTCATTCTACCCTATGCTTTCCATTCATAAGGAAAATTTCCATTCCTTAAGAAAATTTATAATTACCATGTTTATCATTGGGCATTATCTTGTCTAAATCTAAAATTCAAATTCATATCTAAATCCTTGAAATCATGTAATACTTAGATAAATAAGCATTCTGTTTTTGGACTCCAAATTCAGACAATGAATTCTCTAAATTCATACTACTAACTCTTCTGAGTTCTGACTCAAACCTCTACAAATTCAGACTCCAGAATCGTCTGAGATCTAACTCCGAATTTTCTGAATTTAGACTCTGAACTCTTCAGAGTTCTGACTTCGAGTTATTTGAATTCAGACTCTGAACACTTTTGAGTTCCGACTCCAAGTTCTCTGAATTCAGACTCTGAACTCTTTGGAGTTCTGACTCCAAGTTCTCTGAATTCATACTCTGAACTCTTCCATGTTTTGACTCCGAATTGTTATGAACTCTGACTCCAAACATTGTAATATCAAGTCCCGAATTCTTTTGAAACCAGACTACGAATTTCCATGAAATTCAGACTCCGTAATTCTATAGAGTTCTGGTTTTGAATTCCATAAAAAACAAAATCCGAGTATCCTTGTATTATAGACACCAAATGTATCTTTTGTTAGACTCCGAACATTTATTTTCTTACGAACTGAATAACTAATTTTATTTACTTAACCATATTTTGGATTACACATGTTTTTGTTAACAAAACAATGTCGTACATTCGATTACTCACTAACCATTGTTTGAGTTACACGTGTACAGCTCCCCCCGAAATTCTAGGAAAAATATAACCATTGGAGGAGGGTGCTGGCCGTTAAAGTCGTGCTTATAAATAGGAGATCATTTGAATTAGCTCAGAACTTTTAACAACTTTTGAAGAATAGAACTTTGATAACATGGCTTATATACTGTTGAAGTGATTTCTAGAGAGACAGAGGCTCTTATAAACTCTCAGGCTTCATGCAACAAGTTTGAACGGCTTGTTCAAACTTTTCTTCATGCAGATTTTCTTTGTGGAGAGGTGTGATTTCCATGAAATCAGATATTTCAGGTTGTAAAGTCATAGGTGTCTATTTCCTTAAAAATAGAGGGCTTGGGGGGGATATCAAGATAGATACCAATCATCATATTGAGGTCTTACTTTGGTTTGGGTATGATAGACTTTCTTGAAAGTATAAATCAAGGGACCTTTATATAGGGTTGTTGGATTCCCTTCTCTTTGGATTAAAAGAGTAAGTACTTGATTCATTTAGTGTTGTTTGTTTATTTTCCACTGTAATTTTGGTTGTTGAGGAATGTATAATTTTCTTATACATCCTTAGACTTGTACTCTGATTATATAGGATTCTATATGCTTTAAGATAGAATCTTATTTATTGCAAACTTTTATTAAGTATCATTTCTGGATTCACTTTTCTGGTATCAGGAAAGTTAGTAGAAATTAGTGGTGTTGTGAATTTTGTTTATGCAAAATTTCCTTAAGGATTTTTAAAGTAAAAAATTCACCCCCTCTTATATATTGAGTATATTCACCATAGTTTGATATTATAATCAGTATCAGATCTATCATACTATCGATCCTCACAATTGGTATTAGAGGAGGTTACATTATACCCTGATATAATCTAACAATTGGCTTTAGAACTTTGGTTCAATCTGAATTAATCTCAGGCTTAGATTCAGAAGAGAATTTTTCTTCGTCACTTTCTCAGAATCATTTTTCCAGATCCATAAAGATCAAATTCATTTTTTCTTACAGATACAATAGTTCTATTTTCCTTACATAGGATATTTTCTCTAGTTTACAAAATCTTATTACTAACAATTTTGTGTGGAAATATTTTCATTAAGATGGAAGGTTTAAATACTGGTTCTATCGACAATCTAAATCCTACCAGACCTCTTATTTTTTATGTAAATGATTATGATTACTAGAGAGATAGGATGAAGACTTTCGTTATTAACTCTGGATTTGATAACTATCTAATGCTGACAGGAGACTATAAAATTCCTGATAAATAATTGAGAACCTTTATTAATCAGAAGAAATTAGAATATCAAGAAAACTTCAGAGTCAGAAATACATTGCTATGTTCCATGACTAGGAACATATATAGTCAAATATATTCATGTGAAGCTGCAAAAATTGTCTGGAAGAAACTTAAAGTTACACATTTTTGTACTTCTAAATTCATATAGACAAGAAGAGATATGTTGAGATGATGAGGAACTTGTAGATAAAATCATAGACATCGTGCCAATTGAGTGGGAGTCCAAGAGGACAGCAATTGATGAGAACAGAAAAGTTACCCAAATTTCCTTAGATGAGTTGTTCGAAAATCTTCTTCAACATGAGACTAGAATGATGATAAAAGCTGATAATGTTAAAAAATACTAATGGGAATGGAGGAGTTTCTTTTACAACTACTTCTAAACATATGAAAGCCAATACTCCAGAAAGAGTAACTAGATCAATGAAAAAGAATGTTATTATTTTGTCAGAATCTAGTGATACTAAAAAGTACGAGAATGAATTAGCTAATATTTCGTGGAGAATGAACAAGATAGTAGCTCAAAATAACTATCAGAATAAGTACAAGAAGAGAGTATACAAAGATAAGAAATATGGGAATGTTATTTGTTATGAATGTAGAAGAATAGGTCATATCAGACCTGATTTCCCTTTATTAAAAAAGAAGGAAAAGAAGGAAAGGAATTCAAAAATAAAAAAGAAGAAGTTCTATCCTTTGAAGAATAAGAAAAGACTTAAAGCAAACGATAAATGGAGTGCTAGCTGTGGAGATTCTTCAAGAAGTGAGTCTTCTAAATATAAATCATCATCACAGAAAAATATGGGATTCATTACTACTACTTCTTTCACAAACACATGTCTTATGGCCAAGGTACGCTCTACCGAGGCACTAACAAATTTAACTCTAGATAAGAATTACTATTCTGAATATATTACTTCTAATGAAGATACATAATCTTTATATAATGAAGAAATAACTTCTTATGAATAATTATCTAGATTTTAAAAGTTGTTAGAAGAAAAAACTGAACGATTTCTATGAAATTAGACATGGAAAATACTAAGGATGAAATTCTTACAAAAGAGATTTCAGACCACTCTAGAGATCTTGAAGATAAGGATGAGCTTTTAGGAAAACTTTCTAAAGACCTTAAGGGAGTAAACTCTGAGAAGGAAAAAAATTCTAAAGATCTTAAGAATTCTATTTTAAAAATAAATGTTTTTGAGGAAAAATACAACTCTAAGGAAATAATTCCAGAGGATAGCAACCTAGTCATCAGACTAAAATCTGAAATATATTCCCTTAGGAAACTTCTTACAAACATTACCTCTGGTAAGGAAAATTCTGACAAGATTTATTCTCAAATCAAACCTCAAGAAAATACTACTGGAATAGGTTATAATAACCGAAAACCTTTTTTAAAAAACAACTATTTTATTCCATCCAGAGCCCCTTTTTGTACTAAATTTCAAAGTAGTGGGCATTGGAAGAAAAATTTCTCTTTGAATAATGTTCAATATCTTGGGTTTCATAAATCTTATTTTTCTAATCAAATATGAATCCCCAAAATTTTGTTGTCTAACAATTCCAGATCCAAGAAATCTTAGATTCCAAAAGTCTAACTTTCTTAATTTAGGAAAATAAAGAAGGTACTAACAGTAATACTTGGTACATGGATAGTGGATGTTCCCGGCATATGACTGGTAATAAATACTAGATTGAAAATATTATCGAGATGAAAGGAGGAAACGTAACATTCGGATATAATGCTAAGGGATAGATTATTGGAATATGTAACATTGTTTTTCTTGGAAAACATTGATTTAAAATGTTTTATTTGTTAATGGTCTTAAGCACAACATCATTAGCATAAGAATACTAAGGGATAAGGGTTACCTTGTGAATTTTAGGAATGAAAATTTCTTAGTACACAATTCCAAGGAAGAGTTTATTCTTTCTACCAATATGCAAGAGAATATTTATACACTAGACTTATAAGTCCATAGGAACTAAGACTTACCTTGCCTTAGTGAAATGAAAGATCATTCTTGGTTGTGGAATAGAAGGCTAGGAAACTAAAACCTTAGGAACCTATGCAAACTTTCTATGAAAGGACTGGTTAAGGATCTATGAGAGATTATATTTTATTATTCAAAAGTTTGTGACCCTTTTCAATGTAGAAAGCAACATAAATAATGTTTTAAATCAATCGGTGAAGTCTCAACTAATTATGCATTACAGTTAGTGAATATGTATCTCTTTGGTCCTACACAAACTGGAAGCATTGGAGACAAGTATTACGTATTTTTATTAGTTGATGATTACACTAGATTTACGTGGGTCCATTTTCTAATAAATAAGTCTGAAGACATCTCATATTTTAAAAGTTTTAGAGCCCAAGTTAAAAAATGAGAAAAATATTCCATTGAAAACTATTCATAGTGATCATGGTGTAGAATTTCAAAATTTTGATTTTGAAACTTTTTGTAGTAGAAAAGGCATTAATCACAATTTATCAGCACTGAGAACTCCTCAATAGAATGGTGTTGTTGAAAGAAGAAATAGAATTCTTCAAGAGATAACTAGAACCATGTTGATTGAATATTATATAGCAAGACATTTTTGGGCTGAATCTGTAACTAATTCTTTTTATACTATAAATCGAGTTTTCATTAGACCTTTTCTAAATAAAACACCGTATGAGTTATGTAATTGTAGAAAACCTAGACTTTCCTACTTCAAGTTTTTGGCCGCATGGTATTCATTTTGAATACTAAGGATAATCTACACAAATTCGCACAAAAATATGATGAAGGAATTTTCTTAGGCTACCCCACAACCTCTACGGCTTATAGAGTTTTCAATAAAAACACCTGTACATTTGAAGAGACAGTACATGTCAAATTCGATGAAACTGATCCCATTGTTTTTTAACAACCTCAACCTACATCTTTGGATGTGTTATAGAAAACTAATTATCAACCTTTGATAAAAATCCTCTTCATAAAGAAAAATGTCCAAGAATTTGATTATGAAGAATTTACCCCTAAAGATTTCCTACCCTATGTTGATTAGAAGGTTTTACAAAACTCAAATCTGTTGTTTAAAAAGAATCATCCCAGTGATAGTATCATTCGTAATGTATATCATCCTGTAAAGACTAGAAGTTCCTTAAAAATGAATTAGAACATCTAGCATTCCATTCCCAATTAGAACCAAAAAGCACAGATGAATATTTAGGTGGTGGTGATTGGATAAAAGCTATGCAAGATAAAGTAAATGAAATTGAATGGAATAAAGTTTGGACCTTGGTTGAAAGACCTAAGGAAACATCTG
This sequence comes from Viscum album, assembly GCA_963277665.1. NCBI lineage: Eukaryota > Viridiplantae > Streptophyta > Magnoliopsida > Santalales > Viscaceae > Viscum > Viscum album. The sequence goes on along the minus strand of OY728161.1, from coordinate 1,992,483,585 downwards.
TTATTGGAGTAAAATTGGTCTTCAGAAATAAGTGTGATGAAAATGGAATCATAGTAAGAAATAAATCTAGATTGGTTGCTAAAATCTATAATCAACAAGAAGGAATATATTATGAAGAAACCTTTGTTCCAGTATCTGGACTTGAATCTATTCGAATTTTACTTTCCTTTCCAGCATTCTTCAACTTAAAACTTTTTCAAATGGATGTGAAATGTAATTTCCTTAATTTATTTGTACAAGAGGAAGTTTTTTTTGAACAAACTCTTGGTTTTGAAGATACAAAACATCCTGAACATGTTTATAAACTTACCAAAACATTTTATGGGCTTAAGAAAGCCCCTCGAGCTTGGTATGATAGACTTACAGGATTTTTGCTTCAAAATAATTACGTTAAGGGAAATGCAGATCCAACCCTTTTTGTGAAGAAAGATGAGAAAAATGTTTTGATTGTTCAAATTTATGTTGATAACATTATATTTGGTTCAACACAGCAGTCTTTAACTGGTTCCTTTGCGGATCTAATGAAATCTGATTTTGAAATGAGTATGATGGGTGAGTTAACATTTTTATGTGGTTTTCAAATTTCTCAAAAAACAGAAGAAATCTATATATCCCAACATAAGTATATTAAATATCTTCTTAGAAAGTATGGATATGACACCACTAAGAGTATTAGTACTCCACTCGGTACCTCAAATACACATTCTCTTGATGATGCTAGGAAACTAGTAGATCAAACATCTTTTAGATGTATGATAGGAAGCTTACTTTACATGACAACTAGTTGTCTAGACATAATGTTGTTAGTATGCATATGTGTAAGATATCAATCTAATCCTAAGGAATCTCATTTAACGGCAGTGAAAATAATTTTTCGCTACTTAAAGAGAACTATGGATTTAGGACTCTTTTATACTTCCGAAAATGATTTTATTTTGAAACGTTTTTCAGATGCTAACTTTGGTGGAAGTAGAATGGATTGAAAGAGTACATCCAAAACGTGTAATTTCTTAAAAGATTCATTAGATTCTTAGTCATTCAAGAAGAAACACTCTGTAGAACTTTCCACAGCTAAAGCTGAATATGTAGCAGCTGGAAGTTGTTGTGCCCAAGTGTTGTGGATGCAACACACACTCACTGTCTATGGTATGTGTTTTACCAAAAAAAAATTCTGTGTGATAATATTACTACCATTACTTTATGAAAAAACCATGCACATCACTCTCATGAAAAACACATAGATATTAGGAATCACATTCTTAGGGATCACACACATAAAGGAGATATCATTCTTCAATTTATCAGAACTCAAGATCAACTTGCTGATATATTCACAAAATCATTACCCTCCGATAGATTTGAATACATTAAACAGAAGTTAGGAATGATAACCATAAGGTAATCCTCTTTATTAACATCATTTTGAAATCAATCTCCTTATAGTAATAAATTCCTTTTCATAGGGGAGTACATTTGCCTGTTAGTTTTTCAAATTTTCAAAATAAAGTATTTCAAATTTCTGTAATGAAGTTTTTCAAATTTTTCTTAATGAAGTTTTTCAAATTTTCGTAATGAATTTTTTCAAATTTTCATAATCAATTTTTTCAAATTTTTATAATGAAGTTTTTCAAGTTTTTTAAATTTTATTAATGATGTATTTCATGTTTTTTATAATGAAGTTTTTCAAGTTAATATTTTCGTAAAAAACTTTTTCAAAAAAAATCGTTATTTCCTATAATGAAGTCTTCAAAATTTTCATAATAATGATTTTCGTAAAGAAAATTTTCATACTCAAAATTTTCGTAATGAATTTTTTTTTCTTAATCAAAATTTTCGAAATCTAAATTTTTCAAGAAGAATTTTTCCTCACTAAGAATAATCTTCCCGGCATTCCAAAGGTATGTTTTCTTTATTAATTTTTAATAGTCATCATTTACTTTTTGGTATTTTCTTTTATGTTTTAAATTTTTTGGATTCCAGTTTCCTTAAATTCTAATTTTTTTCCTCTAAATAAACCTCAAAATATCAGATCCTACCAAATTTCCTTTGTAGGTATCATTTCAACCGTCAGATCTAATCATAAGACTTCTCAACCATTAGATTTTCATTAGAAGATCAACTATCACTTCATACACTTATATAATGGACCGCTGAAGGGTTGTCCCACATCATATTTCAAGAAATTTTGTGCCGAATCTCTGACCCTATTTCAAAATCTCATTTCGAACCTCTCAAATATTGCTCAAATCCGAATGTCTGGTGAAGTTCTTTCTTAACAGATGTCAACTGTCAAGTCGATTTTAGAGTGGCAGAATTACAGAGAGAGGTTGGTGAATCCGATTTTTTTTTTAATTATAATTTCATTATATCCAAGAAAATCATGTTAAATGGATGTGAAAGCATTCACATATCAATTCCAGGAGCTCAAGATGTAGTATACCTGGATCTTCTTGTAGAATTTTATGAATATGTGAGATTTTTCAAAGAATAGGAGAGGAGTAAATTTTCTATCAAAATATATGGAAAACGTATTCCCTTTCATACACCATGGCTGCTAGCTTGGTGTGGTTTTCTTATGAAGGGGAAGCTGAATTCTACTCCCATAAATTACCAGATGTATAAGGATGTTTTTTCAAGGTAAAAGATATGGTGTGTCTTGGACTTACATATGTCAAATCTCTAAAAATTTCTCATTTTACTACAAATAATCGGATCATTGATTTATGCGTTCAAGGTTTCATCATTCTTAGAAAAGGTGATAGGGACACCTTGAAGAAGAGCAACATGTACATCTTAGATTTTCTTGCGATTCTGAGGAAGATAAATTCGATAAAGCATATTCTGATTACGATAGTGAATGTCGATAAAGGAAATCTAAAGTCTCGTATTATAATGTATCTGGCTATTATTTCTAAACTAATTTTTCGGTGCCTTAATTATTTCAAGATTCTTTGCAGTTCCAAGCCGAGGAATTGCAAAGTAATGTTAGTAAGTGATGATACTTTCAAAAGAATTAATATTGAATTATCTAAATATTCCGAAGAATTATATGAATTACCAGAGGAAGTGGGTGATGCTATTATGATGGAACAAGAAGTTCTTTATCCATTGAGAAACAGAGGAAAGAAGTGGAAATTGAAGGAAGAGAAAGAAGAAGAGAAAACCCCTAAAGCCAAGGAAGCTCAATCTGCACCTCCAAAACCCAAGAAGAAGAAAGTTTATCTGGATGAGGTTATTGCAATGTGGATGGAGGATAAGAAAAACCAGAAGGAAGGAGAGCCATAGTTTTACTTGGATCCTGATGAGGTCAAGGCTTTAAAAGAAAATACTACTGATGAGCTTGAAAAGAAATCTATAGAAAGGAAGCAAAAGATGAATATATCGGAAGATGAAATTGTTCAATCACTTAAAAGGGATACTGAGAAAGCATCCGAGAATATCCCTATATCTAAATCCATCTTGGTAGAACCATTACCTGAGACACCGAGGAAGAAATTTTTCACTCTGGAAAAAGTACAAGAAAAAATTGTTGATGAAAAAGAAGTTGTGAAAGATGTGCAAGAAGAAGAAAGCAGTGGTGACACAGAAGAGCTCATAAAGCAAGTTGAAGACTTTCATGAGAAGAAAAGTGCATCAGAGAAATTATAAATCTAGACTTCTCAATCAGGATCTTCAAAGCTTGCTACTCCGGGGTTAGATGAAAAAGAAGAAGATGAAGCGAAAAAACCCTCTGAGAAAGAAATTTATAATCATGATTTCATTCACCCTGAAGATGATGAGGTAGGAGTTGAAAAGGAGAAGATTGATGAAGATATAATTGTTCAACTATCTGACAGTGAGCATGATTCTTCATATGAGTAAGCTGTTCTGAGAACCGACAAGGAGAAACATGTTATTGTGGATACACCTACCAAATTTGTTTTAAAGAGGAAGAAATCTAGTGAATGTTTAAAAAAAACTTTCTGAATTAGAGAAAGACCCTTCACCTAGAAAAATTTCAAATTCAAAATCATCATCTCTTGGACATGATTTCTTTGTTCAATCATTGAAGAAACTAGTTGGCACCATTCCAATTTTCCCAAGCATAGACTCCAGATGCCAGATGCTCCAACATTCCTTAAAATAAAAATTGGATTCAGTGTCCATGGTGATTGACAAGTGTGTCAAGCTTGAGGCTGATCTCAAGAATTTCTTCATAAACTATGAATCTCGAAGGAGGTCCTGTATGAGAATGGTTGGTTGGTCAATGAAGACAGTTGAAGACTTGAGAGAACATGATGAGTCCCAAGATTATGTAAATGAGGCTTTTGATATTGAATATGGTAGGATCAAGGATCTTACAACCAATTTTTAACAAAAGCTAACTCTTGAGAAAAATACTCGGATTCAAGAAGTTAAGGATTTGAATGGAATGTTGTATTCTGTTTCCCAAAGATGGAAGTGGGAAAGGGATCTTCAGATTGAGATTTATGAAAATCTAGTTAAGCAAGATGAGTTTCTAAAGGCTCAGGCAGTGGCTCTGAAGGCTCAGGATGAAAAGATTAAAGCTTTAGGGAAGAAAGGAGTGGATCATGGTCAGATCTAATAGCAAGCAGAGGAAGATCACAAGAAACTAAAAAGGCTGAAGTCCATGGTGAAGAAATTGATACCCAAGGAGAAGGAAGGAAAATAGATCCAATCCTACCTTTTGTTGAATTCTTTCCTGGTACAAATTCTTCCTATCTTAATGAAATTTTTTGTTGTTCATTTTTTTGGATACTTTGTACTAATATTTCTGGCGCTATAATTTTTTTCCATTCTCTCAAATTCTTTTGGAAAATCACAAAGGGGGAGAAAGGAAAAATAATTCAATGTAAAGAAGAAATATCCCTAAGTAAGGGGGAGTTTTTATTATAGAGATTTTTGTATCAAAGTTAATGAAAATCCTCTTTTAGAAAATCTATAATATTATTCTTAGAGTTCCAAATCCAAAGGGGGAGTTAGTCGTATTCACCATTGTTCATGTGTAAAGGGAGATAAGTTTTATTTCAAAGTCTAGAAAAATATGTTCTAATTCCTTATATTCTTTTTCATAAGGATGTTTGTGCTTTCCAAAAAGGGGGAGATTGTTGAGTCAATAATGTTTTCCTTATAACTTTTCCATTCCTTCATAATTCGGGGAGATGGTTGAGTTAATAATGTATCATTATAACTTTACCATTCCTTCTTGTTTTAAAAATCATAAACAACTTATCTTACAGAAAATTTCATTCTACATTTTGTTTTACTTTCATAAGGAAAATTTTCCTTCCCCATGGAAATTTATCCTTACCACGTTTATCATTATTCATTTTCTTGTCTAAATGTAAAATTCAGTTTATATCTTAAACCTCAGAATCATGTAAGACTTAGATAAAGAATAATTTTGTTCTCAGACTCCGAATTCAGAATTCGAATTCTCTGAATTCAGACTCCGAACTCTTTTGAGTTCTGACTCCTAATTCTCTGAATCGAGACTCTGAACTCTTCTGAGTTCTGACTCTGAGTTCTCTGAATTCAGACTCTGAGCTCTTATGAGTTCTGACCCCGAGTTCTCTGAATTCAGACTCCGAACACATTTGAGTTTTGACTCCATGTTCTCTGAATTCAGACTTCGAACTCTTCTATGTTCTGACTTCGAGTTCTCTGAATTCAGACTCAAAACTCTTCAAAGTTTTGACTCTGAATTCTTATGAACTCTAACTCCTAACTTTGTAAGATCAGTTTCCGAATTCTTGTGAAACCAAACTCCAAATTTCCTTGAAATTCAGAATTCGAAATTCTATAGAGTTCAGGTTCCGAATTCCTTAGAAAATAGAATCCAAATATCCTTGTATTATAGAGATCGAATTTATTTTTGTTTAGACTCCAAACATTTCATTTCTTAAACTCCGAATAACTGATTTTGATTATGTAACCATATTTTTATATACACATGTTATTGTTAACAAAATAATGATATGAATTCGGTTAATCACTATCCATTTTTTGAGTTACACATGTACAGGTCCCTCTGATATTCAAGAAAAAATATGACCATTGGAGGATGGAGCTAACTGTTGAAGTCATGCCTATAAATAAGAGCTCAATTGAATAAGCTTATAACTTTTAACAACTTTTGAGGCACTAAACTTTGAAAACTTTTCTTTCATGCTTTTGAAGTGATTTCTAGATATATAGAGGCTCTTATAAAATCTCAGGCTTTGTGAAGAAAGTTTGAATGGCTTGTTAAAACTTTGCTTCGTGCATATTTGCTTTGTGTAGAGGTGTGATTTCTTTGAAATTAGAAACTTTGGGTTGTGAAATCAAAGGTGCTGATTTCATTACAAATCGATGGCTTTCGAGGATAGCAAGATAGATACCGATCTTCGGATTGAGGGCTTACCTGGGTTTCGATAAGACAGAATTTTTTGAAACTATAAATCAAGGGACCTTTATCCCTGGTTGTTGGATACCCTCCTCTTTGGGTTAAAAGATGCACTACTTTTTTTTAGTGTTGTATGTTTATTTTCCGATGTAATTTTGGTTGTTGGGGAAAGTATAATTTTATTATACTAACTTAGACTTGTACTCTGATTATATAGGATTCTATACGCATTAAGATAGAATCTTAGTTGTTGAAAACTCTTATTATGTTTCATTTCTGGATTCACTTTTCTGGAATCAAGCAAGTTATTAGAACTTAGAGGTGTTGTGAATTTTTTTATGCAAACTTTCCTTAAGGATTTTTAAATTATACAATTAACCCCCCCCCCCTTGTATATTGAGTATCTCCACCACAGTTTGATACTATATTTAGTATCATATTAATCATACTATCGATCCTCACACATATACCTATCAAATTTTTATTTTTTGTAATCTTACCATTATGAAAACATATTTTAGTAGTATTTTTTGGTATTTTTAGTACTATGCCACTTGGAATTCCTTGAGTCGTACTCTAGTAGGGTGGTGATGACCAAGCTCGAGAGGTGGTGTGTCCAAATCCACCAGTGTTACTTCTAGTAGTTCAAACTTTTCAATTCTTGTTATCCCTGATGTGGGTAATGATTCCCAGTTCTGAGGGAATTTTATACATATTATGAAGACTATACAAGGAGATTCACGACTTCCTCTTCAATGGAATAGTTGGTATGATATTTCTAGAAGTAGCATCCTCCCACATTTTCAGTGTTTGGAGGTCCCCAGGTGGCAGAGTCATGGGTGGAGGCCATATTGACTATCTTTGAGAACCTTCAGACACCTCCCAATAAAAGTGTGATGTCTGCTGCTTATATGCTTTGAGATTCAGCCAAGCAATGGTGGGATGTTATCAGCTAGGCGGATTGTCATCAGGGTATGTCCTGGGTTGGTTTTCAGATAGCCTTATGTGAATACTTTTTCCTTTAGACCTTGAGAGATGATCATGTCCGGGAGTTCATGAACCTTTAGTAGGGTTATATGTTCATTTTAGAATATTCAGGTTGTTTTATATTGCTTCAGTTCATTCCACCTATCTATACTACTAATGAACCAATGAAAGAGTCATTTTGAGGATGGGATGAGGAAACCTATTTGTTCTCAGGTGAATGGTTTTCGGTTGACTATCATGTCTGATATAAAAAAACAAAAACTTATTTCTGAATTTAATCTAAGGGAAGCTATAGTTCTAGATTAGAGTGGATCAGATTCGTGACCTAGTAGTGCAGTATCTGGTGGCTGGAATCATTTCTTTCAGACCTCTCAAGAGGGTAGTACCAGCGAGAGTGCACGTATTGGCAGTTTTATAGTCCTTCATCACTACGGGAAGTAGCGGTTCATGAAACTATGGTGTGAGAGGGCCCTAGTATATTGATGATCTTACAACATGATGCACTATAGGAAAAAGGGCCATTCGCGATGGGTTATTTGTGACTGTTTAGGGGCTCATCACAAATAACTCGTCGGGAGGGTTTGTTTGGGATGGGTCCATTGTCTCGTTGAAAATAATAAGTTTTTCGACGGGTAAGTAAGGACTCGTTGCTAAAGGTATGGTGAGAATGCGTGCCAAAACCTAGGGAGGGCATTCGCAACGGGTTCCATATTCCCGTCGTAAATTGTCAGCGGCAGTTTTTACCTTTTTGCGATGAAAAAAGTATCCCATCGCAAATAGTGTGTCGGTATGGACACATTTGCAACGGGATGCGTCATAAATAAATTTTTTTGACTGACACTAATTAATGCGGGCAATGGGTATTTGTGATGATAAGACTGTCGCAAATAATCTAACCTATATACACCCCCATCCATTTTTTCTCATTCTATGTATTTCTCGATTTCACTCTGTATCTGTTCTGAAAAATTTTCTTCTAAAATTTTTCATAGTTTAAACTTTTAAATCGGATCATAATCCACAGCTTTTATACTTCTAAAGCTTCAGTTTCAAGGTATTTATCTATTTTTTATTATTTAGTTAATTTATTATTTTTTATTATTTATAATTTTTGTTCGTTAGATGCAATTAAATTCAATTATAATTAAATGTTTGTTTTGCAGTATTTATTTTTTTATGAATAATTATGTCTAAGTGTTTATTATAAATAATTAGTTATAATTTGTTATAATTAGAATTAATTTGTAATAATTAGAAATATTTAGTATTAATTAGTAATAATTATCAATAATTTGGATTAATTAGTAATAAATATGATTAATTATATATAATTATGATTAATTAGTAACAATTCACAATAATTAGTAATAAATTGTTATAATTAGTAATTTTTTAAGAAATTTGAAATAAATTATAATAATTAGTAACAACTGTAATAATTGGTAATAATTAGTAATATTTAGCAATAAATGGTAATAAATGGTAATAATTCATAATAAATGGTTATAATTCGTAATAAATTGTAATAATTCATAATAAATGATAATAATTAGTAATAATTTTTAATAATTTATCATAATTAGTAATAATTAGTAATAATTAGTAATAAATTTTAATAATTAGTAATAAATTGTAATAATTAGTAATAAATTCAAATAATTAGTAAAAATTAGTAAAAATTCATAATAAATGCTAATATATAGTAATAAATGGTAAACAATTGTAATAAATTCTAATTAAATGAAATTAATTGAAAAAATTTGAAAAAATTAGTAATAATTTGAAATAATATGTTATAATTACTAATAAACTGTAGTAAATTGTAATAAGTAGTAATAAGTAGTAATAATTTGTATAAATTGTAATAATTGTTAATTAATTATAATAATTGGTAATAAATTTCAATAATTCATAATAATTTGTAATAATTAGAAAAATTAATTATAATTAAATATAATTTTTAATAATTTGAAAGAATTTGTAATAATTAGTAACAATTGTTAATAATTAGTAATAAATGTTAATAATTAATAATAAATTATAATAATTAGTAAAAATGGTAATATTTAGTAATAAATGGTAATAATTAATAGTAAATGGTAATAATTAGAAATAAATATTAATAATTATTAATAATTTGTAATAATTTGTAATTATTTGTAATAATTTGTAATAATTAGCAATAATTAGTGATAAATTGTTTTAATTAGTAATAAATAGTAATAATTAGTAATAAAATGTTATAATTAGTAATAATTAGTATTAATTAAAAATAATTAGATACAATATGTAATAAATGGTAGTAATTTGTAATAAATGGTATAAATTAGTAATATATTGTAAATAATTGAAATAATTTGTTATAATTTGCAATAATTAGTAAAAATTTGTAATAATTTGTAATAATTAGTAGTAAACTATAATATTTATTAATAAACTATAATAATTATAAATAAACTTTAATAATTAGTAATAGTTTGTAATAATTTGTAAAAATTTGTAATAATTCTTAATAATTCGTAATAATTCGTAATAATTAGTAATAACTGGTAATAATTAGTAATAAATGGTAATAATTAGTAAGAAATGGTAATAATTTGTAATAATTTGTAATAAATAGAAACAATTATCAATAATTCGGTTTAATAAGCAGTAATTAGGATTAATTTGAAATAATTAGGATTAATTAGTAATAATTATCAATAAATAGTAATAATTAGTAATAATTTGTAATAATGAGTAAAAATTTGTAATAATTAATAATAATTAGTAACAATTAGTAATAATTATGATTACTTAGTAATAATTTGGATTAATTATTAATAATTATGATTAATTACTAATAATTAGGATTAATTAATAATAATTATGATTACTTAATAATAATTTGGATTAACTAGAAATAAATATGATTAATTAGTAATAAATAGGATTAATCTGTAAGAATAAGGATTAATTAGTAATAATTAGGAATAACTAGTAATAATTAGGATTAATTAGAAATAATTAGGATTAATTAGTAATAATTAGTATAAATTAGAAATAATTACGATTAATTAGTAATAATTAGGAATAATTAGTAATAATTATGATTTATTTTTATTAAATAAGAATAATTAGTAATAATTAAGATTAATTTGTAATAATTAGGATTAATTATGATTAATTAGTAAAAATTAGTAAATAAAAGTAACAATTAGAAATAATTAGTAAGAATTAGGATAAATTAGTAATAATTAGTAACAATTAGTAACAATTATGATTGATTTTTAATAATTAGGAATAATTAGTAATAAATTGAAAAAAAATTAACTACATTGATAAATTGGAAAAATTTACAGTGGATTAACAACATTACATTTGATCAACACGTTAGCTCCTTCCAAATTTCTCCAACTAAAATCAGTATGAAAAATATGCTTGGACGTACATCGGTGCAGATTTTTCAAACCAATTTAATTTGGAGAAAGATGAAAGGAGGTGATTTGTTGGAAAAAAGAGGCTTTTTTCCAATGGCTCGTCTCATTGGAACTTCTTCGACTGAAATCACTATGAAAATAATGCTTCAATGTAAGGATATCAATTTTTATATGTAAGAGCATAGAGAGCATTGCGGTGAGGCCTCCCAGCTCTCCATCCTCGTATATACAGTAATGGATTTTTGTATGTTAGAGAAGACCTTTCATAGTGATTCGAGTCGTAGAAATTCTCCTAGAACATCGAGTAAAACAATTATCGCAAATGCGTTGGAAATTTTGATGTTGATAATTAACAATAATTAGAAAAAAATACCTGTAATTAATAATAATTAGTGATAATTTGTATAAATTTTTAAAAACGAGTGCAGATTAGTCTAAAAATTTTAAAATAGTATAATTAAATATAAAATAAAAGAAACTATTTTAAATTTCTAGAAAAGTGAATTTAATTATATTCTCTTTTTTGGATCGTGTTTATTTTATATCTAATTATACAAAATAACTAATTATTTCATATTTCCCTAAAAAATATAGAACAAGGAAGTCGAAAATATTTATTATTAGAGGAGAATGCTTGGATAAATCGGTACAAGAATCTAAATGGTTATGGTTTAAATCATTTAAATATTGAGGGTGTTCAATATTTCTTATCATTTGCATCATCAAACCCAAAATTTATTTTAGAAGGGACATTTAAGTGTCCTTATAAAAAAATGTGCTCTAAGGATGAATGAAACATTTGACAATGTTGGCGGTCATTTATTGAATTTTTTTCAACAAGATAATGTTTTTGGTATCAACATGGTGAATTCTTTTTGAGAGAAGATACTAATAATTTGGTTCTGAAACATGCACATTTTCAAAATTTAGTACAGGATATAGCACATCCATCTTTCTAACAAACCAAAACTCAAGATGATTTTGATTTGACTCTTTAGTTGTAACTATCTCATTTATATTATTTTCTGAGGTCTAATGAGGATTCCTTATATCCAAGTTGAAAGATAATAAAGTTTGAAGCAGTTTCTAAATTTATGGTTATTAAATCAGATAATGGAATGTCAAATATTTTTTTTTCAGATATTAAATTTGTTAAAAAAAATGATACCAGAAGGAAATGTGTTTCCTACAAATTTCTATGATAGAAAGAGGTAGGTTCATAATCTGGGTCTTGGTTATCAAAATAATCATTCATGTTAAAATGGATGCATCTTGTATTATGGTGAAAATGATTCATTGGATAGTTTTCATAAATGTGGACAATCAAGGTATAAAAAATCATAACCAGGGAATTCTAGATTTGTTCCTATAAAACAATTGAAATATTTCTCACCCACACCCATATTGTAGCATTTATTATTTTATCAAAACATTGCATCATTGATGTCATGGAACAAAACCAACATTTCAACTATTAAAATATTAAATCATCACTCTGATGGTGATTGATGGAAACATTTTGACCAGGTGTGTATGTGTTTTTCTTTAGAAGCTTGAAAGGTGTGATTGGGTATTTCTACTAATAGTTTCTATCCATTTGGTTCTTAAGTCGGTCAGTATTCATGTTGACCTATCTTTATAACTCTATATAATTTACCTCCATTGATGTTGATGAGGGATCCATATATCATTTTGACATTAATAATTCTAGGTCATCCCAAAAATTATATCGATGCTTATTTGAAACCATTAATTAATGGGTTGAATTCATTGTGGAGTAATGGTGTTAGGACATAGGATGTTGCTGAAAAATAGAACTTCCTATTGAAATCAACAATTATGTGGACAATTAGTGACTTCCCAATATATGGCATGGTATTTGGCTGGAGTACACATGGTCCAAAATCATGTCTGTACTATATGAGAGACAGTAAGGCATTTATGCTTGTCAATGTAAAAAAACATTTTTTATCGACTGTAGTCGCATATTTATTTCAATCTATCATCCTTTTCGAAGAAAAATATATCATTTCATAAAAGGGACATTTGAAAAATATGGGCCTCTAGCGATGATATCAGGTACAAATTTAAAATCAATTGTCTCTTCATTACCTCTCATCACATTTGGACCAACAATAAACCAACATAAAATTGATGGGTTTGGAAAAAGGCACAGTTAGATAAAGCGGAGCATTCTTTGGGATTTTCTATATTGGTCTGCTTTGTTAGTCTAATAAATTTTGGACGTGATTCATATTGAGGAGAACTATTTCGATAATTTATTTTATACAGTTTTTGATACACCATGTAATAATAATGATAATGTAAAGTCATGATTAGATCTTCCCCAAATTTGCAATTGAACGGAACTTGAACTATTTGAAAATGTCAAATCACATATGTTAATGAAGCCAAAATCAGCTTATACACTATCCAAAGAGATTCAATTATTTATTTTTCTGTGGATTGTAGATTGGGGACTTTAAGAGGGTTATGCTTCAAATTTTGGAAGATGTGTCAGATATGGTCCTATGACTGGATTGAAAAGTCATGATTTTCATGTTTTAATCGAAAGACTTCTTCCATTTGGATTAAGAGGTTGGTTAAATCCTATTATTTGGGATGCGCTGACAGACATATCATGTTTTTTTCAAGACATTTGCGCATTAACAACAGACTACGATGTTGTATAAAAACTACAAGAAGATGTTGTTTTAATTTAAAGTAAACAAGAAAATATCTTCCCACTTGGTTTGTTTGAATCAATGGAAAATTTGATGTTATATTTTCCACATGAAATAAAATGTGGAGGTCTGGTAATGTTATAATGGATATAACCATTTGAGCAATGCGTGCAGAAATTCAAATAAAAGAACTTAACATAGCATCAGTAGCAGGCTCAATTGCAGAATCTTATTTTGAAGAGGAAATTTAATTTTTCTTCTCTCATTATTTTCAATCTAAATATCCCTAAAAACACAACCTAGTGAGCTATAATAAGGGTAATGTTGATGATGAAATGAGAAACCAATTATCAGTTTTTTTTTCAGCCCAAACTTGTCTTCAGTGGAGTTCATAAAAGATGGATTTTAGATGATGAACACTATAGAGCTCATGCATATATTCCTCAAAACGATGAATAAATTACACCATTTGTACTGTGAGTTTTCATATCACTTATTCTGTAATTTTTTCTAATAATAAATTAATCTTATTTTATTTTTAGGTTATATGATAATCATTTCAAGAATAATAGTTTCCACAGATTAAGTATCTCATCTTGAAGAACATCATCAAAAAAATTCCTACTGGTTTCAAAAACAGGTAACATTAACTATTTTTCATTTCAAATAAAAAATAAATTTAATACTTGTTATAGTTATAATTATTTTATAACTTTTTAGTATCTCAAAATACTGATAAAATTGATAATTGATTGTCTATATTGAATAACCCCCATCTAAAATGAGTAAATCTTATAATGCATATGTGGTGAATGGTTTTTGATTTCATATGTGTCTATATGGGGAATCAAAAAAATAATGAATAGTGGTTTCTTCATGAGAGGATATCATCATATAAAAATAGAATTTTACTTTTATGGAATGCTAGAACAAATCATTGAACTATGTTATCTGGGACAACATTACATAATGATGTTTAAATGTTAATGTTTGGATACTGAGAGAGGCTTTTGTGTTCATCTGATTTATTTTTATTTTCCCATAAGGCACATAAAATTTATTATGAAAATTATTTTTCTACTTTATGGGAGTTGGGTGATTGGTGTTGCATAATAAAAATTAAATCTTGAGAGAATCAGTTTACATAATGTGAATGTGGTTCCACTGAAGTGCAAGGAATTAAAATTTATCAAGAGTCTGCTTGAAATCCATTGTTTACACGAAGAGACATGAATATCATTGATCACACCCCACAGTTAAGGTACGATGGTGATGATGATGTTAATGATGTTAAAACTGAATTTGAAATGATAAGAGATGATGAAACAGAAACTAATATGAAAATTGATGATGCTGATGAGGAAGATGAAAAATTTACATCGATAGTTATGAATATGATGATGAATATGGTCATTGACAAAGATAAATATTGGTTATAATAATTTATAATATATATATCTATAAATAATAGTGGTTTTCAACTATTTTCTAACAATAATCATTTCATGTTTCATATTGACATGGATCTGTATCATATGTTACAGGAGGCTGATCTACCTTTGGACGAGCAGGTGGTCGGATCTACAGACCCTCGGACTATTGGTAGTTCGGGGGGCACTTGGAGGGGGTGTGGTCATGCCCGACTGATGATTCCCGATCCTATCCCTGAGCGACGTCCACATTTTTGGTTTGATCCACACATGAAGAGGTGCGTTTACCTATGTATTTTAGTTAATTTTCATTAATTTAGTTATATTTTTCCTGTTTGATTAATTGTTTATTTTTTCACAAATTTAACAATAATGATGTTGGATAGAGGAACTCTATATTTCACAATTATGTTTTTGATGCATGAGTGTTATGGGATCATATTCCCATTGATTTTCATCAATTCATGTTCGGGCATTGGTTGGTATGTAAATAAATAATATATTTTTTAAATTAATTTAATTAATAACATGATATAATAATTTATTTGTAGGGTTTATGGTATCTAATTGACGAGAACATGTGTAAGTCTATCTAAAAGTCATGGAAGGGATTTAGGCATCCACATTGTATTCAATGTTTACACAATTTGAAAAGGAATGAAATAGAGAAAGTACGAGTGAAGAAGCTTCATGAAGTTATGTCCCATCCATCGACCTGATTATATTTCATCACATATTTGGGATGGATTATGTACACACTAGTAGATTATGTGGTTTCAGAGTAGATCAATAGTAGGTCTTTAGTATACATAAAGATCATATAGTAATTACATTTTTTTAAAATATTGTATATAACTTTAAATTTAAATGGTATATCTTATATTCATATAGGTAGCCACATAGCTCGATATTACGAAGTACGATATTTATAGGAGGATGTACATTGATCCAGCCACTGGAGATATTAGAGGTTCTCTCCAGCATCAAATTGTAGTAATTATATGTTTTTTTGAGTTTTTAATTTAACTAAAAATAATATTTTTACTATTTTAATTTCAAATTTCAATTGAAGGATTTATGTGAGGATGCGACGTCTCAGACACCTGTGGACAGTCAGGCCGAGACCGATGTTCAAACTAGTTCCACCTGATTTGATGAGGCAGTATGGATTTAGGTTACCTTGTATGCCTTTGTGAAAGGCCAAGTTAATGTTATTGATTCTCGATGGACCCCTAGGGGTTTTTATGGAACCTCTGTGATGTTGGCGTCCAGATCAAGAGGATCTCGCAATGAGTCATCATCATCTCATGCACAGTATGAGGAGAATCTGTGAGCTCAGAGTGAGCTCATAGAGACTATATATAGGGAGCATGACGAGATGCATCAGTGGCAGCAACATCAGTAGGAAGATTTCCTATGATTGGAGAAATAGTAGCAGGAGGAGATGCAGGATGAGATGCATCGATTATGGTAGTAGTAGGAGAAAGAGCAGATAGAGTACATGTGACGTCTGACTTGAAGTTTAGGGATTGAGTTCCTTCCACCATCTCCTCCAGCTCCTCCAGATGACCATCCCCCTTAATGATTTATTTTTTTTATAATGGAAAATTTGAAAGTATTTTTTTATATTAACTATTTAATTTTTTAAATATTGTTTTTTATATTGTCTCGAATATTTCAAATTTTTATTATATTTATTATTTTATTAATTAATATATTTTTATATTTATTTTAATACTCAGGTTTGTACTATCTTACTAATATTAATATTATTATTTCATTAAAATTAATATTAATATTAATAATTTTATTATTATATTGTTTATTTATTTTATAATTGATTTTATTTTATGAATATTAATATTATTATTTCATTTATATTAATATAATATTATGATTCTTAATTTGTAAAATATTTTATTATATTAATTTTTTTAAATTATATTATTATTTTAATAATATCGATATTAATTTATTTAATTTATTTTAAAAAAAATCATTTATTTGTGACAGACCCGTCGAAAAAAGGAGAAAACATGAAATTATTTACGATGGGAGGTTGGCCCGTCGCATTGACAATTCATAAAAATTCGGCAATTTCTTTTTGTGATGGTGCTATTACTCATCGCAAATATTAATTTTTTACGATGGACCATACCAAAAAGTAATATTTGTGATGCCATTTTCTGTCATAGGTCATTTGAATCGGGACCCCGTCACAAAAGACCATTTGCAATAGTATCCCGTCGCAAATGACCTGTCACAAAAATCATTTTTTTAGTTCTGATAGGACACATAAAACAGTTTTTTAAAATATTCCTTCTAGTTTCCAGTGAGAGAGGACTAAAACCAAATTCAGGTCCCATAGTAGGATCAGTAGCTCTTCATTATGAAGAGAGATGGAGTGATATCAGCCAATCAGGTCTAGCAGGTGGTCATGGCCAGGGGGTCTAGATTCCAATTGCACTACGTCAATAATGCTGACCTACTAAAGGTAGTCATGTCATATCTCAGTGCCACATAATGGGCTAGGTTTAAGTAGTGCAACATGTTCCAGGGCAGTAGAGTCCCATACATTTTACATTTTGAGGTATCGTTTTAGCAGAATCTACCTTGGTATTTGTTTTTTTTTTACAAAGGGTCACTGAATTATGTTATCTGTATGGCTATTGTGGAATGCCACACACTTTTGATTAAATATTTATATGGGTATATGACCTTGAAACTTTTTTGGGTATACATTATAAGAGAGAATGTCAATGTAGGGAGTTCCCTTTATGATAGGTAGTTATCATTTCTGGTGAAACTTAATCATCCTTGTGGTGTCTAGTTTCGATATTATTCTCAAGATAGACGAATTAGTTCCTTATTATTCTTATATAGATTTGTATCCCTGATGTGTGTCATTTACATCACTAGAGGGCAGTAATTATATTCTTAAGGCTGAGTGGGGTTTCCATTTAAGTAGAGATGTATCAGAGCCTCATGGGTTGAGTAGCGTGACAACCTAGATTTCTATCCTTTATATGGATGATCAAGGATTTCATTACGATGAATTACCTCATGTAGTAGATCATTTCAGGGATGTTTTCCCCATGAAAATTTTCATTTTCTTTCCTTGGATAGAGGATGAGTTCTCTAATAATCTGGTTCTAGGATCTAAATAGGTGTTGATTCCTCTTTACGAGATGGCCACTACTAAGTTTCATGATCTCAAGATATTGTTATAGAACATAGATGATAAGTTTTTTATATTTCCCTAGTACTTATCCCTAGGGTTCAACGGTCCTTTTTTCCAAGAAGGCTGATGGAACCCCCAAGCTTTATGTGGATTACCGAAAGCTGAATCAGCTTACAATGAATAATTGGTATCACTTTCTATTTTTAGATGACCACTTTTATCAGTTCAGAGGATCAAGAGTATTCTCAAAGATCTTTTTGAGGTCAGGATATCACCAGTTACATGTAATACCTTCAAAAATACCTCATATACCATTTTTAGTAGGTATTGTATTTACAACTATCTAGTTATATCATTTGGTCTCACAAATTCTTGGCCTATTTTCATGGGATTGATTAATTAGGTTTTCACCAATTTTTTGTTCCATTTCTGTAAGTATTCTTAGATGTAAATATTCCTATTTTTTCATTTGTTTCTATAGAATATTATATAGATTATTTTTAGATCCAGGAACTCAGACAACATATGATTCTGAGACCTTGTGTGCCAGGAATTAATTTTATAAATATTTAAATATATCATTATCACATATGTGAAATGTTTCTGAAAAAAGTGTAATAACTTCCTAATGGGTGATCGTATCAGAAATATGATGGCACTGTAGATTTTATAGTATGGGTTTTACCCTATGAGTGGCATAATCTATATCATCACTGGGTGTTGGCCTTGAGTGTGTTCAGGGTAAAATAATTAATTAAATTAAATTTTATTTATTTATTTATTAAATTGAAATCCTAAACCTAATGGTATCCTGTTTATATACATCTATGGAAAAAATTAGGGCTAGCTACATAACCCTGGAATTTGATAGCAGTTTTTGGGGGGAGATTTGCAGCTGGTCTTGGTGGACTACATCAGATCGAGACTGAATGGAGGATCATTGTTACATTAATGTTCTTGGATCTCACCAATGATGTAAATACAGAAACATTATTCATCATTGATCGATCAAATGTTCAGGTACGATATTTGATTTTTGATTTCCATTCAATTATTTATACCGCATTGAACTAGGATCAATTCCATGAACATGAATTATTCTCACATCGATGGCCGTTTAGTATTTGGTGTATATTTTTTTTCATTGATTTAAAATCCCTCATTATTCATCTAAATATATGTCAAAATATTTATGGTGAATTAACAAATGTTGAGTTTTATTCCTTACATCTTGTGGCTTACATATTTCTCCCATGTTTCTTCACACATTCATCAAGGTCGTTTTAATTAGCCCATGGTTCGATGATTACATGACATTTGATCATTGTGGGAGAATTATATGGTGGAAAAGATCAATACGATGGTTTTAGTTCATGATAAAGGGTGCGATCAAGGTGTGGTGAAAATGAAAGATGATCAATGGACATTTGGAACATGTTGGAAATTCTCATTCATCGTGTCTTAAACAGTGTAACTATGAGTAGAGTGTGTGAGCATTTCCTGAGTGGATACAAAGCGAGGAATCCTTATTTCAATTGAAAGTAAGGTCATAGGACCCAAGATCTATGTTTTTCTAGAGAGATAGGTGTAATAAAAAATTCAATGTATGACACGGAAGAGGAACAAGTGGGATATATAAATCCTAGGTTACACAACATATATTCTAGATTACATGAAATGTGGGACCCCCTATAGGGAGATATGGTTTCCACAAAGAGAAATATATCACATGTTGTGTGAATCGTGGTGGGAGGCTCATCATGAAACTCAAAGGTTACATGGCCATAGGTAGGAAAAAGTACATGGACATGTCCACAATACATGGATACGGTTTTGTGTACACATGCACGACCAGACGTCATAGGCAGAGTATCAAGTGATCTCTACACACCTTGTATGACTACTTACACACTCTTTATTTTGATATTAATATGTATTGTGAGGTATCACCACATTAAAATATTTGGGGTTGGATGAAAAAATTTTGTACCCTAGTACTTGTCATGTAACCCCTTTTAGGGTGTTTAGATCCCTTCATTTCATTAGTTTTGACTAGTATCAGTTGAGCATGTTGCCATGGTTCATCCTCTCAAGGTTACAGTACGAAATTACATCAATATCTTTGGATTATGATCCCCTCTAGAGGGTGAGTCTCAAATAGTGTTTTTAGTGTCCCTCCATGAGACCTAAATTTGATCCTCTGTCATTTTATACCTTAATTGGGTTTTTTTGGAATTGGTGTGATGAGATTATGCAGGGCATGGATCCTCCATCTATAATTCCATTTTAGTATGGTTTTCAAAAAAATTCGAGTATGATCCCTTGCATAGTAGGTTGATCCATATTGGGTATGTGGTGTATCCAATATTGTATTGGTTGAGAACCCATATCAGAGTATCAGGGTTTTCCGAGTCCAGTGATCTTTCTTAGGAAGGAAACAGTTTTCCGTGACTCTTAGATGAGAGTATTTTCTGATAGTGTGACTCGTAGGGTGGATTATCCTAGAACAAGCATTTATTTGAGTAGAATATTACTGCTAGAAGTTTTCTTTTGACTACCTGGATGTGCAATTTCCTTCTATAGTATATATTGGTTTTTGTTATGCATTGATTTTTATATTCGTATTATGAGTTTATTGTTCATGATGAATAATTTTTTCTATTCTAAGGGTGTCCTACTGGGTATTTTTATACTCACCTTATGTGGGATCTACCCACATGTGTCAATTCTTATAAAAATTATGGCCTATTTGGAGGTAACCTATGAAGATAGGGATCTGGTAGAGCATAGATTGACCTTGATAGACCAAATAATTTTTGTGTTCTTTCATTTTATATTATTCCTCATCTTTTAAGAAGGTTGGAATCTCTATAGTTTTTTGTTGGGATTGTATTTGGACCCCATTATTTTTTTAGTACTTTGATGTCATACTATGATTGTGTGATCATAGATGCCTACAATCATTGGTTTTATATATATTACATTTTATCATTTTATGGGTTTGGTGGTGTGTGTGTGTGTGCCAATGTAGACTAAGCTAAGGCCTCCATTGTGTGTGACATTCCAAAATAGTGTTGGTCTCCATCCCTTGGCCTATTAGAGGTGGGAATGGGGTAGTGATAGTATGGGTCCCATCTGAATGGGTCATGAAAAAGTGTTATCAAAGTAGTAAATTCCACCTTAGGATAGAAGTCTATAATACTGTTTTGGATAAATAGAGATATGTTTTCGGAGTTCATCTTTCCATCCATGGACTCTAGTGTTGGTCCAGTGAAAGATGTATCAATACACTAGGAATCTGATCACCTGTCATTCGACTCTGTATATGTAGACATTGGTTTAATGAAAACATCGGTACAATAATAATATAGGAATGTGTTTGGTTTTCCATTTCCTTTTTTAGTCATATCCCTAGATATACTCTTGGACCATGGTACATCATATTTATTTTAGAGAGCCTCCATGAAGACATCCATCCATTATTCCATTGTGTGTCATGACCTGACCCTAACTGGGGCTCGAGCCACAAATATAACAATCCTGCCTCTATTGGTCAGTGGGTGGAGATAAGAGGAAAAAGCGATATTCTAAATGGGATTCCATCTCTTAATTTACCTGTATGCACACACCCGACCATATTAATGCATAAGTTAAGAGGAACAATAACAAAAATATACAATAGCAAAAAAGTAAACCAATCTTACAAAACCTCTATGGTGTACAAGTGTACAATGTTAAAAAATGTAATGGAAAGGGGTGAAATACACACCCATCCAGAAATGTTTCTCAAACTGACCAAAATTCGAAAGTAAACTACTGAGAGATACCATCTTATAATCTCTAAAATACAACCATTGTATGCAGTCTATAGCACCATGTATCCCAAATCACCTCTGAAGTCACTACCAACATGTCTGTCATTTTTATGAGGCATGACACGTTCATTCAAATCCCATACAGTTATGATGAAATACATACCTGGTAAGATGCCACAAAATATGAAAGGGGTAGCACCAGGAGACACAATAGGAAAGTAAATATAGTGGATATAAAACAGAATGTAGCTCAACCTAAATAAAGAGAAAGAGTAACATCGCCTAAGCTTAAGGGTCTCAACATGGTGTGTATATGAACTAAACGTTGAGTATTTTTCCCCCATAGATGGAGAGTAACATCATTCAATCATGATAAAATAAATGGAAAAATCATGTGGTATATATTTTGTTTCTTTTCAACTCATGGTAGGAGAGTAACCAAATCCAAAAACATGGATATATATGTATATACTCATAAAAAATAATCCAAAATGAGAGACAAAGGGGGTCTCTATATCACATATCATCCTAAGAAGTGATTCTCCAATAGTTTAATATGTCCAATGATGATTCCCATCATGTCGCATGCCTTCCTAGTAGAAAACATATAATTCAATCCATGCCTCATCACTATGTCATAGAGTCGAGGGGCCACAATATCTAGGTAGAGGACACATGACCAGGTACAATGAGATCGTTCCAATTAGTGAATAGATATAGAATCCATACCATGTTCCAATGGTAGGTTTCTACTCTAATAGTCGATAGAGGACCCATTCCTTAACTAACAGGAGGTTTCCACTCTGATGGTATAAGTGCCATCCTCACCCTAGCTGGAGAGTTCAACTCTAGAAGTTGATAGAAGACCCAAACCCTATCCAAAAGGATGGTTTCACTCTAATAGTAGAGGACCCTTTCCTAAACCAGCATGAGGGTTCCAATTTAGGATCCTTTAGAGTTCCCATGCTCAACCCTGCTGGTGGGTTCCACTCAGAATACCTAAGGTGATCCTGTGTGATCTCTGCCATCGTCAAGCATCGCCTAAACAGGATCCATACCCAAAACATTTCACATCATATCAAAAAATACACAACTGATAGAACCATAAATTTATATGAATAAAAACACTTAGGATAGTATAATCGTAATCCAAAATCTAAGTCCAATGGAGGGGCATACGAGAGATTGAATTTTACTCGGTAGAAACCAAGGGGTACACAACATGTGAAGGGACCCACATTGTGTGTGGTTCCATTCCATCACCTGATCATTTCCCTGGGGGTACATGGTTATCAAAAATTGTAGGGTTTCACAACATTTTTGGGATCTACAAAGATTTTCCATGCCTAATGGGGTCTTACCTGTGTGCTTCGTCATGTCTGTATATCTAGGATGTGTTTGTGTACTTTTCTATGTGTCTGTGTACTTCGGCACAGAGTGTTTCTAGCCATGATTGTTCTTGTGTACTCTTGGCGTACACTCCATGTTTTCCATAATGAGATCACATGGATTTAGGGGATCCCACATGACATCTGATACTTATAAATCATTGAATCCCTAGTCACTGTAGTCAGGGCCCAACACTCCATGTGTTCTTTGAAATACACTACATGTATTAAGGATTTTCCTAGAAATCCATATCCACTATTTGTTATTTGAATATATACATTAAACCATATATATTTTTCTTCCACATCATAAAAAATCAATGGATCTAGTCCTAATTTTTCATTTTTTACCATTTGGTGGTCAGAAATTAGTATTTTTTGGTCTTCAGAGGTTCATCGAACGTCCCACACGCCTCTGCTCCCTCTGTCATCAACGGTTTTATCTATTATTGTCAAAAATATCACCTACAAACTATAATCTATCTGTAAACACCCTTAATATTTTGATCCATCCCACACATGAAAATTCTTTATGATTTTAGTGGTTTGATCGGGATCGGCCCCACCTGGTAATGTCGAACCAGGATTGTGGGGTCCAAACGGTGACAAACGTGAAGAAATTGAGGGGGGAAAAGCATTAAAAAATGTTCATCAATATTTTCTAGGATTTTATGGCTAAATAAAATCAACAAGGATATAAAGGGTTATAAAACCAAATAATAATCAATTAAACTTGTACGTGGGTGCATGCAAAGGCCAAAATTGGTGAAAATCAAAGGAGGGATTGATCTACTCTATTGGTTTTATAAAAAAGGGTGTAATACAATGTTTTATGATTCCTACCTATATATTGGAACATTATTTTTTCAATAACGCACTCTCAGATGATTGAAGGAAGTCATTGTGTTCACTACATACTGATCTTCTCTAATCCAGAGTTTTGTGGTCATCCAATATGATCAGCCAACGGGAGGAGGAATGAGATGATGTCTATGGTCCCAAAATTATCAGGATATCCTAGGAAAATATTAAAAATGATATATCTAAAGGAAGTGAAAATTAGGTTATTCAATTAAATTGGATATTTATTTAATTCACTAAATGTAACTCCAATGGGTAAGATATCTGAACACCCCACACTAATATATTTTAGGTTTCACCTAGGGTAAACATCACATTATGGACTAAACCATGGTCTCATATTTCTGAAATAAGATTCTGTTTAAGAGTTAACTAATTTAATTTAAGAAACTAGTTTCACACAATATAAAATATATTTAAAATTTTTACAAAATTAATTTCTGGAACACCATGCATCAGAAGCACACGCCGACCTAGTTCCTGGATATAGAAATATATGTAGAAATATTTAAATGTCTTAAAAAGGGGAAAACATGTCTCTACATCATTCCATCCTTCAATATTTTTATCCCGTAAAATAAAAAATTAACAACTGGGGATACTAAGCCTGTATAGGGATCTCCCACTCTTAGGATCTCTCCTGTACTTTCTCATGATGCCACAACATGTGAACCAAGGGGATGGTCCATCCATGTAGGGACCTCTCATATCGATCCTCGGTCACCATTGGGTGATTTGAAAATGTTTCTACATCCTCGATGTTCAGATCAGTTTAGTGGATAATGTGTGTAGGGTCAAGAATGTATCTCCATAACTGCGATATTTGGAATATTTCATGAACATTCTCTAGATATGGAGGTAGGGAGAGGTGGTACGAAACCTCTCCAACCCTCTGTGTGATCTTAAATGGCCCGATGAATCTCGTTTATTGCGTGCCACCCTAGAAGAACTCCTCTAATCCTCATCATGAAGATATTGTTAAGAAAATGTGGTCTCCCTTCTCGAACTCCAATGTCTTATGATGCTGATCTATGTAATATTTCTTCCAACTCTAGGCCATCATCATCCACTCATAGATGACCTGGACCTTCTATATCATTTCATGTACCAACTCCAGACCCATGGGAGATTTATCTACAATATCCATCCAGCAAAAGGGTGGCCTAAAGGGTCTTCTATACATGACCTAAAAAGGTATCATGATGATGTTAAAGTGGTAGTTATAGTTTTACACAAACTCTACTAGTGTAAATTGATCATCCAATCTCTATATGACATCAAACATGCAATCCCTCATCATATAATACAATACGTGGATAGTGCGTTCAGTATTCCCATCCATATCAGGGTAAAAGGAAATAATTATCCTCATTAGGGTACCAAATTCCTCTTATAGGCTTCTCAAAAACCATGACGTTAACTATGTTTCATGATCAGATATAGTCCTCAAGGGAACCCAATGGAGGAAAACAATCTATAAAACATACAACTTCCCAAAAATCACCACCAAATTCTACTACCTAATAGCAAGGAATTGTGCCACCTTCGTTATTCATTCAAAAATCACCCAGACGGTGTCATATACCTTCACTATATATGAAATACCTATCATAAAATCTATGGATATGTCATCCTAGATACTCTCCATGAACTCAAGGGGATTCAATAAACCTGATGAAACATAATTACTGATTGGTGAGGCACTGAGAGATGAACTCATCCATGCTCAATCTCAGTATGGAAAACTAAAACTACCACTAAAGGTCTTTAAACTTATTCTGCATGCTGAAATGTACAATTAGTTGATATTTATGGAACTCTTGCATCACCTCATCCAACATTGTGACTAGAACCACTGTTTATCCCTTGATAAAGATAATGTGATTCCATCATTCATAATATCCATCAGGTGAGTCCAATATGGATATCTGGTAACAAAAGACCTCATATAAGAGGTATTACAGCTGGGACTCTCACAAACACTCGAGATGTGGAGGAGTAAACACCATCGACTAAGGAAAAGATTCACCATATTTCTCTACTAGGGTCAAAAACAAGGAATCCAACTTCTTAGAATCCCCCTCCACCAAGAGATCATGTGACATCATACTAAGGGAATATGATACTTATTTTACCTTTATTAGGGTATAGAATATCTGAAAATAATAGTCCTACATGAACGCCAATATGTTTTTTGTCTCAGGTTCATGTATCTCTATGTGAAGATGTACTAGAGACTCTCATGGTTTGAGTATACCACAAAGAGCTCCCCCAGAAGGTAGTGCCTCCACATCCTCAGAGTAAATACTAGAACATAAATATATAGGTCACGGTTTATGTATTTTTTCCCATGGGGTATCAATATCCTCAACCTGTATGCAATAATTATCTACCACTGCATCCACATGTAGTTGATCCCAGCTCCAAAGTCATTACAATACACAACAGACTCCACACCCTCCTCTAATTGTCTCATCACAGGTCCCCTCATCATTCTCATCCTCAACTCCTCAAAGGACATCTAGCACAAATTAGTCCATGTAAACAACTTCTCTTTCCTCTTCAGGGTGGTAAAAGTGGAAACAATCCTAGAGAAGTCCTCCATAACCCTCTTGTAGTACCCATCCAAGAAAAGAAAACTATACACCTCCAACCCACACTTGGGTGACTCCCATGAAAAAACTACATCGATCATCACTAGGTATATAGCTAAACCATGCTATAAAATTGAAAATCCTAGCAAGTGAACCTCATGTGTCTAGAACTGTAACATTCATATATTTCCATAAATATAGTTCTCTTGATGAAAATTTAGAACCATCCTCATGTGATCTTCATGCTCCTACTTTGATGCAGAATAGATGAGTATGTCATCAATGAGGATGACCAAAAACTAGTACATGCATGGATTGATGTTTTGGTTTATCAAATACATGAACAAAAATGGGTAATTCATCACACCAAATATAATCACAAGGAACTCATAGTTCTTGTAGGGACATTAGAATTATATTATTGAAATTTCATCCTTGTAAAAGCTGAAATGGTGGTAGCTAAATCATATATTGGTCTTAGAGAAAAATATCACACATCAAAATGGGTCAAATAGGTTGTAAATACTCAAAAGGGTTTCTTTTTATTTATCATTTCCTGGTTCATAAAATTATAGTCCACAAAATCCACAAAATTTTATCTATAATTTTCATGAACAACACTATACCTAGTGAGGGGAACCCACTAATCTTGAACAAACCCTTCTCTCGATGGTCCAACAAATGAAACTGCATCCTTCAAATCTTGGTTGGGTCCATCTGCCAGGTTTTAGAAGATATCAGAGTGGTACCATGATGCAATTTGAGGAAAAAATATACCTCTCACCTCAGATGTAGTCCCAAAACATCATCAGAGAAGAAATATATATAATCCTTTATAAATAAAAGAATACAATTGCCTGAAGATCCTGCTACACTAAGGGTTTTACTCAAAAACTGATAGGTGATGGGATGCAACATCTTACTCACAGAACATGCTCCTCCCACCATGACATATATCTCACCCATAAAGGTGAATATCATCATATCAGGTTGAATACATCTGACTAGTCTGCGATGAAAATAAATCTGTTCTCACACCATGAAAATCAAATTCATACCCATGATGACATAACAGGCTTCCATATGGACAAAAAAGGGTCCCACATGAACCTATTTCAACTAATAGATAGCTCTCATTGCTAGAAGATAAAATATAAAGAAGAATAATTCCATATAGGAACCTAAACACCAAGCTATTAGGCTAGAACCTCAAGTGGGAGCTCCTGATATCGCACTAGGAGTATGGAGATGAATAAATGACAAGAAAATGTGTTTTCTAATGCTGAAGAAAGAGTATAAAACACATATATTGTACCTATTATCATATCGTTCACTTTGAGGCCACTAGCCTCTAGATCTAGAAGTTGACTATAGCCTTGACCGTCAGCTGCCCGAGCCTGATGTGGGCCACCTGGTGATGGCGGTGGAAGGGTATAATAGAATCATCCACCACACATAGATCATCATCCTCATCCTCATCCTTTTACATCTATGCCTCCCTATGGGAATCCCTTCCATCTCCTGGGAGATCCTTGAACATGATTTTATCTCTTCCATTATAGTTCTTTAGTAATCCACATGTGTTCCTCAGCACGTCTAGTCAAACAGTTGTGTGTTATGTGACCTCACCCATCACAAGAAAAGCACTACACTCTCTGGGATTCCTTGATGGTCAGTGATGTACATGTACTACAAGGCCACACATATGAGTTTGGTCAAGATTAATATCATGTGTTTAGATCCTCTCAACTGACACCATCTAGCGGATGTAGAAGTCTCACCTCTATGACACCCACTACGAGCTCCAGCTATCTGGAATCACTCTGAAACAAATATATATTTCACTAGTTCCACTATAACACTCGACATAGGTTTGAATTCACATGGGAACCAAACTGGCATGGATCTCTCATGGAGTCCCTTCTCAAACTTATGTGCTCAGATGTATCCATATCAGATCATGACAAGGGAGTACCATGTAAGGTTAGTAAACCTCATTACATACTCATGCACTGTCAACCCTCCCTATTGAGGCTCTAGTATAACCTGAATCCAAATTGAATGAAAACATGAGGGGTATCACTCCTTAAAGAAAAAATGCTTGAATTTTGGCCATCATAGTTATGAATCATCATAAATTTTGGTAAAAAGACACATCTATTACCCAACAACTCCATAGAAATGGTTAGTTTCCATCACAACAACCTGATAGGTCGGGGTTCAAATAATACCGAATATAATGAGAACATACTCTATCCAACCCACTGATTCCTTGGGACATGGATTTCTACAAAACCTCAGTGGCCTATGATGCTATAACTCACAGAGTGTGCTGATCCATCTTGAATCCTCTTCCAGCTTAGCTTCATTGACCTACTTCTCAAAAGGTCTAAGTTTTTCTACATGCCCACCTAGAGAAAGAATCTCATGGGATGGACCATGAAATGAGGGCTCATCTCACATCATATCATCATCATGATCCAAAACTAGTATCTTGGAAGGTTTTCGTTGTAGAGGCATCCTAAAATTTAATCAAGATGTTCCATGGTCAGATGATCATATCTATATATAACAATAATGGGGAGCTTAATCAAGAAGGAAAGTCAAAGATTAAATACTATTGGATGCATGTACCATTGATACTAAAAACTAATCTCTCAGTATGATGATTTGATAAGATGGTGGTGAAGGTCTGGATGAATAGATACATTGGCCTCTCGTACCATCACTAGATTCCTTAGACCAAGATCCGAACCCATGACACTTTGTGACACTATTCCATTAACCCCAAACAAATCCTCATACAGGGAATACTCCAATCAACATCCCAAGGAATGAATATGACAACCCTGCTTTTTATTACAACTTAAACATGCTTTATTACATAAAACTTCACTTGATACAACAAAGAAGATCGAGAGGTTTAGTGTCTTTGGGGCTTAGGATCATTAAATAAAAACTTTAAACTTGAAATACAACATCCTTATTGAAAACTTCCTTTACATGACCACTACATTCCTTCGTACTTAGCATTGCATGGGATAACCTGAGGACATGCATAAGAAAAGGGTGAGCTATAAAGCCCAGTAAGGGAGTAAACAATGAATAACATGAGGAGTACAATACATGTTAGGCAATAGGCATATCAATAGATCATAAGAGAGACATGAACATAAAGGCATGATAAAGCATGATAATCATAACATGGAAATGTGGCAACAACACTTAACATTGAATTAGCATGAGCCAAGGCTCATTGCACATGGAGCATGAGTAAACCCTCATTGCACTTGAAGCACGAGTAAACCCTCGTTGCACTTGAATTAGCATGAGTCAACACTCATTGCACATGACTTATCATGATACTATACTTTACCCAATGCATTGGAGCGCTATCAGGGCGCACCCTTCTTAAACATTTCATTTCATGCATAAGTGTGCCACATGGATCATAAAACATGGATTCATAAAACATAATCATTTATTCCACGATAAAGGAATGTGGAATTCATACATGAAACTTTACAATCAATAAGTAAATGTGCACAAAGGTGAATACCCTTGATGGAGAAATGGGCATGGTATTCACTACACAATGATATTGGCTTAGAAAATCGGTGTGATTTCGGCAGTGTAACGGCGTGACATAAGAATTCATAAAAAAGGCTGATGAGAGAGAAAGGGGTTCCTCATCATATTTACATGTAATGGACAGTAAGAAGGTCATATAGATACATGTCCCAACAATTGAAAAGGAATTTAGATTCATGATACAAAAGTATTGCTTGAATATAAAAGAGGAGAAAAAGGTTCCTTTCGGAATTTCGGCATAGTAACGGGTGTACATGGGAGGCATTTAATGAGAGAGAAATGGGTCTCCCATCATTCAAACAATAAGAGGGAAGTATGGGAGAGGTGCGAAACCATACCCCAACATTCATAAATGAAATTAAAAGGGAAATACAACTTAAAGAAAATTGGAAAAAATGAGAAAGGAAGAAAAACCCTTACTTGGAAGTGTGCTTCCAAAGGCTAGAGAGAGGCTTGTGAGAGGCTTCTTGGGAGCTTGGGGCACCTTGAGAGGATTCTAGAGAGAGTAGGGCAGAGGTTGGACGAACTTCAAGGGCTTTGAGTGAGGAGGAAGTGGGAGCTTGGGTGGGTTTATATAGGAAAGGTGAGAGAATTCTTTATTATTTAGGTTTGGGACCCCTTATATTAAAATAATCCAAACCACAAACCATACCAGGGTATTTGCCCATGGTTTCTGGAAAAGGAGAGAGGAAAATAATATTTTATAAGGCCAAGGTCCGAACTTATTAAAAAATTAGGGTTGCTTATGTGGAGGTGAGTCACACTCCCATGGAAATTAATTTAAAAAGGCAAAGTGTTGAATAAGTCTTGAGGGCTCCATTAATGCTTTGAAAAGTGATTCAAACAAACCCAAAACCTCATTATTTTAATGATAAAACATATATTGGCCGAACCTAAGGATTATGGTATTTTATTACATCACCATTGGGTCATTATGATGTCATAAATCACATTATATATTTAAAAGGTATTTAATTTTTACCCAAAAATTGGACTGTCTCAGAAAATTATGAAAAATTCACCGTTGGATAATTTCGACGTCCTGATTCCAAAAATAATATTTATTTTATCTAAATAATTTTCTAAATATGTGAATTTGCACTTTTAAAATAAAAACCGACATTTATAAAAAATTCACAGGTTTTGACAGAAATGGCTTTCAAACCTTAATAAAAATTTTAATTGCATTCATAAAATTATAAGATCATTTATATTTAATAAAAATTAATTTAATATTAATAATAATATTTTATTAAAATAATATTTAATTCAAAAATCCTTTAATTTAATAAAATATAATTCTTAATTAAATAATAACTAAAAACATCATTTGTACTTTAAAAACTAATTACAATGCATCAAAAATGACTAGAAATTATATTCATTATTATATACAAAAAAATAATGTACATGAACATGGTGCTACTTATTTGTTACATAACCCCATAAAATAGCCGCATAAGACCTAAGGGTAAGGTGTGCGATGGTGACAGACTCTTGGGGTTGCTCGGATAACATCGCTCGAGTGGTGATCTCTATCAACTTCCATTTTTCCCGTAGACGATCACGTTCGAGCTTGACTTGATGAAGCTCAGCTTGGGCTTGGTCAAGGGCAAAGCCCAAAGACGCCACCTCCTTTCCGAGCTCCGACAAATGGGCTTCGTAAGGGGCAATTCTACTGGATGAGGCCATCGCTTCCTTTGTCTGAGTAGAAAATTTGTTCGTTAAAGCCTTATATTTAAACTACCCAGATGATCACTGTTCAACGGCTATAAAAGTAACGGTCAAAAATCTTAACGTAAAACTTAAAGAAGTTGACATCTTATAAAAACATAAAGAATCATTTAACTGGATCAAGAGGGATTTTCCATTAATGAAAATTTGGGTCGTTACAACATTCCCCCCTTAAGAAATTTCGCCCTCGAAATTTTCCTTTTCCCACTCTAAAACAAATGTGGGTAACTTAGCTTCATCATATCCTCTGACTCCCAAGTTGCTTCTTCAAACTTGTGGTTTCTCCACAACACCTTGACGAGGGGCATTGTCTTATTTCGTAGAACTTTTTCTCTACGATCTAAGATCTTCACTGGTTGCTCCTCATAAGAAAGATCGTCTTCTAATTGTACCACCTCGGAAGAGAGTACATGTGAAGGGTCTGGTATGTACTTCCTTAAGAGGGATACATGGAAGACATCATGCACCTTGGCCATAGTAGGTGGAAGTGCTAGTCGATAGGCCACAGCCCCAACACGATCAAGAATTTCGAATGGGCCGATGTACCTTGGACTTAACTTCCCTTTCTTTCCAAACCTCATGACCTTCTTCCACGGAGATATGCGTAAAAACACCATGTCTCCGACTTTAAACTCAAGGTCTCATCAACGATTATCTGCATAACTCTTCTGTCGACTTTGGGCTGCCTTGATATGCTGCTGAATGGTTTTCACCTTCTCCACCATTTCTTCGACCATTTCTGGTCCAAGCAGCTTACGTTCACCGACCTCATCCCAACATGCCGGTGTTCTACACCTTTTCCCATACAGGGCTTCATATGGTGCCATTTGGATGCTCGAGTGGAAACTATTATTATAAGATAACTCAACTAGAGGAAGATGTTGATCCCATCCTCCTTTAAAGTCCATTGAGCACGCTCTCAACATATCCTCAAGTGTTTGGATAGTCCGCTCGGATTGGCCATCAGTTTGAGGATGATAGGCCGTACTGAAGTTCAGTTCAGTATTCAGAGCATGTTGAAGAATCTTCCAAAACTTAGAGGTAAATCATGGATCTCGGTCAGACACAATAGATAGTGGTACTCCATGCAACCGTACCACTTCCCTGATATATATCCGTGCCAGTTGATCCAAAGAGAAGTCCTCTCGAATAGCAATGAAGTGTGCAGTCTTTGTAAGACGATCCACAATAACCCAGATTGCATTGTTGCTTTTGGATGTCCTTGGAAGTCCAGTGACGAAGTCCATGGTGATGTTCACCCATTTCCATTCTGGTATGGGCAATGGTTGCATCATCCCCTTAGACTTCTGCCTCTCTGCCTTCACTTGCTGACACACCAGGCACTTTGATGTATATTCAGCGATCTCCTTCTTCATATTATCCCACCAAAAGTTTTCTCGGAGATCTCGATACATCTTTGTGCTTCCTGGGTGAATAGAGAAATTTGAACTATGTGCATCATCCAAAAGTTCCTTCTTCAGCTCCGAACTTGATGGGACACATAGTCTTTTCCAAACCGCACAATTCCTTCTTCATTAACGTTAAACTCTGAGGATTTTCCCTTTTTGATAGCTTCCACTTTTTCTTGGATTCTCGCATCATCCCTTTGAGCATCCTTTAACCTTTCCAAAAGAGATGGTTGAGCAATCATTTGTGAAAGGATTGATGATGTTCCCTTCTTTATGATTCCCACGTCCATCTTCATCAAGTCTAAGAAGATTGGATCCTTCTCAATTCTCATCATTGATAGAATTGCTGGATCCTTTCTACTTAGGGCATCCGCCACCTTGTTCGCCTTCCCAGGGTGGTAATGTATTGAACAGTCATAATCCTTTATGAGCTCTATCCATCTTCTCTGGCGCATATTAAGCTCTTTCTGTGTGAATATATATTTAAGACTCTTGTGGTCAGTATATATCTCACATTTCTCCCCATAGAGATAATGCCGCCAGATTTTCAAGGCGAAGATCACCGCCGCCAACTCCAGATCATGCGTTGGATAGTTTCGCTCATGGATTTTCAACTGCCTTGAGGCATAGGATATCACTTTATCATTCTGCATCAGCACACATCCTAAGCCCTTCTTCGAAGCATCACTGAATACCACAAAAAGCTCCCCACTTGTGGGTAAAGTGAGCACAGGTGCAGTGATAAGCCTCCTTTTCAACTCCTTGAAGCTTTCTTCGCATTCATCACTCCAAGCAAACTTTACTCCCTTTCGAGTTAGCTTGGTAAGAGGGTTGGACAATCGTGAGAAGTTTCTCACAAATCGTCGATAATATCCAGCTAACCCCAAGAAGCTACGGATATCAGTTACCGATGTTGGCCTCGGCCATCCCTCAATTGCATCTGTTTTGGAGGGGTCCACAGATATCCCATTGCTTGTGATGATATGGCCCAAGAATGAGACCTCCTTCAACCAGAACTCACACTTGCTGTACTTGGCATAGAGCTTCTCCTTGCGCAAAGTCTCCAGTACAGTTCTTAAATGCTCCTCATGGTCCTCCTTGGTTTTGGAGTATATTAGAATATCATCTATAAAGACTACCACAAATTTATCTAGGTAATCTCTAAAGACTCTATTCATCAAGTCCATGAATATTGCTGGAGCATTGGTGAGTCCAAAAGGCATTACTATGAATTCATAGTGCCCGTACCTTGTACGAAAAGCAGTCTTGGGGATATCTTCCTTCTTCACCCTTACTTGATAATATCCCGACCGCAAGTCGACCTTGGAGAAGTATTGAGCTCCACGCAGCTGATCAAACAAGTCATCGATTCTTGGGAGAGGATACTTGTTCTTTATCGTGATTTTGTTAAGTTCACGATAATCGATGCAAAGCCGCATTGACCCATCCTTCTTCTTGACGAAGAGGACTGGTGCACCCCATGGTGATGCACTTGGGCGTATAAACCCTTTATCCAGATTCTCCTGTAGTTGTTTCTTCAGCTCTTCATGCTCAACAACAGCCATTCTATATGGAGTCTTGGATATTGGTAGCGCCCCAGGTATAAGTTCAATTGAGAACTCAACATCTCTTCTTGGAGGAAGACCAGGAAGTTCCTCGGGAAATACTTCAGCGAATTCCCTCACAATAGGCATTTCTTCAAGGGTGGTTTCTTCCTTGGACTCAATCATCTGAGCCAGATATGCGTGCTCATAAGGTAGTAATATCCATGCTTGAGATGATGGAGTTAAAGGAGATTCATCTTCCTCCTGACACTTGTAAAGAATCGGGGGTCGATTCTCCATATGGAGTGTGATTTCCCTCTCCCGACAATTTATGTTGGCTCTATATAAGGAAAGCCAATCCATGCCAAGAATTGCATCAAATTCCACCAAAGGGAGTATGACAAGGTTCGCCGGGAAATTCAATCCACAGATTATAACAGGGGAGGACTTATACTCATGGGATGCAATGATTGCCCCATTTGCCGTACTCACCGACATCTTTACTCCCATGATTTGTGGTGGTGCAGGGATTATTCTACTAAACTTTTGAGATATAAAAGAATGCGTAGAACCTGAATCAAAAAGTACGTTCGCTATTCTTGAATGAATAACTAGCGTACCTGTCACCACTTCGTTGTCGGGGTTCACTTCGGCAGAAGTGATGGCAAAAGCTCTTCCTTGCTGTCTTGGAGGTTGTTGATTGCCTCCGATAACCCTTGGATTAGGTCACTGATTCGCAAAATGACCCGGTTCTTTTCATTTGAAGCATTGAACAACGCGTTGAGGTTCGAACGGAGCGTTCCTCCCCTCCGTCGCAGCCGCAGGTCCTTCTTGCTGACAGTTAATAGCTAGGTGCCCTTCTCTTCCACACTTGAAGCATTTTCTTGTCCCCCTAAGGCAATTTCCAGGGTGCTTCTTTCCACACTTTTGGCAAGTGGGGTGCTGGAATTTCTTAGCGCCGTTGGATTTATCCATCGGACCACCAGCATTGAAGTCCACCTTCCTCTTCTTGTCCCCATGATACCCCTGTGATTCTACGATCTCCATTTCAACCTTGAGGGCACATCGGACAATTTCCTCATAGCTGTCGAAGTCACGGATCGCTAATGCTTTCCGCAAGCTAGGCTTCAGCCCACCAAAGAAGCGGTCAACCTTGCATTCGGGGGTAACGACAAAGCCGGAAGCGTATCGTGCAAGCCTTGTGAAGTTTTCCTCGTACGCTCCCACAGATTCCTCATCTTTCTGCTTGAGGGAAAGGAAGTCCCTTTCCATCTTAAGACGGAGGGTGCGTGGAAAATATTTATCGAAAAACATCTTCCGGAATACCTTCCATTCCAAAGCCTCGATCTCCTCCTCAGGCTTCGCATTTTTGATCAATGTCCACCATTGATCAGCTTCACCCTCCATACGATATGCCGCCAGGAGAACCTTCTCTTTTTCAGAGCATTGGAGGATGGAGAATATCTTCTCAATGGAGTTGATCCATTGTTCAGCGATCGTGGGATCAGATGATCCACTAAAAGTAGGAGGCCTTTGTCTCATGAAGCTTTCAATAGCGACTTGTTCTTTCTTAGGGGGGGTTGAACGTTCCTCTTGACCAGTGTTTCTATTCAAAACTTGAGTTAGCTGAGAGAGAAGCGTGACAAAGTTCGCGATTCCCGCTCCCATCGGATTGGGCATCTCATTAGTACAATCCTCACACTGATCTTCACAACGGTTGTTAGCCCGAGTTCTCCTATTACCGGCCATTGGCTGGAATAAAAGGAAAGTTAGGGGTAACACATAAAGGGTAATCCAAAGACAAAAGTTGATGACTTATAAATAAACTTTAATCTCTTCAACTCATGAGTCTATAGGATTCAATCCAGGCTTTTGATGATCTTCCGTCTAACATATATTCTTAGGGGCATTTTTCCCTTAATAAGGGTTCATACTAAGATTGTGAATTTATCAAAACATATCCCCCGGGAGTGTCGTAACCAAGAGTGCAGCAAGGCCCGTTGTCGTGCACCAGTTCCCGTTCGAGTCTAGCTCAAAGCGGTGTTTTCGGGTTTTACCCCTAGGATACATCTGTGCCAGAGCCGCCTCTACCTGCTCGTATCCAGACAGGGATGTATTTGTTTGATAAACCACTTACTTAGTATTTACCAAAACTTAGGGATGTTTTTATTATTCTTAGTCTTGTATCTAAGGCTTTACTAGGGTTTCCTAATCCCAAAAATAACTAAACCTATCCTCTGATACCAACTATGACAACCCTGCTTTTTATTACAACTTAAACATGCTTTATTACATAAAACTTCACTTGATACAACAAAGAAGATCGAGAGGTTTAGTGTCTTTGGGGCTTAGGATCATTACATAAAATCTTTAAACTTGAAATACAACATCCTTATTGAAAACTTCCTTTACATGACCACTACATTCCTTCGTACTTAGCATTGCATGGGATAACCTGAGGACATGCATAAGAAAAGGGTGAGCTATAAAGCCCAGTAAGGGAGTAAACAATGAATAACATGAGGAGTACAATACATGTTAGGCAATAGGCATATCAATAGAGCATAAGAGAGACATGAACATAAAGGCATGATAAATCATGATAATCATAACATGGAAATGTGGCAACAACACTTAACATTGAATTAGCATGAGCCAAGGCTCATTGCACATGGAGCATGAGTAAACCCTCATTGCACTTGAAGCACGAGTAAACCCTCGTTGCACTTGAATTAGCATGAGTCAACACTCATTGCACATGACGTATCATGATACTATACTTTACCCAATGCATTGGAGCGCTATCAGGGCGCACCCTTCTTAAACATTTCATTTCATGCATAAGTGTGCCACATGGATCATAAAACATGGATTCATAAAACATAATCATTTATTCCACGATAAAGGAATGTGGAATTCATACATGAAACTTTACAATCAATAAGTAAATGTGCACAAAGGTGAATACCCTTGATGGAGAAATGGGCATGGTATTCACTACACAATGATATTGGCTTAGAAAATCGGTGTGATTTCGGCAGCGTAACGGCGTGACATAAGAATTCATAAAAAAGGCTGATGAGAGAGAAAGGGGTTCCTCATCATATTTACATGTAATGGACAGTAATAAGGTCATATAGATACATGTCCCAACAATTGAAAAGGAATTTAGATTCATGATACAAAAGTATTGCTTGAATATAAAAGAGGAGAAAAAGGTTCCTTTCGGAATTTCGGCATAGTAACGGGTGTACATGGGAGGCATTTAATGAGAGAGAAATGGGTCTCCCATCATTCAAACAATAATAGGGCAGTATGGGAGAGGTGCGAAACCATACCCCAACATTCATAAATGAAATTAAAAGGGCAATACAACTTAAAGAAAATTGGCAAAAATGAGAAAGAAAAAAAACCCTTACTTGGAAGTGTGCTTCCAAAGGCTAGAGAGAGGCTTGTGAGAGGCTTCTTGGGAGCTTGGGGCACCTTGAGAGGATTCTAGAGAGAGTAGGGCAGAGGTTGGACGAACTTCAAGGGCTTTGAGTGAGGAGGAAGTGGGAGCTTGGGTGGGTTTATATAGGAAAGGTGACAGAATTCTTTATTATTTAGGTTTGGGACCCCTTATATTAAAATAATCCAAACCACAAACCATCCCATGGTATTTGACCATGGTTTCTGGAAAAGGAGAGAGGAAAATAATATTTTATAAGGCCAAGGTCCGAACTTATTAAAAAATTAGGGTTGCTTATGTGGAGGTGAGTCACACTCCCATGGAAATTAATTTAAAAAGGCAAAGTGTTGAATAAGTCTTGAGGGCTCCATTAATGCTTTGAAAAGTGATTCAAACAAACCCAAAACCTCATTATTTTAATGATAAAACATATATTGGCCGAACCTAAGGATTATGGTATTTTATTACATCACCATTGGGTCATTATGATGTCATAAATCACATTATATATTTAAAAGGTATTTAATTTTTACCCAAAAATTGGACTGTCTCAGAAAATTATGAAAAATTCACCGTTGGATAATTTCGACGTCCTGATTCCAAAAATAATATTTATTTTATCTAAATAATTTTCTAAATATGTGAATTTGAACTTTTAAAATAAAAACCGACATTTATAAAAAATTCACGGGTTTTGACAGAAATGGCTTTCAAACCTTAATAAAAATTTTAATTGCATTCATAAAATTATAATATCATTTATATTTAATAAAAATTAATTTAATATTAATAATAATATTTTATTAAAATATTATTTAATTCAAAAATCCTTTAATTTAATAAAATATAATTCTTAATTAAATAATAACTAAAAACATCATTTGTACTTTAAAAACTAATTACAATGCATCAAAAATGACTAGAAATTATATTCATTATTATATACAAAAAAATAATGTACATGAACATGGTGCTACTTATTTGTTACATAACCCCTTAAAATAGCCGCATAAGACCTAAGGGTAAGGTGTGCGATGGTGACAGACTCTTGGGGTTGCTCGGATAACATCGCTCGAGTGGTGATCTCTATCAACTTCCATTTTTCCCGTAGACGATCACGTTCGAGCTTGACTTGATGAAGCTCAGCTTGGGCTTGGTCAAGGGCAAAGCCCAAAGACGCCACCTCCTTTCCGAGCTCCGACAAATGGGCTTCGTAAGGGGCAATTCTACTGGATGAGGCCATCGCTTCCTTTGTCTGAGTAGAAAATTTGTTCGTTAAAGCCTTATATTTAAACTACCCAGATGATCACTGTTCAACGGCTATAAAAGTAACGGTCAAAAATCTTAACGTAAAACTTAAAGAAGTTGACATCTTATAAAAACATAAAGAATCATTTAACTGGATCAAGAGGGATTTTCCATTAATGAAAATTTGGGTCGTTACAATGAACTTCTCTAATACTAGTCTGTCATGACCAACCCTAATTAGGGATCAAGCTTTAACTACCCCAAACCCACCATAGGCTAGTGTTGGGGACAATAACCAAAAATTAAATCCTAAGTGGGAGTAAATTTCCTAATTTACCTGTAAGGACACACCCAACCATATCAATGAAGAAGTTTAGGGTAATAATAATAAAAAGATTTAACATCTAGAAAGTAAACTTAGCATGAAAACCCCCTATGGTGTACAATAGTACGAAAATGAAAACTGAAAATTAATATGGAAAAATACACACCCAACTATAAATGTTCTCCAATATGAAAAAAATGAAAAGTAAACTACTGAGAGATCCCAATTCTTGATCTCTAAACTACAACCGACATACCTAGTCCATATCCCCCAGTGTACCTAAACTCCTTTGAAGTCACCAGGGACCTGTTTATCACCTGCTTAAGACACACCACTTGTGCAAAAAACCCATGAAGGAGTGAGTATATACATACCCAGTAAGACACCCCAAAATAAAAAGGGGGGAGCAGTAAAAGACACAATTGTAAATGAAAGACTGTAGATAGAAAAATAATATAGCATAATCTAAAGAAACATAATGTGTAACATCATCCCGTTATAAGGGACTCAATATGGTGTGTAGATGAGCTACACAATGAGTATTTGCCACCCATAGTAGGAGTGTAACATCATCTAACCATGAGATTCTAAACACATAAATCATGTGTCATACCATACACCTATTCCAAACTCATACAAGGAGAGTAGAAAAATCCAACAACGTGGATAAAGATATATATATATATATATATAGGTGTTTGTGTGTGTGTGTGAGAGAGAGAGAAAGAGAGATCAAACAAAAAAATCCTTATATGAGAAATGGGATCTCCATCTCACAACTTAGCCTAAGAAAAAAGATTTCAACGGTTCCAAAAGTACAAAAAAGATGCATATCATCTTATTTTTATACCCATTTGAAACACATCCAATTCAATCCATGCATCATCACTATTCCACACATTTTTGGGGCCATAATATCGTGGTAGTGGACCCATTCCCTTGAATAATAGTAGGTTTACACTCACTAGATATATGGAGGACCCATAACCTATTCCAACAGGAGGGGTACACTCAAATATTAAATGGAGGACAGATGCCTTACCTAGCATGAGGGTTCCATAATAATGGTAGAGGACCTATTCCCAGCACAGCTGGTGGGTTTCACTCTAGAAGTCTATAGAGGACCCATAACTACTCTGGAAGGAGGGATAAACTCTAATAATAGAGGACTAATTCCTAGCCCATAAAGAGGGTTCCACGCTAGGAGTATATAAGGGACACATGCCCCACCTAGCTGGAGGGTTCCACTCTATGCATTGAGGACTAATACCCATTCCAGCTGGAGGGATCCACTCAGAATGACTCTAGTGATCTTTTGTGATCACTTCTATCTTTCAACATCTCCTAAACAAGTTTCATTCATGTACCATTCCACATTGTATCCCAAAATTCCCAAATTAGTTCACCATCACTTTCTATGATAAAAAAACTCAAGATATGCTACTTGTGGTCCAAAATCCAAGTCCAAATGATGATAATATGAGAGATTGATGTTT
This sequence comes from Viscum album, assembly GCA_963277665.1. Lineage (NCBI taxonomy): Eukaryota > Viridiplantae > Streptophyta > Magnoliopsida > Santalales > Viscaceae > Viscum > Viscum album. Next base: position 1,992,442,046 of record OY728161.1, on the reverse strand, counting down.
CGTTGAAAGACACTAAAGAGTAAATGACATGTGAGGACACCCACATTTCATGTGATCCCACTCCATCACCTGGTCATGTCCCTGGTGGTACACGTCTCCCTAAACATGTAGGGATACAATGTGTATAGTGGATATACATGGTGTGATCATCGCACTTGGGGTCGTTCCCATGTTCATGGTCTTTCCTGTTTATCCAAACAATTTTGGTGTTGTTTACCCTATCTTTATGTACTTTGTAACATGGAGTGCCTAGAAATGCCCATTGTTGTGTACACCTAGAGTACATATTCAGTCTTCCAACATGAAATCACAGGGTGTTTCAGGGTCCCACATGGCATGTGATACTTATAAATCATTGGAACCCTAGCTTCCACTGTCAGGGCCCAACAAGTCATTTGTTCTCTGAACTACACGATGTATAGTCATGATTCTTCCCAAAATATATATCCACTCTTTGGGATTAAAATATATATATATATCACCACATGTCTCACCTCCACACCATCTATAATCAATGTCTTTACTCCTTATTTATCATTTTTTTCCATTCTGGTGGCCAAAATAAATTTTATGTTGGTCTTTGGAGCTTCTTCGCACATCATACAAGCCTATGGTATTTATATCATTGAATGTTTGATATATTATTGTCAAAATGATCAATAAAATCCCATAATCTATTCATAAACAATCATGGTTTGTTGATTTTTCCCTCACATGTAGATTCTTTGTGATTTCGGGGGTCCGATCGGGCTCAGTACCACCTTGTAATGTCGAACTGGGACAGCGGGGTCCAACTGGTGATGAACACAATGCAATTATGGTGGAAAAGAATAAAAAAGTTCATAAATATTTTAAAAGATTTATTGTACAATGATTAATAATGGGGATATTCATGGTTATAAAACAAAATAATAATCAATTAATCTTGGACACGAGTGCATGCAAATTCCACAATTAGTAGAGGTCAAAGGAAAATATTGATTTGATCAATTTGTTTAATAAAAAAGGGTGTAATACACAATTTTAAAATTCAAACAAATCGATTGGATTTTTCATCATTAAATAACATTATCACCAATGATTGAAGGAATCTATTTCATTTGCTGAATCCCGATCTTCTCGGATCATAAGTTTCATCATCGCCTGATATGATTCACCAATGAAAAGAGGAAGGGAAGCTCTTGAAGGTCCTAGTTTTATGAGGCTAGCCGTGAGAAAATCCCCATAATGGTATATTTAGAGAAAATTAAAAAAAATTCATTCAGTTAAATTATTTAATTAATAATTTATTTATTTAACTGAATGTACTACCAACGGGTGAGATATCTGAATGCCCTAAGCCGAACTATTTTAGGACATGCCTATGGTAAAAATTTCATTCTTGACTCAACCATGGTCTCAACTGTCTAATATATGTTGGTATTTAATATTAATCTCATTTTATTTAAGTAATTATGAATTTGAAATATAAAATAAATTAATATTTTTATAAAATTAATTTCGGGCACATCTAACCTCAGAATCACACACCATCTTAGCGATTGGATCTGGAAATATATGTATAAATATTTAAAATTATTTCGTTGAAAAAATTGTTTCTCTATAATGTCATGATCGTTAGGATGATTTACCGAGTGAAGAGGATTGATTACAGGGTCTTGGATTAGAAATAGAACCTCTGAGTGGTTTACCAGCTATACCACCACCCACTGTGAAGTAGCTAGTGTGGTAAGTTATAGAAAAGGATTCACATGGGATGAGTTCACTGCATGAGTTACATTGGTAGTGAACTGCCATGTTTCGAGGTGATCCAGGACCATGGGTTTCTGCGAACTGGATAGAGGTAGTCGCATGAGTTTTTATCCTTGAGAGGATTCTTTCAGGTTATATAGTATTCCTCATATTGAGTCTTCTTTAAGTAATTTTTGTGTGATTGTGGAGTTTAGTGACTTAGTCTCTTGATGAGATAGCTCTCCCCTAGTAAAAATTTGAGTATCTCTTTTAGGGTGAGTTTTATCCAGTACATAGTGTTCTACGATGCATTAGGGACCATAATTGGTTGTGTTTTGAGGTTGAGGAAGATGTTTATTTCATATGGTTCACATAATTTGGGACTATATAATCAGAACTACATGACCATGGATCTTTAGTTAGCAATTGTAGTCTTCGCATTGAAGATGTGGAAGCGCTATTTGATGGGTGAGTGGATTATTATCTAATATGACCTCAAGAGTCCCAATTATATCTTCTCTCAGGATAATCTGAACTTGAGATAGAGTTAATGTTTAAAGTTTCTCTAGGATTATGAATTTGATATTTTCTATACTTTTGGGAAGGGAAATCTGTTGGTAGACATCCTCAGTAGGAGATGTTGTTCTTAGAGATTAGTCGAGGATTTGGAACATTTATCCTTGTTGTAGTTGTCCTTAGTGAAAAAGTATAGTCCTTCATAACTAAAATTGATGGTTGTTACCCAAAACATTTTACAACCTATTATGGAATCTTATCCTAAAGACACCGAATGTGAGACCTTACATACAAATATATTCACTTAATGTTCTGTTGTTGGTTATTCTGAATATTTGAAACATGTAATCCTTTTAAAATTGTGGGTGATGGTACTACTAATGTTGTGAGAGTATGTGATTTAAGAGTTTTATACATCCCCTTTGGCAGAACATGTAGGTGTGGTAAAGATGTTCCAGGACTTATGATGTCAGTTTTGTGGAAATGTATAAATATTTTTGTTGTAGAATCTATCACTCGATGCCTCACATATCAAAAAGTAATGTTTGAGCACCATGTTACAATGATTTTAGCACAACTACTTGAGGTTCTAGAGTGTATTTGGGATGGGATAAATAGGGAATTCATGACAGGTATAACATGTATGTCTAAGGGAAATGATTAAATCTGGGAGATCATAGACTAACTCACCAAGTCATCCCACTTCCTAGCCATGTGAGAGAAGAGTTTAGTAGAGAGATTGGGATTATTTTAGATACAATAGATAGTCTTTCTCCATGGAGTCCCCTTGATGTTTGTTTCATTCCTTAATGATCATTTCACATTGTGATTTTGTAGATGATTAATGGAGGGATTTGGGACTCAGTTTTTTTTGATAATGGTGTTCCACCCCTATATGGACAGCCAAACTGGATGAGCCATTAAGGTCTGGAAGGACGTGCCATGGTCTTGTATATTGGGTTTTGACTGTTGTTGGGAGGAATACATACCCTTGGTGGAGTTATCCTACAATAAAAGATTCCATTATATCATTGGTATAGAACCATTTGAGGCCTTGTATGGGTGACCCTACAAGCCACCAATTTGTTGGACTCATCCAGGTGATTCATTACTCCTAGGCCAAAAGTAATTATGAGATTTGAGAGAGAAATTGCATATCATCTAGGAGAAGATGAGGACTGCACATAGGTATTATAATTTCTATGTGAACTGAAAATGAAGACCTCTATAGTTTTAGGATGGAGACGATATGTTCTTAAGGGTCTCACATAGAAATGGGTTATAAATATTTGGTTAGGGATACATGTTACCTTTGAGATTCATCGGCTCTATCCAGATGCTGTGTAGAGTTTGTGAGGTGGAATACCTATTAGCTCAAGATCCACAGTTGGACTAGGTATAATACTTTTTTCATGTGTTTCAGCTAAGGAGGTATGTTCATTACCAGTTTCATATTATCAACTGTTCCAAGATAAACATAAAGGAAGGAGCTACCTTTACTGATTACTTGGTTGAGTTCATGTATCAGTAGGAGATAATCCTTTTTGGGTGATCTATTACCCTAGTGTGTCTCTGGTGGAAGAAAGGGAATCATCAGGAGAGCACTTGGGTGTGGGGGATCTAGATTCAAGCCCAGTACGCTTATCCTCTTGAGTTTTCCATTCAATTTTCAGGATGAGAATTACGAAGGTGGGATAATTTAAAGACTTTTATTTTTTGATGTATTACTTTATAATTTTATATGGATTATTTTAGGATCTAGGTGTTGAGATAGATAGAGATTCTAAGGCTCAGTGTTCCTGTAATTATTTTTTAAAATATATTAAATATATCAATATCACGAACATCAAGTTTTCCTGAAAGAATTGGAATAACTCTTGAATGTGACATAGATCAGAAATCTGAGGATTACATTGAGTTTAGAGTATGGGTTTTACCCTAGGTGTGACATCATCAATATCAGTATCAGGTTTGTCTTGAGGGAATTCAAGGGCAAATAATTAAATAAATTAAATTATATATATTTAATTATTAAATTGATAGCTTAAACCTAATTGTCTTCTATTTATATGCTACCACAACTAAATTTCAATGTTATCCTCATAGCCCTAAAATTTGAGAGCATTTATTGGAATGAGTGTGAGATGAGATCTTGGCGAACGACATCGGATCAAGACTGGATCAAGGACCATTGTGCCTTCAGAGTTCATGGATCATTCCAAAAATGGAACTGTTGAAACTTTATTTATCAGGGGTTTATTAAAACTCTAGTTAAGACATTTGATTTGTGCCTTCCATCTCATTATTTATCCCCTGTAGAATGCAGATCAATCCCACGAACAAGAATTGATTCATGTATCTACAATGATTTGTATACGGTGGATATTTTTGTTTATTGTTTTAAAATACGTTTTCATTAATCTAAATATACTTCGATGGATCAAGGATGAATTAACAAATTCCATGTATAATTCTTAATGTCTTGTAGTGTATATATTTCTCCCTTATTTCTTTGAATATTCATCGCAAGCATTTTCTTTAGTTCTTGGTTTGATGATTACTAGATTTTTGACCTGTGTACGATTTTCCGCTAGTGTAATGGATCATTTTTTTGGGTATGTTTTTCAATAGAGGGTTTGATCTATGTGTTATTATGAAAAAGGGAAATTAGAGGAGGATTGGAATGTATTGGTGGTTACTATCTATCCCAGCTTTGATGGTGAGGCTACATACGAAGTGTGTGACCATTTCATAAGTGGATTGAAATCTTAATGTCCTAGTATCTATTTAAGGTAATATCATCCATCCCTGTATCTATGTTTTCTGGTGAGTTATGACTTGTATGAAATATGGAGGATAACATGGAAGACGAACCAAAAGGATATGGATATCCTAGGTTACATGGTATGTAATCCATAATCACACTCCTTTTGGGACCCCCAACCCACTTTGTGACACCAAGGATTATATGGGGAGAAAAGTATCACATGCTTCGTGACCCTATCAAACACCATGTGACTCATGCTGTGTGGTACGATCTGTAACTCGTAGGTTACATGGGAACCAGAAGTCCAAAGTATATGACGTGGAAAGTGTACACATACATGGTCTGAAGTACATAGGAATAACAAGATGGTGATAGAAGAGTATTGGGATATCTCTACACACCATTTAAAACTACTTACACCCCATGTAATTATAAATTTATGTGTCATGTCATGAAAAACACACTAGTATATTTGGGGTTGGTTGGACATACTGTGTACCCATAGTACAAACCATGTAACCCACATTAGGGTGTTTGGAGGCCTTTATTTATTTATTTTCGACTATTGTTGGTTGATTGTGTTCCCTTGGTTCATCCCCTTAAGTGTAAAATGTTTAATTACTTCCACAAAGTTGGATTTTGATCCCCTCTAAGGGATGAGTCTCATACAGATATTTTGGTGCCCCTCTATGAGACTGAAGTGTGATCCTCTGTCATTATATGCCCTAGCTGGGGATTGCGGAATCGATATGACATCATTGAGTAGGGAGTTGATCCTTCATCTAGAATGTTGTTTTAGTAGGGTTTGTGGTATCATTGGATTATAATACTTTATATAGAGGGTTGATCTAGATTTGGTTTATGGTGTCCCCATGTGGTTCTAGGAATGATTATCTATCTGAGTATTGGCGTCTTCAAAGAGTCATGAGTTTTCATGGGATGGACCTCAAGATATTGTCCTGTTGGATTGGTGTCTTCATTTATATAATGTCTTATAGAGTGGACTCTCCAATAACGGGCATTGATTCATGAAAAATCTTATGGCTCGAATTTTGGTTGTGACGTTTTGGAGGATCAGTGTCCTTCCAGAGTATATCTAGTTTTTTATGCATTGATTGTTATATATTTTTTTATAATCTTAATATTATCAAAGCATCGTGTTTATTATTTTTGGGTTTTCCTACTGGGCATTGGTATACTCAATCCTGTATTGTATCTACCCACATGTGTCATGTATTATGAAAATGATGGACCATTTGATGGTGTCCTAGGCGGACATAGAGCTGGTTGATCATAGCTTCAACATGAGATACCAAGGTGTTTTTTGGGTAGTTCGATTTTATAGTATTTTTTTCCCTTGGAGTAGGTTGTACTCTCTGTAATTCTTGTTTGGAATTTTATTTGGCCCCCTTTATCACTTTCTATACTTTGTTGTAATACTATAATAGTGGGATCGTAGATATATACATGAATTGGACTCAGTTCTTTTACATTTCAGTATTGTAAGGGCTTGGATATTTTCACCTGTGTACTAGTACATTAGGTTAAGGCCACTCATGTGTGTGATATGACTACATGGTGATGGTCTCTATCCCATTTCCTATTGAGGATAGGCTTTGTTTAGTCATGGTTTGTGAACTATTGGATTGGGTTGTGATAGTAGATGATATCTTGGTGTATTCTAGTACTCAACACATCCATTCCAAACATCTTGAGATCATTATAAATATACTGAGAGACCACCAGATGTATGTTAATCTCACTAAATTCCACTTTTGGATCGATAATGTACAATTCGAAGGAAATATTATCTCAAAGTAGAGAGTGTTATTTGACCTAGATAAGATGAGAGTTGTAGATACCTGGAAGCATCCCAATAACGTGTTTGACATATGTATATTCTTCGGTAAGGATGGATATTACAAGAGATTCATATCAGAATTTTCAAACCAAGAATCATCTTTTATATGATTGACTAATAAGGGTGGGATGTTTATATTATTGGATGCCTGAGAGATATATTTCATGATCTAAAAGAAATATTGACTTCAGTGCTAGTCCAGATTCAGCCTAAGCATAAAAAAACCTTTATATTCTAATATAATGCATCATGTATTAGGTTAGGAGGAGTTATGATGTATGAAGATCAAGTTTCTATATTTGGGTCATGATTGATGAGTAATCATGAGTTAAATTACTTGAAACACATTCACAAGTTGGAATTCGTTGTTCAATCCTTGCATTTTTGGAGGCATTACATACTAGGAGAGTGGTTTTTGGGATTAGATACCACAGAAGTCTCAAGTATATTTTCATGTAACTTGAAAGAAAACTTAGGAAGAGAATGTGGGTTGAATAATTGTAGTTCATTGACATTAATATTTCAGATATTCCTAGGGAAGTTAATGTTTTGGTAGATACCTTGAGCCAAACGACTCAGACATAGGCAGTTTGAGAGGCAAATGACCAGTGGAAGCTTATAACCATGTTTTCTGAGAAGAACATGAAGGTTCAATACCATCATGGAAATTTTTTACTTCCATAATTATCATATACCTATTCACTTATTAGGAGAGTGAATATTATTTTTTATTAGACCCTGAGTGCTTTGTCCAAAGGGATTTTCTTCCAAACAGGGATCCATCGCTAGGATGGATCAATAATGAGGATGAGTTATAGAGTATTCAAATATGTTTCTAGGTTCCTATAGACATAAATAATGAATTGATTCAAGAGTATCATGATTCTTATTATGTATTACATCCCAGTATTAAAAGTATGTATCAGGATTTACATCACCAATAATGGTCTCCTCATACGAAAAAGAAGTTATCTGGTTTTGTTACTCAGTGTTCCACCAATCAGTAGGTGAAGGAATAAAAATAGTGAATGGTATGGATTTTATATCTTTTCCCCATTCCTAAGTGGAAATGGGATGATGTCATGACGTATTTTTCTATTGTTTTACTGATATCCCCTAAAGGGAGTGATTCATTATGGGTAATCTTTGATAAGATCATCAAGGTCACTCACTTATTACCTATTAGAGAGAACTTCTAAATTGATGCTCATGGGAGACTCTATGTCTGTGAGATTTTATGACAACAAGAGGATACTACAACTATTATTTCTTATAGGGATTATTATTTCTCATTATGGTTCGGGAAGGGGTCACAATTATATTTGGTTACATATGTACATTTGAGTACATCCTTTCACCCCTAGACTGATGAATAGCTAGATCAGGAAATATAGGTTTTAAATGAAATTTTTTAATAATGCATCCTTGATTCTAGAGGTTCATGGGAGAAACATATTCTTCTAGTCGAGTTCTCTTGCAACAATATCTTTCAAGACATGATACATATCACTACCTATGAAGATTTATAAAAGAGGTCATGTCGTTTACCACTTTTCTAGTCAGAGGATGGTTATACATCCTTACTTGGATCTCAACTTTTTTAGGATACTTCAAATAAGGTTAAATTGATTAGTAAGTGTATGGATAAATCACAGTCTAGGAAGAATTCATATTATCATCATCATCAACAACCACAGGATTTTGATGTCAGGGATTAGTCATTCTTCTATGTATCGACTAGACTGGGGCTCAATGGTTTAGATGGTAGGGGAAGCTTTTACCTTGATTTATTGGACTTTTTGAAGTTGTGTAGAGTGTCATATGGGTAGTCTATCAGTTTTAGTTACCTTAGTAGTACAGGGTTATATATGAATTCTTCCATGTTTCATAGCTTTTATAATACTATTCAGATCCATCACATATATTTCAGCCTGATTAGGTTGAGTTATAGGTACATATATCCTTTGAGTAGAATCCTATCCATATTTTAGAACATATTGTGAAGGATATAAAAGGAAATTTGGTTCCTTAGGTACAGGTGATATGGAAGCATCATTATATACAGGACAAGAATTGGGAATGAGAGATTAGTGTACATGCTCAGTGGCCAAATTTATTCTCAGATGATGTTTTACCACCCTTGAAATGGAAACTCGATGACATGTTCCTTAAAGGGGGAATAATTTAAGAAACCAACTTTTAATTGAGGTATGAAAACTTTTATTTTTTGTTTTTTTACTTTCTATTATTCTTTTATTTGTTCCTAATAAGGATATGTGTAAAAATAGGGTGTATGAATCCTATTTGGATTCAGAAGCCTCAGGTTTTGGATGAAATAGATGGGCCACATAGTTAGTTGAGATCATGTAGCCCAGTCTCCACATTTAGATAAATATGTTTAGATCATTTCACAGTACAGTAGAGGGCTACATGGTCTGACACAACCCATGAAAAGAAGGATTAGGTTGTGCAGATCTCAGGTAGAGGGTGTACAGAGGTTTTGTGTGGTTTTTCTAATCATGCAATGCAGGCTATACGAGGTTTTCTCCTTGGATAGTGAGGTGTTCATGGTTTTCAGATAGTTTTTCCAACCATGTGGCCAAACTATGTGACTCTTAAATATCATAATAAATGACCTTTTTCTATCCTTCAATTTAATATATAGCCTCCCTCTTCTTTTTCCTCCAACACACAACATCCCTCGCCCTTGGGAGATATCCTCTAAGCTGAAATCTATGCTTTGAATAATTTCCACTTCCATCCTTTGATTCCATATATGTCAATAATGTGATATATACACTGTTATGTTCTCTATCAACAAAACCAAAGGTAGATATTGGAAACGTTCTCTACAATAGGCTTTAGGTAGGTGGGATATACCTTTTTCATATATATTTTTGGTCTATATGACTTATTACATTATTCTTCATGCTGTAACTTTCGTTAATTGCTTATAAATTAAATTAAAATCCTTAAATTAATTGTTACTTATAATATGGGTTTCCCTTGTAGCACATAATCATGGTTAGATGTTACAAACCACAACTGTATCCACCCAAGTATTGTTTTCATTAATCATTCCTATGTTAAACCAACCCTTGGGGTGTGTGTGCTCATTATCCTAATAAAAAACCATTGGTGTAGTAATTATACAAAAAACATTCTTGAATCCAGCTATATAAATACAAGAAACAATTATTCCTTAAACAATATCTTATCATATACAAAAACATTAACATTAGAAATTTTGGTTCATCCTTGTATATATATATTATAAAATTTTCTTTTATTATTCTAGAATCCATGTATATGGGTTAATAAATGAATATAATAAAATAAAATTTCTCTAAAGTATAAACAATAATATTTTCATATGGATCATTCATTAAAAAAAATCCTAAAATTCCTATCTATGGATTGAAAGACAAATATCCAATAATTATCATGATTCACTTCATCCATTTTTATTGCATAATATTTCCCTTTGATCTTTCTCTTCATAGGTTTTTGTGGGTTATCATCCTCATTATCCCTTGGATTGGGTAATCGATTCACATAATTTCAAAACTCCTTAAACTTGAAGTTTTATAGTGTGAGTGGTTAATTTTGGTGATATCTCTCTCTATTTTCATTATTAGCTAATTTGTTCCCATAATTTACTCATTAAACTTTTCGATGACCTTCCTTTCCCCACTAAAAGTATTTACCAGTTTGCTTAAGACAATTTCCTCGATGTTTCCTACCACACTTCGAGCATGAAGGAAATATCATCTTCTTCTCTACATGGTTCTATAGTTTCCCTTGAAGTCCATATTTATTTTATTACCAAAACCATGGGATTTATGGGTTACTCCAATCTATATTTCCTCCTTTAGATCACATTGAATGATTTATTCATATCTATTGAAGCCCCTCAGGTCTAACACCCTTCAGATAAATGGGTTTAACAAACTGAGGAATTGATTAACCTTAATTTTAGGTTGGATGACAATTACAAAAGTGTACCTATCAAGTCCTATAAAATATTCCTCATAGGTATAGACAATTTCATCATCCTTATTATTTATCTCATGTAATTCCATATTCATTTTTCTATATATATTTTTATATTTGTAGTTATTTAAAAATAATATCTTAAACCCATCCCACTCCATAGATTCAATTTCATTTTATTGCCTCATATTATTGAGGGTAGTATACTATGTATTTGATTCTCCTTCTAAATTATATATATCCAAAATAACTTTTTCAAGTTCTGAACACTAGAGAACCGAAAATTTATTTTTAGTGGTACTAATCCATTACTCAAAAACTAGTGGATTATCAAAACTAATAAAATATGGTGTATGTTTTCTCATGAAGGAACTAATATAATGTTCCTCCCTCCATTTCTCATTTGTGTTTTGGGTATTATTCATAGCTTTAGAATGTTGTGTGAGAATATCAATGATATTTTTCATTCAAACTCCCATAACATCTAGATGATCAAGAAGAAAATCATTGAATTTTCCATTAAATTTAGAATTAACATATATTTTTCATCTTTTATCCATTTACTACTACCAAAATCATTGTATGATAAACAATACTCATAGTGGGAAATTATATAAACATAATGAATAGAATAAATAATTTTTAAATCATGAATCTATCTTTATAGTATCTGGATAATTAGTCTGAACATATTTCATTCATGATTGTTATTTAAATAATTCATTGTGGTGTGTAAAGAGTGTAAATTTTGAAGTCATATCCCCTAGGAGTGTCAAAATATGTGTGTAGTAAGGCCCATTTTCATGTACCTATTAATGCTCGAGTCAAGGCGAATATGACTTTTTTAGTGTTATTATATCTAGGTACCTTTTTTCAATAACCAAATACACTTTTAGTTTCTAAATAGGGATTATTTCTAGGAAACCAATCGCTCTATCATTCATCAACATTCCATGATATTTTCTTATATGATGAATTATCCACAGACATATTCTTAAAAATATACGTAGGGATTTTACTTGAATTTTCTTATCCTAGTTTCCAATGGATATCAAAACCTATCCTTTGATACCAATTCATTATATTCATATATAAATATTATATATTTTTATATTTACATTTTTTAAATTACACAAACGCACACCTGAGGATCGTAAATGTATAGTGCCTTTGGAAACTTCAAAACACAATTAACTAGTTCATAATAATTTTATATCATCTAACACTTACTTCCACATAATTATCACCCATTATAGACATATCATGCATAATACCTATCATCATTACCTAGGTAAAATAAACATAATAAAGGGTGAGATCAGATGGTCAGTATGGGTAAAAAAGGTAAATAATTAAACATAATGTGAGTATAAGGGTATCGAACATGTTCATAACATATGAAAACGAAACCCTATATATCAAAGATCAAAATCATTAGTCAGAGAATAAATATTAGTAGTTCATGAGACATAAATAATAAATTAATCAAAGAACATAGGTCAATAGATCATAACATTTGTATAAGATTCAGAGTTTTGATAAAAACACAATCATAGAAAACCATATGTCAAGGCTACCCACCAAGACATTCAAAAATTGTTTGGCTTTGTCTAACCACCCATGAACCTACATTGGGCTTGGGATAAAATACCATATACCCAATTTTAAGGATTGGGATAACCTCATGCATACCCTTTGATATCATAGAACATTAATCATTAACCAATGCATTGGATGGATATATAGGTCCCACCAACCATATAATACAAACATATGTATTCCATAATATCATAAAACATTAATCATATCAGAACCAATGAAAATAAATGGTTTTCTTAAAACATTCATCAAGTAAAAACCCATAAAAATAAATGGGTTTCATGAAAAATTCAATCATAGAATAACCAATTGAAAATTAATAGGTTTTATAATCATTATATCATTTCATTATAGAAAACCCCATGGAAAAATAAGTTAGTTTCAAAATAGTTTTGTCATTGTATAACCGATGGATGAGAAATGGGTTTCATTGATATATTTTCAACATTAAAATGAAATATTTAGAGAATATATAATAATATTATCCATGGATCAAATTACTAGTAAAGCATAAGTAACATAAAATAATGTCATCTTAGATAGAAATTTATTTTTGAAAGATCACTTGCAAATTTATTGAGTAAAATAGCCTTTCCACTTTGAAAATAATTTTATTAAACATAAAATTTTTTAAATAATTTTTAAAATCATTTTCTCTGAAAATAATTTTTTAATATTATAAAGGTATCTCTAAAATCATTTAAAACATTTATGGATGAAAATAACCATTTCACTTTGAAGCCCAATTTTTTAAACTAAAAATTTGAAATTTTTATAAAAAATACTTCTATTTAAAAATAAAATTTTAAACATATAAATTGATCATTAAAATATTGGTTGTTAATGATGGAAAGAAATTATTTTCATTTTGTACTCAATAAATAAAAAATCCCATCACATGTTTGGTAAAAGTATAAGGTACCTCATTCAAGAAAAGACAAAACGATTCATTTGAAAAAAAATTATGAAATGTAAAAAAGGATTAAAATTACTTTAATAAATTTTAAAATATTATTAAAAACCTATTTAAATCATTTTTTAATACAAATATATGGACAAAAAAACCATTTTTACCAAATAGATAAATAAATTCAATTTTTCTTAAGAACAATCTTTTGTCTCTTTAATAATTTAAGAGAGGAAATGGAAGGAAAATTTTTATTCTCTAAAAATAATCATATAAGATGAAAATAGATGAGTTCATTGAGAGATATATCATAATATTTTATCCTTGGAAGCATAATCATAAACAATTCGGATAAATGATTAGAATATAGCATAAAACCCTTACCACTTTCATAACATTGAATCATAAGAACCGTGAAAGAATAACATTATTTGAATATTATAATATCATAAGAATAAATAAATTCCTGATATTAAATTTGGAATGGTCTGTATATACACCTCATCAAATATTATAGGTGCATAACATAACATATGTCATAAAGAAGACAAATTGAGATTAAAATCTATTAAATTAAGTCTCAAATTACTTTGTACATGCTCAAAACAACAATATAATAAATATAAGGTTATTATACATCTATTATAAAAATATAAGAATATTTATAATACCATATATGATTTACTTGGGACTTTTTATTACCCTTTTATCAATTATTCCTTGTTAAAATCATGTTTTGGGCATTAAATGATTCATTGATCTTATATGTTTTGATTTGGTGTTTTTTGTGAATTTACATTGATCTTGGTTCCATGATATTTATAATTTATAACAATATGTAAATATATTATATGTGTTATTTATTAATCCATTAATGTTCGATATAGAAAATGAAATACACCACTCATAGAGATAATAGGTTATATGTATGCATGGACATTGTTTCCATTTTCATAATGGATAGAATGAATGAAAATTAAATATTAATTAAATATGAAATAATAATTATTAGTTTATATATATCACATATATTGATTAAATTTATCTTTATTACCTTTCAGGTAAAGTGTTAGTGAAAAAAGAATCGCATCACTTCATGATGCAGTAGTTCGTCGTACAAATGAGTGATGCTATCATATCCCACATGGAATAGAAAGTGAGAAGGTATATGGAATATGACAATTCCATAAGTATAAATATCTTAAATATATCATATATATATTCATTTAACATATCAATAAAACCATACTTTTAAAATGTAAATGAAAAACACATCACATCGGTTCGTGAGGCGGTAGTCATCTATAAACATGAGATATGTTATTGTTTTCCAATGGGTTGGGAAGTTTAGAATATAGGTGTGTAATAATAATTCAATAAATATAATAATATCATATATATATATCATATATAAATTTTCAATCCATCATTATATCCATCCGTGATAGGTAGTGACAAAAAATGAATAACATTGGTTCGCGAGGCAGTAGATCTTCATACACTAGAGAAAAGGTTTTGTTTCCCATTTTATAAGAGGATATGGATATAGTATATGAAACTAAAATAATAAAATCTTATTATATTAGATATATTTTTGTTATTATATCATAATTTTTTAAGAATATTTCTATTATTTATAATAATAAGTAATATATAAATTCTTAGTTCAAAACATTACCTATTCCACATACAATCTCTTTAGGTTTAACACTAAGCCTTAATAAATTGGATTTAGTATATAAAAAATGAATATAAGAATTTTTTAGGGAATTAATTAAGATATTCGGTCAAGTATGTTCCTAAACAAATGGTTTTTTAATTTTTAATAGGGGTGGACTGTAGCTTCCCATTTATAACCGGGGGAGAGAACACACATAGAATTTTTGAAAAGAATAAATTGTACCAAAATTTTTCCCATGACAAAAAGAATAAAAATGGGATATTATATATCTTTATAGGTTAAAATTTCAAAATATATCCATAAAATGGGTATTTCATAACTTTATATTTCATTTTACTTTGTATCATTTTAGTTTAACCCCCACTAAAAAAATTATCCTCAACTACGGTAATACGTTTTTACTATTTTTATTATTTATTTTTACCAAAAATTATGTTTAACTTATTAGGTAACATAAATTATTCAGATTAACAATATTAAATTGGTTTTTTCATCTTCCACTAAGTAAAGTGTTAAATTTTAATTTAAAATTGAACTTGTAGAGGTGACGAGAAAGCAGTATTCAAGAGAGAAATTGTTCAAAAGGTTAAAATGTTTTTGTATCAAAATTCAACAGAAAATTTATTAAAATTACTTAATTAGATTAAAATATATATAATTGAAGAAATTTTAAATTTTAATACTTTTTAATATATCGTTAACATTATATATTCTTTAAAGTAAATTTATATGTTTAATAAAAACGTTTATTTTTCACTATTCATTGAAAAAATAATATTTTTATAAAAATGAAAAAAATTCACACTAAAATAATTTTTACATGTAGTTTTAAAAAATAATTTTTTTTCAAATAAATTTTCTAAAATTTTCCAAAATTTATTTCATTATTTATTCATAAAAAAGTTTATTTTAAATGTTATTTTCAAAACATATAATGTATTTACCAAAAAATTAGTACTTCTTTATTAATATATACTTATTTATTTAAAAGCATTATACTTAATATTTAAAATTCGGTTATTTCTATACATGATGAAAAGTTTAATGTCTAGATAAAAACAGGTGTGCCTATATGGTAATATTAATCATTTTTATTTGTTCTTTAATACTCAGTGTTTCTTGTAACACAAGCTATCAAAGAAATTTAATTTATTAGAAAAAATTATTTCATAAAATATCGAGGTGTTATAGTAAGCCTAAAAGGGAATATATCCTAGTGATGATAGATTTATTTATTACCTAAATGGAATATGTACACCTGGGTAGAGGCATGATTTCATCTGGAATATATACCAACATGATGATTGATTGAGGTTATGATAATATGGACCATTGAATATTAAGTGGATTCATGAAGAATATAACCCCATGAAGATGGATATGAAAGATTATATTGGTTTTGAAACTGGAACTGGAATCCTACATATCCTAACAAAAAAGAATCAAATCATATAGAGTTTGAGTGATACATTTTATGTTCATATGACAGGTTTGTGTTTTGAAATTTGACATCATGTTATAAGGATGTTATCGGGTAGTTTTACATATTGAAACTGGGATATTATCCACACAATTTAATTTCATGTTGAGGGTAATTTTATGACATTAAATGTTAGAAGATGGATGATTGGTTATGAATTATTCATATGGGGATTCCCTTAAGAGTGTATATTTATAAATATTTAATGTTTGGGTAGTGAAGGATGTATGGACCCATGGGGGATAGAGCCTCGTAAGGAAGATGTATTGAGGCATGCACATTGGGCATTCCCATTCTGGTAACCTTGTTCAATGAGGATAATAAATTGATCATTGATCATGAATTTGGGACTTAAAAATG
Organism: Viscum album; assembly: GCA_963277665.1. Classification (NCBI taxonomy): domain Eukaryota; kingdom Viridiplantae; phylum Streptophyta; class Magnoliopsida; order Santalales; family Viscaceae; genus Viscum; species Viscum album. Next base: position 1,992,425,151 of record OY728161.1, on the reverse strand, counting down.
GAGGAATCCCATTTTTCACATGGATATTTGATTAGAATCAGTTGTTAAATAAGCACCCAAGTTGGTTCGGTTTAGGCATCAGTTAGCTAAGTTGATCTATATGATCTTTGATAGATCGTCCTGATGTCCTTATATCTGAGACCCAGATTATAAAGAGAATATAATATCGTGATTATTTAAGGTTCTTTCTAGTAATAGAAGAAACCCTAAGAGAAAACATTTATCCCGGTAATACATGCTCTAAGGGATGGACATATGTACGCATTCCCTAATCATGAATATCAGTAGGATTTAGAGGATGATTTAAGCTATCCTTTTCAAAGGTATGTCTATGGTGAAATAAAACCAAGAAGATATTTTAGGTTTCATTTATCTGTATATGTGTCTTGGACAAATGTGGTGACATGAGGGAAGTATTCCATCCCATTTTGGGGGTGGTTGACATGACCATTGTGGATTTATTAGTCTTCATTATATATTAAAGGTCCTTGTTCAATTTACAACACAAATAGAAATTTTTTCCAAGTATATTCTAAATTAATATCACATAGTACCATTCTCTTAGTCCAACATACATAGTTCACTCATATGGGTCAAGTCATGTGGTGTAAATTAGTGCACATTTGTGGGTTGAGAGAGGAAAGTGTGGTGGAAATGTGGTGAATATTCTATGTATTGAATTTATTCTAATACATTTCACCTAGTGAAGTCCACCTAATGAGGTTTTCCTAATATCCTTTGCTAGTTTTAATTACATGAAACTTTCTAAGGCATGATGATTACATGTAAATCTCTCCTAAGGGATCCAACAAACTATTATTTGTATTTTCTTGATCTATTTTTACCCTTTCCTATATGGGTCTTCGAAAAAGAGTAATACAACTATTTGTAGACAAGGGTGAGGTATATGGTCCCCAAAATTTTCATCCATACTACAAATCCATTATAACCCATGTAGAGTAAATACATGGATTCACTAAGTAGGAATCTAATATATGACTTCATAGGTGATCGATTGGGTATCATCTATGAAAGAGTTCTTGCTTACATACAGAAGGTAAGCTCTTGAGGGGAGCACTAAAATGTAGGTAGAATCTATGAAACCCATGGTTCCACTTGATTATATGTATTTATTCTTTCATTTAGTCCTTTAATTTTTTAGAACCATTGGGGTAAAATTTTGATGTATTTAGAGTTTTTACTAGGCTTCATGTTTAGGAACATGATTTGTAAATTTTAAGGGGAAAACCGTGCAACCTCTATAATTTTTGGATCGTGTATATCGCATGGCTTCCATATGATTCAAAACACCATGTGGGTAGACCATGTGGGTAAACCATGTTGGTAAACCATGTGGGTAAACCATGTGACCTATTAATTTTTAAGAAGTTTTGTCCTTTACACTTCATTTAATTTGGGTATTCTTCTCTAATACACACCATTTGGTCTCCCTTAACCTAGGTTCCATCTAAGGGCCATTATCCCCTTAACATTCCCCTCCATAGTTGATTCTTGAAGGTTTCATAGTGATTATTCACCCATATTGAAAGGTAATATCTCCTCTTTTCTTCTTCCTTGGTTTCCTTCCCTTTTCCTAATTCTTTCAAACCCAATTTCAATAGTTGGATGATTTTAAGGACAAATGTTTTTTTATTTCTATATTTTAGTTTCTAAAGGCTGTGATCCATTTTAAGAGACCTCTTATAATAGTTATTTATTGAAGGTGACTTGGTTTATCCATTGGAGGTATTTATTTACATTAATTAAATTTTATTTGATATTTCCTTGGTTCTTAGTGTTTTGTAATGTGTTTTTTATTTTATTTAATGATTTATTTTTTATATATAATTTTCAGTCTAATATTTTCCATGTTAATTATGTTTTCCCTTGGGAAAATTGACTGTATTTCTTAATTTAATGGAATTGTTTTGAAATTTTATTTTCTGAATTCAAGGTGTTTGATAAAATTCCAATGATGGTTTTCTTAAATAAAAATTATTTCATAATATTTTTGGATCAAAATCATTTTATAATTTGGGATTACTTGATTTCAGTGATAGTTATTATTGAATTAAAGAGGTTTCAATGCCTTTTAATTTTATTGTTTATTACTTTGAATTTCTTTTGAATTGTAATTTTATATAAATTGTGATTTCCCTTGTTATTATTTTTTGATTCCAAATGTTTTTTTTCAATAATGGGATTTCCAAAATGTATAGTTTATAATTAATCAGCAAAAGGCCTGGTTTCCACCTTTTGAAATGATGTTTGATTGGATGATTGGTTGTTCCCTTTTTGTGAACCTTGTTTTTTGTTGATCATTTTTATATATGTCAATGTAATGGATTTTTTATTGTGATTCATTTTTGGGATTATTGTTCGGTTCTCACTTTAAGGGGGGACATTGGATGTAAGAGGGATATGATTCTAATTTTATCCATTTGTATTTATTGTTTTCATTAAATTTACATTAATTGATAGTGGAATGACTCCTTAATATATTTATTCCACGAGGATACCTAGAACAATGAGCGATAAATCAAGGAATGGGGTTATGATCAGGATAGTGTCCCCTATTTGTGTTTTTATGGACTTGTGTAATGTCCCATAATTTCATCAATATAATTTATATCTTATATTAATGTCATAAAACACATACATCACATAGAGAAACAACTAAATAATTATTTTCATAAATTAAGAATGATATTTTTTTCAGAAAATAATCCAATAATAATTCCAAATATTATAGTGGGGTAATAAATAGAAAATAAGCTAATAAGAATTGGAAATTTTTGATACGCTCAATACACTAGATTGACTGCACTCATGAACAAATATGTTGAAATAAAAAATAATATTAATAATGTAATATTAATTTTTAAGATTAAATTATAAATAACCTTAATAGGGAATAGAATTTAATGGAGAATTAATGAAATGGGAGGCATTTATCAGAATTAAGGAACTTGTACCATTGGAATAGTAACCTGACCATTTGAATAGTAATCTTACCATTAGGAATAGTAATCTGACTGTTTGAATAGTAACCCCACCTATTAAATTATAATGAAAATTTAGGTATCATATCAATAAATTAATGTGATATATTTATATCATGGTATAAGTAAATAAATGTTTTAAAAATTATAAACTAAGTATTGGAATTGTTTTAAAATATAAATGATTGTTAATAATTTTATAATTAAATTAATTGTTTAAAATAAAATTAATTTTCAGAAAATACATTCATAAATTAATATTATTTTTTAATATAATTAAATTATAATTTTATGTGACCATAAATAATTCTTCAATGGGTCAAAAAATCGATTATAATATTAAAATTGGGGTTTTTCCAAATAAATGGTCATTTATTTAAAAAAATTAATTCATCATATTTAGAAAATTATTTTCATAAAATGTAGTCCATTTTTGAAATCTACACATTTAAAATGGTTACGGTGAATTATTTGTTTTTTTCTAAAATAGTTTATTTTTTTTGTGAATACTGACATACAGTAAATTGTAGTATTTAGCATTATAAGTTTAATAAATGAAAATTTGAGTCATGGTTGACTCATATGTGATGTTAGTTCCCTTTATCATGGAATAAATTTTTCTAGTTACTATTTTTAGTCATAGGAGTCAACAATATTGATAGTGTTGATCCAAAATAATAAACTAATGAATATAATATTCAAAAACGCCCATCTCCTCCCCCAATAAATACCACCTGTTCTCCTCACACATACTAAGACTTTATCTTGTCAATTTTCTGCCCAATTCCCTTCCAAATCCACCTCCCAATGTCCAGGAGTTGATGATCTCAACAAAATGCTAAACCCAAGTTCCTTAAGGAGGATCTCAAGTAGACAACATTCAAGAGGTAAGTTCCTCATTTCTTCTCTTTTAATTTATTTTATTTTTTGTCCTCCCCACAACTCCACCAGAAAAAGAATCATGAAAACTATATTATCGTATATATACTATAATATTATTATTTTAATGTAATATCTATCATAAAATCTCTTATATATTTATTTTATACAAAAAATGAAAGCATCGTCTGTGATATGTCAGTTCACCACCTTTGTAGACAACAAGATTTCATTTTCCATTACTATATTAAAGGATCATCATAAAATCATTATTATAATTAAATAAGATTTTAATTTTTAAATTATAACTTTTTTCACGTTTTGGGTTTAATGTATAGAGATTATATTAAATAAAATGAAACCAACTCATTATGGTCAGGAAAATCACTAAAATAAACTAAACAGTTATCATTAATATTTTATCAAATGAATAATTATAATACCCAAATAATGATACATGGTGCCATATAAAATTCTATAATTACATTAATACTATTTAATTTAACTTTTTTTGAATTATATCCATTTTAAAGGAACTTCTATAATTTTATACAAGTGAACCGACCATAAAACCATGAAACAAAGGCTCACAAATGATGAAATGGGACTTTATAACTCATTGAAAGGGTCAAAAATAAACAAAATAAAATTTTATTTAATAAGAAATATATATAATAGGTTATTAATTAATAATTAATTAATCAAATTTGATTATCAAGTACATTAAGTAATAGTGGATAATTCATTTGGACATAAGGTAAGGGATCTCTCCAAACCTCCACATTACATTTGGGTTAGACTTCCTCTCTCTTTTCTCTAGTATAGATCTTCATTATTATAATATAATTCATTAATATTCTGTTTTTATGTACGAAAAATATTTATTTACCTCATTTCATCTTTATTTTATGGTGAATTACATGTTTTAAAAGGTTCCCTTTTCAATTCCTCGAAATAAGCAAGCTCGATTATAGGGAACCTCCCCATTTGTTACACATTCGCAAGTACACTCCATAATAAGTTTTAATCCACCATTATTTATATAAAATAACTAATTTTATCATGAAAAACTATCTTTGTTCTTTTATGGTTTTACATAAACTATTATTCCTCTTTCCTCTTTAATGACTCTTTAATACTTTCCTTTAAACTGTACTAAATTAGCTCATTTAAAAAGATTATTAAACACTCTTTTTACATGTTTTCACTTATATTGGACATAAATTCTCATTATATATTCATCTTGTACAATAAAAATTTCAATGTATGACTTAAATCTATTCTTTCATGGACACCATTATGATACGCCCATTGGTTATGCCTTATGACATGATTATGATACCCATTTCCTTCCATGGATAACCCTAATGTTTATTCCTTATATTTGATTATTTATTTAGCACACATATTCATGAACATGTTATGATGGGTGTGCCCAGATAGTTTTCCAATTCACCTAGTAATATTTAGTCTTTTGAGGCATAATGTATGGTATTAGTGGGTAAACCTAATCGATTGTGGAACTATGTCCACCATGTGATATCATATTGGCAGTTAACATTGACTCATGTTTATGTCATGTTAGGTGTTGCTACTACATTCCTATATTTTTAGGATTATATGACTCCAGGTTTTGTATGATATTCCTCTACATGTTTATTCATGTGTCATTTCTTTATGTTATCATGTTATGCCTCTAACTCATGTGATGTGCTTCTTTTCCAGGATTATTCCCTTACTATGATTTTTAGCTCACCCCTTTTGTCTATGTATTTCCCAAGTTATCTGATGTAGATGTAGGAGATAAGATGAAGTTAGGATCTCATTATGGAAGATTAATAAAAATATTTTTTTATTCTTGTTCCATGTTTGAAATATTATGTACCTAGTATTCCAAATACACTAGAACTATCGATCCTTGATTTTTATATGATGGATAAATATACTTAAAAATATATAATAATATGTGTAAAATCCTAGGGTCACAATACCCTAGCTAGTGGGTGTATCTCTAGTATGGTTAGTTGAGAGTGATGTGGGTGACATGTGAAGGACCATATGACATGAAGGTTTGAGGTTATACCTTGCTTTGTCTAGAATTTTCCAATTATTCTTCAAGGCATTGCCCCATGATATGTATCATAAGTTATATTTTCTTTATTGATTACAAAATGTGTGAGTTACCTTTTTGTGCCTATATTAAGTTTTGGAAAAATATCATTAATTTTGGTTTTATATGTTTTTCCATTGATTCTAATTTATATTTGGTGGCAATGATTTGGTTTTAAAGTAAGGAAAATGCATTTTTTTTATAACATATATTTCTGAGATGGGAAATTAAAGGATTATTTTGGTATTTAAATGGAAAACATTACCAAATGAACATGTTAAGTGTTGTTTTTTTAATATGAAAATAAAATTAAAACCTATGTGTTTTTATTTTTTCCAACTAGTGTACTTGGAGTGTTTTATAAAATGATATAAATAGACTCCTGTTGGTGTTGAACAATAATTTTGATCACACCCTACATACTCACATTGGTGGGTAGGTAGTATTCATGTCATATTAATGGTTATTTGGTCTTGTCTTAAAATTTCGATTTCCATCACTCTATTATAGAAAATGGTTGGATCATTGTTTATGGTGATTACATGATATTTACATGGTGTAGGTAGTTCATGATGGGTGTCATCCTCCCCACCCCATATCTTTTGTTTTTTTGGTTTTTAGCTACATTTAGAGGATTTTTATAAACATGTTTTGATCTACTGTAGTTACTTTCTCCCTTTTTTATTATAGCTTGCTTGGATACATTTTTACAATTTTTTAGAGAGAATCAACCCCCAATGGTTATATTTGATACCTTTAATCTATTTCATTATCTTAGAGTGTTAGTGACACCCTATGGTTCAATGGAGGATCAGTTTAGTCCCAATTTTTAATGAATATTGGTGCCTTCCAAATGAGCATCACCAAATTCAAAAATAAAGAAATACTTGAAAATGGATATTATTTTCCCCATAAATAAAATTAAGTGGAAGGTTTCAATGATCACATGGATCATGTGAACATCTAGGATACATGTGATCTATTGATATTTGGAAGGTCTTGTGGATAGCCATACGTAGTTCATAGCCTATGGCAGGTCCCTCAAAGTCCCTTTGATAAAGAATCCTTGTGGATAATCCTAAACACTCACTAACTACATAGCAGCTGCAAGATGAGCACCCTCGGGTACTGTGAATTATCTGGTGGAAGGTACCAAACAAAAAATCCAAAAATCCTTGGAAAATTGGATGAAATTATCCAAAAGGCGGGATCCTCTTGTGGTCATAAAAATCATAAGACACACCAATTATTGGTAGAGTGATTTTCCTTGACAACACTAATACAATATCCCAAGATCCCCAACCATTGTAAAATATTCAATGGAAATAAAAAGTGAAAATAATGGATCCTCTTTCTATCATAAAACTCATGTGACGCACCCATGAAGCCCGCGAGACACTGTGAAAGCCCCAGTGACATTTACACTTTATCATGAAAGAGCCCACTAGCATGTCGCCCCCATCACGTGAAAGGTTTACGACATGCCCAAGTAGTCTCTCACTCCCCATTTGGATCCAGAAATAATTATAAGTGTTTTTTCATGAAGTGATCATGCATCACCCATAGGAAATTTTATTTATCATGTGATGTATCATCGATGGGGATAATAATTTTCTTCAACAACAATCAAGAAAACGCAAAAAACCCAAATTACTTGTAAAATAAATGAGGAAATAAGATTGGAAAATGAGGGAGCATCTTATGGTCATAAAACTCATGGGATTCACTTGAACGACCTTTCATGACCCCTTTAGAAGAAATTTTGATCTCATAAAGGCCACCTATAAAGCCATCATTATCTCACAGAATATACCATACAAGGAAAAAAATATCATGGGAAATCCTTTTATCAAGAATCCTAATCTCATTAATATACTTAGACATGTTGGCCTGAATAATATGAAAGTCCCTCAACATGTCATCATGATTTTGAAAACCCCATTAATTGACTACTATATAATAAATGGGATTTGAAGGGATGGTCTCGCGGTCGCTAAAAATCATGTGACGCCCCTAAAATTACCTATGGTAGGAACTCACAAAATGCATGAAATCAAACCCTCCACTGATTCCTTCCTTGATTTTCATGATATACACCATGAAAAATGTCAAACAATCTAGGTGGATAGGCCTATAAATCCCCCACCCCAACATGAAAAATAGATGTTCATTTCCTTGGAAATTTGCACTAGCAAACCCAAGCATCAGTGCAGATTTCTTAATGAGGATGATCTCATGACTGAAAAATAATCCAATCTTGTAAGATCCAAGGAAAAACCAGAGAAATCATGAATTATCAATAGGAACTTCACATGATCACTCATAGATCACAAAATGGACTTCTGGCATGTTATGTGAAATACCAAGCACATATTTTCTAAGACATGAGAGACTTAAACAAGATAAAACTGAAAAACATCAATGGTATATGCAATAAAGGGATAGAAAAGGACTAAAATATGAGGGAATTATGAAATCAATATATATATATATGTGATAATACACATGCACTTTGCATGAACTACCTAGGACATGCAACAACACCAAGAAATTTCGCCCAGGTCACACGATTCCCCTTTTTAATACTATTTGGGTCATGAAAAGTCTAATGGACACATTGGATCAATTCTTATGTCTCCCCTAAGGCATGCCACCTAATTCTCATGATACCATCTGCGCTCTCCATACAAGCCTCACAATGAACTCTAGACATGTCACCCAAATCATTTGGTGACATCTGTACATATTATCTATGTCTCACAATAACACCTGGTCATGTAAACTAGCTCTCACAACATCCTTTGGACAAGCCAACTAGAATATGTCATGCCCTTTGGAAATGTCATCTATCTCTTACAATGTCTCCCGAATATGTCATCTTAATTTATTGATGACACCCTGATAAGTCAACCAGGATATACAACACCCTCCAAGACTTGTCACACTAACTCTCAAGACTCCCTCCAGGTATGTTTTCCACCTTTTTTGATTACATAATGGAAATTTGATAAGGATCATGTGATACCCTCTAAGTATTTCAATCGAGATCATGTGATGGATTCCAGGAAAATCCAGTTGAGTCTTATGATGTCTTCCAAACAAGTGAGCCTTGATCCTATGACAACATACAAACATGTCATCTAGGTTATGAGATATCTATTAGAAAAGTCAATGGTATCATGTGATTGTCTTTGGAAATGTCAGGTATACATCCTATGACATGTGAATTTAATAGTCACTATAATAAAATCACTGTTTTTTGTAGTTATTTTTTGGTTTGATGGAATTTTAAACCACCACCAAATGTTTCTAGGATAGTTTCAAAATACTACCACTAAATTTGGTGTCCACATCCATCCCGTGGAGGTTTCTTCCATTTAGAGGTGGTTTCTAGTAAGTTACATTGAATGCATATTTTGGGGTATATTTCTTCAATTTAGCGGTGATTGTTTGGTCAAAAATTGATGATGATTTAGTGGCGGTTTTAACCCTGGAAAAATACTAAATATTTCTTTACCACAAAACCCCTGCTACAATTATAAAAATCATTTCAAAATAATAGTATGGAATATTTAGGGGAGTCTTTAACTTCCACTCAAAAAACATCATCATATTGTGGTGGTTTAAACTATCATGAAAAAATGACATATTTAGTCAATGATTAAACTGATGCTATATGATGACTTACAAAAAAATGGCTATAAAATATACTTCCCCAGAATAAACCTAGAAAAAATCAACGCATAGAACATTCAATAGAAAGGAATAAAAAGTATTTACACCTTCCTATTTTACACAAACTAGAACATTACACTATACAGTTATACCAAAATTTACATATATTATAATCCGAGTACGCATAAATCAATAACCTAATTCTGTAAAAAATAAAACACAACATACTGAAACATGGTTATAAAAAACATACATAGGTTACCCACTATCCAAATCCCATAAAAAATATAATAAAAAGTTAAAAAATACACATATTGGACCTACTGAAATCCCCATGCCACACTACCCTACCTCCACCTACTTATTAAGATGCTATATTCCAATTCACTACACATCCTTTGATATGAAAGGGAAAAATGAAAATAAGGTATGTATACACACTAGGGTTCCTTTGATGGGTGTGAGAGAACATCTAAGTAGGGTCTTAGAAATTTTCCCTACCGCACACCATCATATACATGTATTCATAAGGTAAAAATAAACATATCACATAAGATCCTGAATGGAATTTTCTAAAATAGATATCATGACATTATTTTCATTAGGTCATTATGTGATAACTGGGATGCAATTATAACTTTTCGTACCAATATTGATTTCATTCCAAAATCTCATTATCGCCTCACCTCGTGACATCGTACTCATAACCTGGTGCATACCAGAAGACTTGGGGTGGGAATCATCTAAATATTTGATTCACTACCTAAAAAATCAAGCTAAAATTTTACACCTGAAATCTTGGATCATGATTGATGTGTTCCACACACTCTGGCATGCACTTAATCAGTGATGGAAGTCATCTCTTCTCCATCAATTCATCTAATAAGGACTCCATCAAGGCCTCACTTGAAGGGGACCTTCTAATGGCTCGTGCCACCATATAAGACAAAATTGGCTGCCCTTCTCCGTATATTCTCTCTTCCAGCCCTGTCCAATGGAATTTATCCACTCTGAAGGTAGTTTTTAATGGGGGTCATCTAGCAAGTAGTGGGAAAATATGGCTCAATGACAGGACTGAATTATTCTATTTCATTCTCGTTAGTTTGAACAAACGTAATGAACATTCAATGGTGAGAAATGTTGATAATTTTTTCATCCCAGGTTGGGTCATCTAGGGTTGTGGCCATATTGGATAACGCATCAGACTGAAAATTCTAAGACTGAGGAACAGAGGTCAATGTCGGTTCTATGGGGAACTTCACCATCAACCCTCGGACATGGTCTAACAGGGGGATCATATCCTCATTATAAATAGCATATTCACTGTTGACTTTCTTGATGACTAGTTTAGAGTCACCTTTTACATTACAGTGATGCACTTTTTCCTGGAGTGAGAGCTCTAGAACTGCAATGAGGTCTTGCTATTCCACATCATTGTTTGTGAATCCTTCTGACAATAGGAAGGAATATAGAAAAACTGCTTTCTCTGGAGATATAATTATGATTCTGAGCCCCACGTTGTTAAACTGGGGGTCTTCCATTATTTTATCAGGCTGGCATCTGGATGCACCATCAATGTACATTTCCAAAGTTCAACAATCCTTTTTCACAGAGAAGACATATTTGTTGGGGAGTTTGAAATCTGATGAGGCATTCTTTTTTAAGATATACTCTGCAAGAAAATCTACCAACACTTGGCCCTTGATAGCTTTCTGAGGAAAAAACCAGATGTAAAACTATTGAAAGATCACTGAAAATTGGCAGAGGCATCAGGTTAGCATTGGATGGCTAATGATGTACTTCAGTGGATCACTATGCGAGATCTGATGGGCTTCATGATGTTGTAGATAATGTTGAAACTTTTGGACTGTGAAGACTAAATTCAAATAGCTCTTCTTGATATTTGAATATCGGTTCTGAGCATCAATCACGGTTCAGTTGAGATAATAAATGATTTTTCACTACTGGTGTCATTATTCTGCATGAGGAAGGATCCTAGTGAAAACTCTAATGTTGTCATGTACAAGATAAGTTTCCTTCCTTCAACAGGCGACATGAGAACTGGTGGAGTCAAGAGGTACTTCTTGAGGCTATCGAATGCCTCTTGGAAATCATATATTCCTTGGTATGTAACTCCCGTATTCATCAACCTAGTAAAGGGCATACATTTTCCTACAGGGTTTCCTATAAAATACCTAATATAGGCCAAGTGTCCTTGGAGTCCTCTTAGCTCTGTGAGTATGTGGGGAGGTGAAAACCAAGGATAGAATTTTTCTTCTCAAGGTCGATTTCTATGCCATGATGTCATGTGACAGAGTCGAGAAATTTCCCTGAAGTAACCCAGAATGAGCATTTCAAGGGCTTCATCTTCAGTTTGTGTTGCTGAGGTTTTCTAAAAATAGTTTCAAGGTATAATAGGTGATCTGAACGCTATAATGATTTTACCACCAAGTCATCAACATAACATTCGAAAAACCTCCCCAGGAATGGTTAGAAAATGTGATGCATGGCATGTTGATATGTGGCGCTAGCATTTTTAGACAAAAGGTCTTGACCTTGTAGAAAAATAATCCCTAGGGGACCTGAAGGTAGTGGATTATTCATCTTCTTGGGCCATTATGATTTTATTATATCAAACATAACCATAAATTAAGGAGAGATCCTCATATCTGGTCGTCACATGGATCAATAGTTTTGTGATCAGGACTGGGAAATAATCTTTCGGGCAGTGCCGATTAAGATCTCTAAAATCAATGCATATGTGGATCTGTATGTTCTTATTTTTGAAAGGGACTATGTTATCCAACCATATGGGATATTGGAACTCTTGAATGATGTCTTATTTGTTTATCTTGTCGAATTTAGCCTCTTTCTTGGTTGCATGTGTTGGGTACATCCTTATGGTGGCTTTATTATAGCCTCGATGATCTTCTGTAAGTACTAGGTGTTTCCTCTCCTCCTCGGTATGGAGTCCTGTCATTTCTATGTAATTTCTGGAAAAAACACCTCGATGCTACCTCAAGAAATAGATATATACATCTTGTTCCTTGTATGACATGGATGTACTAATGAGAGTGGGTCTTGGGTCTTCTTTGGTACCCATGTTAATTTTTCTGAGTTCATCAACACTAGAAGAGATACCCTCTTCAAATGTAGGAGGAGAATCTCTAATATCCTCTTCCTCTTCTTCCCCCATATCCTCATCCTCTTCCACTTCTAACAGGGAGGGATCTCTTGATATGGGATCTCTAGAGCTCGGATACAAGATGTCGTATAGGAGTTCTGTGGTGGAAGTGACTTCCTCTAACTCAATTGGTTGTGAGGAAACATCTAGAGAGGGAGAAGGATGGGGGTGTAAAGTGTCTTGTCATTCTACCACTTCATAATGTGCGGCCGAGATATCATGAGATTCCAAGGATGGGGAATGGACACCCTTTCTCAAGGATTCGTCCTCAAAATGAGGGTTAGTAGTCGCTTCTGCATCGTCAAACTCATCTGTCATGACTAAGATCATGAGAATAGTTGAATACACATCCAGACTCAGATCCCTGCTCTTGACATGGTTTATGGGCAGCACGTACTCTTCACCGAGATTCTTGATGGGTCATCAAGAGCTATTTCCAAACCGTTTGGGGTGGGACCCATTCAATACCATTTATTGCAGATGTCTTCCACTTTGGCTCATAAAATCTATCATCGATGTAATGTGACTTAGAAAACTCAAAAGGGGCCTTATCATCATGCAATGTCCCACCTTGTCCATTGAGGCAATATTTGATACAGTGGTGGTAGCAAGAATGAATGGCCATGTGTTGATGCAGCCATGGACTTCCTAAGAGGGCATTGAATGTTGTCTTTTTCCGAACCACCATGAAGTCTGAGTGGGCCACAAGGTCACCAAAATGGGTTCTAAACATGATTTGTCCCACTTTATTCTATTCAATCTTACCATAACCTAAGAAAGTTGTGTTTGAGGGGGTCAAAATTTCCTCATTGTAGCCAAACCTGCGATGTGTTTGCCGCGGGAGAATTTTGACTCCAGATCCATTTTCGATGATGACTTTTCGTAAATCAACATAATTCAGAATGATAGACACATATAAAGGTTTGATGTGTCCACGATTGGTGGAATATTTATATTGATCAATTAAGGAAATCACTTCATTTCATTCAACTAGGCTAGCCTCCAGTCGATATATCTCAGTGGCAGCAACTTTGGCTGGAAACTCGTGGGGGATCAGCATGGATTCTATGAGTGCCTCCCTGAGGCCAGTTGACAATATCATAGAATCCATGATTGATATCTTGGATGGTACTATGAATATAAGTTTTAGGATAACATACTTTTTCTCCATAGGATGGCGCTTCTCCATTTGTGGGAGCTCTTTAACGGGCACTTTAGGGGATGGAGCATGATATGAGGAGGGACCAATTTCATGGGAAAGACATGGTGGTTCTCCTACATTTTGGGGACTTGACCTAGTTGGTTTACTTATTCACCCTGGGTAGCTAGACACTTGTTCCTCCTCTAATGGGTACCATAGAATAATGGGGCTAGAGTGGCTACTCGTGGAGGCAGGGGAATATTCTTGCTCTAGCTGGGTCCATTGAAGGGATCTACCACAATTTTCAACAATATTGATGGTTTGAGTCAGGGTATAATAGTAGGGTTGGTTTTGGACATGGTTGTGTCTATCCTGGTATCCCATAATTCGGCGATTCCTCCATTCGGTCCCCTGATCAAGTGTTAGGAACCCAGGTTCATAACTATACTCTACATCAGAGAATGGTTCCATTAAATGGATGATGTTGATGGAACATAAGATAATTTATTCATTCATTAATGGATTACCCTGGTTGGATGCCTCTGATGGAGTCATTTGGTGGGTCGGTTCCCATTGTGTCAAGTCTGAGGGCATGAAATCAGAATGTGTCAGGGTTAGCTCTAGCCCTGCCATAGACTTCTCATCTTGTACATGTTTCTTCCCTCTCTGATTATGCCTAGATGACCAGCGTTTTGAGGGTTGTGAGGATGAGTATGGTGGATATGTTTCATTAGGAGATATTGGTGGGACAACCGGTTGTTGTAATGGAGCTCGAAGTATTCCATGAGCTCGATTTACCATATTCCGAGTCTTTTAACCATCAAATTTATGATCCCCCTTTCTAACGATTTGATAACACTCCTCCCCTCATCTGGGTCGGGGGAAGAATCATATGCTATATGTGCTGGCGGTGGTCCTAGATTGACCTTCCCCGAGTCCACCATCCTTTGTAGGAGGTCTTTGAAGATGAAGCATTCCTGAATATTCTATCCCATCATCCGATGGTAGGGAAAATAATCTGGTCGGTTGTCGATGCCGAATTCTTCAGGATTTCTTGGCTCTGGTATGTGGAGGAAGTTTCAATTCATTGCAGCTATGAAATAGCTGCAGACATGGTCCTCTTGGAATGATGAAAATCTATTCCTTTATTCCTTAAACTCATTTCACCTAGGAGCTCCTTGATCGTCTCTCGAAGGCGGAGGCAGTCTTTGATACAGAAGAGGCCCTGGGTGATTTTATGGAGGCCTAGGTGGTGGAGAAGGTGCAGGGGATTTCTTGAGCATGATATAGGATGCTTCAACTCTACCAGCTCTCTTTTCAGGAGCCTGTGAGGATATTCCGGACTTGAGGTTAGTCCTCTATAAGGAGTCTTCAATTCTCTGGGAAATAACAGCAAAATCTAGGAATCTTATGGTGAATTTCACTAGAATGAGTGGTGTTCATAGCTCATCATAGAGGTTTTTGATGCATATATCAAGAATCTTGTCCTGGGGAAGTGGAATGTTTAGAGATTAGGTCATACCCTTCCATTTGGAGATAATGTCTGAGTCCCTCTTGTTCTCCCTCTATTTGCAATTCATGAGGTCACTAACTATCATCTTGGGTAATGTTGAGCTGAAGTGGAATAGGAATTCTTACTGAAGATCCTCACATGATTTTGTTGATAGATCTGGAAAACTAGTATATCAGAATAAGGCTGAACCTTGTATGGTTCGCACGAATCATCTGTGTTTCTCTGCTTCCTATTGTTGCGGAGTTCCCATCATAGGGTCGCAATAAGACAAGTAGTGCATAAAATGTTGTTTTGGGTCACATGATCCATTGAATATAGGTATTACAGGGCACCCAAATTTCGGTGAAGGTGGCATGTTGCTCACCCAATCTAGGTAAGGCTTTCACTATGGATTTATCAGAGCGCATCAGCCTTCCACATCTTCCAATTGAGATGATAGTGCTTCGATGGTGTTTTCAAGAACCTAGTTTACATCCTATTGGGCCTGATCCTAAGTAGGTATAGCCTGGAAAACTAATTGAGGTGTTTTCTTGGCTGGTACCTGAGGCGCATCTTCCATTGGAAATAACTTTGGAGGATTTTGATGTACTCGCTCTGGTTGCTTCTTGAGTGGAGGAAAGTCTTGGTATTCTTCTGATTCCAATTTCAAGTTGTTGGGTGGGCCAAGTGTTGCACTGGGTGGGGGCCCTAACCTTGTTTTGTTTCTTGGTAAAACCATTATTATTGAGGCGCACCTCCTAGAAGTTCATACTGTGACTCATCTTGGGGAATTTATTATGTAGGACAGTTCCTCTAGAGTAGCTCGGCATTAATCCACCTTCATTCCTTCATTTCCTCCTCCTGCTGAGAAAACCTCTCTTCGAGCATGAGAGTCTATTTTTTGTTGAGATATGGATGTGGTTTGAGGACAACCTGGCTATTTTTCATATCTTTATTGGCATCTCGTGGGGGAAGTGGAGGAGGATTTTCTGGAGCAGCCATGTTCCGGGCGTCCCTCTGGTTCTGGGTGTTCACGCCTGCTAGCTCATTGGGAATCACAACCTGAACAAAACCATATTCTCCTAATCCATCTGTATTCGCATCATCTTCGATAAAATTCATGGGGTTAGCATCCATGATGTTGACATATGCGTAATACATGGTGTAGAAGGGGTCATCTTTCAAGTAGGAAGAGGACCTTCCATGCCTCATATTGGTTTTCCCCTATTGTCTCGGGATTGTCAATGGGTCTCTTGAAGAATGGTGACACGGAAGGATCCTTGGTGAGACCTTATGGAATGACTCTCTCTTCGAGGGGATTATATTTCAAAGGATGGGAAATTATAACAACCTCCTATTCTGAATATCCTCCCCAAACGATAAAATACTGATTCTCGTGGGGGAGGTTTTTGTGGAGGAAAAAATGCCCCCATCCTTGGGGCTGGGGTTGGCTTCGTTCCTTGGGTGATTCCTCTATTCCCATTTTTGTTGGTCTTACGGGTGCATTTGTTATTAAAATGGCCCCCAACCCTTTGGATTGGGGTTGGTCTCATATTGCGGCAGCTACTACTATTTCTTCCTGCCTGATATCATGTGCTCCCATTTGTGGGTGAGTCAGACCTTGTGTCGAGTTCACCTATGAATTAATTCTCTCTAGGGAGGAAAGAACTAATCAATTATTGGATTTTATTAGGAAATAAGCCTTCAAATTTTTTTCGGTATCCTAATTCAGGAGTTTGTGAATGGATTTCTCTCATCGGACCTGATGCTTTTGAGACTTACTCAAGGCCTGTTTCTGTCAGGTGTGTCACCTCAACTGAATTGGGACTTCATTTAATTGTCATCTTGAAGTTATGGTATTGCACAACCTTATTCCAAGAAGGTTCTGCTGGACAATAATTGGAGTGAAATGTTGAGCTCTATGTTCTCCTCATCCTCAGATATGAACTCCCGTTAGAGTATCATAAATAAGGTGACACAATTTGGGTAGTGTAAGGAGGTAGGTTAACTCAAGGTCCCTTTTGAGCCTCAATGATTTCAGTCCTCACACCGATGGGAGGGCTTCCAGGTCAATGTGAAATAGGAGATCTACTATTGTCTTGACATGATCTACATACCCTTCATATGGTAGGAAGTTTAATTTCAACTGGAAGAGGGTTATGTAGATGTTGGAGGAGATGACATGTATGATTCCTTCTGACAACTCCTTCGGTATATCGAACTGAGTGGTTGGTGTGGGCCAAAACATTACTAGTATATCATCCCTATCGAGTCGAGTCCTCTGGTGTAACATATTAGATTTTTCTTCTTCCAGATATTCCTCTACTTGATCAGCCCAACTGAGATGCTTCATGATACTATGATCAGAGGTAGCAGGGCTGGTAGGGACCGAATCGGTATGTGGGAAGCTCCGGGGTGGATCAGAGGATGAACGTGGTCCTGGATCATCTCTTGATTGATTAAATATGTCATTGAGGGTTGATTGGGAATCTGACATGCTCAATTCCCCACTTCTGTGTGCCTCAACATATGAGAGATTTACAGTACTTGATTCGACTAGGGAGGACCTTCCTATTGATATGATATGTCATTGTGTGCAGGATCTCCACAGTTGACACTATAGTGGAGAGGACTACCCTCACTACTTGATGTCCGACTACCGAAAATAATTTTGTTGTGCATACCCTGGGGAGGTCTTTCAGAGTGGACTACAGCAAGGGGAGAACATTCTAGTTGTTCAAGTCCATTTTGGGGAGGTCCTTCGCAATGGCTGTCATGGTGGAGTGGACTACCACCATTTCTATTGAAAGGAAAAACATATGGATTACACCCTGGGTAGGGCCTTCAGAATGTACCACTAAGAGGGGAGGTCATTCTCATTTCTTGACGTTTCTATAGGGAGGACCTCTACTATCCATGCTGTAATGGAGAGAACTCCCATTTCTACCTGATGCCTCACTGTATAGAGGGATTTTGCAGTGCATACCCAAGGGAGGACCTTTAGGGTGAAGTGCGGAAATGGGAGGACCTTCTGGCCGCAAAGTGTCATTACGGGGAGGGCCTTTGAAATAACTGGCATCAAGGTGTGGATTACCATCATGGTTTAAAATTCGATGTGCATCCTATGTAGGGATTTCTGAACACACTTCTATAAGGGGAGGACCTTCTTATTGCATATATTCATTACAGCGATGAGCTTTGCAATGGCGTCCATGATGGAGAGGACCACCCTTATAGCTTCCGTGATGGAGAGGACTACCATCACAGCAGTCACAGGGAGAATATCTACAGGGCACACCCTAGAGAGGTCCTTCAGAATATACTGCAATGAAGGTATGGACTTCTTGTTTCTGGACATCTCTAAAGGGAGGACCTCCGCTATTACAGTGGTGAGGACTCCAACCATAATTTGATGCTTGGCTGTGTGAAATATCGTAGCAACGTAACCCATGGGTAGTACCTTCGGGGCAGGACATGACAGGGGGAGGACCTTCTTGATGTGATGAGAGTTTACTATGGGGTGGACCTCCACAATAGTTGTGACTATGATGGAGACGACTACCATCATAATATATGGTCCCACTTCATGGAGAGTTTTTGCAGGGTATGACCTAGGGAAGACCCTCAGGGTGGACCCCATCAAGTGGAGGATCTTCTTACTGCATGATCATCTAGTAATGCGGAGGGCTTCCTTGACTCACATCTAGAGTGGAGATCTCATGATTGATCATTATATTCCCATGAGGGAGGCCCCCATGGGTACTCTTGGGAGGACCTTCAGAGCTGCTGGTAGCGACATTGCGGGGAGGACCTTCATGACTGCAACTTCCACCCCATAGTATTGTAATGTTTTGGAAGGATTCCTTGCCTTTGAGGCATGTTTGGAATCATTGAGAACCCCGTCTTCAAGAAAAGTTGCGTCATGAAACCACTCTTTATTTTTGGGTTGCTTTCGGTGCATTCGGGGAACTCCCTTACGGGAAGTGAGGACCATCTGGTGTTTATATCAGTCGTCACCTCTAGAGCCCTATCTAATTGGGTCATGTGATGATGTTGGGATATGACAACAAACATATTGTGTTTTGTTAGGGATATATTCCAACCCTGGAGCATCCACCATGATGGATGGCTATCCCCCAGTTGGAACGAGTGAGTATGCTCAATCTGGTTTCCTTTGTATCGCGAGATATAGCCTACGACCCTCTTGGGTGGATGTAGGGATGAATATCTTCTTCTAGGTGGATATGTCATCTCTTAGGTGAGTCACCTAAATTGGAGAGATGGGATCATGAGATCAGGTCCTTACTGTTGTCGCCGATGCAATTACATTCTGGAAAGTCTATAAGATATGATTTGGGATTGATACTTGCTCCTCCATCATTGTCAGGATATATATACAGACATCCTTAAATGGAATGGTTATGAAGGACCATTCCTCTATTGGAGTAGGAATGTCCTACTCCGGTCCATTAGTAGATAGTGGATACTGACAATTCTCCTGTGTCAGGGCCGCTGAACAAGCCAGCACCTATGCTGGGATATTCCAGCATACTTATGCATTTGTCACCACATCATGATGAAAAACATTACTTAAATCTACAAGGATCTGGCCTTGCATATGTTGGTGTCCTACCGTATCTAGTCGGTGGCCTCTGTTGGTAGGGAGACGTGCCCACCTATTGATCGGCACTATATAGGGGTGGTGGGTGTCAAGAGCATCTATGACGAGATGGTCCTGAAGGCACTATATTTCCACCATGTCGGGTTAGTGGGCTTCAAGATCCTAAGAAAGGATTGGAAATTACTGGGTAATTATTGTCTTGTATGGTTGATGGGCTTGATGGCGGCGATTTGTGCCTGCTCGTATGTTTCTGGCATGTTGAGATGGCGGGCTTTGGAAAAGCGGATAGGTTCATGGGACTACTTGTGATATGTCTCCATGGATAAGAATTGATGTTCTTCCTCAAGAATAGGGGTGATTACAAGTTCCTAGTTGTATGTTCGCTGCCCTAGGCGGGTTATCCTAGGGGTCGAAACTCGGGGAGCATGGGCTTGGATCCTCAGGGTGGTATCCTCTTTAGGGTGAGGATACGAGGTCGTAGTGTAGTTCCACCAACATCTTCCAGTGGGGGGCATGGAGAGGAACCCCATTCTGGTGGGGATGAATTCATCAACATCGAAATCATCCACCTCCAAATGATAAGGGAGGGACTCATTGTCTCATTCCAAGGATAGGCTCTCAAAACGGATCGAGACGGCTACAGGGTCCACCTGAATCTTCTCCCTCTGTTGCTACTAGGTAGGCAGATGATAGGAATTAACAGACTAGATGGTGTATAGTTCCACCTCCATAATCGGGAGAGCACCATTTAGGTGGTATTCTTAGATCAGGGTGTTCAAGATCTTGGGTGGAAGACACTGGGTGGGGGATGGGGTCCTCTACTGATTGAGAGGCCTGGTCTTTGCATTGATAATCGTGCATGTCTATGAATTTCATTGTGACACCATTGGATTTATGGAAGCTCTGCTACATACCTATAAAACATTTGGAAAATAAAAACCTAAAAACTATTCAACATAGAATCTCATAATACCATTCGTAATTAATGACCTTTCTTGGACCTCCTTTTGAGAATGAAAGGGGGCATGAAGTGGGATCGTTTCACCACCTCGGTTGAAGGCACACGGCCGGGTACATTTTTGGTTTGCTTGGAGAAAAAACAAAATGTCACATCGGATAATAATCATCCATTTATTGTTATGGTGAGTTTCAGATTAGGGTAAATTTTTCATGATGGATAAAGATTCATGTCGATTTCACCATTTTTGTTTCGCGGTGAGGGGGTGTGATCAGTTCCCATCTCTTATTAAATGGAGTTGGTTCTCTTTAATCATTTCTATCGGGTTCTATATCTTATTGGCTTTGTCTGGTCTCCAACAAGTTTATTCACTGAGCCAGAAACTCCCAAAGGTTCTTATATCAAACGATCCATGGACCTACTTTCCCAAGGTAGACACTCATTGGGTGATATGGGAAACAATACTTAAGAATTCACATTGGTTGAGAGGATGGGAAGTTGGGCTCATCGCACCCTTTTGGGGGGGAATTATTGCCTATTTCGGGACTCTCTTATATATTTAAGATGAGTTTATATGTTTGTGAATCTTTGTTTTTTCCCCACGTAGAGTATCCATGGATTACCCCCAGATTACAAGTCACAGGTATACGCAGGGATTTAGAAATTTGTACAACTGAGGTTTACCATCCCGGTAGAGACTCGGATTTTTTGCCCTGTCAGACTTTGGAATATTTCTAGGAATAATTCCATAACTAGGCGCGAAGACAGCGTGCGATTCCGAGGCCCGGTGTGCTCGGAATTAATTTTATAAAAATATTAAGTATTTTCATACTATGCACATGGAGGGGGTGTGATATCTCCTAAACGGTAGCTCAAAACGGGAATCTGAGGGTACGGTTGCATCCGGAACGTGCCGTTTACCCTAGGTGGGGTGTAATCTTTGCGGGCGCGGGCCTGCGGTGAGAAACGCCACCAGGGGCGTTTCCGTGAATAAGTGGCAAGTTAGTGTGCGAGCGTCGGCTCGAATAACTTCTGAACGGAGTCTCGGATTGAAAATATGAGACCGTCGTTGCGTTCAGAACGACGCCTTTACCCTAGGGGTGACCTTACTTTTGTTCGCATCGGGCGTCGGGTCCGAGGCGGGTTTGGCACCGGCGGGCGGCTGATATAAATATCAGCGCCCCCCCCCCCCCTTTATCGTTCCTCTCGGCATTCTTCGCCGTTCTTCGCCGCCGCTCCGCCGAATCGAGCAAACGAAGCGCCCACGAGATCAGAATTCGACGGCGGACGTTCCAGGAGCGCGCAGCGGAAGCTCTGGAGCACGGATCTGAGGCAGAACGTCGGCGTTTCGCCCGCGAGGTAGGCGGTTGGAGTTTTACAATCCCGAATCCCGTTTTTGTGTTGTTTTTCTTCAAATTTTCATAAGATTTGTATAGTTCGGGTCCCGACCTTTCCGAAACATGTTTCGGATCTGAATTTAGAGCACCGGGGTGCTCCCGGTGGCTCCCGGATGTTTTCCGGCGAATAACCCGGTTTTCCGGCGAGACCCGCGGTGGCCATGGCGGATTCCGGCGTGTTCCGCGGCGGCGCGGCGGCAACGTGGTGGTTTCTGGCTCCAGCACGGCGGAGTCCGGCGGCGGCGCGGTGGTTTCCGGCGACCCTGCGGTGGTCTGGCCAGAATGTTCCGGGGGTTCTTTAAACCCCCGTAACTTGCAAACCGTAACTCTGATTTGCGAGCCGTTTGCGGCGACACGCTCCTTGCGTCGAGACGGACCTTTTGAACTCACTTTGGGGGTTTAAAGGTTCGGGATCGTGGCCCAGGAGCTAGAAACGTCGTATAAAATAATATTATTTTATTATTTTACGACTACGGGCCGTTGTAACTTCTACCTGGAGCGTCCGATTGACGTGCCGTCAGTGGCGTTGAGACCCTGATGGTACGATGGACTTTTTGAGATGGTTTCCGGGTATTGGGTCTGTGAACGGGGTGTGGGCCCCACGAGGTCGGGTTTTGGCGTTTGCGGAGAAACCCAGCTTTTGCACCAGGAGTCCGATTTTGGCGGATGAATAGTCGATCCTATGTGTTTTTCCGAGGGGATCGCAATGGTGCGATCCGTTCGATGAGTTTCGGAATCTAGGCTTGGGCCCCACCCGAGCTGGCCTTCGGTGAATAGTACCTTTTTCACCGGGTGTCCGTTTTGGACGAGCGAGTAGTCGATTCCGCTTGCTTTTCCGAGGGGATCGCCATGGTGTGATCCGCTCGATGGGTTTCGGGATCGTTGTGTGGGCCCCGCTCGAGCTAGCTACGGTGAATAGTGCCTTTTTCACCGGTGCTCCGTTTCGGGCGAGTAAACAGCCTATCCTGCGTGTTTTTCCGCATGGAACGCGATGGTGGCCTCGGTTTTGGCCTAGGAGGTGTGCAGTGTGGCGTTGTGGCGGGTCGCTCGGGTTAGCGACGTTTGGACCAGCAGTGGTTGAGGGTTCTCCCTTGGTTCGTTCCCACGAGGGTTCGTGTGGCATCACAACCTTCGTATGGGGTTGTGATCCTCTTGATGGGATGTTTAAACTGCTAGAGTTGTGGTATCCCTCCGGTGGGCCCGGAGTGGATCCTCTAGCATCTTTACCTAGATCGGGTTCTTGGTATCGCTGTGACCGCTTATTTACAGGCGGCGATCCCCTATCTAGCAGGTTAACCTCGTAGGGTTTGTGGCATCATCGGAAATATGATCCCCTACACGGTGGGCCGTGCTCAGTAGGGTTGTGGAATCATCGGGTATATGATCCCCTACTCAGCATGTGGTTTATAGTAGGGTTACGGTATCGTTGGCTATGTGATCCCCTACTCAGCACGTGGTTTCGGTAGGGTTACGGCATCGTCAGTTCGATACCCTACATCGCGAGTTATACCAGATAGGGTTCCGGTATCGTCGTGACCATCTTTATATGGATGATGATCCTCTATCTAAATGTGGAGCTTCTGTCGAGCGCCAGATCGGGTTGTGGAATCCCCCAGCGGATCCTGGGTGTGATCCCTTATCTGTGAAAACTACGTATGCCAGATCGGGTCGTGGTATCCCCCATCGGACCCTGGGAGTGATCCCCTATCTGTGAGCTACGTATACCGGAGTGGGTCTTGGAATCCCCTAGCGGGCCCTAGCGGTGATCCCCTATCCGAGGAGTTTGGTGGTTATGGTGTTTCAGCGATGTTTCCTCAGTGATGTTATCCGATGAGCGTGGTCTCTTGGGTGAGCGTCTGAGATGTTTGTGAGTATCCCGATGGATTATATCTCTCGGATGAGTGTCATCTGGTATGACAGTGTTCGTGTGGTGTACTCTCCTGGTTAGGACAGTTGCTGGTGATGAGGTCGGTACCTCTTGTGGCTTTGTGGTGTGAGCTGTGTATATCTGGATTGTTCAAGGTATATGTATGGGCATACACCTGAGCTGAGCTGAGCTGACTAGTTGTGTTTAGCTGAGGATGGTCACGAGATGGAGTTTCTCTCTCGTATGGGTTCCCTCTGGCTAGGTTGAGCGGACTGTTTCCTTTCAGTTTCTCCCTTGGGCTTTGGGTTTTTGGGGTGCCTACTGAGTATGTTTATACTCACCCCTGCACGGGCTTTGCCCGCACATGTTTGTGTCTTGTGCAGACCACAGGCCTTTTGACGGAGTCCCAGGAGGACCCGGAGCAGGCGGAGCTTAGTGAGCGGGTTGACCGGGGTGTTTACTGGAACTGTGTCGAGGGAGCTTTCCGGCGGGTGTTTGTGGCAGCGTTCCCCTTCTTCAGAGCAGGTTGGACGCGCTTTGTAGTTTTCTTTTGGTGGGCCCTGTTTTGCCCTTGTACTTTTGCTGTTGCTCTCTGGTTGTGGGATAGTGTATGCATGCATTTACATTTCAGTTTCTTTATCTCTACACTGTTGCATGGATTTGTTTGTGGGTGCGT
Source organism: Viscum album (assembly GCA_963277665.1). NCBI lineage: Eukaryota > Viridiplantae > Streptophyta > Magnoliopsida > Santalales > Viscaceae > Viscum > Viscum album. Next base: position 1,992,400,149 of record OY728161.1, on the reverse strand, counting down.
GTGTACAGGTACCTTAGGCTAATTCCTCCCATGTGTGTGATAGCCTACTCGGCGCTGGTCGCCAGCCCCTGGCCTATTGGAGGCGGGCTTGGGGAGTCGCGGCTCGATCCCCGTTGGGTCGGGTCGTGATAGAGTGGTATCAGAGGAGGTTCCACCTTTGGGATCTCAGAGCGTAGCTGGTCTAGCTGTGAGTTTGGGTTGGGTTGCATAGCAGCAGTGTTAGGGTGTTTCGAGTTCGGCTTTCAGGCCATGGACTCCAATGTTGGTGCGGCGGCCGACGTATCCATACACCAGGACTCTGATAACCTGCCTTTCGACTCGGGACATTCGTACACTGGTCGCGGGGAAAAAATGGTACATGCATCATATAGGACTGGGTTTTTGGTTTTTCCTTGTCCTTCTTGAGTCAGCTCTCCAGATATACTCTTTGACTATGGTGCGTCTTGAATGTATTTCAGGATGCCTCCACGACGACAGCCAGCGAGGGTTGCGCAGCAGGATTGTGCTGATGACCCGCCCCATGTAGTGGCTATGGAGCAGGGCGCAGGTTCTGAGGTTGCACCTCCAGGTGGTCTGCCAGTTGAGCCACCACCTGTCGAGCAGCTGGTTGTGCCGGCGGTGCAGGACGAGGTTGCACGCAGGCAGAGTGCATTGCACGAGTTCCAGAGGCAGCGACCTCTGAGGTTTCGGGGTGATCCAGACCCCCAGGCAGCTGATGACTGGCTCGAGGCAGTTACTCGAGTTTTCCGCCTAGTGAGGACACCTCCTGATCAGATGGTGGTCCTAGCGGAGAGCCTTCTGCATGGTTCGGACGGGTGATGGTGGAGTTTGGTGACGCAGTCCCATGACGAGGAGATGCTCACGTGGGTAGAGTTTGAGCGGCTCTTCAGGGAGGAGTTCTATCCGGTGACGCTGAGGTCAGTGCGGATCCAGGAGCTTCTGTAGCTTTGTCAGGAGAGCATGACTGTGTCGGAGTACTCAGCGAGGTTTACAAACCTATCGCGCTACTCCCTGGATATGGTTCGAGACCCATTCTTTAGGGCTCAGACCTTCGAGCAGTGCTTACGCAGGGACATCCGAGCAGGTGTGGTTTCCTTGTGCCTGCCCACCTATGCTGGAGTGCTGGAGCGAGCGCTGGTGGTGGAGAGTTTTCTGGCTGATCAGTTTCCCCCTGTTAGTGATGGGCACTCGAGATCTGAGACTTCGTCGGTCGGATCGACATCTGGTAGCCGACGACAGACTCAGGGGTCTGGACGTGGCCGACGTTTCAGGAGGCGACCCCAGGATCTAAGGTCTGAGCCTCAGGGCTCACAGGGCTCGCATGCCAGTTTTGGTCAGCAGCAGAAGAGGCGGTGTTACGCTTGCGACGGTCGGGGACATCTTGCTAGAGATTGTCCGACCCGACGTGCTGCTAAGAGGGAGCCGGTCGATGGACCACCTTGGCAGAGGCAGCGTCTCGAGCAAGGAGGTCCGCAGGGCGTCGGACGTGGCGTCGGAGCTGGTGAAGCGGGAGGCGGGGGTAGACAGTACCAGTTGCCACCACCCCCATCCCCAGGTGGTCCACGCCAAGCTTAGGGAGCTGGTGGTCGAGGGCGAGGACAGCTGCATGCCCTGGAGGCAGTCGACCCAGAGGCACCACAGATGGATAGAGGTACGCCTTGTGTCTTTTCTACTTACTGCAGTAGTTTGTCAGACACTGTTTAGCGGTACTCTTTCCTTTTGTTGCTTTCTCGAGTTTTGTTCAGGGCGTTGGTAAGACCCTGAGTGGTTTTTGTTGGTGAGCTCGCTGGTGTGTGAGACCCAACTGAGAGTCCAGTCGCTTTCCTTGTGCTTAGGGCTTTTTGGGGACGAAAAGTTCTAAGGGCGGGAGGATGTAGCGACTCGGAGTTTTTTCCCTGTCAGACATTGGAATATTTCTAGGAATAATTCCAGATCTAGGCGCGAAGACGGCGTGCGATTCCGAGGCCCGGTGTACTCGGAATTAATTTTATAAAAATATTAAGTATTTTTATACTATGCACATGGAGGGGGTGTGATATCTCCTAAACGGTAGCTCAAAACGGGAATCTGACGGTACGGTTGCGTCCGGAACGTGCCGTTTACCCTAGGCTAGGTGTAATCTTTGCGGGCGCGGGCCTGCGGTGAGAAACACCACCAGGGGCGTTTCCGTAAATAAGTGGCAAGTTAGTGTGCGAGCGTCGGCTCGAATAAATTCTGAACGGAGTCTCGGATGGAAAATCTGAGACCGCCGTTGCGTTCAGAACGGCGCGTTTACCCTAGGGGTGACCTTACTTTTGTTCGCATCGGGTGTCGGGTCCGAGGCGGGTTTGGCGTCGGCGGGCGGCTGATATAAATATCAGCCCCCCCCCCCTTTATCGTTCCTCTCGGCGTTCTTCGCCGTTCTTCGGCGCCGCTCCGCTGAATCGAGCAAACGAAGCGCCCACGAGCTCAGAATTCGACGGCGGACGTTCCAGGAGCGCGCGGCGGAAGCTCTGGAGCGCGGATCTGAGGCAGAACGTCGGTGTTTCGCCCGCGAGGTAGGCGGTTTGAGTTTTACAATCCCGGATCCCGTTTTTGTGTTGTTTTTTTTTTCAAATTTTTATAAGATTTGTATAGTTCGGGTCCCGAGCTTTCCGAAACATGTTTCGGATCTGAATTTGGAGCACCAGGGTGCTCCCGGTGGCTCCCGGATGTTTTCGGGCGAATAACCCGGTTTTCCGGCGAGACTCGCGGTGGCCATGGCGGATTCCGGCGTGTTCCACGGCAGCGCGGCGGCGACGCGGTGGTTTCCGGCTCCAGCATGGCGGAGTCCGGCGGCGGCGCGGTGGTTTCCGGCGACCCTGCGGTGGTCTGGCCAGAATGTTCCAGGGGTTCTTTAAACCCCCGTAACTCGCAAACCGTAACTCCGATTTGTGAGCCGTTTGCGGCGACATGCTCCTTGCGTCGAGACGGACCTTTTGAACTCACTTTGAGGGTTTAATGGTTCGGGATCGTGGCCCAGGAGCTAGAAACGTCGTATAAAATAATATTATTTTATTATTTTACGACTACGGGCCGTTGTAACTTCTACCTGGAGCGTCCGATTGACGTGCCGTCAGTGGAGTTGAGACCCTGATGGTACGATGGAATTTTTGAGATGGTTTCCAGGTATTGGGTCTGTGAACGGGGTGCGGGCCCCACGAGGCCGGGTTTTGGCGTTTGCGGAGAAACACAGCTTTTGCACCAGGAGTCCGCTTTTGGCGGATGAATAGTCGATCCTATGTGTTTTTCCGAGGGGATCGCAATGGTGCGATCCGTTCGATGAGTTTCGGAATCCAGGCATGGGCCCCACCCGAGCTGGCCTTCGGTGAATAGTTCCTTTTTCACCGGGTGTCCGTTTTGGACGAGCGAGTAGTCGATTCTGCTTGTTTTTCCGAGGGGATCGCCGTGGTGTGATCCGCTCGATGGGTTTCGGGATCGTTGTGTGGGCCCCACGTGAGCTAGCTACGGTGAATAGTTCCTTTTTCACCGGTGCTCCGTTTCGGGCGAGTAAACAGCCTATCCTGCGTGTTTTTCCACGTGGAACGCGATGGTGGCCTCGGTTTTGGCCTAGGAGGTGCGTAGTGTGGCATTGTGGTGGGTCGCTCGGGTTAGTGACGTTTGGACCAGTAGTGGTTGAGGGTTCTCCCTTGGTTCGTTCCCACGAGGGTTCGTGTGGCATCAAAACCTTCGTATGGATTTGTGATCCTCTCGATGGGATGTTTAAACTGTTAGAGTTGTGGTATCCCTCCGGTGGGCCCGGAGTGGATCCTCTAGCATCTTTACCTAGATCGGGTTCCTGGTATCGCTGTGACCACTTATTTACGGGCGGTGATCCCCTATCTAGCAGGTTAAACCCGTAGGGTTTGTGGCATCATCGGAAATATGATCCCCTACGCAGTGGGCCCTGCTCAGTAGGGTTGTGGAATCATCAGGTATACGATCCCCTACTCAGCATGTGGTTTATAGTAGGGTTACGGTATCGTTGGCTATGCGATCCCCTACTCAGCACGTGGTTTCGGTAGGGTTACGGCATCGTCGGTTTGATCCCCTACATCGCGAGTTATACCAGATAGGGTTCCGGTATAGTCGTGACCATCTTTATATGGACGATGATCCTCTATCTGAGTGTGGAGCTTCTGTCGAGCGCCAGATCGGGTTGTGGCATCCCCCAGCAGATCCTGGGTGTGATCCCCTATCTGTGAAAACTACGTATGCCAGATCGGGTCGTGGTATCCCCCAGCGGACCTTGGGAGTGATCCCCTATCTGTGAGCTACGTATACCGGAGTGGGTCTTGGAATCCCCTAGAGGACCCTAGCGGTGATCCCCTATCCGAGGAGTTTGGTGGTTATGGTGTTTCAGCGATGTTTCCTCAGTGATGTTATCCGACGAGCGTGGTCTCTCGGGTGAGCGTCTGAGATGTTTGCGAGTATCCCGATGGAGTGTATCTCTCGGATGAGTGTCATCTGGTATGAGAGTTTTCGTGTGGTGTACTCTCCTGGTTGGGACAGTTGCTGGTGATGAGGTCGATACCTCTTGTGGCTTTGTGGCGTGAGCTGTGTATATCTGGATTGTTAAAGGTATATGTATGGGCATACACCTGAGCTGAGATGAGCTGACTAGTTGTGTTTAGCCGAGGATGGTCACCAGATGGAGTTTCTCTCTCGTCTGGGTTCCCTCTGGCTGGGTTGAGCGGACTGTTGCCTTTCAGTTTCTCCCTTGGGCTCTGGGTTTTTGCGGTGCCTACTGAGTATGTTTATACTCACCCCTGCACGGGCTTTGCCCGCACATGTTTGTGTCTTGTGCAGACCACAAGCCTTTTGACGGAGTCCCAGGAGGACCCGGAGCAGGTGGAGCTTAGTGAGAGGGTCGATCGGGGTGTTTACTGGAGCTGTGCCGAGGGATCTTTCCAGCGGGTGTTTGTGGCAGCGTTCCCCTTCTTCAGAGCAGGTTGGACGCGCTTTGTAGTTTTCTTTTGGTGGGCCCTGTTTTTCCCTTGTACTTTTGTTGTTGCTCTCTGGTTGTGGGATAGTGTATGCATGCATTTACTTTTCAGTTTCTTTATCTTTGCACTGTTGCATGGAGGTGTTTGTGGGTGCGTGTGTACAGGTACCTTAGGCTAATGCCTTCCATGTGTGTGATAGCCTACTCAGCATTGGTCGCCAGCCCCTGGCCTATTGGAGGCGGGCTTGGGGAGTCGCGGCTCGAGCCCCATTGGGTCGGTTCGTGACAATCCCTCATTGGATTAGCGATTCTGGGGAAGTTTTATTTTGTTCAGACATCACTGGTCTCAATCCTTATAACTAGGTGCTCTAGAGTTTATTGTAATCGAGGGGGATAGAGAGTGACTAGAGCATTTAGATAGAACCTGTAATATGAGCATCCTATGTATCCTTGTGATAGGAATCAGAATCCACGTAGTTCGGTGACACTTAATGAGACACATCACCTTTTAAGGTCACGTTACAGGTAACCAACCGTATAGTTTAATTTCATGTGGCAATAATGTCCAGTCGAGAGGTGCCAAGTCAAGATTGGTGTGGGACTTACGCTGAAGCAGCCTAGACGACCCGAGGGAAAATTATTTCCTGGGCCCCAATATGGTCATGCTAGGGGCATGAGGACACAATTGGATAAGGATAGATGGGTATCATACATGGATGTTTGTATTTTTCCTCAGGTAGGTTTCCAACATATTCTGGTTGGTTGGGAATCAAGTTGTACATAGTTTTGAAAGGATAGGGCTTGCTTGTGATAGTTTCCTATCAAGGGTGTTATTGGCAGCCCATGTGGGGGTATGGAAGGGGAATACATGTGGTTGGTGGCCCGAGTTGGGATTGAACCTCAGGGAGGTGTCCTAGATACACATCTTAGGAGACAGGGTTCAAAACCCATGTCTTTCATTCTTCCACCCTCGTTGTACGGATGCTGCGACTATCTCAAATCTCTAATCCCACTACAGTCATCCTTGGTGTGAGAAACAAGAGAATGTAAAATATTCCCAAAGACACACACTTTTTCATTTCTATTGGGTGATGAGGAAGACAACAACAGAGGGAGAGGGCTGAGACAACTAGACATTCATTCCCTAAGGTGTCGAGGAAGGAACGAAGGTAGAAGCTGCATCGGCAGAGGCAGTGTAGAGACCCGAAGCCTGACGTACATGGACATTAAATTAATTTTGTGGAATACTTAGTACATAACAAAAACACACACACAAGGATCGTAATAGTTTTGTAACACCCCGAGATTTTATGAAAAATATTCTTTTTAATTTCATTAATGTCTTGGGTTATACGTTACACCAAAAGGAGCATTCACAACACACATCTCTGACCTTGCTTGAATTACACGCAATCGCGACCTTCCACGATAGCGTGTGTTGTACGCAACACCAAGTTTCGCTAAACAGCGATATGCTATTAAGATATTATTAAAAATAGCCGTTATGAATAGTAATAACCACTTTTTGAAATTTTGTAAATTTTATTTTTCAAAATGGACTTCATTTATGGATTCGGAGTATCGAATTTAGCCTAAGGTGAAATTTTGGTACTTTTCGGATAACTTTCATATTCTGATGAATAGTGAAAATTACTAAATTTTAATTAAAAACAACTTTTTTAATCGAAATAATTAATAGTGATAAATTATTAATTTGAGTGGTTTTAAAGTATATTAAGAATATATTTTTACAATTTAATACAATGTTGGCCATTGGATGTAATTTCACATTTAAACCAGTTATAAACAAGTGTCAATCTTTTGATAGTTATTATCTCTTAAAAACACGCCTTTTGTTGTGACAGCGGAAATTAATTATAAAATTGATTAATGAAACTTATATGTTAGGAATTTTGTAAAATAGAAATCATTTTTGAATTCGGAAATCAATTATAGCTTAGGTTGAAATTTTGGCATTTTTCTGAAAAACTCCAATTTTTTGATGAATAGTGAAACCACTAAGTGGTAGGTTAAAAACTGAATTTTGCATAAAACTTATTTTTACCGCTTCTGTGAATGGAATTTAGAAAATCCGACAGACACGGTTGATATCAGTAAGTAAAATGTAGTTCAATGAGATAAAAATAATTTTTTTGGTGAATAGTAACTTTTTTTTTTACCGCGGTTAATAGTAAATAGGGTAACTAAGAGTAAATATGATATTACTATTACCCTAACACATGTCCTAATTCTATTGGATAAGTTTAATTCGACCAAAAACAACCTTATGAATATAATATGACCATTTAGGTCCACTTGGATTAGATTATGACATTTAATATTATTTTATTTAATGAATAGTTAAAATAGTTAAAATCAATGTTTAATAAGTAAATCATTTTTAATATGGGGTTATACATAAGATAAATTCGACTATAAATTTTCATTATAAAGCTAAAAATATTTCCTATATAATGGTATTTTATTTGTAATTTTTAGACAATAAATAATCTAATTTATTTATGACACAATGATGATGCAGTAATTATCTTATTAATGAAATATTAACATAATTGATGTTATAAACACCAAAATAAATGTAATTTGAGACTTTTTATGAATTCCACTAATTTTATAGGTTACTATGATATATTAGTGTTGATTTAATCAACTTGGTTCGAACATATAATTCTGTTATGACTTTCACAAAAATCATATATCAAATAGTGTCAAAATTGATACAAAATAGTGTTTAAATCAAATATTATATTATTAATTATTATTTTATTCCTAAAAATCTAAGGATCGGCCAAATGACTTAGATAAGGATATATATATTAATAATAAACAATTTGGGGTTCGTTTGGCATGTTATAGTAAGTTTATTAACCATATAGTGTAAGAAAACAAAAAGACACGGTAAAAGTTAAATTATTTAACTTAGAGTTAAATCTAATTGATAAGGTTAAAATAATAACCTAAACTTTTCTAATTCCTATTGGTTGATAGGATTTCGACCCATCCCCACTTTAGCTTAGAAATAATACCCTTTGGAACCATTATAAACCGATTTTGACTTTAATATAAAATAATATTTTGAGATATTCCTAAGGTGCCCCTCTCCTCCCTTATAAAAGGGAATCTCCTCCATCTCTTCCTCACACAACTATGAGCCTTCAAGCTCGGCCAAACCCTGCCAAAATCCATTCTCCACTTCCCTAGTATCATCTTATAGGTCCTGGTCTTCTTCAAAGACCATCCATAGTTCTTTAAGTGGAGGCTAAGAAAAGGCGCGTCAAAAAGAGGTAATATCCATTACCGATCTTTTTCAATTTCTTTCTTCTTCAACTTCTTCTTCTTTAGTTGTTTCATGATAAAGTAATAACATCAGTATTTCTTATATACTTATATGTTATTATAAATATTAAACAACTCTAATTAACCTTCTATCCATCCTACGGAAAAAGGAAATCACTGCGCGTGCGTACGTACGGAATACCGTCTCCACGCCGTGGTGTAATCTATTTTCCGCCACCACCTTAATTAGATGGGTATAAAGGTGTAATGAGTAACTATATATGATTATTGTAAAGTGATATTGATACAAAAATAGTATACATACACTTCAACACAATTCCACGACCATGGGAACGATATCATCGCTCGTGCGTACGTACGGACTACCGTCTCCACGACGCAATGAGATTCATTCTCAATGATTAACCATTCATGAATGATTATAAAGTATATATAATAAGTACTAATGAAATATATGACCTGATAATGATACTGGAATTATTTATATTTATATGTATGTCATCTACTTAATTCCATTCAATTCAATAAGGAAACGAAAACATCGTTCATGCGTACGTACGGACTACCGTCTCCATGAACGGTGTATTTCTTCCCATTTACTGATTTATTATATATTTATATTCTGAATATATATATATATATAAATCATGTTTTATTTTCTGGAATTAAGTAATCATGATCTAAGTAATCATATGAATAATTACAAGTTAAAAACACGAACGACAAATGAGACGATTTTACCCAAAACGCTACTTTAACATGAATTTACAAAAGAAGGGGTAATATAAAGTCATAAGTGGACCATATATGATATAATAACAATGAATATGATTATGGAATAAGTCAATAACATGATTTAAATCATTATAAAGGAGGTTCGGACACTTATAAAGCAAGTCGGACCTAAGGTAAGGGAAATATCACAATCTCATTTTTATCCGAGATTGTTTATGATTTGGTATTTACTGGGGTGTGTTTTATCATCCAAATCCATGTTTCCTCAATATGTAATATTATTTCCATCCAAATTCAATTGTTTAAATCAAATTTTACCCTTTGGTGAGTTTTTATTAAAAGATATGAAAGGAATCTTTTGTCGTTTTTCGTACGAGGTACTTTTTGACTTTTCCGACAAAAGTATGGGAAGAATGCTTTTTTAACATATACGACATGAATGGATTTTTAAAAAATTATTTCCAAGAAGCTTCCTTTACAAGTTTTCAAGTTTATTTTTAATCAACTTCTTTTAGTTATAATTTTATGACATGTTAAGAAATGAAAATTGTTTTTGAAGTAGAAAGGATATTTTCCTCAAGAATGGAGTTCAAGTGTTTTATCAAAATTATTTCCCATCTAAGATAATAAAGGGTTCTGTTTCTATCCCTATTATTACATTGATTTGATTATGTGGTGATGGAATTATATTTATGAATTCTTTTATCTTCTATGAATTGTTTTATGATGTCACGATGTTTAAGATTCCCATTTTTATTACATGGGTTATGCAATGATGTATGGTTTATGATTTTGTGGCACACATAAGAATGGTATAATTATGAGATGGGTGGGACCTATATCTCCCTACAATGCATTGGGTAAAGATTTTATATCTCATGAGATAGACATGGCTGGAATGGTAGGTTATACCGGTTCAGTGAAATAGGACTGAAACGAGGGTGACTCGGTTCAGAAAGGGACTTTGGCCACTAAGATGTCTTGGCAATGAGTCTTGACTAACAAGAAATGATTCTCTATTATTATGTGTGTATTCCACAAAGTTTAATGTTTTAAGTTATGGTTATTGTGATTACATTTCACTACCATGAGTTATCCCAGGTTATGAAATTATGATCTCTTTTGCAGATTAAGATTTCCAAAAGTTATGTGCTTATGTATATGATGTGATTGATATTTCTTTTTTTTACCCTTACTGAGCATTTGATCTCACCCTTTTATGTTTTCTTTTCCCCAGGATATAAAGAAAGGTTTTAGGTAAAAAAAGGGAAGATATTTATGGGAGATATTGGAGATCTTTCACCACGATTAGAAGATTACGTTCCGAGTTTCCAAAGACACTAAACTATTACGGTCCTTTTGTGTGTGTTTTTGTAATGTACGAAGTATTCCGCAAATGTAATGTAATGTCCATGTACGTCAGGCTTCGGGTCTCTACAGTTGGTATCAGAGGAAAGGTTTAGTCAACCTTTGGAAACTAGGATGCGAAAACGTTAGTGAGATCCATAGATATTTTTCTAAGGTATGTCTAGGGATGCCCCTAAGGATAAGTATACGTATAGGATATAGTCCTAGAACTACGGTTACGATCTTATAATTTAACCTAAGATGTTAGATATTGAGGGTGCTCCCCCTTTACTATGTTGTTTTCCCTAGCATGATTTTTTTTGCCTCTCACATTATTCTTTTTGGGTTTTAGAAAATGGCTGGAAACAAGGTGATTCATGATAATGGAGGATATGCTGGACAATGGAATGATATTTTTCATGAGCAACCAAATGAAATGGGATTTGGAAGTCCAAAAATCATTATTATGCCAAATCATCAATCTCATAATATGATCAATAAAGTAAAATTTGGTAAGTTTCCTGAATCGGCTAATAAGAGAAAGATGGAGTTTCATGATGATCATAGAGGAAAGAAAGTTCAATTTACCCTATGTTAATCATGTGGGAAGAGGCATCAAGGAGAATGTTTCAAAGGAACTGGAAGATGCTTTGGGTGTGAAAAAGAAGGACACAAAGCCAGTAAGTGCAAAAGAAAAGGTTCAGTTAACACCATGGATGAGGATAATGGTATTGCTACGACATCAACAATGGTTAAATGTTTTAAATGTGGAATGTATGGGCATTATGCAAACCAATGCTCTAAGGTAAAGTCTCATGAATAGAATTAGTATGATCGTATGGGTAGTATTTATGTGGATGATGATGAAGAGACTACAAATGATATGTGAGATGAAAGAATTGTTGAAGCTCGGTCAATGGTTTAAGAATGTAGTGGAATGATTGCATGTTTATCATGTGTAATGTTGTATAAGTAATCTCATGGTACTATGGAATAAAGAGACATATAAGGATTGTTACACGGTTGTCTTTCCTTGAGTTTTGGAAGTGTATGATTAATGGTACCAGTATCCAAGAAAGGTTATTCAGATATTTTTGGAATGTAGATGATATGCGCATAATGAAGGGATAAGACGATAATGAGATGTTTGATTGTATTCATGAGCTCATGATTGATATAAGGACTAAGTGATATCATGGTTTGAGTATATATAATTTTGAGGATTTTGGTATGTGGAAGGTGATAACTTTTAACTACATTCATGTTTTCACTAAGGTTCAATGGGTATTCAAGAGAATACATGATTAAGGCCTTTGAATGTTTGGAATGTGACCAACAAGATATATCTTATGATATATGGGGATCAACGATGGTATTAAATCTCTGAGAGTGGACTGCAGTATTATGGATAAGCCTAAAGATTGGAATGGATTATGTTGGACATAAGTTAGTATTGTTTGTTTTTTGATGGGATGTTATAGTAATATAGTTTTAGAAAAAGGACAACCTGTAGGATGGGCGATAGCCCATCACGTCGGACAAGGCTGTGGGAATCGAACCCACAACCGAAGTGCGACTGGCCTTTATCGCCTACCACTGGCCTACAGGAAGTCCCTGTTTAGTAGAAACTAGTTTTATTATATAATGCAGTATGATATATGAAGTATAAGTCCATTTTAGGAACCATATATGATTAATCTCACTATAGAATGACTTATGTATATTTAATAACTTTTGCTAACCTTTTGTTTGAGACAGATGGAATGACCCGTCATTCTATCACATGACCTGATAACACTTCACGAATATCAAATTCAACTTCATTTATTTAAGATATGAAGTGGAAATTGTTCAAGGCACGAACAACAGTGAGATTGTACCAAAATAAAGTAAGTATTTATTCTAATTCAAATTCTTCAACTTTAGGGAAACGATCTTGAAAACCAAAAATGTTGTCCTAGTGCTATTATATTTGATTAATCAGATGGTACCTTAGATCGTCACAAATTTATGGATTTGTGATTGTTGGCTTTTCCATAGCCATGTTCTCTACCACTCTCCATCAGAACATGATGGTTAGATTTTTCTTCCATATCCATATTTTCACCTATGTGGAAACCCAGTGATTAGTTTATTTGGGTAACCGTTACGTTTCATACATTTGTTTTTAAATATTGGTTTTAGTATTCCTTTTTACGATGTAGGAAACTTTCGAATAGTAAACCATTTATAACCCCGATGAATTTCGAGGGCGAAATTCATTTTAAGGGGGGTAGAATGTAACACCCCGAGATTTTATGAAAAATATTCTTTTTAATTTCATTAATGTCTTGTGTTATACGCTACACCAAAAGGAGCTTTCACAACACACATCTCTGAACTGGCTTGAACTACACGCAATCGCGACCTTCCACGATAGCGTGTGTTGTACGCAACACCAAGTTTTGCTAAACAACGATATGCTATTAAGATATTATTAAAACTAACCGTTATTAATAGTAATAACCACTTTTTGAAATTTTGTAAATTTTATTTTTCAAAATGGACTTCATTTATGGATTCGGAGTATCGAATTTAGCCTAAGGTGAAATTTTGGTACTTTTCGGATAACTTTCATATTCTGATGAATAGTGAAAATTACTAAATTTTAACTAAAAACAACTTTTTTAATCGAAATAATTAATAGTGATAAGTTATTAATTTGAGTGGTTTTAAAGTATATTTAGAATATATTTTTACAATTTAATACAATGTTGGCCATTGGATGTAATTTCACATTTAAACCAGTTATAAACAAATGTCAATCTTTTGATAGTTATTATCTCTTAAAAACACGCCTTTTGTTGTGACAGCAGAAATTAATTATAAAATTAATTAATGCAACTTATATGTTGGGAATTTTGTAAAATAGAAATCATTTTTGAATTCGGAATATCAATTATAGCTTAGGTTGAAATTTTGGCATTTTTCTGAAAAACTTCAATTTTTGATGAATAGTGAAACCACTAAGTGGAAGGTTAAAAACTGAATTTTGCATAAAACATAATTTTACCGCTTCTGTGAATGGAATTTCTAAAATCCTACAGACACGGTTGATATCAGTAAGTAAAATGTGGTTCAATGAGATAAAAATAATTTTTTGGTGAATAGTATCTTTTTACTTTTTTTACCGCGGTTAATAGTAAATAGGGTAACTAAGGGTAAATATGATATTACTATTACCCTAACACATGTCCTAATTCTATTGGATAAGTTTAATTCTACAACAAAAAACCTTATGAATATAATATGACCATTTAGGTCCACTTGGATTAGATTATGACATTTAATATTATTTTATTTAATGAATAGTTAAAATAGTTAAAATCAAAGTTTAATAAGTAAATCATTTTTAATATGGGGTTATACATAAGATAAATTCGACTATAAATATTCATTATAAAGCTAAAAAGATTTCCTATATAATGGTATTTTATTTGTAATTTTTAGACAATAAATTATCTAATTTATTTATGACACAATGATGATGCAGTAATTATCTTATTAATGAAATATTGACATAATTGATGTTATAAACACCAAAATAAATGTAATTTGGGACTTTTTATGAATTCCACTAATTTTATAGGTTACTATGATATATTAGTGTTGATTTACTCAACTTGTTTCGAACATATAATTCTGTTATGACTTTCACAAAAATCATATATCAAATAGTGTCAAAATTGACACAAAATAGTTTTTAAATCAAATATTATATTATTAATTGTTATTTTATTCCTAAAAATCTAAGGTTCGGCAAAATGACTTAGATAAGGATATATATATTAATAATAAACAATTTGGGGTTCGTTTGGCATGTTAAAGTAAGTGTATTAACCATATAGTGTAAGAAAACAAAAAGACACGGTAAAAGTGAAATTATTTAACTTAGAGTTAAATCTAATTGATACGGTTAAAATAATAACCTAAACATGTCTAAATCCTATTGGTTGATAGGATTTAGACCCATCCCTACTTTAGCTTCGAAATAAGACCCTTTGGAACCATTATAAACCGATTTTGACTTTAATATAAAATAATATTTTGAGATATTCCTAAGGTGCCCCTCTCCTCCCTTATAAAAGGGCATCTCCTCCCTCTCTTCCTCACACAACTTTGATCCTTCAAGCTCGGCCAAACCCTGCCATAATCCCTTCTCCACTTCCCTAGTATCATCATAGAGGTCTTGGTCTTCTTCAAACACCATCCTTAGTTCTTTAAGTGGAGGCTAAGAAAAGGCGCGTCAAAAAGAGGTAATATCCATTACCGATCATTTTCAATTTCTTTCTTCTTCAACTTCTTCTTCTTTAGTTGTTTCATGATAAAGTAATAACATCAGTATTTCTTATATACTGATATGTTATTATAAATATGAAACAACTCTAATTAACCTTCTATCCATCCTACAGAAAAAGGAAATCACCGCGCGTGCGTACGTACGGAATACCGTCTCCACGCCGTGGTGTAATCTATTTTCCGCCACCACATTAATTGGATGGGTATAAAGGTGTAATGAGTAACTATATATGATTATTATAAAGTGATATTGATACAGAAATATTATACATACACTTCAACACAATTCCACGACCATGTGAACGATATCATCGCTCGTGCGTACGTACGGACTACCGTCTCCACGACGCGATGAGATTCATTCTCAATTATTAACCATTCATGAATGATTATAAAGTATATATAATAAGTACTAATGAAATATATGACCTGATAATGATACTGGAATTATTTATATTTATATGTATGTCATCTACTTAATTCCATTCAATTCAATAAGGAAACGAAAACAGCGTTCATGCGTACGTACTGACTACCGTCTCCATGAACGGTGTATTTATTTCCATTTACTGATTTATTATATATTTATATTCTGAATATATATATATAAATCATTTTTTATATTCTGGAATTAAGTAATCATGATCTACGTAATCATATGAATAATTACAAGTTAAAAACACGAACGACATGTGAGACGATTTTACCCAAAACGCTACTTTAACATGAATTTACAAAAGAACGGGTAATATAAAGTCATAAGTGGACCATATATGATATAATAACAAATTAATATGATTCTGGAATAAGTCAATAACATGATTTAAATCTTTATACAGGAGGTTCAGACACTTATAAAGCAAGTCGGACCTAAGGTAAGGGAAATATCACAATTTCATTTTTATCCGAGATTGTTTATGATTTGGTATTTACTGGGGTGTGTTTTATCATCCAAATCCATGTTTCGTCAATATGTAATATTATTTCCATCCACCTTCAATTGTTTAAATCAAATTTTACCCTTTGATGAGTTTTTAGTAAAAGATATGAAAGGAATCTTTTGTCGTTTTTCGTACGAGGTACTTTTTGACTTTTCCGACAAAAGTATGGGAAGAATGTTTTTTTTAACTTATACGGCATGAATGGATTTTTAAAACATTATTTCCAAGAAGCTTCCTTTACAAGTTTTCAAGTTTATTTTTAATCAACTTCTTTTAGTTATAATTTTATGACATGTTAAGAAATGAAAAGTGTTTTTGAAGTAGAAAGGATATTTTCCTCAAGAATGGAGTTCAAGTGTTTTATCAAAATTATTTCCCATATAAGATAATAACGGGTTCTGTTTCTATCCCTATTATTACATTGATTTGATTATGTGGTGATGGAATTATATTTATGAATTCCTTTATCTTCTATGAATTGTTTTATGATGTCACGATGTTTAAGATTCCCATTTTTATTACATGGGTTATGCAATGATGTATGGTTTATGATTTTGTGGCACACATAAGAATGGTATCATTATGAGATGGGTGGGACCTATATCTCCCTCCAATGCATTGGGTAAAGATTTTATATCTCATGAGATAGACATGGCTGAATGGTAGGTTATACCGGTTCAGTGAAATAGGACTGAAACGAGGGTGACTCGGTTCAGAAAGGGACTTTGTCCACTAAGATAGTCTTGTCAGTGAGTCTTGACTAACAAGAAATGATTCTCTATGATTATGTGTGTATGCCACAAAGTTTAATGTTTTAAGTTATGGTTATTGTGATTACATTTCACTGTCATGAGTTATCCCAGGTTATGAAATTATGATCTCTTTTGCAGGTTAAGATTTCCAAAAGTTATGTGCTTATGTATATGATGTGATTGATATTTCTTTTTTTTAACCTTACTGAGCATTTGAGCTCACCCTTTTATGTTTTCTTTTCCCCATGATATAAAGAAAGTTTTTAGGTAAAAAAAGGGAAGATCTTTATGGGAGATATTGGAGATCTTTCACCACGATTAGAAGATTACGTTCTGAGTTTCCAAAGACACTAAACTATTACGGTCCTTGTGTGTGTGTTTTTGTAATGTACTAGGTATTCCTCAAATGTAATGTAATGTCCATGTACGTCAGGCTTCGGGTCTCTACAAGTTTAGTGTCTTTGGAAACTCGGAATATAATCTTCTAATCGTGGTGAAAGATCTTCAACATCTCCCATAAAGATCTTCCCTTTTTTTTACCTAAAACCTTTCTTTATATCCTGGGGAAAAGAAAACATAAAAGGATGAGCTCAAATTCTCAGTAAGGGTAAACAAAAGAAATATCAATCACATCATATACACAAGCACATAACTTTTGGAAATCTTAACCTGCAAAATAGATCATAATTTCATTACATGGGATAAATCATGGCAGTGAAATGTAATCACAATAATCATAACTTAAAACATGAAACTTTGTGGCATACACACATAATCATAGAGAATCATTTCTTGTTAGTCAAGACTCATTTCCAAGACTATCTTAGTGGTAAAGTCCCTTTCTGAACCGAGTCACCCCCGTTTAAGTCCTGTTTCACTGAACCGGTATAACCTACCGTTCCAGCCATGTCTATCTCATGAGATATAAAATCTTTACCCAATGCATTGGAGGGAGATATAGGTCCCACCCATCTCATAATGATACCATTCTTATTGTGCCACAAAATCATAAACCATACATCATTGCATAACCCATGTAATAAAAATGGGAATCTTAAACATCATGACATCATAAAACAATTCATATACGATAAAGGAATTCATAAAAATAATTCCATCACAACATAATCAAATCAATGTAATAATAGGGATAAAAACAGAACCCTTTATTATCTTAGATGTAAAATATTTTTGATAAAACACTTGAACTTCATTCTTGAGGAAAATATCCTTTCTACTTCAAACACACTTTTCCTTTCTTAACATGTCATACAATTTTAAACTAAAAGAAGTTGATTAAAAATAAACTTGAAAACTTGTAATGGAAGCTTCTTGGAAATAATGTTTTAAAAATCCATTCATTCCGTATAAGTTAAAAAAACATTCTTCGTACTTTTTTCGGAAAAGTCAAAAAGTAACTCATACGAAAAACGACAAAAGATTCCTTTCATATTCTTTACTAAAAACTCACCGAAGGGTAAAATTGGATTTAAACATTTGTAGGTGGATGGAAATAATATTACATATTCACAAAACATGGATTTGGATGATAAAATACACCCTAGTAAATACTAAAGTATAAACAATCTCGGATAAAAATGAGATTGTGATATTTCCCTTACCTTAGGTTCGATTTGCTTCGTAAGTGTCCGAAACTCCTGTATAATGACTTAAATAATGTCATTGACTTATTAAAGAATCATATTCACTGTTATTATATCATATATGGTTCACTTATGACTTTATATTACCCGTTCTTTTGTAAATTCCATGTTAAAGAGCGTTTTGGGTAAAATTGTTTCATTTGTCGTCCGTGTTTTGACTTGTAATTATTCATATGATTACTTAGATCATGATTAATTAATTCCAGAATATAAAAAATGATTTATATATATATATATATTCAGAAAATACATATATATAATAAATCAGTAAATGGAAAGAAATACACCGTTCATGGAGATGGTAGGTCGTACGTACGCATGAACGCTGTTTTCATTTCCTTATTGAGTTGAACGGAATTAAGTAGATGACATACATATATATACACATAAATCCAGTATCATTATTATGTCATATATTTCATGATTACTTATTATAAATACTTTATAATCATTCATGAATTGTTAAAGTGGAGAATGAATCTCATCGCGTCGTGGAGACGGTAGTCCGTACATACGCACGAGCGATGATATCGTTCTCATGATCGTGGGACTGTATTGGAGTGTATGTATAATATTTCAAAATCAATATCACTTTAAAATAATAATATATAGTTATTGTTTACACCATTATACCTATCCAAGTAATGTGGTGGTGGAAAATAGATTTCACCACGGCGTGGAGACGGTATTCTGTACGTACGCACGCGCGGTGATTTCATTTTCTGTAGGATGGATAGATGGTGAAATAGGGTTGTTTCATACATATAATAACATATCAGTATATTAGTGATACTGATGTTATTACTTCATAATGAAACAACCTAAGAAGAAGAAGTGGAAGAAGAAATAAAGGTGAATGAATCGGTAACGGAAATTACCTCTTCTTTGAAGTGCCTTTTTGAGACCTTCTCTTAGGGCACTACAATTTGTCTTTGAGGAAGAACAGAACCTCTAGGATGTTTCTAGGGAAGTGGAGAAGAGAATTTTTCAGGGTTTGGCCGAGCTTGAAGGGTCAAAGTTGTGTGAGGAAGAGAGGGAGGAGGTGCCCTTTTATAAGGGAGGAGAGGGGCACCTTTGGAATAACTAAAAATATTATTTTATTATAAAGTCAAGTTCGTTTTTAAATAGCTCAAAATTGATTTATTTCGATGCTAAGGTGGGTATGGGTCTAAATCCTTTCATCCAATAGAATTTAGACAAGTTTAGGTTCCTATTTTAACCTTATCATTTAGATTTAACATTAAGTTAAATAATTTTACTTTTACCGTGTCTTCTTGTGTTCTTATACTATAAGGTTAATAAACTTACTATAAGAATCCAAACGAACCAAAAGTTGTTTATTATTAATATATATAACCTTAGCTAAGTCATTTGGCAGAACCTTATATTTTTAGGAATAAAATACAATTAATAATATAATATTTGTTTTAAAAACTATTTTATGTCAATTTTGACACTATTTAGTAATTGATTTTTGTGAAAATCATAACAGAATGATAAGTTCGAACAAAGTTAATTAAATCAATACTAACATGTCATATTAACCTAGAAAATTAGTTTAGTTCATAAAGAGTCTCAAATTATATTTATTTGGGTATTTATAACATCAATTATGTCAATATTTCATTAATAAGATAATTACTGCATCATCGTTGTGTCATAAATAAATTAAATTATTTAATGTCTAAAAATTACAAATAAAATACCATTATGTAGTAAATCTTTTTATCTTTCTAATTAATATTTATATTAGAATTTATCGTATGTATAACCCTATATTAAAAATGTTTTAGTAAATAAACTTTGATTTTAACTCTTTTAACCCTTCTTTAAATAAATTAATAATAAATGTCCTAATCTAATCCATGTGGGCCTAAATGGTCATATTTTATTCCTAAGTTTGTTTTTGGTCGAATTACACTTGTCCAATAGAATTAGGACATGTGTTAGGGTAATAATAATATCATTTCTACCCTTAATTACCCTATTTACTTTTAACCATGGTAAAAAAAGTAAAAAGTTACTATTCACCAAAAAATTATTTTCATATCATTGAACCACATTTTACTTTCTGACATCAACCATGTCTCCTGGATTTTTGAAATTCCACTCACAGAAGCGGTAAAATTAAGTTTTATGAACAATTCAGTTTTTTAACTACCACTTAGTGGTTTCACTATTCATCAAAAAATAAAAGTTTCCAGAAAAATACCAAAAATTAGGCATAAGCTATATTTGATATTATGAACTCAAAAATGATGTCTATTCTACCAAATTCAAAACATATCAGTTGCATTAATTAATTTAAAAATTAATTCCCATCGTCAAAACAAATGGCATGTTTTTGAGAGATAATAACTATCAAAAGATTGACACTTGTTTATAACTTGTTTAAATGTGAAATTACATCCAATGACCAAAATTGTATTAAATTGCAAAAATATATTCTAAATATAATTTAAAACCAATCAAATTAATAATTTATCACTATTAATTATTTTGATTAAAAAAGTTGTTTTTAATTAAAATTTAGTAATTTTCACTATTCATCAGAATATGAAAGTTATCTGAAAAGTACCAAAATTTCACCCTAAGCTAATTTCAATATTCCGAATCCAAAAATGAAGTCCATTTTTAAAAAAAAATTAAAAAGTGGTTATTACTATTCATAACGGCTAGTTTTAATAATATTTTAATAGCATATCGTAATTTAGTGAAACTCGGTATTGCGTACTACACACGCTATCGAGGAAGGTCGCGATTGCGTCTATTGAAAGGAAAGTCAAGGATGCGTGTTGTGAAAGCTCCTTTTGGTGTAGCGTACAACACAAGACATTAATGAAAAGAATATTTTTCATAAAATCTCGGGGTGTTACATTCTACCCCCCTTAAAATGAATTTCGCCCTCGAAATTCGTCGGGGTTATACATGGTTTACTACTCGAATGTTTATTTAATAGAAACCCACATCATAAAAAGGAATACCAAAACCAATCATTAAAAACAAAAGTATGAAACGTAACGGTTACCCAAATAAACTAATCACTGGGTTTCCACATAGGTGAAAATATGGATATGGAAGAGAAATATAACCATCTTGTTCTGATGGAGAGTGGTAGAGAACGTGGCTATGGAAAAGCCAGCAATCACAAAGCCACAAATTTGTGATGATCTAGGGTACCATCTGATTCATCAGATATAAGAGCACTAGGACAACATTTTTGGTTTTCAAGATCATTTCCCTAAAGTTGATGAAATTGGAATTAGAAGAAATACTTTCGTGATTTTGGTATAGTCTCACCGTTTGTCGTTTTTTGGACAATTTCCACTTCATCTCTTAAAGAAATGAAGTTGAATTTTTCATTCGTGATGTGTTAGCAGATCATGTGATAGATGATGGGTCATTCCATCTTTCTCAAACAAAAGGTTTGAAAAAATACATAAGTCCATCTATAGTGAGATTAATCTTATATAGTTCCTAAAATGAACTTATACTTCATATATCATACTGCTTAATATAATAAAACTAGTTTCTACTAAATAGGGACTTCCTGTAGGCCAGTGGTAGGCGATAAAGGCCAGTCGCACTTCGGTTGTGGGTTCGATTCCTACGACCTTGTCCGACGCGATGGGCTGTCGCCCGTCCTGCAGGTTGTCCTTTTTCTAAAACTATATTACTATAACATCCCATCAATAATATAGAAAAACAAACAATACTAACTTATGTCCAACATAATCCATTCCAATCTTTAGGCTTATCCATAATACTGCAGTCCACTCCCAGAGATTTAATACCATCGTTGATCCCCATATATCATAAGATATATCTTGTTGGTCACATTCCAAACATTCAAAGGCCTTAATCATGTATTCTCTTGAATACCCATTGAACCTTAGTGAAAACATGAATGCAGTTAAAAGTTAACACCTTCCACATACCAAAATCCTCAAAATTCTATATACTCAAACCATGTTATCACTTAGTCCTTATATCAATCATGAGCTCATGAATACTGTTAAACATTTCATTTTCTCGTTTTCCCTTCATTATGCGCATATCATCTTATTTCCAAAAATATCTCAATCACTTTGAATACCACATTAGACCAATACATAAATATTCCAGTACTCCATGATACAACATTATTTTGGAATCCCATTACATAAACACTTAATCATTCCAGCACATCGTTATCATATTCAACATCGCCAATGGTGATCGAATGTGACATCCCTTTGTACTTTGCCTTAAGTGGTTTCTCATGTCGATCATCACTAACCCTTGGATTAGGGCATTTATTAGCATAATGCCCCATTTCCTTGCACTTGAAGCATTGAAGTGTTGTTATTGCGTTCTCTGTACTCTTTTCTTTATTCACATCATTAGAAACCCTGTTTCCATTACTTAAACACTCAGCTGCTCGATGACCTTCTTTTCCACACTTAAAACATTTTCTAGTCCCTTTAAGACAATCTCCACCATGCTTCTTTCCACACTTTGAGCATAAGGAAACACTCATCTTCTTTTCACCATTATTCTGAGATTTCTCCTTGAACTGCATCTTTCATTTCTTGTCAAAATTATGAGATGGATAAGTAATACCAACTTCCATTTCTACCTTGAGAACACAACGCACAATTTCCTCATAGCTACTGAAGTCTCTTATAGCTAATTCCCTTCGAAGACTTGGTTTTAATCCACTGAAAAATCGATCAAGTTTACTTTCAGGTTGGATGATAATGCCAGATGCATACCTTGCAAGTCTTGTAAAATTTGCTTCGTATATAGCAACAGATTCCTCATCCTTCTGCTTCAGCTCAAGAAACTCCTTTTCCATCTTTGTTCGAATAATATGAGGGAAGTACTTACTAAAAAACAAGTTCTTGAACTCGTCCCATTCCATGGACTCAATTTCATCTCTTGGCCTCGTATTCTTGATAATATTCCACCATTGATCAGCTTCACCTTCCAAACGATATACTGCTAAGATGACTTTATCATGCTCAGAACATTGAAGAACTGAAAATATCTTTTCAGTGGTACTGATCCATTGTTCAGCAACAAGTGGATCGGAAGACCCACTGAAAGAAGGTGGACGTTTCCTCATGAAGGACTCAATAGAATATTGTTCCCTTCTCTGCTTATTTGGAAGCCCAGAATGATTCATATCTTGTGTAAGTATAGCAATAAGATTTTGCACTCCACCTCCCATAACATTTGTTTGTTCAGGAGGGAAATCATTGCATTGTCCATAGCATTGATCAACACGGTTCCTTCGGGTTCCAGCCATCGTCTAAAACCCAAAAAGAATAGTGTGAGAGGCAAAAATAATGCTAGGGGAAACAGCATAGTAAAGGGGGATTACCCTTAATATCTAACATCTTAGGTTAAATTCTATGATTGTTTCCGTAGTTCTAGGACCATATCCTATACATATACTTATCCTTAGGAACATCCCCAGAAATACCTTAGAAATATCTCTAGGGATCTCACTAACGTTTTCGCATCCTAGTTTCCAAAGGTTGACTAAACATTTCCTCTGATACCAACTGTAGAGACCTGAAGCCTGACGTACATGGACATTACATTAATTTTGCGGAATACTTAGTACATAACAAAAACACACACACAAGGACCGTAATAGTTTAGTGTATTTGGAAACTCGGAATATAATATTCTAATCGTGGTGAAAGATCTTCAATATCTCCCATAAGGATATTCCCTTTTTTTACCTAAAACCTTTCTTTATATCCTGGGGAAAAGAAAACATAAAAGGGTGAGCTCAAATGCTCAGTAAGGGTAAACAAAATAAATATCAATCACATCGTATACACAAGCACATAACTTTTGGAAATCTTAACCTGCAAAATAGATCATAATTTCATAACATGGGATAAATCATGGCAGTGAAATGTAATCACAATAATCATAACATAAAACATGAAACTTTGTGGCATACACACATAATCATAGAGAATCATTTCTTGTTTGTCAAGACTCATTGCCAAGACTATCTTAGCGGACAAAGTCTCTTTCTGAACCGAGTCACCCTCGTTTCAGTCCTGTTTCACTGAACCGGTATAACCTACCATTCCAGCCATGTCTATCTCATGAGATATAAAATCTTTACCCAATTCATCGGAGGGAGATATAGGTCCCACCCATCTCATAATGATACCATTCTTATGTGTGCCACAAAATCATAAACCATACATCATTGCATAACCCATGTAATAAAAATGGGAATCTTAAACATCATGACATCATAAAACGATTCATATACGATAAAGGAATTCATAAAAATAATTCCATCACAAAATAATCAAATCAATGTAATAATAGGGATAAAAACAGAACCCTTTATTATCTTAGATGGAAAATATTTTTGATAAAACACTTGAACTTCATTCTTGAGGAAAATATCATTTCTACTTGAAAAACACTTTTCCTTTATTAACATGTTATACAATTTTAAAATAGAAGAAGTTGATTAAAAATAAACTTGAAAACTTGTAAAGTAATATTCTTGGAAATAATGTTTTAAAAATCCATTCATGCCGTATAAGTTAAAAAAAACATTCTTCGTACTTTTGTCGGAAAAGTCAAAAAGTACCTCGTATGAAAAACGACAAAAGATTCCTTTCATATTCCTTACTGAAAACTCACCGAAGGGTAAAATTGGATTTCAACATTTGTATGTGGATGGAAATAATATTACATATTCAGGAAACATGGATGTGGATGATAAAATACACCCTAGTAAATACTAAATATAAACAATCTCGGATAAAAATGAGATTGTGATATTTCCCTTACCTTAGGTCTGATTTGCTTCGTAAGTGTCCGAACCTCCTGTATAATGATTTAAATAATGTCATTGACTTATTAAATAATCATATTCATTGTTATGATATCATATATGGTTCACTTATGACTTTATATTACCCGTTCTTTTGTAAATTCCATGTTAAAGAGCGTTTTGGGTAAAATTCTTTCATTTGTCGTCCGTGTTTTGACTTGTAATTATTCATATGATTACTTAGATAATGATTACTTAATTCCAGAATATAAAACATGATATATATATATATATATTCAGAATATACATATATATAATAAATCAGTAAATGGAAAGAAATACACCGTTCATGGAGACGGTAGGCCGTACGTACGCATGAACGCTGTTTTCGTTTCCTTATTGAGTTGAACGGAATTAAGTAGATGACATACATATATATACACATAAATCCATTATCATTATTATGTCATATATTTCATTATAACTTATTATATATACTTTATAATCATTCATGAATGGTTAAAGTGGAGAATGAATCTCATCGCGTCGTGGAGACGGTAGTCCGTACGTACGCACGGGCGATGATATCGTTCTCATGATCGTGGGACTGTATTGGAGTGTATGTATACTATTTAAAAATCAACATCAATTTAAAATAATAATATATAGTTATTATTTACACCATTATACCCATCCAAGTAAGGTGGTGGTGGAAAATAGATTTCACCACGGCGTGGTGACAGTATTCCGTACATACGCACGCGCGGTGATTTCGTTTTCCGTAGGATGCATAGATGGTGAAATAGAATTGTTTCATACTTATAATAACATATCAGTATATGATTTATACTGATGTTATTACTTAATAATGAAACAACCTAAGAAGAAGAAGTGGAATAAGAAATAAAGGTGAAAGAATCGGTAACGGGAATAACCTCTTATTTGAAGCGCCTCTTTGAGACCTCCTCTTAGGGCACTAAACATTGTCTTTGAGGAAGACCAGAACCTCTATGATGTTTCTAGGGAAGTGGAGAAGAGAATTTGGCAGGGGTTGGCCGAACTTGAAGGCTCAAAGTTGTGTGAGGAAGAGAGGGAGGAGGTTCCCTTTTATAAGGGAGGAGAGGGGCACCTTTGAAATAACTAAAAATATTATTTTATTATAAAGTCAAGTTCGGTTTTAAATAGCTCAACATTGATTTATTTAGAGGCTAAGGTGGGGATGGGTCTAAAACATTTCATCAAATAGAATTTAGACAAGTTTAGGTTCCTATTTTAAGCTTATCATTTAGATTTAACATTAAGTTAAATAATTTTACTTTTACCGTGTCTTCTTGTGTTCTTATACTATAAGGTAAATAAACTTACTATAAGAAGACAAACGAACCCCAAGTTGCTTATTATTAATATATATAACCTTATCTAAGTCATTTTGCCCAACCGTAGATTTTTAGGAATAAAATAACAGTTAATAATATAATATTTGTTTTAAAAACTATTTTATGTCAATTTTGACACTATTTAGTAATTGATTTTTGTGAAAATCATAAAAAATGATAAGTTCAAATAAAGTTAATTAAATCAATACTAACATGTCATATTAACCTATAAAATTAGTGTAATTTATAAAAAGTCTCAAATTATATTTATTTGGGTATTTATAACATCAATTATGTCAATATTTCATTAATAAGATAATTACTGCATCATCGTTGTGTCATACATAAATTAAATTATTTAATGTCTAAAAATTAAAAATAAAATACCATTATGTAGGAAATTTTTTTAGCTTTCTAATGAATATTTATAGTCGAATTTATGGTATGTATAACCCCATATTACAAATGTTTTAGTAAATAAACTTTGATTTTAACTCTTTTAACCCGTCTTTAAATAAATTAATAATAAATGCCCTAATCTAATCCAAGTGGGCCTAAATGGTCATATATTATTCCTAAGTTTGTTTTTGGTCGAATTACACTTGTCCAATAGAATTAGGACATGTGTTAGGGTAATAATAATATCATTTCTACCCTTAATTACCTTATTTACTTTTAACCGTGGTAAAAAAAAGTAAAAAGTTACTATTCACCAAAAATTTATTTTCATCTCATTGAACCACATTTTACTTACTGAAATCAACCGTGTCTCCCGGATTTTTGAAATTCCACTCACAGAAGCAGTAAAATTAAGTTTTATGAACAATTCAGTTTTTTAACTACCACTTAGTGGTTTCACTATTCATCAAAAAATGAAAGTTTCCAGAAAAATACCAAAAATTAGGCCTAAGCTATATTTGATATTATGAACTCAAAAATGATGTCTATTTTACCAAATTCAAAACATATCAGTTGCATTAATTAATTTAAAAATTAATTCCCGTCGTCAAAACAAATGGCGTGTTTTTGAGAGATAATAACTATCAAAAGATTGACACTTGTTTATAACTTGTTTAAATGTGAAATTACATCCAATGACCAACATTGTATTAAATTGTAAAAATATATTCTAAATATAATTTAAAACCAATCAAATTAAAAATTTATCACTATTAATTATTTTGATTAAAAAAGTTGTTTTTAATTAAAATTTAGTAATTTTCACTATTCATCAGAATATGAAAGTTATCTGAAAAGTACCAAAATTTCACCCTAAGCTAATTTCGATATTCCGAATCCAAAAATGAAGTCCATTTTAAAAAAAATTTAAAAAGTGGCTATTACTATTCATAACGTCTAGTTTTAATAATATTTTAATAGCATATCGTTGTTTAGTGAAACTCGGTATTGCGTACTACACACGCTATCGAGGAAGGTCGTGATTGCGTCTATTGAAAGGCAAGTCAAGGATGCGTGTTGTGAAAGCTCCTTTGGTGTAGAGTACAACACAAGACATTAATGAAAAGAATATTTTTCATAAAATCTCGGGGTGTTACAGGCAGTGGTACGGTGGTGGAGTGAATAGAGAAATGATCCTTCCTAGATTAAAGTAGAATATCTATTGTCTTCTAGTAGGGATGGTGTGGGCTTACTCCAAGAGGGATTCCCTATTACTCTCTTTAGTCTAGGGGAGAAGCGCTCACCACTAGCACTCATTTAATGGAAAATAAAGTGGGATCCCTCAATCCTAAAGAGTGGAGAGGCTTAAAGGGGCTCCCGAGCGCGGACTCTGGACTACCATGGGTATGTGAACCCATGAATGATACATAATATTGTTCAAGGGATGGGGTAACCCCTTTGTCTCTTCCTATCATGGGTATGTCAACTTAGTATGGTGCACTGATGTGCCTGAAGGTTTCAACATTCCAGTCTGGTGGCTTTGGGAGAGGACTTGGATTTGTGCCAATGGATAGGATAATAAAGGCCTTCTAGAGGGTTGGACTGAATTGGAAGTGCCCTACCTAACTCAAAGGATGGAAACATCAACGAACTTGGAAGAACACATATCCATATGAGGAGTGGCGCCCTTCGTATAAGTAAGTGTTATGTGGATGGAGAGGTCGTATGTGTACAAGTGAGACACGCATACGAAGGGGCATCCCGCGTACCAGAGTGGTACACGGCTACGGGTTTGGCCCGACTACCAAATGGGAATGTGGCACTAGAGTGCACTCGAGCGGCGGTGGTTGGGGGATCACCGGTCTGGGCTTTTCTTTCGTAGGAGGGTGTTACGCGACACGCTGGATCGAAGAATGGGAATATGCTCTTTGGTTCATGTGGATTGCGTCCTCGTAGGGGCCATGGTTTTGGTTCACCAATTTTAGTCTCGTGGTTTACCGATTTATTTATAAATTCTTCAGTTCTTAATAATTCATCCCCAGTTTATACCTATTGCTAGTTCATGAATCGGAACTTTGTGGCATGCGAAATCCTAAGCTCCCAAAATCCTCTTCCTTCTCCAAAATTCTAATGACTTCCTTAAAATTTCAGATTACCAAGAATCTTATATTCAAATAGATGATCCCCTTCTTCTCCCCCATGATTTCCTATTATAAAGGGGTGGAGGGTCATTTTTATGGTCATGTGAAACCTTTTGTGGAGGCCCGTGACAAAAAATCCATCCTACAAATGATTTAGTCAACCTGAGGTTTGAGGGGTATATTGAATGCACCTCACCCGCGAACCAACTCAATCACGGGGGTGCTTTGTGGCTGCATAGGGCTCTACCTCCATTTCCCGAATGACATAGTGTTCGATGGGGGGCCGGTCCATCTGGTTCGCAAATGGCATGATTCGCGACTATAGATAGGTTCGGCCACACTCTGCAGCCATTTGGTTCGCACCCATATAAGAGCTCCACCTCCATTTTACGAACAACAGCATCCACAGGAGGGAGGTTCACTGAACTGGCCGTGTACCACTGATGATGAACTGGTAGGCCAACTGGTAATGTTCATTACCATTTCTTCAGAACATTCTTCATATTTTTTCCAAATTATTGATGAAAATTGGGTATATTCTTACACTGATTTTGAGGGAGTATTTTCCTTCCCTTCTATAGATTTTTCAGGGCCATACAGTTTTAATTTGAATTTTAATTAACTATTTCTCAAAAATAATAAATGGAAAAACAAATACCTAGTTTTTAATATATTTAAATGTGGATTGATGAAGTAAAATTCCGTCTTGTGTCTATATTTGAATCCAAATATTCCATGGTGTGGATCATAAATAACTATATCTAGGTAACATTACCATACCCTCAAGTTTTTAGGTATAATGGAATAAAAAGATAAATCTAACCTAAAAAGGTATTGTTAATCCCAAAATGGTTCTATAAACCACAATTGTTGATTTAATTATTAGATTTTCAAAAATCCTTAGTGGTTTATTTTGTAGGAAACATTCTCCAACAGAACTACATGGGTTTTTTGTTCCCATAGGAATTTTAGACTTACATGCCACCTTTCCTGATTCATAGATATACGAGACATTTTAAGGGAACCTTATACCAATTTATGTTTCAAAAAACCCTTAATGTTTTTTTCTAATAAACTCAATGTAGAAAAACTGACCTACATGGGTTGAGTCACATGAAAGGACTCTAAGAATCCAATTCATTTAAAATCAATATTTAAATGATTTTATATTTATACAATGGTTTTTAGCTATATTAAGATCATAAAGATGGTTAAATTATACGGTTTTAAATTTCCTATTTTATAAATAAACCACACACTTTATAAATTGAAATTTGGAACCCATTTAATAAAAAATAGAATATTTCATCACATATAACCAATGGTTAAGGGATAAAACATATCTTGATTGGTTATTTAATGTGTCACCATTAATCTGGGTGGGAAAACACCATTTGGGTCGATGATGAAACTTTAATAACCTATTTTATATCACAATTATAACCATCAATACTATCAAATAAATATATATTGTCAGGAAAAAATGACACACGGTATAGTAAACAAGTATAGAAGATATATAAAAATAGAACAAGGAATTCATACCTTTAAAAAAGATACATGGAAGCATGGCATGCCACTCATGGAAAAGAATACTAATTAATCACTTAAACATGGTAAGATGTTAGTCATGCCAAATAATTCCCTCGTGCATGTTATAGAGACCATCACGCTAAATGATTAATATAACATGATCTCTAAAATAAAAATACTGATTAAATAAACAAATAACATCAACAGATCTCAAACCACCTAGCAATGAAATCAACATGGAATTGAAAATTCATGGGATGTGATTCTCTATGTTATAATCATGATTCATTTAATCCATCTTCCTTTACATATCAGTACAAGGATAAAATTATTAAAATATAATAGGTTAATATTTTATGAATTTTGTACCAATCACTCAAGGTGAAATAATAGTCAAACATAAAAGAAGAATGATTAATAATCACATCCTTAAACAATTAGTTTTCCCCCTAAATATAGGTTGATCACTCCTATAAACAGCTGTTTATCAACAACTGACACATTTCTAGTCTCCAATATATTAACTCAAAATTTTAAGAAACAATTAAAGAAAAACACCTTTGATTCCACTTTGTAACATCCTATGCTTGGAGAAACAAAAATGGTACCCCAAGCTGGGCAATCACAAGGCCTCAAGCATGAATCCTCATAGGCTATAGTATTTTGACTAGTAGAAAGGGTTTAATGATGGTATTGTGGGGAGACTATAACCTCATGATTCTAGTGACACACATGTTTAAGAGATATATAACAACTCAATAAATAGTTGAAATATTATAACTAAAAAAACTATCAGAAGATAAATAAAATAACTAAATAAAAATGAAAATATTTCAAACACCCTATAAAAAATAATTCATGAATGTTCATATGATTCCAAAATAAAAAATAATCAATCATATACTAGGAATAAAATATAGAAAAATAAAACAAAAACACAAAAATCACAAGGGATAACCGCACAAGAATCCTAAGTAGCATCTCAGTCCTATGATCCTTACTCCCTAATACTAGAAAAACAACTCAAGAATAATCCAATAATCCTAATCCTATGAACATTAGGTCTGATCGGGTACCCTAGGTCCATGGAGTCTCAAGTAAGATATGATAAATAATTTATAGGACACCACCAATGGTGTAAAAATAAAAAACTAGAGAATGAGTATACAATACATTCATTAGAAAGTATAATGTAATATCCTAGACTTCATAGAGGAATTTCCATATTTAAATTTTGGTTTAAATATCTTAATTTTGGTTAATATAATGTGTGTTGGGTGTATGAGGAGGCTTGAGTGTGTCTTGGTAGTTTAGGACATGAAATAATGGGATAACTATCAATTCAATGCATGTCACACAGTTAGCATGTGGTTAGAGTAAATAATGCACCCAAACTATGCTATATCAGTCGAGTGGCACATGAGTAAGTAAATCATGAAAGTGGTAGGCCAAACCATGCAGATTGGGATAGAGGACTTCCACATGGTTGGAACATGGTTTTTTAAACCATGTGGGCTCCCTATGTAACTAAGAAACATAGACCCCTCTTGGACAGAGGAAAGCACACGGTTGGCACATGTATTGGTAAACAGTGTGTCCAAACCATTAACCCCATTAAAAATGGGTTTTTAACATTTTCCCACCTGGGGATTTTAAGTTTTTCACCTAATTTTCTGTCCCATTATTCCACATATGTCTTTAGTGAAAATCCTAAACCCCCAAATATTCCCATGGATTGATCTCCTTTGAATCAAATCCATTTGGAGTGTTGTTGGGTGTGGATTGAAGTTCCAGGTAATTTTTACAATATTCTATCTTGTCTTTTCTAAAATTGGGATTAGGTTTCACTGTTATTCTTAAGAATCACTAAAACCCACTTTTTCGAGTCAATCATAGTCTTGGGATTCAAATGGTGCTTGAATCCAGATCTATGTCCAAGGTTAAGTGATATTTCATCTACATATTCATGGTAGGTGGCCTATAAGTTATATCCCATATTCTTAATGTTTTTTTGCGTGTTTAATTATGTTATTTCTACTCTATTGTTGTGAAATTGATTCATTTAGTGATATTTGGTAAAATGGTTAGCCAAATGATGAATTGAACCGCTCATGATCCCTGTAGGATGCATTGAGATTGATTAGAACCATTTTGGGTCACCCATGGGGTGTTCCAATATCCCCATGAGTAGAAAATTTTTATGTTAAGTCATGGGTTGATATGATAGTTTAATTATAAATTAAAACTAATGGTAGTTGTGTCTTGTCATTGATAATGACATAAGGGATTGTTTTACATAATGTGAAGAGGGGTAAAATGGAATAAAGAGAATGTTTCAAATGAATTTTGAGTTTTTAGTTGATGTGTATTGAATAGGTTTATGTATAGGAATGGTTTAAAATTATATATTTTCTAAGGTATGGGAAAGGGAAATTGGTTAAATTGGATATGAAATATAAATAGTGTATGTGATAATGGTTTATGACTTGATGTTTATTTATATGTGAATGTGTATGAAATGTGAATGTTTTCTATATTGATTATGTATGTTTTTTGATATGGTATATGTGGTAAATAGATAAAGAAGTGTGTTCACAAGACTTGGTAGTTTTTTGGTATTGGACTTAAGGATCTATGCCCATGGGTCACGTTAGATTGAGGCTCAAATCCCTATACATATATTTCCTGGGTTAGGGAAGGGAACTAAAAATCTCTACCCCTAATAGTTGTATTTAGTGAGACTACCTAGAATGAGGATCCAAGGTAAGTGTGATATATTTTTATTGAAATTTCTGTCCCTAGTGAGATAGGGAACTTGACTTATTCCCTATTTTATGGTAAATGAATAGATTAGGACATAGTTAAAATGATGTAAATGAAAAACCCATGAATTAAGTGATGAAAATGGAAATAATGATGTAAATCTTCAAAGTAAATATTTTAAATTAATTTCATCAGATTTACCTCTTATTATATTTCCATTTATTTAGTAATTTCATGGAATATTGGTTCATGCTATACATTTTGTAGACACTATTGGTGGGGCCTATTGAGTTTTACTCACACCCTACTCGGGCCTTCATTGGGTACCTGAGAAGATTTCATGTTTGATGTCTAGTATAGTGGTAAAGGCCCAATTATAGGGAGTTGATTTGGGATTGTGATGTGAATAGTTGAGGATTCAGGCATAGTGTTAGGACATGTTTTGGGGAATTCAGTTATTGGTCTTTATTTTTTGGTTTTCCTTCTCTTTTGGAAATTTTTCCATTACGTGGGATACTTATTATTTGGATGTGGTTATACCCTATATGAAAAATGGTTGGTAATGAATGTTTATGGCTTATTTCTTATTATTACATTATTTCATATGTTATATAATGTCGATTTCTCTTGTGAAGAGGGTAATGTCTCCCCATGAGATCTATTATACTCTCACTACTAGTTGGAAACCCTTGGTATACGGAGAGGAAAACGTGATGTCAAGTGGTGGGCTACCTTGGAGAACTATTTTAGTGGATTCTAGGTTAGGGATGATACATATAATAAATAATGAATTAATAATTAAATAAAATTAAATAATCCATACTCAGGTTTCACAATAACACCTGGTCATCCATGCCTTCTTCGGCCCAAGAAAGAATGATCATGAACAAATGTATATATATATATATATATATATATATATATAAAGTGACATGTATTATTATATATGTAATATTACCATAGTAATTTTTACATCAATAAATATAAATATATAGTATTATTTAGGAACTGAGGCATAACAAATAAATACATGTGTAATACTAATCATAGTAATGATAATAATATTAGGATAACCAAAATGGGTCTTCATGCATATGAATCAAAATTAAAATAGGACACCATACTGATTTTCATAAAGAATTTAGAAATCTATGTCGAGTATCATAAATACAATGAGTAGGGTCATGCCAAAACTATTAATCTAGGGGGCATGGATCTTTATTCCCAACAACCCAAGAGTGACGGATGACATGCCAAAATCTTGACTAAGGAGTTGTTACAAATTATAGCCAACTAACATAATTTTTGTCCCCTTTAGTCATTAATCAATATAAGTTTGTTTTATTCAAATAGTACCTTAGTTTTACATTACATAAAGATGTAACAAGAATCAATAATGGAACATTGAATCCTTTTAATATATATCATTTGACCATTATAATTATTCCATGTGTTCATCGATTCCATTAATTCATTCCACTTATTAAAAAAATAGATATTCTATGTCTATAAACATCACATAACACAATTCATGTAGATTTAAAGTTGGTGATTCCCACATACCATTTCAATATTGGCCATTTATTTCATTATCTTGTTCTTTTCATCATCAAAAATATGAGGGAATGGTGAACAATCCAATACAATTCACACCATACGTGTGAGTGGTCTAAAATATTTCATACTAACATGCGTACCACACATGAATCATCAAGTTCATTCGATAAGAAAATGTTCTAATACCTTAGGTGGTGGATCGGTCACTAGTAGATAGTATAGTGGAGTGACAAAGCCTTCCACATTCTAATTAATTATCCTGTCTACATTTAATATAATAGTGCTCCTAAATATGGGGTTTTATTAGAGAACAATTATTTAATTAAATACCTTCAAGGAAATACCCTAAGTGGTGGTTGGAATAAAGTCATATAACCATCAATGACATAATTTAGAGGTACAATTTAATTAATTTTAGGAATTAGGTTCAACACACTTATTTTTACAATTTAAAATGAAAACCCAATGAATTTAGTGTGCGGCACACCAACACAATTTTATAAATCGACCAAATTTGAGGGAAAATATATAAACCAACTACCTTATTCCAAATAAGGTTTAGTCATAAAATATAAAATCTTTAATCTATCCAATTTGACAGAAATAAAAAATTAAACAAATGACCTGAATATAGGGAGAATTTGGTCACACCTCGATAGAGTAAATGAAAACAATGGAAACAATGAAAGGATAAAATGGAGTGAAGATCATACCAAGGGCTAGCCAGTGATACTATACACCCATGATTCTGAAATCATATGACGGAAAGGTATCGAGGAATAATTTTGGAGAGAAGATGGAACCCATAGCTCGAAGGAGGCCCTGAATTTGTTGAAGAATAATGAATATAGAGAGGTGAAAAAGGATAGAGGGGTAAAATGGGAATTTCATACCATTAAATGTAGTGCATGGTTTGGATTCATCATTTTCCAAACAGTGTTCCAATTGTTCTTGATCCATTACCCTAGAAGGAGGCTCACACAGTTCATGCACAATGAGTGGGAAACCAAACCCATAATGTGCCCTTCCCCTCTATAAAAAAACCTGCAGTAGGTGCATGGTCATGCGGATCATCTCTTATACTTCGAAAAACCAAATGATACTTCAAGATCTATTGGATCAAAATCATGGTTCACCTTGTGGGCCACACGGTTTCAGAAAAACCATGTGCGCTTACCATCTATTATCGGTTTATATTTTTTAAATCTTGACACACTATAAACTCAACAGAACACCTATGACACCTCTCAGGACATAAAACATTTCTAAAAATAAGAAATTTGAGTGTCCAACCCATTGGAATTATAATCTGATTCTCTATTTAAGTAATTGGTTGTCTAAAAAATGTTAAAATCTAAATTCTTTTAGAATTATATCTCAGCCCAAAACATGGGACGTTACAAATATGTTGATTTCAGAAATTATGTTCATTTTATAAAATATCATTACTAAAAGTAATATAAACTAATTATAATATTTTTCATAGAAAGAAATTAATTTTTTTTAATGAAAACTTATCATTTGAAGAATATGATGACTTTATTAAAATATTCAGTTATTATTTCCTATAAATTAACCAAAAATTTGTATTAATTAGGACCTTAATATATATATTTCATTAATTGGTTTATCATGTTCATTCCTATAAATTTAATGGATTGGTTATAATAGGTGTATTTAAATAATAATATTTCAAATATTATATCATGGATCTTTTAATCTCAGTGTTTTGTGTTGTATAAGTAGTCAAACATGGTGTTATTTTAAAATCTCAAGGTGTAACATCACATGATTCATTTTATGAGTGATATAAATATAATTTCCCAAGGAACCTACATGTTTATCCTATGATTAGAAATGGGGTTTTATCGATTTTTTTTATATCATGAGGTAATATAATGGAATAAATAATGTCTATGAAATTTTTAGATAATTTTTTTAATGAAAGATTATAATGTTTTTC
The DNA here is from genome assembly GCA_963277665.1 of Viscum album. Classification (NCBI taxonomy): domain Eukaryota; kingdom Viridiplantae; phylum Streptophyta; class Magnoliopsida; order Santalales; family Viscaceae; genus Viscum; species Viscum album. The sequence goes on along the minus strand of OY728161.1, from coordinate 1,992,363,560 downwards.
CAGAAACAATTTTGATCATGATTTTTACATTATTATTTTGTTTAATATTTTTTATGAAAAATATTTTTTATAAAATTGGTTTACATGTTACTAAATGATTATATGAGATCAAGGATTATTATGTAAAAAAGGAAAACCATCTTATGGGTTTTCAAGTTCTTCAAATGGACTAATGGGATTATTACCTTTTTATGTACCTTTATAATGTTTTTTTCTCATCCCACATTTTCAAAAAAAATCAAAAGTCATAAGAATGAGTAGGAACTGTATGAATCACTATCTTAATACTCTGATGATTGTTCATAAAATAATAAAATTTGACGCTAATGAACAAGGATGGAAAATATGATAACCAATTTTTTGGTCAAAATATACACTATATGGAAGTTTCAGCTCTGTTATGTAATAGTTTTCCTAATTCACTTAAATTATATAGCAAAAATATTCTATAAATGTAATAAAATAAAAATATTTTATAAATAATTGTATTATGGGTTTATTATGTTACATGTAGATATATTTGGTATTAGAACAAAGGCATATATACCATTAAAGGATAAGATGGTGTTAAAAGACACTTTTAAGTGATTATAATTTACATTTATACTATCATAATATATATTTTGAGGATTTATATGTTTCTTCATCTAATTCAAGTCTATTAAAAAAATTCCACAGAGGAAATAGGGTGAGCAATGTATATTGGAAACAAAAGAATGATATACATCTGAATTAGTAACTTGGAATGTTTGGAATTAGGATATATCTATTTGTGGTTATGATAACTCACTTAATATTGGATACTAATTGTATGATACAATGTTTTATTATGAGGTAATAATATTTATAATTTAAATTTATCCCCTTGGTTTTGACCTTATGGGAGTGAATAATGAGATCACAGGTGATGGCGATGTTATTTGTTATGAATGCAGAAGAATAGGTCATATCTGACCTGATTTCCCTCTATATAAAATGAAGGAAAATAAGGAAAGTAATTCCGAAAGAAACAAGAATAATTTCTATCCTTAGAATCATAAGAAAAGCCTTAAAGAAAATTATACTTAGAGTGATAGCTGTGGAGATTCTTCAGGAAGTGAATATTTTGAATATAAATCATCAACACGGAAAAATATGGGATTCATTGCAACTACTTCTTTCCCAAACACATGTCTTATGGCAAAGGTACGCTCTACCGAGGCACAAACAAATTTATCTCCTGATAAGAATTACTATTCTAAAGATATTAATTCTAATGAAGATACTTCATGTTTAGATAATGAAGACATACCTTCTTATGAAGAAGTATCTAGATTTTACAAGTTGTTAAAAGAAAAAAATTGAAAAATTTCTATGAAATTTGACAAGGAAAATTCTGGGGAATAAATTCTTAGAAAAGAGATTTCAGATATCTCTAGAGAACTTGAAGATAAGGATGATCTTTTAGAAAAACTTTCTAAATAACTTAAGGAAGTAAACTCTAAGAAGGAAGAAATTTCTAAATATATTAAGAATGCTATTTTAAAAACAAATGTTTTTTAAGAAAAATATAACTCTAAGGAAATAATTCCTGAGGATAGCAACCTAGTCATCAGAATAAAATATGAAATATATTCCCTTAAGAAACTTATTCCAAACATTACCTCTGGTATGGAAAATTTTGACAAGATGTATTCTCAAATCAAACCTCAAGAAAATACTACTGTAATAGGTTATACTCACTATAAACCTATTTTAAAAAAACTACTTTATTCCATCCAGAGTCACTTTTTGTACTAAATGTCAAAGTAGTGGGCATTGGAAGAAAAATTTCTCTTTGAATAATGTTCAATCTCTTGGGATTCATAAATCTTATTTTTCTAAACAAATTTGAATACCCAAAATTATTTTGTCTAAAAATTCCAGATCCAAGAAAGCTTGGATTCCAAAAGTCTATCGTTCTTATTTTTAGAAAAATAAAGAAGGTACCAATAGCAGTACATGGTACATGGATAGTGGATGTTCCAGACATATGACTGGTAATAAATACTACATTGAAAATATTATCAAGAGAAAAGGAGGAAAAATAACTTTCAAAGATAATGCTAAGGGAGAGATTATTGGTATAGGTAACATTGTTTTTCTTGGAAAAACATTAATTTAAAATGTTTTATTTGTTAATGGTCTTAAACACAACCTCATTAGCATAAGTCAATTATGTGATAAAGGTTACCTTGTAAATTTTTGGAATGAAAAGTTCTTAGTAAACAATTCCAAGGAAGAGTTTATTCTTTCTACCAATATGTAAGAGAATGTTTATACACTAGAATTAGAAGACCTTAGGGAACAAGACTTACCTTGCCCTAGATTAATGGAAGATCATTCTTGGTTGTGGCATAGAAGGCTAGGACACTGTTACCTTATGAACCTATTAAAACTTTATAAGAAAGGACTGCTTAAGGATCTACCGGATCTTAAATTTGATTCTTCAAAAGTTTGTAACCCTTTTCAATATGGAAAGCAACATAAATCAAGTTTTAAATAAATCATCGAAGTCTCAACTACTTATGCATTATAGTTAGTGCATATGGATCTCTTTGGTCCTACAAAAATTGGAAGCATTGGAGGCAAGTATTATGTATTTGTTTTAGTTGATGATTACACTAGATTTACGTGGGTCTATTTTCTAACAAAGAAGTCTGATGCCATCTCATATTTTGAAAGTTTTAGTGCCCAAGTTACAAATGAGAAAAATCTTCCATTGAAAACTATTCATAGTGATCATGGTGTAGAATTTCAAAATTTTGATTTTGAAACTTTTAGTAGAAGAAAAGGCATTACTCACAATTTCTCAGCACCGAGAACTCCTCAACAGAATGGTGTTGTTCAAAGAAGAAATAGAATTCTTTAAGAGATAACTAGAACCATGTTGAGTGAATATTCTATAGCAAGACATTTTTGGGCTGAAGCTGTAAGTACTTCTTGTTATACAACAAATAGAGTTTTTATTAGACCTTTTTTAAATAAAACACCTTATGAGTTATGGAATGGTAGAAAACCTAGACTTTCCTACTTTAAGATTTTTGGCTGCATTGTATTCATTATGAATACTAAAGATAATCTACACAAATTATGATAAAAATATGTTGATGGAATTTTCATAGGCTAATCCACAACCTCTAAGGTATATAGAGTTTTCAATAAAAACACATGCACAGTTGAAGAGACAGTACATGTGAAATTCGATGAAACTGATCCCTTTTTTTTAAACAACCTCAACCTACATCTTCGGATGTGTTATAAGAAATTTATTATCAACCTTTGATAGAAAATACTTTTGATAAGGAAAATTCCCAAGAAGATGTTTCTGAATAATTTACCCCTGAAGATTTCATACCCTATGTTGATGAGGAGGTTTTACAAAACCCATATCAGTTGTTTCTAAAGAATCATCCCAATGATAGTATCATTGGTAATGTAAATCAAACTATAAAGACTACAAGTTCCTCAAGAAATGAAGTAGAAAATCTATAATTCCTTTCCCAATTAGAACCAAAAATAACTGATGAATCTTTAGGTGATGATGATTGGATAAAATCTATGCAAGTAGAACTAAATTAATTCGAAAAGAATAAATTCTGGATCTTGGTTTCAAAACCTAAGAAAACATCTGTTATTGGAGTAAAATGGGTCTTCAGAAATAAATGTGATGAAAATGGAATCATTGTAAGAAATAAAGATAGATTGGTTGTTAAAGGCTATAATCAACAAGAATGAAAAGTATATGAAGAAACCTATTCTCCAATATCTAGAATTGAATCTATTTGTATTTTACTTGCCTTTGCAGCATTATTTAACTTCAAAATTTTTCAAATGGATGTGAAATGTGCATTCCTTAATGGTTTTGTACAAGAGAAGGTTTTTGTGGAACAACCTCCTGGTTTTGAAGATACAAAACATCCTGAACATGTTTATAAACATAACAAAGCATTGTATGGGCTTAAGCAAGCCCCTCGAGCATGGTATGATAGACTTACATGATTTTTTCTTCAAAATAATTATGTTAATAGAAATGATGATCCAACCATTTTTATGAAGAAAGATAAGAAAAATGTTGTGATTGATCAAATTTATGTTGATAACGTTATATTTTCTTCAACTCAGCAATATTTAACTGATTCCTTTGCGGATCTAATGAAATCTGAGTTTGATATGAGTATGAGGGTGAGTAACCATTTTTCCTTGGTTTTCAAATTTATCAAAATCCAGAAGAAATATATATATTCCAACATAATTATATTGAAGATCTTCCTAGAAAGTATGGATATGACAACACTAATAGTATTAGTACTCCAATCGGTACCTCAAATACACTTGGTCTTGATAAAGCTGGGAAACTAGTATATCAAACATCTTTTAGAGATATGATAGGAAGCTTACATTACTTGAAAGCTAGTCGTCCAGACTTAATGTTTTCAGTATTCATATGTGAAATATATCAATCTAATCATAAGGAATCTCATTTAAAGGCAGTGAAAATAATTTTTCGCTACATAAAGGGAACCATGGATTTAGGACTCTTTTATACTTCTGGAAATGATTTTATTTTGAAATGTTTTTCAGATGGTGACTTTCGTGGATGTAGAATGGATAGAAAGAGTACATCTAGAATGTTTCACCTCTTAAAATATTCATTAGATTCTTGGTCATGCAATAAGAAACACTCAGTAGCACTTTCCACTGCTAAATATGAATATGTATTAGTTGAAGTTGTTGTGCTCAAGTTTTGTGGATGCAACACACAATCACAAACTATGGTATGAGTTTAACCAAAAACAATTTTGTGTGATAATACTAGTTCCATTTCTTTATGAAAAATCCCTTCACGTCACTCTTGTGAAAAACACATAGATATTTGGCATCACTTTCTTAGGGATCACACACATAAAAGAGATATCATTCTTCAATTTATCGGAACACAATATCAACATACTGATATTTTCACAAAATCATTACCCTCCAATAGATTTGAATACATTAAACAGAGGTTAGGAATGATAACCATAAGGTAATCCTCCTTATTAACTTCTTGTTGAAATCAATCTGCTTACAGTAATAAAATCCTTTTCATAGGGGGAGTACATTTTCTTGTTAGTTTTTCAAAGTTTTGTAATTAAGTATCTCAAATTTTTCTAATGAAGATTTTCAAATTTTTCATAATGAAGTTTTTCAAATTTTTGTAATGAAGTTTTTCAAATTTTCATAATTAATTATTTCAAATTTTCGTAATGAATTTTTTCAAGTTTTTTGTAATGATGTTTTTCAAATTTTCGTAATGATGTTTTTCATGTTTTTCGTAATGAAGTTTTCAAGATAATTTTTTCATAATAAACTTTTTCAAAAAAATTAGTAATTTCATATAATGATGTCTTCAAAATTTTCATAATGAATATTTTTGTAATGAAATTTTTCATTCTCAAAATTTTCATAATGAATTTTTTTTCGTAATCAGAATTTTCGAAATATAAATTTTTCAAGAAGAAATTTTACTCACTACGAATAATCTTCCAAGCATTCCGAAAGGTATGTTTTATTTCATAAGTTTTCAGAGTCATTTTTTACTTGTTGGTATTTTCTTTTATGTTTTAAAATTTTTGGATTCTAGTTTCCTTAAATCCGAATATTTTTCCTTAAAAAACCTCAAAAGATTAGATCCTACCAAGTTTTCCTTGCGGGTATCATTTCAACCATCAGATCTAATCAAAAGAATTATCAACCATTGGATTGTCTTTGGATGTTCAACTATCACTTCAAAAGCTTATATAAATAACCCCTGATGGGTTATCCAACATCATATTTCAAGACTTTTTGTGCTGAACCTCTGCCCCTCTTTCGAAATATTGTTCTGAACCTCTCAAATCTTGCTGAAATCCAAATGTCTAGTGAAGTTCCTTATTAAGAATTGTCAACTATCAAGTCAATTTCGTAGTGGATGATTTACAGAGAGAGGTTGGTGCATCCAAATTTTTTTTCATGTAAGATTCAATTATATCCAGGATCATTAGGTTAAATGGATGGGAAATCATTTTCATATCAAAGCCATGAGCTCAAGATGTAGTATATCTGGATATTCTTGTCGAATTTTATGAATCTGTGACATTTTTCAAAGAAGAGGTGAGGAGTAAAATTTCTTTCAAATGCTATGGAAAAACTTATGTCCTTTCATACACCAAGGTTACAAGCTTGGTGGGGTTAACTTTTGAAGGGGAATCTTAATTCTGCTCTCATAAATTACCAGATGTACAAGGAAGTTTTGTCAACGTAAAAGCTATGGAGTGACTTGGACTTATAGTTTTCAAGACTCCAAAAATTGATCATTTGACTACAAATAATCGGATCCTTGAATTATGGGTTCAAGGTTTCATCATTTTGAGAAAAGGTAATAAGGACACCTTGAAAAAGAGTGACATGTACATCTTAGATTTTCTTGTGAATATGAGGAAGATAAATTCGATAAAGCATATTATAATTACAAAAGAGAACGTCAAGATTGGAAATCTGAAGGCTCATATTATAATGTATCCAGATATTATTTCTAAACTAATTTTTCGGTTCCTTGATTCATTCAAGATTCCTTGTAGTTCCAAGATGAGGAATTGCAAAGTCATGTTAGTAAGTGATGATACTTTGAAGAGAATAAATATTGGATTCTCTAAAGTTTCTGAAGAATTCTATGAATTACCAGAGGAAGTGGTTGATGTTGTTCCAAAGGAACAAGAAGTTCTTGAATGATCGAAAAAAGAGGAAATAAGAGGAAATTGAAGGAAGTGGAATAAGAAGAGAAAACACCTAGAGACAAGGAAGCTCAGTCCACACCACCAAATCCCAAGAATCAAAAATCTTATCTAAATGAGGTTGTTGTAAAGATGAGGGAGGATAAGAAAAACTAAAAGGAAGGAGAGCCATAGTTTGGCTTGGATCCTACCGAGGCCAAGGTTTTAAAAGAAAAGACCGCTGATGAGCTTGTAAAGAAAGCTATGGAAAAGAATCAAAAGAAGAAGATGTTGGAAGCTGAAATTGTTCAAGCCCTTCTAAGAGATACTGAGAAAGCATCCGAGAATATCCCTATACCGAAATCCATCATGGTTGAACCCTTACTTGAGACACTAGGGAAGAAATTTCTCACTTCAGAAAAAGTACAAGAAATTTTTTTTGAAGAAAAAGAAGGTGTGAAAGACTTGAAAGAAGAAGAAAGCAATGGTGACATAGAAGACCTCATAATGCAAGTTGAAGACCTTCATGAGAAGGAATGTTCATCCGAGAAATTATCAATTTAGACTTCTCAATCTGGAACATCAAAGCTTGATACTCCTGGGATAGATGAAAAACTAGAAGATGAAGTGAATAATCCCTCTGAGGAAGAAAGTGATAATCATTATTTCATTCACCCTGAAGATGATGAGGCAGGAGATGAAAAGGAGAAGATTTATGAAGATATAATTGTTTAGCTGTCTGACAGTGAGCATGAGTCTTCAGATGAAGAAGATGTTCCGAGAACTGACAAGGGGAAACAGGTGATTGTGGATACACCTACCAAATTTGTTTTAAAGAGAAAGAAATATGGTGAATCTTCAAAAAGGAAACTTGCTGTATTAGAGAAATATCATTCACCTAGAAAAATTTCAAATTCTAAATCATCGTCTCTTGGACATGGTTTTATTGTTCAATCATTGAAGAAGTTGGTTGGCACCATTCCGATTTTCCCAAGAATAGACTCTAGATGCCAGATGCTACAACATTCCTTAAACTAAAAATCGGATTCAGTTTCCATGGTGATTGACAAGTGTGTCATGCTTGAGGCTGATCTCAAGAATTTCTTCATAAACTACGAATCCCACAATAGGTCCTATAAGAGAATGGTTAGCTGGTCAATGAATATAGTTGTAGACTTGAGAGAACATGATGAGTTCCAAGATTATGTAAAGGAGGCTTTTGATAGTGATGATGGTAGGATCATGGATCTTACAACCAGTTTTGAACAAAATCTAACACTTGAGAAAAATACTCGGATTCAAGAAGTTAAGGATTTGAATGGAAAGTTGTATTCTGTTTCCCAAACTTGGAAGAGGGAAAGGGATCTTCGGAATGTGATTGAAGAAAATCTTGTTAAGCAAGATGAGTTGATGAAGGCTCAGGAAAAGGCTCTGAAGGCTAAGGATGAAAATAAAAAAGCATTAGAGAATAAAGAAGAGTATTAGTGTCAGATCCAAAAGCAAGCAGAAGAAGACCACAAGGAACTAAAAAAGCTAAATACCATAGCGAAAAAATTTATACCCATGGAGAAGGAAGGAAAATAGATCCAATCCAATCTTTTATTTAATTATTTCCTTGTAAAAATTCTTCCTATATTAATGAAATTTTTGGTTGTTGATTTTTTTAGATTCTTTGAACTAATATTTTATGTACTATAATTTCTTTTTTATTCCCTGAAATTCTTTTTGAAAATCACAAAGTGGGAGAAAGGAAAATGAATTCTAAGTAAAGAAGAAATATCCCTATGTAAGGGGGGGGTTTACCTAAGGTGGTTTTTAATTACAGAGATTTCCGTTTCAAAGATAATGAATAATATCATTTAGAAACTCTAGAATATGATCTTTAGAGTTCCAAATCCAAAGGGGGAGTTAGTCATATTCATCATTGTTCATTTTTAAAGGGAGATTAGTTTTATTTCAAAGTCTTGAAAAATATTTTCTAAGTCCTTATATTCTTTTTCATAAGGATGTTTGTGATTTCCAAAAAGGGGGAGATTGTTGAATAAATAAGGTTTTCCTTATGACTATTCCATTCCTTCACACTTGGGGGAGACTGTTGAGTCAATAAGGTTTTCTTATGACTTTACCATTCCATCATGTTTTGAAAATCACAAAAAACTTATCTTATGGAAAATTTCATTCTACCTTATGTTTTACATTTATAAGGAAAATTTTCCTTCCCAATGTAAATTTATCCTTACCATGCTTATCATTGTTCATTGTCTTGTCTAAGTGTATAATTCAGTTTATATCTAAAACCTCGGAATCATGTAATACTTAGATGAAGAAGAATTTTGTTTTCAGACTCTGAATTCAGACTCTGAACTCTTTTGAGTTCTGACTCCGAATTCTCTGAATTCAGATTCTGGACTCTTCTAAGTTCTGAGTCCGAGTTCAATGAATTCATAATTTGAGATATTCTGAGTTCTAACACCATGATCACTGAATTCAGACTTCGAACTCTTCTATGTTCTGACTTCGAGTTCTCTGAATTCAGACTCCGAACTCTACCAAGTTTTGACTCAGAATTCTTATGAACTCTGACTCTGAACATTGTATGATCAGGTTCCGAATTCTTGTGAAACCAGACTTCGAATTTCCATGAAATTCATACTTCAAAATTCTATAGAGTTTATGTTCCAAATTCCTTAGAAAAAAGAATCCGAATATCCTTGTATTACAGACACAGAATGCATTTTTTGTTAGACTCCGAAATTTTAACTGCTTACAGTCCAAATAAATGATTTTGATTATGTACCCATATTTTTTGCTTACACTTGTTTTTGTTAACAAAATGATGTCATGCATTCGGTTACTCACTAACTGTTGTTTGAGTTACATGTGTACCGGTCCCTCTGAAATTCACGGAAAATATGACAGTTGGAGGAGGGAGCTGGCCGTTGAAGTTGTGCCTATAAATAAGAGCTCATTTGAATGAGCTCAGAACTTTTAAGAACTTTTGAGAAAATAGACTTTGAAAACTTGGCTTACATGCTGTTGATGTTATTTCTAGAGAGGGATATGCTCTTATAAACTCCCAGGCTTTGTGAAGAATGTTTGAACGGCTTGTTAAAACATTGATTCATGCAGATTTGCATTGTGCAGTGGTGCAATTTCCTTGAAATCGGAGACTTCGGGTTGGAAGTCAAAGGTGTTTATTTCCTTACCAATCGAGGGCTTGCGGGGATAGAAAGACAGATACCGATCTTCAGATTGAGGGCTTACCTAGGTTTGGGTAAGACAGACATTCTTGAATGTATAAATCAAGGGACCTTTATCCATGGTTGTTGGATACCCTTCTCTTTGGGTTAAAAGAGTCACTACTTGTTTTGTTTAGTGTTGTATGATTATTTTCCGTTGAAATTTTGGTTGTTGAAAAAAGTATAATTATTTTATACTTCCTTAGACTTGTACTCGGATTATATAGGATTATATACGCTTTAAGATTGAATCTTAGTTGTTGAAAACTTTTATTAAGTTTCATTTCTGGATTCACTTTTCTGGAATCAAGCAAGTTATTAGAACATAGAGGTGTTGTGAATTTTGTTTATGAAAAATTACATTAAGGATTTTAAAACTATACAGTTCACCCCCCCTCTTTTATATTGAGTATCTTCACCATAGTTTGATACTATAATCAATATCATATCTATCATAATATTGATCCACACACTTATACCTATCACATTTTTACTTTTTAAAATCCTACTATTATGAAAACATATTTTTGGAGTATTTTTGGTATTTTTAGTACTATGCCACTTGGAAGTCCTTGAGTCGTACTCCAGTAGGGTGGTGATGACCAAGCTCTGGAGGTGGTGTGTCCTAATCCACCAATGTTACTTCTAGTAGCTCAAATGTTTTCACTTCTTGTTATCCCAGATGTGGGTAATGATGCCCAGTTCTGAGGAAATTTTATACATCTTATGAAGACTATACAAGGAGTTTCCTAAATTCCTCTTCAATGGAATAGTTGCCGTGATATTTCTAGAAGTAACATCCTCCCACATTTTCAGAGATTGGAGGTCCCCAGGCTGTAGAGTCATGGTTGGAGGCCATATTGACTATCTTTGAGCACCTTGAGATACCTTCCAAAAGATGTGTGATGCCTACTGCTTATATGCTTTGAGATTCAGCCAAGCAATGGTGGGATGTTATCACCTAGGCGGATTGTCATCAGGGTATGTCCTGGTCTGGTTTGTAGATAGTCTTTTGTGAATACGTTTTCCTTTAGACCTTGAGAGCTGATCATGTTCGGGATTTCAGGAACCTTCAGTATGGTTATATGTTCATTTTGGATTATTCATGTTCTTTTACATTGCTTCAGTTCATTCAACCTATCTATACTACTAATGAGCCAATGAAAGAGTCATTTTGAGGATGGGATGATGAAACCTATTTGTTATTAGGTGAATGGTTTTCGGTTTCCTATCTTGTCTGATATAATAAAACAAAAACTTATTTCTGAATGAAATCTAAGGGAATCTAGAGTTCTAGATTAGAGTGGATCATCTTTGTCACCTAGTAGTGCAGTATCTGGTGGCTGGAATCATTTCTTTGAGACCTCTCAAGAGGGTAGTACCAGTCAGAGTGCACGTATTTGAAATTTTATAGTCCTTCATCAGTGCGGGAAGTAGGGGTACAAGATATAAGGGTGTGAGAGTGCCTTAGTATAGTGATGATCCTACAACATGATGCACTCCAGGAAAAAGGGCCATTCACGATGGGTTATTTCTGACGGTTTAGGGGCTCATCGCAAATAACTCGTTGGAAGGGTTTGTTTGGGATGGGTCCATTATCTGGTTGAAAATAATAAGTTTTTTGACAGGTAAGTAAGGACTCGTTGCTAATGGTATGGTGGGAATGCGTGCCAAAACTCGGGGAGGGCATTCGCGACGGGTTCCCTATTCCCGTCGTAAATTGTCAGCGGCAGTTTTTACCTTTTTGCGATGGAAAACGTATTCCATCGCAAATAGTGTGTCGGCACGGACACATTTGTGACGGGACGCATCACAAATAATTTTTTTTGACCTATAGTAATTAATGAGGGCAGTGGGTATTAGTGACGATAAGACCATCACAAATAATTTAACCTATATACACCCCAACCATTTTTTCGCATTCTAGTTCATTCTTGACTTCTCTCTCAATCTCTTCTGAAAAATTTTCTTCTAAAATTTTTCATACTTTAATCTTTTAAATCGGATCATAATCCATGACTTTTATACTTAGAAAGTTTCATTTTCAAGGTATTTATCTATTTTTTATTATTTAGATAATTTAATTTTTTTAATTATTTAGAATTTTTGTTATTTAGATGCAATTAAATTCAATTATAATTAGATGTTTGTTTTGCAGTATTTATTTTTTTATAAATAATTATGTCTAAGTGCTTATTATAAATAATTTGTTATAATTTGTTATAATTAGAATTAATTAGTAATAATTAGGAATATTTAGTATTAATTAGTAATAATTATCAATAATTTGGATTAATTAGTAATAAATAGGATTAATTATAAATAATTATGATTATTTAGTAACAATTCTCAATAATTAGTAATAAATTGTAATAATTAGTAATTTTTTAAGAATTTGTAATAAATTTTAATAATTAGTGAAAATTGTAATAATTAGTAATAATTGATAATAATTAGAAATAAATAGCAATAAATGGTAATTAATGGTAATAATTAGTAATAAATGGTAATAATTTGTAATAAATGGTAATAATTCATAATAAATGATAATAATCAGTAATAATTTTTAATAATTAATCATAATTAGTCAAAAAAAATTGTAATAATTAGTAATAAATTGTAATAATTAGTAATAAACAGAAATAATTTGTAATAATTAGCAAAAAATTATAATAAATGCTAATATATAGTAATAAATGGTAAAAAATTGTAATAAATTGTAATAAATTGTAATCAATTGTAATCAATTTAAATAATTCGAAATAATTAGTAATAATTAGAAATAATTTTTAATAATTACTAATAAACAGTAGTAAATAGTAATAATTAGTAATAATTGGTAATAATTAGTAATAATTAGTAATAAATGTTAATAATTAGTGATAAATGGTAATAATTTGTAATAAATAGTAATAAATTGTAATAATAGGTAATTAATTATAATATTTTTTAATAAATTTCAATAATTCGTAATAATTTGAAATAATTAGAAAAAAAATTTATAATTAGAAATAATTTTAATAATTTTAAATAATTTTTAATAATTAGTAACAATTTTTAATAATTAGTAATAAATGTTAATAATTAATAATAAATGATAATAATTAGTAAAAAATGATAAAATTAATAATAAATGGTAATAATTATTAATAAATGGTAATAATTAGTAATAATTAGAAATAATTGGTAATAAATTGTAATTATTTGTAATTATTTGTATTAATTTGTAATAATTAGTAATAATTAGTAATAAATTGATTTAATTAGTAATAAATAGTAATAATTAGTAATAAAATGTAATAATAAGTAATAATTATTATTAATTAAAAATAATTAGTAATAATATGTAATAAATGGTAATAATTAGTAATAATTTGTAATAATTTGTAATAAATGGTAATAATTAGTAATATATTGTAAATAATTGAAATAATTAGTTATAATTTGCAATAATTAGTAATAATTAGTAATAATTTGTAATAATTAGTAATAAACTATAATAATTAGTAATAAGCTGAAATAATTAGTAATAGTTTTTAATAATTATTAATAATTTGTAATAATTTGTAATAATTAGTAATAATTAGTAATAAATGGTAATAATTAGTAATAAATGGTAATAATTAGTAATAAATGGTAATAACTAGTAATAAATGTTAATAAATTGTAATAATTTGTTGTAATTATTAATACTTTGTAATAAATAGTAACAATTATCAATAATTAGGTTTAATTAGTAGTAATTAGGATTAATTAGAAATAATTAGGATTAATTAGTAATAATTATCAATAATCAGTAATAAATTGTTATAATTAGTAATAATGAGTAAAAAAATTCAATAATTAGTAATAATTAGTAACAATTAGTAACAATTATGATTACATAGTAATAATTTGGATTAATTAGTAATAATTAGGATTAATTACTAATAATTAGGATTAATTAATAATTATTAAAATTACTTAATAATAATTTTGATTAACTAGAAATAAATAGGATTAATTAGAAATAATTAGGACTAATTAGTAATAATTAGGATTAATTAGTAATATTTAGGAATAATTAGTAATAATTAGGAATAATTAGTAATAATTAGGATTAATTTGTAATAATTACGATCAATTAGTAATAATTAGAAATAATTATTAATAATTAGGATTAATTTTTATTAATTAAGAATAATTAGTAATAATTAAGATTAATTTTTAATAATTATGATTAATTACGATTAATTAGTAATAATTAGTAAAAAATACTAACAATTAGTAAGAATTTGTAAGAATTAGGATAAATTAGTAATAATTAGTAATAATTATGATTAATTTTTAATAATTAGGAATAATTAGTAATAAATTGAAAAACAATTCAAGTATATTGATAAATTGGAAAAATTTATAGTGGATTAGCGGCATTCCATTTGATCGACGCCTTAGCTCCTTCAAAATTTCTACAACTAAAATCAGTATGAAAAATATGCTCGGACGTACATCGGAGCAGATTTTTCATACTGATTTAAGTTGGAGTAAGATGAAAGGAGGCCATTTGTTAGACAAAAGAGGCTTTTTTCTGATGGCTCATAACCATAGAATTTCTTCAAATAAAATCACTTTGAAAAGAATGCTTCAATGTAAGGATATCAATTTTCATATGTAGGAGCATGGAGAGGATCACAGCGAGGCATCCCAGCTCTCCATCCTCGTATATACAATAATGTATTTTTTTATGTTAGATTAGACCTTTTATAGTGATTTGAGTCATAGAAATTTTCAAGGAGATGAGTCATCGGGAAAAACAATTGTCACGAATGCGTTGGAAATTTTGATGCTGATAATTAACAATAATTAGTAAAAAATACTTGTAATTAATAATAATTTGTGGTAATTTGTATAAATTTTTATAAATGAGTGCAGATTAGTATAAAAATGTAAAAATAGTATAAATAAATATAAAATAATAGAAATTATTTTAAATTTCTAGAGAAGTAAATTTAATTATATTCTGTTTTTTTTATAGTGTTTATTTTATATCTAATTATACAAAATAACTAATTATTATATATTTTCCTAAAAAATATAGAACAAGGAAGTCGAAAATATTCATTATTAGATGAGTATGCTAGGATAAATCAGTAAAAGAATCTAAATGGTTATGTTTTAAATCCTATAAATATTAGGGGTGTTCAATATTTCTTATCAATTGTATCATCAAAACCAAAATTTGTTTTAGAAAGGGCAATTAAGTGTCCTAAAAAATGTGCTCTATGGATGAATGAAACATTTGACAACGTTGGTGGTCATTTATTGAATTTTGTTTTTCAACAAGATTATGTTTTTGGTATCAATATTAAGAATTATATTTTAGAGAAGATACTAGTAATTTGTTTCTGAAACTAGAACAGTTTCATAATTTAGTACATGATGTGGCACATCCATCTTTCTAACAAACTAAAACTCAAGATGATATTGATTTGACTCCTGAGTTAGAACTATCACATTTATATGATTTGCTGAGGTTCTATGGGGATGCCTTATATCCTAGATGTAATATAAGAATGTTTGAAGTAGTTTCTACATTTATGGCTATTAAATCAGATAATGGAATGTCAAATAGATTATTTATCATATATTAAATTTATTAAAAACAATTCTACTAGAAGTATATGTGTTTCCTATAAATTCCTATGATAGAAAGAGGTAGGTTCATAATCTGGGTCATGGTTATCAAAATAATCATTCATGTTAAAATGACCGCATCTTGTATTATGGTGAAAATGATTCATTGGATAGTTTTCATAAATGTGGACAATCAAGGTATAAATAAGCGTATCCAGGGAAGTCTAGATTTGTTTTTATAAAACAATTGAAATATTTTTCACTCACACCCCGATTGCAGCATTTATTTTTGTAACAAAACATTGCATCATTGATGTCGTGGAACAAAACCAACATTTCAACTAGTAAAAGATTAAATCATCACTCTGATGGCGATTGGTGGAAACATTTTGACCAGGTGTATATGTGTTTTTCTTTAGAAGCCTGAAACGTGTGATTGGGTCTTTCTACTAAAGGTTTCTATCCATTTGGTTCTTAAGGTTGTCAGTATTCATGTTGACCTACCTTTATAACTCTGTATAATTTTCCTCTATTGATGTCAATGAGGGATCCATATATAATTTTGACTATAATAATTCCAGGTCATCCAAAAAATTATATCGATGCTTATTTGAAACCATTAATTAATGATTTGAATTCACTGTGGAGTAATGGTGTCAGCACATATGATGTTGCTGCAAAATAGTACTTCATACTGAAAGCCATATTGATGTGGACAATTAGTGACTTCCCAATATATGGCATGTTAACTGGATGGAGTACACATGGTCCAAAATCATGTCCGTACTATATGATAGACAGAAAGGCATTTATTCTTGTCAATGGAAAAAACATTTTTTTTACTGTAGTCGCATATTTATTCCATGTGATCATCCTTTTTGAAGAAAAACTATCATTTCAGAAAAGAAACATTTGAAAACGATAGGCCTCCAGCAATGATATTAATAAAACACTATTTTGATGAATATTTTATTGAAAATAAATGATATTATTTCCTCACATTGTGCTAAATATATTCATTTATGAAATATTTTGGATTAGATCATTCATTTGAAATTTTGTTGAAAATTCCAGTTTTACCCTTTCAAAATGTACTGTAGTATTTTGAGGATAAATATTTTAATATTTATTATTTGAACTTAATATTTTTTATCAGTGTACCCAAATTAATTTTATACAACTTTTTATTCAGGACACTAGAGCTAAAAAGTTCATTTGGATGGAGTAAATGAGCCATTAAACCAATGGTGGGCTGGGGTCAGCAGAATGGAAATGGTTTTTGTATTTGGGTCATATCATCTTCATCCAGGATTGGATTGAGCCCATATTTTTATGAATGATCTAGGACATGATTTTCAAAAAATCATCCTTCTAGAAGGCAGGCCAATTCACGCGTTTTGGAGGCCAACTAGGTGATGAAACATGGAATAAAATATTTGGACGAGTTTTTCATTCAACACATAAAAAGTTATGTAACCCTTGCCCTCAAAAACTCTATTTAAAAGGGGGTTTTAACTCTTTGGGAGGTCTGGTCGAGGAATTGGGAAGGTTTGTTTGAAAGTGTGTCTCTTGGGAGCCCCTCAAAACTCTTGTATGAAGTAAGGCTTTGTGCAAACCTCCCTTCCAAAAAGGCTCTCCTCTCCCACCTCCTCTTTGTATTTCTTTTCTTTCATGTTTGTTTCTTGAATTTTTCTTCAAATTATATTCTCTGTTATTTTATTTTCTTCTTCTATTAGTTTTCTTAATTGGGATGGAATCAAGAGTGGAGACAATATTGGGTTCTACACTTTCAATCCTTTGCTCATGCAAAACGTCTCCATGATGACTACACCGCCCATGGAAGAGTAGTTCTTTTTAGTAATCGATCGACCTATATCCTTCATCATTTAATTATTTTGAATCATTGAGCTACTATAATTCAATTAATATGGTCCATGAATTGTGTTTTTAAATTGTAAGAAACTAAATAAGCAATAGAATAATTAACACAAAAACACGATAGGTCGAGATTTTGTGTAAATTGTGAGAGCGTGATCTTAATCGGTAATACAAGACCACAAGGGATAAATTTGTAGAGTTAAAATATAATCCCTAAACACAATTCATCCTCATTTCCAGAATGGATATGTTCTCTAATTAACCACTGACCATAACCTAACCTTAGAACAACAATCAAAGCAGGGTGCTCTGATTGCATGTTCCGAAGCTAGCCCAGGGTTTAAGTAATTCCATCTTTGTGGTTAAGTTAACTCTTGTAGGGTTAAAGGGTTAATAAATTAGGGGATCATAATTAAGTGGATATTGATTTAAATGATAATTATTAATAAGAAAATGAATAGGTAGAGTTAGATCGATTATGCCTTTTAAAATATTTTCTAAAAGAACATCTTCTTGTTTTGTCTTTTTAATCAAACTTCATTTCAAAATTAAAAACAAAAAAAATAACATCTTATTCCAGCAAACTTATTCTAGATTTATAAACTATAAAAATCCCCATAATTTAAACTAGTGTTTTAATTCTATTCTATTTTATTTTTAGAATACCTTTAATAAGTTGTTAAATTCACTTCTTCCTTTGAGAGACGACCTTGGTCAGCCACTCTGCTACACCTAAGTACCCCAAAATCACACTAATCATTTGAGGGTGCCCACGACAACGCTCTTTCAAATTGGTGCCGTCTCTGGGGAGGTAAGTATTTTATTCCACTAATTAGAGGTATTTTTAACTTTTATTTTAATATTTTATCTTCTCTTCTTTTTTTCTTCTTTCCCCTTTCTCAATTATCTTTTTGGTTTTCTATTTTTTTGGGGACCATCAAATAAAACTTCTTATCATTTTATTATGGTCCACTTTTCTTCACTTCATTTTTATATTTCTTTGATTTATGACACGAACTAATCCCGAGGATCTCTTAGATCTTGACCCTGAGATTGAACGCAGCCTTAGGGAATGAATCTTTCATTCTCAGTCTACGAGAAGTGTCGACATTTACCCAAATGGGGAATTCCTCAACTCTAGGAATTTTGAAATTGGAAACACTTCTAAGTCCAAATTAAAACAAGAACCAATGGCTGAAAACAATGTAAATTAACTTAATAGAACCATTCGGGAATTGGCTAGACCAAATATTAACTATCAACCAAATTTTATTGCATACCCAAACCTTGAATCAGACGTTGAATTGAAATATGGATTAATTCACCTTCTTCCAAAGTTTCATGGCTTATCTGGTGAGGATCCCAACAAACACTTTAAAGAATTTAACGTGGTTTTCTCAACCTTAAAACCAAGAAATGTTTCTGAAGATTAAATTAAATTTAGAGCATTCCCATTTTCACTTGATGGAGCTACAAAGTATTGGATGTATTATTTGAAACCTAAAGATATAACATGTTGGAATGATTTGAAACGTCTTTTCTTGCGAAGATTTTTTACAGCATCAAGGACCACATCTATTCAAAATGAGATATCGGGGATCAAGCAAGCCCAATGAGAGTCAATGTATGAGTACTGGGAGCGATTCAAGAAGTTGTGTGCAAGCTGTCTGCATCACCAAATCAGTGATAAACTCTTCATCCAATACTTCTACGAAGGATTCACACCCATGGAAAGGAGGATGGTGGATGCTGCAGCTGGAGGAGAATTGGTGGACAAGACACCAGCAGCCACACGTGCATTGATCGACAAGATGGCTCAAAACTCCCAACAATTTGGCGATAGAGGTACACCACATATAAGGGGAGTACTTTAGGTAAGTCCTTCTTCTCTTGAAATTCATTTGATTGATACCAAGTTGGAAGAATTGACCACTATTTTGAGGCAGATTTCTTTGGCTCAAAATAAATCCCAATGCACTTCTTCAAGGCCATGGGGCATTTTCCCTGAGACAAGCCACCCAACTGACTGTTTCCCCCCAACTACAAGAAATAAAATATTGTGCAGCAGTATTTCCTGGGATACCATTTCAGCAACAACAACAACCACATCCCCAAAAGAAGTATGACTCCATTGCACAAACATTCAACCAAGGGTGGAAGGATCAATTAGACACGAGGTATGGCTTTGGACAACCACAAAGGCCACCCTTTCAACAAAACTTCCAGCAGCATCCTCCTTACTAACAGGGTTTCCGACAACCCCAAAAGAGATTTCAATCCCAAGAATCAGCAAGCCAGAAACAAGGGAATACCCCACCCAAGGTAGATTCTAACACTGATGACCTTTTGAAGCAAATTGTTCTTAATCAACCGAATTATATGAAAAGTAAAGGTTCAGAGCTGAGGGAGTTGAAAACTCAAATGATCCAGATTACCACTATAACACCCCGAGATTTTATGAAAAATATTCTTTTTAATTTAATTAATGTCTTGTGTTGTACACTACACCAAAAAGAGCTTTCACAACACGCATCCTTGAATTGCCTTGCATTACACGCAATCGCGACCTTCCTCGATAGCATGTGTAGTACGCAATACCGAGTTTCACTAAACAACGATATGCTATAAAATATTATTAAAACTAGCCGTTATGAATAGTAATAACCATTTTTCGAAATTTTTTTAAATTTTATTTTTCAAAATGGAATTCCTTTTTGGATTCGGAGTATCGAATTTAGCCTAAGGTGATATTTTGGTACTTTTCGGATAACTTTCATATTCTAATGAATAGTGAAAATTACTAAATTTTAATTAAAAAAACTTTTTTAATCGAAATAATTAATAGTGATAAATTATTAATTTGAGTGGTTTTAAAGTATATTTAGAATATATTTTTACAATTTAATATAATGTTGGTCATTGGATGTAATTTCACATTTAAACCAGTTATAAACAAGTATCAATCTTTTGATAGTTATTATCTCTTAAAAAACATGCCATTTGTTTTGACGATGGGAATTAATTCTTAAATTAGTTAATGTAACTGATATGTTTTTAATTTGGTAAAATAGACATCATTTTGAATTCTTAATATCAAATATAGCTTAGGCCTAATTTTTTGTATTTTTCTGGAAACTTTCATTTTTTGATGAATAGTGAAACCACTAATTGGTAGTTAAAAATTGAATTTTTCATAAAACTTAATTTTACTGCTTCTATTAGTGGAATTTCAAAAATCCTAGAGACACGGTTAATATCAAGGACTAAAATCTGGTTCAATGAGATGAAAATAATTTTTGGTGAATAGTAACTTTTTACTTTTTTTTACCACGGTTTAAAGTAAATAGGGTAATTAAGGGTAAAACTGATATTATTATTACCCTAACACATGTCCTAATTCTATTTGATAAGTGTAATTCGACCAAAAAAAACCTTAGGAATAAAATATGACCATTTAGGCCCACTTGGATTAGATTAGGACATTTATTATTAATTTATTTAAAGAAGCGTTAAAATTGTTAAAATCAATGTTTAATAACTAAATCATTTTTAATATGGGGTTATACATAAGATAAATTCGACTATAAATATTAATTAGAAATATAAAAATATTTCCTATATAATGGTATTTTATTTTTAATTTTTATAAATTAAATAATTTAATTTATTAATGGCACAACGATGATGCAGTAATTATCTTATTAATGAAATATTGACATAATTGATGTTATAAATACCCAAATAAATATAATTTGAGAGTTTTTATGAATTCAAATAATTTTATATGTTAATATGACATGTTAGTATTGATTTAATTAACTTTTTTCGAACATATCACTCTGTTATCATTTTCACAAAAATCAATTACTAAATAGTGTCAAAATTGACATAAAATAGTTTTTAAAACAAATATTATATTAGTAATTGTTATTTTATTCCTAAAAATCTAAGGTTCGGCAAAATGACTTAGATAAGGTTATATATATTAATAATAAACAACTTGGGGTTCGTTTGGCTGCTTATAGTAAGTTTATTAACCTTATATTATAAGAATACAAGAAGACACTGTAAAAGTAAAATTATTTAACTTAATGTTAAATCTAAATGATAAGGTTAAAATAGGAACCTAAACTTTTCTAAATTCTATTTTATGAGATTATTTCGACCCATCCCCACCTTAGCTTCGAAATAAATCAATTTGGATCAATTTAAAACCGAACATGACTTTATAATAAAATAATATTTTTAGTTATTCCAAAGGTGCCCCTCTCCTCCCTTATAAAAGGGAACCTCATCCCTCTCTTCCTTACACCACTTTGAGCCTTCAAGCTCGGCCAAACCCTGCCACTTTATCCTCTCCACTTTTCTAGAGACATACTAGAGGTCCTGGTCTTCTTAAAAGACCAATTGTAGTGCCCTAAAAGAAGGTCTCAAAGAAGCACTTCAAAGAAGAGGTAATGTCCGTTACCGATTCTTTCATCTTTATTTCTTCTTCCACTTCTTCTTCTTTAGTTGTTTAATTATGAAGTAATATCATCAGTATCACTCATATACTGATATGTTATTATAAGTATGAAACAAACCTATTTCACCATCTATCCATCCTACGGAAAAAGAAATCACCGCGTGTGCGTACGTACGGAATACCGTCTCCACGCCATGGTGTAATCTATTTTCCACCACCACCTTACTTGGATGGGTATAATGGTGTAAATAATGACTATATATGACTATTATAAAGTTATACTAAGTCTGAAATATTATACATATAATCCAATACAATTCCACGATCATAGGAACGATATCATCACTCGTGTGTACGTACGGAATACCGTCTCCACGATGTGATGTGACTCGTTCTACATGATCTTAATTTCATAATGATTATATAAATGAATTGAATGAATAAATATGATATATATTACACTAATACCATTCTGTAAGTGAGGTATCTATAACCTAAAGAGAAGAATAAGAATTTATTCGACAAAACACACATAAGAACAAAAAGTTATAAACACTCGAATAACAAGTAGCAATGAAATATTACTACTAAGAAGCTAAGAATATGACCAAATATGATATCATAAAAATGAGTATGATTCTGGAATAAGTCAATAATATTATTTAAATCATTATACTGGAGGTTCGGACACGTACAAAGCATATCGGACCTAAGGTAAGGGAAATATCACAATCTCATTTTTATCCGAGATTGTTTATACTTTAGTATTTACTGGGGTGTATTTTATCATCCAAATCCATGTTTCCTCAATATGTAATATTATTTCCATCCACTTACAATTGTTTAAATCCAATTTTACCCTTCAGTGAGTTTTTAGTAATGGATATGAAAGGAATCTTTTGTCGTTTTTCGTACGAGGTACTTTTTGACTTTTCCGACAAAAGTATGAGAAGAATGTTTTTTTAACTTATACAGCATGAATGGATTTTTAAAACATTACATCCAAGAAGCTTCATTTACAAGTTTTCATGTTTATTTTTAATCAACTTCTTTTAGTTTAATATTGTATGACATGTTAAGAAATGAAAAATGTTTTTAAGGTAGAATGGATATTTTCCTCAAGAATGGAGTTCAAGTGTTTTATAAAAATTATTTTCCATCTAAGATAATATAGGGTTCTGTTTCTATCCCTATTATTACATTGATTTTATTATGTTGTGATGGAATTATTTTTATGAATTCCTTTATCTTATATGAATTGTTTTATGATGTCATGTTGTTTAAGAATCCCATTTTTATTACATGGGTTATGCAATGATGTATGATTTATGATTTTGTGGCACACATAAGAATGGTATCATTATGAGATGGGTGGGACCTATATCTCCTTCCAATGCATTGGGTAAGGATTTTATATCTCATGAGATATACATGGCTGGAACGGTGGGTTATACCGGTTCAGTGAAGCAGGACTAAAACGAGGGTAACTCGGTTCAGAAATGGACTTTGTCCACTAAGATAGTCTTGGCAATGAGTCTTGACTAATAAGAAATGATTCTATATTATTATGTGTGTATTCCAAAAAGTTTCATGTTTTAAGTTATGATAATTGGGATTACATTTCACTACTATGATTTATCCCATATTATGAAATCATGATCTCTTTTGCAGGTTAAGATTTCCAAAAGATATGTTCTTATGAATATGATGTGATTGATATTTCTTTTTTTTTACCCTTACTGAGCATTTGAGCTCACCCTTTTATGTTTTCTTTTCCCCAGGATATAAAGAAAGGTTTTAGGTAAGAAAAAAAATGAGGAAGATCGTTATTGGGAGATGTTGAAGATCTTTCACCATGATTAGAAGATTTTATTTTGAGTTTCCAAAGACACTAAACTATTATGGTCCTTGTGTGTTTGTTTTTCTTGTGTATTACTTATTCCGAAAAAGTAATGTAATATTCATGTACGTCAAGCTTCAGGTCTCTACAACCACCTCCCTCCATGAAATTGTAGGTAAGAATTTTGGAAGTCTACCTTCCCAACCCACTCCAAATACAAAGGGTAATGTTAGTGCCATCACATTGAGAAGTGGGAAGCAAAATGACGATACATCTATACCTACCATTCCACTAGGATTCACCTCAACTCCAGAGAATCCAAATTCCATACAACTGATGAGCAATCCAAGGAAAAAGATAAAGGTCAGAAAAATATTGATGATGTTCCTACTAAACCCCTTCCTTTTCCAAACAAGGTTGTTCAAACCAAAAAGATGGGTGAAGAAGCAATGCAAAAGGAGGTTTTGTACACATTCAAGCATGTAGAGATCAACATCCCTCTACTTGAATCCATCAAACAAATCCCGAGGTATGAAAAATTCTTAAAAGAACTCTGCACCAATCCAAGAGGGCTCAAGGGAAATGAGAAGATCAACCTTGGAAGGAATGTCTCAGCACTCATTACACCAACTATAGCAATGCCAAAAATGTGAAAGGATCCCGGGACATTCACCATCCCATGTACCATAAGGGATTTTCACTTCTCTGATTCTCATTGTGATTTAGGATCTTCAATAAATGTGATTCCTCACTCTGTATTATCTTCTTTACAGGTTGGTTAGTTGAAGCTGACAAGAGTAGTGGTGCAGTTGGTGAATAGAGCTACAGCATATCCTGTGGGAGTCATTGAGGATGTACTTGTCCAGGTAAGAGACGTGATCTTTCCAGCAGACTTCTATGTGCTTAACATGGAGGATGATTAGGCAAGTTCTCATGCCCCCATTATCTTAGGTAGGCCCTTCCTCAAAACTTAAAAAACTATCATAAATTTCAATGAGGGTAAACTTTCCATGGAGTTCAGAGATGAATTTGTGGTATTTAATGTCACAGAATCCATGAAGTACCCCTCAGAGGACCATTTTGATTTTGTTATCTCCCATTTTGAACCACCAAATATAAAATCCATGGAATTTTATTGTCATATGCTTAGGGAGATTATGAGTATTGGTTCGAGTTTGATGTCTAAGGCCACTTCCACACATGTTGCTGATACACAATCCTCTCTTGGATTTGATTTTGATGTGGATTAATATTCTGATTTTGATCATGTTCACTCTGATTATGACATGGATGTTGAGTATGCTGATGGATTTGATGCTTTATTCACTGATTATGATGATTTTTATTCTGATACTGATGCTCTTTGTGCACATATTTCAGTTCCTTCAATGTCTCCATCCATACTACACCCTCCTTCATTACAACTCAATCCATTGCCACCAAATCTGAAATACTCATACTTGTTGAGTGGTGAGAGATTACCTGTTATCATTTCTATCAATCTCCCTTTTGAACATGAAGAAAAGATTTTGAATATTTTTAGGGAGATCATCATGGCGATTGGGTGGACAGTGGCTGACATATCAGGTATTAGCACCTCCATTTTCATGCATAGGATTATCTTGGAGGATTAGGCTAAACTGGTGAGACAACCACAACAGAGACTCCATCCAACCCGCCTATAAGTTTTCAAAAAAGAAGTAGAAAAATTTATTGAGGATGGTATAATCTTTCCCATTTCAGATTCTCAGTGGGTAAGTCCTATTCAGGTTGTGTCTAAGAAGAGTGGTGTTACTATTGTTAAAAATGAGAAATATGAGTTAGTTCCAATGAGGGAGCAAAACAGTTTGCGTGTGTGTATTGATTATAGGAAACTAAGTCAGTCCACTTGCAAGGAACATTTCCCCCTCCCATTTATTGATCAAATGCTTGAGAGACTACCTAGGAAAACACACTATTGTTTCTTGGATAAATTTTCTGGATATTTTCAGGTTCCTATAGCTCTATAGGATTAGGAGAAGACTACATTCACCTGTCTCTTTGGTACATTTTCCTACCAGAGCATGCAATTTGGACTTCGCAACGCCCCAGGTACCTTCCAGAGATGCATGGTGAGTATTTTTTTTGATTTTATTGAGACCTTCAAGGAGGAATTTATGGATGATTTTACAGTGTATAGACCCTTATTTGATGAATGTATAAATAGTTTGGGAAAGGTATTGAATCATTTTATTGAGAAGAATATGGTCCTGAACATTGAAAAGTGTCATTTCATTGTAGAGCATGACATTTTCTTAGGGCATGTAGTGTCAAAACATGGGATAGAGGTTGATAGATCTAAGGTAGACATTATTTCATCCTTACCCTATCCTTCATGTGTGCGTGATGTTAGATCTTTCCTAGGGTATGCAGGATTTTATCGGCGCATCATCAAATATTTTAGTAAAATTTCTCTTCCTATGTCACGTTTACTTCAAAAGGGTTATGATTTTCTGTTTAATGATTCTTTCAGGACTTCCTTTGATGAGCTAAAGAAGTGTCTGACCACTCCACCTATCATACAGCCCCCAAAGTGGGATATTCCTTTTGAGCTTATGTGTGACACCTCCAACTTCGCGGTTGGAGCTGTCTTATCTCAAAGGGTGTAGGGACATTCACATGTGATCTCCTATGCATCGAGGACACTGGATTCAGCCCAATTAAATTACACAACCACAGAAAAGGTGTTTCTTTCTGTCATATTTTCTTTAGATAAATTCCATTCATATTTATTGGTCTCAAAAGTAGTTGTTTTTTCTGACCATGTAGCTCTGAGGTACCTCTTAAAGAAGCCAGATGCAAAGCCCAGGCTGATCCCATGGATGCTCCTACTTCAAGAATTTGATATTGGGATAAAGGAAAAAAAGGGGTTAGAAAACATGGTGGTGGACCACATGAGTAGGCTTACTCACACACTAGAGGATGACACCTTGGACCAGGTACCACTTCGGGACACTTTCCCTGGTGATAATCGTTTTTCCATATCAGGTACTCGTCCTTGGTATGCATATTTAGTTAACTACCTTGTTTCCTCTGAAATCCCTGCAAATTTAAATTAACATCAAGTCCAAAAATTAAAGAGTGAGTCAAGATGTTATGTTTGGGATGATCTATATTTAGGGAACATTTGTAGTGACCATGTTATTAGGAGGTGTGTTCCTGATAATGAGTTTGAGTCTGTTTTGCAATTCTGTCATACACTTGCATGTGGTGGACACATTGGAACCCAACGGACAGCTAGGAAAGTTTTGGACTCTGGATTATATTGGCCTAGTATATTCCATGATTCCCATTTGTTTTGTATGTCATTCTCTCATTTCCAACACACTGGTAATATTTCTATGAGACATGAGATGCCCCAACAACCCATACTATTCTGTGAGATTTTCTATGTTTCGGGAATTGATTTTATGGATCCTTTTCCAAGTTTATATGGTTTCTTGTATATTTTGGTTGTTGTAGATTATGTGATCAAATGGGTGGAGGATAAGGCCACCAGGACTGATGATTCTCATGTTGTTGTGGATTTTGTGAAGGCACCGATTTTTTACAGGTTTGGAGTACCAAAGGATATCATTAGTGACAAAGGGACACATTTCTGCAATCAGAATTTTTCTTCCCTCCTTCAAAAGTATGGGGTGACACAAAAAACATCAACACCATACCACCCCCAAACAAATGTGCAGGCTGAGGTTTCAAATCGTGAGTTGAAACAAATTTTGGAGAAAATCGTGAAACCAAATAGGAAGGATTGGATTAAGCGCTTGGATGATGCGTTGTGGGATTATAGGACAACATACAAGACACCCATTGGTATGTCCCCATTTCGGATTGTTTTTGGGGAATCATGTCATCTCCCAGTGGAAGTCGAGTATCAGGACTATTGGGCTATAAAGAAATGAAACATGGATTTGGCCCAAGCTGGAAGCCAAAGGAAGTTACAAATTCAAGAGCATGAGGAGATTCGACTGTCATCATATGAGAACTCAAGGATCTACAAGGAAATATCCAAAGCAGCTCATGACAGAATGATCCAACAAAGGGAGTTTCATGTTGGAGAGAAAGTCCTTCTCTACAGTTCATGAATGAAGCTGATGCCTGATAAGTTGTGTTCCAGATGGTTAGGTCCTTATATTGTATCTAATGTTTTTCATTTGGTGAAGTGTAGATCACACAAGAGGACACAGGAAGAAGTTTTACAGTCAATGGGCAACGTTTGAAGAGATACATTGAGGGACTTTCTACTGATGTAGTTGATTTTATCACACTGCATGACCCCATCATCACTTGATCACATCAGGCTGTTACTAACCCTTTCACTTTTATATTATTTTCCCTATTTAAAATTATACATTTAATTTTCATATAACATCTTGTGGGTTCACATTGAGGACAATGCAATATTTTAAGGGTGGGGGAGGGAACCTTTTAGTTTAGTAATTTCAATTGTTTTCCTGTTTAAAACAAAAAAACAAAAAAAAATTGTGTGCTTTTCAGATTTTTTGTGTTTAGTTTTCATTTCTATTTGTGTTTTCGAAATTTTTTAGCTGAAAATATTCTCATCACAATTTTGAAATGCATATCAATGAGTGAAACAATTTATCCAATGAAACTGAGATTAAATTAATGCTGAAAATGACTTTGTTTCAAGATCAAATATTTAGTAATTTCCTGAAAGGTAAAGTAAATTTTGAATCCCATGCTACATATCACTATCTTTATATTTGAAATCACTTTCCTGTGAGGCTTATGAACCGTTATTTTCATATTCATTACATTCACCTCACTTCTTGGGAGAACCAAACCATGCTTGATTTAACCAGAATTTGATCTATTCCTATCAAAACTGGAGGGTTTAAGGTACTTATGTTTAAATGATTGAGGCATGTTTTTGGTATTAAAGCCCATATTTCAAAGAATTCGTTTTCATAATGTCCTAACATGAACATTTAATCATTGTATCCCTTAGAATCCACGCACAACCTGTTAGGGTAGCCACATTACAAGACAGTTTTCCCTATCCAACTAACTCTTGAAGTGAAATTGCTTAATCTAGTTGAGATTAAGTGTGGGGGAATCTATCTTGTGTTGTGATAACACATTCTGTGATACTTTGGGTGGAAAATTAAAATCTGAAGAGATGTGTTTGAGTATGGTTAAAATCATTATATTGAAAGCTGTGCCTTTTCTGGAGCATCTAATTGAGGTGGAAAGCTGTGCCCATCTAGAGCTTTCAAGAAAATCATGTTTGAGAAGATTGACATTTTTTTATGCTGAAATGATGAAGGGTGTAAACCTTTCATGACCTTTCATGATGATGGAGCTGAATTGATACTATGGGGATTGAGGAGAGGACCATATATAAGTGAAAATTCGATTAATGAAATTTTTCTTCAAAAAGAGTCAAGCCCTCCTCATTCAGCCTCAGATTTTTTCACATCTTAATCCTACCAACCGAAAGCCACCGAACAACCCTGAAAATTCCTCATGATAGACATACGTCCTTGAATTACATCGGGTAGCGATATAGGAATTTATCAAGCCTATGGTGACCCTTGTATGAGTTTGGATGAGGAAGACATTACAAAAAAAATGACATTTGTGTGATAAGAGATAATTCAAGTGAGGTAAGTGTTTTGTGCATGGGAGGATAAATAAAGTGGAAATATATTGAATGATATAAATGAAGAACTTGAAATAATGTTTTTTTATGAGGCATGATATCTTTTTTTTCATGGGGTGTAATTGTTTGATCTCAAGGATATGTGTTTTAAAATTGGTTTTGATTTGATATTGATGTTTACATGACATGAGGTTTTTCCGAGGAGTGAAAAAGGGTAAGTGTGGGGGAGTTGATAAAACAATATTTTGTTTAATATTTTATTGAAAATAAATGATATAATTTCCTCATATTGTGCTTAATATATTCATTTATAAAATATTTGCCATTAGATCATTCATTTTAAATTTTGTTGAAAATTCCAGTTTTACCCTTTTAAAATATACTGTAGTATTTTGAAGATGAATATTTTAATATTTATTATTTAAACAATATATTTTGTAACAGTGTTCCTAAATTAATTTTATATAACTTTTTTTCGGGACACTACATCTAAAAATTGCATTTGGATGGAGTAAATGGGTCATTAAGCCAATGGTCGCCTGGACTTGGTAGAATGGACATGGGTTCTGTATTTGGTCCATATATTCTTCATCCGGAATTGGATTGAGCCCATATTTTGAGGACCTCTCAGGGACATGATTTGAAACAAATCATACTTCTGAAAGGTTGGAAAATCCATGTTTTTTGGAGGTCAACCAGGCGGTGAAACATGGAATAAAATATTTGGCCGAGATTTTCATTTCACACTTAAAAAATTATGTAACCCTATCCCTCACAAACTCTATTTAAAGATGGTTTTAACTCTTTGGTAGGGATGTTCGAGGAATTGGGAATGTGTGGCCGAAAGGGTGTATCTTGGGATCCCCTCAAAACTCTATTAAGAAGTAAGGCTTTGTGCAAACCTCTCTTCCAAAAAGGCTCTCCTCTCCCACCTCCTCTTTGTATTTCTTTTCTTTCATGTTTGTTTCATGAATTTTTCTTCAAATAATATTCTATGTTATTTCCTTTTCTTATTCTATTAATCTTATTAATTGGATTGGAATAAATATTGGAGAAGAGATTGGGTTCTACCCTTTCAATCTTTTGCTCATGCAAAACGTCTCCACGATGACTACATCTCCCATGAAAGAGTAGTTCTTTTTAGTAATTGATCAACCTCTATCCTTCTTCATTTAATTATTTTGAATCATTGAGCTACTGTAATTCAATTAATATGATCCATGAATTGTGTTTTCAAATTTTAAGAATCTAAATAATCAATTTAATAATTAACACAAAAACACGCGAGGTCGAGATTTTGTGTAAATTGTGAGAGCGCGATCTTAATCGGTAATACAAGACCACACGATATAAATTTGTAGAGTAAAAATATAATCCCTAAACACCATTCATACTCATTTCCATAATGGATATGTTCTATAATTAACCACTGACCATAAGCTAACCTTAGAACAACAATCAAAGCAGGGTGCTGCGATTGCGTGTTCCGAAGCTAGCCCAGGGTTTAAGTAATTCCATCTTTGTGGTTAAGTTAACTCCTATAGGGTTCAAGTGTTTTCAAATTTTTGGATCATAATTAATTGGAAATTGATTTAAATGATAATTATTAATAAGTAAATGAATAAGTAGAGTTATATCGATTATGCCTTTTAAAATATTTTCTAAAAAAACATCTTCTTGTTGTGTCTTTTTAATCAAACTTCATTTCAAAATTAAAAACAAAAAAATACAATCTTCTTCCAACAAACATATTATAGATTTATAAACTATAAAAAACTGTCATCATTTAAACTATTTTTTTTAATTCTATTCTATTTTATTTTTAGAATACCTTTAATAAGTTGTTAAATTCACTTCCTCCTTTGAGAGATGACCTTGGTCAGCCACACTATTGCACCTAAGTACCCAAAAATAACCCTAATCATTTGAGGGCGCCCACGACAATGCTATTTCAGATGTCAAGTACAAATTTAAAATCAATTTTCTCTCCATTACCTCCCATCACATTTGGACCAACAATAAACCAACATAAAATTGATGTGTCTGGAAAAAATCACAATTAGATAAAACGGAGCATTCATTGATATTTTCTATATTGGTCTAATTTGTTATTCTGAAAATTTTTGGATGTGATTCATATTGAGGAGAAATATTTTGATAATTTATTTCATAAATTTTTTGATACACCAGGTAATACCAAAGATAATGTAAAGTCATGATTAGATCTTGCCCAAATTTTCAAGTGACCGAAACTTGAACTATTTGAAAATGTAAAATCACAAAATTTAATGAAGCCAAAAGAATCTTATACAATGTCCAAAGAGATTCAATTATTTTTTTTTTAGTGGATTGTATATTGGACACATCAAGAGGGTTATGCTTCTAATTTTGGCAGATGTGTCAGAAACGGTCATATTATCGGATTGAAAAGTCATGACTTTCATGTTTTAATCGAAATACTTCTTCCATTTGTATTAAGAGGTTTCTTAAATACTATGATTTGGGATGCGCAGAGAGGCATAAAATGTTTTTTATACATTTTTCCATCAACAATAGACTACGATGTTGTAATCAAACTGCAAGAATATGTCGTTTTAATTTTAAGTAAACAGGAAAATATCTTCCCACTTGATTTGTTTGAATCAATGGAAAATTTGATATTATATTTTCAACATGAAATAAAATGTGGATGTCTGGTAAAGTTATAATGGATGTAACCATTTGAGCGATTCATGTAGAAATTCAAAAGAAAGTACCTAACATAGCATTAGTAGAAGGATCAATTGTCGAAGCTTATTTTTAAGAGGAAATTTATTTTTTCTGCTCTCATTATTTTGAATATGAATATCCCTAAAACACAACCTCTTGAGCTATAATGAGGGAAATGTTGATGATGACATGATAAATCAATTATCAGTTTTCTTTCAGCCCGAACTTGGCTTCGGTGGAGTTCATAAAAGATGGCTTTCATATTATGAACACCGTAGAGCTCATGCATATATTCTACAATACTATGAATAAATTACACCATTTGTAATTTGAGTTTTCATATCACTTATTCTATAATTTTTTTAATAATAAGTTAAACTTATTTTATTTTTAGGTTATATGATAATCATATAAATTAAAATAGTTTCCACAAATTACAGTAGATCCTCTTGAAGAACATCATCAATAAAATTCCTACTGGTTTCAAAAACCGGTAACATTAATTTTTTTTTCATTTCAAATAAAAAATAAATTTAATACTTGTTATAGTGATAATTTTTTTACAACATTTTAGGTATATCAACATACTGATAAAATTGATAATTGATTCTCTATATTGAATAACCCCCCATATAAAATGGGTAAATCTTATAATGCATATGTGGTGAATGGTTTTTGATTTCATATGAATCCATACGGGGAATCAAAAAAATAATGAATAGTGGTGTCTTCATGAGAGGATATCATCATATAAAAATATAATTTGACTTGTATGGGATGTTAGAATAAATCATTGAACATTGTTATCTGGGAAAACATTACATAATGATGTTTAAATGTCAATGATTGGATACTGAGAGAGGATTGTTTGTTAATCTGATCCATTTTTATTATCTCATAAGGCACAACAAATTTATTATGAAAATTATTGTGCTAATTAATGGGAGTTGGTTGATTGGTGTTCCATAATAAGTATTAAATATTGAGAGAATCAGTTTACATAAAGTGAATGTGGTTCCCCTGAAGTGCAGGGAATTACAAATTTTCATGAGTCTACTCGAAATACATCTTTTACACGAAGAGACATGAATATCATTAATCACACCCCACAGTTAAGGGACGATGGTCATGATGTTATTAATGATGTAAAAAATGAATTTGAAATGACATGAGATGATGAAATAGAAACAAATATAAAAATTGATGATGCTGAGGAGGAAGATAAAGACATTGACATCGATAGCTATGAATATGAGGATTAATATGGACATTGACATAGTTAAATATTAGTTATAATAATATATAATATATATCTATATATAATAGTGGTTTTCAACTATTTTCTAACAATAATAATTTCATGTTTCATATGGACATGGATCTGTATGTTATGTTACAATAGGTCGATCTACCTTTGGATGAGCAGGTGGTCGGATTTGCCGACCCTCAGACTGTTGGTGGTTCAGGGGGCACTCGGAGGGGGTGTGGTCTTGCCCAACTGATGATTCTTAATCCTATCCTCGAGAAACGTCCACATTTCAGGTTTTATCCACACACGAAGATGCGCATTTTCCTATGTATTTTAGTTAGTTTTCATTAATTTATTTATATTCTACTTGTTTGATTAATTGTTCCTTTTTTCACAAATTTATGAATAAAGATATTGGATAGAGGAGCTCTATATTTCACAATTATTTTTATGATGCATGAGTGTTATGGGATCATATTCCCATTGATTTTCAGCAATGCATGTTCGAGAATTGGTTGGTACGTAAATAAATAAAATTTATTTTGAAATTAATTTAATTAATAAAATGATATAATAAATTATTTTTAGGGTTTATGGTATCTAATTGATAAGAGCATGCGTGAGGCTATTTGGAAGGCATGGAAGGGAGCTAGGAAACCACATTGAATTAATTTTTTACACAATTTGAAAAGGAAAGAAATGGAGAAAGTAGGAGTGAAGGAGCTTAATGAGACATGTCCCATCCATCGACCTGATTATATTTCAAATCAAGTTTGGGAAGGATTATGTGCACACTGGTAGAGTAGGTGGTTTCAGAGTAGATCAAAAATAGGTCTTCAGTATGCATAGGGGGCATATAGTAAGTACATTTTTAAAAAATATTTTATATAACTTTTAATTTAAATGGTTGATTTTATATTCATATCAGCAGCCACGTAGCACGATATTACGAAGTACGATATTTATAGGAGGATGTACATTGATCCAGCCACTGGAGAGATTAGTGGTGCTGGCCAATCTCAAATTTTAGTAAGATTAAGCTTTTTTGAGTTTTAAATTTAACTAAAAATATTATTTTAACAATTTTAATTTTAAATTTCAATTGAAGGATTTATGTGAGGATGTGACGTCTCAGACACATGTTGAGAGTCAGGCCGAGACCGATGGTCACACCAGTGCCCCCTGATCTGATGAGGTAGTATGGATGTAGGCGACCTAGTATGCCTTTGTGAAAGACCAAGTTATTAGTATCGATTCTCAATGGACCCTAGGGGTTTTTATGGAACCTCTGCAATGTTGGCATCCAGATCAAGAGGATCTTACAAAGAGTCATCATCATCTCATGCACAGTATGAGGAGAAGCTGTGAGCTCAGAGGGAGATCATATAGACTATACATAGGGAGCATGAGGAGATGCATTAGTGGCAGAAAAATCAGTAGGAAGATTTCCTACGATATGTGAAATAGTAGCAAGAGGAGATGCATGATGAGATGCATCGATTATAGTAGCAGTAGGAGCAAGAGAACATAGTGTACATGTGACGTCTGACTTGCAGTTTCGGGATTGAGTTCCCTCCACCATCTCCTCCAGCTCCTCCAGATGACTATCCCCCTCAATGATGTATTTTTTTATAATGGAACATTTGAATGTACTTTTTTGTATATTAACTATTTAATGTTTTAAATATTTTTATTTATATTGTCTCGAATATTACAAATTTTTATTATATTTATTATTTTATTAATTAATATATTTTTATATTTTTGCGAATAATCAGGTTTGTAATACCTTAGTAATATTAATATTAATATTTCATTAAAATTAAAAATAATAATATTATTTTTATTTTTATATTGTTTATTTATTTTATAATTGATTTTATTTTATGAAGATTAATATTATTATTTTATTTATATTAATATTATATTATGATTCTTAATTTGTAAATATTTTTATTATATTAATATTAATATTTTTATTTAATTATATTATTATATTATTAATATTAATATTAATGTATTTTTTTATTTTTTTTAAATCAACTATTTGTGATGGACCCATTAAAAAAAGAAAAAAATAGGAAATTATTTACGATGGGAGGTTGGCTCATCGCAATGACATTTCATAAAAATTCGGTAATTTTTTTGTGATGGTGATATTACTCATCACAAATATTAATTTTTTACGACGGACCATACCAAAAAGTAATATTTGTGATGCCATTTTTTGCCACAAGTCATTTGCGTCGGGACCTCGTCACAAAAGACCATTTGCGATAGGATCCCGTCGCAAATAACCTATCACAAAAATCATTTTTTTAGTAGTGATAGGACAGATATGAAAGTTTTTCAAAATATTTCTTCCAATTTCTAGTGAGAGAGGATCAAAACCAAATTTGGGTCCCATAGTAGGATCATTATCTCTTCATTATGAAGAGAGATGGAGTGATATCAGCCAATCGGGTCCAGGAGGTGGTCTTGGCCAGGGCGTCTAGATACCAATTTCACTACCACAATAATGCCAACCTACTCAAGGTAGTCATGTCATATCTCAATGCCACAGAACATGCTAGGTTTACGCAGTGCAACATGTTCCAGGGTAGTAGAGTCCCATATATTTTACATTTTGAGGTATCATTTTAGTAGAATCTACCATAATATTGGTTTTTTTTTGACAAAGCAGCATTGAATTATTTTATCTGTGTGGCTATTGTGGAATTACACACACTTTTCATTCAATAATTTAATGGGGAGTTGACCTTGAAACTTTTTTGGGTATACATTATAAGAGTGTATGTGAATGTAGGTAGTTCCCTTTATGATAGGTAGTTATCATTTCTGGTGCAACTTAATCATCCTTGTGGTGTCTAGTTTTGACATTATTCTCAAGATACATGGGTTAGTTCCATGTTGTTCTTATATAGATTTATATCATCGAAGTGTGTCATTTACATCACTAGAGGGAAATAATTATATTCGTAAGGGTGAGTGGGGTTTCCATTTAGATAGAGATGTATCAGAGCCTCATGGGTTGAGTAGCGTGACGACCTAGATTGCTATCCTTTATATGGATGATCAAGGATTATGTTTGGATGAATTCCCTCATGTAGTAGATCATTTCGTGGATGTTTTCCCCATGAAAATTTTCATTTTCTTGCCTAGGATAGAGGATGAGTTCTCTAATAATCTGGTTCGAGGATCTACATAGGTGTTGATTCCTCTTTACAAGATGGCCACTACTAATTTTCATGATCTCAAGATATTGTTAGAGAACATAGAAGATAAGGTTTTTATATTTCCCTACTACTTATCCCAAGGTTCAACGGTCCTTTTTTCCAAGAAGGCTGATGGAACCCCCGTGCTTTATGTGGATTACCGAAAGTTGAATCAGCTTACTATAAAGAATAGGTATCCCTTTCCATTTTTAGAGGACCACTTTTATCAGCTCAGAGGAGCTAGAGTATTCTCAAAGTTCTTTTTGAGGTCAGGATATCACCAGTTACATGTAATACATTCAAAAATACCTCATATAGCATTTTTAGTAGGTATTGTCTTTACGACTATCTAGTTATATCCTTTAGTCTCACAAATTCATGGACTATTTTCTTGGAATTGATTAATTAGGTTTTCACCAATTTTTGGATCCGTTGGTGTAAGTATTATTAAATGTTAAGATTCCTATTTTTTGATTTATTTCTATAGAATATTATATAGATTATTTTTAGATCCAGGAAATCAGAGAACATATGATTCTAAGACCATGTGTACCAGAAATTAATTTTATAAATATTTAAATATATCAATATCACATATGTGAAATGTTTCTGAAAAAGTGTAATAACTTCCTAATG
Source organism: Viscum album (assembly GCA_963277665.1). Lineage (NCBI taxonomy): Eukaryota > Viridiplantae > Streptophyta > Magnoliopsida > Santalales > Viscaceae > Viscum > Viscum album. The sequence continues at coordinate 1,992,326,302 of OY728161.1, read as the reverse complement.
GGTGATCATTTCTGAAATAAGATGGAACTGTTGATTTTATAGTATGGGTTTTACCCTTGGAGTGGTATAATCTATATCATCATCGGGTATTGGCCTTGAGTGTGTTTATGGTAAAATAATTAAATAAATTTAATTATATTTATTTACTTATTAAATTAAAACCCTAACCCTAATGGTATCTTATTTATATACTTCTATAAAAAAATTGTGGTTAGCTGCATAACCTTAGAATTTGATAGGAGTTTTTTGGGGGGAGATTTTGAGCTGATCTTGGTGGATGACATCGGATCGAGATTGAATGGAGGATCATTGCGCCATTAATGTTCTTGGATCTCACCAATGATGGAAATGTAGAAAAATTCTTCATGAGTGATCGATCAAAACTTTAGGTAGGATATTTTATTTGTGATTTACATTAAATTATCTATACCACAATGAAGTAGGTTCAATTCCATGAACAATAATTATTCCTGCATCGATGGATGTTTGGTGTTTGGTGTATATTTTTGTTTATTGATTTAAAATCCCACTTTATTCATCTAAATATATGCCAAAATATTGTTGGTGAATTAAAAAAGGTGGAATTTTATTCCTTACATCTTGTGGCTTATATATTTCTCTCATGTTTCTTCACACATTCATTGAGGTCATTTTAATTAGCCCATGGTTCGATGATTACATGAAATTTGATCATTATGGGATAATTATTTAGTGGAACCGATAAATACTATGGGTTCGGTTCATGATAGAGGGTGAGATCAAGGTGTTATGATGATGAAAGATGATCAATGGACATTTGGAACATGTTGGAAATTCTCATTCATCGCGGCTTAAACTGTATAACTATGAATAGAGTGTGTGAGCATTTCACGAGTGAATACAAAGCCAGGAATCCTAATTTCCAATGAAAGTAAGGTCATACAACCCAAGATCTATGTTTTTCTAATAGATTTGTGGAAGAAAAAATTCAATGTATGACATGGAAGAGGAACCTATGGGATCTATAAATCCTAGGTAACACAACATATAATCTAGATTACATGTCATGTGGGACCCCATATAGGGAGATATGGTTTCAACAAAGAGAAATATATCACATGTTGTGTGACATGTTCTTGTAGACTCATCATGAAACACAAAGATTACATGGCCATGGGTAGGAAAAAGTAAATGGAAATGTCCACAATACATGGATACAGTTTTGTTTACACATGCACGACCAGACGACACATGAAGAGTGTCGGGTGATCTCTACACGCCGTGTATGACTGCTTACATAGTGTTTATTTTGATATTAACATGTAATGTGAGGTATCACCACATTACAAGATTTTGGGTTGGATGAAAAAATCGTGTACCCTAGTACACGTCATGTAACACCTTTGAGGGTGTTTGGATCCCTTCATTTCATTAGTTTGGACTAGTATCATTTGAGCATGTTCCCTTGGTCCATCCTCTCAAGGTTATAGTACGACATTACATCAACATCCTCGGATTGTGATCCCCTTTAGAGGATGAGCCTCAAATAGAGTTTTTAGTGTCCCTCCATGAGTCCTAAATGTGATCCTCTATCATTTTATACCTTAATTGGGTTTTTTTGGATTCAGTGTGATGTGATTAAGCAGGGCATGAATCCCCCATCTAGAATTCCATTATAGTATGGTTTTCAAAATTGTTCGAGTATAATCCCTTGAATAGTGGGTTGATCCATATTGGGTACATGGTGTAGCCCATATTGTCTTGGGTGAGATCCCATATCTGAGTATCAGGGTCTTCAGTGTCCAGTGATCTTTCTTAGGAAGGACACAGTTTTCCTTAACTCTTAGATGAGATTATTTTCTGATAGCGTGACTCGTAGGGTGGATAATCCCAGAACAAGCATTGATTTGGGTAGAATATTACTGCTAGAAGTTTGGTTTTGACTACCTAGAGGTTCAATGTCCTTCGAGAGTATATATTTGTTTTTGTTATTCATTGAATTTTCTATCCATATTATGAGTTTATTGTTCATGATGAATCATTTTTTTGTTCTTAGGGTGTCCTATTGGGTATTTTTATACTCACATTATGTGGGATCTACCAACATGTGTCACGTCTTCAATAGATTATGTCCTATTTGGAAGTAACCTATGATGATAGGGATTTGGTGGAGCATAGATTGACCTTGATAGACTGAGGTATTTTTGTGTTTTTTCAGTTTATATTATTCCTCGTCCTTTAAGAAGGTTGGACTCTCTATAGTTTTTTTTGGGATTGTATTTGGACCCCATTATTTTTTTAGTACTTTGATGTCATACTATGATTATGTGATCATAGATGCATGCAAGCATTAGTTTCATATATATTTCATTTTATCATTGTATGGGTTTGGTGGTGTGTGTGTGTGTGTGTGATGGTACATTAAGGTAAGGCCTCCATTGTGTGTGACATTCCAACATAGTGTTGGTCGCCATCCCTTGGCCTATTAGAGGTGGGAATGGGGTAGTCATAGAATGGGTCCCATCTGAATGGGTCATGAAAAAGTGTTATCAAAGGAGTAAATTCCACCTTAGGATCGAAGTCTATAATTCTGTTTTGGAGAAATTGAGTTATGTTTTCGGAGTTCATCTTTCAATCCATGGACTCCAGTGTTGGTCCAGTGGAAGATGTATCAATACACTAGGAATCTGATCACCTGTCATTTGACTCGGTACATGTAGACATTGGTTGAATGAAAAAAATTGGTAAAATAATAATATAGGAATGTGTTAGGTTTTCCATTTACTTCTTTATTCATATCCCCAGATATACTCTTGTACCATGGTACATCATATTTATTTTATGGAGCCCCCATGAAGACATCCATCCATGATTCTATTGCGTGTCATGACCCGACCCTAACTGGGGATCAATCAATAATTATAACAAGCCCGCCTCTATTGGTAAATTGGTGGAGATAAGAGGAAAAATGAATATTCTAAATGGGAGTCAATTTCATAATTTACCTGTATTCACACACCCAACCATATAAATGCATAAGTTAAGAGGAACAATTACAAAAAGATGAAATATCTAGAAATTAAACCAAGTATGAAAAACCTCTATGGTGTACAAGCGTACAAAGGTAAAAAATGAAAAGTAAAGGGGTGAAATACACACACATCTAGAAATTTATCTCAGACTGACCTAAATTAGAAATTAAACTACTAAGAGATACCATCTTCTGATCTCTAAACTACTACCACCATATGCAGTCTATAACACCATGTATCCCAATTCTCCTCTGATGTCACTACCGACATGTCTGTCATTTTCATGTGGCATGACACATGCATTCAAATCCCATTCATTTATTACTAAATCCGTACCTGGTAATATTCCCAAAAATATGAAATGGGGAGAATAAAGAGACACAATATGAAAGTAAATACAGTGGATATAAAACTGAATGTAGCTCAACCTAAATAAAGAGAAAGATTAACCTCGCCTAAGCTTAAGGGTCTCAACATAGTGTGTATATGAACTAAAAGTTGAGTCTTTTCCAACCATAGCTAGAGAGTAACATCATCAAACCATGAGAATCTAAACGAAAAAATCATGTGGCATATAATGTGTGTCTTTGCAACTCATGGTAGGAGAGTAACAAAATCCAAAAACATGGATATATATATGTATATACTCATAAAAAATAATCCAAAATGGGAGAGAGGGGATCTCTATATCACATATCATCATAAGAAGATATTCTCCAATAGTTGAATATGTCCAATAATGATTCCCATCATGTCGCATTCCTTCCTAGTAGAAAACATATTATTCAATCCATGCCTCATCAGTGTGTCATAGAGTCGAGGGTCCACAATATCTAGGTAGAGGACACATGACCAGGAACAACGAGATCATTCCAATTAGTGAATAGATGTAGAATCCATACCATTTTCCAATGGGAGGTTTCCACTCTAATATTCGTCGGAGGACCCATTACTTAATTCACAGGAGGGTTCCACTCTGATGGTATAAGATCCATGCTCACCCTAGCGGGATGATTCAACTCTAGAAGTTGATAGAAGACCCAAACCCTATCCAAAAGGAATGTTTAACTCTAATAGTAGAGGACCCTATCCTAAACCAGAATTAGGGTTCCACTTTAGGATCCTTTAGAGGACCCATGATCAACCCTACCGATGGGTTCCACTCAGAATACCTAAGGTGATCCTGCATGATCGCTGCCATCGTCAAGAATTGACTAAACAGGATCCATGCCCCAAACATCTCACACCATATCGAAAAATTAACAACTGATATAAACATTAATTTATATGAATAAAAACCCTCAGGATAGGCTAATCATAGTCCAAAATATTAGTACAAATGAGGGGCATACGAGAGATTGAATTTTACTCGGTAGAAACTAAGGGGTACACAACATGTGAAGAGACCCACATGGTGTGTGGTCCCATTCCATTACCTGATCATTTACCTGGGGGTACATGGTTATCAAAAATTGTAGGGTTTAACAACATGTTTGGTATCTACATATATTTTCCATGCCAAATGGGGTCCTACCTGTGTGCTTGGTCAGGTCTGTGTATCCAAGATGTGTCTGTGTACTTTTCAACTTGTCTGTGTACTTCAGTACACAGTGTGTCTAGACATGATTGTTATTGTGTACTCATTGAGTACAATCCATGTTTTCCATAATTAGATCACATGGCTTTAGGGGATCCCACATGTCATATGATAGTTATAAATCACTGAACCCCTAGTCACTGTAGTCAGGGCCCAACACTCCATGTTTTCTTTGAACTACATGACAAGTATTAAGGATTTTCCTATAAATCCATACCCACTATTTATTATTTGAAACTATACATTACACCATATATATTTCCTCCACATCATAAAAAATCAATGGATCTAGTCCTAATTTTTCATTTTTGACCATTTGGTTGTCAGATTTTAGTATTTGTTTGTATTCAGAGGTTTGTCGAATGTCCCGCACGCCTCTGGTCCCTCTGTCATCAAAGGATTTCTCTATAATTGTAAAAAAGATCACCCACATCCGATAATCTATCTGTAAACACCCTTAATTTTTTCATCCATCCCTCACATTAAAATTCTTTATGATTTTAGGGTTTTGATCAGGATCGACCCCACCTGGTAATGTTGAACCAAGATTGTGGGGTCCAAATGGTGATAAACATGAAGTAATTGAGGGGGGAAAGCATGAAAAAATGTTCATCAATATTTTCCAGTATTTTATGGCTAAATACCATGAACAAGGATATATAAGGTTACAAAACCAAATAATAATCAATTAAATTGGTACGCGGGTGCATGCAAAGGCCACAATTGGTGCAAATCAAAGGAGGGGATTGATCTACTCTATGGGTTTAATAAAAAGGGTGTAATCTAATGTTTAATGATTCTTAACTATATATTGGCACATTATTTTTCCAATAACGCACTATCATATGATTGAAGGAAGTCATTGTGTTCACTACGTCCTGATCTTCTCCAATCTAGAGTTTTGTTGTCATCCAATATGATCAGCCAAAAAAAGGAGGAATGAGATGATCTCTATGGTCCCAAAATTATCAGGATATCCTAGGAAAATATTCAAAATGATATATCTAAAGGAATTGAAAATTAGGTTATTCAATTAAATTGGGCATTTAATTAATTCAGTAAATGTAACTCTAAAGGGTGAGACATCTGAACACCCCACACGAATCATTTTTATGTTTCACCTGGGGTAAACATCACATTTTGGACTAAAACTTGGTCTCATATTTCTGATATAAGATTCTTTTTAAGAGTTATCTAATTTAATTTAAGAAACTATCATCACACAGTATAACATATATTTAATATTTTTACAATATTAATTTCTGGAACACCAGGAATCAGAATCACACGCCGACCTAGTTCCTGGCTATAGAAATATATGTAAAAATATTTCAATGTCTTAAAAAGTAAAAAACAAGTCTCTATATCATTCCATACTTCAATATTTTTATCCCCTAAAATAAAAACTTAACAACTGGGGATACAGAGCATGTATAGGGATCTCCCACTTTTAGGATCTATCATGTACTTTCTCATGATGCCACAACATATCAACCAAGGGGATGGGTCATCCATATAGGGCCCTCTCATATCAATCCTCGGTCACCATTAGGTGATTTGAAAATGGTTCTCCATCCTCAATGTTCAAATCATCTGAGTGGATAATGTGTGTAGGGCCAAGCATGTATCTCCTGAACTGCGACATGTGGAAGAGTTCATGAACATTCTCTACATGTGGAGGTGGGGAGAGGAGGAAGGAAACCTCTCCAACCCTCTGTATGATCTTAAATGGCCCAATGAATCTCGTTGATAGCATTCCACCCTTGAAGAACTCCTCTAATCCTCATTATGAGGATATTGTTAAGAAAATGTGGTCTCCCTTCTCGAACTCCAATGTCTTATGATGCTGATCTATGTAATATTTCTTCCTACTCTAGGCCATCATTATCCACTCATAGATGACTTGGACCTTCTATATCATCGCATGTACCAACTGCAGACCCTTGGGAGATTTATCTACAATATCCATTCAGAAAAAGGGTGGCCTAAAGGGCCTCCCATACATGACCTCCAAAGGTATCATGATGATGTTAGAGTGCTATTTATTGTTGTACACAAACTCTACAAGTGGAAATTGATCGTCCAATATCTATATGACATCCAACATGCAATCCCCCATCATATACTACAATAACTGGATAGTTTGTTCAGTCTTCCCATCCATCTAGGGGTGAAAAGAAATAATAATCATCATTAGGGTCCCAAATTCCTCCTATAGGATTCTAAAAAACCATGAAGTTAACTATGTTTCATGATCAGATACAATCCTCAAGGGAACCCAATGGAGAAAAACAATCTATCAAACATACAACTTCCCAAAAATCACCACCAAATTCTACTACCTAATAGCAAGGAAGTGTTCCAACTTTATTATTCATCCAAGAATCACCCAGATGATGTCATGGACCTTCACTATATATGAAATACCTATTAGAAAATCTATGGATATTTCATCCCAGATACTCTCTATGAACTCAAGGGTCTTCAATAAACCTATTGAAACCTGACTGCTGATTGGTGAGGCACTGAGAAATGAACACATCCACGCTCAATCTCATGCTGGACCACTAAAACTACCACTAAAGGTCATTAAATATCATATGCATGCTGAAATGTACATAGGTAAGATGTATGGAACTCTTGCATGAACTCATCAAAAATTGTGAATAGAACCACTGTTTATCCCTTGAAAATGATAATGTGATTCCATCATTCATAATATCCATCAGGTGAGTCCCCTATAGATATCTGGTAACAAAAGACCACATATTAGAGGTATTACAGTTGGGACTCTCACAAACACTCAAGATGTGGAGGAGTAAACACCATCGACTAAGGAAAAGTTTCACCCTCTTTCTCTAATAGGGTCAACTACAAGGAATCCAACTACTTAGAATCCCCATACACAAAGAGATCATGTGACATCATACTAAGGGAATATGATACTTTGTTTCCATTTATTAGGGTATAGAATATCTCAAAATAATAGTCATACACGAACTCCAATCAGTGTTTTTGTCTGAGGTTCATGTATCTCTATGTGAATATGCACTAGAGACTCTCATGGTTTGAGTATACCTTAATGAGATCCCCCAGAAGGTAGTGCCTCTACATTCTTAGAGTAAATACTAGCACATAAATATATAGGTCATTATTTATGTATTTTTTATCATGGGGTATCAACATCCTCAACCCGTATTTAATAATTATCTACCACTGCATCCACATGTAGCTGAGCCCAGCTTCTAAGGCATTACAATACACAACAGACTCCACACCCTCCTCTAATTGTCTCATCACAGGTTCCCTCATCATTCTCATCCTCAACTCCTATAAGGACATCTAGCACAAATTAGACCATGTAAATGACTTCCCTTTCCTCTTTAGGGTGGTAAAAGTGGAAACAATCCTAGAGAAGACCTCCAAAACCCTCTTGTAGTACCCAACCAAGATAAGAAAACTATGCACCTTCAACACACTCTTGGGTGACTCCCATGAAAACACTACATTGATCATCACTAGGTATATAGCTAAACCATGTTAAAAAATTGAAAACCCTAGAATGTGAACCTCATGTGTATAGAACTGTAACATTGATATATTTCCATAAATATAGTTCTCTTGATGAAAATTTAGAACCATCCTCAACTGATATTCATGATCCTACTTTGATTCATAATAGATGAGTATGTCATCAATGAGGATGACCAAAAACTAGTACAGGTATGGATTAATGTTTTGGTTTATCAAATACATGAACACGAAGGGGTAATTCATTACACCAAATAGAATCACAAGGAACTCATAGTGCTTGTAGAGACATCATAATTATATAATTTAAATTTCATCCTTGTAAAACATCAAATGGAGGTAGTCAAATCATAGATTGGTCTTAGAGAAAAATATCACACATAAAAATAGGTCTAATAGGTTGTAAATACTCAAAAAGGTCCTCTTTTTTATTTATCATTTCTGGGTTTAGAAAATGATATTCCACAAAATCCACAAAATTTTATCTATAATTTTCATGAAAACACTAGACCTAGTGAGAAGAACCCACTAATATTGAAGAAACCCTTCTTTTGAAGGTCAAACAAATGCAACTGCATCATTCAAATCTTGGTGGGGTCTATCTGCCATGTTGTAGAAGATATCATAGTGGGACCAGGATGAAATTCGAGGAAAAACTCTATCTCTCACCTCAGAGGTAGTCCCAAAACATCATCTGGGAAGAAATCTATATAATCCTTCACAAATAATGAAATCCAACTGCCTGAAGAGCTTTCTACACTAAGGGTTACACTAAAAAACTGATGGGTGATGGGATGCAACATCTTACTCACAGAACATGCTCCTCCCCGCATGATATATATCTCAACCATAAAGTTGAATCTCATCATATCCGGTTGAATACATCTGACTAGTCTGTGATGAAAGTAAATCTGTTCTCGGACCATGAAAATCAAATTCGTACCCAAGATGACATAACATGGTTTATTAAGGATAAAAAATGGTCCCACATGAACCTCTTTCTACTAATAGATAGCTCTCATTGCTAGAAGATAAAATATAAAGAATAATCATTCCAAATAGGAACCTCAACACCAATCTATTAGGATAGTACCTCAATTGGGAACTCCCGATATCGCACAGGGAGTATGGAGATGAATAAATGACCAGAACATGTGTTTTCTATTGTTGAAGAAAGAGTATAAAACACATAGATTGTAAATAATCACCCAAGTCAGTCTGGTTTAGGCATCTGATAGCTAAGTTGGTCTATAGGATCTATGATAGATCATCCTGATGTCCTTATATCAGAGACCCAAATCATAAAGAGAATATAATATTGTGATTCTTTAAGGTTCTTTCTAGTATTAGAAGAAACCCTAAGAGATAAATTTTATCCCGGTAATACATGCTCTAAGGTTTGGACATATGTGTACATTCCCTAATCATGAATATCATTAGGATTTAAAGGATGATTTAAGATATCCTTTTTAAAGGTATGTCTATGGTGAAATAAACCCAAGAAGATATTTTAGGATTAATTTATCTGTATATCTGTCTTGGACAAAGGTTGTGACATGAGGGAAGTATTCCATCCCATTTTTGGGGTGGTTGACATGACAAGTATGGATTTCTTATTCTTCATTATATATGCAAGGTCCTTGTTCAATTTACTACACACATAGATATTTTTTCCAAGTATATTCTAAAATAATATCACATGGTTCCATTCTCCTAGTCTAATATACATAGTTCACTCATAGGGGTCAAGTCATGTGGTGTAAGTTAGCGCACATGTGTTGGTTGAGAGAGGAATGTGTGGTGGAAATGCGGTCAGTAATATATGTATTGAATTTATTTTAATATATTTCACCAAGTGAAGTCCACCTAATGAGGTTTTCCTACTATCATATTCTAGGTTTATTTACATGACACTTTCTAAAGCATGAGGATTACTTATAAATCTATCCTAAGGGATAAAAAAAAACTATTATTTTTATTTTTATCACTTATTTTTACCCTTTCCTATATGGGTCTTTGAAAAAGAGTAATACAACGATTTTGAGACAAGGGTGAGGTATATGGTCCCTGAAATTTTCATCCATACTACGAATCCATTATAACCCATGTAGAGTAAATACATGGATTCACTAATCAGGAATCTAACATATGACTTCATAAGTGATCGGTTAGGCATTATCTATAGAAGATTGGTTGTTTACATATAGAAGGTAAGCTCTTGAGGGGATCACTGAAGTGTAGGTAGAATCGATGAAACCCATGGTTCCACTTGATTATATGTATTTATTCTTTCATTTAGTCCCTTTATTTTTTAGAACCATTGGGGTGAAATTTTGATGTATTCAGAGTTTTTACTAGGCTTCATGTTTAAGAACATTATTTTTAAATTTTAATGGGTAAACTGTGTAACCACTATAGTTTTTGGATGGTGTATATCTCAGGGTTTCCATACGATCCAAAAAAACATGTGGGTAAACCATGTGACCTATTAATTTTTAAGAATTTTTGTCCTTTATACTTATTTTAAATTGGGTTTTCTTCTCTAATACACACCATTTGGTCTCCCCTAACCTAGGTGCCTTCAACGGTCCATTATCCCCTTCACTTTCCCCTCCATAGTTGATTCTTGAAGGTTTCATAGTGATTATTCAACCATATTGAAAGGTAAGAGATCCTCTTTTATTCTTCCTTGGTTTCTTTCCCATTTCCTATTTCTATTAAACCCTAATGACAATAGTTAGATGATTTGTAGGACTAAAGTTTTTTTTATTTTCATATTTTAGTTTCTAAAGGCTGTGACCCATTTTGAAATACCTCTTCTGATAGTTTTTTATCAATGGTGACTTGGTTTCTCCGTTAGAGGAGATTATTAACATTAATTATATTTTATTGGACATTTCCTTGGTTTCTTAGTGATTTGTAATGTGTTTTTGAATTTATCTAGTGATGTATTTTATATAAATAATTTTGAGTCTAATGTTTTCCTTGTTTATTATGTTTTCCCTTGGGAAAATTGACTGTATTTCATAATTAAATGCAATTTTTTTTTTGAAATCTTATTTTCTGAATTCAATGTGTTTGATAAAATTCCAATGATGGTTTTCTTAAGTAAAAATGATTTGTTAATATTTTTTTTATCAAAATAAATTTATAAAGTTTTTTTACTAGATTTGAGTGAAGGTTATTATTGATTTAAAGAGGTTTCAATGCCTTTTAATTTTATTGGTTATTACTTTGAATTTATTTTTAATTTTAATTTGATATAAATTATGATTTCCCTTAGTATTATATTTTTATTCCAAATGTTTTTTTCAATAATGGGATTTCCAAAATGTATAGTTTATAATTTATAAGTAAAAGGCTTGGTTTCCACCTTGTGAAATGATGTTCTATTGGTTGATTGGTTGTTCCCTTGTTGTGAACCTTGGTTTTTGTTCATCATTTTTATATATATCAATATAATGTATTTTTTATTGTGTTTAATTTTAGGGCTTATGGTTTGGTTACCACTTTATGGGGAGACATTATAAGTAAGAGGGATATGATTCTAATTTTATACATTGGTATTTATTGTTTTTATTCAATTTATATTAATTAATAGTGGAATGACTCCTTAATATATTTATTCCATGGGGATACCTAGAAAAATAAGTGATAAATCAAGGAATGATATTATGATTACGATAGTGTCCCCTATTTGTATTGTTATGACCTTGTGTAACGTCCCATAATTTCATCAATGGAATTTATATATTCTATTAATGTCAAAAACACATACATCACATAGAGAAACCACTAAAAATCATTTTCATAAATTAAGAATGATATTTTTTTCAGAAAATAATCCAATAATAATGCCAAATATTACATTGGGGCAATAAATAGAAAATAAGCTAATAAGAATTGGGAATTTTTGATATACTCAATCCAATAGATTGACTGCACTCATGAACAAAGATGTAGAAATAAAACATAGTGTTAATAATATAATATTCATTGTTAAGATTAAATTTTAAATAACCTTAAGAGGAAATGTAATTTAATGGAGAATTAATGAAATGGGTTGTATTTATCAGAATTAAGGAACTTGTACCATTGGAATAGTAACCTGACCATTGGAAGAGTAATCTTACCATTAGGAATAGTAATCTGACTGTTAGATTAGTAACCCCACTTATTAAATTATAAATAAAATTTATGTATCATATCAATAATATAATGTGATATATTTATATCGTGGTATAAGTAAATAAATGTTTTAAAAATTATAAACTATGTGTTGGAATTGTTTTAAAACATAAATTTTTATTTATAATTTTATAATTATTATAATTGTTTAAAAGAAAATTTATTTTCAAAAAATTCATTCATAAATTATTATTATTTTCTAATATAATTAAAATATAATATTATTTGACCTTAAATAATTTTTCAATGGGTCAAAAAATCGATTATAATATTAAAATTAGGTTTTTTTTCCGAATAAATGGCGATTTTAATTAAAAAAATAAATTCATCATATTTAGGAAATTGTTTTCATAAAATGTACTCCATTTTTGAAATATACACATTGAAAATTGTTATGGTGAATTATTTGGATTTTCCTAAAATAGTTTCATTTTTGTGAATAGTGATATACGGTAATTTGCAGTATTTAGTATTATAAGATTAATAAAAGAAAAATTGAGTCATGGTTGACTCATATGTGATGTAAGTTGACTTTATCACGAAATAAAAAAATTTAGTTACTACTTTTAGTCATATGAATCAAAAATATTGATAGTGTTGATCCAAAATAATAATCTAATGAATATAATATTCAAAAACGCCCATCTCCTCCCCCAATAAATACCAACTGTTCTCCTCACACATAATAATACTTTTATCATATCAATGTTCAGGCCAATTCCCTTCCCAATCCTCTTCCCAATGTCCAGCAGTGGATGATCTCAACAAAATACTAATCCCAATTTCCTTAAGGAGGTTCTCAAGTAGACATCATTCAAGAGGTAAATTCCTCAATTCTTCTCTTTTAATTTATTTTCGTTTTTGTCCTCGCCAAAACTCCACTATAAAAATCATAATGAAAACAATAGTATCATATATATACTATAATTTATTTATTTTAATGTAATATCTATCATAAAATATCTTATCTACTTCTTTTATCCAAAAAACGAAAGCATCGTCTGCGATATATCAGTTCACCAGCTTTATAGACGAAAAGTTTTCATTTTCCATTAATATACTAAAGGATCATCAAAAAATAATTATTATAATTAAATAAGATTTTAATATTTATATTATAAAATTTTTCACGTTTTGCGTCTAATGTATAGAGATAATATTAAATAAAATGAACCCAGCTCATTATGGTCAGGAAAATCACTAAAATAATCTAAACAATAATCATTAATATTTTATCAAATGAATTATTATAAAACCCAAAAATGATACATAGTACCATATGAAATTCTATAATTACATTAATACTATATAATTTAACTTTTTTTGAATTATTTCCATTTGACATGAACTTCCATGATTTTATACAACTAAACCAACCATAAAACCATGAAACAAAGGCTCCCAAATGATGAAATGGGACTCTATAACTCATTGAAATGATAAAAAATAAACAAAATAAAATCTTATTTAAAAACAAATATATATAATAGGTTATTAATTAATAATTAATGAATCTATTTTGATTATCGAGTACATTAAGTAATAGTGCAGAATGCATTCAGACATAGGGTATGGGATCTCTCCAAACCTCCAAATTACATTTGGGTAACACTTTCTCTCTCTTTTCTCCTGTCTAGATCTTCATTATTATAATATAATTCATTAATATTATGTTTTTATGTATGAAAAATATTTATTTACCTCAGTTCATCTTTATTTTATGGTGAATTACATGTTTTAAAAGGTTCCCTTTTCAATTACTCCAAATAAGCAAGATCGATTATATGGAACTTCCCCATTTGTTACACATTCACAAGTACACTCCATAATAAGTATTAATCCACCATTATTTATATAAAATAACTCATTTTATCATGAAAAACTATCTTTGTTCATTTAGGGTTTTACATAAACTATTATTCCTCTATCCTCGTTAATTAATCATTAATATTTTCCATTAAATGGTACAAAAGTAACTCAATTAAAAAGTTTATTAAACAGTCTTTTTACATGTTTTCACATCTATTGGAAATATATTCTCATGATATATTCATCATTTTCCATAAAAATTTCAATGTATGACTTAAATCCATTCTTTCATGGACACCATTATGATACGCCCATTGGTTATGCCTTATGACATGATTATGATACCCATTTCCTTCTATGGATAGACCTTATGTTTATTCCTTATATTTAATTATTTATATGGCACATATATTCATGAACATGTTATGATGGGTGTGCCTAGATAGTTTTCCAAATTCAACCAGTAATGATTAGTCTCATGAGACATAATGTATGGGATTCGTGGGTAAACCAAATTGATTGTATAACTTTGTCCATGATGTGATATCATATTGGCAGTTAAATTTGACTCGTGTTTATGCCATGTTATTTATTGCTAACACATTCCTATATTTTTAGGATTATATGACTCTAGGTTTTGTATGATATTCCTCTACATGTATATTCATGTGTCATTTTTTTATGTTATCATGTTACGCCTCTAACTCATGTGATGTGATTATTTTCCAGGATTATTCCCTTACTAGGATTTTTAGCTCACCACTTTTTTCTATGTATTTCCAAAGTAATCCAATGTAGATGTAGGATATAAAATGATGTTAGGAACTCATTATAGAAGATTAATAAAAATAATTTTTTATTCTCGTTCCATGTTTAAAATTTTATGTACCTAGTATTCCAAATACACTAGACGTATTAATCCTTAATTTGTATTTCATGGATAAATATACTTAAAAACATGTAATAATATGTGTAAAATCCTAGGGTAAATATACCCTAGCTACTGGGTGTATCTCTAGTGAGGTTAGTTGAGAGTGATGTGGGTGACACGTGAAGGACCATAAGACCTATAGGTTTGAGGATCTACCTTGCTGTGTTTATAATTTTCTAATTATTCCTCGAGGCATTGCCTTGTGATATGTATCATAAGTTATATTTTCATTATTGATACATAATGTGTGAGTTTCCTTTTTTGTGCCTATATTATGTTTTGTAAATATATCATTAATTATTGTGTTATATGTTTTTCCCTTCCTTATTATTTAATTTTGGTGGCTATGATTTGGTTTTAAAGTAAGGAAAGGGAGTTTTTTATAAAGTATATTTTTGAGATGGGAAAGTAATGGTTTATTTTTTTATTTAAATGGAAAACATTACCAAATAAACATGTTAAGTGTTGTTTTTATTTTAAATATAAAAAAAAATAACCTATTCGTTTATATTTTTTTCAAACAATTGGACTTCGAGTGTTTTATAAAATTAGTGAAATGGCCACATGGTGGTGTCAAAATATAATTTTGATCACACTCTACAGACTCACATTGGTGGGTAGGTAGTATTCATGTCTTATTTATGGTTTTTTTGTCTTTTATTCCAATTTTAATTTACATCACTCTATTATAGAAAATGGTTGGATGTTTTTTATGGTGATTACTTGATATTCACTTGTTGTAGGTTGTTTATGTTGGGTGTCATCCTCTCCACCCCTCATCTTTTTTTTTTGGTTTTTCGATACTTTTAGAGGATTTTTATAAACATGTTCTAATCTAGTGTAGTTATTTTTTTCCTTTTTTGTTATAGCTTACTTGGATACGTTTTTATGAGTTTTTAGAGAGAAACCGCCCCAATGGTAGTATTTGATACCATTAATCTATTTCATTATCTCAGGGTGTTAAGGACACTCAGTTGTTCAATGGAGGATCAGTTTAGTCCCAATTTTGAATGGCTATTGGATCCTTCGCAATGATCATCCCCAAATTCAAAAATAAAGAAATACTTGAAAATAGATATTATTTTCCACACAAATAAAAGTAAGTGGAAAGTTTCAATGGTCACACAAATCGTGTGAACATCTATGATACATGTGATCTGTTGATATTTGGAAGGTCTTGTGAATATCCATACGTAGTTCGTAGCCTATGGAAGGTCCCACAAATTCCATTTGATAAAGAATACTTGTGGATAATACTAGACACTCACTAACTACATAGCGGCTGCAAGATGAGCACCCTTAGGGGATGGGAATTATCTGGTGGAAGGTACCAGACAAACCTTCCAAAACTCCGTGGAAAATTGGATAAAATTATCCAAAAGGCGGGAGCCGCTTATGGTCCTAAAAATCACATGACACACCAATTATTAGTAGAGTTATTTTCCTTGACAACACTCATACAATATCACAAGATCCCCAACCATTGTGAAATAAAAAAAATAAAAAGTGAAAATAATGGAGCCTCTTTCTATCATAAAACTCATGTGATTCACCCATGAAGCCAGTGAGACACTGTGAAAGCCCCAGGGAAATTTACACTTGATCATGAAAGAGCCCACTAGCATGTCACCCCCATCACTCAAAAGGTTTCTGACTTGTCCAAGTAGTCTCTCACTCCCCATTTGGATCCAAAAATAATTAGAAGTGTTTTTTCAAGAAGTTCTCATGCATCACCAAAAGGAAATTTTATTGATCATGTGATGTATCACCGATGGGGATAATAATTTTCATCAACAACAATCAAGAAAGCTCAAAAAACCCAAATTGCGTGTAATATAAATGGGGAAATAAGAATGGAAAATGAGAGAGCATCTTATCGTCATAAAATTCATGTGATGCGCTTGAACGACCTTTCATTACCCCTTTAGTAGAAATTTTGATCTCACAAAGGACCCTGGAAAGCCATCTATGTCTCACAGAATATCCCATACAAGGAAACAAAGATCATGAAAAATCCTTTTATCAGGAATCCTAATCTCATTAATATACATATACATGTTGGCCTAACCAATATGAAAGTCCCACTACATGTCTGCATGATTTAGAAAACCCCATTAATTGACTATAATATAATAAATGGTATTTTAAGGGATGGTCTTGCAGTTGCTAAAAATAATGTGACACCCCTAAAATTACCTATGGTAGGAACTCACAAAATGAAAAAAATCAAACCCTCCACTGTATCCAGCATTTATTTTAACGATAAACACCATGAAAAATGGAAAACAATCTGGATGGATAGGCCTATAAATCCCCTACCCCAACATGAAAAACAGATGTTCTTTTCCTTGGAAATATGCACTGACACACCCAAGCATCAGAGTAGATTTCTGAGAGAGGATGATCTCATGACTGAAAAATCATCCAGTCTAGTAAGTTCCAAGGAACAACTAAAGAAATCATGCATTATGAATAGGCACTTTACATGATCGCTCATAGATTACACAATGGACTTCTAGCATGTTTTGTGAAATACCTCGCACATATTTTCTAAGACATGATAGATTTAAAACAAGATAAAACTGAAACAAATAAATGGTATATGAAATAAAGAGATAGAAAAAGACTAAAATATTAAGGAATTATGAAATGAATATATATATATGTGTGTGTGTGTGTGTGATGATCCTCATGTACTTTGCATGAACTACTTATGACAAGAGACAACACCAATACATTTCGTCCAGGTCACACGATGCTTCTTTGTAATACTATTTGGGTCATGAAAAGTCCCATGGACACATTGGATCAAGTCTCATGTCTCCCCTAATGCATGCCACCTAATTCTCATGATACCATCTACGCTCTCCATACAAGCCTCACAATGAACTCTAGACATGTCACCCAAATCATTTGGTGACATCTGTACATATTATCTATATCTCACAATAGAACTCGGGCATGTCAACTAGCTCTCACAACATCCTTCGAACAAGCCAACCAGAACATGTCATGCCCTTTGGGAATGTTATCTATCTCTTACAATGACTCCCAAATATGTCATCTTAATTTTTTATGACACCCTGATAAGTCAACCAGGATATACAACACCCTCCAAGACATGTCACACTAACTCTCATGACTCCCTCTAAGTGTGTTTTCCAGTTTTTGTGATTACATATAGGGAATCTAATAAGGATCATGTGACACCCTCTATGTATTTCAATTGATATCATGTGATGGATTCCAGGAAAAGCTAGCTGAGTCTTGTTATGTATTCCAAACAAGTGAGCCTTGATCCTATGACAACATTCAAACATGTCATCTAGGTTATGAGATATCTATTAGAAAAGTCAATTGGATCATGTGATTGTCTTTGGACATGTCAGGTATACATCATACGACATGTGAATCTAATAGTCACTATAATAAAATCACCATTTTTTGGTAGTTATTTTTTGGTTTGATGGCGTTTTAAACCACTACCAAATGTTTCTAGGATAGTTTCAAAAAAAACTACCACTAAAGTTGGTGTCTACATCCATCTCATGGAGGATTCTTCCATTTATAGGTGGTTTCTAGTAATTTTCATTGAATGCATATTTAGGGGTATATTTCTTCAATTTAGCGGTGATTTTATGGTCAAAAAAATGATGATGATTTAGTGGCAGTTTTAACCCTAGAAAAATCCTAACTATTTCCTTACAACAAAACCCCTGCTAAAATTTTGAAAATCATTGCAAAATAATAGTATGGAAAATTTAGGGGTGGTGTTAACTACCACTCAAAAAAACAACATCATATCGTGGTGGTTTAAACTATCATGAAAAAAGTATCATATTTAATGGAAGATTAAACCGCCGCTATATAATGATTTATAAAAAATGGCCACAAAATCTACTGCCCCAGAAGAACCCTAGAAAAAAACAATGCATATAACATTTAATACAACGGAATAAATAGTATTTACACCTTCCTATTTTACACAAACTAGAACATTACACAATAAAGTTATACCAAAATGTACATATATTATAATCAGTGTACCCATAAATCAATAACCTGATTCCGTAACAAATGAAACACAACATACTGAAACATGGTTATAAAAAACATACATAGGTTACCCACTATCCTAATCCCATATAAGATATAATAAAAAGATAAAAAATACACACATTGGACCTACTAAAATCCCCATTCCACACTACCATACCTCCACCTACTTATCACGATGCTCTATTCCAATTGACTACACATCCATTGATCTGAAAGGGAAAAATAAAAAAAAGGTATGTATACACACTAGGGTTCCTTTAAAGGGTGCGGGGGAACATCATAACTAGGGTCTTAGAAATTTTCCCTACTGCACACCATCATATACATGCATGCATAAGATAAAAATAAGCATATCACATAAGATCTTGAATGGAATTTTCTAACATAGATATCATGACTTTATTTTCATTAGGTCATTATGTGATAACTGGGATACAATTATAACTTATCATACGGATACTGATTTCATGACAAAATATTATTATCGTTTCACCTTGTTACATCGTACTCATAACCCGGTGCATACTTGAAGACTAGGGGTGGGAATCATCAAAGTCTTTGATTCACTACCTAAAAAATCATGCCAAAATCTTACACCTAAAATCTTGGATCACGATTGATGTGATCCACACACTCTGGAATGCACTTCATCAGTTGTGGATGACATCTCTTCTCCATCAATTCATCTAATAAGGACTCTATTAAGGAATCGCTTGTATGGGACATTCTACTGGCTCATGCTGCCATATAGGACAAAATTGGCTGCCCTTATCCGTATTTTCACTCTTCCAGCCCTGTCCAATGGAAGTTATCCACTATGAAAGTAGTTTTTAATGGGGGTCATCCAGTAGGTAGTGGGAGAATATGGCTTAGAGACAGGTATGACTTCATCTATTTCATTTGCGTTTGTTTTAATAAACGTAATGAACATTCAACGGTGAGAAATGTTGATAACTGTTTCATCACGGTCTTTATCATCTAGGGTTGTGGTCGTATTGGATAATGCATCAAAATAAAAATTCTGAGACTGGGGAACATATTTCAATGTCGGTTCTGTGGAGAACTACGCCATTAACCCTCGGACATGGTCAAACAGGGGGATCATATCCTCCTTCTAAATAGAATATTCACTATTGACTTTCTTGATGACCAGACCCGAGTCACATTTTACTTTACGGTGATACACTTGTACCTGGAGTGAGAGATCTAGAATTGAAATGAGGTCTGGGTATTCCTGCTCATTATTTGTGAATCCTTCTAAAAATAGGAAGGAATATGGAAAAAATGCTTGCTATGGAGATATGATTATAATTCTGAGCCCCAAGTTGTTAAACTGGGGGGTCTTCCATTATTTTACCTATCAGGCTTCTGGATGCACCATCAATGTACATTTCCCAAGATGAAGAATACTTTTTCACAAAGAAGACATCTTCATTGGGGATTTCGACATCTGACGAGGAATTCTTTTTTAAGAGATTCTCTGCCAGAAAATCTACCAACACTTCTCCCTTGATAGATTTCTATGGAAAAAAATGGATGTCAAACTATTTCAAGATCACGGACAATCGGGAAGGCATCCGGTCAGCATTGGATGGCTAGTGATGTACTTCAATGGATCACTATGCAATATTTTATGGACTTCATGATGTTGTAGATAATGTTTCATCTTTTGGACCATGAAGACCAAATCCAAATAGCTCTTCTCAATATTTGAATATCGGTTCTCAGCATCAATCATGGTTCAGTTGAGATAATAAATGTTGTTTTCACTACTAGCATCATTATTCTGTATAAGGAAGGCTCCTAGTGACAAATATAATGTTGTCATATACAAGATAAGTGTCCTTCCTTCAATAGGAGGCACGAGAACTGGTGGACTCAAGAGGTACTGCTTGAGGCTATCGAATGCCTCTTGGAAATCATATATCCATTGGTATGTAACTCCCGTATTCATCAACCTAGTAAAGGACGTACATTTTCCTATGGGGTTGGCTATAATATTCCTGATATAGGCCAAGTTTCCTTGGAGTACTCTTAGCTCAGTGAGTATGTGGGGAGGTGCAACCCAAGGATATAATTTTTCTTTACAAGGTCGATTTCGATGCCATGATATCTTGTGATAAAGCTGAGAAATTTCCATGAAGTAAACCAGAAGGTGCATTTCATGGGTTTCATATTTAGGTTATGTTGTTGAGGTTTTCTAAAGATAGTTTCAAGGTATGATTGGTGATCTCAGTTCTATCATGATTTGACCACCAATTTATCAGCATGAAATTTGAAAAACTTCCCCAGGAATGGTTAGAAAATGTGATGCATGGCATGTTGATATGTGGCACCATATTTTTTTAGACCAAAGGGCATGACCTTATAGAAAAATAATCTTGGGGGGCCCGGAAGGAAGTGGATTCTTTATCTTCTCAGGCCATTCTTATTTGATTATATCCAAAATTACCATCCATTAAGAAGAGATCCTCATATCCGGTCGTCACATGGATCAATAGTTCGGTGATCTGGACTGGGAAATAATCTTTCAGTCAATGTAGATTAAGAACTCTGAAAGTAATGAATATGCGGATCTATATGTTCTTATTTTTTAAAGGGACTATGTTGGCCAGCCATATGAGATATTTGACCTTTTGAATGATGTCTTATTTGTTTATCTTGTCGACTTTAGCCTCTATCTTGGCTGCATGTGTTGGGTACGTCCTTCTGGCGGCTTTATTATAGCCTCGATGATCTTCTGGAAGGCCTAGGTGGTGCCTCTCCACCTTGGTATTGAGTCCTAGAATTTCTATGTAATTTCTGGAAAACATATCTCGATGCTACCTCAAGAAAGTGATATATACCTCTTGTTCCTTGGAAGACATGGTTGCACTAATGAGAGTGGGTCTTGGGTCTTCTTCGGTACCCATGTTTATTTTACTGAGTTATCAACACTAGAAGAGATACCATCTTCAAATTTAGGAGGTGAATCTCTAAGATCATCTTCCCCTTCATCCAAAATATCCTCCTCCTCTTCCCCTTCTAATGGGGACGAATCTCTTGATATGGGATCTCCAGAGCTCGGAGCCAAGATGTCATATAGGAGTTCTGTGGCGGAAGTGACTTCCTCTAACTCAATTGGTTGTGAGGAAACCTATGGAGAGGGAGAAGTATGGGGGTGACAAGTTTCTTGTCGTTCTACCACTTCATAAAATGCGGCAGGGGTATCTTGAGATTCCAAGGATGGGGCATGGGCACCCTTTCTCAAGGATTCTTCCTCAAAATGAGGGTCAGTTGTTGCTTCTATGTCGTCAGACTCAGCTGTCATGAATGAGTTCATGAGAATAGTTGAATACGCATCCAGACTCAGATCCCTACTCTCAACATGGTTTATGGGGAGCACATACTCATCACCGAGATTCTTGATGGGTCATCAAGAACTATTTCTAGACCGTTTTGGGTGGGACCCAATCAATACCATTTATTGCGGATGTCTTCCCATTTTGTTCATAAAATCTATTATCGATGTAATGTGACTGAGAAAACTCAAAGGGGGCCTTATCAGTATGCAATGTCCCACCTTTTCCATTGACGCAATATCTGATATAGTGGTGGTAGCAGGAATGAATGGCCATGTGTTGATACAACCATGGAATTCCTAACAGGTCATTGAATGTCGTGTTTTCCTGAACCACCATAAAGACTGAGTGGGCCACAAGGTCACCAAAATGGGTTCTAATCTTGATTTTTCCCACTTTCTTCTATTCGCTCATACCATTAACTAATAAATTTGTGGTCGAGGGGGTCAAAATTTCCTCATGGTAGCCTAACCTACGATATGTTTGCAGTGGGAGAAGGTTGACTCCAAATCCATTCTCGATGATGAATTTCTAGAAATCAACATCATTCAGCATGCTAGAAACATATAGAGGTTTGATGTGTCCCCTCTTGGTGGCATATTTATCTTGATCGATGAAGGAAATCACTTTGTTACATTCAGCTAAGATAGTCTCAATTCGATATATCTTGGTGGCAGAAACTTTGGCTTGAAACTCATGGGGGATCAGCATGGCTTCTATGAGAGCCTCTCTGAGGTCAATTGACTATATCAGTCAATCCATGATTGATATCTTGGCTGGTACTATGAACAGCTATTTTAGGATATCATACTTTTTCTCCATTGGATGGTGCTTCTCCATTTGTGGGAGCTCTTTAACTGGAACTTTAGGGAATGGAGCATGAGATGAGGAGGGACCGATTACAAGGGAAAGACATGGTGGTTCTCCTGCATTATGGGGACTTGACCTAGTTGGTTTACTTATGCTCCCTGGGAATCTAGACACTTGTTCCTCCTCTAATGGGTACCACAGAATAATGGGGCCATAGTGGCTACTCGTGGAAGAAGGGGAATATTCTCGCTCCAGCTGGGTCTGTTTAAGGGATCTAGCACATGTTTCCGCAATATTGATGGTTTGAGTCAGGGTACAACCATAGGGTTGGTTTTGGCCATGGGTGTGTGACTGTCCTGGTATCCCCTAATTTGGCAGATCCTCTTTTCGGTCCCATGATCAGCTGTCAGGAAACCATGTTCATAACCATACTCTTCATCAGAGAATGGTTCCATTAATTGGATGATATTGTCGGAACATAAGATTATTTCCTCAGTCAGTGATGGATTACCCTAGTTGGATGCCCCTGATGGATTCGTTTGGTGGGTCGGTTCCCATTTTGTCAAGTCTGAGGGAATGAAATCCGAATGTGTCAAGGCTAGATTTGGCTCTATCACAGACTGCTCATCTTGTACATGTTTCTTCCCTCTCTGATTATGCAATGATGACCAGTATTTTCAGGGTTTTGAGGATGAGTACGGTGGATATGTTTCATTAGGAGCTATTGGAGGGACAACTGGTTTATGCAATTGAGCTTGACGTATTCCATGAGATAGGTTTACCATCTTCCAAGTCTTCCAACCATCAAATTTCTGATCCCTCTTTCTAATGACTTACTACCACTCCTCCCCTCATCTTGGTCGGTGGAAGAATCATATGCTACGTGTGCCGGGGGTGGTCCAAGATTGACCTTCCCCGAATCCACCATCTTATGTAGGAGGTCTTTGAAGATGAACCATTCTTGAATATTCTATCCCAATATCTGATGGTAGGGAAAATAATCTGGTCGGTTTTTGATGACAAATTCTTTAGGCTTTCCTAGTTCTGGTAAGTGGAGAAAGTTTCAATTCATTGAACTTATGAAATAGTAGCAGTCTTGGTCCTCTCAGAATGAGGAAAAACTATTCCTTTATTCCTCACATTCATTTCACCAAGGTCCTCCTTGATCGTCTCTTGAAGGCGTAGGCAGTCGTTGATACCGAAGAGGGCCTTGGAGATTCAGTGTAGGCCTAGGTGCTGGAGAAGGTGCAGGGGATGGCTTGAACATGACAGAGGATGCTTCAGCTCTACCTATACTCTTTTTAGGAGCCTATGAGGTTATTCGGGACTTGAGGATAGTCCTCTACAAGGAGTCTTCGATTCTCTTGGAAATAACAGAGAAATCTATGAATCTTGTGGTAAATTTCACTGTAATGAGTGGTGTTCATATCTCATCTTAGAGGTTGTCGATGCATATAGAAAGAATCTAGTCCTCGGGAAGTGTCCTATTTAGAGAGTAGGTCATACCCTTCCATCTGGAGATAAGTTCTGAGTCCCTCTCGTTCTCCCTCTGTTTGCAATTCATGAGGTTTCTAACTACAATCTTGGGTAACGTTGAGCTGAAGTGGAATATGAATTATTTCTGAAGATCCTCACATGATTTTGTTGAATTATCTAGAAAACTATTATATCATAAGAAGGCTGAACCATGTATGGTTCGCAAAAACCATCTATGTTTCTTTTCATCTTTTTGTTGCGGAGTTCCCATCATAGGGTCGCAATAAGACTCGTAGCGCATAAAATGTTGTTCTGGGTCACCTAATCTATTGAATATAGGGATTACAGGGCTCCCAAAATTCAATGAATGTGGCATGTTTCTCTCCCATTCTAGGTAAGGCTTTCACTATATATGTATCAAAGCGCATCAGCCTTCCATAGCTTCCAATCGAGCTGGTAGTTCTTCGATGGTGTCGGCAAGACCCTAGTTTACATCCTATTGGGTCTGATCCTAAATATTTATAGCCTAAATAATAATTGAGGTGTTATCTTGGCTGGTACCTGAGGTGCATCTGCCATCGGGGATACCTTCAGAGGATTTTTATGTTCTCGCTCTGGTTGATTCATGAGTGGAGGGAAGTCTTGGTATGCTTCTAAGTCAAATTTCTGGTCGTTTGATGGGCCAGGTGCCTCACTAGGTGGGGGCCACAACCTTGTTTCGTTTCTGGGGAAAACCATTATTGTTGAGGCACACCTCCTAGAAGTGCATACTGTGACTCATCTTGGGGATCATATTTTGTAGGACAGTTCCTCTGGAGTAGCTCAACATTAATCCACCTTCATTCCTTCATTTCCTCCTCTTTTTGAGAAAACCTCTCTTCGAGCGTGGGAGGCTCTTTCTTGTTGAGAGATGGAGGTGGTTTGAGGAAAACATGGCCATTGTTCCTATCTTTATTGGCGCCTCATGGGGGAAGTGGAGAAGGATTTGCTAGAGCAGCCATGTTCAGGGTGGCCCTCTGGTTTTGGTTGTGCATGCCTGAAGGATCATTGAGAATCACAACCTGAATGAAACCATATTCTCCTAATCCATCTGGATTAGCATTTTCATCGATGTCATTAATGGGGTTAACATCCACAATGTTGACATATGCGTAATACAGGGTGTATAAGCGGTCATCTTCCAAGTAGGAAGAGGACCTTCCGCACCTTATACAGGTTTTCCCCCTTCTGTCCCAGGATTGTCACCGTGTCTCTTGAAGATGGGTGACACAAAAGGATCCTTGGTGCGACCTTATGCAATGCCTACCTCTTGGAGGGGATTATATTTCAAAGGATGGGACAGTACAAGAATCTCCTCTTCTGACTATCCTCCCCAAATGATAAACTGATTCTCATGGGGGAGGTTATTGTGGAGGTAAAAATTCCTCCATCCTTGGGGCTAGGGTTGGCATTGTTCCTTTGGTGCTTCCCCTATTTTTATTTTTGTTGATATTACTAGGGAATTTGTTGTTAAAATGTCCCACATCCATTTAGATTGGGGTTGGTCCCGTATTGTGGCTACTACTGCTATCGCTTCCTGCCTGATCTACTGTGCTCCCATTTGAGGGTGAGTCGGACCTTGTGCCGAGTTTACCTATGAATTAATTCCCTCTGGGGAGGAAAACACTGATCTTTGATTGGATTTTCTTAGGAAATAAGGCTTCATAATGTTTTTAGTAGCCTAATTCAGGATTTTGGGAATGGATTTCTCTCGTCGGGCCTGACACTTTTGAGACATACTCAAGGCCTATTTCTATCAGGTGTTTCACCTCTCCTGAATAGGGACATCATTTAATTGTCATCGTGAAGTGATGGTATTGCACGACCTTATGCCGAGCAGGTTCTGCTGGACAATAAGTGGAGTGAAATGTAGATCTCTATGTTCTCTCCATCCTCCGATATGAACTCCCTTCAGAGAATCATCAATAAGGTGACACAATTTGGGCAGTGCATGGAGGAAGGTTAACTCATGGTCCCTTTTGCGCATCAATGATCACAGTCCTCGCTCCGATGGAAGGGCTTCTAGGTCAATGTAAAATATGATATCTACTATTTTCTTGACATGATCTAAATACCCTTCATATGGTTGGAAGTTTAATTTTATCTGGAAGAGGGTTATCCAGATGATGGATTAGATGACATGTATGCTTCCTTTTGACAACTCATTAGGTATATGGAACTGAGAGGTGGGTTTGGGCCAAAAAATTACTAATATATCATCCCTAGAGATTCGTGTCCTCTGTTTCAACTTATTACCTTGTTCCTCCTCCAGATATTTCTTTACTTTATTAGCCTAGCTGAGATGCTTCATGATAGTATGATCAGAGGTAGCATGGTTGGTAGGGATCGAATCAGTATGTGGGAAGCTCCGGGGTGGTTCAGAGGATGAATGTGGTCCTGGACCATCTCTTGATTGATGAAATATGTCATTGAGGGTTGATTGGTAATCTGACATGCTCAATTCCCCACTTCTGTGTGCCTCAACATATGAGTGATTTATATGTACTTTATTCGACTAGGGGAGGACCTTCCTATCGATATGATATTTCATTATGTGGAGGACCAACACAGTTGGCACTGCAGTGGAAAGAACTACCATCACTGCTTTAAGTTCGACTACCAAAAATAATTTTGTTGTACATACCCTGGGGAGGTCCTTCAGAGTGGACTGTAGCAAGGGGAGAACCTTCTAATTGTTCAAGGCCATTTTGGGGAGGGCCTTCGCAATGGATTTCATGGTGGCGAGGACTACCATCATTTCTGTTGCAAGGAGAAAACCTATGGATTACACCCTGGGGAGGGCCTTCCGATTGTACTACTATGAGGGGAGGGCATTCTCATTTCTTGACGTTTCTATTGGGAGGACCTCT
Organism: Viscum album; assembly: GCA_963277665.1. Taxonomy (NCBI): domain Eukaryota; kingdom Viridiplantae; phylum Streptophyta; class Magnoliopsida; order Santalales; family Viscaceae; genus Viscum; species Viscum album. The sequence continues at coordinate 1,992,298,640 of OY728161.1, read as the reverse complement.
ACTATCCATGCTGTAATAGAGAGAACTCTCATTACTGGATGATGCCTCACTGCATAGTGGGATTTTGTAGTGCGTACCCTAGGGAGGACCTTCAGGGAGAACTTCAGAAAGGGGAGGACCTTCTGGCTGCATAGTGTCATTACGAGGAGGGCCTTTGCAATAACTACTATCAAGGTGTGGATGACCATAATGGTTTGACATTCAGTGTGCATCCTAGAGAGGGCCTTCTAGACACACTTCTATAGGGGGGGGGGTGGCTTCTTGTTTCATAAGGCCATTACAGGGATGAGCTCAGCAATAGTGGCCATGATGGAGAGGACTAACCTCATAGCTTCTGTGATGGAGAGGACTACCATCATAGCTGTCATATGGAGAATATCTATAGGGAACACCCTAGAGAGGGCCTTCAGAATATACTACAATGAAGGTATGGACTTCTTGTTTCTTGATGTCTCTACAGGGAGGACCTCTGCTATTAAATTGGTGAGGACTTTAACCATAATTTGATGCTTGGCTGTGTGAAATATCATTTCAACGTAACCCATGGGTAGTACCTTCAGGGCAGGACATGATAAGGGAAGGGCCTTCTTGTTGTGATGAGAGGTCACTGTGGGGAGGACCTCCACAATAGTTCTGACTATGATGGAGATGAATACCATCATAATTTCTGGTCCCACTTCATGGAGAGTGTTTACAGGGTATGCCCTAGGGAAGACCATCAAGGTGGACCCTAGAAAGTGGAGGAGCTTCTTACTGCTTGATCACTTAGTCATGCGTAGGGCTTCCATGACTCACATCAAAAGGGGAACTCTCATGATAGATTGTTATATTTCCATGAGGGTGGCCCCATGGGTACTCTTTGGGGGACCTTCAGAGGTGCTGGTAGTGACATTGCAGGGAGGACCTTCATGACTGATACTACCACCCCATTGTATGGTAATGTGTTGTAAGGATTCCGAGCCTTTGAGACATTTTTGTCATCATTGAGAACCCCATCTTCAAGAAATATGGAGTCATGAACCCACTATTTTTGGGCTGCCTTTGGTACATTCGAGGAACTCTCTTGTAGGCAGTGAGGACCATCTGGTGTTTATAACAGTCGTCACCTATAGGTCCCTATCTAATTGGGTCATGTGATGTTGTTGGGATATGACGACAAACATATAGAGTTTTGGATGGGATATATTCCAATCCTGGAACATCCACCACGATGGATGGGTGTCCCCCAGTTGGAACGAGTGGGTATGCTTGATATGGTTGCCATTATATCATGAGATATATCCTACGACCCTCATGGGTGGATGTAGGGATGCAGATCTTCTCTTAGGTGGCTATCTCGTCTCTTAGGTGAGTCACCTCAATTTGGGAGATAGGCTCATGAGCTTAGGTCCTTAATGTTTCCGCTGATGCAATTACATTCTGGAAAGTGTACAATATATGATCTGGGATCAATACTTGCTCCTCCATCATTATTAAGATATATAGTGAGAAATACTTGGATGGAATGGGTATGAAAGACCATTCCTCTGTTGGATTAGGAATGTCTTACTCCTGTCCTCTAGTGGTCAGTGGATATTGAAAATTCTCTTGTGTCGGGGCCTCTAAACGAGTCGCCACCTATGCTGGGATATGCCAACATACTTCTATGTTTGTCACCACATTAGGATAACAGAAATTACTTACATATAAAAGGAGTTGTCCTTGAATATGTTGGATTCCTACCATATCAATTCGGTGGCCTCTATTGGTAGGGAGACGTGCTCGCCTATTGATTGGCACCATATAGGGATAGTGGGCGTCAAGAGCATCTGCAACGAAATAGTCCTAAAGGAACTAGATTTCCACCATGTCTGGTTGGTGGCTTCAAGATCCTGGGCAGGTATAGGCACTTACTGGGTAGGTGTCATTCTGTATGGCTGATGGTCTTGATGAGGCTCGGTGGGGATGCACGCCTGGTCATATGTTTCTTTCATGTTGGGATGGAAGGCTTTGGAAAAGAAGACAGGTTCATGGGCCTACCGGTGATATGTCTTCGTGTCTAAGCATTGATGTTCTTCCTCAAGAACAGGGATGATTACATGTTCTTAGTTGTATGTTCGCCACCCTAGGCAGGTGATCCTAGGGTTCGGAACTCAGGGAGCATGGGAATGGATCCTTGGGGCGGTATCCTCTTCAGGGTGAGGATACAAGGTCACAACGTAGTTCCAACTATGTCTTCTAGTGGGGGATTTTTAGTGGAACCCCATTCTTGTGGGGATGAAGTCATCAACATCGACATCATCCACCTCCAAATGATAAGGGAGGGACTCATTGTATCATTCCAAGGATAGGCTCTCGAAACAGTTCGAGACGGCTACAGGGGCCGCTTGAATCTTATCCCTTAGTTGCTACTAGGCAGGCGGCTGATAGGACTTAGCCGACTAGAGGGTGTATAGTGCTGCCTCCATAATCGGGAGAGCACCGTTTAGTTGGTACTCTTAGATAAGTGTGTTCGAGACCTAGTGTGGAAGACGTTGGGTGGGGGTAGGGGTCCTCTACTGATTGAGAGGCCCGGTCTCTGCATTGAGCATCGTGCATGCTTGTGAATTCCATTGTGACACCATTGGATTAAAGGAAGCTCTGCTGCGTACCTATAAAACATTTGGAAAATACAAACATAAAAACTCTTCAACGCAACATCTCATAATACCATTTTTAATTAATGACCTTTCTTGGACCTCTTTTTCAGTATGAAAGGGGGAATGAAGTGGGATTGTTTCAGAACCTCAGTTGAAGGCTCATGTCCGGGTCCATTTTTGATTTGGTTAGAGAACAAAAAAATGCCCTGTCAGATAATAATCATCCATTTATTGTTATGGAGAGTTTCATATTAGGGTAAATTTTTCATGCTGGTTAAAGATTCACGTCAGTTTCACCATTTTTGTTTCACAGTGAGGGGACATGATCATTTCCCATCTCTAATTAAATGGATTCGATGTTGTTTAATCATTTCTATCAGGTTATTTATCTTCTTGTCTTCGGCTTGTCTCCAACAGGTTTATTCACAGAGCCAGAAACTCCCAATGGTTCTTATATCCAATGATCTAAGGAACTACTTTCTAAAGGTAGTCACTCATTGGGTGATATGGACAACGATGATTAAGAATACACATTGGTTGAGAGGATGGGAAGTCGGTCTCATCACATCATTTTGGGGGGGAATTATTGCCTATTTAGAAACTCTCTTATATATTTAATAAATTTTTATATGTTTGTGAATATTTGTTTTATCCCCATGTAGAGTATCCATGGATTACCCCTGGATTTCAAGTCACAGGTATACGCAAGGATTCAGAACTGTTTACATCTAAGGTTTAACGTCCCTCATTGGATTAACGATTCTGGGGAAGTTTGATTATGTTCAGAAAATAGTGGTCTCAATCCTTATAACTGGGTGCTCTAGAGTTTACTATAATCTAGAGGGATAGAGAGTGACTTGAGCATTTGGATCGAACCTGTAATACGGGCTTCCTATGTATCATTGTGAGAGGAATCAGAATCCACGTAGTTCAGTGACACTTAATGAGACACATCACCTTTTAAGGTCAAGTGACAAGTAACCAACCATATAGTTTAATGTCATGTGGCAAGGATGTCCAGTCGAGAGGTATCTAGTCAAGGTTGGTGTGGGACTTATACTGAAGTATCCTAGAGGACCGGAGGAAAAATTATTTACTAGGCCCCGGTATGGTCCTGCTAGGGGCATGAAGACACAATTGGATAAGGATAGATGGCTATCATACATGGATTTTGGGATTGTGCCTTAGGTAGGTTTCCAACATATCCCGGTTGGTTGGGAATTAAGGTGTACATATTTCTGAAAGGACCAGGATTGCATGTGATATTTTCCTATCAAGGGTGTGATTGGAATCCCATATGGGGGTATGGTAGGGGAATACATGTGGTTGGTGGCCTGAGTTGGTACTGAAACTCCGGGAGGCATCCTACGTACACTTATTAGGAGAAAGGGGTCAAAACCCACGTCATTAATTCTTCCACCGTCATTGTACAGATGCAGCGACCATCAGAAATCTCTAGGCCCATGCGAGTCATCCTTGGGGTGAGAAATAAGAGAATGTGAAATATTCACAAAGTCACACACTTTTTCCTTACTATGGGGAGATGAGGAAGACAACGACAGAGGGAGAGGGGTGAGACAATGATACTTTCATTCCCCCTGGTGTCGAGGAATGAATGAAGGTAGAAGTCACATCATTAGAGGTAGTGGTATGGTGGTGGAGGGAACAAAGCAATGATCCTTCCCAAATTGAAGCAGAATGTCTATTATCATCTAGTAGGGATGGTGTGGGCTTACTCCAAAAGGTATTACCTATTACTCTCTTTAGGGGAGGGGAGAAGTGCTCACCACTGGTGCACATTGAATGGAAAAGAAAGTTGGATCCCTCAATCATAAAGAGTGGAGAGGCACAAAGGGGATCCCTAGCTCGGACTCTGGACTACCATGGGTATGTGAACCCATGAATGATACAAAATATTGTTCAAGCAGTGGGGTAACCCCTTTGTCTCTTCCTATCATGGGTGTGTGAACTCAGGAGGGTGCACCAATGCGCCTGAAGGTTTCAACATTCTGGTCTGATGGATTTGGGAGAGGACTTGGATTTGTGAAAATGGATAGGAAACTAAAGTCATTATAGAGGATTGGTGTGAATTGGAAGGGCCTTATCTGACTCGGTGGATGGAAACATCAAAGGCCTTGGTAGACCACATATCCATATGAGGAGTGGTGGCCTTCGTATAAGTATGTTCTACGTGGATGGAGAGGTCATCTGTGTACCAGTGAGGCACGTGTATGGAGGGGCATCCTGCAAACCGTAGTGGTACGCGGCTATGGGTTTGGCCTGCCTACCAAATTGGAATGTGGCACAAGAGTCCACTCGAGCGGTAGCGGTTGGGGGAAACACCGGTCCGGGATTTTCATGCATAGGAGGGTGCTATGCAACACACTTAATTGAAGAATGGGTATAGTCTCTTTGGTTCGTGTGGAGTGCATCCTCGTAGGGGAAATGGTTTGTGGTTCACCAATTTTAGGATCGTGGTTTACCAATTTATTTATACATTCTTCAGTTCTTAACAATTCATCCCCAGTTTATACCTGTTGCTGGTTCGCGAATCGGAAATTTGTGGCACACGAAATCCTAAGCTCCTGAAAGCATCTTCCTTCTCCAAAATTCTGATGCCTTCCTTCAAATTTCCGATTGCCAAGAATCTGATCTTAAAATAGACGATGCCCTTCTTCTCCCCCATTATTTCCTTTTATAGAGGGGTAGGGAGGGTCGCATCTATGGTCATGTGACACCTTTTGGGTAGGCCCATGACAAAAAACCCATCCTACAGATGACTTAGTCGACCCGAAGATTGTGGGGTATATTGAATGCACCTCACCCGTGAACCAACTCAGTCATGGGGGTGATTTTTGGCTGTATAAGGATCTACCTCCATTTCCAGAATGACGTGGTGTAAGGTGGGGGGCCGGTCCACCTGGTTCGCAGCTGGTGCGATTTGCGACTACGGATAGGTCCAGCCACACTCAGCATCAATGTGATTCGCACCCATATAAGAGCTCCACCTCTATTTTGCGGACAACATCGTCTATAGGAGGGCGGTTTTCCGAACCGGTCGCGTACCACTAATGATGAACTACTAGGTCGACTGGTTATGTCCTTTACCATTTCTTCTGAGCATTCTTCATATTTTTTTTCAAATTATTGATGAATATAGGTTTGATTCTTTCACAAATATTAATGGAGTATTTTCCTTCCCATCTATGGATTCTTCAGGACCCTATAGTTTTAATTGGAATTTTAATTAGCTGGTCCTCAAAAATAATAAATGTGAAAATAAATACCTGGTTTATTATATATTTAAAAGTGGATTATTGAAGTAAAATTACACCGTGTGTCTATATTTGAATCCAAATAATCCATGGTGTACATCATAAATAACTATCTCTAGGTAACATTACATACCCCCAAGTTTTTAGGTATAATGGAATAAAAAGATAATCTAACCTAAAAAGGTCTTGTTAATCCCAACAAGGTTCTATAAGCCACAATAGTTGATTTAATTATTTGAGTTTCAAATATCCTTAGTAGTTTATTTTGTAGGAAACATTCTACAATAGAACTAAATGGGTTCATTGTTCCCATAGGAATTTTAGACTTATAGGTCACCTTTCCTGAGTCATAGAGATACAAGACATTATAAGGGAACCCTATACCAATTTATATTTCAAAAAACCCATAATTTGTTTTTCCTAATAAACAAAATGCATAAAAAATGACCTACTTTTGTTGAGTCACATGAAAGGACTCTAAGAATCTAATTAATTTAAAATCAATATTTAAATGCTTTTATATTTATACAATGGTTTTTAGCTATATTAAGATCATAAAGATGGTTCAATTATACAGTTTTCCATTTCCTATTTTATAAATAAACCATACACTTTATAAATTGCAATTTGGCTCCCATTTAATAAAAAATAGAATATTTCATTACATATAACCAATGTTTAAGGGATAAAACATATCTTTATTGGTTATTTAATGTTTCACCATTAATCTGGGTGGGAAAGCACTATTTGGGTTGATGATGACACTTTAATAACTTATTTTATATCACAATTATAACCATGACTACTACCTAATAAATATATATTGTCATGAAAAAATGACACATGGTATGTTAAACAAGTATGGAATATATATAAGAAGAGAACAAGGAATTCATACCTGTAAAAAAGATAACATGGATGCCTGACATGCCACTCAAGGAAAAAAAATACTAATTTATCACTTAAACATGGTAAGAAGTTAGTCATGCCAAATATTTCCCCCATGCATGTTATAGAGACCAGCACACTAAATCATTAAAAAATGATTCCTAATATAAGAATGCTGAAAAAATAAACAAGGAACATCAACAGGTCTCAAACCACCTATCAATGATATCAACATGACATTGAAAATTCATGGGATGTGATTCTCTATGTTATAATCATGATTCATGTAATCCTGCTTCCTTTACATATAAGGACAAGGATAAAATTATGAAAATATAATAAGTTAATATTTTATGAATTTTACACCAATCAATCAGGGTGAAATCATTTTCAACCATAAAAAAAGCATGAACAATAATCACATCCCAAAACAATTAGTTTTTACCCTATATGTGGGTTGATCACTCCCAGTAACAACTATTTACTAGGAATTGACACATTTCTAGTCTCCAATCAACTAACCGAAAGTTGTAAGAAATAATTGAAGGAAAAAACCTTTGATTCCACTTTTTAACATCCTATCCTTGGAGAAACAAAAATAGTACCCTATGTCGGGCAATCACAAGGCCTCAAGCATGAATCCCCAAAGGCTATAGGATTTTGAAAAGTAGCAAGGGTCTAATGATAGTATTGTGGGGAGACTATACCCTCATGATTCTAGTGTCACACATGTTTAAGAGATATATAACAACTCAAGAAATAGTTGAAACAGTATAACTAAATAAAAAACTAGCAGAAGATAAATATAATAACTAAATAAAAATTAAAATATTTCAAACACCATATAAAAAATAATTCATGAATGTCCATATGATTCCAAAATAAAAAAGCAGCAATCATATAGTAGGCATTAAATATAGAAAAATAAAAGAAAAAGACAAAAATCACATGTGATAACCCTACAAGAATCCTACGTTGTGTCTAAGTCCTATGATCCATACCCCCCAATACAAGAAAAAAAACTCAAGAATAATCCAATAATCCTAGACCTATGAACATAAGGTCTGATCGGGTAACCTAGTTCCATGGAGGCTCAAGAAATATGTGATAAATAATTTATAGGACACCACCAATGGTGTATAAAGAAAAAACTAGAGAATGAGAATACAATACATTCAATTGAAAGTATAATGTAATATCCTAGAATTCATAGAGGCATTTCCATATTTAAATTTTGGTTTAAATATCTTAATTTTGGATAATATAGTGTTTTTTGGGTGTATGAGGAGGATCAAGGGTGTCCTGGCAGTTTAGGACATGAAATAATGGGATAATTGTCCATCCAAAGCATGTCACACAGTTATCTCATGGTTAGAGTAAATAATGCACCCAAACTGTGCTAGGTAGGTCAAGTGTCACATTAGTAAGTAAATCATGCAAGTGGTTGGCCAAACCATGCAGATTGGGATAGAGGCATTCCACATGGCCGACACATGGTTTTTCAAACCATGTGGGCTCCCTATGTAAACAGGAAACATAGACCCCTCTTGGATAGAGGAAATCACATAGTTAGTGCATGTATTGGTAAACCATGTAGCCAAACCTTGAACCCCATTAAAATTGGGTTTTTAACATTTTCCCCCCTTGGGATTTTAATTGTTTCACCTAATTTTCTTTCCCTTTATTCCTCATATGTCGTCAGTGACAAACCTAAACCCCCAAATATTCCCATGGTTAGATATCCTTTGAATCAAATCCATTTGGAGTGTTATTGGGTGTGGATTTAAGTTTCAGGTAGTTTTATCAATCCTCAATCTTTTCTTTTCTAAAATTGGGATTGTGTTTCACAGTTCTTCTTAAGAATCCCTAAAACCAACTTTTTCGAGTCAATCATAGTCATGGGATTCAAATGGTTCTTGAATCCATATCTAAGTCCAAGGTTAAGTGATAGTTCATCCTCAGATTCAAGGTAGGTGGCCTACAAGTTATATCCCATATTCTTAATGTTTTTTTGCATGTTTGATTATGTTATTGCTACTCTTTTGTTGTGAAATTGATTCATTTAGTGATATTTGGTAAAATAGTTAGCTAAAGGATGAATTGAACCACTCATGATCTCTGTAGGATGCATTGAGATTGATTAGAACCATTTAGGTTCACCAATGGGATGTTCCAATACCCCCAAACATAGAAAATTTTACTGGTAAGTCATGGGTTGATATGATAGTTTATTTATAAATTCGTACTAATTGTAGTTGTGTCTTATCATTGATAACGACATAAGGGATTGTTTCACATAACTTAAAGAAGGGTAATATGCAATAAAGAGAATTTTTCAAATTAATTTTGAGTTTGTAATTGATGTGTATTGAATTGGTTTATGTACAGGAATGGTTGAAAATTATATATTATTTAAGGTATGGGAAAGGGAAGTTGGATAAATAGGATATGAAATGTAAATAGTGTATGTGATAATGGGTTATGACATGATGTTGATTTATATTTTAATGTGTATGAAATTTGAATGTTTTCAATATTGATAATGTATGGTTTTTGATATGGTATATTTGATAAATAGATAAAGAAGCATGTTCACATGACTTGGTAGTTTTTTGTTATTGGACTTAATGATCTATGGCCATGGGTCTGGTTAGAATGAGGCTCTAATCCCCACACATATATTTCATGGGTTAGAGAAGGTAACTAAGGATCACTACCCCTAATAGTTGTATTTAATGAGACTACCTAGAACGAGGATCCAAGGTATGTTTGATGCATTTTTATTGAAATGTTTTTCCCTAATGAGATAGGGAACTTGACTTATTCCCTTTTTATGGTAAATGACTAGATTAAGACATAGTTAAAATGATGTAAATGATAAACCCATGAATTAAGTGATGAAAATGGAAATAATTATGTAAATGTTCAAAGTAAATATTGTTCATTAATTTCATCTGATTTTCCTCTTGTTATATTTCCATTTATTTAGTAATTTCCAGGAATATTGGTTCATGCTATATATTTTGTAGACACTATTAGTGGGGCCTATTGAGTTTTACTCACACCCTACTCAGGACTTCATTGGGTACCTAAGAAGATTTCATCTTTTATGTCTAGGATATTGGTAAAGGCCCAATTCTCGGGAGTTGATTTGGGATTTGGATGTGAATGGTTGAGGATTCAGGCATAGTGTTAGGACTTGTTTTGGGGAATTATGTTATTGGTCTTTATTTATTGGGTTTCCTTCACTTTTGGAAATTTTTCCATTACGTGGGATACTTATTATTTTCATGTGGTTATGCCCTATATGAGAAATGGTTGGTAATTAATATTTATGGTTTATTGCTTGTTATTACTTTATTTCATATGTTATGTAATGTCGATTACTCTTGTGAAGAGGGTATAGTCTCCCCATGAGATCTATTATACTCTCACTACTAGTTGGAATCCTTTGGTATATGGGGAGGCACACTTGATGTCAAGTGGTGGGCTACCTCAGGGAATTGGTTTAGTGGATTTTGGGTTAGGGATGCTACATACAATAAATAATTAATTAATAATTAAATAAAATTAAATAAGCCATACACTGGTTCCTCAAGAACACCTAGTCATCCATGCCTTCTTCAGCCCAAGGCATAATGTTCCTGAAAAAAAGTATATATATTTATATATATAAAGTGATATGTATTTATATATATGTAATATAACCATAGGAATTTTTACAACCATAAATATATATATATAGTATTATTCAGGAATTGAGGCATAACATAGAAATACCTGTGTAATACTAATCATAATAATGATAAAAATCTTAGGATAACCAATAAGGGTCATCATGCCTATGAATAAAAATTAAAATTGGACACCATACTGATTTTCATAAAGAATGTAGAAATCTATGTCGGGTATCATAAATACAATGAGTAGGGTCATACCAAAACTCATAATCTAGGGGGAATGGATATTTATTCCCAACAACACAAGAGTGATGGATGACATGCCAATATCTTGACTAAGGGGTTGTAAAAAATTATGGCCAACTAACCTAATTTTTGTCCCCTTTAGTCATTAATCAATTTATGTTAGTTTTCTTTAAATAGTACCTTAGTTTTACATTACGTATATAGGTAAAAAGCATCAATAAATAACATTTAATCCTTTTAATATATATCATTTTACCATTAGAATTAGTCCATGTGTTCATCAATTCCATTAATTCCTTCCACTTATTAAAAAATCGATATTCTATGTATATAGACAACACATAACACAAGTCATGTACATTTATAGTTGTTCATTCCCACATACCATTTCAATATTGGACATTAATTTCATTATTTTGTTCTTTTCATCATCAAAAATATGAGGGAATGGTGAACTATCCAATACAATTCACACCATACATGTGAGTGGTCTAAAATATGTCATACTAACATGCATACCACACATGAATCATAGAGTTCATTCAATAAGATAATGCTCCAATACCTTATGTGGTATATCGGTCACTAGGAGATAATATAGTGGAGTGACATAGATTTCCACATTCTAATTAATTAACATGTCTACATTTAATATAATCGTGCTCATCAATATGGGGTTTTATTAGAGAAAAATTATTTAATTAAATACCTTCGAGGTAATACCCTATGTGGTGGTTATCATAAAGTCATATAACCTTAAATGAAATAATTTAGTGTTAGAATTTAATTAATTTTAGGAATTAGCTTATACACACTTATTTTTACAATTTAAAATGAAAACCCAATGAATTTAGTGTGCAGCACAACAACACAATTTTATAAATCGACCAAACTTGAGGGAAAAGATATAGACCGACTACATTATTCCAAATATGGCTTAGTCATACAATATAAAAGATTCGATCTATCCAATTTGAGAGAAATAGAAAAATAAAAAAATGACCTGAATATATGGAGAAATTGGTTACACCTCGATAGAGTCAATGAAAATGATGGAAACAAAGAAAGGATAAAATGGAGTGAAGATCATACCACGGTCTAGGCAATGATACTATACACCCATGATTCTGGAATCAGAAGAAGGAAAGGTATCGAAGACTAATTTGGGAGAGGAGAGGGAACCCATAACTGGAAGGAGACACTACACGTGTCGAATAAGAATGAATGTGGAGAGGATAAAAAGGATAGAGGGGTAAAATGGGAATTTTATACAATTAATTGTGGTGCATGGTTTGGCTTCATCATTGTCCAAACTGTGTGCCAATGGTTCTTGATCCATTACCCTAGAAGGAGGCTCACACAGTTCATGCACAATGAGTGGGAAACCAAATCCAAACTATGCCCTTCCCCTCTATCAAAAAACTTGCAGTAGGTGCATGGTCATGCAGATCCTCTCATATACTTTGAAAAATAAAAGGATACTTCATGATATATGGGAACATAATCGTGGTTCACCTAGTGGGCCACACAGGTTCAGAAAAACCTTGTGCGCTTACCATCTATTACCAGTTTTTATTTTTCAAATCCCGACACACTAGAAATTCAACAGAACCCCTATGACACCTCTCAGGACATAAAGTATTTCTAAAAATAAAAAATTTGAGTGTCCAACCCATTGGAATTATATTCTGATGCTCAATTAAAGGAATAGGTAGTCTAAAAATGATAAAATTCAAATTCTTTTAGAATTATACCTCAGTCCAAAACATTGGATGTTACAAATATGTTGATTTAAGAAATTATGATCATTTTATAAAATATCATTAATAAAAGTTATATAATCTAATTATAATATTTTTTATAGAAAGAAATTAGTTTTTTAATGAACATGTATCATTTGAAGAATATGATGACTTTATTAAAATATTCAGTTATTATTTCCTATAAATTAATCAAAAATTTGTTTTAATTATGACCTTAATATATATATTTCATTAATTGGTTTATCATGTTCATTCCTACCAATTTAATGGATAGGTTATAATAGGTGTATTTAGATAATAATCTTTCAATATTATATCATGGATCGTTTAATCTCTGTGTTTTGTGTTGTATATGTAATCAAACATGGTGTTATTTTAAAATCTCAAGGTGTAACATCACATGATTCATTGTATGAGTTATATGAAGATAATTTCCCAAGGTACCTACATGTTTAGTCTATGATTAGAAATGGGTTTTTATCAATTTTTTTTTGATATCATGAGGTAATATAATGGAAAAAATAATGTTTATTAAATTTTTAGATATTTTTTTTTCAATGAAATATTATAATGTTTCTCCAGAAACAATTTTGATCATGATTTTTACATTATTATTTCGTTTGTTATTTTTTATGAAAAATAGTTGTTATAAATTTGGATTATATGTAACTAAATGATTATATGAGATCAAGGAATTTTATGTAAAAAAGTAAAACATTCCTATGGGTTTTCTAGATCTTTAAATGGACTAATGGGATTATTACCTTTTTATGTCGCTTTCTAATGTCTTTTTTCTCATCCCACATTTTCCAAAAAAAAGTCATAAGAATGAATAAGAACTGTATGAATCACTATCTTAATACTCTGATGATTATTAATAAAATAATAAAATGTGACGCTAATGAAAAAGGATGGAAAATATGTTAACCAATTTTTTGGTACAAATATACACTATATGGAAGTGTCGGATCTGTTATGTAATATTTTTCCTAATTCACTTAAATTATATACCAAAAATATTCTATAAACGTAATAAAATGAAACTATTTTATAAATAATTTTGTTATGGGTTTATTATGTTACATGTAGTTATATTTGGTATTAGAACAAAAGAATATATACCATTAGAGGATAAGATGATGTTAAAATACACTTTTGAGTGATTATAATTTACATTTATACTATCATAATATATATTTTCAGGATTTATATTTTTTTTTATCAAATTCATGTCTATTAAAAAAATTACATAGAGGAAATAGGGTGAGTAATGTATAAAGGAATCAAAAGAATGATATACATCTTTATTAGTAACTTGGAATGGTTGTAATTATGATAGATCTATTTTTTTTAAAGGTGGAGGCGCAAGGGCCCCTTATTATTAAAAACATAAACAAAGTACAAAGTAGGATTTAGAAACCATTCCAAAAGACACCAAAAACAAAAGGACAGAAAAAAGAGACTTCATGCACCTTGAGAACGAGTGTGCATGCTATGACAAGAGGAGCTTCCACACCTACCACGAGTATGATGACCCCTCTTTCCAGCGGTTACTAGCATCCATGTCTCACCTCCTTCATCTGGAGGCCCAGTGTAAACACCCTCTTCCATCTCAACGGCTTCAGGCATGCCATCTCTAAGCTATCTCTCAACATCATTACATGCAAATTCATGCAGCGAAAACACATTTTTTTTATTTACATTCAGTTCAATTCTCACCTTGAAAGCTTGAGCTGACACATGTGGTGTAGGAGTAGAACTTTTCAGAGTGTCATCCCCCTTTTCAATAGGTGATGGGGTAAAATGAATTGTCATACATTCCATTGGGCTAGAAATCTTAGCCCTCTTCCCAGAAGAATGAGAATGCAGATCATCCGAGACCTAGATGAGAGAGTCCTGCCTCAAACCAGGCTTTGTAGCCTTGCTCAACATTTCCTTAGAACCCTCAACAGGTTCTGGACATTTTCCACCACATGTAGATTAGATCTAACATACCTTTGGGATTGAATAACCTGTTTTCCAGTAATTGAAAAGGGATAAGATTTCTTTTCTGAAGCATTGGAGATCAGCAAACCTGAATCCTACAGTGGTTTTTTAGGTAGGTTGTTCTCCAATAAATTCACTAGCCAATAGGGAGACACAACCACATTTATGTTATCCAGTTCATGCATTCCATTGGCTTCACATCATTTCTGTGTTGACATACTCTGTTATTTTGTCAACAATAGCTACATGGATGGGCCCCCATCATCCTTGATTGTTCTGGCGGGGAAGGAATATTTCTCAAGTCCATTCACAGGAGTCATTTTTTTTCCTCACCTAAATGAGTGTTCCTATTCCTTCTCTTCCCTGAGATTGTGTCTTCCAACAAGTTCTTTCCCTTTATACAATTTTCTGCATGATAATCTTGTCTAAGTCTATCATTTGCATCTTCTTGTGCCTAGTATTCTTTTTCCATTTGGTTATCAACTGAGTCTTTGTCTGAATGACCTTCCTCCATGTGCTTAGTTAGCACATCCTTGAAAGAAGGATGTACTTCAGTTTCATCTTCCTTGTCTCCTATGTCATCCCAATTATCATTTGCCTTGACATATTGTTTAAGGGAGTTAGGGAAGTCCTCTTCATTTGTTAGTTCATGTGTAATATCCTGCCTTAGGCTTTTACTACAGCCCCTAGTTTTCTCATCATCTACTTCCTGCTTTGAAGAATGCAGACCAGCCCCTTGAGAAGTTTTATATCCTTCGTTCCTCCTACAATAAGTCTCATCATGACACTTCAACTTACAACTACCACATATGATGTTTGCAGGACAGTTGGACCTGAAGTGTCCAATAATGCAGCACATATCACAATACAAAGGAAATTTTTCATATACAATTCTCAGGCTGATTTCATCTTGAGGGGTGGAAAGAATCACCTTGTCAATTAGAGGCGACCCTAAATCAATTTCCACCAGGATCCTGGAAAAGTGTCCAAATGAAGTTTTTTCAGTAGCCAAATCCATTTGGATTGGTATACCTATCGCAGATGCAATGTAAAATAGGATTTGAAAGTGCCATAATACCCAGTTTAGACCATAGATATTAATCCATACTTGAGAAAAAGAATCCTTAAAATCTTAAAGACTGAAATTAGGATTCCACTCATAAACCCTAAGTGTTACTGGATTTAGATTCACATAACCAAAACCCCACGCATGACTCTTCAAATCATCAGAGGGAAATAAAATATGAAAGAAACCTCTTCCAAGAGAAATGCATTTAAAATTATTGAATCCCCAAATGGAAGCTAATCGCATGACGAGATCAGAGATTTTCCAAGGTTTCATACCTTTAGATAAAGGGATTAGGGAGATAAATGAGTTCTTAAAAATTACTAATCATTCAAGGATCATGTCATCCGAGGCGGATACATGAGCTGTAGTTCCTTTTCTAACTATGTGTTGTGTAACCCAATTCTCCAGAAAGGAAAAATATCCAGTGGGGATCCCTGAGGAAGTGAAATCATCTGCTTCGAATTTCCAAACCTGTGTCGAATCCTTCAGAGAGACATACTGGCAACGAGATTCATATGTGAAAAGATTTATGCTTCTCGGATGGATGTGGTCAACCCGACCCCCATTGAGGGTCTAGGGTTTCTCTGCTTCCTCCATCTTCTAATATATAGAACCAGGATATAACTATTTGTGTTTATGATAACTCACTAATTATGGGATACTAATTATAAGATACAAATTTCTCCTATGAGGTAATAATATTTATAATTTAAATTTATCCCCATGGTATTGACCTTATGGGAGTGCATAATGATATCACAGGACCTTCAGGGGAGTCTATATTTTTTGAATCATATTGCATGAATTTTGGAGAATGGTTTATGGGATGCAGGGTTAATAGAAACTTTGTGATCTAAGAGAAATTTATTGATTAAATTGTTTGAGGTTTCCCAGTCCTTTATCCAGGGTAGCAATGATTCGTGGAGACCATGAAAAATGGGATTTACACCCATGCAGGGTGGGAAAGAGAGTTGTAAGTTTCCAAATGTTTTGAGGAAAACATGAAAATATGACCATTAACCCCAGAAAAAACTACAGACTTTTAATAGTGGCTAAAATAATGGTTTTCACAAGGTTTCTCAAACTGTGTGCATAAATAGTGTGAGGCCCCCATGTGGTATAGAATGGAACTACGTTGGTGCATGGTTTAGACAACTATGCAACCCAATTGAAATATGGAAACCTATTCTCCCCTAAAATATCTTATAGTCCAATTTTTGTTTCCTCTCCTCCTTTAATGGATATATCTTATACTTTTTTAGACCCCTCATTAAGTCTCAATCTAGAATTTCGTGTAGACTCGTAATCCCGACACGGATTCTAACATTGCTCATCTCATTGGATCAACACCAGTATGTTATTTAATCTTCTTGTGTGATTATAAATTTGCCTTCATATTGAAGGAGTTAATTATGTGTAAGATAATATGCCATAATTCTAAAAATATCATTCATTCTTTTTTTTTTCTATTGATATAGACTAAATCAGAGGTTAATACTATATGTGTGTTCTACCACGCATATATGATAGGTGTTCTATATATTTCTCATTATAGTTTAGAGGTTTTTTATCTTTTGACAGTTGTTTCAAATGCCATAAATTTTGATATTTCACCTAAAATTAAATTAATTCTTGAATTGAATGATTTGGAACCTTCTAGGTTTCCTATTGCGTGTCTCATTACCATTGGAGGTTGTTAACCCCAACCATGGACACCCATTACATGTGTCTCTATATCTTCTTTGTTTAATATAACCCCACTAGGTGAGTGTAACCTCGCCACTGGTTTTGAAATACATAAGTAATTGAATGAGAATTGAATGATTGATTAAGACAATGTAATGCTTTCATTACATGTTATTACACGATGTTAAGTGATTTAGTTTATTAAATGGATAATATAGAAATGGTTGGGATATACTCATTAATTTTTAAGGGTTGGGAAATGAATAATGGAATGATTGAACAATTGAAAATGGTAGTGGATTCCTTGGATGAGCTCCTTGGATCCTTATTCTGTTAGATTATGTAGAGATTTATACATCATGTATCTTTATTATCATAGTTGATTTCATTCTCTTTTATACTTTGGAGTTTGATTTTATAGGATGTTGAGGTCCTTTCTACCCCTTGGATATGGCTTGCTTGGACTCTCTTTGGACATTCCCTTTTGACAAGATCCTTAGACTCCTCCCAAGTCTTTACCAAGTTTCCATTGAGATGATCCAAGGACTCGATGTGGACGTATTTTTATTCTATACCATAGATCTAGAAATTCATGTTATGACACTTTATTTTACTGAATAGTCCATTTTTTATGTTGACACTTAATTACTTAATGTGGCTTCGGTGTATGTTTTAGTTATGATTACAAATAGACTTGGTACATCTATCAGATTTCAGTTGTTAAAATCAAAACTATAACACCTTCTTTTGTATTATTTAAGGTTTACCTTATTTATTAAAACATTAAAAATATTCATATGGATCTATGTTTTAATTTAAATGATTATATCTTATTGACTCGTTACTTTTATTACTCTTATACATGTGATATACTGCACACTTCTTCTGCTTGTATTACACAGACTATATTTTTTGTAGACACTGTTGGTGGTGTCCTACTGAGTGTTATCTCACACCATGTTTAATCTCCCATTTTTACATGGACATACATCATGTATTCCAATAGAAACTATGGAACGTTCCCACTATACAATTATCTATTAGAACATTATGTAGGAGCACATGACCACATGATGTATCTATGATCGTGATGCTTGGTGAATTTGTTTCCTTTTGGGGTTTTATTTGTATTTTGATACATGTATTGTAACAAATTAAATTTTATATATATACTATTTATTTTTATAGATACATGACATGACCATAATATTTTACATGACATTTATTTTGGAATATTTATAATTATTCTTTTAGATGTTATCTTTGTGTTGATGTTCAGTTATTTTATCTGCTTCTGCTACTTGATTTTTATGATTATTATCATTTTGATACTCTGTAGAATCATTCCATAATCTACTAAAAACACAATTAAGTCCCATGCAGTTAGTCAAAATCCACCATAATATTGGGAGGCACGCCTGAGGCCATGTGACCCATTGACTTAGGGAACCATTTAGTAGCTCCTTGGTTAGGATGTAATAATGCGGTATCAAAACATCTTCTTTTCTAGAATTAAAATTTAGAAACAATAGAATGGAGCTTGGATGTGTTGAATTTTTTTAATAATATCTTTTTGAGATTATATAACCCATGTATATGGAAAATACAAATTTCCTAGAATGGAACTTGTATTTCTAGATTTCTCCTATTACAATTGATTTGATTCTATTGATGGGTGAGGCAATTGAGATGTGATGTTTCTGTTATTGTGATTGTTAATTTTTATTTTTCTATTGAACAATGATATGAAGGTATTATATATCTTATATCTTTTAGGAACATTAAAATATTCACATGCCATGCATTATTCTATGTCATATAGGATTAATTGCTTGACTGCATGACATTATTATGTGTTCCTTGAGTGATATATATGTTTCTTTGATAAATGATTTATGAAAGGTATTGAGGAACATAGTTGGTATTTAGAGTTATTATTGTAACCTATACATTTTTTTCTTAATATGATGCAATTTATTCCCTATGTATCCAATTATGGAAGGTTTAGTCATGAACCATTAGTCACATAGACTAGAACATGTTACAATTTTGATTAAGTGGATTCCATAATTTGGTTTATGAGGTATGTGGGCCCATATGGATTAGAAGTGGTGACCCATTTGGTTTATCCTTGTAATGAAAAGTGTAAAATAATATGAATTAAAATGTAATTGAAATTGAAAAAACATGGAACAAGGCCTAGAATAAGCTTTAGAGTGGGAAGTAGGCATTATGTCTAGTTTTTATTGTTATTTATATTACCAAGTCAGGGATTTAGTATTATGTAGTGAATTGTGTCTTTTTTATAAGAAGTATTTAACTTTTCCTACAAGTTTAACTATGATCTTATCATTGTTAATTTTTTTGAGGCATTTGTTTGGACATATTGAGATATTCCCCCAAAACGAACTCCAATTGTGAACCAAATGGGTGGAAACAATTATGCCCTGATGGTGGTGGGACCTGGGCTACCAATAGATGTCATGAACTAGTCTATGGAGACTGTGTCATGAAAATCTCAAGCGCACCTATGATAGGCCAGGGGTTGGAGACTAGCATCAAGTACGCATATCCCAAAAATGGGTGGCATTTTCCTAAGATCCTATACACATGCACCCATATTCAAGGAATAGGGGTTGGTGAGTAAAAACAATAAGTGAATAAATTTCATGCATACCACTATAACCCAAAAAAATAGACTACAACAGAATATAAAGCAGTAAATTGGAACCAAGATTGAAACACAAGCCCACTTAAAATGAGATTTGTAAAGTCTGACCTACAAACAAGGGCACTGAAGCAGTTTTAGGAAGAAAACGGAAATACCTCAGCTCATCTGATCTCACAAGGAATTTTCCAGTCTAAGTCCTGGTCCTACTCCACCTAGTACTCCACCAAAGCATCAGTAATCTACACAAGACATTACATGTACAGGAAAAGCTCGTGCTAGGGTGAGTAAAACAATACTCAATAGGGTATCCCAAAACAAAAGGTTAAATACCACAAATGAAACACCGCCAAGAAGGTATAATCATCTCAAACTAGGTACATGTCAACAAATCATATAAACATAACATCTAGGTATACTGGTAAAGGATTACAAGATGAAACTTTTCATCCACTTATTGCCATATGGTATACCTCATAGCATGCTTTATATAGAGAGGTCATACTCATAGAGCTACCAGAATGTAAGCACATAGAACAAGTCTATGAAAAGTATTTGAGAGAAAATATGGTCTTGATATTCCACAAATATTCCCTGAGAAATTCACTATCACTAAGAAAATGAGTCTCGATATCTCATTCAATCCTTGGTCACAAGATTCTTCCAAATGTTCCCTCATTCTGGGAGAACTCAGTCCTTGAGATATTATGTCATTAGAGACCCTCGCAAAGAGATCCCACGTTTTTGGAAAATTCCCAAAAAAGAAACACTAAGAACTACCCGAAGTAAACTAATCAGGTCAAGTCATAGTGTAAGGAAAGATCTTAATACATAGATAGGGGGTCCTACACACATGGGCTCACTGGGGGCATCTATGACCTACTAAAATTATCATATTAAATAGGGGATGGTTGCCCGTGTAAATTTTGGTAACAACCATGTTGAAAATCATATCTAAGGTACCATGAAGAGAAGTGGGGACATATCGGGCCTCTCGATGAAGCACATGCTTTGCATAGTCCCATTCGAGCACTAATACCTATTGATTCATTTTGGCCAGTTGGTTACCTAGATCCTCTCACCACATAGGCCTATTGGGTCACCAAGATCTTCTCTAAGAGAAATCACATCAGAACATGGATCGTTCTCTATGACAGAAATGGGATCCTATATCGTAACTTCATAGAGAATCCTAATGGTATCATCTCAATCTATATTGTCACCCTCTATGATAGGATCGGGTTCTTGCACCAATCCCTTGTAGGAAAGATATATAGAATGCCACCAACCCCTTCTGGTCCAACTAAAACCCCACTAATCCTTCTCAAAAGGACCAAATCATCACAATTGGTCCAATTTTGTTGATGTCATGTCAATTTCATGTATAGTTTGAATGATATGGGCATTTTAGTGAAAAGGGATTTGGTCCAACCTAGTTGGACCGAACTGACCCGACTCAGCCCAAGGTCTGCAGGGTCGACTTGGCCCACTAGAATGCTTGGGATTCCCAACCTATTCGGTCCGGCCTACTGTGTGTGGTCCGGTTCAATATCGTGGACACAGATGAGGGGGTAATCTCCCAATCGGTTAGTGCTGGACTGGACTACGTCCATGCGGCCGCTGCTATGTGTCAACTTCGGCACACTAGTAGTCCCTTCTGTGGTCCACAGGATGCGCTCAGTTGGTCCATTCTTCGATCCAGTAGATGTTCCGGAGTCCTCAGGTCATAATCTTCATCATGAAGGGATCAAAGTCATTCCACGATCCCTTTTTCTGTGAATCCATTCATGTGCAATATCTCCCACACCGCATCAATCTGATTTCCCCTATTGCCATCACACCTCCATCATGTCGATTCCATCTCGGATCCACAATATTGGATCATTATGAAATGGATCTATTTCACAATGATTGATCGATCAACAAATGTTGAGTATCTAGCCAAATAAAGAATTTACACGTAGAACAAAGAACATAGGGAGAAAAAGGCATGAATCAACAAAAATGGAGTGACCTCGATCAATGTTAGCATCGATCGTGGTCATAACTGGTAGAAAATAAATTGAAAAAAACCAAAAAACATATCACATGGGATTAATCACTATTTGATTACCAAGACCAATCTTATGTTAAAACCCCAAAATAAAACTCCATTTTCGCACGAATGATCGAACTACGAGTTAAACTATTAGTGGGTTGATAAACATTCTTAATTTAAATCTAATAACATGGAGATACAAGATTAAAAATGACAAATGATATATGGAGTATGAATCATTCATCATAGAAGGATGTAGTCACACAACATTGTTCATTTGTCCTTGATCTTTGATTCATAGATTGTCTTTATCATTGGTGACCCTTTGAAGAGGATGGAAGGGAAGAAGTTTTTTCATTGTGGGTGATTCAATTTTCACTGCTCACCAATTCATTCCCTCTATAGGTTTAAAGAAAATCTAGAATCATGTAATTGATCCCACATCCCTGTTAAGACATTAATAGACGAAATTCACTTCAGAATTTCTATTAAGCCGAGGATTTGAATCATTACATTGTTTCATTTATGAAATGAAAGAGTGTCTCTATCATTGAGTTGCAGCAAATGTTTTTGAATAAAATAAACTTTCTTAATTTTATTTTATTTTTCATTAAAATGCTCAAAAAGAAATTTTTTGAATTCGACCTACATTGATCAATGTTAGTTCCACCCTATGAAAAATCCACTTCTCTAAACACAAAGGTACCCTCAGATTTCAAATATGAGCACTCATTTATGTATTACCAAAAACCTAGAACACGTGTTATTTTAATAAACCTAAAAATGCTGAAACATTTTTTCCAGTCTCACTGTGCCTAAAAGTCATGTGTCGTATCATCTCCTGGTCTCAAAATAATCCCATATAATTTCAATAAAATTTTACATGGAATTTCCATGACATTACATTCTCCCCACCATAGGGCTTTACATCCTCAGAATTCCAAACAAGGGCTAAACAAACCAAAGGTGAGAGTACTGAGCATGAATCTGAGCCTCCTAATCCCATGTGCTCCTCTTAATATCCTTGTGCTGCCTTCAAACATGCACCAAGGAATGATATAATCCATGAAGGACCCTGGATATTTATTTGGTACTCAATCCAAGACACTCTAACTTCGATGTACAACTCACCCCAGATTACAAAATGCAAGGATTATGATCGAATCTCCTCAACTATGACACATCGAAGACATTTTGTACCTGGTCCAACTATGGGGTAGATTCAAATAGTACTCTACCTTTCCCACTCTACTAAATACCTGAAAGAAATACTATTTTCATTGGAGATATATTGTCAACCTGGAAAAAGTATCCATAACCCGCATCGAGGTGAGAACTGAAGGAAGACATTGTCTCCTTCCGCAAACTCCAATGGTCTCTATTTTCTACCAACATAAAACATCATATGGATCTCTGCATACTTCATGCACTCCTAGATGACCTGCACATTCTTTGAAAATTCCTTCAACAATCCCTTCCACAACTTGGTTGTAAATAGAACATCACAATCAGAAACATTCATCGATAAAACTCCATGGAGTCAAACTATCTCTTTTACAAAGAGGCATCCCATGCCCTCTACTAAAATATGCTCATGGGTAGTTATGATGTTGGCCGACTTGATGAGTCAGTCAATGATCACCCAAATGGTGTCGTTCCTCCTAGAAATATGTGGTAAACTCCTCACAATGTCTATTGATATACCTTCCCACCTTCTTCTCGATACCTTTAGAGAGAGAATGAACAACCAATGAAACTAATTCAAAAAAGCTTTTAGCTTTCATCCTAATAGGTAATCCCACCTTCAACATGTTATTTCATCCCCGATGTCTTCTTTGACACCCACATGCATATCTCAATGCATCTTTCCCCATAGTCATCTACTTCTAAAATTGTGTGTCTCCTAAAAATAATGACGTGGACCCCATATTTTGAATGTTCATCAGGGGTATTCCCTATGAACAACTAAACAAGTAAAGAATCCGAGTTGATTTCATCGAGTTCGTCCTCCAAGAATTATTTAAGATTGGACGAGTAATATCCAATAACTAGAGATAAGATTCTCCATCCCCATCCATGAATGATAACTACAATGAGGGTAACTACTATGATACATCTCTCTGTAACTGATAACTGAATTCCTACTAGGAGAATTAGATTCTTTGTTCCTGATCAATGATTTCACTACATATCCAACCCCTGAGATGCCATTTCCTAGAAAAAGGGTCCTTCCAAATCCAATATAGTCACTTCAAGTGATTTGCATACAGCTGGTTCTCCCGAAGTGGGTCTAGGACCATCCTGATGTGTCTCATGTGCTCCCCCTTAGATGTCAAATACACTAAAATGTCATCAAAAAAGATCATATGCAGATGCCTATGGTGAAATAGTGGCTCTTACTAATATCTTACTCTACATGTCCCCCATTGGCACCCCCAACTCGTGGATCTCTTTGGGAGACATCTGATATAATTTTGTAAATATCTGTGCCACACTGGGGTGTAGACCAACACAGAATTCTAACTCTCTAGAGAGAGTTAAGCCTATAAAATCATCATGGATGTCATCCTTATACTCTATCACCACTAAGAAACTTGAGGACTAATAACATCCATTGCACTGAGGGTCAAGATAGCCAACTGAATAGAACTCAGGTGCACCCTCCTCTACCTGAGTTCATCAAGAGCTTCATGGATTTCACCTTTTCCAATAAAGGGAAATATAGTTCCATCACTATATATGAGCTGCATACTTTTCAAAAAACAACCAATCTGAGTATGAACTAAGGATTTAGTCTATACCAAGAAAGATATAATAAGTCCTTGATGCCACTACCATGTGATCCCAACCAAAACAGTCACCTCCAAAAGTCAGGTCACATTATCTGTAATAGTGTGTGGTCATTGGGTCTCCTCTAGTAGGAGTATCTAAACGTGAATGTCATGTCAGTAGTTTAACTGTAACCCTTATGTATCAAACAAGAAAAGTGGCAGGAAATGAAATAACTACTACATGTTTCAATCAATACTACAACTCAAGTAGAAAGACACAGATCGTACCTTTGATCATTTCGGGAGTCCTGGGGTCATAAGCCTCGACAACCTACAACTATCCCCTCCATTTTCCTCCACCTCCTAGAGTCTAGTATAGAACACATGGAGGTGGTGGTGGTAACACCTCAAAATGTCAGCGAACTCCTACCGCTTCCCCGTCTCTCCTGCCACGTCTGATGCCTGATTGATCTATCTTCTCTCATTATGGCCTTTTCCTTCGTGGCTTGTCAACATCCTCTCTGACTACATCATGAACGGTGGGGAAATCTCACGTGAGATACCCTCATTTTTGACAAGCGTAGAAAAGCCTTTTCTTCTGGGAACTAGTGCATCTTCAGAAATTATAATTAACGGTCTTGTTATATGGCTTACATTATGTACCTACTATCGGAAGGTACTATTGACCCTACTTCCTAGGAAATTACTACCTCAAAAATCAATGATACACATTTGAACAATGTGATTCATCATCTAGTGCCAAAAATACATCCACAACTCTGTCTGTTAAGATGCATCCACCTAAACCACTAGAGGTGAGTCTACTAATTTATCATAAGGAGAAACATTCACCAGCTGACCATCATGAAAAAATAAATATTTTGTGACTTCCTCCCATCAGGGAAGACTCATTGAGAATCAGTCCAAACTCTTGAACCTACTACAGAAACCTCACTAATTGGAATAATGAACACATCCTAGGGAAAAAATATGTTTCATGGTTAAAATAATATACATGGTGAACTGACTCAAGAAGGACATGAAAAAACACAACATGTTTCTATATAATGCATGTACCTTTATTTCACTACAACTAGTATTTTCATGTACTGAAACAAAAAAATGGTGCCTAGAGTCCTGGTGTATGGATACATCTACCGCTACACCAACACTAGAGACCCTAGCCATAAATCCAAAATAGAAACACTTAACACTATTTCCCCAAACTGATATAAAAAACTCTTGGTCCTAATGTGGAACCGCCCACCTATGATACCACAATGTCATGAGTCATCCCCCGGGGCCCATGTCATGATATACCCAATCCCACATCTAATAGAATAGGGGATGGAAACTATAACTAAGTTGGAATATCCCACAAATGGTAGGAAAATTCCTAATATCTATTACACACACATAACTCCAAGACATTGGGGATAGAGGGTAAAAAACTAAGTAAAGAAAATGAATGTATTCCACTACAACCCAACAATAGAGTGATAAAGAATGTAAAGCAGTAAAGTGCATCTGGTCCAGAAACACAAGCTCACTAAAAAAGACAACCGTAAAGTCCGACCTGAAAACAAGGGCATTGAAGATTTTATAGGATGTTGTAGGAAATACCTCAGGTCGTCTGCCCTCCCAAGGCACTGTTTGGCCCTGGTTCTGGTTCTGCTCCACCTAGGACTGCACCACAGCATCAGTATTCTACACAAGACCCCACACGTGCAGTAAAAGGTTGTTTAGGGGTGAGTAAAACAATACATAGTAGGTGACCTCGGAACAAAAATTAAAAGACTGGAAAAGAAACACCACAAAGAATTTATATTCAGCTAAACATATGTATATGTAAACAAAATGTATGACAAGAACATCCATGTATAACTGTAAAGGATTCCAAGATACAATGTCTCATCCACTACCAGTCATACGGTTCCACTCATAGAATGCTCGATTCTAGGAGGTCCCACTCATCGAGCTATCTGAAAGTAAGAAGGTATAGAAAGTCTGCCAAAAGTATTTGACAGAACATTTGGTCTCGATATGCAAAGAATTTTCCCTAAAAATTCTATTCTCACTAAGTCAAAGAGTCTTGATATCCTATCCAATACTTGGTTATAGGATTCATCTCAAGGAGTTCTCGTTATGGGACAACTCGCTCCTTGTTCTAGGAAGTTATTAGAGACCTTTGGAAAGAGGTCCCACTTATTTGAGCCCCAACAAAAGAAGAATCATTGATAACTACCTGAAGTACACATATAAGGTCATGTAATGGAGGAAAGAATGATCTCAATACACAAATAGGTTGTCCTACACCAAGGGACTTGCTGGGGGATATACTGACCCTACTGGAATTATTATATTAGATAGGGGATGACAGTATGTGTAACTGTTGGCCACACCCAGGATTAAAACCCTACACAAGTTACCAAAAAGGGAATTGAGGACCAATCGGGCCTCTCAGTGTGGTATAAGTTCCACAAAGACCTGCTGGGGCACTGAGACTTGCAGAGTCTTTTCAGTCTATTGGGTCACCTTCATCCGATCATCATGTAGTCTTGTTGGGTCACCAAGATCCCCTCTGTGACAACTCAATTCAATACATGGGCCATTATATATGACAAGAAAAATATTCTAAATCTTTTCTTACTAGAAAATATTATGGTAATTTTCTAAATCTCTACTATCACCCTCTATACCGGGATCCAGATCTTTCATCGATCCCTTATATGAATGGAAAAAAGAATTCCACCAACCCCGAATGGTACAACTAAAACCCCAGTAATCTATATCAAAAGTACCATGTCATCCCAAGTGTCTCAATACCATAAATAGCTTGTCAATGTGACTTACAGTTTGAAATAAATGGGAATTTTAGTGAAAAGGGGTTTCGTGGGGTTCAAGTCCGGTCTGACCCGGTCAAATTGACCCGACCCGGTCTGCTGGGTCAATTGCAATGTGTTGGGCCCAGTATTCCCCATCTATGCCTTGCCAGACCTATCATCCCAGCCCGCTAGACCACATGGCTGCTGGGGAGGGCTCACCGATTCGGTCTTGCATACCACATGTGGGGTGGTTTAGCATCACGGACTCGGCCAGAGGGTGGGGGTTGTGTCCCAGTTAGTCATCACGGGATCAGACCACATCCATAAGGCCAAAACTCCATCCTAATCACCTAGTGGGTGAGATTTGTGGGTCCAACACAACCCTTGATGTCCATTCTATATTCTAGAATCTTCGTGCCACCACCGGTCAGCATTGGCTGCCACCGCCAGCACCTGCATGTTGGTAGGCCCATCCACGGGCCACCAAACATGCTTTGGTAGTTCTTTCTTTGATCTAGAAGATTTTTTGGAGTCCCCAGGGTGAATTCTTCATCACCATGGGTTCAAAATCATGCCACAATCACTTTACAATGTGAATCCATTCACATGTGATATCCCCCGCCCTGCCTCAATCTGAGTTCCACCTTCATTGCCACACCTCTTCCATGATGAGCCCATCACAGATCAACAATATAGGATCATTTCACCATGGATTGGTTATGAAATGATCAATTGATCTTCAACTTCCATGTAATAGGGAAAATGATGAACAACCACGACATATGAAGAATGGAGGGAGAAAATGGCATGAATGATCCAAAAGGGACATACCTCAATCAAGGTTTGAATTTATTGTGGTTCATTTCCATTAGAAGGAAAAATGAATTAAACCAAAAATCCATCACATGGGATTAATCAACATTTGAAAAAAAATACCAATCCTACGTTAAAAACCCACAAATAAAACTTCCTTCTCACCAGAATGATTGAACCACATGTCATCCTATTCATGGGTCGATCTACATTCATCATTTAAATCTATGAATAGGGAATGAACAAACTAAATATAACATCCCCTACCATGAGTTTGGATCCCTCTTCATGGAAGAATGGAGTCTCATGCTATTTTTCATCTATCTGTGATCTTTTATTCACAGTCTTCCATTATAGTTGGTGAACCCTTGAAGTAGAAGGAAGGGAAGAAGATTGTTTGTTTTGGGTGATTTTTTGTTCGTCTCTCACTAATGCAATCCCTATAGAGGTTCATAGCAACTTTAGAATCATGTAAAAAATCATAAATCCCTCTTATGAAATTAATTGATGAAACATGCTTCAATTTTTCTATTATCATGAGTCACCACATTGTTAAACTCTTTCATTTATGAAATTAAGAATATGATTTTTCATCATGTTACAGTGAATTTTTTCGAATAAATTAAACCTTCTTCAATTTATTTTATATTTCTTTAAAATTCCCCAAAAAAGAATTTTTCTCAGTTTACCTACACTGATCAATGTTAGGTCCTCCTTATGAAAAACCCACTTCTCTGAACACAACAGTGCCCTTAGATTTCAAATCAAAGAACTTGTTTAAAAGAATCCAAAAATGACCACACTCATTAATTTAATTTAACTAAAAAAGGGTCAAACATGTGTTCTGGCCTCACCGGTGCTGAGTCAATAAGGTTTTCCTTATGAATTTTCCATTCCATTATACATGGGTAGATTGTTCAGTCAATAAGGTTACCTTAGGAATTTATTATTCCTTCTTGTTTTGAAAATCACAAACACCTTATCTTAAAGAGAATTTCATTCTACCTTATGTTTTACTTTCATAAGGAAACTTTTCCTTCCCAAATGAAATTTATCCTTACCATGTTTTTCTTTATTCATTTTTTCTAAATATAAAATTTGATTTAGTATCCAAAACCTCAGAATCATATAATACATAGATATAGAGCATTCTATTTTTAGGACACGAATTCAGGTTCTGAGTTCTCTGAATTTAGACTCTGAACTTTTATGAGTTCTGACTCCGAGTTCTATGAATTCAGACTCCAAACTCTTCTCAGTTCTGACTCTGAGTTCTTTGAATTTAGACTATGAACTCTTCTGAGTTCTGATTCCGAGTTCTCTGAATTCAAACTCCAAAATACTATAAGTTCTGACTTTGAATTCTTTGAATTCAGACTCTGAATTCTTGTGAATCCAGATTCCAAATTTCCATAAAATTCAGACTATAGAATTCTATAGAATTAAAGTTCTTAATTCCTTGGAAAAAAATCCGAATATCATTACATTATAGACTTTGAATAGTTTTTGGTTAGACTCCAAAATTTCATTTTTTTTCTTACACTCTGAAAAATGAATTTTCTTAAGTAACCATATTTTTCTTACTCATGTTTTGGTTATAAAACAATGTCATGCATTCAGTTACTAACTAACCATTGTTTTAGTGACATGTGTATAGGTCCCTCCGAAATTCAAGGAAAAATATGACCATTGGAAGAGGGATCCGATCATTGAATCCATGCCTATAAATAGGATCTCATTTGAACGATCTCATGACTTTTACAACTTTAACAACTTTTGGAAGAATTTTCTTACATGCTATTGAAGTTATTTCTAGAGAGAGAGGCTCTTATAAACTCTCAAGCTTCATAGATAATGTTTTAATGGCTTTTTCAAACTTTGCTTTGTGCATATTTTCTTTGTGCAAAGGTTCGATTTCCTTGAAATCAGGGACTTTGGGTAGTGAAGTCAGAGGTGCTGATTTCCTTACAAATCGAGGGATTGCAGGGATAGAAAAATAGATACCGATCATTGAATAGAGTGCTTACCTGGGTTTGGGTAAGACATACACTCTTGAAATTATAAATCAAGAGACCTTTATCCAGTGTTGTTTGATACCCATATCTTTGGGTTAAATGAGTAACTACTTGTTTCTTGTAGTGTTTCAAATTTTTCCGCTGTATTTTTTGGGTGTTGAGGAAAGTATAATTTTCTTATACTTCCTTAAACTTGTACTCTTATTATATATGATTCTCTATTCTTTAAGGTTGAATCTTAGTTGTTGTAAACTTTTGTTAATTTTTATTTCCAGAATAAATTTTCTGTAATCAAGAATATTATTTGAGCTTATAGGTGTTGTGAATTTTGTTTATGCAAAATTTCCTTAAAGATTTCTAAAGTATACAATTCACCCCCCATCTTGTATATTGAGTATCTACACCACAGAGTGATACTATAATCAGTATCATATCTATCATACTATTGATCCCAACAATTGTTATCAGAGGAGGTGACCTTGTACCTGGAACCAATCTAACAATTGGCTTCCAAGTTTTGGTTAAATCTGAATTAATCTCATGATTAGATTCAGAAGGGAAATCTTCTTCTTCATTTTTTCAGAATCAAATTTTCGAACTCATAATGTTCGGATTAATTTTTTCTTAGAGATACTCTAATTCTATTTTTCTCACTCAGGATATTTTCGATTGTTTACATACTTATATTACTAACAAGTTTGTGTGCCAAGACTTTTCTTAAGATGACAGGTTTAAATGTTGGTTCTATCAACAATATAAATCCTAACAAACCTCCAATTTTTGATGGAAATGATTATGATTACTGTAGAGATTGGATGAAGACTTTCATTATTAACATTGTAGTTGATAACTACTTAATGTTGAACAGAGACTATAAGATTCATGATAAGGAATTGAGAACTTTTAATAATTAGGATAAATTAGAATATCAATCAAATTTCAGAGTCAGAAATACATTGCTATGTTCCATTACTAGGAACATCTATAGTAAAATATATTCATGTGAAGATGAAAACAGTATCTGGAAGAAACTTGATGATACTCATTTTGGTACTTCTAAGGTCATAGAGACAAGAAGAGCTATCTTGAGATCTGAGTACCACATATTTAACATTCCTTATAGAGAACCTAGAAGAAAAGTTCAACAAAGGATTATGACTATTGTGAACAGATTATAGTCTATGGGATAAAAAGTTATGGATGATGATGACCTTGTAGATAAGATCATAGACATCATTCCAAATGAGTAGGAGTCCAATAGGATAGTAATTGATGAGAATAAGACAGTTACCCAAATTTCATTTGATGAGCTATTTGGAACTCTTCATCAGCATGATACTAGAATGAATGGAGATACTGATAATGTTAAAAAGAAGAACGGGAATAGAAGAGTTTCTCTTACATCTACTTCAAAACATATGAAATCTAAGAATCCAGAAAGAGTAACTAGATCAAAGTCAAAGAGAGTTACTATTTAGTCAGACTCTAGTAATATAGAAAAGTCCGAGAATGAATTAGCTAATATTGCTCAGAGAATGAACAAGATAGTAGCTCAAAATAACTATCAAAATAAGTACAAGAAGAGAGAATACATGGATAAGAATGATGGGGAAGTTACTTGTCATGAATATAGAAGAACATGTCATATCAGACTTGATTTTCCCCTATTAAAAAAGAAATAAAAGAAATAAATGAATTTATAAAGAAACAAGAAAATGCTTTATCATTCGAAGCACAAGAAAAGTATTAAAACAGATGATACTTGGAGTGCTAGCTGTGGAGACTCTTCAAGAAGTGAATATTCTGAATATGAATCATCGGCACAGAAAAATATTGGATCCATTTCTACTACTTCTTTCTCTAATACATGTCTTATAGCCAAGGTACACTTTGCTGAGGCTTTAACAAATTTATCTCCGGATAAGAATTACTATTCTGGAGATATTACTTCTAATGAAGATACTTAATCTTCAGATAATGAAGAAATACCTTCTTATGTAGAAGTATCTATATTTTTCAAGTTGTTAGAAGAAAAAAATTATAAAATTTTTGTGAAATTGGAAATGGAAAATACTGGAGAATATGTTCAGAAAAAATGATTTAAAACCTCTCCAGATATATTAAATATAAGGATGAGCTTTTATAAAAAAATTCTAAAGTCCTTAAGAAAGTAAATTCTGAAAAAAAACTTTCTAAAGATCTTAACAACGCTATTTTAAAAATAAATATTTTTGATGAAAAATCTAACTCTAAGGAAATAATTCTTGAGGATTGGAATTTAGTCATCAGACTAAAATCCAAAATATATTCCCTTAAGAAACTTTTTTCAATCTTTACCTCTGGTAAGGAAAATTTTGACAAGATGTATTATCAAATAAAACCTCAAGGAAATGCTACTGGAGTAGGTTATACTCACCCAAAACATATTTTCAAAAACAACTTTTTTATTCCTTCTGGTGCCCCTTTTTGTACTAAATGTCAAAGTGGTGGGTATTTGAAGAAAACTTTTTCTTTGATTAATGTTTAATATCTTGGGTTTCATAAAGCCTATTTTTCTAATCAAATGTGGATACCAAAAATTTTGTTGTCTGGAAATTCTAGATCTAAGGATGTTTTGATTCTGAAAGTATAACTTTCTAATTTCCGGAAAATGAAGAAGGTACCAAAACAAATACCTGGTACATGGATAGTGGATGTTCCCGGCATATTTCTAGTAATAGAAACTTCTTTGAAAATATTATCAAGATCAAAGGAGGAAAAGTAACTTTCAGAGAAATTGACATGGGAGAGATTATTGGTATAGGTAACATCATTCTTCTTGAAAAAACATTGATTTAAAATGTTTTATTTGTTAAGGGTCTTAAGAAAAAACTCATTAGCATAAGTCAATTATGTGATGAAGGGTACCTTGTGAATTTTAGTAATGACAAGTGCTTAGTACACAATTCCAAGGAAGAGTTTGTTCTTTCTTCCAATAGGCAAGAGAATATTTACACACTAAACTTATAAGACCCTAGGAGCCATGATCTACCTTGCCTTAGTGTAATGGGAGATCATTCTTGGTTATGGCATAGAAGGTTAGGTCATTGTAACCTTGGAAACCTATGTAAAATCTCTAAGAAAAGACTAGTTAATGATCTACCGGAGCTTAGATTTGATTTTTCAAAAGTTTGTGATACTTTTCAATATGGAAAGAAACATAAATCAGGTTTTAAATCAGTCAGTGAAGTCTCCACCACTAAGGCATTACAGTTGGTGCATATGGATCTTTTTGGTCCAAAACAAACTACAAGCATTGAAGGAAAATATTATGTATTTTTCTTAGATGATGATTATACTAGTTTTATGTGGGACGATTTTCTAGCAAATAAATATGAAGCTTTTTCTTATTTCAAAATTTTTAGAGCTGAAGTTAAAAATGAGAAAAAATTTCCTTTTATAACTATTCATAGTGATCAAGGAGGAGAATTTCAAAATTCATATTTTGAAACTTTTTGTAGTAGAAAAGGAATTACTCATAACTTCTCAGCACCCAGAACACCTCAACAAAATAGTGTTGTTGAAAGAAGAAATAGAATTCTTCAAGAGATAACAAGAACCTTGTTGAGTGAATATTCTATATCCAAAAAATTTTGGGCTGAAGCTGTAAGAACTTATTATTATACTATAAATCATGTTTTGATTAGACCTTTTTATAATAAAACTCCTTATGAGTTATGGAATGGTAAAAAACCTAGACTTTCCTACTTCATGTTTTTTGGTTGCATGGTATTCATTTTGAATACTAAAGATAACATACACAAATTTTCACCATAATCTGATGAAGGAATTTTCTTAGGCTACTCCACAACTTCTAAGGCCTATAGAGTTTTTAATAAAAACAGTTGTACTGTTGAAGTATCAGTACATGTCAAATTTGATGAAACTGATTCCTTTGTTTTTAAACAACCCCAACCTACATCTTTAGAAGTGTTTTCTAAAACTGATTATCAACCTCTGTTAGAAGATCCTTCTAATAAGGAAAATGTCCAATAAGATGCGTCTGAAGAATTTACCCTAGAATATTTTCTACCCTATGTTGATGAACATGTTTTATAAAACCTAGATCAGTTGATTCTTAAGAATCATCTCACTGACAGTATCATCGGTGATGTAAATGAACCTGTAAGGACTAAAAGTTCCTTAAGAAATGAAGTAGAACATCTAGAATTTCTTTCGCAATTAGAACCAAAAATCACTAATGAAGCTTTAGGTGATTATTATTGGATAAAATCTATGCATGATGAACTAAATGAATTCGAAAAGAATAAATTTTGTACCATGGATGAAAGACCTAAAGAGACTTCTGTTATTGGAGTAAAATGGGTCCTTAGAAATAAGTGCGATGAAAAGGGAATCATAGTAAGAAATAAATCTAGATTGGTTTCTAAAGGCTATAATCAACAAGAGGGAATAGACTATGAAGAAACATGTGCTCCAGTATCTAGACTTGAATCAACTCGTATTTTACTTGCCTTTGTAGCATTATTCAACTTCAAAAATTTTCAAATGGATGTGAAATGTGCTATCCTTAATGGTTTTGAACAAGAGGATGTTTTTGTTGAACCAACTCATGGTTTTGAAGATACAAAACATCATGAACATGTTTATAAACTTACAAACAATTTGTATGGACATAAACAAGCCCCTCAAGCTTGGTATGATAGACATACATGATTTTTGTTTCAAAATAACTATGTTAAGGGAAATGTTGATCCAAACCTTTTTATAAAGAAAGATAAGAAAAAAAATTTTATTATTCAAATTTATGTTGATGACATTATATTTGGTTCAACACATCAATCTTTAACTAATTCCTTTGCAGATATAATGAAATCTGAGTTTGAAATGAGTATGATGGGTGAGTTAACATTTTTCCTTGGTTTTCAAATTTCTCAAAAACTTGAAATAATCTATATATCCCAAAATTAATATATTAAAGATCTTCTTAAAAAGTATGTATATGACAACACTAAAAATATTAGTACTCCCATTGGTACCTCAAACAAACTTGATCTTGATGAAGATAGGAAACCAGTAGATCAAACATATTTTAGAGGTATGATAGGAAACTAGCATTAATTAACAGCTAGTTGTCCAGACTTAATGGTTTCAGTATGCTTATGTACAAGATATATATCCAATCCTAAGTAATCTCATTTAAAGGCATTGAAAAGAATTTTACATTACTTAAAGGGAACCATGGATTTTGGATTCTTTTATACTTCTGGAAATGATTTTATTCTAAAATTTTATTGGATGGTGAATTTGGTGGATGTAGAATGGATAGAAAAAGTACATCCTTAACCTGTAATTTCATAGGAGATTCATTAGTTTCATGGTCATGCAATAAGCAACACTCTGTATCACTTTCCACTACTGAAGTTGAATATGTAGCAGCTTGAAATTTGTGGTCCCAAGTGTTGTCGATGAAAAAAAACACAGACTATGGTATGAGATTTACCAAAACACAAATTTTGTGTGATAATACTAGTGACATAGCCTTAAGTAAAAACCCTGACCATCACTCTCATGCAAAACAGATTAATATTATGCATCACTTTATAGGGATCACACACAAAATGGGATATCATTCTTCAATTTATCAGAACACAAGATCAACTTGATGATATTTTTACAAAATCATTACCCTCTGATAGATTTGAATACATAAAATAAATGTTATTAATGACAACCATAAGGTAATCTTCATTGTTATCTTTATGTTGAAATAAATCTCCTTACAGTAATAAACTCTTTTTCATAGGGGGAGTACATTTTCTTGTTAGTAAGATTAAAATCTTTCGTAATGAAATTTTTTTTAGCCAGATTTTTCAAATTTTTCGTCATAAAAATTTTTGTAGTCAGATTTTTTAGTTTTTTCCTAATGAATATTTTCATAGTCAAGTTTTTCAAATAGTTAGTAATGAATATTTTCATAGTCATATTTTTCAAATCATTCATAATGAATATTTTCATAGTAAGATTTTTCAAATTTTTCGTAAGGAAAATTTTCATAATTAGTTTTTTTTTCAAATATTTCATAACGAATGTTTTCGTAATGAAGATTTTCTATGTTTTCATAATGAATATTTTCATACTAAAAATTTTCTTAATGGAGATTTTTATTTTCAAATTTATTTTTCATAATTAAAATTTCAGAATCTAATATTTTTCAAGAAGATTTTTCTTAAAAATGAATAATGTTCCTGGAAATCTAAAAGGTATGTTTCCTTTATTATTTTTTCGTAATCATCATTTACATACTAGTATTTTAATTTGGTTTTAATGTTTTTTGGATTCTAGTTTCTTTAAATATGAATGTTTTTCTTTAAAAACATCAAAATATCAAATCGTACCATGATTTCCTAGCAGCAATCATATCAACCGTCAGATCTGATCAGAAGGATTTTCAGCCATTGGATTGAGTTTGGAAGATTAATCATCACTTTCAACGCTTATATAAAGGTCGTTCTCATGCTCTCATAGGCTGATGCTCTGCCTCTCAACTTAAGACCATTCAAAACTTCTCATAGTTTTCAGAAATCTGAATGTTTGTAGAAGAATCCTCTCAGAAAGATATGTCTACTGTCATGTTAATTTCGGAGTGTCAGAGATATAGTGAATGGTTGGTGCATCCAAACTTCTTCAATAAATATGATTCTATTATCATGATTATTATCAAGTTTAATGGATGAGAGAGTGTTTTCATATCAAATCCTGGGGCTCAGGACTGAGTGTATCCGGATCTACTGAAAGCATTTTATGAATCAGTCTCCTTCTTTAAAGAAGAAGGAAGATAGAATTTTCCTTTCAAAATTTATGGAAATACCTATGCTCTTTTATACACTAAGGTAGCTAGTCTAATTGGAGTACCATATGAAGGAGAAGCTGAATTCAATTCTCACAAGATGTCATATGTTAAAGGAAGTTCTGTAAAAGTGAAGGCTATGGAGTGCCTCGGTCTTACAGATGTCAAGACTCCAAATATTTCTCACCTCTCTACAAATAATTTGATCCTTGAACTCTGGGTGAAAGGATTTATCATTCCGAGAAAAGGTGACAAAGGCACCTTGAAGAAGAGTGATATGTTTATTTTGGATTTTATGGTGAATCAAAGGAAGATCAATCTGGTAAAGCATATTCTCATTACAATTGAGAATATTAAGAATTTAAACTTTAATGCTTAGATAATCATGTATCCGACCATTCTTTCTAAACTGATTGTTTGGTGTCTATAATATTTTAAAATCCCTTGAAGCTCAAAGCCTAGGAACTGAAAAGTTATTCTTGTCAGTGATGATACTTTGTAAATAATGAACATTGGATTTTTTAATGACTCTAGAGAAATTTATGACTTACCTAAGGAGGAAGCTGAAGCTAAGAAACAAGAAGTGGTTGAAACTTCAAAAAAGGTTGGAAAGAAGAGGAAGTTGAATGATATGGAAGAAGAAGAGAAAACCCCAAAAGCTATGGAAGCTCAATCCGCACCCCCAAAACATAAGAAGCCAAAAGATTATCTAGATGAAGTTGTATCCAAGTGGAGGGAAGATAAGAAAAATAGGAAGGAAGAAGAGTCACATTTTGGCTTGGATATTGAAAAATCCAAGGCTTTAAAATAAAAGAAAGCTGATGAGATTGAGAAGCAATCTATGGAAAACAAATAAAAGAAAAAAATTTCTAAGACTGAGATTTTTCAATCCCTTCTGGGGGATACTGAAAAAGAATCCAAACAAATTCTAGGACCAGAATCTTTCCTAGTAGAACCCTTACCTGAGACTCCAGGGAAAAAGTACATGAATCTAGAAAAAAGCCAAAGAGAAGGTTGTTGAAGAAAAAGAATCTAACAAAGGAGTAGAAGAAAAAGTAGAAAGCAGTGGTGATACAAGATATTTGATTAAGCAAGTGGAGCAATTTCATGAGAAGGAAAGACCATCTGAGAAATTGTCAATATGAACCTCTCAAGCAAAATATTCAAAGCTTGCAACTCTTGGAATAGATGAAAAGGCTGAAGATGAAGTGAAGAAGCTATCTGAGGAAGAAAGTTATAATCATAATTTTTTTCATCTAGAAAATGCTGAGGCGGGAGCTCAGAAAGAAGAAGTATATGAGGATAAGATTGTTCAGCTGTCTAATAGTGATCATGAATCTCTAGATGAGGAATTTGTTTTGATAACTGATAAAGGTAAACAGGTGGTTGTTGATACACCTACTAAAGAAGTTATAAAGAAGAATTAAACTGTGGGATCTTCATAGAGGAATCTTTCTGAGTTGGAGAAAGAACCTTCACCTAACAAATTTTCAGGTTCGGAATCATCATCCCTTGGACATTATTTCATTGTTCAGTCATTGAAGAAGATGGTTGGCACCATTCTGATTTTTCTAAGCATAGACTCTAGATGCCAAATGCTTCAACACACCCTAAATCAGAAATCGGATTCAGTGTCCATGGTGATAGACAATTGTGTCAATCTTGAGGCCGATCTTAAGAATTTCTTCATTAACTACAAATCCCCCAAGAGGTCTTGTAAGAAAATGGTTGGCTAGTCAAATAAGATAGTTGAATACATGAGAGAACTTGATGGGTTCCAAGATGGGGTAAAGGAGGCTTTTGATATTGAAGATGGTAGGATCAAGGATCTTTCAACTAGTTTTGAAGAAAAGCTAACTATTGATCAAAATACTTGAATTCAAGAAGTAAAGGATTTGAATGGAATGTTTTGTTTTGTTTCCCAAAGCTCGAAGAGAGAATGGGATATTCAGATTGAGATTGATGAAAAGATTGTTAAGAAGGATGAATTCCTAAAGGCTCAGGAAGAGGCTCTCAAGGATTAGGAAGAAAGAATCAATGCTTTAGAGAAGAAAGTTGTGGATCAAGAACAGAATCTTAAGATAGAAGAGGAAGATCATAAGGATCTCAAGAAGCTAAATACTATAGTGAATAAGCAGATTCCCAAGGAAAAGGAAGGATGATAGACCCAATTCGATTTTTTGTTGTATTCATTTCCTTTTAAAAATTCATTCTAATTTTAATGAAATTTGTGTTAGTTTTTCCTTTCCATGTATTGTACTAATCTTTCATGTACCATAATTTTATTTCCATTCCCTCAATTCATTTTGAAAATCACAAAGGGGGAGAAAGGAAAAAAGAATTCTATGTAAAGAATAAATATCGCTAAGTAAGGGAGAGTTTATCTAAAGGGGATTTTTCATTACAGAGATTTCTGTATCCAAGATAATGAAAAATTGCATTCTAGAAATCTAGAATACGATCCTAATAGTTCTAAAGACTAAGGGGGAGTTAGTTATATTCATCATTTTCCTTGTGTAAAGGGAGATAATTTTTATTTCAAAGTCAAGAAAAAAATATTTTCTAAGTCCATATATTTTATTTCGATAGGATGTTTGTGATTTACAAAAAGGGAGAGATTTTTGAGTCAATAAGGATTTCCTTATGACTTTTCCATTCCTTCATACTTGTAAAGATTGTTGAGTCAATAAAGTTTCATTATGAATTTACCATTCCTTCTTGTTTTGAAAATCACAAACACCTAATCTTAAGAAAAATTTCACTCTACCTTATGTTATACTTTCATAAAGAATTTTTTTCTTCCCCAAGGAAATTTATGCTTACCATGTTTTTCACTATTCATTTTTTCTAAATATAAAATTTGTTTTCGTATCCAAAACATTGGAATCAATTAATACTTAGATATAGGGAATTCTGTTTTTAGGACACAAATTTAGGTTCTGAGTTCTCTAAATTCAGTCTCCAAACTATTATGAGTTCTGACTCTAAGTTCTCTGAATTCAGAATCCGAACTCTTCTGAGTTTTGACTCCAAGTTCTCTGAATTCAGCTTCCAAACTCTTCTGAAATCTGACTCCGAGTTCTCTGAATTCAAACTTTGATCTCTTTTGAGTTCTGACTCTGAGTTCTCTGAATTTAGACTCTGAACTATTATAAGCTCTAACTCTGAATTCTATGAATTCAGAAACCGAATTCTTGTGAATCTAGATTTATAATTTCCTTGAAATTCAGACTCTGTAATTCTATAGAATTCAGGTTTTGAATTCCTTGGAAAATAGAATCCAAATATCCTTGCATTATAGTCTCTGAATAGTTCTTGGTTAGACTCTGAACATTCATTTTTTCTTACAATCTGAAATATCAATTTTCTTAAGAAACCATATTTTTATTTACCCATGTTTTGGTTATAAAATGATTTCATGCATTTAGTTACTAACTAATTGTTGTTTGAGTGACATGTGTACAGGTCCCTTAGAAATTTAAGGAAAAATATGACCGTTGGAGGAGGGATCCGACCCTTCAGGTTGTACCTATAAATAGAAGCTCATTTGATCAATCTCAGAACTTTTACAACTTTAACAACTTTGGGAATAATGTTCATACATGATGTTTAAGTGATTTCTAGAGAAATAGGCTCTTATAAACTCTCATTCTTCGTGCGGAAAGTTTGAATGGCTTGTTCAAAATTTTCATCGTGCAAATTTTCTTTGTGTAGAGGTGTGATTTCCTTAAAATCAAATATTTTGGGTTGGGAAGTCAGAGGTGCCAATTTCCTTACAACTCGAGGGCTTGCGGGGATAGCAAGACAGATATTGATCTTTAGATTAAGGGCTTACCTGGGTTTGGGTAAGATAGACTTTCTTGAAATTATAAATCAAGGGACCTTTAACCTGGGTTGTTGGATACCATTCTCTTTGGGTTAAATGAGTTACTACTTGTTTCTTATAGTGTTTCAATTTTGTTTTCCATTGTATTTTTGGTTGGTGGGGAAAGTATAATTTTATTATACTTCCTTAAATTTGTACTCTAAATATATAGGATTCTATATGCTTTAAGGTAGAATCTTAGTTGTTGTAAACTTTTGTTAAGTTTCATTTCTGGAATCACTTTTCCGGAATCAAGAATGTTATTAGAGCATAAAGGTGTTGTGAATTCTGTTTATGAAAAATTTCCTTAATAATTTTTAAAGTATACAATTCACCCCCCCCCCTCTTGTATATTGAGCATCTACACCAAAGTTTGATACTATAATCAGTATCATATCTATCATACTATCGATCCCAACATCTGGGACTTAAAATCAAGCGTCTTATTAGCTACTACTATTGAAATAATCCAATATAATTTAAAAAAATTACATGGATATTTCTAGAAATTACAATATATCCTCTTATTTTGTCAGTTATGGAACCATCATTTATGCTGTATATGAGTAATGATTCCCAATTTCTCTAGGGTTACGGATGCATGATTTAGAACTTTTATGGAGCTATCCATCCTACCATGACTATGAAAGATCTAGCGCACATGTTCAAGAATTATAATCCTCCCACTTTTAGAGGTATGGTGGTCCATAGGCTGTTGAGCTATGTCAATAGACTATCATATATATTTTCAAGAATCTAGAGAAACTACGTGGAAAGAGAGTGAATCACAGAACATATATGCTTCAAGGAACATCTAAGAGATGGTGGGATTTTTTGAAACAAGATAATACACTCTAAGATATGGTTGGAAGGGATTTACAGTCTAGTTTTGATGAATAAATCTTTTTTGAGGCCCTGAGAGCTGAAATGGCTAGTGATTTTATACACCTAAAGTAGAGAGAGATGACTGTTATGGATTATTCTTCATGCTCCATAGAGCTGAAATGTTTTTCATATATTTATCATAATATTTATCCAATGAGGTAGAGATGCTTTGTGGAAGGTCTCAAGAATGTCTTCAGATCATAGTAAAATGTGTTTTGGATGAATACTATTATAAAGGTAAGGAATATGGTGATGATTATTAATAAGAGACTAAGGAAAATTGGGGGCGTAGTGTAGGGGAATTCAGTATATCAGCCCATTGGTTCAGCGATAGATAACATGAAGCACCATTTTGAGGCTTCTTATAAGGGGTGTACCATACATGCTATTATTTATTGTATTGGTGTATTCTCCGTTAGTTTGTTAGGAAATGATATATCAGAAAAAAATTTATATAGAACTATTTTAGAGTCAATAAGGTGGTAGGATAGGTCTCGTATTGTTTCTATGTATGATCATTCCCCTAGAATTCATTGGAAAAGGATCGAATATGAATATAGTTTCAAGAGAAGCATTCACATATCACGATTCGTATGGGATTTGGAGTAGTTTCAATTGTCTGGGCTAAGGTGGTGGTTATGGGTGAAGTATCCATCCACCAGATGTTCTGTGAAAGCTGAGTCAGTCAGCTCTAGGTAGTGAGATTAGGTAATAGGGTCATGGTTCAGGCCATGTATATTTTTTACTGCCTACATCTAAGAATCAGATTAACGGATCATATACAATGAAATGTACATTTTTAGTAGCATATACTCTACTATATTCTCTAATTGATATATGTGTGTCTTATAGTTTCATATATGTACCTAGTGTGTAGAGAGTTGGGATCATTGTTCAATTCTCTAAGGGCATTATGAGACTCAAAATCTGTTGGAAATTAGATCGAAGTGTTAATGCTTGTAAAGGGAGTTCCTCTTGAGATTGGCAGGTGACACATCATATGGGATTTTTTTTCCTCAAGATGATAGAATTCAACATCATTCTTTGGATGGAATAACTATTTTCTTAAAATCCCATGTTGAATAATATCATTGGAGGGTGAAATTCACATAATCATAGGGTGGAGTTTTCATTCAGAAGGTTTAATGGGATGTCGTGGAGATCCAAGATGGACCAAAGCATTATGGGATGGGTGGGATGATATCCCAAATTTTTAGTTTACATCATGATGGTCTGGGAACATGTCAGGAGGACATTCCTATAGAGCTTGATAATTTCAGGTACATTTTCTTAGTTGAATTTTCTATCTTGCCTCCTAAGAGAGTGTTGTAATTTTCTATTGTTCTAGTTCTAGGATCTATACTGGTACTATTACTCCATACATGATGGCTACTATAGAGTTTCAGGATCTCAAGAGACCTCTAGAGGACTTCAGGTCAAAGGTTTTTATATGACCAAGTACTTCTATGCGGGGTGCGTTTGTCTTTTTGTGATAAAGGTATATATAACTCTTAGTTTGTTCAAGGATTACTAAAAATTGACCGATTTTATAGTTAAGAACCAATAACAATTTTTATGGATAGATGGTATCTTCGGTTAGCTCTATGGATCTAGGGTATTCAATAAAATTTATTTGAGACAAAGATATCACCAGGTACATGTTTAACCTTCCGACATACCCCGTATAACGTTTCTTTGTAGGTATGGTCTATATGAATATCTAGTTATGTT
This sequence comes from Viscum album, assembly GCA_963277665.1. NCBI lineage: Eukaryota > Viridiplantae > Streptophyta > Magnoliopsida > Santalales > Viscaceae > Viscum > Viscum album. The sequence continues at coordinate 1,992,254,968 of OY728161.1, read as the reverse complement.
TTTCAGTCTCAGGAATGTGCCAACTGTTTTCATGGAACAAATCAACTATGTTTTACATCCTTACATGGATTGGTTTGGGGATGTTTATGTGGATGATATCTTAATGTGTTCTCACAATCAACTAAACTATCTCAAACATCTCTAGATCATTTTGTATACACAGAGAGAGAATAATTTATATGCTAATCTAACAAATTTAATCTTCTATATGGATAATATTCACTTCCTTGGTCATATTATCTTAGATATAGTTGTATATGTTGGCCTAATGAAGTTGAAAGAAATATTTTCTTGGGAGAAACTCATGAATGATTTTGACATATAAAGTTTCTTAAGGATATAATGATATTATAGGTATTTCATATTGGAATTATATCTCACTTAGAGACACCTCATACATGCTTCACTAAGAAGGGTGTGATGTTTGTATGGTAAGATACTAGAAAACATTATTTTAGGATCTATAATAGAGACTAACTTCAATTTCAGTCCTAATTAATTTAGATATGGACATTAGATATACTTTATATTTCAATGCATAAGGTATGAATTTATTAATAGATCTGATTCAAGAGGAGTGTGACATGGTGGATGAGTCTTATTAGTTGATACCACAAGATAGGACCTACTTGATGCATGATCTCAAGTTATCCATCATTGTAAATTCCTTGTGTCATTTGAGGAATTAATTACTAGGAGGTCATTTTGTTGTACTTTTACCACAAAATCCTGAAGAATATATTTACATAGTGTGACTTGAATCTTATAAAATGATGGTGGGTGGAATACCTATAGTTGTTTTACATAAATATGGAATAAACCCCTAATAAGGGTAATGCAATTTTTGATGCACTAAGAAGGATGACTCGTATACTTGAACATTAGAAGGCTAGTTGTGGGTGGAATAATATTTCCTTATACTTGAAAATTCAATTTGATGTGTATTAAATTTAGGGATATAATTTCCTTTCATCTTTATTTGTGAACTCAACTCTTTTAGATTGAGTGTGTAAAAGACAACTATCGTTTGTTGAGGGCCCCATCCTATGGGAGATTGTGGAATATGGGGACTCAGCTCCTAGTAGAACCACAGGAGAGGATGAAACTATACGAATTAATGGTCATCTTCGGGTTCCATAAAAAATAAATGAAGAGATTACGAAAGAGATTCATACCAGAGCATGGGAAGTACATCCTGATGTTACCAAGATGTATTAGGATTTTTCATAGTAGTATTGGTGGTTGGATAAGAAATGTGAGGTAACTAGTTTTTTCATGAGTTGGTTCCCCTGTTAGTAGGTGAAGGTAGAACATCGGTGACTAGATGGGATTTTACAACAGTTAATCATTCACAATTAGATATGGGAATATGTGGATATGTTATTTTTGACCGGGTTATTGAGGTCGCCTTGAGAAACTGATGTCGTATGGTTTATTGAGGTTGGGCTCATGAATGTCTCTCATTTCCTACCAATAAAAAAGACCTTCTCATTTGATAATCTTGGGAGAAATTTATCCATAATATTGTACACCTTCATGGGTTTCCTCATTCGTTTATATCGAATAGGGATGAATTGTTTACATCTTGGATTTTGGAAGGATTTAAGAGGTTGATGGGTACATAGGTTCTTTTGATCCTGAAATACCACCATTAGACTGATGGTCAGTCTGATCACACTATACATGTTCTAGAGGACATGCTTAGAGTATAGATATTTCACTTCAGGGGCTCTTGAGAGAATAATATACACCATTTATGTTCAAATGCAATTATATCTATCATGATAGTGTACATATGAAACCTTATGAGGCTTTTTCCATAGGCCATGGTAACCACCCCCGGTGCTAGTTAGAGGTAGGAGAGGAAGTGAAACAGAGACCATGTCTCATGCAAGATACGTCAGAGTAGGTTCAGCTGATTCAGAAAATTATGACTACTACATAGTCATGATATGAATATTATTCCTATAATAATCAATGTACTATGGAGGTTGAGTTTAGGGATCAGTTCTATTTCTGTATATCACTGAGGCTAGGGTAGAAGAAAATTAAGAGACAAGGAAATATTTCACTGTGATATGTTAGGCCATTAGAGATTTTGGAGAAATTTGGGCTAATAGAATATCATTTTAGTTGCCTCATAGGTATTTATCCATGCATGATGTCCTCCATGTGTCACAACTATGCCATTTCCACTTATATATATCGCATACTCTTTAGCTAGATGAGTTGGTGTTACTGTTAGTTGCATACTTCAAGGGGCATCCTTTACATGTTGTTGATAGGGGCATAAAGGCACTCCAAGGTCATTTGGTTCCTCTAGTGTGGGTGATATGGTAGAAAAAACACTTATATGGTGAGCCTTGGGATCAGAAGTTCGATGTATGTTTCCATTCAGCAGAGTTATTCTCATATGATTCTTGGCCACCCTTGGAAGGAAAATTTAGGGATGAATTTATTTAAGGGGGAAAATTGAATGATCGTGGTATTTCCTATGAGGTAGGTTTCTTTATAATTTTAGTTTCACTCCTTGGTTTTGACCTTATGTTAGTTCTTAATTAAATCACTAGACTTTTGGGTGTGTATGTGGATTTTTCGATGCTTGGATTCCGACATTTTGATCAAGGAAGCTTGGACGCATGGTTAGTAGAAACAGTGCAACCCAAGATGCACAGTTTTATAAAACTGAATGAGGTGGTTTGGTACTCTTTCTAGTGTCATGTGGTTTTAGGGAAACTATTAATAAGTGGTTTCATGCCTATATGGGGTTGGACATATGGAATTAGGAGGCTACACAGATTGAAGAAAATGTATAACCAGGGTCTCACACCAATTAAAAAATTACAAACATTTAATAGAGGCTAAAATCCCATTTTCACATGGTTTCCCAAACTATGTGCATAAACCATGTGAGTCCCCTTGATGTATAGAAGGGTTCATTATTGCTGCATAGTTTTCAGACTGAGACAAAAAAACTATGAATCCCAGTTAAAATGTGGGAAATTACCCATTTAGCACTAAATTTAATTATAACTGAATTATTTTTTATCTCTTCCTCCTGTGGAAAAATAAATTACCTTTCTAGATCCTTCATATATCCAGAATATATTATTTTCTATTTATTCATCTTCTAGACTCAGATTCCAACATTTTTTTCCTCCTTGGGTCTTTGTCGGTATGTTCTTCAATTATCTTGGGTTTTTCATCATTTTTCATTGTATCGATGGATTTATTTATGTGAAATCTAAAATTCCTTATATCTAATTTTCTTATCTATTATTCATTTTTATCTTGATCTATATGGAATCCAAGGTTGATATTGGATGAGTGTTCTACCACGTGTATATTGTTATTAGTCTATAACTGTCCCCTTGTGGTTTGGTTGTTTTATATCTTTTCTTAATTATTCTTCATGATATACTTTTCTTCATTACCATAAAAACTAATTGTATGCTTCAATTTATGGATTTATAACCAATTAAGTTCCCCCACTTAGTGTCTTTTTATCAATGTAGGTTATTATCCCCAACCAAGGCCACCCATGGTGTGTTCCTTTCTGTCTTACCTATTTTATACCACCCCTCAAGGTGAGAGTGATCTCTCCACTTTTTTAGAGCTGTAATAAATTGAGTTTGAGTTTAAAGAATTATTAGGAGATGGTTATGCCTCTTTTCCATGTTATTAGATAATGTTAAATGATTTAATTGTTTAAATGGGTAGAAATGGGTCGGTTGAAATCACGAATTGTGAATGGTTATGAAATGATTAATTTATAGATTATTGAATAGAAAATGGTAGTGGATTCTTTGGACAATCTCCATGGATCTGGATTATATTAGATTACATGGATATTTCTATTGTATGGATATTTATTATGGTAATTGATTCCATTTTATTTTATACATTGAATCTTGATTCTATAGGATATCAATGGTTTTACAACCCCTTAATTCAGATTTCTTAGTCTCTAATTGGGCATGATCTATTGACATTATCCTTGGACTCTAACCAAGTCATTATTGAGTTTCCAACAAGATGCTCCATGGACTTAACATGGGGATTACTTGGTATTATATACCTTAGATCTAACCCTTTTTGGTATGCCAATTTATTTCATTGAATACTCCATTATGGATATTGACAATTTATTTCATGGTATGGATATTATTGATATTTTTTCTATGAATATATATATATATATATATCCCTGGTATAGTTATCAAATATCAATTTTTAGACGGGGTAGAATCACGCATGCCTTTGTCTGATTTAAAATTACCCTTGTTTATGGGAACGTGAATATTTTTCATAGTGAGCCAAATTTTGATAGTTACGATCACATATTGTTGAATATTTACTTTAATTATTGTTCTACATATGACATACTGCAAACTACTTATTTTTATATTACACCAACTAGATTTGTTAACGACACTATTGGTGGTGGCTTACAGAGTGCTATCTCATACCATATTTGGGACGCTAGTGGTTACCCAGAATGTCTTCAAGGATGGAGGAATGGATCTGTGAAATCACCCATTGTATGATGTCTTATTTGATCATTTCATATGATCTATGGTGTATAGGACTGGGTAATAATCGAGATGCAAGATGAAGATAGTTCTTTTTTATTTTCTATTGAATTTTGATACATGTATTATATTATATGACTATTGCATTACATTACCTTCTATTTTTATAGATACATGGTATGATCCTATCATTTAACATGAAAATTATTTTGGGTCATTTATTATTACAGTCTTCTAGATTTTATCTTCTATCTTCTTTTAGTAATTTTATCTTCTTTCTTTAGTTAATTTTTATGATTATTACCTTTTTACTACACTCTAGCATTATTGAATTGTCTCCCCACAAACATACCCTAGGCCCTAGATGCCGGTCTCCCACCGATGGAATATGGGGCATCATTCTTGAGTCTATGTGACCCACTATCATGGGGCACTATTTTCTGGTTCTTGGGTGGGGAGTTTCATTAATTGCGGTAACCATTATATATTTGGATAAATTCTTCTGTATATGAACAAGACTAAAATGGAACATTTTGTGACATAACACCCTCCACAATTTGGTGTATCTTCAAACTCATTGGTATATAAATGGTTAATAAATTCAAAAACGAATATATTTGATGCTTTTTTTTGGTTCGAACCATAGAAGTTAACTCTTTACACTAATCATACAGAAGGTAAAATTAAATAGTGGTGGAAATTGTTTATGAATACTAAAGGGGAATATGATATTGATGCCCTATAGTGTAGAACCTTTAATAAAATTTTCCTAAAAATTTTTTTCCTAAATTTGTTTGAAATAGAATAGAAATCTAACTCTATAAATTGAAAAAAAGAGAAGGAATCAGTTTCTTCCAATGATTACAATTTTACTATATTTTCCAGGAATACACCAAATTAAATTTTTGACCATGATAGTAAAATTGATTGATTTTATTTAGGATTAAACAAATATTACAAATGGGTTTTGTTTATCATGATTTGGGAATTTTTAGCATATTTTTGATATTTTGAGTACTCAGATATAGGTCTTATTCATTTTTATATCAATAAAGATAATAATTGGTCTAGGTTGATAAAAATAAGGAATCATCCATTTAGGAAATTAGAATGAAATATAATTAAAATTTATTTCTTTAAAAAGTGTGGTGAAATGAGTTTTTTGTAGTGTTTAATGAATTATGGAAGGTGTTACCAATGTGGTAAGTCATTTGGAACATGATTGTGAAAAAAAGATCAATGGTAATGGTTAAACCAATTATGAAAATCTAGCATTAAAACGTATTAAATGTAATTATATATTTAATTATGCTGATATGTGTATGAATAAAATCATATAGGACAGAGATCATGATGAACATAATAAAAATTGTGTGGAAAAATCATTTAACACTACCTTATAGAATGTAGAACCATCAATAAAATGATGTTAAGACATGTAATTTTACTCTTTATTGAGTTTACGATAATTTATAGTTAGATTTATGTTATATATAATGTCTTATTTTGATGTAGTTATCAAAAAAATGGAAATGACGCCTCCAGAAATGAAGATGAAAATTTTGGTAAAAAAATACTAGTTAAAGTATTAAAGTGATAAAAATTTCTACCAACCTTACTATTATCATTTTTGGAATGGTTTTCACTATAAATTATTTCATATTACCCTTAGAGGTGTTTTCTATTATTTTGGGTGTGTATTGGATTTTATTTTATCATTTTAAGTGATCTTATAAGGATAATGATTCCCTATTAAATTTTTATAGTGAGTTTCAATTCATTTGTATGAATTCTTTTGTAATTTTAATAACATATCTTGAATCTTAGAAACTGATTAAATATTTGGGTGAAAGTTATCTTGTATATATCCTAAAATACAGTAATTATTCATAGTGATGTTTAAGTGGTAAATAATGTTATAAATTTCTTTCCTCGTGATATTTCTATTATTATTATTATTATTGATCAGGAGGATGAATTCATCATTGACTTTGTACACACCGTTAATTGAATTCCCAAATTCATATATCGAATGGATCAAGTGGATCTATTGGAATTAAAAAATAAATTAATAGAATTACTTCCTAAGGGTTACATCCACCCTAGCACTTCATTGCAAGGTGCTCTTATTTTTTTATTAAAAACATGGATGGTTATACGAGTATTTGAATTGATTATAGAGAACTCAACAACATTAATATTGAGAATAATTATATGTTAATTCATATTTATTACTTATTTGATCATCTCTAGGGATATTAGAATTTTCTCTAAGATTGAAATAAAATTTGGATACTATCAGCTAAAAGTAAAATAAGTATACAATTCTAGGGATGGATTTTCTTACTAAGGATAATTATTATGAGTTTGTAGTTATGCCCATTGGGGTTATAAATTCACTATGGATTATTATTGATATTATGAATTGATTTTTCAATGATTATTTATATAAATTTTTTGTTATATTGGCTAACTATATTATGGCATAATTTAAAATTTAGAAGGAATATAAGAAACGTTCATGAATTGTTTTCAAAACATTAATTGAAATGAATTTGTATTGAAAATTTAGTAAATGTGAATTTGATTATAGAAAATATCATTTCTTGGTAATATTTTAACTATTGATGGAATAATAGTTTATTTTTCTAAAACTATGGTGGTGGAAGAATGGCCTAGACTTACTAGTGTAATTGGTATTCATATTATTCTTGGAAATGTAGATTATTACAAAGAGTTTATTTAAAAATTTGCTGGGTTATCCGTCCTATTAATTAAGTTAACTCAGATGGGAGTTAAATTCACATAGAAATTTCTATATGATGAATATTTTTAGAAATTTGAAATAATATTGGTTAATTATTCAGTATTAGACTTTCTATCATGAAATGGGAAATTTTTTATATATATTGATCCTTCATTGAATGGAATTGTATGTATTTTGATTTTGAATGATTGAGTTATTGCATATGGATCATGAAAATTGAAACCTCATGAGAAAAAATATCATACTCATGAACCTAAGATTTTTCAGTAGTTTTAATATTAAAATATTGGAGGAATATTATATATGTGGAGAAATATATGATATATATGAATTATCAATGTTTGATGTATATATTCAGCCAAAATAGTTGAATACGAGGCATGAGAGATGATTATAACTGATATTTCTTTATTATTACTCGATTCCCAATCAATTAGGAAAATCCAACAAGTTAGTTCAATATATGAGTCAAAAATATGAGGCATCATTAACTATTTTATGTATATAATATGATCGATTTGTTAATTATTTATAGAATGATGGAATATAAATTGTGTAAGATGAAACATCCTCTATCATGGTTCAAGTGTCAGTATAGTTATAATTTTATGAAAGTATTAAGAAGGATTATAAATTAAATCATTCTCTATAAGAAAGAATAAAATTGATAAACAAAGGTAAATTTGAGAATTTCATGTTTGATAAAGAAAGTGTTATAAGATTTGGAAATAGGTTTTGTGTGTTAAATGATTCCGATTTGAAAAAATAATTATTGAGTGAAGCTAACTAATATCCATTGTATATCCCAGTATCACTAGGATGTATAGAGATATATTATAATATTATTTTTATGATGTAATAAAGAAATATTTTTCTAATTTTAGAATTAATTTCTTTACAATTCAATATATTAAAGATGAGTGATAACTAAAAAGGTCGTTCAATAGCTATTGTTAGTGCCTAAATGGAAATGAGAGGATATATCAATGTATTTCACGATGGGATTACCAAATAAATATCAAGTTAATAAAATGATTTGGGTTTTTATTATTTTTTGAATAAATTTCCACATTTTACTGTATTCCATGATAATATATACTTATATTAGATTTCTCGACTATATCATAAATAGATTATAAGGTTACAAGGAATTCCCCTCTCTATTGTATATTATCATGATTATATATTCATGGATGTTTGGGTAAAAATATTTCATTATTGTAATTTTCTTATAATATCAATTATCATTCCAATATAAAGATGGAACCATTTTATCCGCCATATAGAAGGTAGTTTTAGACTCTAACATGTTGGGAAGAACTTTGGGGAAAATGTTTTTGGGACCAAAATTGGAAAAAGAGATGGTTGAAATGTTAAAAATGATTCATTACCATGTGAGGTAATCTAAGATAATGTAATGGAGTTTCTTATATAACTATATGAATTAACTTTTGGTTAACTTAGGAGGCTATGATTTTTTTTAATGTATCTCTATATAATGGTGTTGTGAGTTTTATAGGAAAATGAAAATTATTTCCATAGATTTTTAGTCTGTATGAAATTATTGAAAAATGAGAACAGTCTATTACTGAGTCCCATTACCTTAAATTTTATCTCTATTACATGATGTGATTATCTTTTTATGGAAATATATGCATGGATATTCTTGGGTTTTTAGTCATGAATTAGTTAGGTTAGAGAAAAATATTTTGTAAAATAAAAATATAGTGTATATTCTAGATTATAAAGAGTAGGTTCTTCGAAATAAGGTAACTCATATGATTCAGGTTTTATGGAAGAACCATATGATTAAGGAATCATCATAAGAATGTAAAAAAATTATCATATTAATTTACCCACACATTTTTACCAATAAAGGAAAATTTTATGATATAATTTCTTTAAGGTGGATGAATGTAACACTCTATGTAATGTTAAAAAATAAATCAATTTCATTTCTTATTAATATTCATGATTATATTTTATGGGTTAATATTCAAAATATAATTTTTAAATAATTTTTCAATCGAAAAGAAAATATCATTATTCTAATGAACATTTTTCATGAATTATATGGTTTTATTTAAAAGATAAATTTCTAAAATTTAGAAATTTAATTTGATAAAAGTGATTTACATTTTTATATCATATTTTCAAAATTACCTTTGGGGAAAATTTTTTAATAAGTATATTCAAATTAGGTAATAAGGTTTATTTAAATTTATATCATAGATATATATAACCATAGTTAATATTGAACACTGTGATAAGGTTTAAAAGGGTTAAAAAGTGGGTTAAACTATGAGATGAAGATTCAAATATCTATAAATACCTATCCAAATTTAATTGGTTGAGGGTATTTTTATCTTACCTTATCCAATATTTTAAATTTGACTAAATCCAAACCACTATACAGAAGAAATAAATTTAATAAATTTAAATGATTCTAATATTTACAAGGGTACCAATTATCTAAATTTTAAAAGTAAACCTCATATAATCACTTAATCACCTGCTTTTAGCACTATATATGAGTCAATATCTCACCAAATACCTTCCCAACACTCTGCCCCATGCCGTATAGGTTTTGGTCCCACCAAAAGAACAATCCTCGATGCATTGAGGAGTAATAAAATAATACATATAAGGAGGAGGTATAAGATCTGAACAAATTATTTCAAGTTTATTTCATATTATACATCCATAAAAACTGTTATAACCATCATAATATAATTAAAATAATACTTTTACTATAATTAAATTTTATTATCTTAATGAAACAATTATTTTATACCTCCATTACATCATATAAAAAATATTAAAATGTTGCACATTCATACATATAGACTATATCCTCCACTTTAACGAAAATATATTTTATTATTTTTGTTGATTAATTTTAATTTATTGGATATCTTCCTGTACACACATCACTATGTTTTAACAAAATGGGACATACTATTAAAATATTATTACTTATTATGATAGTAATCATGTATCCCTCACAATGGTGTGTACGACATAGATTAACCAAATTATGATAATATATAGTTTACACAAGTATATAAAATTAATTCTTTTGAAAAAATTATTTATAAATAGAAACTAAAAACCATTTGAAAATAATGGAAACCTTATTCTGAGAAACTATTTTTATGCGTAAAAATGGGTTTTATCCCAATAAAATAAATTAATCATTTTTTCATGAATTAATTTAATGATATATATATATATAATATTTAATAAAAATTTTAACAGTCATATTATGTTTTTATAGGAATTAAATAATAATAAATAAAATTTTATGTTTAAAACCATATATTTCAGAAAATCAGTTTTGTCGCATTCTGAGCACTTACTTTAAAATTAATTTTTTACACTTTTTTAAAGTATATTTGAAAAAATTATCTTCAATTTTCAAATAATTATTTAATTATTATCATGTAGTTATTATTTTTAGAATTTTTTGAAAAGCTAAATATTTCAAAGAATTTTAGAAAATACTAGGTTTTATTAAAAAATTGTCTTTTCCTTTAAAAAATTTAAAAGTTGAATTTTATTTTTGTGTAGATTTAAATGTAAAATTAGTTCAATTATATGAATATTAATCCAATTTAGTTTATTTTAATCAATTTATAGTTTAATATTTATATAAAAACAATTTAATATTGAACATTTACTCTTTAAATAAATGCTTTCTCGTCGTACCCGTAGGTATAATTTTAAAATAATATTTTTATTTTATGTGAAAATAATTTATAAAAATGGATTCTATATTTTTAATCATCATAATTATTATTATCTAATAAATTCAACATAATTTTTTACCACAATGAATAGTGAATACATTAAAAATTTATTTTTATGGTTAAGGTTAATACGGTTTTACTGGGGGATAAACTAAAAGGATAAGATGTAAAATAGACTATAATCATTTAAAACCCAATTTAGGGGCCATATTTAGACATTATAACTAGTAAATTTCTATAATGACTCATTTGGGATCATTTTATTGTGTGAAACACATTGTAACACTATATTCATTTCAAAAATCCCATGTGTGACCTCTCCAACACTTATAAAAGGCCACCCCCTCTTCTCTACTCATCACACTTACAAAAATTTTTGGTCTATAAAATACATTAACAAATATATGAAATTTATCCCTCGCAATATCCTAGATTAATTTTTGAAAATATAAATCCAATCTATTGAGGCTTTAGGTTAAACTAAAAGTTGTTTTATGAATAAGTGGTAATGTGTTAAATGATGAATTTTTGTTTTATTTCCTCTTTTAAATCCTAAAGTTATTATTAAATTATGATGATATAATAGCACTAGTATATCACATATAATTATAAGTTATTATTTTAATTTAATAACCTAAATCCATTTCCTCTTCTATCAAATGGGATACGAAATCATCATTCGTGTATACGGAGGACTACCTCCTCGTGAACCGATGTTATTCATTATCCATCACCACATCTCACAGATGGATATAATGGTGGATTTACTATATATATATAATTTATTATATTATTCTTCATATTTTATTATAATAACACATATACCTTATTACCACCAAGCCTATTGGAAAAATAATAATGTTTCTCGTGTGTACAATGGGCTATCATCTCACGAACCGATGTGATATGTTGTCCATTTCTATTTTACATGGATAGAAATAAGGATATATTAAATTATTATATATTATATTTGTAACATAATTATACTTCTAAAATTACTATATTATATTCACCTTATTACTATCCATTTTAGGGGGGATATGATAACATCGTTCATGTGTACAACGAATTGACACCTCATAATGCGATGTAATTTTTTTAACTAACTCATTACATTGATGGTAATACGGGTAAATTTAATAAATATATTTGATATATATATGAAAAAAAAATTATTGAAAGGTAATATATTCTAGACCTTTATTTTTTCATCCTTAGAGAAAATGGAAACAATATTCATGCATACATATGACCTACCATCTCCTTAAGATGTGTATTTCATTTTCTATCTATAACTTATAAGTATTACTATAAATAAATATATATAGAATATATATTATATTTATGTATTTTCTCAAATTTTTGGATCTGATGTGACCACAATCAAATTAATTGGACAAAAACTAACAAATCAAAACAGACATGAAAAACAAAGCATTTGTTACCTGAAATGTGATTTTAACATGGAATTGTTAATAAATAAGTAAAAAAGGTCAAAATTATGTCAAATATAGTACTATATATATAATTAAGGTTCTATAATAAATTTTTAATAATAAAAAATTTATTATATATGAGGTTTATATGTGTACTAAGGAATTAAAGGCTTAAGGTAATAGATTTGTATCTCACTTTTTACTTAAGTAAGATACATGTCATATTCTCCGCCAATTAATTTAATATATTTTATATACATAAAATTATTCTATGATATGATTTTATCATAAAATTTATTGGTATATACATATCCATTTCAGTATCTCTCTCCCTCTCATGGGGTTTACAGCTCAAAATTTACCAATTTGGTAATGGAATCTTGGTCTAAATCTTCTTTCATTGAGACATATGTAGTGAATATCACATTTATTCTTTTATGAAGAGTATATATAAAACATTTGAAATGTAATATCATTGATTTATTTATTATAATTATATTTTAAATTTCATTTAATTTTATTGTTTTAGGTGGATGATGATTCAAATTTACCATAGTGTTATTTGTTTTATGATACAATCTAATCATTAATCGAGATTGATTATTTTTATGCTTACGATGATGAAATATTATGATCCATATCTCAAGAAACTAATTAATTTTCTTCTCATATGGTCATGTAATGGGAATATATTTTTCCCTTCATTTTACTATTTTTATATACTCAAGAGTTCAAAATAATGTTTTTAAGAAATATTGTATATTTATCTCATTGGATGAAAACCCTTTTTTCTTCCACATTCATGTTTTATAAAAGAGATTTCAAATTTATTAACACTACAAAAATGATTTATAAAATATATTATAACCCATATTTTACTTTTCACAAGTTGTTTTAAAAGTAAAACTGTTGTCATTTTCCAAATAAGGAATGTTTGGATTTTATCAAAAAAATTAATAGGAATATTTGTATTAAAATGTATGAAATGATAAAAATTCCCTCCTTCATGACAACTCAGTTAATAAAATATTATTTTATATGTTTTGATTTTTATATTCAATAAAAGGTATTTAAAAATTATTTTATGAATATTTTCTGATATTGAATGTGAAAAGGATATTTTCCTCAGGAAATGTTTTAAATTATTTTTAAAGATTCCATTATCAGTTTCCAAGGTTATTTTAAAGTAAAAATATAATTAAAATGATTTATTTTTAAAAAAATCAAAGTGAAAAGTCTATTTTCCATAGTAAATGTTCCAAGTGATCTTTCAACCTCATTTTACATCTTATATGACATCATTTTATATTACTTATGCATTATTAGGTATAATATTGAATGATTTCATCATTATTATTTTTCTAGATGGTTAATGTTTATATAGATAAATTTTTGTAATACCCATTTATTTATCATGGTTTATGATATGGTTAATTAATGAAATATATATAATATCTATTTTCTTTACATTGGTTATGATATAATGATATGATGAATGTTTTATTATATTGTGGCACACATAAGGATGGATTTCATTATGATATATGTAGAACCCATATCACCCTCCAATATAATAGGTAAATCATTATATATCTTGAGAAAAAATTGGAAATAAGTTTAAGGGTTTTATCCACTATTGTAAATAGGCGACTACTGATCCACTATAGAAAACAGGTGCATCCTAATCTATAAAAGGAAATAGGTTATGAGATATGATAAAATATATTTATATTCTATGTAGTTACTATTTTCCTATGAAATTGTTTTCTATATATAATATGGAACCATACGTATATGAAAAAATATTTTGGTTCATGGTCCAAACTGGCAAGTGGTTTTCTATAGACACGCCTTCACATCAAATTGAGATGACTCAAAGGTAACCTCCAAACCGGGATTAGGAACCTGCCTCCTCTCTTTCTTGACCTAGACACCCTTAGTACCGAAATTGAACAAATGGAGGCTAGAATAGATGATTGCTGGGATGAATTTCTTTTTAATAGGTTGATTCAAAAGAAACAAAATTGGGCTGTAAAATTATTGGAACCTGAGCGAATGTCCTAGGAATAGTCCAGAATTAACTAGCTCAACGAAGGTGATAAAAACACTACCTATTTGCAGGATAGTATTAAAGAAAGAAGGAGGATTGTCCGGATGAACATACTAATGAAATATGGATCCTTCTCTAATGATCGCGACATGGTGGGAGGTATGGCTGAAGTCTTTTTTGAAAATCTTTTTGCTGATACAAATTCACGTATGCAGGATGGTTACCCGCGGGGCCATGTAATTTTGTGCGATGTAATTCCTAGGGTTATTACTGTTGATACTAATGCTATGTTGGAAGCAATTCCGGAGGAACCTGGGATTCACGAGGCTTCTCTAGCTCTCAATCCAACCAGTGCAACTGGGTCAGATGGGCTACCCATTTCTTTCTACACGGACTCCCAGAATCTGGTTAAAAATGATATAGTGGAGGTTGTGGAGGATTTCTTCAAGGGTAGAAACCTTCCCCATGCAATGGCTACCACATCTCTTATCCTTATCCCCAAGTCAAAGGACCCATCCTCCCTTAATCATTATAGACTGATCAGCCTCTGAAAATTTACCTATAAGATCTTAGCCACGTTTATCAATAGACGACATTACATGCATCTCAACAATTGGATTTTCAAGGAGCAGCATGTCTTTCTCAAGGGAAGGAATATCCAAAGTGCTATTTTTTTGTCACAGGAGATGATCAATGATTTAAATCAGAAAAATTTGGGCTCTAACATTGCCATCCATCTGGACATGGATAAAGCTTAAGATTACTTTGAGTGGTCCTTCATTCTAAAAGTTCTCACTCGCATGGGTTTCTCAGACCCTTTCATTGGCATCTTATTCTGATGTATCAGTTCGTCGTGGATGTCCCTATCCTTTATGGGGAAGTCTTTTGGTTTCTTCAAATCTATTAGGGGTTTAAGGCAAGGTGATCTGATCTCCCCAAGCCTCCTTATTCTGGTGTAAGATACCCTGAGTAGGCCTATTAACAAGAGCCTCCTAGATGGCAGAGTCCTTCCTTTTCGGCGCCGATCCAATTTTCAAGGTTTTTATCACCTAATGTTTGTAGATGAAATGATCCTTTTTTCCAATTGGATTAAATGATCTTTATGTAGTATTAATGAAGTCATATAATGCTACTATAAGTGGAGTGGGAAAGTGGTGAATCATGATAAAAGCATTCTGATCATATTAGGTAAATGCCCAACCAATAGGATTAAAGTAATTGAAGACAGTCTTGGTTTTAGCAGAAGGGGTATTCCGATGTAATACCTTGGGGATTCGATTTCCTCGGGCAGACTTTGTGTGCATCATTTGGATAATTTGGTGGAAAGAGTCACTAAGAGGATTACAAATTGGAAGAGTCACTTCCTGTCATTCGGGGGTAGAATCAAACTTCTGAACTGTGTGTTATCCTTCATTCCTATGCATGTTCTTTCCTCTATAAAAGTCCCTTCTTCTTTTATTTCTTGTATTGAGAAAATCATGGCATGTTTCATTTGGGATGCCCAAGGGGAGGGTCTTCATCGTTGGGATTATTGGGATCATTTGGCTAGACCTGCAAAGAAAGGGGGCATTGGGTTGAAGAGGATTTTCGGAGCCATTCAGGGTATGCATGTGCAGCTCTCTTGGGAGGTTTTGGAGGTTCGAAAATTATGGGGACCCTTTTCTACTAGCAAATATAGGGATATTTTTGATATCCTGCAACGAAATGCCTCTTTAATGTGGCGCATGATCCACCCCATTATTCCTGGGCTTGATAATCATACTCACCAGATTTTTGGCCGGGGGGAGATCCGTTTTTGGAATAACAACTGGGCTGGTAGCAAACTCGGATTTCCTGGGTGCCCTACACTAGACATTTCCTTGATTCATGTGAGATGTTACCCTGTTATCACCAAGGCCATTCTTAACTTGGACCAATGAAGGGTGTTCGATCTCATCGAGCTTTCTTCTTCCCCCGATACATGTGTCTTCACGGGATCCGCGTCTGGTTCATTTTCGGTGAAGGATTTTCACAAACTGACACATTATTCTAAAGTGAAGGACAACTGGGGAGAGGCAATGTGGTGCAATGAACTTCATGCAAAATTCAACTTTCTTCTGTAGCGCATTAGAAAAAATGTGTTGTCTACAGATGACAATATTATGAAAATTGGAGTTCTTCTAGCATCCGGATGTCCATTCTTCTCTGTTCCTAGTGAGGAAACTTTCAGCCATTTTTTCATTGAGGGGCAGTGGGCTCTCCATGTGTGGGGTATGTATGGAAGCTTCACCAGCATCTCCATCATTGATTACACTACCGCAGATTTTCTTGTCCAATGGTTCCGCGGTGCGAGAACAAGCAGTTTTGAGTTCAAAACAAGAGTCTTCATCCTTGCAGTTGGGAGTTGGTGTATTTGGAAAGTGAGAAACAATGGCCATTATGAGGGTCTTTCTAGATCCATTAAAGCCATTACTGTGAGAAAAATAAATCTACTGGTTGATTTTAGTCACCTCATTAAGCATGGGGATTCATCCCCTCCATAAACGTTGTTCTGGGTCCTAGGTCGGACAACTCTGCCTCTCCCAACCTCTCTTTGGATCGATGGGTGAGATGGCATCCTCATTGCTCTAGGATGAAACTAAAAATAGATGGTTCTTGTTGCTCTGGAGTCATGCGAGGATGCGGTTTGGTCCGAGATAGTAGAGGTTCGGTTGTCGTTGCTTTCTCAGCCTACTTTGCTAAGGGTTGCTCTCTTCAGGCTGAAGCTTACACTCTCTATGCCGGTCTTGAGTTGTGTTTCAATAGGAACATCCCCCTTTCTGCCTTTGAAATGGACTCGCTGGTCTTGCACAACTCACTGCTTGGTCTCTTCCATACCCCTTGGACTATTGCGTATCATTTTCAGAGATGCAGGTAGTTGTCGCATGACGGCCTAGAGGTCTCTCATATTTGGAGAGAAGGGAACAAACCGGCTAATTATATTTCCTCCAAAGATCATTTGGATGATATTTTCATGTGTTTTCATTTCAAATTATCTATTCTACTCGAATTATTGAGTATTGTTATAGGTGATGCCCTCCAATTTCATTATTTTAGGCCTCCATAATCCACGACATTTTGTATTCCTCTTTCAGGATCCCTTCTTTCAATAATTTTTTTTTTCTGATTATGATGCTATATGAGCAATCCTGATGGATTCAAATAATGACCATGAATTACCTATATTAAGCCTAAGGGTTCATAGAATTAATATAATTTATCACTATATAGACATCTTATAATAGAATTTTGATGATTATATTTTTTTCTTATACGATAAGTGTTGATCGTTCTATTCTTTACAGTCTCAGTTAATGGTTGGAATCTGAAAAAACATTGTTAATATTTGATGCGATGGAAAATACAATTTTAACAACCTAACCGTGGAAGACTAGAGTCGGTGCCCCACATTATTATATTGGAATGGTTATAAGGAATAAAATACTAATGGACCGATCAATTTAACAGTTATGGAAAACAATATTATATAAAAGATACCCATATTACATTGGTAAATATAAAATAAGACACTATATATAATAAATTGAAATAAATATAATTCTTTAAAGATTATTTAATGATTTACTATTCATAAACTTGGGAATGGAAACAAAAATAAGGGTCATCTCAAATGCTCAGTAAGTGTAAGTACAACAGAAGAAATAATGAATCAATGATAATAAATCCAAATGTAAATTTAAAAAAATGAGAACACATTCCAATAAAATAACTTGATAATCCATTATTAATAAATCAAGGTATGTAACAAAAACAAATTCAATTTAAACAATAAACTGAGAATGAAAAATATCTATAGATAATGTAAGAGAAATAACCTCTTGGATAAATAATAACTAAATTTAATTGATGTAAATGATTGATTATTATAAACCATGTTTCTTAGTTACATTGTACCTTTACTGTCAAGACCTTTCATAAGATGGTTTATAACATATTGGGTAAAGCCCATCTGATTTGGCTAACTAATTCATCTCATGAGACTACTGATACCTTGAGGGGCGATCTATAACAGGGCCCCATCCATGTCGTACCTTGTCAAATCATTTAACATATATTTAGTTATTTATTTAATTCATGAACAATGTGCCTTATCCACAATATTTATTGATTAAAAGATATGGATTTATAAATATTTTCCCATCTAATATAATAATTTTCCAGTACATACCATATGTGAAAATACTATATGGTTTATGAAATAATTATAAAGAACACATAATATTATGTATATATGAAAAAATGATAAATATAATTGAAAATGGTCATAATGAAGTGATTTTTTCTTGATAATGTTAATAATCACAAAAGAATGTGAGATTGCAAAGATAACTTTTACCAAATGTTAATTTTCAAGTCAAAACCCTTTGGATGAGATAATTCAAAGTAAAAAATACAAATATTATTAATATTAAATTAATCACGGTAAAATATATCAAAAGGTACATTATTCACACCACAAAAAATAGGTAAGTGTTGAATATGACTTTTATATCACATATGTAAAAAAAGAGATGACAATATCATACCTCACACTTCCTTTCGATTGAACTCTCTTTAAACGCATGTATAATAGTTTTAATGGTGTTATTAACTTACTATAGAATCATATTAATATCTATTATAATGTATAAAAACGTTTCATACCAAATTATAACTCATTCACTAATATTATTTTATCATTTTTAACATTTCAGGTGTTAATAGCCTTGTTTTTCGAGTATATTTTGTCTTATTACTTATTGTTTCTATTAATTAGATCATTGTTTAATCATATATAAAATGTAAATAATGGTTTAAAAATCATATATATTCATTATATATTAATTAATAATAATCCATAAAAAAATTATTAGGAATTGAAGTGCACCATTCATGGGGACGGTAAGTCATATGTATGCATGACCGATACTTCCATTTCATTTTCATCTCAGAAAAATAAAAAAGTAAAAGATATATTTGAATATTATAATTTCAGTATCATATTAAATTCATATATGTTTCATATTATAATTAAAATCAACCTTCATATATTCTTTGTATAGCGTGAATGAATCACATCGCTTTGAGGATGCGATAGTCTGCACGTCCAGAAATGAGGTTATCATATTCCTACAAAATGGGGAGCATAAAGGAATGTGTTATAAAAAATTTATGGAAGGATAATGAAATAACAATTTCCATATATACCTTATAAAAATAGTGTGTCCATCAACACTCCCAACCATTAAAATTGTTAATGGAAAAATGAACGACATCATTTCCGGAGGCGGTAGTCAACCGTACACACGAACGAAAAATTCATTTCCAATTTGATGGATGTGAGAGTATGTGTAGGAAAAATCACTAAACTAAGAAATATATGTATATTTATTATAATTATTTTATTACATAATTATTTTACAATCATAATTAAATGGTTTTACAAATAATTAATACAAAAGTGATCACTAAAGAATGTCACCACTTTTTAGGTAACTCCCTTTGGTTTTCACCAAAGGACATCCTTGGACTACTTTCTACAAAAATTTAATATTAAAGGTTAAGGGAAAGGATGTTTGTATATTATTATGGACATTTTAAGATGATAAAAATGTCATTATATCTTTCAATTAATTGGAGGGGTAAGTGTCTTTTTATAGATGAGGAGGGGTAGAAGTCTTTTAAATATAAAAAGGTAAATACTATTGAGAGGTCTCCCTTACATAATGTTCATCAAATAATTAAAATAAATAAATAAAATGGATTATATGTTGGATATATGGACATAAAATAGGGTTATTTACATGAGTTTTTGTCATTTTTCCCATAATATTAAGGTTTAGTCCTTTGTTACGCTTAATTTTACCTTAACCGGTGTAATTCTATTTAAATGCATTCTCAAATATTTTTTGTAACCAAAATAAATTGATTTTATTAAACATTATAAAATATTATGATTCTAAATATTGGATCCATTTTTCAAAATTCCAATCACATAATTTATAGAAGTTAATTTAAATTTAATCCCATACACCAAATGACACTGCATGTTTTTAAAGTAAAATTGTTCAAAAGTTTTCTCTGTTTTTATATTTAATTTAAAATTAAAATTTATTATAATAACACAAATTGGATTATTTTAAGTATAATTTCTATAATTAAAATTTTAAATTAATTTAAAATATAATTTATCATTATAATAAAATTATACGAAGTAGCAGTTTTTAATTAAAATTCAGTTTTTTTCACTATTTATCAAAATAAAAAAATCATATAAAAATTAAAAAAATTCACCCTGATATTGAAGTTACAATTTCAAAAATGATTTTTATTTAGAAATATAAAATTTATTAAAGTTTGAAAATTTTTATTTCAAATCTGTGTACCATTAAAAGGAGGAATATTTTCCTATTTAGAATAATTGATATTTAATCATAAAACTAGATTTATTATTATCTTATGCCTATCCAATATATTGGATAGGTATAAAAAAATATTTTGTTGAATATATAATAAATATTTCTTTAATATAATTTAATAATAATAATTAATTTAATTTATTATGATAAAATGTCTTTTGAAGTATAAAAATAGTTCTTTATAAAAACATTTCATATATATTAAATTGGTTCTGACACTAATTTGTATTTAGTATTTGACAAATGATCAAAAAAATATTTCCATAAGTTTTTTAATTACATTAATTTCCAATAAATTAAATTATATGTTTTATATTATTATATTTCCAAATTCATATATAAATAATTTAATATTTTTTGTTAAAACTCGGTCTTGTGTTTAACAAAAACTACCAAACAAAGTCTTTCTTGCATGTAACACAAGATAACTTAGTGTTCCATTAATTAAAATCTATACTATAGATTAATTTAAAATATTAAATATATCATAAAGTCTCCAAAGGTTATATTCCATTATATTATTGATGGTGCATTTCATAAATTCTATTAAATACAATGTTCTTACATTAGAATTTCTGGGTGGTACTATAAAGATTATCCTCCTATGAAATCGAATATTATTGTAGATCAAATGAAAAATATTTTTCCATCATCATAAAAAATTATCAAGCTAATAATCATGATGAAATTATGAATGAGAAAATTAAGAAATAATATTTTATTGATTCCTTTATGATGAAACATCCACTATATTTTAGTGGTTCTATTGATTCGCGAGTTACTGAGCAGTGGATTAGTACCACTAAATGAACATTTTATGTTCTCCATTGCATGGGACATGAAAATTACTTTTTTAGTTGTTTATTTTTTGGAAGGTGAATTAGATCAATGGTAAAACCTTGTTGATATTATTAAAAAACTGGATGAAATTGACTCTATGGTATGGGATGAGCTTAGTAGGATAATTTTCAATAAGTAATTTCCATATATTCTATGTACAATGATGGGGAAGGAATTCTCTGATCTTGAGTGTAAGGATGATGATTCTATTATTTCTTATGAAGATAATTTCATGAGGCTGGTAAGGTATGATTCTAGTTTAATCATCGATCAATAAATCAAATTTGATAATATCTTTTGTGGCTTAAAACCAAGTCTATGAAAGGAATTTTATATAAGACTTTAGTTTCTATGAATAAATAGATCATAGTGAACTCAATATAGAAAATTAAATTGGATTTTCCCCCATTACCAATGCTTTTACAAGAAAATTAATACTGAGTCTCATGAAAACTTTAATAAATCACATGGTGGAAACAAATTCTAGACATATTCATGATTTAAACGTGAGAAAAATAATCACGAGAATTTCATGAAGGAACTGGGAGGTACTTTAAATGAGGAAGAGCGGGTTATAAATCCCATGAATATCAAAATGTGATTACTGGCCCAGTTATTGTAAGGGTGGATAAAAGGATGAAAATTAATTCACCCCCACATGCCAATGTGTCATTTGGAAAGAGTTTAGGAATTTTGTGAATCAATTCCCCAATCCAAGGGCTAATGAGGATGATAATAAACATCGACATATAAAGAAAATGTAAAAAGGTAAATATGATTAAATCAAAATAGCTAAAGTGAATAATGATAATTAGGGAACACTTATGCTCCAGTCCTATGTTGGTAATTTAATGTTTAATATTTTATGAATAAGTCCTATAGAAATATTATTGTTAATATGTTTATAGAACTTGATTTGATTTTGAGTACTTATTATCTCTCTCTACATGGATTATTGAGTAATAAACTAACATTTTATATTCTATCGATGAAACGATGAAACTATGCTTCCAATGGAAATTATTTTATCTAAGATAATACCTTATTTAATGAATAAGGGGTGAATTTTCTTTTTCAATTGTATATTACTTGATGTAAGTTTATCTACAGATTTATAGATACCATAATGGTTTTATAAGTTTATGTTTAATCATAATTTCAAATTCATTTAAAACCCTTTTTCGATTCTATGTTATTGGAGTTTAATAAAAATAATGATAATTTAAGAGATGTTAGTGGGAATCCAACCTTTTAGTTTTTTATATGTTTTAGTGAAAAGGTTATTTGGGGAAGAATGGATTTACGCTTCATGGAAATATTAATAAAATATGGGTAACCTCTATGTTTTACCTTATCTTTGATGCTAGGGTAAGTGTGGGTTATAATCCATCACCATATGAAGTCATCACAATTTTTTCTTATCATTATATATTTCCATTTAGATTCTATTTTGATAATATATGTTAAGTAAGTGGTAAGGTTACATGGATGAGAACAATCTTTTATATCTGATCGGGATAATAATTTTACCTCAAATTTTTTGGTAAAGTATTCCATAAGATTTTGATACTGAGTAGAGTTTCATCACTATGTAAAATCCTTATATATATGTTCAGTCTTAGATAAGAATTCATAACTTAGAGGATATGCTAAGATCTAGTTTTATGGGTTTCAAAGTTAATTGGAATCATCACCTTCCTATTTTTGAGTATTTTTACAATAATATCTTTCACTTGAAGCATTCCAATATATCCCTATGAATATATCTATGGAATCATGTGTATTTTATAAAATTATAGTATCAAGTCAGAGAAATAATGTTACTAAGTACTGTGATAGACGACGAAATGGAAAAAAATGTTAGAACTCTTCATCAATACATAAGGGTGTCAAAATTTTGATAGAAATTTTATGATGATAATCATTAAAATTATATAGAATTTGATGTTAGTGACAAGGTTTTTCTATGAATTTCTCAATGGAATAAGGAAAAAAAATTTGGAATGAATTTAAAAATAAACCCGATTTCTATCATCCCCATTAAAATTTATGATCATATTAGGACAGAATCCTATCAGATGGTTCTTCCACCAAACCTCTATCAATTCAAGGATGTATTCCATGTATCTCTCTCGAGTAAGTACATATGTGACCCTTCACATGTACTGAACTTAGAGGTCATACCACTATAGAAAAATATTTCTTATAAGGATCAACCATATATAATTTCTAGACAATAGAGTGTAATTCATATGAAATAAGTCCACTCATTGTGCCAAACATTTTTTTTGTAAAAACCATCAACTAGAGGATGATACATTGGATCCTAAAGATGTAATAAAGAAGTGTAATCCTCAGTTGTTTGCATGAATGTTTAGAAACATGGTGGGATAAATTCATATTTATGTGGGTAGAATCTGACACCCTAAGATTTTAAGAAAAAAAAATTCTATGAAATTTAATTTCATTGATAGTTTGTACAACATGAAACACAGAGTTATAATAAAACATTCACACTATAAAAATTTTATTATTTAATATCATATATATCAAAATTATGTTGGAATAATGAGAATGAATTGAATTATCTAAATTATGAAAATATATGGTTTACACCAATATATAAAAATAATTCTATGGTGACCAATTATTTATAAATGGAAATTAAAAACCATTTGAAAATAAAGGAAATATTTTTCTTTAAAACAATTTCTTTGAACAATTTTTTTATTTAAATAAATTAAATAAGTCACATTTATGGAAATTGTTAAGGAAATTTAATATATTATATATTACATAAAAATTTTAAAATTAATATTTTTTCTTAGAATTATATAGGACTAAATCCAATTTTACACTTAAAATTGTATTTTCTTTAAAAGCGGTTTTGTTGCATTTTATGTTGTTATATTAAAATATTTTTTTTCTAAGTTTTAGAAAATTTATTTAAAAATGAAATTAATTTTTGAAAAAATCATTTTAAAATTATCTTCGAGTTATTTTTTGATAATTTTATGTGATGAGAAAAATTTCAATGAAATGTGAAAAATAATGGTTTTAATTAACAAACTGCCTTTTCATTTAATGAATTTACAAGATAAATTTTACATTAATATGGTTTTAAAAGTAAAATTTGTTAAATTATATATATATATATATTATTCAAATTTAATTAATTGTAATTAATTTCATATTTAATTTTGATATAATTTTTTTAATCTTTTGAACATTTTCCCTTCAGAAACCCACTTTTTTATCTATTTGTGGATATAATTTTGAAATATAATTTTCATCTTATATGAATAGTATTTGAAAAAATGGACTATAATTTTTTAATTATCATAATTAACATTATCTAATAAGGTCAAATTAATTATTTACTATAATAAATAGTAAAAATAGAAATTAATTACCACATTAAAGTTAAAACAGGTTTATCGAGGGTTAAACTAAAAAGATAACGTGTAAAATGACCGAAAAAATTTTGAAAAAAATTTCAAGCCCATATAACAACCTTATCACCTATATGTTTCTATAATTCACCATTTTGCCTCCTTTTGTCATGTGAAAAACCTGGTTACACTTTACTAGGAAAGATCAGCCAGAGACAAAGTCTCTAACCATTTATTATAATAAAGGAAATGTGTAACAAGCACGCATCGCAATCCAAATCAGAAAAATACATTTCTTAAAAGCCACATAGGTCGCCATATCCAGGACCAATTGCTTCATCCGTAGTAGCAGATTCCCACACAAAGATTTGGAGTCTTCACATACTTTCATCTGAGATTTAACTTCTCTAAATACAAAAACTCATAAAAGGCCACCACATCTCTTATCCTCTTCACAATTCTAAAATGCTTTTTTTTGGAAATAACGAAACAAATATATTAATTTTATCCCTCTCAAAATCCAAGAGTCTTTATTGGTATCATAAATACAATATAAAAATGATTTAGGTTAAACCTAAATAGGTTTTCCGAATAAGAGGTAAGAAACTATGTTTTTTTACTTCTTCATCTAAATCATTAAAATATTTTTCAATTACGATGATATAATAAATCAAGTGTCTCACATATAATTATATTTTATTATGTTAATTATATAAAATCAATCCATCTCCTCATTTATAGAATGGGATATAGAATCATTTTTTGTGTGTATCACAGACAACCACCTTGTGAACCGATGTTATTACTTTTCCATCATCACTTCTAATATATGGATATAATGATGGATTTAATGTTGATATATTATTTTTATAATATTATTATAAATATTTAATTATAATACCACATCTAAATTCTTACCTCATAACTATTTGGAAAACAATACTGTCACTCATGTGTATGACAGACAACCATATCACGAACTGATATTATGTGTTGTTCATTTCAGTTTTACATGGTTAATAATATGGATATATTATATGATTATATATGATATTTTTTAAAAATATATACTTTTTTAGTTATTCTATCACATACACATTATTACTTTCTATTATGTGGGGGATACGATGATGTCGTTCATGTGAATGGTGGAATACAGCCTCACAAAGCCATGTGAATCATTTTTCACTAACACATTACATAGATGTTAATAAGAGTAGATTAATTGAGTATAGTTTATGTTTATGAAATAAAAACTATTATAAAAATTTAATATTTTATTTACCATTCTTTCATATCATCCATCAAAAAAATGGAAACAATGTTCATGGTTATGTATGACCTACCATCTTCATGAGTAGCATATTTTATTTTCAATATATACCTTTTACGGATTACTCTAAATGAATATATAATGAATATATATGATATTAATATCATGTTTAAAATCATGGAGATTATTTTAGAAAGATAAAATTAATGTGACCAAAAATAAAAATTTAAAACAAAGAATAAAAACAATGTTGTTATTACCCGAAATGTGATTTTAACAAGGAATTATTAATAAACCATTAAAAAATGTCACGAATAAATAATATATGGATTTATTAATATATAATAACAGTTTTTAATTGATTTATAGTAAACAGAAATTAATTATAAAGTATTTTCATATGTGTATGAATAAATTGGAGTCTTAAGGTAAGGGATTTATGTATTACTTTTTACATTTTTAAGACCCATGTCATGTTAACCACCTATATATTTTGTGTGGTGTATATAATTTTCATGAATTTATTTTATGAATATTATCCTAAATATTATTGTGATTTACATAACCATTTTATGATCTCCCTCTCTCATGGGATTTAATGTTTAAAATTTTCTAAGCTGGTAAGGGGTTTTGGTCTAACCTTTTCTAATTTGAGAATATGTGGTGTTATGCACCTATATTCCTTAATAAAGTGTATATACATACCCTTTCACATTTAATATCTTGAAATTTTTTATTATCATGATATTTTAAGTTTAATTTAGTTTTATTCTTTCTTTAGGAAGGTGATTCTGTGTTACAAAAGTGGTAAGGGTTTTATTATACTATCTCATCATTTATTAGGACTATTTTAGTTTATGATTTTCATTATGAAATCATATGATCCAAATATTAATAAACTCATGAATTTTATTCTATTTTATTTATGTCCTGAAAATATATTTATTCTAGTAATTTTTATCTCTTTATGTACATGACTTATCAAAATATTTTTTTATGAAAAATAATCGATATTTATCTCTTTATTTGAAAACATTTTTCTCTTCCATATCCATGTTTTATAGAAATGTTTTCAAAAATGTTTTATGATTATAAAAAAGGGTTTATTAAAGACATTATTATCAATTTTTGACTTTTTACAAAGTGTTTTAAAAAGAATAATCATGTCATTTTCCAACCAAGGGCGGTTTGGATTTTTTCAAAAATGTGAAAGAAATCCTTGTTTTAACATGTCAAAATGAACATAATTTCATGGCTTCATGAAAACTAATTTTTATGGATTATTCAAAAAAAATCATGTTTTTTTTCAAATAAAATTATTTCCAGCATAATTTATTAATTTTTAGTAATTTTCAAAGTGAAAATATTATTTTCCTCAACAAATGTTTTAAATGGTTTTTAAGGATTAATTTATAATATTCCAATGATAATTTCAAAGAAAGTCATTTTTAAAAAATTATATCTTCAAAAGTTATTTTAAAAGTCAAAATTATATTTTCCTCATTAAATTTTCTAATTTATATTTCAATCTCATTTTCAATCTATGTTATAATACATTGATTTACTTATTCTTTATCGTTAATAAAGATGAATGATTCTATTATTATTGATTCTCTATATGGTTATTTTTTATGATGATGAAATTTTTATGAAACCTATTTATTTTTCATGTGTTATAATTTGGTGAATTGACGAAATATTTATGATACCCATTTTCATTACATGTGCTAAAATGTGATGATATAATGAATATTTTATTATATTTTTTCACACATAAGTATGGTTTTCATTATTTGATGGTTTGGACCTATTTCTCCCACAAAACAGTTGTTTAGATTAGTATATATCATGATATAATAGTGGAAAACAAGTTTAATGGATTGATCCACCTTGGGAAATAGGTGAGTTCTGACCCACTATATGA
The DNA here is from genome assembly GCA_963277665.1 of Viscum album. Classification (NCBI taxonomy): domain Eukaryota; kingdom Viridiplantae; phylum Streptophyta; class Magnoliopsida; order Santalales; family Viscaceae; genus Viscum; species Viscum album. The sequence continues at coordinate 1,992,226,568 of OY728161.1, read as the reverse complement.
AACAGATGCATCCTAATCTATAATGGGAAATAGGTGATGAGTCTTGATACAATATATTGATGGTATTGGTAGTTACAAATGAAATATGAAAATAGATTTCTATATTTCTAATAGTTTTAAACATTTATGACATTATTTTATGGTTTATTGTTGATTTATGATGATTTATCAATCATATGTCTAATGTTTTTGGAAATGATGACATTTTATTCCAAGACTCATGTTTAAGATACATGATAGGTTTGATATAAACATTTTTTGTTTTTTTCATTATCACATATAATTATAATTATATTATGATTTCATATGAATATATATTGTTATCTTTGATGTTTTCCCCTAATAAGCATATGAGCTCACCATTTCCTATGTTTATTTCCATGGGTTATGAAGAATGTTTTCGGAAGCGTATTCCAAATAGGAGTACAATAGGAGAATATCGTTATATAAGATGTTGAATATATTATTTTAAATACTAATTTTATTTTTCTATCCCCTAAATACAATAATATTTCATGGTACTTATGTGTTTTTTTTTGGAAACGTATTGAATATTCAACTTAAAAGATGAGATATTTATGTATGAAAATCTAAGGTCCTTATATCTGTATAGCTTTATCATTGAATCACATGGATGATTATAAGGATGGATTTAATGAATAAATATAATATTTATAAAATAATTATGATTATAGAAAGGTAAAATTGTATCCTTTTTATTTTCATTTTCATTCATGAGGAAAATGAAAATATCACCCGTGTGTACAAGTGAACTACAACCTCTATGGGCATCATATCTCATTTTTAATAATCACCATATATGTATGATTTAAAAATTATATTTAATATATAACATTACTAATAATGACATGTTATATATTCTATATATGATGAAACTATATCCACCTCTATTCATACAAATATATCCTATCTTAACAGATAAACAATAACTATATAGAACAATGATCCATTCCATAATTATATAGGTCTAGTTACTTTGGAAACATGGATACATAAAAAAATTTATAAGTTAACTACATCATCTCACACTAATTTATTCATTACTATCACCCCTCTTTTACATATCATACTTAATTCCTTTCATCCAAAACCGGGGTAAGGAAACATATGAAATAGTGAGTTCATATGCTCATACAGTGTAAACATGTAAGATATCAATGATTACTTACACATAACATGAGAATAAGTATACAATAACTTTCAAAAAACATTATAAATTAATAACCTATATATAATATATCATAATATTGAGTCATATAATAAATATATTCAGTTCATAGTACATTAATCATAAGTGAATCAATAAACATGCTTCATGAGGACAAAACATTTCTATAAAACAAATATTTGTGGGATAAAAATAAGAATAGAAAATCATTTCCATAGTATTAAAGGCTCAATTACAATAAAATCTCAGTAAATTGGGTTCAATCATCAAATTATCACAGTATTAATGGTTTACATCCAAGACTCTCATAGTGGATAAATTCTCTTACTACACTGGAATAACTCCTCTATCTAGACCAATTTATCTGATGAAATATATGTCTTTACCCAATTAATTATAGGTATATATAATTTATACCCCCTTTTTGAAATAATTAAAATCAAATATATGTGTACTAAAAGGTCATAAAATATTCATCATATCACAACCAATGAATAGAATAAGGTTTTATAAATATTTCATCAGGATATAACCAGTGAAAACGAAATGGGTTTCATAATCATTTCTTCAATTTATCATATCATAATCTTTTGAAAAGTAATGAATTTTATAAAAATATTTTCAACATAATCAGAAAACATCTCAAGAAAATATAGGTATTTTTTCATTAGATCATATCCCCACTAAGGATTATAAAACATCAAAGTATGTCATCATAGATGGAAAATTCAGTTAAAGGTACACTTGTAACATTTCTTGATGAAAATATCAATTCCACCTTGAAATCTATAATTTAAAGTAAAAAAATCACACAAGAATTAATGAAATTATTTGTAAAAAATAACCTTAGAAACATGTTAATGAAGCTATGAATAATTTATTGGTCATGATGGTGTAAAATTTTGTTCATATCATGTATGTTTAAAAAATATTCCATTAACATTTTTGGGAAAAAAATAAAAAATAACCTGATCATAAAATGAAAAAATAAATTATTTTTACTTTTTTAAAAAAATCATTCATGGGTAAAAAATGAATTTAATAAACCATAGGAGAAACATTATTGATAAAATTTATAAGAAACATGGATATGGAAGAAAAAGATTTTCTATCAGAGAAAGAAATAAGTTAATTTTTTCCTAAAAACATTTCTTAGTCTCTTGAGTAATTAAAGATATTGAAATTAATGGAAAGAATGTATTTTAAATATAAAACTAGACTATTATAAAATTCATGAGTTTATTGAGAGGTATATTAGAGAAGTTCATCATAAAAACCCATAATCATTAACAATTCCAATAAATAATTATATTTTAACTTAAAATGCATACAGTATTGGTAATGTTTTAATCATAAACCCCATAAAAGAATAAAGTCATGTGAAAGATTAAAAAATCATGAAAAAATATTGATTCATGACATAACATGCCAACGAGTTCTTATATACACCTCCTAAAATAAGATAGGTGCATAACATGATATATGTACCCAAGAAGACAATTTAAGATGATAAACCCTTACCGATTTCATAATCATTGAATCAAGGCCTCATGAAAGAGAGAACCGTATATGGATTTTAATATAAATTTACTTTTGATTAAAATAATTATAAAATACATTAATTGGAATTATATAAAGAACAAAAAATAAACAAGAAGTGATTATGTAATATGTCTTATAGAAACAAATTGAGATAAGAATACCCATACCTACGGATTTATTTCTTTGGTAAATATTTGAACCTCCTATAAAATAAATATTTTTTATATAAATATATTATATAAATATAATAATATATAGAATACTATATATGATTTAATTATGAGATTTTATCACCCATTTATTAAAAGTTATTTATTAAAATATATAAAATCTATTTTTTGTTTGTCTAAAATCCACATTAAGGTTTCGTGGAAACCTCGCATTAAAAACTATTCAAACCAAATCAACCAGATTCAAAAATTCAAATTCAATATTAAAAGAATACTAGAGATACAAAATTTAAAATTCCAAATGATCCTACATCAAACCCATCACCACCTAATCACCTCACGTGGTGAAATATTGAGTGGATAGCTATTTCCCCTGAGAGACAAGATCACCTACAGTGTCACCAAATCACTGGAAAGAACCCACTAGAAGTCATCATAACATTGAATCAAACCAGTAATATAGAATACCACATCAACCATTCTATCTACATTTCAGCATTGATTTCATCATGTTACATCACCAATTTCCCAATGTGGAAGTGGTATCCTAAATAGCGATCCAAACTCAAGAAATCACCATCATCATCATCTCCTTAGAATCATATATAATACTAACGGCTACCACCACAACAGGAAACTGAAATCACAAAATACCATACACAAACCTAAATCTTCACCACAAAAGTATCAAATAGATCATTCCCTCACAAAAAGATTCCCAATAAACCTTCAATGATGGCTTTGAAGAAGAAATAATAAAAAAACATGATAAAACTATAACTTCTCAATTTAAATTTTCATTTCCAAATGAAAAGATCGTCATTTTCAAAGGGGATCATGCCTAGAAAATTTATAGCTTCCAAACCACACATCACAAAACCTCTTTCTTACCACCACTCTTGATCCGACTTCAAGAGGTACAGAGGAATGTGAGGTTAGTGTAAGGATTTTAATAGAAGAGGGATCCAAATATCGACATCATCAATGAAGAATAAAACCATTATCCAACAAAAAAATATTAAACTAACTTAGTTAGTTCCTTGAAAACCATCGATCAATCAACCACAAATCCCAAAACATCATTGTTACCACCTCTCCATATCCAACATGGAGAGGTTCATAGGAACATGAGGTTAGTACAGGGGATTGAGAATACAAGAAGTTAAATAGGAAACTACCATCACTAGGACCTAAAAAACTCCATTAAAATAATTCATCATCATCACATATGAAAACTAGTATCTCTTTCACCCGAGTGGCCCATGACTATCACCAAACCTTTTACAACTTCATATGGAGTGACATCGAGAAAGGGGAACCTATGTGAGGGATATTAGACTCATGTAAAGCGAAGATAAATGTGAAAAGAGAGTAGAAGACAAAATTATAAATGGTATGTGGGATGTGGAAGTCATTGGAGAGGACTCATGTGTTCCTTCCCCCACTAAATATTCACCAAGAAAAAATGCAAGGACTAATAATTATTTATTAAAACCATTGATATGAGTGATAACTATTTCATTTTTATTTTAGGTTTTCATTGGGTAATTTTGGTCCATGTATAATGATTATGATTAAACAATATCCATAATTTTAATAAATATATAAATATCATATATATTCATTATATAATTGTTTAGAGTTTGCCCAAAAATTTAGGGAGAGAAAAACAATTATGTTTTTCATAGTGACGGTATGTAGAACCTATGCATAAACGTTGTTTTCATTTTTTGATGGATGGAATTAAAAAAGGTAAATAATAATATAAATTTTAAGAATTATAATTATACGATATAAATCGTATATATTCATAAATTTCACCCTTATTATAATAACTAAAAACAGAAATGAAAAAAGAATTCCATTGCTTCGCGGAGGCGATGTTCCACATGTACACATGAGAGAAGTTATATTTTTTCAAAAAAAATTAATATAAGAAGGTAGATATGATATTATAATTATTTAAATAAATTTATTTAATAAATATCATATATGTACATTAATTTATCATTATATAAATCCATGAGAGTTGTTGATAAAAAATCAAATACATAGGCTCATGAGGTGGTGGTTCGTCATACACATGATCGATGATTTCATTTAAAATTTCATGGAAGTGGATATAGATACATGTAATTAAATTAACAAAATAATATATTAAAACAAATATTTTTTTTTATTTTGATAAACCACTTTCAAAACTAGAGTGGGAACCACACATTGTTCAAAATAAAAAATAGTTAAAACAAACAACACACAATTCGTTGGGAGAGAATTCAAAATTCAAAAAAAATCCATCAAAACCAATAGGATCCCATAAATCATGTAGCCATCTGAAAATCACGTAGGCCATCCAAAAAACTGCATCACATCATGTCAACATCGCATCCATCAGCGTCATCCCGTCGCCGCCAACCATCCCAAACCACGGACACAGCATCATCGATTGCCATCACCGGAGAACGATCACTGACCATGTAAAACACGAACCAGGGACACGTGAACTCCATAATAAAACCAAAATCAACCCTTGGAATTGACCTCCTCGAATATCCATGTTGGTGTGACCATCATTACCTGCCCGAAACCACAGAACCACCGGTAAACTCCAGTCGGAATCCACCGAAACCATCCAACACCATGGGATGAACACCCAAAACTTCTCCGGGATGAACACGTTCCAAAAAATGGGGCCATCAAGGAAGCTAGATCAAGGAAGAACAAAGGTCATCCTTTCGTCGCTTCACCTCCTCTGATGTCATCCTCAGTGCTACACATGCTCCTCCCTATTCCAAAACCAATATAAAACACAAAAACCACCGAGATTGAGGAAGAAAAATAAAAGGGGGATGAAACCCTAATAAAAACCAGCAGAGATCACAACATAAGTGGGATGAAACATTAAAAAGAAATTAGGGGCTGAAAACCCTAGAAGAGGTGAAAAAAGAGACATCGAGAGGACCCTCGACAACCAAATCTATATCCCAAAGCCTTGGTGTGCCCATCACTCTAGATCCAACCAGTAGCGGAGCAATGGAAATCGAGTCCAGAGCACATAATGGTGGCCAGAGAAAGGCCTTCATGGAGCCGAGGAGAGTGTTCCTAGAACCACTTTAGATTTACAACTCATGCTTTCCTATAATGGTTTTATGATCATTAAACGGAATATAGGTCCTGCGGAGGGATTTAAAGAAGGAATTTTTTCAGTTATTTTTTGAGCTAAAAGGATCTTGAATGTTGAATAAGAGAAGATAGGGGGTTCCCTTTTATAATTGACATGAGTGGAACACCTATAATATTATAAAGTTTAAAAATAATTCCACGTCCATTTCATGGTAAAATGGATCCAAAATGGAACATTAGAAAACCATATATGATATTATGCCTAAATATGTCTATAAAATAGAATTTTGAAAACATTTTGGGTTATTTTATCCCATTTTATTTTATGTTTTACCACCCATAAAATCTTCTTTAACATTAACCATGGTAACTGATTTTTACTATTTTTTCTCTTCACTATGAAAATAATTATGTTGAAAATATTAAATAATATTAAATATTCTGCCTCATAATATGTAATCCATTTTACCAAATTTGATTCATATAAGTGGTGTAACTAAAATAAAAATAATCAAGAAAACGTGATGAAAAAATTGTTTTCCAATGAAATGTTTTTTGAAGTATAAAAATAATTATATCACAATTAAAAATAAAAAAATAAAAAATACATAAATTGCTTTATTAATAGTATAATTTTACTGATTTTATTTTTAAAATTAATTTAAATAATAATGGTAATTTTTAATGTAACACCCCAGGTAAATAATGAATATGAATTTTTAATATTTATCCCTAGTTGTGAATAAAATGTTAATATTAATTTAATGGGAACGCAATGCTCAATGGCTTACCCAATACGCAACAACAAGTTCCTTTGAAATCTTATGTTGCACGCCAATAATAAAATAATTTTATGTTAACACCTAGCCGTTGAAATGACGGGAACTAACTACAAAATGATTATATATGTTTGTCAAATATGTTTACTTTTTAAAATAAATGTTAGAGGATTAAAAATGCGAATGAATCCAATTTTAAGCGTAAACATTCTAATATTCTTTAAAATGACGATTAACCTCCTTTTGATGGAGAACCTCTTTTAAATTCACTTTTTGACAATTTTATTTGTTATATTTGACAAAATAAAATTCTTCTTTAGGATCGGGACACCAAAATTCACTTTGTGTAAATTTTTGGTATTTTTCCGATAATGTTCATTTTTTTAATTAATAGTGAAAAATGTTGTATTTTAAATCAAAACCTCTTTTTAATATAATTTACATATATGATTAGATGATCTTTTGAATTGGTTTTAAAGTGAAATTAGAATATATTTTTACCATTTAATCCAATAGTGGTCATTGGAATTAATTTTGCTTTGAAATTCGACTTAAACTAGTGTCAATCTCTTAATAGATATTATTTCTTAAAAACACGCTATTTGTTTTGACAGTGAGATTTAATTATTAAATTAATTAATGCAACTTATATGATTTTAATTTTTTAAAATAGACATAATTTTTTAATTCAGAATATCAAATATAGCTTAGGGTGATTTTTTGGTATTTTTTTGAAAAACTTCAATTTTTGATGAATAGTGAAACCACTAAGTTGTAGTTAAAAAACTGATTTTTCGTTTAAATGAAACTTTATCACTTCTGTGATTTGAATTTCAAAAATCTGACATACATGGTTTTCATTATGATGTAAAATGTCGTTCAATGGGATTAAAATAATTTTTTGGTGAATAGTAACTTTTAAGTTTTTAATCGTGATTAGAGATAATTAGTGTAATTTAAGATAAAAATAATGTTTTAATAATATGAAATGAACTTAGCACATGTACTAACCTTATTTTATGAGTCATTTCTGACCAAGAAAATGCATGGTTCAACTTGGGGACCCCATGGAGCCACTTTGGTTGGAAAATGACATTAATACCTTTTTATTTAAAGTTAAAATTAAAATGTCACAAACATGTGTTATTTTACTAAAACAATTTTTATATGGGGTTATACAAGTCATATTTTTGACTATAAATATTAATTATAAATCTAAAACGATTTCCTATATCATGATATTTATTTTATAATTTTTAGATATTAAATAAATTAATTTATTTATGACATCGTGATGATGCAGTGATTACCTCATAAATGAACGATTTAAATAAAATGAGAAGATAGGGTGAAATATAAGTCTTAAACATGTCACAAACCTATTGGATGGGTGGATTTCGAAACCTTATCACCTTATCCTCGAAAAATATCATTTTGGGACATTTTAAATACGAAAATCATTTTATAATAAAGTAATATTTTATAACATTCCAAGAGTGTCCCTCCTCTCCTCTTATAAAAGGCCCCCACCTCTACCACCTTACACACACCTCTCAAGCCTTTTACTCGGACAATCCCTGCCCATTTAATCTCTCCACATCCCTCTCTTCATCATTTAAGCCTCACTTTGGGCAGAATCTTTTCCAAGGAAGCCTTTGAGCTCAAATCAAAGAGAGTTACCCGATTTAAAGGTAATGTCTTCCCTTGTGTTCTTTTGTTTTATTTTGCTTCTCCAACCCTCTAAAATATTTTCATTTATTTATTTTGTAACAAAGCAAGTATATTAAATATACTAGGATTTTTTTATGTGAATGATTCGATCTACACTTACACACACCTTCGTCTAATGGTTAAAGAACATACTGTTTCTGTGGATGACGAATTTCTGCCTCACGAAACGATGATTGTTCAATCTTCCCTTAACACCTTTCATGGTGGCCATTATGTTGTCACTATATTTTATATATGATATATATGGTATTTATGTTTTCTATATGCTTCTGAATTTTATATTTAAAACATTCCTTTATGTTTTTCATGTTGTGCAAATGCGATAATTTAATACGAGAAAGTGTGGACTACCTCCCCCTCAAGTGATGTGACTCGTTCATGCAATACATGGAATGTATAAATAATGAAATTAATGAAAATATGTGACCTATATAAAATGTATATTATACTTTATTTAATATATATATCTCTCAATTAATTTTTTAATTCCATTAATATGACAAAGAAATGAAAGTAGCGTTCATGAGTACGTACGGCCTACCGTCTCCATGAATGGTGCATTTCATTTATTTTTTATCTCCAAATGTTATAGAGTGGTATAAAATGAATATTTACTGGATATATATGATACTTAAATCATTAATACTATTGTGGAGATGATTTACTTATAACTACATGGACAATCATTTTGAAACAAGTTCATTTTTGACTCATGTACCAAACATCGACAAAAACGTCCGATATAAACTCCCATTATTAACCAATTATTATAAAATTATAATATGTGATATTAACTGAATAATAATCATTAAAAGAGGTCCTTATGTAATTATAAAGTGACCAAAGTTTATTATTCAGGAATATAAAGAAACAAACAAGACAAGTCAGACTTGAGGTAAGGGATCTTACCCCTCTCTTTCTTTTTAAGTACACTCTTTTATGTAATTTATTTTAAGCTCATATTTATTATTTTTGGGGAAGTTATTTTATATTAATCATACTTTACTTTTTATGTTCATATTATGAGAGACCCTATTTTATCTCATAAATCCATTTTTGGAAGTTTTAAGTGGCGCCGTTAGGCTGCCGATTTTTCATAAGGGATTTTTCATCTCACTTGTATTCCCGTGACATTTATGCTACGTTTGCCACTATTTCCTTTGAGTGGTGTATGTACTGACCTTTATTATACACATTGTGTAGTATAATTTAATTTATGGTTATTGACATCTTCATTGTATGACCCTTCTTCCATGGGAAGTACGTTTCGAAAGTTACCCAAGTCGGTAAGGGGACCTTTCACCCTCCTCTTTCTAAAAGACTTAATTTGTTATGTCCTTTAATTAACATACTATTATTAGGGGATATGTTATTCTATATCCTTATTTATGTAAATTTTATTTCCAAGTGATGAGATACCATTTTTATCTCTCATCAACTCATTTTCTGAAATTTGAAGTGACGCCGTTAGGCTGTCAAATTTTTGCAAGGGAACTTCTTAACCCAATTTTGATTCTTTGGGGTAAACTTGTACTCCTTGGATATGTCATTCTATGAATATGTGTGAATGAACTCTGATTGTTTTACACTTAATATCCACTTATATTTTGTGTATTCATTTGCACACATAATTATTTAATTGATTTATCCTTAATCTAAGGATACCGTCTTTGTAAGGGAACTTCTTAACCAAATTTTCGTTCTTGGGGATAATCTCCTAATTTCAAATGATGTCATGATATTATTATGTCTTATCTTTTATTTGTACTTTATTTATGTATACTTATAGTGAATACACATAATAGATATATTTTATTTGAAAAATGATCTTTCGAAGGGACTTCGTCTCAATATCCTTTCATTGATACATATTTCGTTTTATACACAACTTTATTTTATACGGTGTATAAACCCCTTTGACTTTTACTTTTATACAAAAGGAATCTTTTTATACGATGTGTTTTACAAAACAACAAAAATTAATGTTTCTTTTAACGTACTTGGTGACAATGACATTTTCTGCCGCCGTGAGTATTATTTGGTCTTTGGCTTCCTCAACAAGCCTCAATGTTTTTAAAATGAAATAAATACCATATACTCTTTTATGTATTTTGGTATTGAAAATGGTTTTTATAATGGATTTTCTGTGTCAATATATTTAATTGATATATTTTGATCAAATTGTGTAAATGTATTATTTCCATTATATTTGTTTTATGTCTTATGATTTTTATAATGGTACTTGGACATTTGATGGTTGGTTACGTGATAAACCATATGACGGGTGGTGCCGTGAATACTAGGACGGGTGGTTACGGTATAACCTCCAATGCATTGGGTATGGAAGTCGGCCGTATTTCTATTCCATTAAGTATGCGTGGAAGTTGACCGTATATTTATTCCATTTAAGTATGTTTATGTCCCAAGTTACCTTTATATGTTATGTGTTCTTTATATTGGTTTTATGGTAATCGTTTTGTTACAAAAGGGTAAGTAATGGTCTTTTAGTCAGTGAAGAGTTTTTACTACTTTATAAAGGTGAAAAGTATAACTTTGGTAAAGTATTCATGGTTTACTTGTTGTTTTGAAAAACTAATAGTTTTCGTTCTTTGTGTATCCTTTACTGGGATTTTTTATGCTCATCCCATGTTTTTGAAATGCTTTCCACAGGACTTAAAGTAGAATAGCGTCAAGGATGGGATCAAGGAAAGACATGATTTCTAAGACATGGAACTATACATGTTTCATTTTAAGTGTTTTTTTATTTTATGGAAACTTAGTAGAAGTGTCTACTATGTAATCTTTTGAGATGTAATAGCTATGACCTAATTCTCTAAAACTCTAAACCTGAAAAGATCCTCAATGTGAATTATTCATTTAATTCAATATTATGTAAGGTTTAAGGCCCGGGCCTTATAGTTGGTATCAGAGGTCAGTTTAGATAACCATAGAGGTTAGGGTATTCTCTAAGCATAAGGGATGTTACCATAATGGTTAGGATTTCATAAAGAGTCCTAGTTTTAGATAAAGTGAATGAGTAAGTATATCTTAGTGTTTATCTTCCTCATTAGTACATGATGGTTTTGTTGATATACTCACACTAACCTTTTTGGTTTTAATAAATGGCTGGATCTAGCAGACACCAAAGTAACAGTGGATGTGAAGGAAACTGTGATAGTTTTCTGAGTGAGCAACTGAATGATATGGGAGATGCAATGAGAACTCTAGTGTTTATCCTCAACCAACTATCTGGAGTCATGATTGACCACCTAAACCTTGGGGATTTATATAAGGCATCATATATGCGAGAAAAAAATCCCTACGGAACTATAGGTAATAATCCTAAAGGTAAGTGTGTTCAAAAACCTATGTGTCAAAGATGTGGAAAGAAACACCTAGGAAAATGTTTCAAAGGGATAGAAATATGCTATAGATGTGGAAATGAAGGTCATAAAGCAATAACCGGCCATGGATAAAGGAAGCATCAAGTTGATTCGAGGAAAGGGAAAGAAGTTCTTTTTGAATGATCAATTAAATTTTTTAAATGTGGTGTGCATGGTCATTATGCAAACGCATGTCCTATAAAGAAGTTTCAGAAATGGGATTACCAAGATCATACAAATATTCGTTTACCAATACCTAATTCCATTCCGATTGACGATGAAGAAACTGAAAATGACCAATCAAAGGTTTGGATTATTTCGTAACATTTGTTTTCCTATTTTGGAATCTTAGTATATGATTCATGATTTTATTTATAGGAAAGATGTATTTCAGAATAAGTTGGAAAGGAATGGTTAATGGATCATGAAGAATGTCGAATGAGTGAGAAGTCAACATATAAGGTCTTCAAGAGTTATGATGAAATTCTTATGAGTATTCTGTCTCTTTTGATGATGGGGTTAAATTAGAAAACTTTTTATAGTTTGTGTAACCATGATGTTTGATATATGAAAATTTTATTCAAGGAATAATTATCTGTTATTTTGTGGAAATAGTTATAAAGATGCATTTGGGTTTATATGATCCTTACATTTGAGGTAATTATGTGTTACTATATGTTATCATGGAAAGTAAAGGGAATGAGATAAAATTGATGTTAAATTATTTTATGGTTATTTTTGATGATTTTATCTCTTTTCGGGGAATGATTTGAGAAATATATAGTTTGGAAAAAAGGACAACACGCAGACCATGTGACAACCTATCGCGTCGGACAAAGCTGCGGGAATCGAACCCAGAACCATAGTGCGACTGGTATTTATCGCCTACCACTGGACTACGTGAAGTACCTGGTTAGTTTGACTAATTCATTTTAGTTAGATGATTTTATGAATTAAGAGTAAGTTGATTTTCAGTTTTCTATGGAAATTATTAACCTATCATGGAGGATATGTGATTAGGTTAATTAATTTTCAATACGATACTTTAAGAGAAACTGATGTTGTTTGGAGATAAATGATATGATTTAACGTGGAAGACTATGTGATTAAATCCTTCAAATATTTGGGTTTCAATCTTAGTTTGGTTTACTTGTGGTCTTGGTTAAACTTTGGGTTTTTTTGGACAAATTTTGGAGACTAAGAATAGATTATCTTTTTTATAAAGGGTTATTCTTTTCTGGATTATCTGATCTTGTACTAATCTTTTTGGTTTTGGTTTTGGTTAAAGTCTAAATACATGGGAAGTATATAGATCTATTTTGTGGATTAGGTGATTCTCTAGAAGTTTATTATAGTACTCTTAATGTGAACAAGTCTTCCAAAATACTCATCATTCGGGGAAAGTATGAGTTTGTGTAAGAAATCTAGTAAAAGTTGAAATTGAACATGACAAGTAAGTATGTTTCCTTAAGATCAAAAATAAATTCCTCAATGAAAAGTAACTTAAAACAAAAATGTTGTCTGTTAACTTTTCCTACTGGTGAATCAAATACCGTTTAACCCATCACATGTTTGTTATTTTCTTATGGTTAACTTTCTCCTAGACATGTTTACTATCACTCTCACTCAGAACAAGACCCTTTGATTTTTCTTCCATATCCATTTTTTCCTACATGGAATCCTAGTATGGGTTAACTCGAGTGACCTCTTTACTTCTCTTTCTTTCTTTTAAAGTGATTGTTTTACCAACCCTTCTTCCGATGTGGGACTTTCAATGATGTTTCCGAGCCTAATTTTAAAATTGCGAGGACGTAATTTCCAAAAGGGGGAAGGATGTAACACCCCAGTTAAATAAAGAATATTAATTTTTTATATTTATCCTTATTTTTTAATTTAATGTTAATATTAATTTAAAGGGAATGCTATGCTCAACGGATTACCCAATATGCAACGACAAGTTCCTTTGAAATCTTACGTTGCACTCCAATAATAAAATAATTTTATGTTAACACCTAGCCGTTGTAATGACGGGAACTAACTACAAAATGATTATATATGTTTGTCAAATATTTTTAATTTTTACAATAAATGTTAGAGGATTAAAAATGTGAATGAATCCAATTTTAAGCGTAAACATTCTAATATTCTTTAAAAGGTCGATTAACTGCCTTTTGATGGAGAACCTCTTTTAAATCCACTTTTTGACAATTCTATGTGTTATATTTGACAAAATAAAATTCTTCTTTAGGATCGGGACATCAAAATTTACTTTGCATATTTTTTTGGTATTTTTTCGATAAAGTTCATTTTATTAATGAATAGTGAAAAATGTTGTATTTTAATTAAAAACCACTTTTTTATATAATTTATTTATATTATTAGATTATATTTTTAATTGGTTATAAAGTGAAATTATAATATATTTTTACCATTTAGTCCAATAGTGGTCATTGGAATTAATTTCGCTTTGAAATTGGACTTAAACTAGTGTCAATCTTTTAATATATATTATTTCTTAAAAATACGCTATTTGTTTTGATAGCGGAATTTAATTATTAAATTAATTAATTCAAATTATATGATATGAATTTTGTAAAATAGGCATCATTTTTGAATTAGGAATAACAAATAAAACTTATGGTGAATTTTTGTTATTTTTCTGAAAAACTTCAATTTTTGATGAATAGTGAAACCACTAAGTGGTAGTTTAAAAACTGATTTTTCGTTTAAATGAAACATTACCACTTATGTGATTTGAATTTCAAAAATCCGACAAACATGTTTGTCATTAGGATGTAAAATGTGGTTCAATGGGATTAAAATAATTTTTTTGAATAGTAACTTTTATGTTTTTAATCGCGATTAGAGGTAATTAGTGTAATTTAAGGTAAAAATAATATTTTAATAATTTGAAATGACATTTCCACATGTCCTACCCTTATTGGATGAGTCATGGCCGACCAAGACAATCCATGGGTCAACTTGGGGACCCATGGAGCCACTTTGGTTGGAAAATGACATTAATACCTTTTTATTTAAAGTTAAAATTAAAATGTCACAAATATGTGTTGTTTTACTAAAACAATTTTTAGATGGGGTTATACAAGTCATATGTTTGACTATAATATTAATTAAAAAGTTAAAAAGATTTCGTACATCATGATATTTGTTTTATAATTTTTAGATATTAAATAAATTAATTTATTTATGACATCGTGATGATGTAGTGATTATCTCATAAATGAACGATTTAAATAAAATGAGAAGATAGGGTTAAATATAATTCTTAAACTTGTCACAAACCTATTGTATGGGAGTATTTAGAAACCTTATCACCTTATCCCCTAAATATATTCTTTTGGGACCTTTTAAATCTGAGTATCATTTTATAATAGAGTAATATTTGATAACGTTCCAAGAGTGCCCCTCCTCTCCTCTTATAAAAGGCCCCCACCTCTACCACCTTACACACTCCTATCAAGCCTTTTTCTAGGCCCACCCTTTCCCATTTCATCTCTCCACATCCCTATATTCATCATTTATGCCTCACTTTGGTCATAATCTTCTCCAAGGAAGCCTTTGAGCTCAAATCAAAGAGAGTTACCCGATTTAAAGGTAATGTCTTCCCTTCTGTTCTTTTGTTTTATTTTGCTTCTATAACCTTATAAAATCTTTTTATTCCTTTATTTTGTAAAAACACCAGTATATTAAATATACTAGGATGTTTTTATATGAATTATTCGAGCTACACTTACACACACCTTCGTATAATGGTTAAAAAACATATTGTTTCAGTGGATGGAGAATTTCTGCCTCACGAAACGATGATTGTTCAATCTTCTCTTAACACCTTTCATGGTGGCCATTATGATGTCACTATATTTTTTATATGATATATATGGTATTTATGTTTTCTATATTCTTCTGAATTTTATATTTAAAACATTCCATTATGCTTTTCATGTTGTGAAAATGCGATAATTTCATACGAGGAAGTGTGGACTACCGCCCCCTCAAGTGATGTGACTTGTTCATGCAATATATGGAATGTATAAAGAATGAAATTAATGAACATATTTGACATATATAAAATTTATATTATACTGGAATTATAATATATATATATCTCTCAACTATTTTTTTAATTCCATTAATATGAAAAAGAAATGAAAGTAGCGTTCATGCGTACGTACGACCTACCGTCTCCATGAACGGTGCATTTAATTAATGTTTTCTCTAAAAATGTTATGGAGTAGTATAAAATGAATCTGTACTGGATATATATGATATTTAAATCATTAATACTATTCTGTATATGATTTACTTATAACTACATGGACAATCATTTTCAAACAAGTTCATTTTTGACTCATGTACCAAACATCGTCAAAAACGTCTGATATAAACTCACAATATTAAACAATTATTATAACATTATAATATGTGATATTAACTGAATAATAATCTTTAAAATATTCCCTTAAGAAATTATAAATTGACCAAAGTTTATTATTCAGGAATATAAAGAAACAAACAAGACAAGTCAGACTTGAGGTAAGGGATCCTACCCCTCTCTTTCTTTTTAAGTACACTCTTTTATGTCATTTCTTTTAATCTCATCTTTATTATGTTTGGGGATGTTACTTTTTATTACTCATACTTTAATTTTTATCTTCATATTATGATATACCCTATTTGAACTCATAAATCCATTTTTGTAAGTTTTAAGTGGCGTTGTTAGGCTGCCAAGTTTTTGTAAGGGATTTTCAGCTCACTTTTATTCCTGTGACATTTATGCTACGTTTGCCACTATTTCTTTTGGGTGGTGTATGTACTTCCCATTATTATAAACTTTGTGTAGTATAATTTCATTTTTGGGTATTTACATCTTCATTGTATGACCCTTCTTCCATGGGGATTACTTTTCGAAAGTTACCCAAGTCGTCATGGAAACCTTTCACCCTCCTCTTTCTAAAAGACTTATTATTTTAGGTCTTTTAATTTACATACTATTATGTTGGGATATGTTCTTATATATCCTTATTTATGTAAATTTTATTTCCAAGTGATGAGATACCATTTTTATCTCTCATCAACTCATTTTCTGAATTTTGAAGTGACGTCGTTAGGCTGTTGAATTTTTGCAAGGGAACTTCTTGACCCAATTTTGATTATTTGGGGTAAACTTGTACTCCTTGAATATGTCTTTATATGAATATGTTTGAATGAACTCTGATTCTTTTACACTTATTATCCACTTATATTTGGTGTATTCATTTGTCACACATAATTATTTAATTGATTTGTCCTTAATCTAAGGAAACCATCATTGTAAGGGAACTTCTTAACCCAATTTTCATTCTTTGGGTTAATCTCCTACTTTCAAATTATTTCATGATATTATTATGTCCTATCTCATATTTGTACTTTCTTTATGTTTAATTATAGTGAATAAATATAATAGATCTATTTTATTTAAAAAAATGATCTTTGTAAGGGACTTCGTCTCAATCTCATTTCATTGAGGCATATTTCGTTTTATACACAACATTATTTTATATGGTGTATAAACCCCTTTGAATTTTACTTTTATACAAAAGGAATCTTTTTCTATGAAATGTTTTACAAAAAAACAAAAAGTAATGTTCCTTTTAACGTACACGGTGATAACGACCTTTTCCATCGTCGTGAGTATTATTTGGTCTTTGGCTTCCTCAACAAGATGTAATGTTTTTAAAATGAAATAAATACCATATACACTTTTATGTATTTTGGTATTGAAAATGGTTTTTATAATGGATTTTCTATGTCAATATATTTAAGTGATATATTTTGATCAAAATGTTTAAATGTTTTCTTTCCATTATATTTGTTTAATGTCTTATGATTTTTATAATGGTACTTGGACATTTGATGGGGGGTTATGTGGTAAACCATATGACGGGTGGTGCCGTGAATACCCGGATGGGCGGTTTAAGTTATAACCTCCAATTCATTGGGTATGGAAGTCGGCCATATGGCTATTCCATTAAGTATGTGTGGAAGTAAACCATATGGTTATTCCATTTATGTATGTTTATGTCCCAAGTTACCTTTATATGTTATGTGTTCTTTATATGGGTTTTATGGTAATCGTTTGGTTACAAAAGGGTACGTAATTGTCTCTTAGTCAGTGAAGAGTTTTTACTACTTCATAAAGGTGAAAAGTATTACTTTGGTAAAGTATTCATGGTTGACTTGTTATTTTGAAAAACTAATAGTTTTTCTTCTTTGTGTATCCTTTGCTGGGCTTTTTTATGCTCATCCCATGTTTTTGAAATGTTTCCACAGGACTTAAAGATGAATAGGGTTAAGGATGGGATCAAGGAAAGACATGCTATCTAAAACATGGAACTAGACATGTTTCTTTTTAAGGGTTTTTTTATTTTATGGAAACTTAGTAGAAGTGTCTACTATGTAATCTTTTGAGATGTAATAGTTATGACCTAATTCTCTAAAACTCTAAACCTGAAAAGATCCTCAATGTGAATTATTCATTTAATTCAATATTAAGAAAGGTTTAAGGATGGGGCCTTATAGTTGGTATCATAGGTTGGTTTAGATAACTTTAGAGGTTAGGGTATTCTCTAAGAATAAGGGACATTACCATAATGGTTAGGATTTCATAAAGAGTCCTAGTTTTAGATAAAGTGAATGAGTAATTATATCTTAGTCTTTATCTTCCTCATTAGTACATGATGGTTTTGTTGATATACTCACACTGACCTTTTTGGTTTTAGTAAATGGATGGATCTAGCAGGAACCAAAGTAACAGTGGATGTGAAGGAAACTGTGACAGTTTTCGGAGCGAGAAACTGAATGATATGAGAGTTGCAATGAGAACTCTAGTGTTTATCCTCAACCAACTATCTGGAGTCATGATTGACCACATAAACCTTGGTGATTTCTATAAGTCATCATATATGCTCGAAACAAATCCCTACAGAACTACAGGTAATAATCATAAAGGTAAGTGTGTTCAAAAACCTATGTGTCAAAGATGTGGAAAGAAACACCTAGGAAAATGTTTCAAAGGGACAGAAATATGCTATAGATATGGAAAAGAAGGTCATAATGCAAGAACCTTCCATGGAAAAAAGGAAGCATCCAGTTGACTCAAGGAAAGGGAAATAAGTTTTTTCTGAGGGATCAGTTGAATGTTTTAAATGTGGTGTGCATGGTCATTGTGAAAACAAATGTCCTATGAAGAAGTTTCGGGAATCGGATCACCAAGATCGTACAAATATTCCTTTACCAATACCTAATGCCATTCCGATTGAGGATGAAGAAACTGACAATGACCAATCAAAGGTATGGATTATTTCTTAACATTTGTTTTCCTATTTTGGAATCTTAGGATATGATTCATGATTTTGTTTGTAGGAAAGAATTATTTCAGAATAAGTTGGAAAGGAATGGTTAATGGATCATGAAGAATGTTGAATGAGTGAGAAGTCAACATATAAGGGCTTCAAGAGTTATGGTGAAATTCATAAGAGTATTAAGTCACTTTTGATGATGGGGTTACAATAGAAGACTTTTTATAGTATGTTTAACCTTGATGTTTGATATATGAAAATTTTATTCAAGGAATAGTTCTCTGTTCTTTTGTGGTCATAGTTATAAAGAACCATTTGGGTTTATATGATCCTTACTTTTGAGGTAATTATGGGTTACAATATGTTATGATGGAAAGTGAAGGTCATGAGGTAAAATTGAGGTTAAATTATGTTATGGGTATTTTTTATGATTTTATCAATTTTTTGGGAATTTTTTGAGAAATATATAGTTTGGAAAAAAGGACAACACGCAGACCATGTGACAACCCGTCGCGTCGGACAAAGCTGCGGGAATCAAACCCACAACCAAAGTGCGACTGGTATTTATCGCCTACCACTGGACTACGTGAAGTCCCTGGTTAGTTTGACTAATTCTTTTTAGTTAGATGATTTTATGAATGAATAGTAAGTTGATTTTGGGTTATCTATGGAAATTATTAACCTATCATGGAGGATATGTGATTAGGTTAATTACTTTTCAATACGAGACTTTAAGAGCAACTGATGTTTTTTGGAGATAAATGATACGATTTAACTTGGAAGACTATGTGATTAAATCCTTCAAATATTTGGGGTTCAATCTTAGTTTTGTTTACATGTGGTCTTTGTTGATCTTTGGGTTTTGTTGGACAAATTTTGGAGATTAAGATTAGATTATCTTTTTTATAAAGGGTTATCCTTTTCTAGATTATCTGATCTTGTACTATCCTTTTTGGTTTTGTTTTTGCTTAAAGTCTAAAGACATGGGAAGTATATAGTTCTCTTTTGTTGATTAGGTGATTCTCTAGAAGTTGATTATAGTACTCTTAATGTGAACAAGTCTTCATAAATACTAATCATTTGGGGAAAGTATGAGTTTGTGTAAGAAATCTAGTAAAAGTTGAAAGTCAACCTGACAAGTATGTATGTTTCCTTAAGATCAAAAATAAATTCCTCAATGAAAAGTAACTTAAAAAAATGTTTTCTGTTAACTTTTCCTACTGGGGAATCAAATACCATTTAACCCATCACAAGTTTGTGATTTTCTTATTGTTATCTTTCTCCTAGACATGTTTACTATCACTCTCCCTAAGAACATGACCCTTTTATTTTTCTTCCATATCCATGTGTTCCTACATGGAATCCTAGTATGGGTTAACTCGAGTGACCTCTTTACTTCTCTTTCTTTCTTTTAAAGTGATTGTTTTACCAACTCTTGTTCCGATGTGGGACTTTCAATGATGTTTCAGAGACCAATTTTAAAATTGTGAGGATGCAATTCCCAAAAGGGGGGAAGGATGTAACACCCTAGGTAAATAAATAATATAAAATTTTTATATTTATCCTTATTTTTGAATAAAATGTTAATATTAATTTAAATGGAACACTATGCTCAATGGCTTACCCAATACGCAACAACAAGTTCCTTTTAATCTTACGTTGCACTCCAATAATAAAATAATTTTATGTTAACTCCTAGTCGTTGTAATGATGGGAACTAACTAAAAAATGATTATATATGTTTGTAAAATATTTTTACTTTTTACAATAAATGTTAGAGGATTAAAAATGCGAATGAATCCAATTTTAAGCGTAAACATTCTAATATTCATTAAAAGGTCAATTAACTGCCTTTTAGTGGAGAACCTCTTTAAAATCCACTTTTTTACAATTTTATGTGTTATATTTGACAAAATAAAATTCTTCATTAGGATCGGGACATCAAAATTTACTTTGTGTAAATTTTTTGTATTTTTCCGATAAAGTTCATTTTTTTAATGAATAGTGAAAAGTGTTATATTTTAATTCAAACCCTCTTTTTAATATAATTTATTTATATGATTAAATTACCTTTTCAATTAGTTTTAAAGTGAATTTAGAATATATTTTTACCATTTAATCCAATAGTGGTCATTAGAATTAAATTTTCTTTGAAATTGGACTTAAACTAGTGTCAATCTTTTAATAGATATTATTTCTTAAAACACGCTATTTGTTTTGACAGCGGGATTTAATTATTAAATTAATTAATTCAACTTATATGATTTGAATTTTTTAAAATAGACATCATTTTTGAATTTGGAATATCAAATATATATTAGGGTGAATGTTTGGTATTTTTCTGAAAAACTTCAATTTTGATGAATAGTGAAACCACTAAGTGGTAGTTTAAAAACTGATTTTTCTTTTAAATGAAACTTTACCACATCTGTGATTTGAATTTCAAAAATCAGACATACATGGTTGTCATTAGGATGTAAAATGTGGTTCAATTGGATGAAAATAATTTTTTGGTGAATAGTAACTTTTAAGTTTTTAATCGTGATTAGAGGTAATTAGTGTAATTTAAGGTAAAAATAATATTTTAATAATTTGAAATGACCTTTCCACATGTCCTACCCTTATTCGATAATTCATGGTCGACCCAAGAAATCCATGGGTCAACTTGGGGACCCCATGGAGCCACTTTGGTTGCAAAATGACATTAATACCTTTTTATTTAAAGATAAAATTAAAATATCACAAACATGTGTTGTTTTACTAAAACAATTTTTAGATGGGGTTATACAAGTCATATTTTTGACTATAAATATTCATTAGAAAGATAAAAATATTTCATACATCATGATTTTTTTTATAATTTTTAGATATTAAATAAATTAATTTATTTATGATACCGTGATGATGCAGTGATTAACTCATAAATGAACGATTTAAATAAAATGAGAAGATAGGGTGAAATCTATGTCTTAGACTTGTCACAAACTTATTGGATTGGTTTATTTCAAAACCTTATCACCTTATCCTAGAAATATATCCTTTTGGGACCTTTTAAATATGAAAATCATTTTATAATAAAGTAATATTTTATAACTTTCCAAGAGTGCCCCTCCTCTCCTGTTATAAAAGGCCCCCACCTCTACCACCTTACACAAACCTCTAAAGCCTTTGGATCGGCCAAACCCTACCCATTTCATCTCTAAACATCTCTCTCTTCATCATTGAAGGCTCACTGTGGGCATAATCTTTTCCAAGGAAGCCTTTGAGCTCAAATCAAAGAGAGTTACCCGATTTAAAGGTAATGTCTTCCCTTGTGTTCTTTTGTTTTATTTTGCCTCTCCAACCCTCTAAAATATTTTTATTCCTTTATTTTGTAACTACACCTGTATAGTAAATATACTAGGATGTTTTTATGTGAAGGATTCGAGCTAAACATACACACACCTTCATCTAATGGTTAAAGAAAATACTGATTCTGTGGATGGAGAATTTCTGCCTCACGAAACGATGATTGTTCAATCTTCTCTTAACAACTTTCAGGGTGGACATTATGATGTCACTATATTTTATATATGATATATATGGTATTTATTTTTTCCATATGCTTCTGAATTTTATATTTAAAACATGCCTTTATGCTTTTCATGTTTTGCAAATGCGATAATTTCATACGAGGAAGTGTGGACTACCGCCCCCTCAAGTGATGTGACTCGTTCATGAAATACATGGAATGTATAAAAAATGAAATTAATGAACATATGTCGCCTATATAACATGTATATTATACTGGAATTATAATATATATATATATATCTCAATTATTTTTTTAATTCCATTAATATGACAAAGAAATGAAAGTAGCGTTCATGCGTACGTACGGCCTACCATCTCCATGAACGGTGAATTTCATTTATTTTTTATCTCCAAATGTTATGGAGTAGTAATAAATGAATATTTACTGGATATATATGATACTTAAATAATTAATACTATTCTAGAGATGATTTACTTATAACTACATGGAAAATCATTTTCAAACAAGTTCATTTTTGACTCATGTACCAAACATCGACAAAAACGTCTGATATAAACTCACATTATTAACCAATTATTACAACATTATAATATGTTATATGAACTGAATAATAATTTTTAAAAATGTCCTTAAGAAATTATAAATTGACCAAAGTTTATTATTCAGGAATATAAATAAACAAACAAGACAAGTCGGACTTGAGGTAAGGGATCCTACCCATCTCTTTATTTTTAAGTACACACTTTTATGTCATTTCTTTTAAGCTCATATTTATTATGTTTGGGAATGTCCTTTTATATTACTCATACTGTACTTTTTATTTTCATATTATGAGAGACCCTATTTGATCTCATAAATCCATTTTCGGATGTTTTAAGTGGTGCTGTTAGGCTGCCGAGTTTTCGTAAGGGATTTTTCATCTCACTTTTATTCCTGTGACATTTATGCTATGTTTGCCACTATTTAATTTGAGTGGTGTATGTATTGCCCATTATTATACACTTTGTGTAGTATAATTTCATTTATGGGTATTTACATTTTCATTTTATGACCCTTCTTCCATGGGGAGTACATTTCGATAGTTACCCAAGTCAGTAAGGGAACCTTTCACCCTCCTCTTTCTAAAACACTTCTTTTGTTATGTCTTATAATTCACATAGTATAATGATGGGATATGTTCTTCTATATCCTTATTTATGTAAATTTTATTTCCATGTGATGAGATACCATTTTTATCTCTCATCAACTCATTTTATGAATTTTGAAGTGACGTCGTTAGGCTGTCGAATTTTTGCAAGGGAACTTCTTAACCCAATTTTGATTCTTTGGGGTAAACTTGTACTCCATGAATATGTCATTATATGAATATGTGTGAATGAAATATGATTGTTTTACACTAAATAACCACTTATATTTGGTGTATTCATTTGTCACACATAATTATTTAATTGATTTATCCTTATTCTAAGGATACCGTCTTTGTAAGGGAACTTCTTAACCCAATTTTCGTTCTTTGGGTTAATCTCCTACTTTCAAATTATGTCATGATATTATTATGTCCTATCTTGTATTTGTACTTTATTTATGTGTACTTATAGTTAATACACATAATAAATCTATTTTATTTAAAAAATGATCTTTGTAAGGGACTTCGTCTCAATCTCCTTTCATTGAGGCATATTTCGTTTTATACACAACTTTCTTTTATACGGTGTATAAACCCCTTTGACTTTTACTTTTATACAAAAGTAATCTTTTTCTACGAAGCGTTTTACAAAACAATAAAAAGGAATGTTTCTTTTAATGTATTTGGTGACAATGACCTTTTCCGCCGCTGCGAGTATTATTTGGTCTTTGGCTTCCTCAACAAGCTGTAATGTTTTTAAAATGAAATAAATACCATATAATCTTTTATGTATTTTGGTATTGAAAATGGTTTTTATAATGGTTTTTCTATGTCAATATATTTAATTGATATATTTTGATCAAAGTGTGGAAATTTTTTCTTTCCATTATATTTGTTTTATGTCTTATGATTTTTATAATGGTACTTGGATATTTGACGGGTGGTTATGTGATAAACCATATGATAGGTGGTGTCGTGAATACCATGAAGGGTGGTTACGTTATAAACTCTAATGCATTGGGTATGGAAGTTGGCCGTATGGATATTCCATTAAGTATTTGTGGAAGTCGAATGTATGGTTATTCCATTTAAGTATGTTTATGTCCCAAGTTACCTTTATATGTTATGTGTTCTTTATATGGGTTTTATAGTAATCGTTTGGTTACAAAAGTGTAAGTAATGGACTTTTAGTCAGTGATGATTTTTTAATACTTCATAAAGGTGAAAAGTATTACTTTGGTAAAATATTCTTGGTTTACTTGTTGTTTTGAAAAACTAATAGTTTTCTTTCTTTGTGTATCCTTTACTGGGCTTTTTTATGCTCATCCCAAGTTTTTGAAATGTTTTCCACTGGACTTAAAGATGAATAGGGTCAAGGATGCGATAAAGGAATTACATGCTTTCAAAAACATGGAACTAGACATGTTTCTTTTTAAGTGTTTTTTTATTTTATGGAAACATAGTAGAAGTGTCTACTGTGTAATCTTTTGAGATGTAATAGCTATGACCTAATTTTCTAAAACTCTAAAACTGAAAAGATCCTCAATGTGAATTATTCATTTAATTCAATATAAAGTAAGGTTTAAGGTCAAGGACATATATTTAAAAATTTTAAATGAAAATAAAATATTAACAAAGATTAGTTTTTTTCCCTGTTCATTAAAAAATAAATATTTCCATAAAATTTTTAAAAATTCACACTATGATAACTTTGAAATGTTTATTTAAACATTTAAGTTCATTTTTCAAAATAAATATTCTAAAAGGTTAAAAAATTTATTTTAAAATTGGTACCCCAAAAGCTATGAACTGATATTTTAGAAAAAAAATATTTTACAAGAATAAAATTGTACTTATTTTTATCTCATTCATAGAAAAAATATTATATTAATGATAAAACATTGGATTGTTTATTTAATATCTATATTAAATTAAAAATAATCAAAAATAGTGAATAATGTAATTTATTTTGATAAATACACATCATAATCATAAAAAATATTTTCCATAAAAATATTTATTTTACAGTCAAATAATTTTTACTTTCATTTTTAATAAATTGAAAAATAATTAATTTATTCTATACATGTGTAAAAAATTAATTTTCAGTAATTTATTTACAATTATGAATACCAACTAATCCAATGTCTAGGAGAAAGCTATCACATTAAATAAAAATATTTTAACAGTGTATCATCATTCATTTAAAGTTGATGTGTTGTGTAATGCAAGAAATCAAAGAAATTGAATTTATTTGAAAAAAAATAAATCCAAAACATATAGTGGTCTTACATTATTCCCCAATTAAAAATAATTTTGACCTTGAAATTCCAATACTTTGATACAAAAAAAATAAGGATAATTATGCCTCATCATATCCCCATGTTCACATTAGCCTCCTCAATTTGCTCGTTTCACCACAAAACATTGGTCGGGTGAGTGGTCATGATTTATCTGTTGAATATTATTTCTCTAGGATTTTTACATTAAGATCAAAGATAATAAGGGTTTATATAATAATGTTGTTAAACATCATATGCATAAGGCCCCATCCTTAAAACATTACATAATCTTGAATTAAGTTAATAATTCACCTTGAGGATCTTTTTCGGTTTAGAGAGTTACATAAATAGGTAATAACATATACATAGAAACATGAATATTACAACTAGACACTTCTACTCACTATTCATTTTTTATCATAAAACAAAAAAATTTAAAAAACATGTCTAGTTCCATGTTTTAGATACCATGAATTTCCCTTGATCCCATCCTTGACCCTATATATCTTTCAGTCCTGTGAAAAACATTTCAAAACATGGAAGGAGCCTAAAAATCTCAGTAAGGGATACATAAAGAATTAAAACTGTTAGTTATTCAAAACAAAATGTAAACCATGAATAATTTATCATAAAGTAATATTTTTCAACATAAAGAAGTATCAAAAATACTTGACATAATATAAGATCACTGCTTACCCTTTTGTGTCCAAACAATTACCATAAATCCCATATAAAAAATGTATATCATATAAAGGTAACTTAGGATATAAACACACTTATATGTAATAACTATACGTTTTACTTCCACACGTATCACTAGATGGAATAGAAATATGACCGACTTCCATACCAAATGAAATGGAGGTTATAACGTAACCACCCATCCTTAGTTTATCATTAAACCATCCATTATTTTGTATATTACATAACCACTTGTCATTGGTTTATCATGTAACCACCTATCAAATGTCCATGTACCTTTATTTGATTATAAAACATAAAAAATTGAAAATATCAATATTTCACTAATAACATTTCATTTCAAACCACAAGAAATCATTTCATGATATTGAAATAATCAATCTATTTCAAAAACCATTTTCATTACAAAATCAGCCAAAAACGGGGATAATGGATTTCATTTCCTTTTAAAAACATTAAGGCTTATAGAGGAAGCCAAATAACTATTACAATGGAATAGAGGTCATTGTCACCACAAATATTAAAAGAATTCCTTTTGTAATTCAGTAAAATTTATCATAGATAAAATATTACCTTTGAATGAAATAAAAATTCAAATGGTTTTCTTATACACTGCCTAAAATAATGTGGTTTATATTATCAAAGTATGCCTCAATAAAAGGAGATTGAGACGAAGTCCCTTACCTCATGTCTGACATGACTCGTTCGTTATTTAATTTCCTGAATAAAAAACTTATGTTAATTTATATTTTATTCAGAAAATTTTTCAAGTTTATTATTCCTTTGATATCACTTATTACCAAATTATAAAATTATATAATATTAAAGTTAATATCGGTCATTTTGTCGGTATTGGGTACTTGAGTCAAAAATGATCTTGTTATAATTAAAATTTTTCCATGTGGTAAAAATTCTATTAAATCTACAATATTATTCATATATATATCATATATATCCATTATATATGTATATATAATATTCCATATCATTTGGTGATAATAAATGAAATTCACCCTTCATAGAGACTATAAATCGTACGTACACATGAATGCTACTTTCATTTCTATTTCATATTTAATGGAATGAAAACTTAATGAAACATAGGTATATTAAAATTAAAATATAATATCATTTTTATATATTTTAAATAAATTCATTAATTCCATCCTTTATACGTTCCTTGTATGGCATGAATGAGACATATCGCTTTGAGGGGCGGTAGTTCGCGCTTCCTCAAATGAAATTATCGTGTTTACATATCATGACAAGAATAAAGATATGTTGTAAATAAAAAATACAGAATAAGAAATACAATATAAAAATAATATATATCATATATAAATATAGTTCCATCATAATGGCCACCATGAGAGGTGTTAGGGTAAAATAGAACAATCATCGTTTTGTGAGGCAGTAGTTCCCCGTACATTGAAATAATATGTTTGTATCCATTAGATGGAGGTCTGTGTAAGTGTAGTTAAAATATTTCTCATAAAAAAATTTATTATATTGAATACAATGCTGTTTCTATAAAGTAATGGAATAAATATAGTATATGGGGTTGGATATGGAAAATAAATGAATGAAACCTGAGAGAGGACATTACCTCAAATCGGGTAACTCATTTTGATTTAAGCTAAAAGGATTTCTTGAATTTCCTTCTGCCCAAGGTAAGGATTTTAGGAGTAATAGAGGGATGTTTGTACCTTATTTGGGAATATTTTGGACGAGCCAAGGCTATTTAATGGTGTGAGTAATGGGTTAGAGGTGGTGTCCTTTTATAAGAGGGAGGAGGGGTACTTTAGGAATATATTGAATGATTATTTTATTATAAACTGAATTTCAAATTTTAAAACGTCCAAAACTCATTTTATTCAAAAATAAGATGATTATTTTGTAAATACACTCATACAATAGGTTTTAGACATGTTTTGGTTTCAAATTTAACCTTATCATTTAGCTTTAACTCTTGGTTAACTAATTTAACTCTTACTATGTCTTCTTGTATATTCATAATATATGGTTGATATAGTTACCATAAAATTCCAATAGAAAATAAAGTGGTTCAATAATGATATTTTCAAAATTATCTAAGTTATTCATCAGAATTGTAGATTTTTTGGACTCTTATATAATTTAATAAAATAGTATTTGTTTTAAAAACTCATTTATGTGATTTTTTATACTATTCAAATAATGACTTTTTAAAAATCCATAACAA
This sequence comes from Viscum album, assembly GCA_963277665.1. Classification (NCBI taxonomy): domain Eukaryota; kingdom Viridiplantae; phylum Streptophyta; class Magnoliopsida; order Santalales; family Viscaceae; genus Viscum; species Viscum album. The sequence goes on along the minus strand of OY728161.1, from coordinate 1,992,197,427 downwards.
CTTTATTATTTCAAAAAAACATCATAAATTGAAATATAACAAGTAATAATCATCCCTAAAATTAGTGTATGGCATAAAAATTTCCAAAATAATTTTATTTTAAAATTTATAATCTCCTTTTTTTAAAATCTTCAATTAATAAGGTAATCACTTGATCATCATTTTCTCATAAATGTAACGCCCCGACCCTAGTTACCCAGAGCTGGTACATTATTAGATAACATTAGAATGATCAAAAAGGATCAAGTCTCGAAGGACCGATTAGTTTAGTAGTCTTGGAACCACTAGATATATTCATAAGTCTTACATTACATCATAAGGTAAAAAAAACTACAACAACAACTTGTCTTCATATCCCCTTATACTATCCCTGCAGATCATTCATAAATTACTTCTTCATAATCCTGGGAAAAATAAAACATTGAAAGGGGTGAGCTCAGATGCTCAGTAAGGACAACATTATAGCAAAGTCTTTCATAGATAAGCATAATCACTTAAGGCAGTTTATAAGTAAAACAAAAGCCTTTTAAACTTGAACATCAGAATAAAATGGAAAAGATAAATTTAAATAATTCCATTTACTTAATCACATGGATATTCTACTAGTCGAATGATCACATGAAATATCAATAACCACTTTCATAATGATGGAATGCATAATTCCAGACTATCATAACCACATAGCCAAGGCCTCGTGCCAAGACTACAAATAAGATTTTGCCAAGGCCTTGTTCCAAGACACTAGTTTGTCTCATGAGACCTACCGATGCATCGAGGAGCTATAGTGGGCTCCACATGTCACCTATTAAGTCCAATGCATTCCTCATTTGAACAGGTTTAAACATAAAATAAACATTCGTATTAAAACTAGCATACAAAATGTCAATACTTTTACCACAAGCCATGAATGGTATAAAAATAGCACATCCACAGTCAAACATAACTCATTCGATACAATATGGAAGATTGTATTGTATCACATTAACCTCAATCAAGAATAATGAATGATGTTAACATAGATGAAAATAATCATCAAAACTATTTGAGAGAAATACCCCCCTTTTCTTGAAAACTTTTAAAAGTCACACTATTTGTCAAGATGACATTAAAATATATATTTTTGAATCAATGTGTCACATACCACTTTGAAACTTTTAAAAGGAGTTTTAATTTTAAAACTTTAATGTCCATATAAATAAATCCTTAAAACCATTTTTAAAACATGGACATTAATGAGCATGATTTAGAATAATAATTCTTTAAAACATTTTAAAATGGTATTTTGGTTAGAGTTTCTAACCAAAAGAGAGACACTTGAATACAAATAATTGAGGTAATCAAAACATTGTAATATCATGAGAATAAAAAAATTCATTATATACTATGTCAAAGTACATTATATACACCATATAAAAGAGATTTGGTGTATAACAACGAAGAAGTCTAAATGGAATGTAAATTGAGATGAAATCTCTCATAAAGGCCGTATCCTTAGGTTAAGGATAAATCAACGACATAATTATGTGTGAAAAATATAAATACACTCAATATGATTGGATATTTAGTGTAAATAAATCAGATGACATTCACACATATTCTTGTAAAAACAACACCAATGAATTGGATATTTAACTCAACAAATGGAGATTGAGTTAAAATTACTCTTATCAAGTTCATACCGATCACTTGAGAATTTATCAATAGAGTGATTATGTGTATCAACAGTATATCCACATAAAGGGGAGTGGAAAATATGACATAAGAAAATGAATAGGAATTCCACACATAATCTTGGAGTAAAATAATCAATGAAGTATGCGTAAAGCCGAATGAGTGGAAATTGAAATATCAAATTCCCTTATCAATTTGGTAACTTATGAAACATACACCCATAAAAGAAGGATCATAAAATTATGATGTAAATATCCATAAATTAGAGTATATTACACAATGAATACAATCATGGGCAGTACACACACCACATGCAATAAAGAAGTGGTGAATAATGGAAATCTCACGAAATTAAAAGTGAGATTAGAAACCCCTTACTTTGTACTTTTTCCTTGGTCGACGGTAGGTTTACCTCCTGTATAATGGTGAAATAATTTTTATTGAATTATACAAGAATCATTTACTTTAATATGATATCATATATGATCTTTTAACATTGATTTGTTAATAATATCTTAGAATTATCGTCATTTCGGGTGTTAACGGGTTCATTTTACTTTATATTCTTTGTTATGTGAGCCATATTCGTTATTAATTGGATGTATATTATTAATATCTAGAATGATATCAAGTCCTTAGATACTATTTTTAAATAATTAAATTATTATGATACTTGAATGGATATGATGGAGAATGAATCTCATCGCGTTCGTGGAGACGGTAGTCCGTACATACGCACGAGCGACAATATCATTGTTTTGATATTAAAAGAATATATAATTGGATTTTATATAATATATACAGAATCATTATCATGTTATATTTATTATTTACATGAGTTAAACATCATTATTATACCCATACAAATAATAATATATTGAATAACATTTACACCACGACGTGGAGACGGTAAGCCGTACGTATGCACGTATGGTGACATGTTATTCAAATGATGGATAGAATACTGAATATGGTTGTACCATATTCATAATAACATCACAGTATATATATGATACTGGAGTTATTATTTTATAATGGTAATAACAAAGAAAGAGGTAGTGGAAGAAGAAAGGAACTTGAAAAGGGGTGGTGACAACATTACCTCTTCTTCGGGTTCTTCCTTTTGATTTGATCAAAAGGGATCCTTAGGTTGGCTTTCTGATCAAACTAAGGCCTCTAGGTTGTAGTTAGGGAAGTTGAGATAGTATTTGGGCAGGGTTTGGCCGAACCAAAAGGCTTTGAAGGTGTGAATAAATGAGAAGGAGGAGTGCCATTTTATAAGAGGGGTGAGGGGCACCTTTGGAAAAGCTAGAAATATTAATTTATAATAAATTCATATTCGGTTTATAATGGCTCAAAAGTTTATTATTTATATTTTAAGGTGGGGATGGGTCGACAAAAACTCAACCAATAGAATTTAGACAGGTTTGGGTAATTATATTAACCTTATCTTTAAGTATTAACTCTTAGTTAATTAGTTTCACTTTTACAATGTCTCTTTGTATTTTTATATTATATGGTTAATAAACATACTATATACATCCAAGAGACCCCCAAGTGGTCCATTAAGGATGAAACTATCATGATATAAGTCTCTTGGCTGAACCATAGATTTTTAGGAATTTAATATCAATTAATAATATAATATTTGTTTTAATAACTCTTTTATGTCAATTTTGACACTATTCAATAGTTGATTTTTGTGAAACTCATAACAGATTGATTACTTCAAACAAAGTCAGTTAAATCAATCATAATATATCATATTATCCTATAAAATTATTTTTATTCATTAAAAGTTTCATATTATATTTATTTGGGTATTTATAATATCAATTATTTTAATTTTTCACTATTAAAGTAATTAATTCATCATCATTGTGTCATATATAAATTAACTTATTTAATGTCTAAAAATTATAAATAAAATATAATTATGTATTAAATCTTTTTATCTTTATAATGAATATTTATAATCTAAAATCCAACATATATAACCCTATGTAACAATTGTTTTGTTAAAAGATATATGCTTGTGTCATTTTTGTATTTATTTTAACTTAATTAAAATAAAGTGTCATTATCACTTACAAGTGGATCCATGGGGTCCCAAAATCGACCCAAAGATGACCATGGTCGACCATGTATCAACCAATAGGGTTAAGACACGTTTTAGGGTAATTTAGTATTATTATAATAACATTTTTTAACCCTTGTTTACCGGATTTACCCTTTAACCATGGTAAATAAAATATTTACCGAAGTAATTATCCAAAATGTTTAAAAATAAAAAGTTACATATTTACAAAATTTGAACATCCTGATTCCAAATATGGAATCCATTTTTCCAAATTCAAAACACAGAAGTGGCAGAAATTTAATTTAATTTAATTCCCGTTGTTAAACCAAAAAGCGTGTTTTTTAGAGATAATAACTATCAAAAGATTGTCACTTGTTTATGTCTGGTTTAAATGTGAAATTATGTTCAATGACCCACATTTTATTACATGGTAAAAATATATTCTAAATATACTTTAAAACCACTCAAATTCATAATTTATCAATATTAATTATTTTGATTAAAAAAGTTGTTTTTAATTAAAATTTAGTAATTTTCACTATTCATCAAAATATGAAAGTTATCCGAAAAGTACCAAAATTTCACCCTAGGCTAATTTCGATATTCCGAATCCAAAAATGAAGTCCATTTTGAGAGATAGAATTTATAAAATTTCAAAAAGTAGGTATTACTATTCATAACGGCTAGTTTTATTGGTTATGGTGTGTTAAAATCTCGAAGTTGCGTACAATACACGCCATTGCATTATTCGAAAGGAAACATACCGAGGAAGCTTGGGGTGTTACAATAAATATGTTTATTTATTTGATGTCTAAAAATTATAAATAAATTACCATGATCTAGGATATCGTATTAGATTTATAATAATTATTTATAGTCGAAATGATAACATATATAACCCCATATAAAAAAAATTTCAAAGAGATACATGTTTAGGTTATATATTCCTTAACTTTAAATTAAAAGTAATTAAATGTCTTTTTCACACATAGGTGGCTCCATGGGGTCCTCTAATCGACAAAAGGATTCCAATGTTTGGAAATATCTCATCCAATAAGGTCAGAACACATTCTAGGGTAATTTAATATTATTATAATATTATTTTTTATCCTTATTTACCAGATTTACCCTTTAACCATGGTAAATAAAATATTTACTGAAGTTACTATTCACAATGTCTAAAAATAAAAGTTACCTATTTACACAATTTGGAAATAATGATTCTAAATATAGAGTCATTTTTTTCAAATTAGAAACACAAAAGTTTCAGATATTAATATAAAATTAATTCCCGGTTTCAAAACCAAAAAAACGTATTTTTAAGAATTAAAAACTACCTAAACATTGACACGAGTTTTTTCCACTTTCAAAGTGAGATTAATTTAAATGAACAAAATTGGATTAAATGATAAAAATATAATCCAACTATAAATTAAAAAAAATTATAAGTACAATTTGACTATATAAATAAATTTGATTAAAAGGCAGTTTTGAATTAAAATGTAGCATTTTTCACTATTCATTAATACTGATCTTAAGTAGGAAAATACCAAAATTTCATCCAAAGTAAATTTTGATGTTTATATCCTAAGTAAGAAGTTTATTTTGTCAAATTAAACCTAAAAACGTGTCAAAAAAGATTTAAAATGGGTTATCTATCAAAATGCGGTAAAACTGCATTTTTAGAAAAATACTTCTTTTATCTAAAAAAATAAATTTATTCTTTTATCATATCTAGAAAACATATAAGATGAATTTAAAACATTAAATTTAATATATATCGTATAGTTTTCATTAAATAAAAATCCATAAATTGTGATATGAAAATAGAACTATTTTCATCTAAATATGTTTTCATAACAAAACAACCAATATATTAAATTAGTTTTTATTTCCATTTAAAATTAATTTGGTAATCAATGAATCATAATTCAAACATGTGTAAACCATATTTCAAAATTTAGTTGATACTATTCATTCATTCCATTCCAATGTTTCAGATTTAACTACCATTTAAAATAATAATAATAATATTGTATTATTTTTCAGTATAACATGATATAGTGTGCAACGTTAGATTTCAAAGTAGCCCGTTGCTGCGTGCGGAATACGCTATCAGAAAAAACATCCACTTTAACATCAAATTATTATCTTATTCATAATTATTAGTACAATTCAAAAATTATTATTCTATAAATACCTAGATCATTACAATATGTGTATGTTTAAACTCATTTAATAATTAAAAATAATAATTTACAATGAAAATGTTTTCTACTTCAAACCCAAAATTAAACACATTTACAATAATATATATATATATACACACACTTTAATATTCATATATATATATATACAAACATACTTTAAAATAGAATAATCATTATCAAATTTTTAGGTTTGTGTGTACATAAATATATAATTTGATATGTGAATCTATTTATGTATATATATACACACACACTAAAACATATAGAGAGAGAGAAAGGATTCAGAAACATGGTTCAGTAATGATTAATGGAGTTAGATATACATTAATAAAAAGACAACAAAATTGAGTACATTTTATTAAAACTTGAAAATTAATCCAAAATGGTGATGAATATTACAAAAAATTTAGGTATATACATAATGAAAGATTATAGGAGTTATATATTTAAAAAACACACACATATATATATATATATCAGGTATATACATGAATAAAAATTCAAAGAATCACAAAAAACACATCATGATTTCAGGGGATATAAATGAAAAATAAGTTTTGAATTTCATACCTTTAGTATAGGGAGTAGAATCATTCACAATATTTTGAAGGGGAGTGTAGTATAGTATATATTATTTAAGATCTTAAACAATAGGGAAAATAGAAATGTAGTTAAAGTTTTTTTAAATATGGAATGCTATATATTAGTACTTACTAAAAATCTATAATAAAAATTCTTTTATCAGTGATAATAATTTGATATTTAATCAACATTACATTTAGCACTGATAATGATTGAACATTATAAATTCTGAATTTAACACTGATATTTCAATGTTTAAACTTATAAAGTATAAAAATTTCAAAGCTATTATTATACAATGTTGGTATAATTATATATAGAAATCATTATCAGTGTTAATATTATCGATTTACCTTCTCATGTGCCTCATTGTTTTCGAAAACCAAAATAACTAAGTAATAACTTCTTTTGAATTGAATATTTTTATTTTCTTTTGTTTTATAGAATGAATATATGGTAAACTATATTATAAGGTTTTATTTGAAAAGATATAAATCTAGTGAACTAAATTTCACCCCTAGATTTATTTTAACAAGATGTGAAATCGCCTAAGGGCTGTAGGAATATGTTTATTATATGACTAGAATAATTTAGAGATCAATATAAGATAAAAAATCTTCTTCTAATGTAATTAAAACAGACCTCATAGAATGAAATATATTACTATTTAAGGATCTCTTATAAAAATGAAAATGCTTGAGATTTAGAAGAAAAATAATAACTCAAATTTTATAAATAGCTATAAATTCATTTTTATGCTTGTAAGGTCTTTTTGTAAATTTAATTTCTAAAAGATATAGTTTTCACCTATGATTTTTTTATAGAATCCATTTTTGAGGATATCATTGTATATTTTCCATGTTTTCAAATTTTAATTGTTTATTATCAAATACTATATGATAGATAGGTTTTAGTGTTAGTATGATTGATCACCTTTCAAAGGGTTTCAGTTGAGCGGTTCATGGTTTAGGTAGATAGATCACCTATGGATAAGATTTAGTTGAGTAATGAGGATGATAGGAAGATATAAATATGATGAGTTTGATGTTAGTGATACCTTATTTAAGGATTAAATATCTTCATTATACATTAGATAAACTTTTATGTTAATAATATAATTTAAAAGAGTATTGGGATTTCAATCTGATACAAAACATTTTTTTTATTTAACATTATTCATACTATTGTACATGTACATTTGTTGGATTCTCATAATGTGGTGAAAACCTAAATTTTCATTATTTATAATCTATTTTTCAATATTTATTCTATGATTATACTTGATCTAATAAATGATTGTATTAGAAGATGGTAAACACTATTAAAATTAATTATTGAGTGGATTAGAGTTATTTTAAACTTGCTTTATGATTAAAACACACCACATCATATATCGTCCTTGTCCAATAATATCTTGGAAAATATTTGGTACCAATGCATATTTCTAATAAATTTGTGTTTCTGTCATATTTAAATTTGCATTTCTAGAAATTTTCTAGTTTTCCTTCTAAAATTAACTATTTTCCCTATAAAATTATGTACTATTATAGGAGGTATTAGATAATATATGGTAGATTAAAATAATCCACAATTTTGACCGTGTTTCATCGTTATAAAAAAACTATCTTCCCTCACATTCTTATATAAATGGATAAACTAAAATGAAAAAATTTACCCAAAACATCAATTTTACTTGGTTCACTCTTAACATGAATAGTCTAATTGGTATAAAAAGGTTATTCATCAATGTACCAAATCCACTATGGGTCACTATTGTGACAATTTTCTAAGCGGAATCAATATCCCCCTTGTTTTACAACCAGTCACAATTTTAAAGCTCACTATTATCTCAACTGAATTATGTAAACTCATCCCCTTGAATACCCTTATATTATTTTGAATAATATCATATTTGGTTCAATAATGTATGTGTGTTTCATGAAATAGAATTTTAATCCATGTGATGAAATTTTCCTTTCCTTATAATATTTATTCCATGGAAAACTTCTCCACAAAATGATTTTAGGCTTACACAGTTTATTTTTTGTCACATGATGTCACTACATGATGCCCACTATTTTATATCACCTCATGATATATTATATGTTATTCCTCACATAATACTATTATTTGAACTACCTTATGAAAATATACTCAATATATTTCCATGTGTGGTTGATGTTCTCTGAGTAACTACTTTTATAGACCAATTATATGAACTGCCTTGAGAATTTTTTGGTCATCACATAATGTTTTCCAATATAGAATAATTAAAAAAATAATTCTTGTAATATTAAATTATTTCTGTAAATTATGTGATTAGTAGGCCATTATATAGAAATATACTTTAAAAAATACATTAATAACAAATTAGGATTCAATCATTCACCAAAAAACTTACCTATGTAAAGTATTCCACCTTTTGATCATTAAAGACAGTCTGATCAAATGGTACTATGTGATCATCTTTCAAGATTTCTTATATGTTTCCTACCTCACAACCCCAAGTGATTCTATTCTCCTGAAAAATAAATTATTATGTTTATTTTGATATGGTATTATGTGGTTTTCTTGATTCTTACTCTATTTATGTAATACATATTGAGAAACCACCATTTTACTAAGATTTTTTATACCCAAAAAAATTGGGAAAACACAAGAAAACATCCCCACCATGAAAACAATCATCTAATAAACTACTATATCTTGGTAAACTATCATTTTCAGCACAAATAACAACCCAAAAACTCTAAAAAATTTATTCAATAGATTTTTATCAATAATACCCTTCTATGAAGTTGTTTATAATTCTTAACAACCATTTCAAATTTTTCGACACCAACTCATTAAAAATTATAGTGCACTATTTTTCAACCACCATTCATAAAAATTGACTCCATATAAAAATCGAAGACTCATTCAATACATACTTTAATCCCACATGATCAATTATCTCTGTGAGTAACAAGAGTAACATGTTGATTTCATAAATTAATCACTTTATTCTCAATGCCACCTAATAAAGCTTTATCGAAACCAAAGGATGAATCAAAACTAATTTACTTTGAAGCCTGATACAATATGTCATTGTAAATTTATATCAAACTATTAAAAATTACTACAATGAGTCTTTATCTTTAGAAACCCACTTCATCAATGACACATGTTAACTACTTCTATAATAATCCTAGAGTCATCCTTTTGTGATATTCCTCATTTGATAGAATATATTCGACATCATTTGATTTTAAACTATCTCTATTTATTTTATTCCCCTTTAAAACTTTTCCCCATTCATCATCACAACTTCTCCCAACTTTTCAACAAACACACAGGTTAGTCCTTGGAGATCTATAGTAGAGACTCGAACACATATGAATACATTAAAAAAACACATAATTCTAGGATGATTTAGGGTTACACATCATTACTATTATTATGTGTGGCTTCCATTAAACTCTGGGATCCATAATATTCCATTAAAATGATCCTTTACATAAGAGATATGTGATTTTTTTTTTGACATAACAATAAGTTGGAACATTCTCCAATCTCACTAACCGATGTTCCACTTTCTCCTTGATAAAATGACAATTTATATCAATGTTCCTAGTTCTATAATGGTGGAATGGATTTTATTTTAATATTTATAGAACTTGAATTATCAAAATTGACTTTGATAAGATAATTCACTTCAACTCCCATGTCCTCAATATGATTCTTCTTCTATTGTAATTACATGAAATTTTGAGTGGCCAAAATATATTATCTTCTCTGGTTATAAAATGAATACAATATTATTTATTTATCTTTGACGTACACCTATCGTAGGGAATAGAAAAATAAAATTATTTTCCTAATATAACATAGTGGATGACCGGGGTCATCTCACTTTAAGAGATTCTCATTGGTTCCCCTACGTAAACTAATTCACATAAAATAATAGTTTTCTTATTTTTTAATATTTTATGAAAACAATTAAATATAATTTTTTGTTTTTTTATTTCTAAAACTATTTATTGAAAACAAATATTTATATTTAAACTTATATAGACATGAAATGAAGATGAAATTAAATTAATAAGAAAGAACTTGGTTCAGAGTTTGGTCTTGGGATCCATTATTATTCTATTTTAATTGTTTAATTTTACTTTTATAACTCAATCATAAAATCTCATCTTGAATTACAATTACTTTATTTAGAATTTTTGAAATATAAAATTCCCAAGAAATATAAATCTCATCTCCTACTATAGTCAAGGCTGATGACACGCCTTTTTCAAGGGTGTGAAATCATCCAAGACCAGGCTCTATCAATTTCATTTCATCCATTGATTCTCTCAACTCAATCGTGTGAAGAGCTAGACAATAAATATAGGGAATGAAGATTAAAAAAATAATAGAAATATATTGACTTCCATGTCATGGGATAAACTCACCCCACCCATGAATTCCACTCATATCTACCACAAACAAAAATACATTAATAAGTAATTCAAGAACACCTTGACTGTAACGACCCGAAATTTTGAATAAATCTTGTTTCCTAATTTTATGTGTTATTTTATTTTATTTTTATACTCAAAAAAATGTTTCATTTGATAACATGATTATAATTAAAATGAGACCGTTGGGATTTGACTATTATATGACCGTTGGTCAATATGACCGTTGGAAACTAAACGTTTTGATTTTTGTCTCTAAATACAAGTAATCGTGGTTATTTATTATAGAAAGAAGATTCGATAGACTTGCCCAGTAGTCTTGGACCGATCGAATCCCATCTTACAGAACTTGGGAATGAGGTAGCACCACTGGGCTTTGCTCTAGACCAACCCCAAGCCGAACTTCATCATGTGAAGCTAGAACGGAATCACCTTCGCGAGAAGGTCAACCTGATATAAATTACTACTCGTGCGATGTTGGCCGAGCCTCCCTCAGATTCTCTCACCTTAGCACACCTTACACTTAGGTCCTATGCTGGCGTGATAAGGGGCTATTTAAAGAGACCATAACTGCCTTGTGAAACGCTTTGTTTTAAATAAAAATTTGGATTTCTTCTTATGATAATGTTTATGACTTTTCAAATGTCTGGATAAATATAGTATGCATATTTTGGTGAATTTTAGAGAAAGGATATTTTAAAAAAAATGTTTATGTAAACCATAAATAATTAAAAATGTGTAATGATTTGCAAAAAATGGTCTTCTACAATTATTTTCAGTATGAAATTTAGAGTCTAATAAGATCAACTTGATTTTTGATGAATAGTAAATTATGAATATTGATTTTATGCTTAAGATTAGTAATGTGACCAAATAGATTAGTAACCTCACTTAAAGAAAGTATTAAAATAATCTAGGCACCTTGATTATATAATGTGATTCAATAAAATGGTTGTATAATGGTTTCATAAATTATTATTCAAGTATCAGTTTTTTAGGGTAAGTAGTGTTTTTTAATTAAAAATGAAATTAAAAATATATATAAAATTATTTTTATAAAATGGATTTCATTTTTGAACTCAGAGCATCGATATTATGTTAAGGTAATTTTTGGTATTTTTTCTGAAAAAAATGAATTTTCAGTGAATAGTGTATTTATTTAAAAATAAAATTTAAAATATTCAGAAATTTATTTTTATAAAATGAAGTTCATTTTTCAAATCAGATCATTGATATTTGGTTAATGTGAAATTTTGGGCTTTTTCTGATAAAGTTGAATTTTCAGTGAATAGTAAAAATACAGTTTTAGGGTTTCGGTATGTTTAATGACATCATAACTGTGTCATGATGATGTCATGAGATATTTTAAGGGTTGGCCGACCAAAGGTGATGAATTATTGTATTGGGGGCCCCATTTGGCCTAACTTCATGGGAAATATCAGGGGAGAGCACATGGTTTTGAGAAAACCACTTTTGAGGTGTCCCTTGGCCATTAATGCCTTGTCCCCTCACTTTCCCTATAAATACCAATCCCTCCTCTCATCAATTCGACTCCAAAACCATCCTAAATGATGTTAAGGTCTCATTACCTTACAAGGAGTCCTCCCAAGGTGCTCCCATTCCCTCAAGGTCCAAACCTTTGAGTTTTAAGAGTTACATGTTAAGGTAAGGGATCTGACCTCTCTCTTTCTTTTCAAGAAATCTATTTTATGTCATTTCTTTTATGCTCCATGTTATTATGTTAAAGTATGTTATTTTATACTCATATTAATTCCATTTCCATGTTCATATAATGAAATATCCTATATTACTCTCATTATTTCTTTTTATGAAGTTTTAAGTGACGTCGTTAGGCTACCGAAAGTTTTGTAGCAGATTCTTTCTCCCTTCTCATTTTTCAAGATCTATTTTCATGTAAAGTATTTCAAGTTACTTTTTATTGTGTTGGGGTATGATCTATAAATTTATCATTCTGATCTTTTATGATAATATGATGAGAGACCCCATTTGATCTCTTCAATTCAGTATTTTTATGTTTTAAGTGACGCCGTTAAGCTGTCGAATTTTTAAGTGGTTCTTTCACCTTTCTCCTTTTTCAAAGTTCTAATTCCATGTCAAGTCTTGAAAGTTACTTTTTATTATGTTCGGGTATGATCTCTAAATCTATCATACTTATTTTTTATGTTCATATTATTAGATACCTTATTTTATCTCATCAATTCATTTTTGTTGAAGTTTAAGTGGCGTCGTTTGGCTGCCGAATTTCTAAGGGGTTCTTTCATCTTTCTCGTTTTCAAGATCTATTTTCATGTCAAGTCTTTCAAGTTACTTTTTATTATGTTGGGGTATGATATCTATATCTATCATAATGATCATTTATGTTCATATTATGAGAGACCCTATTTGATCTCATCAATTCATTTTTGTTGAAGTTTAAGTGGCGTCGTTAGGCTGCCGAATTTCTAAGGGGTTCTTTCACCCTTCTTGTTTTAAAGATCTATTTTCATGTCAAGTCTTTCAAGTTCCTTTTTATTATATTGGGGTATTATCTCTATATCTATCATAATGATCATTTATGTTCATATGATGAGAGACCATATTTTATCTCATCAATCCATACTTGAAAGTTTTAAGTGACGTTGTTAGGCTGCCGAATTTTCATAAGAGAAATCTTATTTTTGTCTTACTTTCATATTCTTCATTTCATATAGTATATCTTTAAAATTTCATTACCATTTTCTCAAATCCTTTATATTCTATCCCCCTACTGTTTTATGGATCATTTATGAATTTTTGACCCATGTCCCCTCTCTTTTCAATGTTTTCTAAAACCTCTTAACATAGCCTTTATGCTACAGAATTTCCATTTCAAAATATCTCCCTCTTTTTCTAAAGTTCATTTATTTTATTAACTGAATACTCAAAGCTATTTCTTCTAAAGGGGTATTCACATATGTATCAAAATGTTCTATTTTAAATTCTGGGATTTACATACATGAAACCTGATTTTTCTTTCTGTGGGTTTAAAGTGACATAAAGATCATGTCTTTAAAGAAGTTTTTAAAACGTTTTGATTATGAAATGAAACCCATTTATTTTATGAAATATGGGTTTTTATGAAATAATTTATGATGATATATGTGGCTCACATGATAATAAAGACATTTCAAGAGTGCACCCAGATAGTGCTCTAATGCATTGGATAATGACTTAATCTCTAGAGATGACTTTTTAGACTGATACCTTGGTGAATAAACATGGTAATTTTTAATGACACCCTGGGGATGGACCTTGGTGAAACGAAATGATTGTTAATATTAAAATGTGTAGCCATATCTTCAAGTTATGAAAAATTTTATTTTCATTATGATATATCTCATGATTTATTTCTCATGCCTTAACGTTCTTTTCATGACATTGTTGATGTATCCCAAGTTCACATGTTAAATGTTTCCGGGTGTTTCCCTTACTGGGCCTTCTGCTCACTCTTTCTTTTGATATATGTCCCCAGGTTTGAGATGGAGTAATGAACCTAGGATGAACATGAGGAGAAGCCTTTCAAGTCTTTAACAAGAATGTTTTATGTTTTCATGTTTTATGTTCCTGGTTTCCAAGACACTAAACATTACAGATCCTCAGTTTTGTAAAATGTAATGAAAGTTTATGTGATAAAAAGGCGGGATTCTATAGTTGGTATCAAAGGATGGTTTAGTTATTTGTGGAAATTAGGATATGAAAACTCTTGGAAGAACCCTATTGAAAATTTAAAATATAGGAAATCTTCCTGGTATTTTATTGAGTATTGAGTAAGGGGTTTCCAAGCAAATACATCCCTGTCTGGATACGAGCAGGTAGAGGTGGCTCTGGAACAGATGTTTATAGGGGTAAAACCTGAACACACCACTTTGAGCTAGATTCGAACGGGAACTGGTACACGACAACGGGCCTTGCTGCACTCTTGGTTACGACACTCCTGGGGGATATACTTTGGTAAATTCATTAGCTTAGTATGAAACATTATTAAAGGAACAAGGATAAAAAAATAAAGGTTCACTTAAGAATATATGATCATGGATAACATAGTATGAAACCTAGGGGATCACATGTTAGGGTATACTCTTCTTCTACAAGTTATCCTTATATGCGTTAATCTCATTTTCATGATTATTGGTTCAGTATTTAAGCCTCTAATTATACTTTCTCTTCTTAGTTAATGGTGAGAAATGGAAGAACATGTCCCAACAACCAATGTGATAGGAAATGAGACGATTGTCGTATTAATATGATAGAGATGATTAGGGTATTAAAAGATGATTATTATTTTGGAAGACGTTCACTATTTTGGGGACCCTATATGATCGAGGTATATAGATTACTATGGTATTTTCATTGATGAGTAAGGTTGACTTATATAATTTATGAATCTAAGGTGGACTTATAGTAATTTAGGTTACTTATGGAAATGATTAACCTATCTTGGGTAAAATATGTTTAGGTTAGCTACTTTTGTTATAAGATGTTTGGAGTGGTTGATGTGTTTTGGAGATGAACAATGAAGTTTATTTTGGAAGACTATGTTATCAAATTCTTCTTGTATTTGGGTTTCAATCTTAGTTTGGTTTATTTTGAGAAATTTAAAGAACAGTTACTTATGGAATGGTCTATGATGAACTTTGGGTAGTACCATTGAACTTTGAAGATTAAAAGTAGTTTCCATTCCTATGGGATTATTTCTTTTTGAAGAGTTGTTTTACCTTACCCTTTCTGTTTTTGGGATAATGTTTAAAGATAAAAGAAATAGATAGTTAATCTTTTGTGGATTATGTGATTTTATAGAAGATTATTCTTGTTCTTTTGATGAGACCAAGTGTTTTTGAATTCACATAATTTGGAGAAAAGATGATTTTTGGTAGAGACTTATTAAAGGAAGAAACTCTACTTGATGGTAGGTATTTTTTCTTATGTTTCTGTTCTATGTAGTAAATGAATTCCTCAAAATTCTGAAAAGGAACGTAAAACAAAAATTTGGTTGGTTTATGTTTCCTACTAGGCAATCAAAGCCCCTTTACACACATCATATGTTTGGGATTTTCTTATGGTTAAATTTCTCCTAATCATGTTTTCTATCACTCTCCCTCAGAACGTGACCCTTTGTTTTCTCCTCTATGTCAATGTTTTCCTACATGGAATCCTAGTGTGGGTTAAATCAGGTGACCTTTTTACATCCTTTTCTTTCTTTTAAAGTAATAGTTTTACTAACTCCTTTTCTGATGTGGGACTTTCAATGAAATTTCAAATCACAATTTTAAAAATTGCGAGGATGCAATTTCTTAAGGGGGGACGATTGTAACGACCCGAAATTTTGAATAAATCTTGTTTCCTAATTTTATGTGTTATTTTATTTTATTTTTATACTCAACAAAAAAGTTTCATTTGATAACATGATTATAATTAAAATGAGACTATTGGATTTTCACTATTATATGACCATTGGTCAATATGACCGTTGAAAACAAAACGTTTTGATTTTTTTTTTCTCTAAATACAAGTAATCTTGGTTATTTATTATAGAAAGAAGATTCGATGGCCTCACCCAGTAGTCTTGGACCGATCGAAGCCCATCTAACAGAACTTGGGAAGGAGGTAGCACCACTGGGCTTTGATCTGGACCAAACCCAAGCCGAACTTCATTATGTGAAGCTAGAACGGAATCACCTTCACGAGAAGTTAAACCTGATAGAAATTACTACTCGTGCGATGTTGGCCGAGCCTCCCTTAGATTCTCTCACCTTATCACACCTTACACTTTGGTTTTATGCTGGCGTGATAAGGGGTTATTTAAGGAGACCGTAACTTCCTTGTGTAATCCTTTGTTTTAAATAAAAATTGGGATTTCTTCTAATGATAATGTTTATGACTTTTCAAATGTCCGGATAAATATAGTATGCATATTTTGGTGAATTTTAGAGAAAGGATATTTTAAAAAAATGTTTATGTAAACCTTAAATAATTAAAAATGTGTAATGATTTTCAAAAAATGGTCTTCTAAAATTATGTTCAGTATTAAATTTAGAGTCTAAAAAGATCAAATTGATTTATGATGAATAGTGATTTTATGCTTAAGATTATTAATGTGACCAAATAGATTAGTAACCTCACTTAAAGAAAGTATTAAAATAATCTAGGCACCTTGATTAAGTAATGTGATTCAATAAAATTGTTGAATAACTATTTCACAAATTATTATTCAAGTATTAGTTTTTTTAGATGAATAGTATTTTTTAATTAAAAATGAAATTAAAAATATTTAAGAAATTATTTTTATAAAATGGATTTCATTTTTGAACTCAGAGCATCGATATTATGTTAAGGTAATTTTTGGGGTTTTTTCTGAAAAAAATGAATTTTTGGTGAATAGTGTATTTATTTAAATATTAAATTAAAAATATTTAGAATTTTTTTTTATAAAATGGTGTTCATTTTTGAAATCCGAGCATTGATATTAGGTTAATGTGAAATTTTGGGATTCTTCTGAGAAAGTTGAATTTTCAGTGAATAGTAAAAATACGGTTTTAGGGTTTCGGTATGTTTAATGACATCATAACTGTGTCATGAGGATGTCATGAGATATTTTAAGGGTTTTCCGACCAAAGGTGATGAATTATTGTATTGGGGGCCCCATGTGGCCTAATTTCATGGGAAATATCATGGGAGAGCACATGGTTTTGAGAAAACCACTTTTGAGGTGTCCCTTGGCCATTAATGCCTTGTCCCCTCAGTTTCCCTATAAATATGAAGCCATCCTCTCATCCATTAGACTCCAAAACCATACTCAACGAAGTTAGGGTCTCCTTACCTTCCAAGGAGTCCTCCAAAGGTGCTCCTAAGCCCTCAATGTTTAAACCATTGAGTTCTAAGAGTTACATGTTAAGGTAAGGGATCCGACCTCTCTCTTTCTTTTCAAGAAATTTGTTTTATGTCATTTCTTTTATGCTCCATGTTCTTATGTTAAATAATGTTCTTTTATACTCCTCTTAATTCCCTTTTTATGTTCATATAATGATAGATCCCCTCTTACTCTCATTATTTCGTTTTATGATGTTTTAAGTGGCGTCGTTAGGCTGCCAAAATTTTTGTAACAGATTCTTTCTCCCTTCTCATTTTCAAGATCTATTTTCATGTAAATTATTTAAAGTTCCTTTTTATTATTTTGGGGTATGATCTCTAAATTTATCATACTGATATTTTATGATCATATTATGAGATACCCCTTTTTATCTCTTCAATTCATTATTTTTATGTTTTATGTGACGCCGTTAGGCTGCCGAATTTTTAAGTGGTTCTTTCACCTTTCTCCTTTTTCAAAGTTCTAATTCCATGTCAAGTCTTGAAAGTTCCTTTTTATTATTTTGGGGTATGATCTCTAAATCTATAATACTGATATTTTATTTTAATATGATGAGAGACCCTATTTGATCTCATCAATTCATTTTTGTTGAAGTTTAAGTGGCGCCGTTAGGCTGCCGAATTTTTAAGGGATTCTTTCACCCTTCTCATTTTCATGATCTATTTTCTTGTCAAGTCTTTAATATTCATTTTTATTATGTTGTGGTATGATCACTAAATATATAATACTGATATTTTATGTTCATATGATCAGAGACCCTATTTGAACTCATAAATTCATTTTTGTTGAAGTTTAAGTGGCGCTGTTAGGCTGCCGAATTTCTAAGGGGTTCTTTCACCCTTCTCGTTTTCAAGATCTATTTTTCATGTCAAGTCTTTTGAGTTCCTTTTTATTATGTTGTGGTATTATATCTATATCTATCATACTGATCATTTATTTTTCATATGATGAGATACCCTATTTGATCTCGTCAATCCATTTTTGGAAGTTTTAAGTGATGCCGTTAGGCTACTGAATTCTCATAAGAGAATTCTTATTTTTTTCTTCCTTTCATGTTCTTCATTTCATATGGTATATCTTTAAAATTTCATTACCATGTTCTCAAATACTTTATATTCTATCCCCCTACTGTTTTATGGATCATTTATGAATGTTTGACCCATGTCCCCTCTCTTTTCAAAGTTTTCTAAAACCTCGTAACATAGCCTTTATGCTACAGAATTTCTGTTTCAAAATATCTCCCTCTTTTTCTAATGTTCATTTATTTTATTAAGTGAATACTAAAATATCTTTCTTCTAAAGGGGTATTCACATATGTATCAAAATGTTCTATTTTAAATTCTGGGATTTACATACATGAAACCTGATTTTTCTTTCCGTGGGTTTAAAGTGACATAAAGATCATGTCTTTAAAGCAATTTTTAAAATGTTATGATTATGAAATGAAACCCATTTCTTTTATGCAATATGGGTTGTTTATGAAATGATTGATGATGATATATGTGGCTCATATGATAATAAATACATTTCAAGGGTGTGCCCAGATAGCACTTCAATGCATGGGGTAAAGACTTAATCTCTAGAGATGACTTTTTAGACTGATAACTTGGTGAATAACCTTGGTAATTTTTAATGACACCTTGGGGATCGACCTTGGTGAAACGAAATGATTGTCAATATTAAATGTTGTACCCATATATTCAAGTTATGAAAAATGTTAATTTTATTATGATATATCTCATGATTTCTTTATCATTCCTTAATGTTCTTTTCATGACATTGTTGATGTATCCCAAGTTCATATGTTAAATGTTTCCCCTTGTTTCCCTTACTAGGCCTTCTGCCCACCCTTTCTTTTGATATATGTCCCCAGGTTCGAGATGCAGTAATGAACCTAGGATGAACATGAGGAGAAGCCTTTCAAGTTTTTAACAAGAATGTTTTATGTTTTCATGTTTTATGTTCCTATATTCCAAGACATTAAACCTTAAAGAACCTCAGTTTTGTAAAATGTAATGAAAGTTTATGTGATAAAAAGGCAGGATGCTATATTGAACTCCTCAGGCCAAGCCTCAGGTAAGCCTCCCATTATTGGGAGAAATAGGTCACAATGGTGGATAGAAATAATAGAGATAATAAAAATAAAAAGAATATAATATAAAAAAATAAAATTATGAAAATAAAATAAAAATTATAAAGAATAAGTAAGATTAAAAAAGAAGATAAATACATGAAATAACAAAAAATAAAATAGAAAAATAAAAATAGAGAGAAATAATAAAAAAAATATAATAAAATTAAAGGAAAACAAATATATATTATATAGAAACAACGTAACATTTATTAAAATAATAAGTAGAGAAAACATAAAAATAAAAGAATATTAGAGAAAGAGAATATGGGTGGAATGAGTTGAACACAATAAAGAAAAACATGAAAGAAATTTTATTCAATAAAAGAAACATAAAATTAAAATATAAATAAAACTAAAAAATAAATAAAATAAAATAACAAAAAAAAAAGAAACGAAATTATTAGAAACAGCCGCGTGAATTCTCCATCAGTGGGGGTGTCTACTCTCCTTTTTTCTTAGAATCACCATCTTTTATAGGTAGTGAGAATGACCGTCAGTAGTGGCCTAAAATATTTGTACATACCATCTTCTTAAACCTTCATTAAATTATTTGTGAGGCCCACTGTATGTGGTTTAAAATACCCAAAAAAGTTCTATGTTCAAACCTTCACTGATAAGTGAATCCAATGGGGAAACATTTTATGGTTCATAGGCTTAGTGTATTTTCATGGCCTCAATGAGGGTACTCATGAGTTATGTGGAAATATCAATTCATATGGAGTCATGGTAGTATTACACTAATGTTGAGTAGTGGAATGGTGGAGATCCTAAACCCCTTTATACCTCTAAGTGGTTGGAGGGATTGGAAAAAAAATTGGTGGTTAACCGAGACATTAGAGAAAATACCAGCTGATTTGGGGTGGTGATAGTGGAGTAAAATGTCATTTCAATATCATTCAGTTGTGAACATATAAGTATTCAAGAGATGAAACATTGGTTTGAGAGATCAATGTGGAAAAGGCAAGTGATTACGGGGAGCGTGGGGAAGAGATGTTATAAATGAGAATGGTAGGGCATAATGAATAGTTCCCTTTAAAATGGTCATCCCACATAGAATCAGTGAGATTGGTGGCTCTCCCTTATAATAAAATATGTATAAGAACTATTCACAATATCATATTTGGGTATGGTCTCCCACAATGCACCTCACACATGAAATGTGGGCCACACATAAAATAGGCTTGCATGGGCTTCATCCACCCTTTGTTCCCCATGAGTTTATCACCCATGGGCCATTATGCATAGGGATTGATCACCTGTTCACCATGTGGAATGATCATTCCTTCTCACTAGGCCATGGTTGGTCAACCCTGTTGGTTCTAGCATGGTGATTTAGTCTGGTTGGTAGATAGCCAACTGGCCTGTATTATTATTTGAATAACTAACCACATGAAAATAATATAACCAAGTTATAATATTAGTTAATAATGGTTAAAATAAACACTTCCTAAAATCCTAAATTCATTTCTAAATTTAAAATTACCATTTTAACCCATAGAAATACCTTTAATTTTAATTTAACAATTCCCAAAAAATGATTAAAACATTGAAACATAATAGAATTATCATTGAAAAACATATAAAATTCATTGAAATTTGATTAAAAATATGCACTAAAATGACTATATCAAATTCCTCAACACTTAAACCATGCTTATAATCAAAAATAAAATCTCAACATGGAATTCCATATGTCACAAATATTACCATTATTCAAATTTCAAATAATCAAAATTTAATTATTTTCACTGTTAAATAAAATTTTAAAAAATCCACATAAAATATCAATTCATGTTCTCAATTTTTAATGAAATGATCAAATCAAGTATTTTACATTACCCCTTTATAAAATGTGTAACTTATTTTCTCATAAATTCATGTTCCTAAACTAATTATTATTAGTCATGAAAAATCATGATTTACCTCCCTTGAATCACTTCTCTCATCACTCATGATATTAATTCAATTAGATTTGTTCTCATATAACAAATACATGTTACTTATCCATAGGATTATAAAAATAAATAATTTATCCATATTTTAAAGACATAAGACACGTGAAGTCATGAGGACTTGCATTAAAGGTTAAAATAAATCCAAGGTTTAAGGTTGGTAGGAATTGATGTTTTAAAAATTAAGGGTCAAAGAGTATGTTTCTCTCTTAAGGTATAAAGAAAAATATAAAAAATTAAATTTTAATGAAATTCCACTATTAAATTTAGTAAATCCAACTTCCCCTAATGACCTTGAAAATGATATGGTCAATATATAGTCTAATGAATTATGTTTTCACACTCTTCAAATTTTCTCCACTTTTATACTCTCTTCTTTTCTGTTCTAAAAAAAATCATTTTATTCTTTTTCAAATGTTATTTTTAGAAAATTCCACACATACACCTCATAACCATATTTGATAAAAATAATAGGTCTAGTAATGCATATTTTATTTCTTAAATCATAACACTTTTTTCCCTTTTGGTTCTTTTTTTCATTTTCTATTTTTTATTCATGAGGGGAAAATAATGAATATGCAAAATTAATTAACAACCTCACTTTATTCCAACAATAAGAACCCCCATACATATTCCTTTAAATTCATTACAACATTTTTACCATGACTCCCTTCACCCTCATACTAAAACATTAAAATGTCGTAAAAATGCTAAGAGGATGGTAGGAATGGATAAAACTGTCTTGAAACATGGGTCATCCCAAACAAGGTCATTGATGGTCATTATGGGGTAAAATATGATTAATTTAAAGGTGGTTTTAAGAAATATTAATTTTAAAAAGGTTCCTTAATGATTTTTAATGTGTTATTTAGAGCCATATCATTGATAAGTTAAAATGAAAATTATGGTCAGTGACATGTCCCATTTTTACTCAAGAAATATCATCAAGATTAAAAGGACGTACTTGGTCAAGAAATCCTCTTGATAATGGGAAATTTTATTTTTTTTAAAAGACTCAAGGCTTGAATAATAATAATAACCCAATTAAGATAAATTTCAAGAATTTAAATTACAAAAAACATGTTCG
This sequence comes from Viscum album, assembly GCA_963277665.1. Lineage (NCBI taxonomy): Eukaryota > Viridiplantae > Streptophyta > Magnoliopsida > Santalales > Viscaceae > Viscum > Viscum album. The sequence goes on along the minus strand of OY728161.1, from coordinate 1,992,174,359 downwards.
AGCAATTTCATTTACATAAATTAACAAATTCTCTCAAATAATGAGTCCTCATTTTAATATACATGCATAAATTTATTCATCCAATTATCTATTTTACTCATTCAATATCACTAAGTCTAAAATATATAACATGTCATCTTGGGATTCCTAATAAATTCATGACTCAGAGATAAGTTTTGAATAACATAAATTTGAGCGTGGGTATGTAATTTCAACTTCAAATCTTTAAACATGTTGTTGGACAAAAAGTAGATTGATTTTTATCATAAAGATAAAATTTAACTCCCTTTACCATGAAGCTTTTTCCTATTTTCTCCTTGATTATTTTGGACAACCTTCTTCTATCATGAACCTTTAAAAGAAAATTAATCAATTAAGCATTATGTTCATTTTATTTAATCTCAAAAAGGTAAGAGGGATTTTTCTACATGTTGTACTACTTCCTAAGACTAAAATTTAATTATATGTTTCAAGAATGAAAATTGAAGGATAAGTCATGGTATTATCTATCAATTGGGCCCTAAAGTTTTATTACCTCTATATTTTTATACCATTTTCGATCTATAATCTGATGTTCAGTGGATATTCTTTGATTTCAACCACCACATGTAGATTTTCCAATCTATTTATTTTTATTTAATGGTAAGTAACGATCCATATATAATTATACTATATTCTCCACCGTTAAAAATAAATTATCACTTTCATTGGGGTGGTAGGGTGAAGTATAAATCAACATATTCTTTGTTTGATACTTGTGTAACCTCTTACTTCTTGTCCATAGTTCGATTATCATAGGCTATATAAATTTAGTGACTAAATGAGAAAATAAGAATGTATTTTTACATGAAAAAAATATAAAATTAAAATTTTAATAATTAATTTATCCCTCTAAATATGATTATATTTTTTCTTGATTTTGTTGGGCTTAATTAATTGGAATTCTTTATGGGGAACCTCGAATTTATGTTCATTAAAATTATGTGGCTCCCAATTTTCCTTAATTGGTGACGGTCCACTTTCATCATATTCCTCTAAGGCATGGAAAACATGTACTAAATATGAAAATTACAAACTATAAATAGTGATACATAAATCTTATTGAATAAAATAAAAAAAGATATAATTCAAAGAAATATTATCCCTTTTAATTTGTTTCTTTTTCAATAACTACATCAGTATTAAGTGCCTCTTAAAGTTGGATCCTAATGGATGGAGGCAGGTAGTCGAGGTCATTTACATTTTCATAAAATTCCACCACTTGTCTGGTATCATCCCTTATGGCTAAAAAATATGAAAAGGTGATGGATCTTCTACTTATAAAGGATAGTATAGGTCAACTTGTACCTCATACACATTCTATAAGACATCCAAATCTTAGAGATATCCCACAATTCACTCAATAGTAATTTTTCCCTCCTTAGGAATCTGCTCTAGTATATCATGGTTATCATGAATCTTGTACCACAAATATTTTTCTAGTTGATATTCCTTGAGATTTTTCTTAACTTCTTGGACTTCTTCAATTAAATGGGTAAAAACTTACGGGACTGCCTAATCAGCCACAAATCTTTGATAATAAACTCAGATTTCATTAACCTTTCTCATAAAATATTGAGGTGATATGCCTATATTTATGCCAATTTTCACCTATTATTACTTGTTCCTTATATTGAAAAAACCATTCATTTGAAAAAAGGATTCAAAAATAATTTTTTATAATTATTTATTTGGGATACAATAAAATGAATTTAATGGTTCAAAATAGAAAGAGTAAGAAAACAATGATTATCTCCCTTGAAATAGATCCAGTTTTCATTTGTTCCTAATGTAGGGCATGGAAAAATAAAATTATTATCCTAGTTTATAATAGTTCATAATATGGGTCCCCTAGCTTAAGATCTTCTCAGTTTTTTACATAATTTAATTCATCTAAACTTTTTTTTTATATTATGAAAATAATGAAATATAAATTTCGGTTTTTGTTTCTAAATTTCCAAAACTATGAAATCACATGAAATATGAAAATTTAAACATATACTGACTTGAAATTATAAGAAAAATGAAAATAAGAAGAATAAAATTGGTTCTGAGTTCGTTTTTTAGTTCCATCCTTATTGTCCTACATTTTTTTAATTTTAGTTTGATAATTAAATCATGAAATATCATGAATAATTACTATTATTTATTTTATATGTTGTGAAACCTCTAATGCCTAAGAAATCTAAATTCATACCCTTCCTTTAATCAATGTTGAAGGCACACCTTGGTCCTGCGTGTGACTTCTTCCAGGACATGGCTCTATCGATATTATTTCATGCATTGATTTTCTCAACTCCATCATGTGAAGATATATAAAATAAATAGTTTTAAAAGATATTAAAAAAATGATAGAAATATATTTAATTTCATTTCATGGGAAAATTCACCACACTCATGTATGAAACTCATATCTACCAAAAACAGAAAATAAACTTTAATAATGAATTCAAGAACACCTTGACCTCCAATGGGCCAAGCCTCAGGTCAGCCTCCCATTATCTGGAGTAAGAGGTAATAATGGTAAATAAAAAGAAAAGAGACAATAAAAATTAAAATAAGATAATAAGATAAAACTGATATTAATGAAATAGAATAAAAATTACAAAGAATAAGGATGATAAAGTAAAAAAGATAAATACATGAAATTGAAGAAAATAAAATAGAAGATGAAAAAAAGAAGTGAGAAAGAATAAAAAGAAAATAAAAATAAAAATAAAAAATACAAATCTATATATACTGTGGAAATAATTTTAAATTTATAAAAATCATAAGAAGAGATAAAATAAAAAATAAGAATTTTAGAGAAGTAGAAGAGGGGTGGAATGGGTTTACCACTTAAAAAACATTCATGGAATAATATATTTTATAAAAAAATAAAAATAAAAATTAAAATAAATATAAAAAAATAAGTAAATGAAAAATGAAAAAAATAATACAGAATGAAAATGATTACCAACACCCTCAAGGATTCACCCTTGACATGGGTGTCGACTCTCCATATTACTTGGTATCACCTTCTTCTATAGGTGCTAAGAAAGAAGCCTCGATAGTGTCCTAAAATTAATATGAGATTGATCTTGTTAATTCTTCATTAAATTATTCTCAAGACCCACTGTATGAAGATTTAAATTTAAGAAAAATCTAGTTCTTCAAACTCATGGTTGTAAGAGAATATATTGGGGAAAACATGTATGGCACATCGGATGTAGGGATTTTCTTGTCCTCAAAGAGTGATTTCATGGGATCCATGGATATAGAAACACTTATGGTGGCATGGAAGTGGTGCACCAGTGGTGAGTAGTGTAATAGTGGATCTCCTCAACCCCTCCAACATTCAAAGTGGCCAGAGGGCTTGAAAAATGTTTTAGGTTTGTCACCTAAGGCTTCAGAGGTGATCCAATGTGATTTGGGGTGTAAAAAGTGGTGGCCAAGTTATATATAATCTCATCTAATGGAGAACATGAAGGCATATAGAATATGAATCCATGGAAGGTAAGATCCATGTGGTGGAGGGAGATAGTGCATGGTGGAAATGTTATAAAAGATCATGGTGAGACAAAATGAACAAAACCTTTTAAAAAGGGTGTCCCACATTTAATAAGAGAGATATAAGGCTCTACCTTACATTAAAAGATGAAAAATCACTATAAAAACCCAACTACTATGGGGGTTGGATTTTATTTGACACCTCACATGTGACATGCAGGCTTCACATACATGTGGACCATCTGGGCTTTAGTCCACCTCAGATCCCTACAAGGTTTTTAACCCATGGTCCACTATGCATAGGTCATGATCACCAATTCACTCATGAATCATGAGATAGCCTTCCCACTAGTCCATAGTCAGATGGCCCTGTTGGGCTGGCTAGGTTACTTGGTCTGGTTGGTATAGGGATACCCAGCCTAGATTTATTTTTGAATAATTAAACACCTAAAAAATAATATAAACAAGTAAAAACATAACCTAAAAATATTCAATCAAACACATACTAAAATCAAGAACACATTTATAAATTCAAATATTACTATTTTAACCATTAAAATCATCTTTAATTTCACATTAATAATTTCCCAACTATGATTAAAACATTGAAATATGAGAGAATTATCATTGAAAAAAATTAAAATAAATATTTAAAATTGATAAAAACATTCACTAAAAATGAACTTGTAACTCATCCATGATGTAAACATCCCATAAATAGAGAATGAAACATGGAATATTGACTTTCTAAAATCATTTAAACCATACCAATCAGTATCATTATATGATAATAAATCCAATTATAATCATTCATTATGAATAAATATAAAATCCAATGGTCCTTTTATATACCATAGAATGATCTTTACTTAAGTAATGTGGTGTGCATCAATATTACTTTGATATTATGAAACCAAACATGTGGAAAAAACAATTTCGGGTTTTATTGTTGTCAAGTACAACAAGATTATAAGAATATGCCTATATTTTATGAAATTGACCACTTTTTCATCATCATTTAATGAAATTTTTTTCCTTAATACCAATCAAATTTTTTCAAATATATAACACCACATGATTTTAATATATATTTATCTTTAAATAAATTTAATCTCTTTATTATCTTAATTTACACACAACACTAAGGTTAAACGGGCTGTGAATAATATTGAATTATTATTATTTAATGTTATATTTATCACCTAGTTGTTAATTGGTTGGTATTAATAGGAATAAGTAATTATGAAAAAATATTGTTTATATAGTAAGTAAAAAAAGTCATTGGTTATAAATTAGTTAGAAAATAAAATAATGTCATTTGAATGTAAAAAAGAAATGTTTTTCCGGAAAGTTGTTTCTTTGAATAAAATGTGTTTTTATTTAAATAAATTAAATTAATAAATATATATCTGTTATTTTAAATATATTTATAAATTATATATTCAATCAAATCTTTTAACGTTCATTTGATAGTTTTTATAAGGTAACTAATGAAATTAAACTCATTTTTATTCTTAATAATGCATTATTTATGCCACTTATAGATATTTAATCTTATAAAATAGATACAATATTTGGAATGAGAATATTTGAAATTATGTAATATTTTAAACTTAATTTTTATTCATTATGAATTGTAACATTGGTAAAAAAATGCTTACCATAGTACGAATTAAAATGGCTTAATTGGGTTAAAATAAAATAAGGGTTAAAATGACATAAAAACTAATATAAATCCTATTTCCTAGTCATATTTTTAACCTATAAAATTTAAATATAGAATATGAGTCATTTTGGTGCCATTATTTTGGATTAATACATCAATATATTTTAATCTTTTGAAGAATTCTAAGTGCGCCCTCTCTTTCCCTTATAAGTAGACTTCGCATCTCCTATATTACCCACACTTCAAGAGCCTCTTATCTCATATAATACCTCCCAAAATTCATTCTTAACATTACTACCCATTATATAGATATTATTTTATGATCAAAATACCTACATTATAAGACTTAATATGTAAACCAAAAGCGGTAGTCTAAAGAAGATGTATAGCTCATAACCGAGGATATTCATTTTATTTTTCTATATCTTCATTAATTATTTAATAAAAAATGATTATATAATAACATAATTATATATAATATAATGGGATATTATTATTTCAATGTTTCAACCATTATTAATTTCATTATACATCAAAATTCAATTGAAATCATTGCCCATGCAGACGTGTGAACTTCCTCCTGATGATGTGATGTATTTGGTTTTTAATATCCACCATTAATGGATGGTTATTATTAAAGATTTAATGTTTATATATGATAATTATGAAATAAATAATATGATATAATTATAATATATTATCTATCTTCTTGTCTTCTCATCCATTAAAAAAAATAATGTTGCTCTTGTGTACATGTGGTTGACCACCTTCGCCAATAAATTTGATTCATTTTTCATTTTAAATTTATATGGATGGTTATAAATATATATTTAATGAATATATATTATATTAATGGTATTATAATGATTTTAATTTGGTTAATAATTATTTAACTTTCATTTATTCTTCCTTCAAAAGTGGAATCATAATTTGTACATACGTATAGACAATCCTCACCATGAAGGGACGTAATTCATTTTTCATCACCTTTTTATATGAATGATTATAAAATTTTATATGATGATTAAATATGATAATTATTTCATTATTAATATTATGTATATGATCAAACCATGTTCAATATGAATTTTTTGGAACCATCAATTTTAAACATGAATAGAAAACAGACTATTTTTCAGTTGAATGTTAATTGTAATGAAAATTTTATTTATAAAAGGTTAATTAAAAATTATGAAGGATTGATACATATTAATATATATATATATATATATCTAAATTTTGTTCGAATATATATATATATAATATTTATTTTAAAATATATTGTGATTCTTACAATGAAATATGGGACTTGAGGGAAGGGTTTATGTAACAATATCATTTATTTTTGGGATTCTCTATGATATATTTTCTATTGAGGTAAATTATTTAGATCTTATACTTTTAACCCAATATTTTTTCTTATCCTCTTTATATTTCTATAATTTTTATTTCTTAGTATAATTTTCCTCTTTTGGAAACTCAAATGATCAGGAAAATATTTTTAAATAAAAGTTGACCTTATTTTCTCTTTGGTCAACATGCTTTTTCATTGATGTCCATGATCTTCAAAATTATATTATAGATGTTCTTACTTATACCTGAAATATTTTAAAATTTCTATTTTCATTACATTTTACTTTGTTGAAATTTTTTAAAATAAATAAATTTGGAGAAGCATTTTCATAAAACGTTTATTTTGACTTTATCAAAATGTGTGAAAATAATGTTGTATTTTAACATATATGGTATGAATAGATTTTCATTCCATCAGGATTTTTCTTTTATTTAAATAATAGTTTACAAAATTTCTTATATTATTTCAAATAAAAAAATATAAATGTTCAAGAAATTTTAAATTTAATTTTTTTGAAATAAAATTATATTTATCTTCTGTTTTCAAAGTAATTTTTGTATATTATTCTAAAGATATTATACATTTATGTCAACATACATTACGTATGATTTGGTATATTATCTTATGATACCATCCAATTTATTTACCTTAATTTCATATGATTATTATTGTTTAATAATGACTCTATGAAACCAATTTCTTTCTCAAATATTCATTAAGTTATGAAGAAACTATAATGAAACTCTTTTCTTTTCCATGGGTGATGTCATGATGAAATGATTAAATTTTTTCAAAACCAACTTCCTTTAACTTAGTTATTATATAATGATATAATGATTGATTTATTATCTTTGGCATACATATGATTGGTTATCATTATTCAATGGTTAGGTCCAAAAATATATAGGCCTCACTGGAATTGGGTAAAGATGCATATCTCATGGGATAATAAGGTATATAATGCGGATTGATCCTAGTTCAGAAATGACATTTATCCAATAAGATAGTATTGGGAGTGACCCTTGACTAATGAAAATATAGAATTGGGATTGAACCAAATATACTATGATAGTATTTTAAATTATCCTTGACAAAAGAAATGATTTTATTTTATTATGTGTATGCTAAAAACTTATGTCTTATTCTTATGATATATTCTCATGGATAATGATTTATTGTTGATTATTCCAAATATTTATGAGTTATTAATTTTTTTATGATAAATCTTATTCCATTATTTATGATTAATGATATTTGACTTATTGGGTGTGATATTCATAAGTTATGTTCATGTTATCAAACACTTATTGTTATCTTACACTCACATATTATCATTGATTGATATCACCAATGTTTACCCTTACTGATAATATGAGATCACCCATTCTATTGTTTCCTTTTCCCTAGTAATGAAGAATGGTTTTGAGTAGGGTAAGACTAATAATGGTCCTATGTGAGAATAATATTGTGGTATATATTAAAGATATTTTAGGAAATATGTTGATTGTGCATATACACTTAAAAGACCTAAAATTGTTATAGTTTTTGGGAATTTATTGTTATGATATGTATTGAATATTCACCTAAAATGATTTCATATATATATATATATCAAATAATCATGTGTCCTATATTTGTATTAAATTAGGGATTAGTTATTTATGGAGATTAAGAACAAGATTTTTTTAAGAATCCTAGGGATAATTCTAAGTGCATAATAATATCCTAATGATTTGGTAAAGTAATGATTCTATTGTTTTTCATATAAAATGCGTCAATGTCTAGATAATGGTAAGTGGAAGTGGTTTTGGAACAAATTTACTAAATGGTAATAATAATGAAAGGGTTCAATTGGATATTAACTTGATTTTTACCAATACAAGATGAGTAGGCCTAGGAATGCACACTTAACTAGAAAGATTAGAGGAATATTCATTGGTTAACTCAAATTTTCCTTATGAATCATTATGAAGGATTAAAATAGATAATAAACAAGAATGGCCTATGTTGATCCCAATGTATCAAATCTTGAAAAAAAGATGTTCATTTTTAATATTCCTATGAATGATTTTTCATGATTACAGGTTAAATAAATATGATTATTATTTCTCACACTATGCCTTTTGGTTTTTCTCAATTTATTGAAATAGAATGAATCCTTTTAATACTGAATGTAATAGATAATGAAATGATTTTACTTATAAGAGAAAAAAATAAATATGATCAGGAATCTGAAACCTTATTATTATTTCTAACCAACTATCTAGATATATAATTTATAACCTAAATGTGGGTGATTTTCTTGACACCATTAATAAGAGAAAATTGAGTCTCATAGTGGTTCAATTGACAAAGAATAGGGAGTAATTAAGATACATTTTATTACATGTGGATAATGTGGGAATAATCACTAATAAATATTTCTCTAATTACTGGAAATATGTTTTATGTATGGATAATAAGGGAATAGAGTAAGTAATTTTCTAGGGAAAATAGAATTTTTTATTTAGGGAAATAGATTACATCATAAATTACTATTTATAGTTAAATGTATTATATGTGGGAAACTTGGTAATTTTCTCAATGGATTCCTAATACAAGGGTTAACTCCTTGAAAATGGGAGGATCTATTCTTTTCAATTTTTCAAGTGGATCATGATTGATAAGATCCACTTATCATGCACTTTATAATTTGGGATGTCATGTTAATGTTTTTAAGAATATTAAATATGAAAATATTACTATTGTTCCTCTAGTGGAATTTGATGTTATTTTGAACATTAATTAACAATATATATATATCCTTTTTAAATTACTAAAATAGGGAAATTATATTTTATATAATGAATCAACCTATGATCTAATTTAGATGCTAGAATAAATATGACCATATAATGAATGTTACATCTTTGTGTGGGTCTTACTACATATTCATGAAGGTTATTTATCACAAATGGTTGGGGATAAAATCATCTTGAATGATTTTTCAATTTTTTATAATTACAATGATGTATTTACTAATGAATTCCATAGCCTTCCCTTGAGTCTTGAAGATGATATTTCCATTGAAATCATATCATCTGTTACACCTATTTCAAATAATTTGTATAGAATGGCCCGGATTGAGTTTCTAGAATTGAATAAAAAACTCAAGGAGAATCTTGGAATGGTATTTATATACCCTATTTCATCTCCATGGGGTGTACTAGTTCTTTTTTGTTAAGTAGAAAGATGGTTCAATGTGTCTTTTCAATGATTATCTAGAACCAAACAATATCTCTATCAAGAGAGATTACCCTCTACCATATACTGATGAATTTTTTTAATAAATATATATAGATCAATGCTTTTCCAAGATCGACAATCATTCTTTATATCATCAATTTTGGGTCAACAAGGATGATATACCCATGAGATCATTCCACGTGAGGTTTGATCATTATGAATTTAAAGTGGTTCCATCTGGATATAACAATTCCCCTAATAACATAATAGATTTAATGAATACAGTATTTAAAGATTATATTGATCAATATTTTTTGTTCTTATAGGTGATATTATTATATATTTCATGATCAATAAAGACCATGAATATAATTTGAATTTTGTGTTAATTCCCATCGGGGGTGATAAATTTTATTCTAAATTCAGAACGTGTGATTTTTGGTTATATAGAGTTTCATTATTTTTGTATATAATCTAAAGTTAGTGTATATTTTTAGATCCCTAAAATCTGGATATTATATATAAATATCCCAAACCAACCACTGTAACTTAGATCTATAGTTATCTTTATTTGGTTTAATAATATTTTATCTTTCTGAGGTATTTTTCGTGGCTATCTAATCCAATAAAACATGTGACTTGGAATGGATCCATGTTTTTTTATAGATGAATGTGATTAAAATTTCAAGGATATGAAAATCATTTTGGTTAGTGAAATAGTTTTTACACTACCCTACAGTGGAGAAGGGTTTGTAATATATTATTTTTCATTAAATAATGTATTTTTTTGTTTCCTCATAAAAATGATATGGTGATATTATTTTCATTGTACCAATTAAAAACCGATAATAAAAATTACCAGGCTCATGATTTGGTTTTGGTAAATTAATTTTTTTCTTTAAAAATATGTATTCATTTTCATTAGGTTTATAGGGATTATATATATACTAACCGTACAATCTTAAATTATATATTCATGAAGAATGTGTTGAATATGTTCTAAATGATATAGTTGGAATTTATTAAATATTATGACTTTTAAACTCACTACCAACCTTGTAAATAAAACAAGGTTGCTGATTCTCTGATTTAGAAAGACTATACTAGTTTTTCCATGGTGTGGATTAAAAGATATCAAGTATTTATGGATTTATAGAATTTGGATCTTTAAATAATGTGGAAAGTAAAAGTATCATACCTTTATCAAATAAATGTTCAACTATCCATTTGTGTGAGTATTAAACAGGCATATAAGGATGTCATGGAACTATAGAATGAGGTGAGAAAAATTCCTATGATTAATAATTATAGTAATGGAATGATAATGTTTATAAACCATGTAATCTTCCCATCAAGGCCCTGTTTTAAGAAGAATCTATTGGATGAATCCCATAGATCATTATTCTTTATACATTATTGAAGTATGAATGTGTATAGAGATCAAAAAGATTATTTCTAGTGGGATTACATGAAAAAAGATATTTCAGACCATATATCTCAATGAAGGGTAAGTCAGAAAGTTGTGTCTAAGAGGATAATTTCTAAGGGGATGTTACAACCATTACCTATAACAATTTTTAAATGGGAATAAATTACCCAATATTTATCATCAGATACCCAAAACATTTAATTGGAAAAAATTTATTTGGGTTATAATTCATCAACTTATTAAATCTACACATTTCATTTACATTAGAGAATATTTATCTCTTTATTGGATTTCTAGGATATACACTAAATAAGTAGTAAGTAAATTTGGAATACCTCATTATATTTTATCTAGTCAGGATCCAACATTTTCCTCGAAGACTGGAGAATTTTTTAGAAAGAATTTATTATGAAGTTGAACATTAACACTACATATCATAATCATATATATTGTCAGTGTGAGAGGAAAATTCAAAAACTATATGATATTTTTAGAACATGTTCTTAGATTTAAGATGTTTTTGAGATAAAAACCTTCCTTTGGTATAACTTTCTTATAATAATAGGTTTCATTTGGGAATTTAAATAGATCACTATAATGTAATTTATGTTCGGAAGTGTAGAAATCCAATTTTTTGGAAATAAATTGGAGAAATAGAACTGTTAAGGAATTATCTAGTTGCGAAAATACCCAATAAGGTTATACCCATTCCGCATCACATAGGGGAATCATAGAGTTGATAAAAAATTTATGTTAACAATTGTCTATGAGATCCAGAGTCGTATATTAGTGAAATAGTAATCCAAAAAATAAATCATTAGAATAATGTTATGTGATTTAAAAATAAGGGAAAGATGATACCAAGATATATCATTCCCTTTTAAATTCTTGTTCATGTCGGTATAGTTTATTACCACTTGTCACTTCCACTGAATATATCTCAAGTTCACAATATGTTTCATATATCTCCCTTAAAAAATTATATAACTAATACTTCACATGTACTGAAATAATAGTTTGAACAACTAGATAATGATCTCTATAATGGGTAAAAATCAATAGATATTCTAGATCTAAGATAGAAATTATTGGTAAATAATAACGCTCTTTATGTCAATTTTTTATAGCAAAACCATAAATTTGGGAAAGTTATGTGGGAACCTGAAGATGTGATGAGATTAAAGTATCCTTATTAATTTTGTGTCAAAATGACATAATTTAGATATATGAATTATTATAATAGTGTAGAATGAAACAACTTAATTTTTTTGATATATTTCTCCTTGATGAAATTTTATTTTTTTGATAGTTTCTTTTACATGTAACACTAAGTTTAAACACACCATGATATATATTTGAATTATAATAATTTAATGTGATAGTTATCACCTATTTTTTCTATTGTTTCATACAAATAATAAAAAATAGGTTATGATAATATAATTTTTACACATGTAAAAAATTAATTCGTTAGTTATGAATTGGATAGAAAATAAAATAAAAGCATTTTAAAGAAAAAGGGATGTTTTCTAAAAAATATTTATGCTTGCAATGTGTTTTTATATTTATAAATTAAATTAACAAATATTTATGAATAATTTTATTTAAATGTATATATAATATATTAAATAAATATTTTAACATTAATTAGATAGTTTTTACAATGAAATTAATGAAAGAAAACATTGTTATATTCTTAAAATTCATTTGGTTAAAAAGAGTTCTGTTGAATTTTGTGGACATATTTTAAAATAAATTTCCTTCTCATAATAAAATTGATTATTTTAAAATCAACATTATATTTTTAATAAGTATAATTTATATTATTTAAAAAATTTAATTTATATTTTTATTATTATTTATAGTGAATTTGGTAAAAAGGTAATTAACTCTATAATTGTTAGAATCTATTAAAACTAAAATGATAAGGGTGAAAAGTGAACTAAAACATGTATAAATACTATATTATGGTCAAAATTAATCCCTATGTCATTTGAAATTAAAATATGAGTCATTTTGGATCCATTCTACATCATTATGACATTAATATTTTTTAATCTTTTGAAAAATTCCAAGTGTCCTCTCCTCCTTTATAAAAGGACACCACCTCTCCTATATTCCTCACAACTCTAGAGAAACTCATCTAGGCCAATACCTACCAAAACACCTTACATACATCACTCCACATGATCTATATGTCAGGGTTTTGTCACAATACTATACTTATAAGGATTAATGTTTGTTCCAAATGATGTTTTCCAAATAATATGTATAGCTCTTAACTATGCGTTTTAAATTTATTTCTTCTTATAGATCCTTAAATTATATTCTAAAAATGATTTTATAATAACAAAAATATCACTATAATACTATGATTTAATTATTCATAATTTTCAAATCTTTATTCATCTCTTTCTCTATCAAATAGAATTTGATAGCATTGTTCATGTGTCATGCGAACTACCACTTCTCTAAGTGAGGTATTTTGTTTTTCATCATCACCATTAATGGATTGTTATTATGATAAATTTAATGATCATATTTTTTATTTATGAAAAAATTGTTATTTTGGAATTATAATATATTATATATCTTCTTACATTCTCATCTACTAGAAAACAATAATGTCGCTCTTGCGTGCATGTAGACTACCACATCCACGAAGTAATGTGATTCATTTTTATTTCTACGTACCTGAAAAGTAATAAGGATATATTTATATAATATATATTATATTTAATATATAATAATTATCCTAGATATTTTAATTATTTTTTAACGTTTTTCATTCCAATGATCAAAAGTGTAAACATCGCTCATTTGTGTATATGAACTACCATCTCTAATAAGGGATGTAATTTATTTTTCATCACCACATTATAATAATGATTATATTAGTGTATATGAAATATATATATATATTATAATTATTTCATGGTTAATATATAGTTGATTATGAAACCATGACCATGGTTTAAGTATCCCAATGATCGAATGAAAACATACATGCAAAACAGACAAGTTTTCACCCAAATTTTCATTTTAATGAATAAACTATTAATAAAAGGATAATTGAGTTGTTAAAGAAATTATATAGAGTAATTTAGGTTTAAATATGGATATAAAATATATTTATATTAAATATATATTTATTATATTGGATATTTGAATGCAAATGAAGAAATATGGGACTTGAGGTAAGTGTTTATGTTATAATATCATTTTTTTTGGGATTATTTGTTCTAAATATCCATTGAGGGGGATTATATTGATATTATAATTTAAAACTCTTATATTTTTTTTCTTATATATTTTTTTCTATAATTTTTATGCATAATTATATTTTTACTCTCTCTTTTCACTAAAAATGATCAATAAAATTAATTTAATGAAAATTTTGTATTATTTATTTTTTGGTCAGAAAACTATTTATTTAATTCTCATCCTATTGAAAATTATTTTATATAAGTTTTTACCTATAAATGAAAGGTTTTAGAAAATTTATTTTAATTTCCTTTAACTTAATTTAAATATTTTTTAAATTAATATATTTAAATTAAATTTTTGCAAAACAATTCATTTTTTACTTTTTGTAAAAGTGTGACAGTAATGTTGCCTTTTAACATATACGACATGGTTGTATTTCTCCAATATCATTAAATTTTTTTATTTGATGCTTCCATTACTAGTTTAAATGGATATTTTCAAATAAAATAATTATTTCATATTCGTATAATTTTTAGTTAATGTTTTATTAAAATAGAAGGATATTTTTCTTATCTTTCCAAAGAAAGATTCCAGACTACTTTCAAATATATTTTTAATCTCTATTAATATGAATTAGGGTTTTTTAGAATTTATTAGGGATGTGATCTAATGATACCATGAAATTTATTTCCCTATATGTATTATCATGATTATGATTTAAGGATGATTCTATGAAACTTATTTCATTCCCATGGGTAAATTATGTTATGATGATTATTTTATGAAAAACATTTCTTTTCAATGAGTTATGCTATGAGGAGAAGATAATTTTTTATGAAACACATTTCCTTTTAACTGATTATGAAATCATTTTATTATGAATATGTAATGATAATGTGGAACACATAAGTATGACATTCATTATGTGATGGGTGGAACAAAAATTATATATCCTAAAAAAGAATTGGTTAATGTTGTATATCTCTTGAGATAATAAGGAATGGAACGGGGTGTAAACCCATTTTAGTAGGATTCAATTTACAATATGATAGTCTTGGGAGTAAACCTTGAGAAAAAAAATTATAGAATTATCAGTGAAGCCAAGCCACTATGCTAGTCTTGGCAGTGAGACTTCGAAAATAAAAGGGATTTTTATTCATATGTGTATTCCAAAAACATATGAATTATGATTATAAAATTTTCTCATCAGCCATTATTGATTATTTATTATTTAACACACTTATGAATTATGTATTTTGTAAGGAAATATCTTGATTCCATAATTTAAGATTAATTTTATTGGATCATTTGTTTTGATGTTCATTTATTATAATCATGTTCTCAAGCCCATATTCTTATATTATGCTCACATTTGGTCATTCATTGATATCTCTTGTGTTCATCCTTACAATGAATCTATGTCCACCCATTCTAATGTTTCCTTTCCCTAGATTATGAATAAATGTTTTATGGTTGGTGTGTTTAATAATTGTAATTTAACATTGGGGGAGATGTTGATGTTATTTCATAAAATTATTTGATTATTCATCTAGTCTATAAAGAAATTTAACCTTCCCAGTTCCAAGATGTGTATTGTAATGAGATATATAGAATATTAACCTCAAATACTAATGTCACTACAATATACATGGAATATTTATTCCAAATATTCTCAAAACCTCCTTGGAATATTTTTGTTAGTAAATAATTGTGTTATTCCTTCCTTGTATCATCTGAAACCCATGGAAAAATTTCAGCACTCCAATCATTTCCATTTTATACTTCCACTTAATAATATTTTCAAATTAATTTCAAAATACATTGTTCAATCCACCAAAGATTATTTTATACTCATATAGGATCACTAAAATCCTTTTTTGGTAGAAATTATTAATATATCTATTATAATAAACTTCACCATGCTAGAAAAAGGACATATTCAAGTACTAGTCATGTCATGATTATAATGATCTTATTTCCTTCATCAATATAGAAAAAATAAATCATTATAAGAAACACCATATCCTCTTATTAATTAATTATAAAACCATTTGTATGTTCAATGTACACCTAATCTTCTTGAACCTCATTCTAAAATGATTACTTGACATCCATCTAGAAAAATTTGAATTTACTTTATATTGTTATAGCCAACAGTAGTTAAATTTTGTCATTCCTTCCTATAGGTTAAATTTTTTATTCAACATTGATACCCTCTATCTTGGATTATTCCTTTCACAAAATACGTTCTTTGTTTTATATCATCGTTCCTTATTTGATTAGTTCTTAATGGAAGTCTCATTTGGTCCCAATGTTTTTCTTGTCTATAGGCATCAAAATAATCCCCCACTTTCTATTATTCTCAATTTGTTCAAGATCTTCATTCCTCATCTAAACCCAATTCTCGTATCTATTATATTATTTAAAACATTTTGGTTCTACCTATGGTAATATGTATGTTGGTTATAGGGACTTCATTATCCACATATGCACAGGAACTATCTAATTATATATGAAATTCTTTCTGTCAATTTTAACTTTTATTTTTGTATTTTGTAAATATATATTTCTGGCCTTATCTATCTCATCATCAATATCTTATTTTTATTCATTATTTTCTATTTATTCTCCCCCTAGGCTACTAACCTCCTCATTAATTTTATCGGAAAATTTCCCCCTTTTTGAAGATTATGCTTATTTTATACCACAACAACATCATTTCATTCAACAAAAATCCCCATCCACTTACTAAATAATTTATACTATTTTATTTTTTTGAGTATACAAGAAATATCAATTCATCTCCAAACTTCCAACATCTCCCCTTGTTGATAATGTAGCATTTACTTTTAAAGAATAAAAATTATTTTAATGTTTTCTTATTTCTATGCCTCATCTAATGTATAGTGTTTTCTTATTTCATTCACAAAAAATATCAATTAGAGATGTAGACCAATTTTAACACTAATTCCTTCAAAAATTTCATTGGAATTCCTTTTCAAATTAGATTTATTCTTGACATATTGTTTATGATCTAATCTCTCCTCTCAACCACAAAATTTAAATTAGGAGTTAACACTATTGAAACATGGTTCTTTATCCAATTTTTTTAAATCTAATTATCCACCTTTATATTAGTAAAATCTATAGGATTATAATTATGGGATTTTATAATTTTCTATCCAGGAATATTATCAAACATCCTTCCAATATTATTTACTGAAATTTGAATACCTCATAATTATTTGTCATGACTTCAATCTAGACAATCCAATTGTAATCATAAATACAAATTGCATAATATATCTTACAATAAATAAAACTTCTTGATATAGTCCCACACACATCAATATTCAGTTATTCTAGAACTCATAACAACATTTTCAATTTCCGTATGTACATCATTCAAGTGATATTTCGTGTTGGAAAGCATCACACATGTGAGTGTAATCATATGATATCAAAGAATGATCTTGTGTTGTACGACATTTCCCAATATCTTCTAATGTTGGTTGTCTTGATGGCTAATATTGTTATGACACAACCTGTAATCTTCATCTGTAGATGGAAAGCATATATCTTCTTCTCCACTTACGTGGTAGAGATTCCATTTCAGACACTTTTCCTATATGAAAACTAAAACATTCATTTCATTAATGATAAAGGAAGTATTCTTAAACATTATTTCATATCCTTGGTCACACAATTGACTAACACTGAGAATATTTTGACAGAGAACATCAATAACCATGATATCTACATGTCTCTTATCTTTTACCATAAATATTGATTCCCCAAAGACAATAATTATTAAGAATTTATCATTTATGAATTGAACAATAATTTTCTTATAATTCTTGAAATTTCTGACAACATCCTTATTTATCTTCATGTGGGAAATGAATTCCTAATTAAGGATCCATACACCAGTATTATCTCATGCCTTTTTAGAAATATCTACCGCTATTTATTTATCAACTGATTGCTTTTGAATTCATGTATTTAGCTGCACACATGTTGTTTATTGACATGTTTTATCCCCACTAAAGTATGATATACAAACCTCATAATAAAAATCTAAAAATCTTTTTTTTGTTTTCTTCTCACTTTATAATCTTTTGATCTTATTCATGTGTACATATTTATTATTTATGAGCACATTCCTCTTCATTGTTGATGATCAATATCTATCTACATGTTCAAATCCTCCACACCAAAAATAGTGGTTTTTAACATCACACCTAAAATATTGAAACCATTTTCAGGTTCCTTTACTAATTTTATACCCTTCAGTACCTTTTTTCTGTGGAATAAACATTTTTATAATATTCCATATTTTTTAAACAATAACATGTGACATTTGGTGTATCCATGTGTGTCATAAATACAATAATAATCATCCCTTGGGTTGTATGAACACTATAATTCACACCTAAATCAATCTTCAATATCAAATTTTCTACTTATGGTAATCCATTAAACATAAATACATACTTCATAAGATAAATCCCCATTATATCTATTTTATTTAGAATTTAGTTTTAATCATTTTAATATCCATTTCACTTTTTTTTCTATAACTTCATGATCCAACTTCACTTTTTATATCACCATGTGATCTTCCCTCCAAATGTTGTATCAAGAGTCCAAAGTACTTCTTGATGTTAAACCTTTCATCATTTGGGAAAATATTCACCCTCAACCTATTTGATACATTTGACCTAATGTTTTATTATCATACTCAAACCACTCTAAACCCTTGTTTGTCCATCAACATTTAGATTCTACTCGACAACCTTCTATGAGTTTTCTAGATTTGTAGATATGATCTTCTCTATTTATACCATCATAATAATCTTATAATATTCTTTATATTACATGTATATTTTGGTATAATGAAACACATATTTTGTTTTTGTGTTTCCATACATCTATTACTTCAATAGAAGTCTAAATTTTAACATGTAGATTAACTCTTCCTTCCACTTAACCTTCTTTAGTTTTGTTGTCTTCCATTTTCTAGTAATCCCACACAGCGTCTACTATAGAATTTTCTCAATTGTATTTTCATTATTCAATTTATAATCCCTCACAATATTATTAACAATTATCTTATTATGGTAGCTAATTCTTCTTCTGGATTAATTTATACATATTTCTTCTCCAAAAAATCTTATATATAGCTCAATATTTAAATACATTAATATTTCATCTTATTTGAGGAAAATTAATTTCATATTATTACAATCTAGGATAAAACAATGAATGTTTATAGACTTTGGAAACATGGATTCTTGTAATTCGTATCTAAAATATCTACATCATTTCCCATTATTTTCTTCACAACTAGAACCATTCAAAGAAATATCATACGTAAAACCATTATTCATAACCTAGGGAAGTGAAACATAAAAAAAGGGCTAGAAAAGATGATAAAAATGATTAAACATTACAGTTATCAATCATTGTTCATAAGTGACCATAATATAACCATAAGGGTATGACAACATGATCCTGACTTACAATAAAATACCAAATTAGTCAAAGATTGTTAATCCCGAAACATGGGACAAGGTTTCATTAAACAAAAGAAATAAGACATAAGTATGTGGAATCATCAATAGATATCATGATAAATGAGAACATAACACAATAATAAGTCTAAGTTCTTTTAATAAAGATAAAAAATAAAATAATTTCCTTTTTTATGACTCACATCGAGGGATATCATAGTGGTTTTAGTTCACTCAATATTCCATTTTTCCATTAGTCAAGGTTCACTCTCAAGAATATTTTACTATAAAAAATTACCATACTGTATAGGTTTAACACCCCATTCCAGTATTTATTATCACATGGAATATCATTATTATCACACATTGATATTTTTATGAAAAATATATCCTTAATTAATTTTTTTTCTTTGATAGCTTGTGTTTCACACAATATCAAGTTAAGATGAATTGTGTAACATTATTAAAATATTGTGTGTATATTTTGACCTAGACATTAGATTTCTGGGTATGAATCATAATAAATTAATTAAGAAAAAATATAGTCTACAAATTTATTAAACTTTTATCAAATTATTATAACTAGAAACAAAAATTATTTGGAAATAAAATTTATTTTTTAAAAAAACTATTTCAACATGCGGATTATATTTTTATAATAATTAATTAAATTAATAACTATTAGTGAGTGATTTTAATGAAATGTATATATTATAAACTTTATAAAAAATATTAATCAATAAAAAAAATATTTTTCTAACAATATTCTAATAATAAATACAGTTTTAGTCTTAAAAGTGTATTTTTTTCTAAAAATATGTTTTTGTCGCAGTTTTCGTACTTACATTACAAATTTTTTCTTCTATTAATAGTTATTGAATTAGATCAAATAGATTACATATTTATAATCATAGGCTAAGAATTTTTTAAACATTCCCCACTTATTTTTGGTAAATATAAATAGTAACTGTGGAAAAATTTATCAACTCATTAAATGGTAAATCATGATAATCAATGTTAAAAATAATTGATGAGGGTATAATTTTTCAACAAAATTATTATTGGATGAAGTTAATTATACCCTTATCAGCATAGTATTGAAATACGATATTTTAATGAACACTTTTTCATGATATTTATTTAAAAAATCTTTTAAAATAAATAAATTTACAAAATGTCACTCTCATAGTTTTAAATATAATTTATGTGTTCACATAGGGGAAAATAGAAATGAATGAATATTAA
This sequence comes from Viscum album, assembly GCA_963277665.1. Taxonomy (NCBI): domain Eukaryota; kingdom Viridiplantae; phylum Streptophyta; class Magnoliopsida; order Santalales; family Viscaceae; genus Viscum; species Viscum album. Next base: position 1,992,153,192 of record OY728161.1, on the reverse strand, counting down.
TGTTTATTTTGTCTCTACAAAAATAATATTCATGATTTAAATTTATTTATAATTTATGGGTATTATATAATTAACATAAATTCTTACACAATGCCAAAATATTATCTATTTAATTAATGAATAAAATAATATTAATTAATCTTAAATTCCAAAAAGTGATATAATTTTGGTATGTAATAGTGTTATATAGAGTTTTTTTAAAAATATTATATATTATGGTTTTTTGTAAATATTATATTCAAATTCAGAAAAATTCTTTGTCTTTAAAGTCAAATTAAATGAATAATAGAAAAATCAACAATAATGATCTTTTATCAAAATAATAATTTATTAAATTATTACAAAAAGCATGAAGATAATGGAGTACGGAATGTTGGATATTATATGTTCTTAAATTTCATAAATTCCCCATCTATGGCCTATTTTGACCTTATAAGTAAAAATTATAACACTTTAATATCGAAGAAGATGTTATCGTTGTTATGACTAAAATTAGTTAACTAATTGTAATTCAAAATGATATGGTTTAAAATGAAAAATATGTCTATATTATATATTTTTTGATGGTATTAAAACCCTATCATATCTTATATTTGAATACCTATCCATTTTTAAGCATCTTTCTTGACAATTAATTTATTATAATTTAATATTTTGATAAATTCCCAAAGGGCCCATCACCTCAATTATCAAAGGGAACCTCCTCCCTCACTTCTTAATACCACATTAAACCTTCTATATCTAAAAAACATAACAAATTTCCCTTATAAACTACCCTATAGATAATCTATATATTATTTTCTTCCAAAAATACCAAACTAAGATCCCTTTAGAGGAGATATAGAGGTGTCATTTCAATGAAGAGGTAATCTACAAAACTGATCACTTTTTTTACTCTTAATTAACTCTTATAAATATGTGATTTTTGTCATAATATAATAAATTATTTATACTAAAAATTATTAAATTTTATTTTTATTTTGAAAACACCACTATATACCCTCTTTAAAATCAACTTACAAGTGAATGTATCGTTCATCCGTACGTATAGCTTACCGTCACCACGTAACGAAACAATTAATTTTTCATCACCATATTTTATGGAATGGTATTATGATGAGTTTAATGTCTATATAAGATAATTATGAAATAATTATAATTTTTGAATTGTAATATCACATACACCCACTTACCATCCAATCCTTTGGGAAATAATAATGTTGTCCATGTGTACATGTTGACTACCACCTTTACCAAGTGATGTGATCCATTTTTCATTTATATTATACTAAAAAGGTAATGAGAATAAATTTTATGAATATATATATATAATATGTTATAATGATGATATTATAATGGTTAATTTATATTTACCTTAATTTCCATATATTAAAAAATGAAATCAACATTCAGGTGAATGTTCGACCTACCATCTCTATGAACGGTGTAATTCAATTGTCTATCTCGGATTTTTGTGGATGACTATAATTATGTATATAGTAAATATATATTATATTTATATCATCATTAATATTCCTTATATGATGGAGACAAGATAAATTCACAAGGAACAAAACTACTGAACTGAACTACTAATGATAAATGACACAGTTAACACACAGAAATGTTAATTTTTAAAATGAATTATTGATAAAAGGGTGTGTTAACATGTTATAAATGGGTCATATATGATATTACAAGTAAGAAAATTAATCTGGTGTATAATTATAATAAATTTCAATTTACCATATAGTAGATTACATTTCTCTTTATACAAGGATAACTCAATGTAAGGGGTTTTTTGTAACCATATCATTATTTATCAGGATTATTTTTAATTAATTTATGATGAAGAAATTTTATGATCAAACCCTTAAGATACTGATTAATTTTATTATCCTATGTTTATTTATTAAAAATATTGGGTTTTTTCTTTTCCCCCACTTTAAGAACTCAAGAGACCAAAAATTAATTATTAATTAAAATTTATTTTATTTATCTCTTCAGTAAAAATACATTTTTACTTCAATATCCATGTTCTCTAAAAAAAATTTGAAGATGGTTTTTTATTATTCTAATATTAATGGTTAAATTAATTTTTACCCATGTTTTAATTTGTACAAAATATTTTGAAAGGAATATTTTTTTCATTTTCTAAATGATTTACATTGTGAACTTTCTGAAAAAGGTATTGAAGGGATGATTTTTTTACTTATATGGAATAAATGAATTTTCCCTCCATAATGAATGATTTTTTATATAACCTTACTTTAAAATTTTACATGGTTATTTTCAAATAAAATTATTTGAATTATAATTTCATAGTTTTTTTAAATAAGAAATTTTTAAAATGGATCGGATACATTCCTCAATAAATTTTAATTTTTTTAATCGTATTTATATTCATAAAAGACAAAGTACCTTTATTGAACTTATGTTTTATAGAGGATTTTATCCAAGGATAATATCATTATTCTTTACCTAGAATATTTATTCTTAGGATGACACAATTTTTATGAAACCCATTCCTATTCCATTGGTTATTCTAGAATTAACTTTTTATTAATCCCTTTTCATTTAATGGGTTTGGACATGATTAATGTTTTATGATCTTTTTAGAAACAAATTTATGATTTTAATTATTTTATGGTTATGAGTTTTATCTCCATCTAATGGAATTTGTTATTATTGATATCTCTTGATCTAAAAAGTAATTAAATGGAGAATGTACCCAGTTTAGTAAGGGATATTGCTTATAATTATTTTCTTTGGAGTGAACCTTGACTATAATGATGGTTTTGGCAGTGAACCCATTCCACTGTTACAATATTAGTAAATATACATTACTTCTAAGTAATTTTTTATTATTCTTATTTTTATGACACAACTCTATTTCTTATTTCAATGTTATGCACTCATGGATCAGGTTCTTTGATTCCCTTATGGTTCATTTCTTATGAACTACAAAGATTTATTACATGACTTAATATTATGATATTTGATATGGATGGTGTGGTTTTCAATCATTAAGATCATGTTTTTATAAACTTAGGTACATGATATGATTATATTATAATAGATATCTCAGAAGTTTTTCCATTACTGGGTGTCTGAGCTCACCATTTTCATATATTCACTTTCCAATTGTTATGAGGAAAGGTATTAAGTATGATATTTGTAAGAAGGAAAAAATTTGTTATATAATATGTGGTTGAAAATGTAAATATTTTTTAAACCAACTTTTTAAGTTTCTAACCTTCCAAATATGCGACACCTAAACTACACTAGCATTCATCTAAATGAAATTTAATGAATATTACTCTATTAATATATATTATCAATCTATGAAAACTATGGGTCATTATAGTTGTTATCATATCCAGGTTTAGTTATCTTTTGGAAATTAGTATGAGAAAACATTTTTAATAACCCAATGAATAAGTCAAATATATGTTTAAATCATAATGTTATAGTAATGATCATAAATGACCTAGGATAATCCTCAGGTTTCAAAGAATAAGGTTTCATTATTTAGACATAAAATAATTTATTTTTTATTATTATGTGGTTTTCCAATAGGATTATTATTCCACACACTTTGATTTTTGGTTTTAATAAATGGATGGAACTCAAGGGAATAATTTTAATACAGAATGAAACAGAAAATGAAATTATTATTTTCCCGAGAAAATAAATATATGACATGTGGAATGGAAAATCTTATATTCATACTTGCACAACTTTTTTAAGATATGAATCACATGGAGTTTTTAAACAAGTAAGGGAGGGAACAATGTTATGTTGAATCCTTTTATGAAGTAAAGTTCATCTTCTTTTAGTGGGTATGTTGATCCACTAATCAGTAAGCAATAGATGAGTAACATTTAAAATATATTTTCATTATGCAATGTTTGGAACAAGAGAATGTTATTTTAGTTTCTTTTTAACTGGAAGGAAAATCACATCAGGGGTAGGATCTTAACAAGAATATGATTGAATGAGAATAAAATAAATCTATATAATCGGAATAATTTAAAATATTATTTTTTGATTTTTATATTCCTTGTATTCTTCATACAAGAATAAAGACATAAGTCATTGAGTTAATGTTGAAGGATGATAAATATATTGGTACCTATGAGTAAAATTTTATAATAATTTTGACGTATACTTCTGGCATTATAATTCAACCTGAATGTAAGGTTTATCAATTTTTCAGTGGCTTAAAACCAATTCTTCACTAGGTATTATCCAAAAGGTACTTCAATGGATATAAATAAATAGATCAATGTTCTATCCAGGTTGATATGGATATTGGAGTTACTCACAAATTTCATGGTTATTATATAAAAATAAATATTTAAATCAATGTATATTCTTAAAACCAGAGAGAGAAGAAAATGAGCCTTCCTCTTTGCTCACAGTATTGAAGTAATCCTATAGTAAATATTCTTAAGGTAATTGATAAATATTTCAAGTGTAGAAATTATTTTCATCGGGAAATTTAATTCCAATTTGATAGGAAGAAGTTAGATAATGATTCTAATAAAAATAATTATCCGTAGACTAAACCACTGACACTATAGTGTTTTAAATGGAAGTATTTTGGTAATTATTCTAATGTTTTCCCAAATATGGAGGTGAATGATGATGATAGACATGAATAACCACTTAACACCAAAGAAAAAATGAAACCTCATATGACCACTCTTTCTAATTAGGGTTTTGATAATTATTTCGTTAAAAGTACACTTACCATACACTCTAAACCTACTAATGTCCTATTTGAATCTGGATCTACCCACTCTATTTTATCTAATAAATTTTATAAGGGTATCAAAGTACCACCTCAAAAAATTTCATGATTAGTTAGTAGTAAAATCCTATAATGGTACGATGATCTCATCCCAATTCTATGATTCTTCACTAGTTGAAGTTTAAAGGATTGTGTTTCATGAAAATATCATCAGTATTCCTCTTTTTTAATTCAATGTTATTTTGGGAATGGAGTATATTTCATTACATAAAACCCACATCAATATTTGAGAAATTGATGTTATGACTTATTTTCCAAGACAACCTCTAATAAACTATCAGTGTTACGTAATAACTTATCATCCAATAGAAACTGCATCCATCATATAGGTCATGATTCCTAGTCATATGGTCGAATTTATCTCATATAGTTTTAGAGAAACTCAACATTGATGATATGCCTATTTTGGGAGAGTTTATTTTTGTATTTCAAAAATAATCCCCAAGTATTTCACTGAATCATAAAGTTGATTTTACAATATAACTCATACCTGGTGATACACCAATTTCCAAGAATCTATATAGAATATCCCTGATTGAGTTGAAATAATAGATGAAACAACTATAAGATAATCATGACAAGGGATTCATTTGACCAAGTGAATCACCACGAGATGCACCTATTCTGTTTGCTAAGAATAATTATGGATCAATGAGTCTTTGGATTGATTATCTTGAACTTAATAAGTTCACTATGAAGAACTAGTATCATCTACCCCGTATTTATGTCTTATTTGACCAACTTCTTGGAGATTCAAACTTTTCCAAGATTTATCTTTATTATAGATATCATTAATTGATGGTCATGAAAAATGATACACCCAATACGACATTCCATACTAGTTATAAACACTATTAATTTATAGTGGTTCCCTTTGGTATTACAAAATATCCCTCTATATTCATGGATTTATTGGATATAGTCTTTATATACAACCTTGATCAGTTTGTAGTAGTCATTATAGATGTTATTATTATTTATTCAAGGGGTAAGGAAGATCATGAATATCATTTCATAATTCTGTTTAAGACCCAAATGACGGTTAAAATTTAGGAAAAATTTACCAAGAAGGAATTTTGGATTCAGAATGTTTTATTGTTGGGTCATATAATCTCAAGTGAGGGTATATTAGTAAAACCTTAAGTGAAATAAGTTACTGAACATTTGACCAAACCAGTCACTTTGATTGAGATCAATAGTTTTATCTATTTAGATAAATATTATCAGCACTCTGTGGATCATTTTTCAAGGTTATATAATATTCCCACCATGTATACATGGAAGAAAGACAAGTTCCATTATATATATGGATGTGAGGGATGTTTTTAAGGAACTAAATAGATTTCTTGACATCACACCTATTCATACACTACCCTATTATAGATAATGGTTTTTAATATACAGTGATACATCAAATAATGGACTTGGATGAATCCTCATGCAGAAAAATATGGTTATAGATTTTTCATTTCTATAATAAATGTTCTATGAGAAAAATTACCTGACTCATTATTTGGAGTTAACTATGGTAAATTTTTAATTAAATATAATGATAAATTATATCCATAGGGAAATTTATGATATATATACATTTATCAAATATTTAAAGTATGTTTTTACTAAAAATATATGAAATTTTTTCCAAAGAACATGGATGGAGATGATTGATGATTATGACTACTCAATACATTACCACCCTAGGAAAGAAATCATTGTTAAATTTGATCTAAATTTAAAGGATCATGCCTGGATATCTATTATGATGAATAAAAAATATCCATTATTTGTATACATTCAATGTCTGGATCTTGAAATCTCGAAGGAATGGGATAAATCATATCTTTCCCAAATGAGTGTTCCTACATCTATCCAAGTAAATATTAACGAGTCATATAAGGAATATGTATAGATGCAAAAGAAGTTGAGAAATGTTCCTAAGTTCAACCTTGATTTTCAAAACAATTATGGTTTAGAAAACATTTATATTCCCATTTGGAACCATATTTGTAATAGGGTTCATGGATGAAGATCATAGTTCTTAATTCTTTATTCATCCTAAAAGTATGAATTTGAATAGATTTTTTAAAATGTATTTATTTCTGTATTTAATGAAGGAGATACTACATAATATGTTTCTTGGTTCCTGTTACGTCTACAAGTTAAGGTTGCAAGACATAAGTCAAAGGGGCTGTCACAACCATTGCCCATACTAGAATGTAAATGGGAAAACATCACCATAAATTTTGTCATCAAACTCACCAAAATATCTAAAGGGAGTAATGTTATTTGGGTTCTATTTGAATTCCTTAAAAATCAAAAACACTTTATGGAATTATAAAATATTTCCCTCTTGAGAAAATTTATCAATTATATATTATGTAAGTTTCAATATTCCATGGTGTGCCACTATTAATTGTATCTAATTGGGATCAATGGTTTACATTGAAGTTCGAGAGAAGTGTTTAGTAGGATTTAGATATAGAGTTGATTTTCTGCAAAATATATCATCATCATATACATGGTTACTACGATATAACTATTAAAAATCTAGAATAAATGTTGATATATTTATCATTGGATTTCAAAAATTCTTGGTATCAGCACCTTTATTTGGTGTAATTTTCTTATAAAAATAGATTTAACTTATGAATTAAGAAGGATGGTTATGAATCTCTCTATGGTATGAAATGCGGAACTCCTCCATGATGAAATAAATCTTGAAAAATATATTGGGATCAAATTTAGATAATTAAATAGTATATAAGGTTATATATATTCATCTTCACATAATTGTAGCTCAGATCCAATAAAAAAGTTATGCTGACAGTCTTTGGATATATTTAGAGTTTGATGTTAGTGCCAAGGTATTCCTATAGAAATCATCCTATAATATGGTGATGAGATTTAGAATTTAGGGAAATATAATAACTTGTTAAATAATTCCATTTTAATTTATTGATCATATCATAATGGTAGCTTATCAATTGGCACTTCCACCAAATTGATTTCAAGTAAAAGATTATTCCTTGTATATCTCCTAAGAAAGTACATACCTAATCCTTTACATGCCCTAAACTTGTAGGTAATAAAATTGGAGAAAGTTATTTATTATTAAGAATATAATGTAAATATTCTGGATTATATAGGGAAATTTCGATGAAACAAGTCAATCACCTAGTCAAATATTTATGGTGAACCTACCAATTTGAGAAAGCTACATGGGAACCTGAGGATAACAAGGAAAAAGTTCCCTCTTTTTTTATATTAGAGTGAATAATTTCGAAGGAGAAAATAATTTTAAGTGGGGTAATAAAGTACCACCTAAATAATTTTTATAAAATATTTATCCTTAAATAATGTTATCTCTTTAGTATCTTGTGTTATATGCAACATCGAGTTTAGATGAACCGTATAACATTTTGAAAACATTATGTGTCTATTATCTCATAGCCATTTTATTTGTGGGTATGAATATTAATAAATTAATTTGTAAAAATATATAGATTTAATTTTTATTAAATAAATTCATTAGTTATCGAATGATTATAATTTAAAACAAAAATTATTTGAAAATAAAAGTTATATTTTTCCTAAAAAACAATTTTTATTGGTGTGATGCATCTTTATATTAATAAATTAAATTATTCTCTTTTAGTGAATAATTATAATAAAATTTATAAAATATTTACATTATAAAATAATTTAAACATTCAATAATTAATTTTTATCGTCATTGGACAAGAATAAATCCATCTTGAGGCATAAAATTTATTTTTACTAAAAAATAATTTTTATCGAATTTTTTGCACTTACATTAAAATTATTTTATAAAATTTATTTGTGTTAAATTTGGTAAAATGAAATAAATATTTATAATTATAGTGTTCAATAATTTTAATTATACTCTTTATATTTTTGGTTAATATGAATAGTAATCGTGGTAAAATTTATCACCTCCATAAAGGTTAAATAGGGTTAATCTATTTTAAAAATAAGTGATAAGGACATAATTTTTCACACATATTATAATTGGATGGATTTAATTATATCACTATCACATTATTCATGGGATTTTATAGTTTAATATACCCTTTTCCATGAAAATATTTTATATATTATTTACATCAAATAATGTTACAAAATTTCACACTCTTCGTTTTAAATATTCTCTATCTGTTCTCATGGGGATACAACAAGTTATAAATAAATTTTAATTTTAATTTTTTAATAATAAAATAAAATTAATTATCTTAATTTATTTATAATTTTAAGTTATTATAATATATCCTTAAATTATTACATAACATCAAAAGATTATTTATTTAATTCATTAAAAAAATGATTTCCAAAATATTTAATGTTATATAATTTGAGTAATTTATATTGTTAATTGGATTTTATAAGTAAATATGGCATGTTATTATTTTATTAAGTATTATATTATAATTATAACTTTAAATTTTTTTTAATTTCAATCAAGTTAGATGAATAATGTCAAAATTAAAAATAATGATATTTTATTACATTATTTAAAAGAAATAAAAAAGACATGAAATAATAAATAGATGATATTATATGCCCTAAAATGTCATAAGTTATCCATTTATTCTTTAATATTCTTCCTGTAATTAAAAAATTATAACCCTTTAATATTGAAATAATTGTTATTATAGTAAAAATTAAAATTGTTTAACTAAGGGTTACTCAAAATTATAAGGTTTAAAATTCCACAAAAATGGTATAAGTTATATTGGATACTAGGATTATGACCTTATCATACCATATATTTTATTGAATAAACATTTCATATCATTTTACATGATAATTAATTTATTATAATTTAATATTTAAATAAATTCTAAATGTCCACCTAACCTAAATTATTGACGGAAACCTCCTCCCTCGCTTCATTACATAACTTTTATCCTTATTTCTAAAAAAAAATATGAAACCATCCCTTAAAAAATTCCATTTATAAATTATATAGGTTTTTTATTTCCAAAAATACTAACTCTAGATCTCGTTATAGGAGATCTAAAGGAGTCGTTTCAAAGAATAGGTTATTGTCTTAATCGATCACATTCATTTATTATCTGATTATCCTCCACTAAGTATATATTATTTATAATAAAATAATAATTAAAATTTCCTAAATATTATGATATTTTATTATGATTAAAAAAACTCAATTATATATCCTATTTTCTATCGAACATTATGTGAAAGTATCGCTCATGCATATGTACGGTGAACTATCCCCGCATATCAATAAAATTCATTTTTCATCACCATATTTTATAGATTGGTATTATAATGGTTTTAATGTTTATATATTATATTTATGAAATAATTATACTTCTATAATTATAATATCTCGTCTACCTACTTACTATAAAATCTATTGGGAAATGAAAAAAAATGAGCATATGTGTGGACTACCACCTCCACGAAGTAATGTGAATTTTTTTCACTTTTATTTTACATGGATAGTAATGATGAAGAATTTGATGAATATATATATATATATAGAATATATGATAAAATAATTATCATATATATTTTAGTTAATATTTTACTTTCTTTTATTCCATCCATTGAAAAATGAAAACAGTGTTCATGCATACGTACAACCAACTGTCTCCATGAACGGTGTAATTCATTTTTCTATCATTAATTTTATGGATGACTCTAAATATGTATTTAATAAATATATATGATATCTATATCATCATAAATATTATATAGATGATGGAACCAAGATAAATATAAATGAACTATAACTAATGAACTAAAACAATAATGAAAAACAAAAGAGTTTACACCCAAAAATAATGATATTAAAATGAGATTATTGAAAAAATTGGTTGTTGATATGTTATAAAGAGATCATAAATTATATTATATGTACTAAAGTAAAAAATTGTATAATTATAATAAATTTTAAATTATTAAATATGGGTTTAGTGTGATTTTGGATAAATTTTAACTCAAGGTAAGAGTTTTAGGTTATAATCTCATTGTTTATCCGTATTTTTTATGATTAAGTTATAAAGATGAAATATTATGAACAACCTATCGAGATACTCAAGAATTTTATTTTTCTCATGTTTTTTCTTTAAAATTAATTTTTTCCTTTGATTATCCACACCTTATTTTCTCTAGAGACAAAAAATAGTATTTTTAGGGAAATAAATTTTTCACTTTGGTCAAAAAACATTTTTATTCCATATCAATGTATTCAAGAAAAATTAATGATATTTTAATATTCCTATATGATTTCTTAAATTCATTTTTATCCATGTTTTAATTTTTAAAAAATTATGAAATTTATATTGTTTCCATATCTAAATTGTTTACTTTTTGGATTTTCTGACAAAAATATTGATGGAATTTTTTTTAAATTATACAGAATGAAAACCTTTATCTACTATCATGAATAATTTTTTATTTGAATCATCACTTATAAGTTTCTATTTTTATTTTTAAATAAAATCTTTTCATTTATAAATGTATATATTTTTTAAGTAAGTAATTTCAAAATATATATTATATTTCCCCCAAGAATATTATAATGATATTTTAAAGGTATTTATTTTCATAAAATGAAAAAATACTTGATAAAAATTATTATTTTCTATAGATATGATCCAAATATACCATCCTTATTATTTATCTATATGTTTTCTATGAATGGTAAAAATATTTTAATGACATCCATTATTTTTTATGGGTTATTCTATGATGAAATTTCAATAAAACCCATTTATTTTTGTGGATTATTATTTGATGAATGATTTATGATCTAGGGTCACACATATGTGTGATTTAAATTATGTTAAGGGTGGGACCTATATCGTTCCCAAATTCATTGGGTATAGATTGATATATCATGACATAAATAGGACTGTAATGGGGAATGGACCTAGTTCAGTAAGGGAATTTATCTAGAATGATATTATTGAGAGTAAACCTAGATGTCTACAATGGTTTAGGGAGTGAAAACATTTCACTATGATAATCCTGAAAAGGTGGATTGACTAATAAGGAAATTATTTATAAATATGTGTATTCCAAAATTCCATGTCCTGTGTCAATGTTATGCTCTCATGTATCAGGTTCTTTGATTCTATATTATTCATGTCTTATAAACCACCATTATGTATGTCAGGAATTAATATTATGAACCCGGATATACATGTTCTGATTTTTAGACATTAATATCATGTTCGTATACATTTTTCCTCATGTTATTCTTATATGATCATCGATATCTCCCTTATTTACCTTTTACGAGCTTCGAAAATCACTATTTTTTTGGGTTTCCTTTCCCTAAATTATGAATTAAGTTATATAGTATGATTCATATAAGAAGGTTTATAGTTATGATGAAATAAATGGGAGATGATGTATATGTTTTATGAAATAGTTGTTTTTGATTCCACATTTTCAAAGAAACTAGACCTAAAAGATTCATGTGTGGATTGAAATGTTATATAATTAATATTTATCTATTAATTTGTAATATCTATTTTTGAAAATTTTGGATCAATATAATTCTATACCCAATGAATTAGAGGGATGCAAAATTCCATTCCCACCATTCAGATAATGTAAACCACACATATGTGTGCCACAAACCCATAAAACATTCATCATACCACCATATTATAACAGTGGGATGTATATACGTTTTATATATATTTCATATTAATAATCATAAAACATCCTGATAATGAATCAATATGTTGAAATTTCATTTCATACCCTATAAAACATAAGAAACATCAAAATATTTTGTGATAGATGAAAATACCTTTAAAAATTACTAATATATTTCTAGAGTAAAATATCGTTTTCATTTTTAACTCACTTTTATGAAATATTAATATTATCCTAATATTAAAAAAATATTTTCTTACAAAAAAAACATGGAAACATATAATTTAATATTAAATTAATATATTATTTTAAATTATGGGGAAATTCATTCATGTGGTGTGTGTTAAAACAAAAATTTCTTTCACATTTCAGATACAAATTCAAAAGTACCACATTTTTAAAATGATAAGAATTTTAATTTTAAACCTCTCTATATAAATTAATATATAGTTAAAAAATTTAACTAAATGTTTCATAATATGAAAAATATTCTTGAAAACATTTTAAGAAAAATATTGAGATAGAAGAAAATATTCCCAACAAATAAGAAAAAAACATGGTTAATTTTCATTAACAAAATTATTTCAATATATTAAGTACTCAAAGAGAGAAAAATTGATGGAAAAAATTTAATATATACAAAAAATTATAGGATAACAAAATGAATATTTTTGGGAGATATAATTCAAAAAATTACTTCATCATAAATTTAAGCATAAAAATTTCAGGTAAATATTAGATTGTAACTTAAAACCCTTATTACTTTGGTAAATTTTTATTCATTTCCCCCATGAGAGAAATAATATAAAATTAAAAATTAAATATCATGAAAATCATTATATTCATGATATAACATATAAAATGGGTAGTATGTACACCTCATAAAATAAGTTAGGTGTATTTCCCTAAAAAAGACATTTTGTGACGGTAAACCCTTACCAACTTGGTAACATTCGAATTAAATCCCATTGGGTGATATAATTTGAATTGTAACAATAAATAACATGAATTAAGAAATATAAATAATATACAATTTCAATATATTAGTATATACACCTAACAAACATAACTAGGTTCATAACCTTAAACATGTCCCAACAAAAAAAAATTGAGACGAAGAACCCTTACCATATATCTCACTTGATTCATAATTGCTCTAGAATAAAATATAATAGATTTATATGTTTTATAATTCTATAATAGAATAATTTTCATACAAATAATATCATGTATTGTCTAATTATATAATTTTAACACTCATTTGTTAACAACTCTTTACTGTGGTCTTCATTTCTGGTGTTAACTGCTTCATTTCTCATGTTTGTTTTCATTTAGTAGTTGTGTTCCTTGCACTTAGATCATGTTTCAACAATATATAGAACATTAATAATGATTTAAGTATAATATATATTTATTATATACATATTAAAAAATATAAATATAAATTTGTGATTAAAAATTAATTACTTCACTTCGTGGAAATGGTAATCTGTTCGTACACACGAGTGATGATTACACTATTTTATGAATGGAAAAAAAATTCAATGATAATTACAAATAAAATAATTATTATTATATCATAAATATCATATATTTTTATTAAATATATCCTTTTAAAATAAAAAATATATGAAATGATAAATAAATCACATCGCTTCGTGGAGGTGGTAATCCACACGACGCACTAGCAGCATTATCAATTACCAATGGATCTAATGGTAAGAAGGTAGATAATTTCATATAAATAAATTTTAATCATTAATTTATAAATTTATGTATGAAAATTAAATCCATAATTAAAAAAACCTATGAAATATGGTGATGGTAAATTAATTCTGTCTCACTGTGGAGGTGGAAGTCCACGCGTACGCAAGAGTGATAATGTTATTTCTCATTTGATTAAGAAGGGGAGGGAAATGATTGTTAAATAATTATAATAAAATCTCAATATATTTTTTATATTTAATTAATCATTTTATTATGGATAAAATTTATTTATATAATGTTTAATAGGAAAATAAATTGACAGATTTTGGTTAATAGTTATACATATTCTTTGAGAGACCTCCTTTGGATTAAACCTTAATCATTGAAATATTGGTATTAGTATAATCAAATACTCTTTAGGATGAATTAAATTATTTATTTAATTTTTTTTATAATTAATATTTCAATATATAAGGTTCAATTGGTGTGAATAATAGAGGAGTAGAGGCGCCCTTTTATAAGTGATGGGAGGAACACGCAAGGAATTTCATTAATTATTTAATTGATATAAGGTAAATTTGATGTTTAATTATATAAAAATGTCTATGTATTTATAATTATATAAATATAAGGTTTAAATATCTTTATAAAAAAAGAATTAGTAATTTCTGGTTTTCACTTTACCCTTATATCTTTGTTTAAACCTGGACAACTCATTTTAACCTTAACAATGGTAAAACAATTTTACTGTTTTTACCATTAATTTTCACCAAAAAATTACTTTAATCCAATTAAATTATATGAATTAATATTATCTAAAATATTTAATCCATTTTACCAAATTCGATTCCTGTAATTTTAAAATTTTAATTTTAAATTAGCACCCAACCACAACAAAAACCCATTTTAGACAAATTCATTTTATAACGTAGAACTTCATTTACATATATTAATTTAATTATAAAAACCTTAAAATTAATTTGAATATATATTATTGACTGTTTAATATATAAATTTCATTAAATAAATTAATAAATAGATATTAATGAAATTTTTAAATATAAAAATACATTCCATTCATAAAAATAGATTTTTCAAAAATGGTGTTTTTAAGCCTGAAAATTAACTTATAAAAAATAAAGTATAACAATGATTCATATGTGATTAATTATAGATATATTAATAATTAAATAAGTATTATGATAAATTAATATCCAATTCAAAACATTATGGTATATTTTTTAAAAAATAAATGACATTTTTTTTCAATAAATTAGTATTTTAACTACTCACTAAAAATATATCTTTTTAAAAAATAATAAAAATCCCCCCTAAGATAATATTAAAAGGATGATTTAATAAATTATATTAACTTATTAAAATAAAATTTCAGATAGTGGTATAATTTATTTACTATGTTTTGCACATAATTAAATACAATTTTTTTATGAAAACTTATTTTTGAAGCATGGAATGAATTTAATGAAAATTGAGTACCTATATATTATAAATTTTTTATTACCTGACCCACTGAGGGTCGAGCTATGACTACTTTAATACTTCCTCTAATTGTCTAGGGGCTAGTGACAAACATCTAGTTTGAATATCCCACCCATGGTAGGAATTGTCTTAATGCACATGTACACACACACACACACACATCTAAAATCCCATGAAATGTTAAAATATAAAACAACTAGAACCAATTCATGAATACATATATATTCCCATAGTGGGTGTATGAAAGTAAATTATTAATATTTATAAAGGGACCAAATAAAATCCCAAAAAAACTTCATATATTCCAACGTACTTATAAGGCGAGGACTAATATCAAATACAACCACCTAGAAAACACCTCTGTGTGGCTTTCTTAAGCTATCACCCACAAGCTCTCTATCCTCATAGGGCACTGCCAAATGAGATATTGTCTATATAGGACATGACATGTTCAGAAAGATTTCATAAATATATTAGTATAAAAATAACCAGATAGAAAACCCTAAAACACTAAACACATATTATAAAGAATAGTCAGTTCATAACAAGGAAATTTCAAACAATGCAAAAATAACCTGATATACACAAAAAGGGAACTATTCATCTAGGTGGTTGCATCCAAAATTCCATCCATAGGATTCTTCTCCAAAATTCTATGAAATGTTCTTTTTAGAATAACCCACTCTGAGATCAATCTTTTCATCAATGATAATCATCAAATAAGTAATTATTATTGGGATCCACCTAAGAAAAATTAGCAGTCTTCTAAGACCTCAATACTCTAATAGGGTATCACCTTGAAAACCACTAAGGGACACCCAAATCTCAATATGGATCAACCCTCTATGTATGGGATCATATTGAAATTATACTATAAACCCTAATGAATTAGTATACTAGACGAACAATCAATGACCCACACATGTATTTCATGCCAATTAAGTAAACACCACTTTGGATAAAAGAAGGAATGATATGGGATCACACTACAATAAAATGAAATGACACTAAAAATATATCTAAGACTCATCCCCCATAGGTGATCATTGTCTAAATATATTGACTTAATGACTCATTGTACCATCAAGGGGATGGACCAAGGGAACACACTAAAATGGTAGTGGTCAATACTGATGAAATTAAGGGCACCAAACACCCTCAAAGAGGGTATAAGGAATTTAATATACAGTAAAATGCATGTCTAGACAAACACTAGTTTATTTTTGTGGTTCTAAATTACACAGAATGTAAACCTCTATATACACAATGTGTATGTAAGTAGACATATCATGTTGAGGTCTATAGACACCCTACCTATACTATCTGTATGTTATTATGTACTACCAGTCATGCCTATGTACTAACCTATGTACACAATGTCATGCCCAAGCACTCTTGGTTTTTTTGGTGTACCGTGGCCATCCAATGATGTGTACCCTTGAAGTTATATATCGACCATCTAGAATAACAAGTTATAGGTGTCAAACAATGGGTGATATTTCTCTCTCCTCACAAACCATAGATCCTTATCAAGGATCCCACAAGTCATGTATCTCTGGATTATATAGGATTAAATGCATGATTTTTCATATCTTGTGGGTTCTTATCCGCATCACCATCTTCACTTTCACTACAAACAATTCCAACAATGAATCATGGATTTCAGCACATCTATCCCTGGTCATCACTGTTCATTGGGGACAAATTTTTTATCTTCTCATAATTCACCTCCATCAATCCATTCATTATTATCATGCAGCATAATTAGGAATAACAGGAAACCTCATTACTCTCCAGTACACCTCTGTTCATCCTTCGCCCCAACACATCGATCTCACACTTGATCATGAATCTAACTCGTGGTCTTTATTCATTGTACTGAATAAAAAATCTCAAAATGATCAAATATCAGGTATTCATCAAACAAAAAGACAAATAAATCAACCTCGACTGATATACAATGAATCCGGGGATATATCCCTAAACTACAAGAATTAATGAACTCGCCTCATCATTTTTAATGATTTGTCAATCCATTTTTAAAAAATTATATGTATGAAGAAAGAATAATCAAAAAAATAAATAAACCAACTATAAAAAATATATCATTGATGCAAGAATAAATTATTGTTCATGGAATATATATGTTTTTTACTGGGATAAATAATGGGACATAAGTCAAACAAATCAAATATTTAACCTATATTTTGGATCAATTTTTTATAAATAATGGTCATGTTTTGTCATCATTCATGAGATCTACAACCTATAATGGCTTAATGATCCTCAATATCAATTTTATTCAATGTCATTCACCAAGAATGATCTTCTCCAAAGATTCTCTAGAACTATAGTTTTAAGCATCATTTAATGAGATATCATCATAACTGTATTTTTATAATCAATTTTAGGACATGAAAAATTAAAATAATAAATTAACATCATTTAATTAATTTATTTAAAAAAACTTCTCATGACCAAGACTAACCCGATCCTCTATCACACTCTAAGGTTATATGATTCCTATGGAATATATGATGTTTCTGACACAAAATCGGCCTCATATTTTTAAGCAATGCCTCTATTTAATAGTTATTCCACTTTTTTATTAAAACTGCATGCATGAGATATTAATATTTTTCAAATAATAATTTTGGGAGTATCAGGCTTCCGAATCTCATTTGGTCTTATAACCTATCTTTGAAAATAA
Organism: Viscum album; assembly: GCA_963277665.1. Lineage (NCBI taxonomy): Eukaryota > Viridiplantae > Streptophyta > Magnoliopsida > Santalales > Viscaceae > Viscum > Viscum album. The sequence goes on along the minus strand of OY728161.1, from coordinate 1,992,134,800 downwards.
TCCATATATTATTCTTAAGTAAAACAAAAAAATTGAGAGTAGGTAATTTCTCTATACCAAAGGTATTTTCATCCTGAAAAGTAAAAAACCTACTAAAATGATGAGGTTATTAGTCTTGAATCTAGGTATCTCACTCATAGGTTGTCACCTAAAGATTCATGTACAACAACTATACATACACTAAGGGAATTGATTTCCCATGAAGGTTCCTCTCATGTTGATCCTCAATCTCCTCTGAGTAATCAACAAAGGTATCTCTATCCTTGTTTTCCAACTCACCTCATTTGATAACTTGTTATTGGTTATTCACATATTTCCTTAGATATGAAATATAGAATATATCATGTACATAGTCTAACTATATCAGTAGATTTATGTGGTACGCTACCTTTCCAACTCTACAGATTATCTAGAAAAGTCCAATGAATCTGGAAGATGGCTTTTCAACCTAGCCAAATCTCTATAATCCACTTCTAGGTGAGACCCTCAAGAATACATAATCTCCCTCCTTGAACTCCATAGGCCTCCTTCATCCATATACATAAGTCTTCTGATGGATCTATACAATCCTCATAATCTCTTGTATGATACTCACCTTCACTTTTATAGCTTACACCAACTTCAAGACCATAAATGCTAACTCAAATAGATTAGTCTAAAAATATGGTGACACGCAAGGTTTTCCACACAAATACTCAAGTTTTAACATACCGATGGTCTAATGGAATATGATGTTTTAGGAAATCTATACCAAGGGTAGTTGATCCTCCCAACTCTAGACAAAATACAACATGCAAGACTTTATCATGATCTCCTTGACATGAATTGTCTTCTTAGTCTATCCATCAATCTAGGGGTGAAAATCAATTATCAAACATGACTAAAACCCAAAGGCCTCCAGAAATCATTTTCAAAACCCTGAGGTGAACTGAGCATCATGGTCTGAAATGATCTACAAGGGAACTTCATGGAGCCAGACAATCTGATATACATTCAATTGTCCCAATATCTATGCTTAACTCTACTCTCATATGGCTATGAAGTGGGTTGACTTTCTGATACACCCTATGGTCTCCTAGATGGCATCATGTACCCTATACTTACATGGTAACTCCATAACAAAGTCCATGGATATCCCATACCAATTCCTATCAAGCACCAAACTGGGTTGATCTAAACCCCTTGGAACCTAGTGCTCAGCCATCACTTTCTCACAAGGGATTTTTCGAGAGATAAACCCTACAACACATATCAACATTCCTGGCCACTAAAACATGTGTCAGTGGTCCAAGTATATAGTATCCACCCTAGGATGTACCCCCAAAAGAGGTGTATAAAACTCCCTCATCACCTCCTCCCACAAAATCATTGGTAAAATCCTTCATCCTCTAAAAAGGATCATGTTCTCACCACCATCAAAAAATTCATTAGGAGCACATCTAGTGGATATCGGAGTATATAAGGTCTCATTGTTGGTATCGCTTTACTGATCTTCCCTAGCATGTCATAAAAAAAATTGGGGTAACAATAATTTACTAAATCTTTTAAGAAACATACTTTTCTACTAAGGACAACTACAACATGGAAAACTATTTTGACTCCTCTTCTAATAACTGATAACAAGATCTCTTACTGAGAGCATCTTCCATCATGTTCTCCTTCCCACAAGTATAGAAAATATCAAATTCATTATCCTGGAGGATCTATGACCATGAAATCTCTATAAATTTAAGATTCTTATGAGAGAAGATATACTTGAGACTCATATGGTCATATTATATAATAAACCACTCACCCATCAACTAGTTTCACTACATATTAAGGGCAAAGACTACTACTGATAACTCAAGATGGTGGGTCACTTAGTTCTACTCATGTGGCCTTAACTTCATGGACCCATTGTATATAACTTCCAACCACTTCATCATGAAGAACTAAGTATATTCCCTAAGTCATAACAGAACACTATACACATAATACCCTCCTCTAGAAATCTGAAGATATAGATGCTCATCAATCATTGCCTCAACTCCGAAAAACACTGTTAAAACCTTTGAATCCACTTGAAAGTTGTCCCTTTTTTGGTCAAATCTGTCAACTGTGATGCCACTCTGGAGAAATTGGGTACAAACCTATGATAATACCATGCCATCCCACACAAACTACAAAACTATGTGTAACTCTTTGATGGATCCCAAGCTAGCACCGATTCGACCTTCACTAGGTCCACTACCACTCTTACCTCTGAAATGGTGTGTCCCAAGAAGTGATCATCTCAAATTAAAAATTGACACTTGGAGAGATTTAAATAAAGCTACTTCTCCCAGATTGTGTTCAATACTATACTCATGTGTTTCTCACTGTCCTCCTCAGATGCCAACTATAATAGGATATCATCGATGAAGACCACCAAAAACTGGTCTAATAATGGCTAAAAAATCTGGTTCAAGAGTCCCATGAACACAACCGGAGAATTCATCAAGACAAATGGCATCACCAAGTACACATAGTGACCTTATCAACCTATAAATGAAATATTTGGTATATCCTCATCCTGTAATTGAAAATGGTGATCGCATGATTTGAGGTCAGTTTTCTAGAACCATCGCACCCCTCTCAACTAATAAAAGTGATTTTCAATCATCAGTTTTGGATACTTTTTATTCAATACCACCTTGTTAAAGAAATAGTAATCACCACATACCCTCAATATACTATTTTCCTTCTTAGAAGATAACATTGGGGCTGCCCAGGGGGAAACACTAGGTCTCATGAATCATATTTCCAAAAGTCCACTAACTGCACCCTCTTCTTCTGAAACTCTACAGGAGGCATCTGATACATTAGTGAAGATATATGGGACCTCCCATGGTGTAATATAATATAGAAGTCTTGCTCTTGGTAGGGAGGTAAACATTTCATTCCCTCAGAAAATACTTCCACATATTCCACCACACCCACCATAGGGAACTGGTATCCTATAGCATCCACCTCTCTAAGAGTAATGATATCCAACTAGAGAATAATCAACTTCACTCTCCTATGACTAAGAATTTACGACTCTACCATGTTTTCTTTTTCACTCACAAAGGATAAATTCATCCCATCACTATGGAAACACCACATAATCCACCTAAACATGTCATTTCGGTCATGAACTGTGGAAATAAATTCCATACCTAAGATGATATCATAAGGCCTCCACGCTGCTAAAAATAGATATCAGACAAAGCTCTCTCCTCTGCGTGTTATATTTTACTATCGTAAAAAGTGTGAAATTTCTTATTCACCTCTTATTGGAGGGTCCAAATTTGAGGGTCGATCTAAAGGCTCTACTTGAATCTTCAATTCCTAAACAATAGATGTGGAAATAAAGGAGTTACTCACCCCTGTGTTTATTAGTATTACAAATAAGGTAAAAAGGGCATGTATTATACCAACTATCATCCCTAGAGCCTCTAGGTTATAGGTATATATATCATACAAATGGCATCATATCTAACCAATATATCTTTAATCTATGTGTGAACCACCTGGGGGTGTTAGAAATAGTTCATACGTATAACCACCTCATGCTACTCTATTATCCCCTCTTCCACATCCACCGACCTATGGACCTCCTTACTCTTTCCTATGAATATACCTCAAATGTTCCACAAAAATCTCATGATCAACTGTATAAAGGGTTGTAAAATCCAAAAACATATGTACCTAACCATAATAGTAGAAAACCCACCTCTCCCTTAGTTGACTCAATCAATTCTTAGAGCCCTACACCACTGATCCTCTATTCAATTATTCTCACCAGAAGTTTCTAACATGCATGGATCCCTACAACTATCATCATCAACCTGTATCCAAGGTCTCAACTTCTTGTTTCCCACTAATAGTACCCCATGTTAGTGCCTCCTATTCCAAAAATATCACCACCAATAATTCCTTCTCAAGAACTCCAATATTAGTGGGAATGCTTAAAGATATCACAGTTTCCCTGATATCATAGTGAAACCCATTCAAGAAGTTATGTTCTCATGAGAATAAATATTGAACCATATCCATTAAGTATCATAAGATATCATTAAAACTCGCTAAATACTCCACCAAAGTCATGCTTTCCTGTTATAGATGCAGAAGCTCATGGATGTGCACTGATCACAACATGGATGAATAAAACTCCTCTCTAAATAGATGCTTGATGTCTGACTAGGAGAGAGTTATCTTGTCATGTGACTAAGTCACCAGACTCCCCCACCACCTAGTGGAGTCCTGAATAAGACTTGTTTTTATGACTTCAATTTCATCTGCAGTTTTCCTCACAAGGTAGAATACTCGAGTAATTACCTCTAACTAGTCCTTAGCCACATTGTGGTGTTACTTTCACTGAATCATTATAGGTCATTTTCACTACAACTCATACAGTGCACTCGGCCTATGTGAATCCTCTTCCAGCACTTCTACTTTTATCATCAGCTCAAAGAGTGTTGATATAACTGGTAAACTACTCAGAGGTACTATCCCTGCTACAGGTCCCTATTCTGAAGCCTTGTCACTCGAGGGATCATCATCATGATCAGAGATTGGAATCATGGATGGATATCTACATGAAGAAATCATAAAATAATCAAGATATTCCACCGTTGAAGGGTATATCTGGGGAGCTAACTCAAGAAGGATATGGAAACCACAACCCAATCCTATATAATGAATGTACCAGTGCTTTCCCTCCAATAAATTCCTATATGTACCGAGTTTAAAAAAATGTGATCAGATTCTTTGAGTATGGATACATCATCTAGTGCACCAACACTGGAGTCCCTGGCCTGAAATCCGACCATGAACCACTAAACATTATTTCCAAAAAAACCAAACCCAATCTGACATACTCTAGTACTAAGGTATAATTGACTCCTACCCCAAGTCCACCTATAATAGGCTAAGGGTTATAGACCAGCATCTAGTAGGAATATCGCACACATTGGATTCATTAACCAAATGTAATTGTACACACAAACACATATAAAAGCCCATTAAATATTGAAATGTAAAGAAACTAAACCCAATACATGCATACATTTATAATCCCTCAATCATAGTATGATAGTAAAGTACTAAAATAGATAATTGGACCAAATAAAATCACATCCAAAAACATTATATATTCAAACCTTCTCAAAAGGGGATTACTATTATTAAATTAAACTATTAACATAACACCTCGATCTATCTTTCTAAATTTATGCTCCACCGACTCCTTATCCTCCCAAGATACTATCAAATGCTTAATCATCTCTATAAGAAATGACACATGTGGGAAGATATAATATAGGGGTGAGTATAGAAATATGTAGTAGGACACTTCAAAAACACAAAACACATAGCATAAAAAAGAGTCTACCCATAACATGGATATGGAAATGAATGTTTAAAGCCCAAGATATACTCATAATGAAAATTGTGCCTCCATGTTCTCACAACCAAACTATCATTCATATTATTCTTCTTGAATCATCTAGGTAATTATCATTATAGGATAACCCACCCCATGAACTATTATTTCATTGGATACCTTCATCTAAGAGTTCATGATCATTTTTCCCACATAATAAAACTCACTACTCTCACAAGAACCCGATACTCAGGTAGGGGATCACACCCAGGACTATTGTGGGACACCACAACCACAATCTCAATCAACACTGTATATAAAGGATCATATGAAAATGATACCTTGAACCCTAATGAAATAGAATACTAGAGGGAGGATCAATTCCATGTGAAAAGTTGTCAATCTAATTACATGAATTCAACCTAGTTTATATGAGGGAATGATAGAGGATCACACTCTGGTCTGAGGGAGGGAAATATAAACTCTTTTTGATACTCAACCTGCATAGGGTATCAAAATATAAAACTATGGACATAATTTTGCACTATATCATTGAGGGGATGGAAAATTTGATGAAATTAAACTAGTACTGGTCCAAATTGAAGAACTAAGGGCTCTATGCACCCTCAAAGGCAGTACACAATGTGTCTAGCCAACCACATGTTGTTTTGTGTGGTGCTTCCCCACATGGAATGTAAACCTATATATAAATGGAATGTGAGTTAGTATACATGGTGTGTAGAGGTCTATCATCACCCTTTCCATTCCATCATTCCATGACTATGTACTATTGGTTGTGATCATGTAGCAACCTATGTACAATAGGTTGTCCCCATGTACACCTAGTCGTGTATGTGTACCCTAACCTGATTTTTTCCATGTACCCTCTAAGGTATACAACAATATTCTAGAATTTCTCACATGTTATGTGATAGGTGTCACGCCACATGTGAAATTTTTCACTATGTGTAAACCCTAGCACTGTATAGAGGGTCCCACATGGCCTGTATCTTCAGATTACATTCTATGTGACCCAGTATTTTTTAGAACCCAAGGGTTCTTCTCTATATTTTTATATAAATTGTTTCAATTATGATCCATGATGATAATCATAGATCTATGATTGGGTATCCACATCCATCAGTGATCACCTGGATCCACATTCCGATCTTCTCAGAAATCACCTCTATTGGACCATCTATCACCATGGTGCAACATAAAAATAGGATGAATTGGAAACCTCAATCCGATTTGGTCCACCTGTGATCATCCTCTATCTCTATACCTCGATCATAAACCACAGTCATGGTATCGATCTATTTTTCCAAAGAACGGACACACAATTAATGAATACCAGGTATTTTTTTGAACCATGGTCTAATAGAATTTCCCATGATTAGCGTGCAATAAAACAAGGGAGAAATCCATAAACCACAAGATGTGAGTAATAAACTATGACCTTTTTTCATTTTACCTCAATCTATTTTCTAAGAATTAGATGAAAAGATATGGAATAATCAATGTTAAAATAAATCAACCATAAATAAATCTACCATAAATTAGTGAATCAATTATTATTCATGGAATTGATCTACATTTGTCCAAGATAAATAACAAGTTGGGAATAACACAAATCAAATATTGTACATGGAGTTTAGATCAATCACTAATGAATAATGGTCATGTGTTTTCATCATTTGAATGATTTGTGAACTCTGATGGCACAATGATCCTTAATCTTGACCTGATATGATGTTATTTACAAAGAATTATCTCTTCTAATGACACTCTAGATACCTAGGGTTCAGTGGATAACCCTAAGATCTCATCATAGCCATGTATTTATAAAAAAAAATTCATGGGAAATTAATTTCATTTAATTAATTTATTTATAAATTCTACCATGAAAGAACCAACACTGAGTATCAGACGTATTTGAAAGTTATGTAACGCATAAGGTAAAAACCATACTCTGCAAACAATGGTGGGAACGAATTTCTAATGTGATCCTCTATTTAATATTTATTTTACTTTTTCAGGAAACCAATGTATGTGTGAAATTAATATTTTTAATATTTTAAAATAACAATTATGTACTCAACAGGCCTTGGAACCTCATATCGTATCATTTTCTATCTCTGAAAATAATCCATATAATATTATGAAATAATGTACGGAAAAATAAAATTTGTTTCAACTTTAATTAGTAAATTTTCATTATTTAAAACCATTACACAAATTTTTTATAATCTTGTTATTATTATTGAAACATTACAATTAAATATCCATGTTATAAAGGGTTAATATATCATATTTCATTTAGAATTGGGGTTGCTTGTAAGTAAATCTATCGAACACTTATAATATATTGTAATTTAAAATACTATAAAATATAAGATTGTTACATTCCCCCTACCACTTTAATAAATTATATTCTCTCAATTTTTATTTAGTTAATCAATGGTTTGATATTTGAAAATAACTTTTTTGAAAACCCACATCATGTAAAGGAATAATACAAATTCATTCAAAAGGGGATGTTGGAAACAAAATACTTACCTCAAATAACACATAATAAGTTTCCTATATAAGGATAACAATAGAGGGAATTTAAAATATAGAAATTCATGATAAATATAATCACCAAAGAATAGAATACAGTGATAGAGAACATGGTCATAAGGAAGTTAATGACCCTAAAACTATAAATCTGTGAGGGGTGAAAACAAACCTAAATTCGACATAAATTACATTAAATGGGGAAAATTATTTTAAATATATTTTTTACAATATTTGAGGAATTATTTTGTCTTCGAATAAAAGAAAATATACTTACATGATTTTTAAAATCCTTAAAATTAAAGTAATCCTTTGGTTGCAAGTTTTAATTAATTTCAAAAAAAAAATCTTCTCATATCTCAATGATTAATGAACAAAGTGATTTTTCTATGAATAAAGAACTAAAATAAAATTTTAATAAATATTGATATCTACAATAAAATTAAAACATATTCCACATTCTCAATTTATTCATTGGAAATAAATAATGGAAATTATAATATATTATAATTAATAATAAGGATTATTATTTTCAATTATTAATCTAAATTATTCCAATACCCAAATATTTACATAATTATTTTCATAAATAGTTAATTTATAAAACACCTAAAAACATTCTTAACTAGTATTAAAAACCTAAAAAATGGATAATTATAACAAAAGTTCAAAAAATAAACATAACATTATCCCCAAAACAACATATAGTATCTCTTAATGTCATATACTAATAATGTGAATACCCTGTTAATATATTCTCATAAAGCATTATAATTACATAAATCACCAAAAAAACTCAATGAATACATATATTCTTCAAAAATATAACTCTATTTTTTACCATAATAAATCATAGACTATCCAATATATTTTCTAAATATAATAATTTAATAAAATTTAAGAAAGATAATACAAATAAATCTATCATGAAATCAATGATCAAATTAAAGGTCACAAATACTATCTGATTTACATTATCAATACTAATCAATTATTTACACCAATAGTGAATTATTATCTCAACATCATTCATATATTAAGTGTTGTATTTTCCTTAATCATGTGCAATCCAAAAATATCACCTTATAATAAAATCAATTTTCTTGGTTGTCAAAAACATTCAATATATTCTTGAAAATCATTAAAGAAAAACTAATTCATAACAACCCTTTAATTTTTCATGATTCTTATAAACAAAATATAATTTAAAAAAATTAAAAATTAAAATTTTAATATCATTACATAAACTCTTTAATCATTAAACTTTAATGTTTTGAAAAACATAGTCCCCTACTTTTTGAAGGACTTATCCCTTAGATTAGGTCATTGAAATAGATAATATCCAAGTTCTGTAGATGATAGATAGTGAACTATAAATTGTACCTTATGTTAATCTTCATTATCCTCCATAAAACTCATCATTTTTCCTCAACATTTAATTTCTCTATTCCCTTATCTTCTACTCATAGAGAACCTTCCCATTCCATTAAGACATCTCCCTAAGATATGTTTCCCACATACTTTTCATGTAACTAGATAAGTCGTCTTCCCTCCAAGGTCTTCATCAAATAAAAAACCTTGAAAATCTGTTTTCTATTATTATATTTGGGAGGAAACTCACCCAGGTTGATTTTTTAATCATATAAAGACCTATATGATTTGAAATAAATATAAGGTTTTGAATCCCATCTTCAGTTTCAGTTGGTTTCTTATGAGTAAAATCATTCCATTATTTTCACATTGCGAGTCAACATGATTCTTCTTTGTTCTTTCCATTTACTAAACCCCAAAAGTGTTGTGTGAGAAATAATAATTATAATGATTAATCATTTAATCTTGAAAAAATATTCATAGGATGTGTAATCATGACACATTATGTACAAACTAGTTCATACATGGTCCTCGCCTATCAAAATATTTCATGATAATTCATAATGAAAATGTGAATGAATCCAATAACATCTCCTAAGTGTTTTGAACAAGGTTGATTGTACGAGCCCAATCACCATGAATTATCCATCCATCCAATGTAAAATATTTATTAAAAGTTGCGAATGGATCAATATAAAATAATGTCATGGTGGTTTAAAATAATGGATTTCAATGGAATAATTTTATAAAAAACAACCACACTTTAAATGAAGTGACCATAATGTAGAAAATACAGCGTAGTGATCTAGGTTAACCACCTAAGAAGTGAGGTAGTCCACCACATTATTTCTCTCCCTCTAAGTTTGATAATATACAACCCATGAGTCATGGAGTCTTCTATATTTACAAATGACATATGAAATGGACCATGGAGTTTTCATCTTCTATTAAAGTGGTCCCAGAACAACCATTGAGTCAGTCTCAACTGACTATAGAATAATGTTTTGAGAATAGAACATTTCAAATCCCTTCAATAACACACTTACATCTTTTGTAAAAGATTCATCATGCCAAGATCTTTCAAAAAATCAAGAATAGATGATCCATGTTGTTCTTAGACCCCCCCCCCCCCCTCACATGCCTCCTGAGGTACAACTGCCATCATCGTTGAGTTTATATCCACTGTTCGGTGGTCTCCATCTCAGCCATATTATATTCTTGTTTGGGTTATTTGGATTAAAAGGAATTTAAATTCGAACCATGTACCTTCTAAATATGATGAACCATCCCACCATTTACAAAGAAGAATCAGTTCTACCAAAAGGGTTTTGGATTTGACTAACATTCCCAGTCGAGAGCTTCAGATACCATCCAGGTGGCTTAGTAATTGTAAAAATCAGAGTTATAAATTAATGATCATAACTGATTATAATATTAGAATAAGGGTATGAGAACATTATCATGACTTACACTAATCATTCCAAATTAGTCAAATATATATAATCTTGAAACATGGCGTAAGGTTTTGTTAAACAAAATAAACAAGACAAAAGAGTTTATAATCATCAATAATCAATCATGATCAATGATAATATATTAAAATAATATGGAATAATTTTATTTAAAACACATAATCCTATAAAATATTTTTCTTAGAAAAGGCTCACAACTAATAGTATCGTAGTTGATTAGGTTCACTCCCCACTCCATCATTTCCTTAGTCAAGGTTCACTCCCAAGACAATATTATCAGAACAATTACCTTACTAAACTAGGTTTTATCACCATTAAATTCCTTATTATCTCATGATATAACTTATTTACCTAGTTAATTGGAAAAATATATAATTTTGGGACCATCCATAACATAATTAAAACCATACATATGTGTTCCACAAGATTAAAAAACATTCATCATATCATCATAGAAAACCCATTGAATAGATACATGATTCATAAATAATTAGCAATGATAATAATAAACCATAAATAGAAAGAATAAATATTGTAACATTGGATCGTATCCCCCAAAAATCATAATAAAAATTAACAGATTTTGTGATAAATGAAAATGCCTTTAAATTATCAATAGGAAACTTCTTGAGGAAAATAACCGTTTCATTTTAAAATCACATATTAAAATATAAAAATTTATAAATTCTAAATAATAAGATTTATTTGAATAGAAATGAGGAAAAATAAAAATAAAGATTCAAGTAAAATATTATTCATGGTGTTAAGGAAAGGAGTTCTGGTGGTGTATGTAAAAATGAATATTTCTGAAATTTTTTTAATGAGAAATATGGACATGGAAGAACATATTCTCAACTAAAGAGAAAAACATAGTCGGTTTTATGTAAAACATATTTGGGTATATAGAGAGATGGAAATTAAATTAAATAATTTAATATTCAGAAATAAATATAGGATGTGAAAATAAATAATATTTGGGAGGGTCAGTTCATATAATTTATTCATTAGATATTTAACCAAAACCAATCATGAAAAAATGATCTTGTAACATTAAACCCTTCACTCTTTCATAACTTTTGATTTGTGGACCCCATAAAAGAAATAAAATAAAAGGAAACAGAAAATATCCTGAAAATAAGGATATTAATGATAAATTATATAAAATTATTATTATATACACCTCATTAATGTACATAGGTGTACCGCAAAACAAATGTCCCAAAATGTCAATTTTAGACAGTAAACTCTTACCACTATGGTAACATTCAAATAAACTCCCCAAGGATGAAAAAATTTTATTTTAAACTTAAAATACCATAAATTAAGAACGTACCATGATAAAATTTTTCAAAGTATAATTATATACACCTCACAAACTTAAATAGTTTCATAACATCAAACATGTCTCCCTGAAAAAAAAATTGAGATGAAGAACCCTTTTCTGATATCTAACTTGATTCGTAAGTTCACTAAGATACTAAATAATTATTTTACATTTATTATAACTCTATAAAACAATATTATTCTTATTTATAATATCATATCTTATCCACTTATAAAATTTCAACAACCATTTGTTAACAATTCCCAATTAAAGTCGTTATTTTGGGTGTTAACTACTTGGTTTTTCATATATGTTTTAGTTCGGCAGTTATGGTCCTTGCAATTTGATAATGGTTAACCCATATCCATAATTTTAATGTTTATATATATATTATATATATATAAATTACATAAATATTTAAAACCATTTTAATTAATTTTTGGTCAAAAATTAATTACATCACTTTGTGGAGATGGTAATTAGTACATACACACGATCGATGTTTCCACTTTTCAATAGATGGAACAAAATAATTTTAAATGATTATACACCTTTAAATAATCATTATTATATCATAAATATCATATATTTTGATTATATAAATATTTTTAATATCCAAATAAAGTTTAAATGAAAAATAAATCGCATCTCTCTATGAAGGTGGTATTCCACACGTACGTGTCAACGACGTTATCATTTTCCAATGGATCAGAATATAAGATGTTTTATAAGATATTATAATTACATAATACTAATTATTTTATAAATATCATATATACATCATTATATACATCATTATAAACACCCATTAAATATAGTGATGGTAAATGAATTGTATCTCTTCATGGGGGCGGTAGTCAACATGTATGCATGAGCGATACATTAATTTCCCATTTGATAGAGAAGGGGTTAAAAATGGTTGTTCCATCATTATATTAAAATATCACTATATTTAAGATAATTTATTCATAATTTTTTTATGTTTACAACAAGTATAGATAAGTTTTAAGAAGAAATAAAATTGAAATATTTTGGTCAATATTTATACCACTTCTTAGAGAGACTGCATTTCTCTTGCACCATAATCCCTAAAATATTGGTATTAGGAGAATAAAAGTATATATATGATTAATATATTAATTCTAGGAAGGTTTTTGAGTAGGTAATTTTGGATCTAGAAGTATCAAATGGTGTTAATAAGGCTGGATAAGGGGTTCCCTTTTATAAGTGAGGTGAGGGACACAGAATGATGTTTTCAAAATATTTCAATGATATAAGGTCCATTTCATGGGATATAAATACAAATATCAAAGGATTAAAATTTATTATAATAAAATTATTAAATAAATTCTTCCAATAAGAATTATACAATTTGGGTTGGGATACTCTTGGTTTAAACCCTCGGTAAAAAAATTTTAAGATTAACTGTGTTAAGAAAGTTTTATTGTTTTCTTTATTCATTAGGGGAAAAATAAAGTAGACTCAATTAAATTATATTAAAAATCATTATCCTGACTACAAAATAATTTTTTATAAATTATGTTTCTATAATTATAATAATTTTTTATTAACTGATCAAGAAAACCATAATGATAACCCATTTTGTAAAAATGTATTTCTTTTGTATAAAACCAAATTTTATTCCTTTACATTCCTTGTAAAAATAATAAAATGAATGTTAAAATATAAAAATAAATATATAACCTGTAAATTTTATTAAAAACATTAATCAATAGTGAATAATTTAATTCATAAAGTTAAAAACACATTCTGCACTTAAAAATATTTTTTTAGGAAAATATTCTTTTAATCCCAGAAATTAATATTTTCTAAATTCAAGAATAAGGAAGATTAATATGTAATGAATTGTATAACATATATATAAATTATAAATATATTAATTTATGATAAAATTCAAAACATAATGGAACTCTTAATTTAAATTAAATGTAATTTTTTTTAAAATTGGTATTTTTCATAATGCTTTGAAAAATATTTATTTTGAAAAAAATCATAAAAATTCACATTAACATAATATAGACATAATAATTTAGAGAAGGAAATTAATTTATTCATATATACTTTCTAAAAATATTAGAAATAAATTATAATTTTTTTCAAAAAATTTAATGTTTCTTTTTTTGATGAAAACATATTTTTGAAGCATATAATGACTTTATTGAAAATTGAGAACCTATTTGTTATGAATTAGTCCATACATTTTAATTATTTAATACTATTACAAAAAATTTATAAAATTTATTTATTACAGTTTATACATTACTATTCAATGGTTCTATTATACATATTAATAATATCACTGTTCATTAATACTCAGAGTTGTCTGTAAAGAAAGATATCAAACACTTGTAATTTATTTTAGGATAAAATTATATTATAAAATTATTGGGTGTTGTATCTAACATTCATTAAAGACATAATCATAGGAATTTCGTCATCTTCAACATCATATTGAATCTTATTAGGGCACATTGTGTTAAGGTGATCGACTTTTCCTTATAAATAAAATTTAAGTTTATGTATTCCTTTAAACATTACTTTTACACATTACAGGTTCGAAGAAAGGAATCATAGGAATTAATCCTCCTATTATTCTTCCTAGAAATAATTCATGGTGATCTTCTTCAGGGCCTCGATTTCTGCCTCTTTTTTTCATTCCCTTTTCTTCATCATCATTATCATCACTTCGAACATTTTATTCAACAAGAGTATTATGAAAACTAATTTCAACTCCAATTGATATTTCTCATCGAGGATAGAAAATTTCATAATAAATTGGTGTATAATTTTTATCAGGATGAAACATAATATATTCATGTAATAAATAGTTTCTCTAATACTATGCATTCCCTCCACTATAATATTCACCCGATCAAAGAATACATCAACAGATTCATTCAAGTTTATCCTCAAGTTATCTTAACTATTACACCATTCCAATTGTTTAGATTATCAAAATTTTAAATATTCATTATATATATAGATCGAATTTTCTTACATAGAATGTGATGTCTTATATGACATCACATTATTGTAGATTGTGTTGGATAAATCTCTTTATAAATCATTGATACATCTAGAGTTAGTATCCTGTTATCATCAATATTCTTATGTAAATGCTCCATTGTTCAAAATGTTTAAAATAACATGCATTTTATATATAAAAAATTTATTCATATAGATCATAAGTAGTGTTTTATATAATTCATACATTGAATAATTTTTTCCATCAAATATCATAATTCAATTAGGATTAACTGCTTCCATTACATCCATTGAGAGAGATAAATTGTTTTATCATTTAGATATGATACCAATTGTTATCCCCTTTAGGTTGAGTAACCTAAGAGTGGGGATGAATCAGGGTAGGATATATTAAAACACTTCTACATTTTCATCTTGTTTCGTCATTAAACAAAACTCTATTCACTCTCTTTATCATAAAAGTGGATAAAGTGAAATAAATACAAGAATGATGTATAATAATTTTTTTTTGTTCACCCATAAAAAAGAAAGTTTGAGGTAAAAAAAGGTGATGTTCTTATGTACCAAATCCACTATCTTGAACTATTGTTATATTGTTTAAAGTAGAATCATTGTCCCCATGGGTATACATCCAATCATACTTTCAAAGCTCCCTAACCTCTCAATTGAAGTTCTCAAACTACTCCTTAATTAGATTCCTCTATTGTAAGGAATTATCTCATTTTTTATTCATACATATGTAAGTGTGTCATGAAACTCAATTTTCATCTGTGAGATTAAATCCTGATTTACACATAAAATTTATTCATTGGAAAACTAATATGATAAATTTTCTTCTCCATACATGGTTTATTTTTTACCAAATAATAATATCATGTTATTTCCACTATGTGATCTCACATCAATATATATTACACGTGAGGCCTCATATAATCCTAATTTGTGGGTAATCTTTTGATAATTTCATAGCGAAAAAATTTCATGATTTTTGTTACCACATAAAACCATATAGGGGCCGATCCCATGAACTCCCTTACATTATTTCTATTCACCACACAATGCATTATGAATTAGAATATTTTATATCAACCTTAATAATCTCATTAATATGTTTTCTCTCAATATTATGTTATTATATTGTCTTTATATAGTAAAGGTCTCTTAAAAAATCACTATTCATAAATTACAGTTAACTCCTTTACTGAAAACCACATCAGCTTAATGCCTTCAAATTTTTAACCATGAATGATGGCCCCCTCAAGTTATACCTTCTGATCCTCTTTTTAGGATCATTATATTCTTCCTACATAATTACCATGAGTTATTCCCTTCTCATATAAATTCTCTTTTTATATATATTTCATGATCATCTTATGTGGTATGTTTTTTATTACAAAGTCTATGTAATCCTTATGTTGAAACCACCCTTTACCCCAAATTTCTTATACAAAAAAAATAAAAACACTACTAAAAATCACCACCATTGAAACCATATTCTAGGAATCCATTGGATCTTTTCCAACTATAATTTTTAGTAAAATAAAACAACCAAAAAACATTGAAATACATATATGAGGAATTGTTTCACAAAACATACTATCTTGTAGGAGAAATATTATTTTTTATTATGGTACAAATTCATTTTGGTTTAATTTAAAATATGATTCCTAATATTCCTATAATCCTTGATAGAAATGATTATGAGTACTGACATGATCAGGTTATTATATGTTCATTAATACTAGAGTGGATAACTATATAATGATGACCAAAAATTATAAGATTCTAGATAAGTATTTGTTGACCTTTCCAAGATAAAAGAATCTTGTGTTTTAGGATAATTATAATGTTTAGATGATTCTGTTATATTTTATGATGGGACATATCTATATTTAAATATCTCTATGTGATACAGAAAATGTAATTTGGAAGAATATTGATATTATACAATTTATAACCTGTAATGTTAATTAAACTGATAGAGCATTATTATGAGTTGATTGTTGGGTGTTCTGTTTTCTAACTATAGATTCTATTTCTCAAATGAATGTGTGACTCGTAATCACTTTTATTAGTCTAAAATATCTTTGTGAGAAGGATCTATCTTATGATCAACTGATGGAAAAATTTATCAATATACTTTTGAATGATTTGTATTCTAAGCATAAATATATTGCTAATAAAAATCATTTGAATTAGGTAATCCTTGATGATTTGATTACGTCTCCCATTATATATGAGTGTAGATTAAAATTATATAATGAGAAGTGAAAAAGGAAAAAATTATAACTTTTCACCTTTTTTCTTTTAATGTTACTTCCAAGGATCAAAATCATGGGGATAATCCTAAAAGGAATAGGTCTAACCATTCATAGAAATTCAACAATGTTGAAATAGGGGAAGAGGATCATGCTTAATTATCAAGGAGGATAAGATAATTGGAAATTAAATCTTCTTATATGATCATCAAAAACACATAATATAGAAACATGATAGGAATGAATCATCAATAGTTATAATCCTAAATCAAAGAAGATTGGTCATATAAGACCAGGTTTATCGATACTGTATAGAAAATATATAAAGTCCATAAGAACTTCTAAAATTAAAAGGAAAGATAAATATAAAATCCTAGGATGCATAGTGTTGTAGTGGAGGAGACACAAATACTAATATTTAATTGGAAGATAGTGGTAGTAATATCCCATTGAATTTTGTTTTCTATATAAATATCCCTGAAGATGAAAATTTTATTGTAGAGATGATATCTGTTGATTATCTTGAAAGTTTAACATCATATTCTATATTTTTTTACTTCTTATTCTTATTATTGAACTCTATAATATTATTACATATATTGTTCAGTGGAATATGAAAATTAATTTCATCAGATAATGAGAAATATTTACCAACATGTGAATAAATAGTTTGAAACATAACTCATATGGGAAAATAGAATGAAAAGTTCAAGAATCACTATGATAGTTTTAAGTTTAA
This sequence comes from Viscum album, assembly GCA_963277665.1. Taxonomy (NCBI): domain Eukaryota; kingdom Viridiplantae; phylum Streptophyta; class Magnoliopsida; order Santalales; family Viscaceae; genus Viscum; species Viscum album. The sequence goes on along the minus strand of OY728161.1, from coordinate 1,992,116,685 downwards.
TATTGTTTAGGATGATAGTATAATTTTAATGAATAATTATAAAATTTATATACATTCATCATAATTAGAGTCTATATCTAGTTCTAGTTCAACTAATACTGGTCAAAAAGTAGTTGTTATGATTAAAGCTAGAATTAGTGGATTGAAGAAACATTCCTCCCACTTTACTTATGGTAATGAAAATTTTGATAATATTTCAAAACAAATAAAAACCTCTAGAAAATCAATCATTGTTGGATATTCTTCTAATAAATTTTATTTTCAATCGAACTACTTATTACCTTGAATTGAACCCTTTTTAGATAAAATTTAAAAAGGGAGGTCATTGGAGAATTTTTTCTTCTCTAAATCAGGATAAATATTTTGGTTTTCTTAATGCTTTTATTTCCAAAGAACTAATATTTTTTTCGCTTAAAATATTTGGATATATATGGGTTTTAAAAATGTATTTTCTAGCATTAAGAAACCTAATTATGTGTGGGTACCAAGAACCTAGCATTAATATTTTTAGGAAAAATGTTGAGTACCAATAGTCATAACATTTGTTACATAGATAGTGGTTTCTATTGACACTTTATATGAGAAAATTATAAATTATGGAACTTGGTAAAGTTAAGTGTTATAATATTCACTTATCGAGTAGAATAATTATTTTCAAATGTTTTATATTTTGTGGACTTAATAACAAACTTATTAGAATATTCCAACTAAGAGATATGGGATTCCTTGTGAACTTAAATAAATTTAAATTTATTTTTCAATATTTGGATGTTACTTTTTTCTATTTTCTGATAGGTATGATCATTATTACATGCTTAAATTATAAGATCATAAGAACATCAATATTCTTTTCATAAGTGTTGTTGAACATTATTTTTACATATAAATTTATGTAATTATCACCTTTATACATTGATATACATTATAAGAATGGTGTTGTGAGAGATCTACTAGAACATAAGTTCAAATCTACCATATTTTATGGTTAGTGTGAATATGGAAAGTGACAACAGTATATTTTTAAATAAGTATGTGAAGTATCAACTTTTTTACCTTTATATTTAGTTCAAATATAATTATTTGGTCCTCAAAATTGTAATTATTTTGGGATATCAATAGTTTTATGTCCTTATTATTTATTACACCAGATATATTTGTAGTTTTTTTATTACATAAAAATAAAAAACATTCATATATTTTAAAAATATTCATATTCCATTAAAAATGAGAAAAACCTAAATTTGATTACTATATGAAGTGATCATGGTGGTGAGTTTGAGAATTCGGATTCTGAAATATTTTTTTGTAAGAAAGGTATTAATTATATATTTTTCTCACCAACAACACATCAACAAAATGACTTGGTTAAAAAATGAAATAATATTCTTTGGGAGATAACTATATCATTTTTGAGTAAATAATATGTTGTTAAAAAAAATTTGTATGAGGCTATAGGTAATAATTTTACTACTATAAATCGGGTTTTACTTTGTCCCTTTCGTAATAAAACCTCATATGAGTTATATACTAGAAGAACACCAAAAATATTATATTTCAAACTATTTATCTATAAATTATTCATATTGAATAAAAAAGATCAACTAGAAAAACACATCAGAATGATTTGGAATTAATTTATACTACTTACTCTAAAAACTGTAAGGTATATAGAGTTTTTGGGAAATGAAGCAATATTGTTGAGAAAAATGTTTATGTAAAATTTTATGAAATTTATCTTTGGGTTTTTTAAATACTCTTGAAGTTAACACTATGAATTATGGTTTTGAAGATCCTTAAAGTAAGATACTATAATTTTTTACACAACTATCTTTAGTGAATACTCCAAAAAATAAGAGAATGGATTTTCAAAATTTATAAAATACTTCATCTAATGAAACATAATAAATATTTGATGAAAAAAAATCCTTTTATACCTAAAAATGACTCAATCCTATGGAGTCATTCCGCTAATGATATTATTAGTGATGTCAGTATACTAGTAAAAACATGAAATTATTTCAAAAATGAAAGTGATAATTGTGCATTATTATCTATATTTGATCCTAAAATGAAAGATGATTCCTTAGGTGGTGAAATTTGGATAAGGTTTATGCATAAAGAGAATAAACTATTTGAAGAGAAGAAAGTTTAAACTTTGGTTGAACATCCTATTGAACATTTAGTAATGTGGTAAAATAAGGTTTTAGAAAAAAAATTAATGAGAATGGAATAATTTTAAGAAATAAAGAAATGATTATTTCTCAGGGTTACCATAAAAATAAATCGTAGACTATTGTGAAAGTTTTTCACTGGTATCTAGTCTTTTGTTTATTTGAATCCTATTAAACATTGTAACACATATAAATTTTACTCTATTTCAAATGGATGTAAAAAGTAATTTCATTAATTTTTTGGTTCAAGAAGAAATATATATTGAAAAACCTCTTGGTTTTGATGATAACTAATTTTTGAAACATGTATTCAAACTTATTGAAAAATTGTATTTTCTTAAACAAGATCCAAGAGCCTTTTATAATATACTTACCAAATCTTTAATAAAAATGAATTGTTTATGGGAAATTATAATTTAACTCTTTTAAAAAAATAATGTTTTTAAATTGTTAAGAACTTTTCAAGTTTATTTTGATTATATTATTTCTGGATCAACTCAAAAATCTATTTTTTTTATTTTTTAAAACATATAAATATTGATTTTTAAATGATCATGTTCGGTAAAATAAAATTGTTTCATTTGTTTAAAAATTTCTAAAAATGGGAAGGAAACATTATAATTTAACATAAATATATTATATATTTAATACAAAAATTGGTTTTAAAAATTCCTCAAGTATTATTACTCTGACAGGTACCTCAATCAAAATTAATTTTCAAAAATCATGGAAACTATTAGATCAAAATAAATATATAGCCACGTTTACATTTAACACTATTTAATGGTAAGTCAACTAGAAAATGTGTTTTTAGTATTTTAATGTATAATATTTAATAAAAATAAAAATGAATCCCATTTAATAGTGGAAAAACATATTTTCATTTACATTAGATGTTATTCAAAACATAGCTAGTTTTACACTTCTAGAACTAATTTAATCAAAAATTCTACTCAAATAATGAATTTGGAGGTTACAATTTAAATAGGAAAAGTGATTATGGAATATGTAATTTAATAGGATAATATTTAGTTTTATTCTATATCAAAAAGTAATATTTTTTTCAATATCCACTATAGATCAGGGATATGTGGAAGTTTGAAGTTGTAGTGCTCAAGGGTTGTGGATGAAACACACACTCAAGAATTTTGGTTTGAAATTCACTCAAACTCAAATCCTTTTTTATAATACTTGTGAAAAAAAATTTCAAGAAACTCAAAACATGACTTACAAGAAAAGAACATAGAGGTAAGACACCATTTCTTTATAGATTAAACACATAGAGGATATATCCTTCTTAACTTTATTGAAAGATAAAATTAGCTCACTGATATTCCACTAAACCATTAAATTATGATAAATTTTAATACCTTAAACAAAATTTATGAATTATCAATTTAAAGTGATATTTAATTCAATTATTTCTTATCTTATATCCTAAAATTGAACAAACTTTTTAAAAGAGAGGACATTCTTTTTTTCAATATTGTTCTTGTGTTTTATACACGTTATTCAAATTCTTATACATTTATATATTTAAATATATATTTACTAGAAATTAATCAAATGGATGTTTTTTTAATGAGTTTCACTATTTCAATTTATCTTAGTTCTAACATTTATTATTACATTAGTTTTATATTCTATTCATAAAATTTTTAATGTTGTCTCTAATATAAATTATACATGGGTAGTAGTTCAAAAAAATATGATGGATTATAAATCCTCTATAATTTAATGTGAATGTTTTTTAGAATCAACTTTATAAAGGTATTTGGTCGCTAGTTTTCTTTTCCAGTGTTTCTTCATATTGCACATTGGTCGATAGGATTGGATTTCAGGCCCATGTAAACATTTTTAGGGGGCTTTTATCCTACCTTATGACTATCTTATAGATTTTATCCATATTCTTGAATCGTTCCCAAATCCCAACGTATGACTAATTTCCCATACAATACGAGTAACCACACATGCTAGAAATGGATAAAAAGTATTCATTGATATGAACATCTATTTGTATTATAGGTTCTGCATCTTAAATTTACATATGAGTGATTCTTAATTTTGGATGATATGGTTTAAAAGTCACAAAAATTGGCACTTTGGAGTTTATTGTTTTCCAATTAGGTAATTTTTGTTGCAAATTTAGGATCATTCCCACGAAAGGGGATTCTTATGTATTTTTTTGAAGGTAATCTGGACCCATATAATTCAATTTCAAAAAAAAAAGTTTCATTATACCATTTAAGGACGTATGAGAAGGACTGATTCTAGGAAATTTAATGTCGTAAGGAATAAACATATAGTTTACAAATAACTAGAAATGTATGGAGAAGGAATTACATATGATTATCCCTTTTTGGTTGACTTCAAATTGAATATCGAAAATTGATGATAGATTTGGTTACAACCCTAAAGAAATGTGTCTCTTGGAGTGGGGGAATGATTTAATTAAGTTATATCCCAATGAGATGATTTATTTCACTCATGGGAATATGTCACACTTTTTAGTAAGTGTATTAATGAGTAATATGGCCCCTTGAGTATGTGTATAGAATATCATATTAGGTTTTTGAATGGTTTCTTCGAGGTTGATTAAAAAATAATCAAATAAGGGAATGAAAAAGAAACCACATATCAATGATCATCATGGAAGAATTTTCAAATCACATAAAATAAAAAATGAGTAGTTGTCACAAACATTAATATCGTTCACTGAATAAGCCTCTAAAACCATTATGATCATCATTAAATGTGTTTTATGATAATCACCAATATAGAAGATGATTGTATCTCACTTCCATAAGACATCATGGGTTATTGCTGAATCTCTCTTCAAATGAGAGTGATCCTTTCGTCCTCCATAGAGTATGAGGACCGAAGGTGTAAAAATGGTTATAGAATAGATTTATGAGTGATGAGGAATTAAACCATGTATTTATCAATCACACCCTCAACCATTAAATGGTTTTGTGTTTATATCACTCTCATGGACACTCATATTGATCTTCCACATTAACTTGTGTGTTCTAAAACATGAGTTAATGCCTTTGAATATTCATGTATCACATATATGAATGAATCCCTACCCTCATATTTCATCTTATGAAAAAAAATTATAATGATAGCTTAGGTGGAATACATCCTTAAATGATAACAATTATCATTTAAAAACTCATGATTAAAGACCATTAGAAATCATGAAGACCAGCTATATCTTATGAATGTTATAATCCTAATTTACATACCTTATCAAATATATCTAATGGATTTAGGGGATATATATCCTTCAATATCTCAGTTTTACTAATTAATAAAATACATTTTGATATTACACCTGATATTTTATCACATATAATAACTCAAGAAAATCATATTCCAATCTCTTTTTCTATATTTTCCAAAAAAATTAATGGTATCATTAATATAACCTTTTAATACGTTATATGAAATGCCTTGTGACTACCCATCCAAATAACCACTTTGAATTAACTCTAAAAAACCTTTTTATTTTCTCTCTAGTTTAAACTCAATCATCTTTCAATAAACCAAAAAGTGTGACCATATATCCCTTCATTACATTTCAAAAATATGAATATGTACTCGATATATGTAACCAAAGAGTAGGATCTAGAAAATCAGAATTTCTACTCAATCAATAAAGTGGTTTGGCATTATTTCAACAAAATCATGTATCTCTATAACTATTTCAACTAATATACATCATATGAAAATGTTTAATTTCAAATTTTACCTTTCTGAATGGCATTGAGTGACCATGGGAACCAGAGTGCGTCATTCTCATGTAGACTACTCACTTATTCTTGATTATCAGAGTATTTACTAACATTGTTGATGAATTCATTAAATGTAATTCATCCGAATGGATGATTAAATCCCATGTAAGTCATAGAAAATAGATAACCATGATATATATAAATTATAGGTGTGTCTATGGACTCCAAAATATATCTCAATTAATGCACTATATGTCATACTTTTCATACAAGTGAACAAATTTCATCATGGTTAAGCTCCTGCTAACGAAATGTTCAACAACATAACCAACCACCCCCTATTTAGTTAAGTAAACATTTTATAACAACCCTACTCTTTATTACATATTTAAAAATTATTTATTACATAATCTAGCACTTAAGACAACTCTGAGGATCGAGAGAACTACTCTCTTGGGAGATTAGGGACATTATATGACAACTTAAGACATAAAATACAACATATTTATTGAAAAATTATTTTACATGACCACATAATTCCTTCATACTTAGCATTTCATGGGATTACCTGGGAACATACATAAAAAACGGTGAGCTATAAAGACCAGTAAGGGAGTAAACATGGCATAACCTGAAAGAATAGAGTATATGATAGGTAATAGGCATATCAAAGGAGCACAAGAGAACAACAAACATAAAGGCATGATTTATCATGATTATCATAACATATAAATGTGGAAACCAAATAAAACATGATACTAGCATGATTCAATGCTCATTGCACATAAGTTAGCATGAGTAAACCCTCCTTGCACATGAATTGGCATGAGTAAACCCTCATTGCACATGAATTAGACTGAGTAAACCCTCATTGCACTTGAATTAGCATGATTAAACACTAATTGAACTTTAATTAGCATGAGTAACCCTCATTGAACATGTATTATCAGGATACTAAGCATTAAACAATGAATTGGAGTGCTATTGGGCGCACCCTTTATAAACATTTATTTCTCGTATAAGTGTGCCACATGGATCATATAACATCGAATCATTCAAAGTCATAAGTTCCTCCACAATTAAGGAATATGAAATAAAAAAAAATTAAGTACCATTAAATATGTATATGTGAATAAAGTTGAATACCCATGATAGATAAATGGATATGAAATTCACTACACAATGATTTTGTCTTGAAAAATCACTATGCAATTTCGGAAGTATAACATCGTCATAAATAAATTCATAAGTTAGGTTGATGAGAGGTAATGGTTTCTCTCATAATTTCTACCAAAAATTTAATGTAAAGGTATCATGGAACATAATATCCCAATATATGAAATGGAATTTCAATTCATAATATGGGAGAAATACTTGAATGGAAATAAGAAAAGAGAAATCCCATACGGGATTTCAGCATGGTAATGGCTTGGGTAGGGGTAAAAATGAGGTAGGATAAATAATAGCTCATTAAAATAACATAAAATTGAAATTAATATATTTATTATAAAATAAGGCAGTTATAACCATTCGAAATTACAAGAAATACCTTCAAAAAAGATGCTTGAATTTTGGATGAGGAGAGTAAACTGAGGATCCCTTACATGGAAGTGGGATCCCAATGGCTTAGGAGAGGCTTCATGGGATCTTTGGGGCACCATTGGAGGACTCTAGGAAGTATGGGAAATATTTATTTCAATCCCCAAATAGTTTTATTCAATAGTAATGGGAGGTTTGGTGGGTTTATATAAGAAGTGAGAGGGAATTATTTATTATTTTCGTTTTTGACACTATAAATTAATCTAATCACATCCAAAAGACATACCATTGTTTTTACCCATGGTACCTACCAAAGGAGAGTGATATAAAATATTTTATAAGGCTGAGGTTCGAACATTTTTAAATATTAGGATTTCTTATGTGGGGGTGACTCACACTCTGAAGGAAATCATTTTAAAATGTTAAAATATTTTATAAGTCTTGGAGGGTCCACTAAATCATTATAAAATTAATTAGACAAATTTAAAATCAAATTATTTTAAATTTGAAACATATATTTTACAAATAAACCATTTATATTATTTTATTACATCACTATTGGGTCATTATAATGTCACAAAACACATTATACATTTATACGGTATTTAGTTTTTACCCAAAAAAATTGATTTTCTAAGATTTTTATGTAAAATTAACCATTGGATAATTTTGACATAAATAGTCCAAAAATAATATTTATTTTATCTAAATAATATTTATACTATTCAAATTTTATCTTTTAAAATAAAAACCATCATTTACTAAAAATTAACAGGTTTTGAAAAAAAATAGTTTTTATACATTAATAAAAATTACATTTGAATTCAAAAAATATATATACACATTTATTATGTGTAAAATTAATATTATAACAATATTTTATTAAAAGATTAATTATTTAAAAAATTTATTAATTCATGAAAATAAATTTTTCAATTAAAAATACAATTTCGATTTTATCGTATAATTCTTATCAAACTGAATACTTAATAATTTATGGAATAAAAACAATAAGGAATAAATATAATCATAATTTATAATTAAAAGTATTGTTATTATAAATCTAGTATAATAACATTATAAATAAAAACATAGTTTAAAATAATATTTTATATATTTATGAAAAGTACAATTTTACCCAAAAATTCAATTTAACTAATTAGTTATATTTTTAAGAAAAACTATTCTCATAATATAATTGATGGAATAAAAATATTATTTATAAATGAGATTACACAATAATTAACTAATACTTTGTTACATGATCCCTTATCACACCCGCATATGACCTTAGAGTAAGGTGTGTGATTGGGACAAACTCTTGGGGTGGCTCAGACAACATCACTCAGGTGGTAATCTTTATTAACTTACACTTATCCCATAGTAGATTGTGTTCAAGATTAACTTGTTGAATATTGGATTGGTCTTGGACAAGAGTTAATCCCAATAACACGAACTTATTTATGATCTATGAAAAATGAGCTTCGTATGGCTCGAGTCTACTAGATAAGGTCATCCTCCCCTTTTTCTATGTAGAAAAAAATATTTTTAAAAACCCTAAATTTATACTAGTCTCGTGATCAATGTTTAACAGTTATATTATCAATGGTAATTATACTTAACTGTCATTAAAACCCAATTAGATAAAAAAATGTGCACTTGTTTTCTATATCCAAAATACATTTAATTATTAGAATAAATAAAATTTTATTCCTGATTGTTCAGGTCATTACAACCTTCCCCCTTAAGAAATTTCCCCCACGAAATTTTCTTTTCCCACTCTAAAATAGATGCGGGTAACTTTTCCTCATCACTTCCTCCGGTTCCCACATTACTTATTCAAAATTTTGGTTTCTCCACAACACTTTGACAAGGGGAATTATATTATTTTTTAGAATTTTTCCCTATGATATAAGATATTCACCATCTTTTCCTCATAGGAGAGGTCATTGCCTAATGGTGACACATATATATTGAGTACAAGTTATGGGTCAGGTATTTACTCTGTCATGAGTGATACATGGAATACATCATGTACTTGAGAAGGGTTTAGTGGGAGTGCTAGTTGATAGGCCACCAACCAGTACAATCAATGATATCAATAGGGATAATGTACCATGGACTAAGCATTCCCATCTTCCCAAATCTCAAAACTCTCTTCCATGGAGATATACGGTGGAATACCATGTCTCCGACATCAAAGTATAGGTCTCGCCTAATATTTTGAGCATAGATATTTTGTCGACTCTAAGTAACTTTGATGTGATCTTGGATGGTCTTAAAATTCACCACTATTTCTTCAACTATTTCTACTCCTAGATGTTTTTCCTCCCCAAATTCAGCCCAATATATCGGTTCTTTTCACCTCTTCCCATAAATGCATTCATAAGGATTCATTTAGATGATTGAGTGGAAACTGTTTTTGTAAGAGAACTCGTCCAGAGGAAGATGTTTATCTCATCCTCTTTTTAAGTCTGTTGATAATGCTCTCAATATGTCCTAATGTTTTTGTATAGTCTTCTCATTTATGCATTCATTTTTAGGATGATAATTCATACTGAAGTTCAACTTAGTATTCAGAGCGAGTTAGAGACTCTCCCATAAAATAGAGTTAAATCATGGATCTTGATCAAATAAAATATATAGTGGTAATCTATATAGCCTTACCACTTATCTGATTTATATCCATTCTATTTGATCCAATGATAAATCCTCTCGAATGGAAATTAATTTTGTAGTCTTTGTAAGACGATCCACAACAAACCAAATAGCATTGTTTCCTTTGGATGTATTCAAAAGATTGGTAATAAAGTCCATGGTGATGTTATCCCATTTACATGTTGGTATGGGTAATGGTTGCATCATCCCCTTAGACTTATGCCTCTCAGCCTTAACTTGCTTACATACCAGTCACTTTGATGTATAGTCAGTGATCTCCTTATTCATGTTATCTACTAATAATGCTCTTGGAGATCTCAGTACATCTTTATGTTTCATGGGTGAATGGAGAAATTATAACTATTTGCATCATCTAAAAGTTCATTCTATAACTCTGAACTTCATGGAACACATATTCATGAAACAAATCTCACAATTCTTCCAACATTAACATTAATCTATGAGAATTTCTCTTTTATAATAGTTCTCACTTTCTTCTGAATTCCTACATCATCATTTTGAGCATCCTTTATCCTTTACAAAAGAGATAGTTGAGAAATAATTTGTGAAGGTATTTATGATGTTCCCTTATTTATGATTCCCTTTTCCATCATCATCTAATCAAATAAGATATTATCCTTTTCATTTCTCATCAATGGTATAATTGTTGGGTCCTTTCTACTTAGAGCATCTGCCACCTTTTTCACTTTCCCATGGTGGTAATGGATTGTGCAGTCATAGTATTTGATTAGCTCTAACCAACTTCATTGACTAATATTCAACTCTTTATGTTTGAAACTATAATTCATACTTTTAAGATTTGTATATATTTCACACTTCTCCATAAAGAGATAATTCCACCTAATTTTTTTTGGAAAAAATCACTGCAACCAACTCCAGATCATGCATGGGATAGTTTTTCTCATGAATTTTCAACTTTTATGAGGCATAGGTAATGATTTTTTTTGTTTTCCTTAAATTACATAAAAGGGGGGCTAATAAAATTTTCAATAAGAACAGTCCCACAAACTTCAACATGTGATAAAACACTTAAATAAATTTTTCACAAATGATTTAATATCATTTCTTCTACAGGCTCGATGTTCTTATAAAACGTAAAAGATATATTAATAAGACATGAATTTAAATACATTATGAAAGAAAATACATTGAAGTAGTGGTTACATATAATTAATTCATCATTATCCATCTTACCATAGGACTTACTATTATCCCTTGATCATGGAGATTGTTGATGCCCATCAAGCTTCTCAACCCCTGTAATAGAGCATTTTCATGGGTAATGTATGACTTATCCACATTTATAGAATATAACTATGTAAGATTCCTTATATGTTACTTTGTTTACATCCATCACATTATCCATTCTTCCATGGAAATTGGATATTGATCACGTTGTCGAGCACATCAAATTAGTTGTTTAGTTTTTACTAGAATTTTTGGCGTATAGTAGAAACCCTATGTCATATATTAATGGAGACTTAGATCATTAATTAAAAAATAGGGTATTGATTATGAAGAGGGAAGGGGAATTTTATTAAATAATACTTCGAGATTTATGATTAAATATTACAATAGAAAATCTGATGCGATAAAACAAGGTAGAAATGAATAAGATTAATTAAACGTGATCAACCCAGGGGTGTATCAGGATGCTCATCCTTCATCTCTTCAGGAGAAAGGGTATATATCTTAAAATACATGGTTTGTAACACCTATTACCATAATTTTACTAAGTTTATACTAGGATACCTATAAGGGTTCAATCCAAAACATACAATGCTTCACCGGACATCGCTGATGATTGTGTGATTTTTGGTTGACTTCATAACTGAAACTCACTAATGATACACATGAAGAACTCAATGTGCTATCCAGGTTTGTATGATATTTCTTTTTGATAATATGACATAAATGTTCATGGCCTTTATGGTGCATATGTGAGTTCAATTTACCAATATTAACCACACACACACTGTAATTGAATGAGGGGGGGGAGGGATGAATTGTGTGTGAAACATCACATGAAATGGTACCCACAAACATGATAATTTGAGTTTGAGTAGAACATACCAGTATATAACTCAATTAAATAAAACTATAGGATGAATAAAAACAACATAAAACCTATAATTAATTAGATCTTTCAAAATAATACAAGTATGAATCTCAGGATTACATCACGTTTCTCCCCGGGAGATCACAAGGGGTTTAGAAACCCATGGGAGGGGAGGAAGAAGAAGTTGTTGATGTAGCACATCCCATAGCCTCCAGAACTTTTATGATTGATGGGAAGACGCCTTTGGGACTCCATAATGTAAGGACCTTGACTCCTTGTCTAACTCCCAAATGGGGATCCCATGGTACCGTGTTTTAGAAAAATTGGAAGGAGGTTTTGGGCACATGGATTTTTCAAACCAATTATACCATGCATTTTGGCCATTAGACAATAGAATATCCATTTTGATAAAACCTGATAGTTTTGGACCCACTACCTGATTATCTCCATCGAAATTTTGGAATCAATAAGAAAAGTGGATTAATATATAAGGACAGATTATAGAATGTCACTTTTGAAATCTCAAAAATTCGGTGTTCTTGATAGATCAGATTGGTTGGGCCCCTTTATTGATGAATTGGGTTGGGGGTTCTTCATAAGAGTTTTATCCTATTAAATTATGGACTAAAATAAAACATTTGGATGCATGTATGTTTCTAAACATGCAAAACAGTGGAAATTCCTTCATGGATCCATGGAAATTTGGCCCATTTTTCTTTCACATCATCATGGACCCTCTAAATCAGTTGCTCCTACATTGAAATCATCAAAAAAAGTAACATTTCCCATTTTAATATTTATAAAAAAATAATGGAATCAAATATGAAGCTTAATATGTTATTATTTTTAAATTTTCAATAGAAAACAAGATTAGCATAGTGGTGTAAGGGTGAAAATGAATCCGTGAATCGTGGTATGATCAAACCCCCACACCGAAAAATTTTCACTCCTAGGAAAAGTATAATATCCAAATCATGTATCATTCCTAAATAATGTTTGAAAACACACAAGATTCTATTGAAATGAAATTCATCATGTCTCGTTTATGGAATCAATTTTCCAATCTTTTTTTTTCTCACATTCAAATTTGTTCAACTTCATTTGTTCACCCATGAAACATGTTGCAACCTACCTCACCTAAAAAATTTCCCTCCTAACTCAATGAACTTATGAAAGTGGAATTATTTTCTTTTCCTATATTTCATGTGATATTACCATATTCTTTCCAATATTCTCATTTCTCTACCGATAGAAACTAGTGTGCTACTCAAGAGGACTTCCAACAGGTTGTTCTGAGGTTCAAGGGTTGGTAGGATTTAATGTTTAAAAGAATATGATGTAGAAAAGGATTTTTTTTAATCTATTATGTATAGAAAATGTCAAAATTCATCAAGTGTTCCCAATGAGTGTACACACTCAACCCCTCATAAAGTGTATCACCTCCAACTCACTCTCCCCATTGTCTATTTTTGTGGGTCACAACCAAGCAGTGAATAATAATGAGTAAACATCCTCTTTTCTCCATTTTTGTTCTCTTGTTATGTTTTTTTTCAATGTAGAGAACAATATTTTTAATGTATAGTTGTTTTGGGAGATAAAGAGGTAAACATGTGTTAAACAATGATGTAATATGGCTTGTGAACCCATTTCCCAAGGAAAATGTTGCACCATTTATATCAACCCATAATAACGATTCTCTCCCAGGAATTCCCATGGAAATACCCTCTCTCCCACACTTGCTGAAAATAAAACAATAATATACACAATAGATGGGTAGGTAGGGATATATTATCTTGTAATGTGGCTTCCTAATAGGCATTTTGTTTTCTCAAAGGCTTAAGAAGGATAAAATGTAAAGGTGGACAAAAATAGAGGTTAATTGTACAAATGAATTTTCAATGAATGATTGCCTCTATCATGAATGTAGCATACTTGAGTATTATGTCTTCAAATAGAATCCGTGAAATTTATAGTTTCTCTATATGACCCAAGAATCTCAAAAAATAGATTAAAATGAAGAATATGCATTAAAGGGCATATAATATCTCTTGGGTAAGGGATTAAAATATTGGTCAGCTCTAATGAGGCATGGGTTTCAAAAATCCATTAAACACCTAAAATTGATTTGAAAATAAGAATTATAGATAAATATTCAATATCAACATTAATTTGGAAAACATTGGAATTTTCCGCATAATAGACTCAAGCTTGAAAAATGATTTTGGATATTCTTTTTAGGAAATTCTTTTATCTAAAAACACAAATTAAAGAAATCAAAAATGAAAACACATTTTTCTTTTTTTAATGTTTTTTAATTTTTTTTTAATCCTAACTATGACATGTCACCCTCCCCCACACCTAAAAGTTACATTATTCTCAATGAATGTATTTTAAATAAATAGACAATAAATAAAGGTAAGGAGAAGGGATAACCTGCTATGTGGTGTCATATATGGCATCTATTAGTTGTATTTTCTCCACGAGATGATATGGAAAATCCTTATAGGATTGTTTGATCCACTGCCCATTGACTGTAATCTGATTTCCACTCTTCTCTTACAATACTTGTATCGTACCAAAAGGGTAAACATCAGTAACAATATAAGGAGCGAGCCATCAGGAACATATCCTACCTGGGTGGAGCTTTATCCTGGAATTGTACATGGGTACCTTCTCACAAATATGGAACTTCCACTGATGAATCAAGATATCATGGATAGCCTTTGTCTTATCTTTATAGATCTGAGAGTTCTCATATTCATCAAGTCTAATTTATTCCAACTCTTGAATCTGCAGCTTCATATGCTCACCTGTATCTGGAAGATTCATATTACGTTGTTTAACAGCCCAATATGCATGGTGTTCTACCTCTATTGATAAGTGAAAAACCATTCCAAATATAATCATATATGGTTACATTCCTATTGGGATTTTAATGGCTATATGGTATGCCCAAAGTGCATCATCCAAGAGCAAATTCCAATCTTTCTTATTGGGATGTACAGTTTTTTCAAAGATTCATTTAACGTCTCGATTCGAGATTTTTTCTTGTCCGTTAGGTTGGGGGTGATATGCGGTGGAGACTTCATGATCAACTCCATAATTACAAAGCAAAATTTTCATTTTGTGATTGAAAAATGTGAACCCTAATCACTAATGATGAATCTCTGTAAACAATACCTACTAAAAATTTGAGACCTCACAAAATCAACTACCACTCGAGAGTCCTCGATCCTTGTAGACTTTTTTCACACATTTAAAAATATAGTCAATATCCAATATGATGTACAAAAAGTCTAATGAATTTCGAAAAGGCCCCATGTAGTTAATGCCCCAAGCATTAAAAATTTCACAGAATAACATGGGTTGTTGGCGCATTTCATTCCTCTTGGAGATATTTTTTATGAATTGAAAATGACCACATTACATACAAAATAAATGGGTATCCCTATACAATGTTGGCCAATAATTTCTTGACTCAAGGGCCTTTTGAGCTGTATGCTGAGAGCCAAATTGTCCCCCATAGGCCAAGGTGTGGCAGAAGGTCAAAAAAGAGGTGAACTCATGGTCAGGGACACAGTGATGAACTACGTGGTCACCAAAATTTCTCCACAAGTATGGGTTATTCCAAATTTACCTATGAGAATCATGCTTATGTATCTGGGATTGTGAAGTTCTGAAATCAGTGTGGACCTTATATGTTGCTATAAAATTCACAATGTCTGCGTACCATGGGGTAAGGTCCACAACATCATAAAGGTTCTCATGATGGAATAATTCTATAATAGGGAAGGGTAAGTAAATATTATGGTCTAATGTTGGGGAAATCCAACTAATGTGGTCAGATACCTCATTTTCCACTCCTCTCATATCTCTAGTCTTAAGGTCAAACTCCTGGAGGAGGATCATCCACTGAATGAGGCGGTGCATACCTTCAAGTTTCTTTAAGAGGAAATTAAGGTCATCATGATCAGAAAAGACAATGACTTTTGACCCGATAATATATGAACAATTTTTTTAAAAGGAAAACACAATAGAAAGAAGTTATTTTTCAGTGGTTGTGTGGTTTTTCTGAACATAGTCAAGGGTACATGAGGAATATGAAATGACATGAGGAGCCTTCTCAACCCTTTGTGATAAAACTGCCCCAACTAAAAAGTTAGAGTCATCACGCATAAGTTCAAAGGGAAGATTCCACCTTAGTGGTTGGATGACGGGAGGTGATGTGAGACTCCTCTTAGTGAATTGAAAGCAACCTCACAATTTTTTTCAAACACAAACTCAAAATCCTTTTGTAATAACTAGGAAAAGGGAAGTGAAATCTTACTGATGTCTTTAATGAAATGGCGGTAAAAACATGCATGACCCAATAAAGATCGCACCTCACGAACAAATTTTGGATATGGAAGGGTTGAAATTAATTATATTTTCTGATTTATCCACTTGAATTTCCTATTTTTGAAATAACATTCCCAATAACTATCCCTCATCCAACCATGAAATGTAATTTCTCATAATTTAATATAAGATATTTTTCTATGCAATGGAGGAGGATAGAAGCTAGGTGAGCCAAAAAGTCACAGTGGAATTTCCATAAACCAAGAAATCATCCATAAAAGCTTCCATGCAATTTTCTAGGTACTGAGAATCAATACTCAACATACTTTGTTGAAAAGTACATGGACCATTACATTGACCAAAAGGCATACTTCTGTATGCAAATGTTCCAAATATATAGGTAAATGTTGTATTTTCTTGATCCTCATGGGCTATATGGGTTTTAAAGTAACTCGAATAGCCATAAAGGAAAAAATAATAAGACTTCCCAGCCAATATTTCTCGCATTTATTCAATTAAAGGTAGAGGAGACTGGTCCTTCTGTGTGGCTTGATTCAGTCAACGGTAGTCAATAAAGACTTTCCAACTATTTTTCACATGTATTGGAACCAATTCATTCCTTTTATTTGACACAACTTCTATTCCTAATTTTTAGGAACAATTTTTATTAGTGTAACCGATTTTCTATCAGATATTGGATAAATGATCCCCACAGCAAGTATTTTACTAACATCCAATTTTACCACTTCAAGGAGAGTGGGATTCAATAGGATTTGATATTATATTATGGGTTTAGCCTCATCATCCAAAAGTATATGGTTCATACAAATAAATGGTCTAATCCTGGTAATATCAGCAAATTCTATCCTATTTCCTTTTTACACTCTCTCAAAAGGTTTAGTATTTTTTTGATTCCAGATGTTGAGAGAGGTTATTGGAATTAATAACAAGAAATTGGTCAATACCCTCAAGATAGGCATATTTTAAATTAGATGTAAGTTGTTTAAATTCCAACACCGTTGGTTTTTGGAATGATTTAGGGAATTTAGGGGGAGTGAGGTATATGAAACTGACTATCAGCACATGTTTATTCTCTAAAGATATAGAATTTATTGAAATGATATTTTTAGAATCATCAACGGTCATGGGTACCTCATAATGAACACACACATCAATTAAAGCCCAAAATTTACTATTTTTAAAACCTAAAGAACACTCAAAACATGAATCAAAACACAAATCATATAAGGGTGAAGAAGAGTAAAATGAATCAGAGTATGGGTTGAGGAGAGAATTGTGTGTGGGTGAATTGTTCGAGAGAACTTACATACAATACACATGAATAGTTGAGTGCTCTTCAATGGGGTGTTTCATATCCTCAAGGATGTTAAAACATAAATTTTCTCCACTGAAATCCATGGACACAATACCATTGTGAACATTGATGATCGTATTTAATATTTTAAGGAATGTCCTCCCAATTATGAGTGGCGCATGTCCTTGGGTTCATGTATCTTCCATCTCAAGAATGTAGAAATCAGTGAGGAAGATTGGATTATGACTCTTAAAGGAAATTCTCAATCACTCCTATAGGATGTATAGTACTCCAGTTTGCAAGTTACATGACAATACCTACTGGTTGAGGCTCTCAAACCTGAAGATAAGTAAACACTGAGTGAGTCATTACATTTATGGAAGCACATAAATCTAATATAGAATCTAAAAATAATGTCTCCCTTATGGTACACAGAATTTTGAATGTTCATGGATCCTTACATTTGGTTTGCATTTCTAGTTGAATCAAGGACGTGACATTCCTTCTATAGTTGACTCTCTCATTCCCCTTTAGCCTCCTTATATTGGTGCAAATATCTTTAATAAATTTGGAATGATGGGGAATTTTCTTGACTGCATCTTGTAAAGGAATATTAACTTGAACTTCTTTACATGTATCCATTATTTCAGTGCCAATCTCATTATCAGAATTTTTCATTGATTTAGAGAGTATTGGGGGGAAAGGAAGAGGAATGGATTGTTCATTTGAATCATTAATGATAATCTGATTACTCTTTTTATTTTTATTTTCTTCATTGGAATCTTTTATGGGTGGAGAAAGAGTGTTTTCAAGAGGGGGGCATACCTTTTACGTAGAATTAGTATAAGGAGGAACTTATTTACCACAATAAAGTGCAACTGCACATATTTCACCATAATCATTCGGATTGGAAATGGTTTGGGATGGTATTTGTCTAGAACCTTCCATCTTAAGCTCACCGATGGTGTTTTCCAATTGTCCCACAAGAGTTCTTAGGTCTTGAATTGATGATTGTGTGGTCTATTGAAACTAGAGATTCTAGGTTTCCATTTTTTTAACCTTGTCCTAGAGGATTGGTTCATATTTTGGAGGAGGGGGATGATTTTTTTGTTATGTCGAAGGATAACAAGGTTTCATACCTTGGCCTTGTTCAAACCAATTCTACTTGGTGTGGATGGAGTTTCCTCCTTGTCAGTACTTGGGTTTTGCTTGCCACCCAGGGTTTGGATTTTGCTTAAATATTTCTTGCCTGAAGGTTGGTTCTTGTTGGAATGAATGCCCTGGGAAAACGTCTACACAAGACTTAGGAGAATCTTAATGTTGTGGGAACTGGACAAAAGAATGATTATTTTCAGAACAAATACCACTATGTAATGGAACTGGAAGAGATTGTGAGTTACCTTGTGCTTGAGTCAATTACCTTAGAAGGGTATGCTTCTCAGCAATATTTTTATCTAACTTTTGTTCTAGAGATGAATGAATTACCTAATGAACTCCCCATGTTGTTAAAATAGCTCGTGTACCAAATGGTTGTGCATTTTGAGCCATGTTGGATATTAAGTCATGAACAACGGAAGGAGTTTTATCAAATAGGGCACTACCAGCTGCAGAATCAATCATTCCATAATCTAAGGGGATAAGTCCCTCTTAGAAGTATTGGATTAATATTTTTTCACTTATCTGGTGGTAGGGGCAGCTTGAGGAAAGTCTTTTGAATCTCTACCTATATTCATAAAGGGTCTCTCCTTGTGATTTCCTAATTCCATAGATTTCTTTCCTAATTGATATAGTTCGGGAGGCAGGGAAGAACTTCTATAAAAAGTGTCTTTTAAAGTCATTCCATCCCCTAACCATGGTAGGTAAATATTATATCCAATCTTTGGATACACCATCAAGGGAGAAAGGGAAGGCCCTAAACAAAATTAAGTCCTCAGACACATTTTGGGGTTTCATGTTGGAGCACACTATGTGAAAGTCATTAAGGTGTTTATGAGGGTCCTCACCAGGAAGACCATGGAATTTAGGAAGATGGTGGATGAGGCTAGATCTCATCTCAATGTTGGTTTCTTCCTCTAGATATTGGATATATGCAGTTTGGTACTCCACATCTAAGGTGTTCAATTCTTTTAAGGTTCGATTATTTGCATCCATGATTTCTTGGGTTTGATTGGGTTCAATTTTTGATTTGTTTATGGACACTTGAAGTTGAAAAAGGGGTTCAATAGTGTTAATTTATTGACCTTCTCTAGATTCCTGGATTTTTTAATGGATTGATTTTTTAATTTTAGGTTCAAATTCAAGTAGTGTTTCTTTACCATATCTTTTCATGCCATAATGATGTCCAGTTTGATTGATTGATTGTTTGTTTGTTTTTTGTATTTTTTAAATTATGGAAGATGAATGAAATAAAAATAATTAAGAAATTAATGCAGTAACTAAAAAAGAATTTCATACTACAGTATTATAGAGAGGTGGATAAGAAGAAGAAAAATTGATAGAGAGGAAGAACTCACAAAAACAACCAAAAATATAAACAAAAAAACAAACAAAAACAATCGAATGGGGTGGGGTATTGCAAGTTGTAATAATTAAGAAGTAAAATAAATAAATAAAAGGAAATAAAAAATGATCTTGGATCCCTAGAAACAATGCCAAAAACATTATCTTATTGTCGAGCATGTCAAATTATTTGTTTAGTTTTTACTAGAATTTCTGCAGTATAGCGGAAAACCTATGTCGTCTCTTGATGAATCCTTAGATAATTAATTAAAAAAATGTTTTTGATTATGAATATATAAGGGTAGTGGGGTTGAATAAAACATTGTATTTAATTATTAAATATTAAAATATAAAAACTAAAGTGATACAACAAGGTTGAAATGATCAACATTAATTAAACGTGATCAACCGAGGAGAGTATCGTGATGATCATCCTTCATCGCTTTAAGATTAAGGGTATAGTTTTTTTAATCACTGCTTTTTAACACCTATTAACATAATTTTATTGAGTTTATACTAGGATACCTCTTATGGTTCAGTCGAAAACACACAATGATTCACTGGACACCACTGATGATTGGGGGATTTGTGTTCGACTTCATAACTGAAACTCTCCAAGGAAACACATGAAGAATTTGATGTTCTGTCCAAGTTTATATGTAATTTATTTATAATACAATGAAATTAATGTACATGGCATTGAAATTTCATATTTGATTTCAATTGACCAACATGAACCACACACAAACCACAATTGAATGAGGGAGGAAAAGGGGATGAACGGTGTGTGAAACATCACCTGAAAGAGTACCCCCAAACATGATCATTTGAGTTTGAGTATAACATACCAGTATAAAGATAAATTAAATAAAAAGATATGAAGAATAAAAAAAATAAACCTATAATTAAAAAGATCATTCAAATTAATATAATTATAAATATCAGGATTACATCATGTTCCTCCCCGGGTGATCACAAGGGGTTCAGAAACCCATGGGAGGGGAGGAAGAAGATGTTGTTGAAGTAGAACTTCCCATAGCCTGAAGAACATTTAGGAATCATGTGGAGACACCTTTGGGACTCCAAAATGGTAGAACCTTGCCTCTTCATTGAACTCCTAAATGGGGAGCACAAGGTTCCATTTTATAGGAAAATTGGAATGTGGTTTTGGGTACACAGATTTCTTCAAACCACTTATACCACGTGTTTCGGCCATTAGAAAATCAATTCTTCCTTTTTAAAAAACTAGAAAGTTGTATCCCCACATCCTTATTATATCCATATAATGTTTCTAGTTAATTGTACTAGTGGATCTTGAGATAAGGATAGATCACAGAACACCACTTTGTACTTTTCACAAATTCAGTGTTCTGGACCAATCATATAGTTTGGGCCCCTTTATTATAGAATTGGGCTTCGGTATCTTCATAAGAGTTGTATCCCATTAAATTTTGGACCATAATAAAAAAATATTATCCTATTTTGATGAACTATTTTTTCTAGATAGGAATAAAAATGGACAGGTCTTCATGGATCAACACAGTTTTGTCCCATTTTTCTTCCACATCATTATGGGCCCTCCAAATCATCTCATCCTACATTGAAATCATCAAAAAAAGTAACATTTCACATTTTAATAGTGATAAACACAAAATAATGGAATCAAATGTGAAGTTTAATTTGTTATTATTTTTACAATTTTCAATACAAAACATGTTTAGCACAATGGTGTAAGGGTGAAAATGAAACAGTGAATCATGGTACGATCAGATATTCTATTCCCTTTCTTTCTGCACAT
This sequence comes from Viscum album, assembly GCA_963277665.1. Classification (NCBI taxonomy): domain Eukaryota; kingdom Viridiplantae; phylum Streptophyta; class Magnoliopsida; order Santalales; family Viscaceae; genus Viscum; species Viscum album. The sequence goes on along the minus strand of OY728161.1, from coordinate 1,992,094,550 downwards.
TTATCATATCGTAGTCACTATGTGAAATTTCTCTTGGTTCCTCTTTCTACACATATTGCACTATGGAAATTGGTTCTTTTACGCCTTATCAACTTTAGCAGATGGACTTTCATGAAATGCAATCTTCCTCTTCCATGATTTACTTGGGAATTCAACAAAGTTCCAATTGTTTATCATGATTTTTGATAGATGGTTTGGCATAATCTGGATATGTACTAGTTGAGATCTCATTTTATTAGGAATCTCACTATGACATTCATTATGTTTCCCTTCGCATATATTATTATCCATATTCCTCATATGATCGTCCATTAACTAGAATAAAATGAAAATTATGGATGAGTTTCATAAACATTTTAAAACATAAAGTGGAATCAAAAGAAATTAAAAGGATGACTTATAAATTACATTTATTTCCTTAAATTATTAAGTTATAGGCTTCAATCTATGTTTTCCAATATCTTTCTCCCAACATATATTCTTATGGGATTTTTTTCTCCCTTAATATTGGTTCATAGTAAGCTTATGAATTACCCAAAGCATATCCAATGGGAGTGTCGAACCAAGAGTGGAGCAAGTCCTGTTGTCGTGAACTAGATAATTTTCAAGACTAGCTCAAAATGGTGTTTTTTATTTTACCCCTAGATACATCTGTGCTAGATCCACCTTTACTTGTTCGTATCCAAATAGGGATGCATTTTCTTGATAAACCACTTACTCTATACTCACCATACTTTAGTGATGTTTTTATTATACATAGTCTTATACCTAAGGCTTTCACTTGGTTTTCCTAATCCTAATACCCAAAATAACTAATCTTATCCTTTGATTCCATCTATAAGAACCCTAAAATTTATTAAATATTTAAACATGATTTATTACATAAACATGAACCTAAGAAAACTCTGAGGATTGAAAGGTCTAGTGTCTTGGGAAATTATGAACATTACATGAAAAATTAAGACATAAAATAAAACAAATTTATTGAAAACATATTTTACATGACCAAAACATTCAATTATACTTAGCATTTCATGGGATAACTTGGGGACATACTTAAGAAATCGGTGAGCTATAAATCCCAGTAAGGGAGTAAAAAAGGCATAAAATGAAAAATATAATACATGTTAGGGAATAAGAATAACAATGTATCACAAGGTAAATATGAAAATAAAGGCATGATATATCATGATTATTATAACATATAAATGTGGAAATAACATACAACATGATATCAGCATGAGCCAAGGATCATTGCACATGGATTAGCATGAGTAAACCCTCATTTCACATGAATTATCATGAGTAAAACCAAAATGCACATGAATTAGCATGAGTAAACCCTCATTTCACTTGAATTATCATGATTAAACCCTTATTTAACTATAATTAGAATTATTAAACCCTCACATGTCATATCATGATACAGAAAATTACCTAATTCAAACGTTTCATTTCATGTGGAATATAAACATTTCATTTCATGCATAAGTGTACCACATGTATTATATAACATGGAATTAATCAACAACATAAGTTATTACATGTATAACGAATGTGGAATAAAAAAATTTATGTTCCATTCAATATGTATATGTGCATAAAGTTGAATACCCTTGATAGAGAAATGGTTATCGCATTCATTACATGATGATTTTGGCTTGGAAATTCATGGTGTAATTTCGGGAGAATTAAGCCATCATATAGAAATTCATAAGTTTAGTTGATGAGAGGGAAAGTTGTTTCTAATAATTTATTCAATAAATAGATATTAAGGGGATCAGGGAACATAATATCCCAACATATGAAATGGAATCTAGATGCATAATATGGGAGAAATACTTGAATGGGAATAAGAAGAGAGAAATCCCATACGGAATTTCAGTATGGTAAAGGCTTAGGTAAGGGTCAAAAGAGGGAGGATAAATAATTCCTAATTGAAAAAAATTAAAATGGATAGTAACAAAATTATTATATAATAATGACATTATAACGATTCGAAATTTCATGAATTACTTTCAAACAAGATGCTTGAAATTGAAAGTAGGAGAGGAAAGTGAGGATCCCTTACGAGGAAGTGTGATCCTAATGTTTTAGGAGAGGGTTCATGGGAGATTGGCGGTGCCTTTGGATGACTTTATGGATTATGGGGAAGAAGGTTTTCAAGATCCAAATGGTTTGAGTTAAGAGGAATGGGAGGTTTTGTGAGATTATATAGGAAATGAGAGGGAATTGTTTATTATTTAGGTTTTGGACACTACACATTAAACTAATCAAAACCACAAATCATACAATGGTTTTTGCTGATGTTTTCTGAAAAAGGAGAGTGGTAAAAAATATTTTATATGTCTAAGGTCTGACCATATTAAAATATTAGGCTTTCTTATGTGGAGTTGAGTCACACTATCATGGAAATCATTTTAAAATGTTTAAATATTTTATAAGTTTTGAAGGGTTCACTAAGGCATTATAAAATTAATAAAAAAAAATCAAAAATCAAATTATATTAAATTTAAAACATATATTTACCTAATATACATTTTATATTATTTTATTACATCACTATTGGGTTAGTATGATGTCATAAAACACATTACAAATTTATACGATATTTAATTTTTACCCAAAAATATGGTTGTCTCAGAAAATTATGAAAAAATCACCATTGGATAATTTTGACATCCTTATTCCAAAAATAATATTTATTTTTTCTGAATAATTTTTTAAATATGTGAATTTTCACTTTAAAATTAAAAACTGACATTTACTGAAAATCGATGGGTTTTGAAAAAAATAGTTTTAAAACCATAATAAAAATTACATTTGAATTCATAAAAATTATATAATTATTTATTATTCATAAAAGTAATTTGATAATAATATTTTATAGAAAAAATTAATTCTAAAATAATTTAATTAATAAAAATTAATTATTAAATTAAAAATATAATTTCTGTTTTATCATATAATTGTTATCAAACTAAAAACATAATCATTTATAGAGTGAAAACAATAAAGAATAAATATAATAATCATGTATAATTAAAAGTTTTGTTATTATAAATCAATTATAATAAAATTATTAATACAAATTTAGTATAATATAATAATAAATATTTTTCTGAAAATTAATATTATAATTGAAAAGTTAATTTATCTAATTCATTATATTTTTATGAAAAAGTATTCTCATAATGGAATTGATGGAATAAAAATTCTATTTATAAAATGGATTACACAATACGTAACTAATACCTTGTTACATAATCCCTTATAACACCCGCATAATTCCTAATCGTAAGGTGAGAGATTGTGACAAACTATTGGGGTGGCTCAGATAACATTGCTTGTGTGGTAATTTCTATTAACATCCACTTCTCTTTTAGGTGATTTAGTTGAAGCTTTACCTATTGAATATAGTATTGGGCTTGGTCAAGAGAAAATCCCAGTTATGGTACCTCAATTTTGAGCACTAAAAATTGAGCATCGTACTGCTCGTGTCTACTAGATGAGGGTATCCCCTCCATTGTATGTGTCAAACAAAAATCTTTTTAGAAACCTTAAATAAATACTAGTCATATGATCACTTTTTAGTGGATATTTTATCAAGGGTAATGATACATAATGGTCATTTAAACCTAATTGGATAAAAAAAGTTCATTTGTTTTCAATATCCATAAGACATTTAATGAAATAAAATAATGGGAATGTTATTCATGATTTTTTAGGTTATTACACATGTAGAGTTTCGTAAGTTGGGTATCAATGTATGAAGGTTACCATGCTATTTGTCTCACTATAATCAACTAAAACGACATAAATATGATCCATTCACACCTATTATACAAAATAAATCTATATGATAATCTATTTGTTGTAATTCATAAGTTATATAATGCATATAAACTAATTTTCATGCTTCCTGAGAATATTGTATATCTATATACAATAATTAAACTCAATATAACCATATCATTTCATCACAAGCAATAACACTCCATAAAGATCATTGGTATTGGATAATTCAAAGTCATCTATTGAGATGTTAATTATCATTACAATTCCTGAAATATATATCTATATATACATTTATGCTGTAAATAAAAAATAATGATAAAGTTGATATTTCATTTTGTATTTTATAATATATTTAATATTATTAAAAATATTTTAACAATGTTTTACAAAAACAACATAAGCTCCTCTATATAATATTATATATGATAAACTCCCAGATTGGTCTTATGTACGCTTCACTTTTAGGGGATTTATTAACATATTATATCATATATCATGTCTTTCACATATCTATGTGACCATCTAAGAAACCCTCCCACTAAATCTTTAGTGAAAAACATATATAAAGTAGGAAAGATTGAAGAATAGTGAGATTTAGGAATCATATTCCTACCATTAAAATCTTTGAAAATATTCAAATTTCATAACATTAAAACATAAAATTTAATAGTGTAAACTTCTATTATCTACTAAAAACATTTTCGATGTTCATCACAATATTCTAGGGAACTCATTACATCTATGTTTTTATGTGGCACACTAAACTCTCACTCCCGGATCCGGTGCCTAAAACACAATATTTATATATTTATTTGATACCAAATATAGTTTTTTATACGTAACTACCCCATAATTACATGACTTTACATAAATATTTCATTATATAAATTTACAATACCTTTTAGGTTTATAGGTTTATATAATTAGGAAAACATATATACTAATAAATCCAATGTATATATATAATACAAGACACTTTGTACACTATATAAAAAACAATTTAATTCATAATAAACCTTCAAAATCTTATAAAAATTCTCTACACAATCTATTCTATTAGACATAACATGTATAATAAATTAATATATAACCAGGGTAAATCTAAACATAATAAGGGTTGAGATAAAATGATAATTAAACATAAATATAAGTGATAATAATAAAGAATCATATATATAATAGAATGAAAATTAATATTATTGAAGGAATACATATTTCAAAAAAATTTATAATAAAAATGATATGTGAGCATAACATATTCGCAATTGAAATATCAAAAAATAAAAATAAGGATAAAAATAATTACTTTCTTAGTGATGAAATTTCTAATTTAGAAAACCATATTCCATGAACTAAGCTTATAAATAATTATCTTAGACATCATGATCTTACCATTAATTACATTGGTTAAGGGGATATATTTTTATGGGGTGGAATACACCAAAATAACCAAGCTAGTTTATCTCCTGGGAACAATCAATGCATCTAGGGGATATCAACAATCATCCCCACACATAACTAATTATGATAAACTCATTCATCATGTGATAAAATGAGTAAATAATAAAAAATAAACATTTATATAATCACTAGTTTTGTAATAATAAATATAATATTTGTAAATACATAAAACACTATCCTTATAAATCAATAATCAATCAAATGGGGAAAACAAATATACAAAATATTGGAAAATTAACCATTAGATGAATGTAATTCTTAGATAATAAATCATCTAAATAAATACTTTGGATGGATTACAATTTTCATATCCCCAATGTAACAAAATAAACATATAATTATATTGGCGTCAATGGAAACCACCCTTGAAGAAAAATTATTCAAAGGGGACCACACAATAAATGGTCATGAGTTTTATTGTTTGATATCATGACCTAAATCCCCCAAAATATAAATAGCATAATAAAAAATAGATTTTATTTCAAGAAACATGTGTCATGTCAGGGTAAATAATTATTAATATAAAAATAAAAATGGAAGTGAAAATGTAATTGGGGTTTTATAAAACATTTTCAATGTAATCTTGAAGATATAGTAATGGGTCCTTTTCAAATGTCATTTTTTTAAAAGGTGTACTTAATTTTTTTCAAAATAATTACATTTTATAAAATATCCAATAATGGAACCTAAAAATATAATGAATTTTATTCAAGTAAATGTGTTTTGTAGGTTATACATTTTATCATGAAAGGAAAAGAACATTTGATATTTCAAATGTATATTTGTTGAAAACCCATTTCATAAAAAAATAGTATTAATAATATCTTTTGTATCAAAAATAAATTTTCTTATAGAGGAACATAAATTACCATATAATATAATCATGTAGTGGGGAGAACCAAATAATGGAAAATAAAAGTTCAACATTAAACATTATAACTCAATGAAATGATATTTGAGTTATCAATATCCCTTATATAAAACATGCTTTATGAAGAATGAAATATTTGAAAAGGATTTTATATGGTAAAAATGTAAAACATGAGAGAATAATACATAATAAAATAAAATGTAATAATTTATCCAACTTATAAGAAATAAGTTTAATAGAACAATCATAACTTAATGAATGAAAATTGAGTTACCAAAAAATCTTATAATTGAGGTAACACTTGATTCAAAAAAAATTTAATGAACAGAACTGGATTTGGATTAGTGTATAATATTAATTGAATGGAAATAATTTATTAATTATTCATGGGATAGTAAATATATATGACACAATACAATGTAAACATGGTGTATAAGAGGTAACATTTCTCATAGAATCAAAATTAAGACCAGTAAAACCATTAGAACTTTATATACTTTTGATTCAAATCCAATTAAGGGATATTATTTCAAATAAAACATTATATATCATTAAAATTGATATTATTATGATAAAAAAATTAAATTTTATTTAGATACACCATTCTATAGAAGAAAAAAATTATAATCTGAAATATGTCTTAAGGATTGAAAATTTGAGATTGGAAACTCTTATATTAGTTTCTTAAAGGTAGAAATGATCTCTTAAAACATGTATAAAAAAGGTATCTATATTAATAAACCATTTAAAACCATTTTTAATATATCTAAATATTATTAAAATTCATCTATAATTATTCTCTACATGTTTATTAGTTTTCTATTATTAGTTTTTGATATTGGGTCTGATTAATATTGATCATTTTGAACTAGTTTCATATTAGTGATGGTGTTATTCATTATTATCCAAAATATCAGTATTCCTAAGTCATAAATGGTGAGGGAAAGTATGTTTCATAATTATTTATAATGTTATCATTTCATTTCATTGTATTTTTAGTTATGATCCTTAAATATGAATCAGAGATGATCATGTTTTGGTGATTTTATATTAAAAGATATTGGTATCTTAACTAATATGTTTAATATTAATTTTACAATTATAGAAAAAAAATAAAATAATTTTTTAATTTTTTAAATAATATATTAATACAAATTATGTCCCCATAATATTCCATAAAGTAAATTTATATTATTTTTTAATTAGGTTTTAAACCAACCCAATGAAGAACATTCCACAATTAATGGATGAGTGCAAAGTGATTTTGTTAGAATATCATTATACAAAAATAATAGTGAACTTATTTAGTGTTTTTTAGTGTGATATATAATAACTATAAATAGTTTTAATTAATCTATAAACTTTATGATGTTATTAGATAGTATGAAGAAATAATTTTTTTTCCTAGAATGATCTTTTTGATAATTGAATTTTCCATCTTTTATTGCACATTTGTAAATATGTTGGCCAATTTTTCTTTATAGAACCATAATAATTTAATTTAAATCATATTTATCCCTTAAAATATTATCATTAACATCCATTTAAATTAGTTATGAGAAGAAAAATGTAAATCAATTGTTCCATGGAGGTGGTAGTCCACATGTACGTGTGGTTGATAATTTCTTTTTCCATAGAACGAGAGAAGCGTATAATATGTTTTATCACTAAAGAATATAAAATATGTTTAAAATATAATGAATATTTGTTAAATTAATCATTTGGACTAGACATGTGTTGTGGATAACTACAACTAAACATGAAGCTTTATGGTGGCAAAAATCCACACACATATATGAATATCATTTTTTTTCCTTAAGAGTAAAGGGAAAAGGTACTAAATAGTTATTAACATATAATATTAAAAATATGTATAAAATAAATATTTATTTGATTATATATTAATGATAAAATATATTTTTAAATTTTTTATTCAATATAAAATAAATTAAGTAAAAGTATTACACACATTAAGGACTTGGGGTTTGCCTTCCAAGACTCCTTTAAATGGGAGAGCTTAAGATAATATTTTATGACCGCATAATTAATATGGTAAAATAGGATTATATAGAATTTTATAAAGTTATATTTTCAATATTAAAAAAAATATGGTGGTGTTGAAGTGGTGGTGAGATTCCCCCTTTATAAAGTGTGAGAATTATGTTTTTGTAAATATTTCAGCTTAATATAAAGATATAACGTGTTTCACATTACATGTGTCTCCAAAAAGGGAATTAATGCTGTTATGGTGATATTATGTTGATAATCACCCAATAAAACAATTATAAACATGTTTTTAACATTTCATAACTCTTTACCCCATGTATTTATTACTTTTACCATTTTCGGTTTTACCATAGTTACTAGTTTATTGGTTTACTCCAGAAATTACTTATTTTTTTAATCATAGGTAATATTTATTTTATTTCTACTCGATTTTATTCATTATAAATTTTATGAAACAATTTCTAGAAAATAGTTTAAGTTTTTCTAATTATCATATCAACCTCAAAACCACCTAATCAGACAAGGAGAATATATGGCAGACTCAATTGATCATTGTGATAATAATTTTTGAAAATACATGGATTTACCACATAATAATTGTATTAAAAAACCTAAAATATAGATCATATCTATATCATCACAAATATTTAGATCAACTATCAGGATAGTAGGATCAACCATATAAGAAACCATTAAACTGTAATGCCAAATAAAATCAACCATTTGTAAAATGTGGAAATTCAAAAAATAAAATAATATAAAGAATTACCAACTTAATTTTCTAATTTCATTAGTCACAATTTGAAAAATAATTAGATAAAATGAATAATCATATGTGCAAGTGATTGACAACACAACCTATCAAATAATCCAACTATTATTATTTCCATGTACTGAAGTAACATTGGACGGTAACATGGTAAAACTTATAAAAACCATACCTAAAGTAAGTATTATATTAATAAATATATGAATTCAAATAATTTTCTATGCAGAGTTAAATTTTGATCAAAAACATTTATTGAGCATTTATTTCCTTCCAATTTATGAGGATATTCAATAATTATTTTTAATAGTTTATCTGAATAAATTTTCTTTTTAAAAAGTATGATCCAATTTAGAGAAAAGTGATACAAATGACACATAGACATCATAATTTGTTCATGAATGAAAATGATGAACCAGTTCTCTATTTTTTTAAAATCTACAAGTTTTTTCATGCCTAAACTTCCAAAAACAATAAAATAATATTTTAACATCTTGATGCATAAATTAAAAATTTCAATGTAACATAAATAATAGAAAAACTTGTGAAGATAAATAGAATTACATACTATACTCCACAAAATTTATTCCATTCTCTTACTAATTATTTTCATAATTTTTAGTTTTTTGAGGTTTACGGTGAATATATTTTAGAACTAGACCATTTACTATATTACCGAATGTGATACACTCTCTCTCATTCATTTTCTTTTTTTATCCCATAAAAAACATAGAATAATCTGTGTATCCTGGATTGCCTATGTATAGTTGTTATATTTTTTATTCTTCCACATAGAATGGTGGAAGAGGATATGTATATCCTAGATAGCATTGTGTGTTGTTATTTGTAAAACCTAATCCAAGTTGTGGAATAATTTATTTATAATAAAATTCATTGAAAACTATGATTTATTAGTGGAGAGGATTGTGTATCATTTTGATATTGAGCCTCTAATTTAATTCGACAATGTTTTTTCTTATTTTGTTTTAATTTATTTTTAAATATATTTTAGTTTTGAAAAATATGTATTGAAAACATTACTTTATTATTTAACATTAATTTGGTTTATACTTACCATTTTTATTCTAGTAAATATTTTTTTAAAGTTAAAATATTTGAAACCCTATTTTAACTATTTTTTATCGAACATATAATAAAATTTTTAAAAAACAAATTATAAACTTCTATTATTTTAGTTAAGTGGGTAGTGTTTTCAAAATTTGTGGATTTGGTTTTAAAATCATTTTTAACATGAATTTTAATTACAAGCTCAATTAACCCCCCCCCCCTCTTGATTTTTATTATCAGACTAACATTTGGAATCAAAGGATTTGTTTTCTTTTATTTATTTACTTTTTATTCTCATAAAATTATTTTAGAAAGATCAAATTTTAATTATTGATGATATGTTTGATGGTTATGAAACAAAAATAAAACCTTATTTTTATAGAAAAAATATGAACGAGGGGAAATAAAAATGAAAATATATCATGAGATATAGGGTTTTTATATCAAGGGATATATTAAATATAAATATGAATAACCAAAAACTACTAGAAAGTAATGGGATGATACTTGTAATTATTATTTGGATTTAAACTGAAAATTAATGAAGCCTTTATTTTGGGATTTAGGAGACATCCAATTTAAATGAATATCTTCATATGCTTCTACTTATGAGATATGGGATACACATTAGATATATCATGAAGGAACTTCAAATTTTAAGGAAATGTTGTTGAATACATATATCATTAAGTACAATACACTCAAAATGAAACATGCAATATCTATTTCTGAAATTTATCTCAATTCCTATAAGATTATAAACCCTATGATTAACCTTGGATAAAAAATGATAGGAAAAGATAAATTAATGAGGATCTTGATATTTCTACCAGATATATGGATAGGTACTATAGTTTCTGTTATAGAGTCATGTTATATCATCAAATTACTAGTCAACGAATTATTTGAAAAGTTGAAGATAAAAGAAGAATAGATAATGGTAAACATTGAGGATGAGGAACCAAAATGAAAATATATCACATTTAAAGTATTATAGTCAAAATAAGAATATGTTTTAAAAGTATACATCATAAGTGTTAGTGAAGATGATACTGAAAGTGATGAAGAAATGTCTCATATAGACACAAGGATTACTATGTTCTATAAAAAGAAGAATATTTTCAAAATTTATAACAATAAATGAAAAAAAGGTTACGTAATTGGAAGAAACATTGAAAAAAAGGATGAATCCCATAATGATATCATAAGTTAAGAATGAAAAAAAGTACACATAACACTACAAAAAAATCTATATAGCCATGGTTTTTTTCATAAATGGTGGATATAGGTCACACCTATAGTCACAATTTTAAAAAAATAGATGATATAGATAATCCTATAGCCATGGTTTCAATAAAATGTGTCAATAGGTATTTTTTAGTGTCTATGGCCACGGTTCTCTAAAAAATTGGATATAAATCACAACTATAGACATGTTTCTTAGGGACCATGGCTATAGATTTCCCATGCAGACATGGGGAAACAATTACCACAGAAAGGAAATGGTAAAACCTTTTTCCAAGGTTATAAGGGTATTTAAATAGTTTATAAAAATATATACATGAATATATATATGAACCAATTATGGCTTGTAGAGTAGTGGTTAAGAGGCTTGTTTCTGATAGTGGAGTTCTAGAGTTCAAATCTAGATTTTCTTATTTTTTAGAATCTAGTAGATATTGTTTAAAAGGTTTATATCCATTATTTTATACCATGGACATGATTCTATTTACATGGTGGAAACCATGGATATATCCTGATTACCTTGATTCTGAAACTATGGTAATAGGTCTATTTCCAAAGTGGACAACTATGGTAATAGGTTTATTGCCATGGTGGAAAATCTTGGTTATAGCCCTTAAAAGAATTTTTATAGATCCAATACTATTTCCATAAAATTAGAAGCCACAACCAAATAAACAATTCTTATGAACTATATATATGGTTTTTGCCTCTATAGCTACAGTTTTTACCATTGCTATAGGTGAATTTTCATGTTTTGAAAATACTAACTATCTGAATCTAAAATAAAAAAATTAAGATAGGAATAAAAAATAAAAATAGAAATAAAATATACATGGATTGAATCTAAATATTTATCTAGTATCCCATATTGAAGCTAAAAATATGTGAATTAAAAATCTAATCTAGGATTTAGGGTTACTGCATTTAACGCAACTTCTATTTCATCTCCTATTCCTAATGAGTCTAAAATTTATAAAGTGTAATTATAAGAATATTTTGATTTATTGGAAGATAACCTGAATGAGTTAAAATAAAAATATGAAAATATGAAATTTTATTAAGTGTTGTGTGTTGTATAAAATTCTTCTTTAATTATTGAATAAGACAATAATGTTGATCTGTTAAAAGAGAATACTGATTTGAAATTAGTAAATGAACAGTTAAAAAATAACATTAAATGTTATACTAGAAAAATTGAAACCATAAAAAAAATATTGTAATTCAGTCTATACCTAACCCAAGATATGTTTTTTGGTTATCGATAAGATAAAAAAATAAACTATATAAAAAAATATATTCCTATTTAAAAAACAGAACATTAGTTGCTAGAAAATTATGTTAGTTCTGGAAATAATTCTTTGATTATTGGACCTAAAAATTATTTTCTTTTTAAACATTATAAATCTGTTTCTAACAATCCAATTAAAATGTGTGTTCCAAAATCATTTTTATTAGCCTGTTTAGACGCAAACATATCAGGGTACCAAAATCAAGGTTTAATTAATTAATTGTAGGATAAATTCATAAATAGATCGTGTAACAGTCTATTATATCTAGATATATGATTATCTATAAATATTATTAGGTATTATTAAATATTTAATAACCTTATAAAGTTATATAGTGGGAATTTAACTTTTAGTGAAAATGAAGAGGAAAAATCATTGGACTTGGAAATATTGGTAACTTTGAATCTATCCTTATTTTTTTGTTTTATTTGTTGATGGTTTAAAATATAATATTATTACTATTTATAAATTATATGATGATGTTTTTTATGAAAATTTCTCAGATAATACTTATAAAAAAAGATTATGTGAATGTTTTGGGGTTTACCTATTTTGAAAATGATAATGTCCATACTGTTAATTATGATTATTTATTTTTCTCAAAACTTTTCTTATTTAAGGGATTTTCATAGATATTATTGGATATGAAGTAGTTTACTTGGACATTAAAATATATACCCTTTTAGAAATATATCTAATAAATTATTATTCAATGATATACCTAAGCTATAATTTCTTAAGTACAAACTATGAAATCCACGTCAAAAGGAAAAGAAACACAAAATATCATTCAAACCAAATAAAGATATATCTACCACTCAAACAATAAAATTTTTTCGTATAGATTCATTTTAACCATAAATGGTTTCTTATTAGTAGTAAATCATTATTATTATGTTATAGTTGATGATTATTCAATATATACATGGTGGGTTTTCCTTCATCAAAAAATTGAATCTTCTTCATGTTTTACAAACAATATTAAATACATTTAAAACCTTAGTGTATTTACCATAAATACCATTATGAATTTATCATGGATGATAGTTTTATAATCAAGAATTTTAATCTCTATTCTAAACACATTGTTATACTCAAAATTTATCTACGCCTCAACAAAATGGGTTTGTTAAATGCATAAGTAGATTTATTTACAAAATTGCTAGAACAAAGCTCATTGATGATGAAACTTTTGTTCATTTATGGATTTAATATATTAACATAGATTTATATTTAATAAGTAGAGTTATTATAACACCTATCTTGATAAGGACATCATATGAATTATATAATTGTAGAAAACCCAATGTAAATTGTTTTAGATTTTTTATCTATAAAGTTTATATTCTTAAGACAAAACAGAATATTGAAAAATATTCAAAAAAATAAATGAAGCAATTTCCCTTGGTTATTAAACCACCAATAATGAATATAGGGTCCTTAATGAGAAAACTAATGTTTTATAGGAAACAATTCATGTCACTATTGTTGATACATATCCACATGAACCCAAAACTACTTCTTAAAATCTTAAGGATGATATTCCAAATTTAAATATCAATAATTACTTTAAATGTTCTAATATTTTGTCTTTTTTACATGATATTCCACCTAGGATTGATCACCAATATCCTTATATACCTGATGAAGAAAAATAAATACCAATTACTTCTACCTTTAGAAAAATTGGAACCCTTGAAAACTACCCTTTATATAATATAGTTGTATATCAAGATAGGGGGAATAAAACAAGAGTATCACTTTGAAAACATATTCACCATAATGTTTTCTTTACATCATGAACCTAAAAACATCATTGAAGTAATAAATTATGAACATTGGTTAATATAAATTCATGAAAAATTGAACCATTTTGAATGAATAATGTTTGGGAATTAATAAATAAACCTAATTAATTCTTAACTATTGTAACTAAGTGGGTGTGTAGAAACAAGGTTTATGAGTCTTGAATAATCATTATAAAAATATATAAATTGGTTTCATAATGATATTGTCAATAAAAAGGTACTATATTTTAATAAACCTTTTCAATAGTAGCAATAATTAAGGCCATTTGAATGTTTCTTTCATGTGATGAACATATTAAATTATAACTATATCAAATTGATGTCAAGAGTTCATTCCTAAGTTGATATATTATTGAGTAAGTATTTGTTGAATAACCCATAGACTTCAAAAACCCATATTTTCATAATCAATTTTTGAAATTAAAAAAATATTTCTGTAGTTTAAAAAATATCCTAGATCATGGTATAAAAGAAACATAACTTTTAAGGGTTTCACAAAAAGAGTTTCTAACCCAGCTTCATTTATAAAAATATTTTCAATGGTTATTTTAGTATTTCAAATATATGTCGATGATATAATTTTTTGAGCATCCAAGTACTTCTTATGTGTAAAATTATCTAAGATGGTGAAAAATAAATTTAAAATGTGTATAATTATTGAGTTGAAATACATTATTAGATATAAAATTTTTAAAACAAAGACAGAATTATTATAAATAAAATCAAATAAAAAAGGATCTTCTAAAATATTTTTTCTTTTTTATCACCAAAAGTAATGATACTACCATGCATACAAGAAGTAAGAAATATATTTGTAACACCCTAAACCAAGATCCACTTAACATGTGCCCTGAACTGGTAGGTCACAAGGGCTCAACCATGCCTCCTCGTACACCATAGGCTGTCGACTAATAGCAATGATGTAAAGGTTATACCGTGGGGAGACTATACCCTCTTATTAGAATGGAATAGAAAATATATCAATAATTTGACAAAATAAGAATCATAATATGAAAAACATATAATATAAAAGTGATGAAGCCTAAATAAATGAGTGGTGTATAATAATATCAAGAGCCACTAGGTAGTGTCATATACATGAATTCAGTCATGCTGATATACAAAATAGGAATATAGAACATACATGTAAAATCACACTATAAAAATCATAGAAAAGTAAAAATATTAGTCCACTTGCATCTTGATTATATGCTTGGTCCTTATCTTTTATTCTCCATATATAAGAAAAATATATCAAATACATGTAGTAGGGTTCTTACCCTTATCCATACCTGTAGATAGGTAATCTACTCAGATACCAAAGGCAACCTATGTAGGGTCTATGATAAAATACTAGATAGACACCATCAACAGTTTCTAGAAGTATTCCAATAATTTCTCAAAACATAATAGTGTGGAAGTATAAATAAAAAATCTATAGTGACCAATAAGTAAATAAATATCTGTATAAGGTTTCTCAAGGACACTTGGTGGCTCTGCCTACTTCGGCTCATTGTCAGGATGAGTGTCTGATGAGTAATTATATATATAGTAATATTATATATATATATATATGTGTGTGTGTGTGTAGTGTAGAAATATATTCAATCCACCTATATTGACAATGTATGTGTGGACATAAGTACACATATAACTAAAATACTAGGTGTTGGTTGGCATGGGGCATAACTCAAACATCCATGACTAGTGTAAACGAACCTATAAGCTTAAGAAAAAGGGTGCATTTCCTATATCTCATATTGAGTGGTAGATTTGATGTCATCTTCTCAATATGGTGTCTGTTTTATCATGCCAACACCCAAAATAGGGGACATGGTGAGTCATTCCCACCATTCAAATATTATTAGAGGTGTGAGATGTCTTACTCAACACCTGATGTAAAGGGGCGCGAATCATCTTTCCCAAAAGAACCCTTACCATCGTTCAACTTCCTATGTCAAAGTTTTAATCATATTTTTCATATTTTGGATGTTTTATTACCTCTCATATATCATATCCATCAAGATATAATATACAAATAAGGCATAATAGTTCAATTAATGAAATTAATAGAACATGTAATGATCGGTGTGGCAATACCACCCTTCATAAGTTATTAAATGAAATAATTTAATTTATTTATGGAGTGAAACACATCATGAATAATAAATCCCACTTAATACAATCCATTTAATTAACTAAAACATATAAATTCAAGTTATATATCGAAAAAAGGAACTTAGAAAGAGCTATAGTCAATAAATCCATTACCTCTATGGGAAATTTGACTTATAAGTGGGTCCAAATATTTAGTAAGTGTATTGGGTTCAATTGATCATTCATATAACAAGGTAAATTCAATTAAAACCCATTATGAATGATTATAATGCATTCACGGAAATTAAACAATTATCTATAAATGGAAATTCAATTTGGCACAACCAAGGTGTGTCCATAACTGAGGTCAACATCCTATAATTTACCAAAAAAGGATCAATGAGAAAATTTATAGCTTTATAAATAAATTTAATATGAAGAAATTAATTATATGGCAATGTGTGGTAATAAAAATCTTGTGGTAAAATAAAAAATCTATGAAAACACTGAAACTCTTTGGGAAAACAATGAGACTACCTACCATAGGTTTGCTAAAGATTAATCATCTGATGGAAGCCTTAGATTCAAAGTAAGTTGGGAGAAATATATAAAAGGTCCAATGTTACAAAAATAGGGAAAAATATTTCACCTAAATAGTGCAATGGATCTGATGATAAATTGATGTATGAATGGAGATGATTGTAGATCTTTCCGACATGAACCTTATGTTTCTAAGGGATATTGATTCAGAAATTGAATGTGATAGATATCTCAATGCCAAAGTGGGAGGGTAAATGTTCTCAAGGGAGGATTAGAATTGTTTAACATGTTGGAATTAGTAGAAGGAAGTGAGGGTTATGAAAAATTGCATCATTAATTGAAATTTAGACTTTTCCCCCTAAAAATATTGGGCGTACGGTTTGGCCTCATGATTTGGCACAACCATTCATAAACAATGTACAGACCAATTCAAAAAGAGATAAACCACATGGTCAATACACACGGTCTTTTGAAACAAGTGAAAACTTTGAAAAATTATTCTATGAAAACCCCTACGGTTTCTACACTGTTGCGCAACTATATGTTCACGGTGGAAGACAAACTATATGGCTCCTATCGCTTCACTTTTTTTCCTACATGGTTAGTAGAGATCATGCGTGCAAGGTGGTATAGTTTCTACTAACCATTTAGCCTAGTATTTTTTCCCAATTTCTGAGTTATCTATCTCTGAACAAGCCCCGAACACCTTTATGACCTACATAACTCCATTGGTTAACATTATAAGGAATGTTTAAAAAAATATACTAAAAAAATAATCTATACCTTTACAAAAATATGGGTCACTGAAACCTCTCCTATTTAAATAAATGCATCCATGATTTTTCCTTATAATGATAAAAAGGTATCATCAATAAAGAGTTATGCCCACTAAGCCCATATATCATATTAGTACTTCTAGGTCTCATCATGTACTCGTCCATGCTACCGTAGGATGCATACCAAAGGAACTGACCTGACTCAGATTTTTTCCATGCCCTAATAAACAATATTTACTAGATACTACTTTAAGGAATCGTCAATATCCAATTCAACCTCATCAGGACAAAAGAAATGTGACTTATCTAGATGATATCAGTGAAGCAGAGATACTTGAAAGACATCATTCATAGATTGTTAATTATGAGGATGTAATAACTAGTAAGACACATGTCTAATCCATTTCACAATCACGATGGATCCTTGGAACCTAGGTGAGAGCTTACCCTGCCTCCAAATACATCTATGGCCCATCCCGTGTGAGACACATAAGAAAACTCAGTCTCCGACCTCAGACTCATGAGGTCACTGGCATCAGTTGGCATATGACTATTTTATAGACAGAGTTTACATCATGTAATTTATGATCAACTAGACTTTCCCTGTTATCTTGTGCATGATATGTGTTCCGAGCATATCTTACATCCCTTCCTTTATATAGTGCATAGGCCAATAGAAAGGCCCACCATATAAGTATTCATAAAGATCCATTTCAATGGTATCCTAAAAGTTGTTATTATAAGAAAACTAAATGAGGTGAACGGTTCTCTCACAAGAACCTCCTAAATTAAGGAAACATGCATGGAGCATATACTATAGTACAAGGATTGTACACTCTTTCTATCAATCGGTATGAGGGTGACAGGTTTTTCTTAGAAGTACATGTGTATCCAAGGCCTTCTAAAACCCATTCTAGAACCATGTTGTAAAGTGATCATCTGTATCAAAAATAATAGTATAAGGAGATATATAAAAATGTATAACATCCATGACATATATAATCCCTATCACTTCTACTAAGAAGGTCTCTTACATAGGTAATAAGTATCAAGACTTCATCAAACAGTCAATTAAAACCAACAATATATCATTTATATGAGGTAAACCAGTCACAAAATCCATAGAAATATCTTCTCATTTCCACTGGGAATGGAAAACGGCTACAAAAGCCTTTCCCAATGTTTATGTTCCTCCTTCACCTATTGATAGGTAGAACATAATGTGATTAATATGGAAATATCATTTTTTAAACAAGAACACCAATACATGCATCATAAATCGAAATACATCTTGGTGACACAAGGATGAACCACCCAACAAATTCCTGAATCAACTATTTTCTAATATCTACTGGGACCCAAACATGAACATTGAATAGAATAGTATCATCCCCATCTATGGTCTAACAAAAATATGTATCATCATGTGATATACTTATTTTAGGACAAGGCCTTCAGAATCAAATAGTTTTCTCATTCTTATTCATTCCGAAAGAGTAGAGGTCACTGCTAAGGTTGAGTGGATAGTTTGGCCATGGTCCTCTAGAACCTCTACATGCATATATAAGAATAAGTCCATGATAATCCATCACTAGTAGAATCAGGAACTTCAGGTATCTTAGTCTTCTGGATCACAATATCAGCCACTACATTTTCCTTACCATGCATTTACGAAAAACTCTAAATTGAACAATTATATGTACTCGACCCACCTACGCTATTTGAGATTCTGATCCTTCTACATAAATATCTACGTAAGAATTTTTTTATTAGTGAATATCACAAAATTCTCTCCAAGTAGATAGTGTCTCCAATAGAGTAATTCAAGAACTACAGTAGCCATATTGAAGTCGTACATTATGAAATTTCACTTGTGAGGCCCTAATTAATGAGACTCGTATGTGATGAATCTCTCATCCTACATAAAAAAAACTACATGAACAATACTAGATGAATCATAGAATATAATATAGCTCCTTATTAGATCTAGAAAAACTTGTATCGGTGCTGAAGTTAATCTATCCTTCAACTCCTAAAAGGCTACTTCATAATTTTTTGAACAAATTAATTTCATTCCCCTCTTTTTCAGGCCCATAACGATTTTTTCATTGTGTGATAAGTCTTGGATAAAAATCTATAACAATTATTTATCCCCAAGAACCATTTTATATAAGATAATTTCTTGGGATTCTCCCAATAAACCACATATCTCATATTCTATGGGTCTACTAAAACACCTGACTCCAGATAATGTGACACAAGAAGTGGGTTTTTTAATCCAAAATTAGCATTTTCTGAAATTAGAATAGAGCTGATGCTCTCTCAGTGAATTCAGAATAGTCTCAAGACTGTTGGAATGATCGTGTTAGGAGCATGAATCTAAAAAGATATTTTCAAAAAAGTCTACAAAAAATGAATCTTGATATGGGTAGAAACAACTAATTCATGAGACCTATAAAAACTTCCCATGCATTCGGGAGACCAAGGGGCCTTATCAAGTACTCATATAGACTATACCTATTCTTGAAAGTTGTGTGAGGTAAGTTTAGTTACCTAAAATGGGCCCGATGATACCCCGACCTCAAATCTATCTTTGAAAACACTCTCACTCCTCATATCTAATCAAATAGTTCATCTATTAAAGGTAGTGTATATATATTCTTTACCATGAGATAGTTTAAATGATAGTACTCCACACGAAACATAAGGGTATTGTCCTCCTAGTAAAAAGAAACATTTAAACCCCATTGCAAAGATTGGGTGGTATAACGTCTTTAGCCTTTAGAACCACCAACTGCTTCCTGAGCTCTAAAAGCACTATAGGTACAGTCTTATAAGTTGGAATGGTCATGTGTGATACTTCTAGAATAATATAAATTGTATTTTATACCTACCACCCAAAATGTATACAAGAGAAGTCATCGGGAAAAATGTCCAAGTGATACTCCACTATATTAGGGAAAAAAGCAGTTTATAACTGCTGGTCTTCAAGTAAAATTCTGGTAATCTGTGTTGACACACTACCTATCCTCAATTGCTCAGGCCCATATCTAGTCTCAATTATATAACATTAAACCTTATACATGTTCTTACTTCCCTCTGTTGAAGTAAATTTCACCCTTTGATGATATTTGTCAATGTGGGCTAGATAGAGATCTAACCAATCTATACTGATGAGTATATGAATGTGTTTCATGTCGAGGAAAAAAAGATTCCATATGAAGAGGTAGAATCCTATCTCAAGGAGTAAATTCTTAAAATTACAAATTCTCTTCGATCAAATACCAAATGAGTATCAACAATCATAACATCATAGAAGTGATCTATCTCAATTACCAGACCCTCCATGATTTCCTTAGATATAAAAGTGTGGGATACTCCAATTTCAAATAAACAAGTAACTAGATTGTAGCCTACTAGAATAGTACCTCTAATAGTAGAAGGTTTTTCACTATATGCCTCTAAATAATGTTTGACTGCATGTAACTGTTGTACATCATGGCTTCGAATCACTGCCTAATTTCCTTGAGAAACCTACTCTGCTAGCGCTGGGAATCATGAGTCTGGCTACAACTACATCAATCTCCAACTTGACCTGATCGTATAGTGGCATTCCAACTGCATGTGGGTCAGGATACTACCGGAAGTGCTCCTAAATGTGGAGTAGGTTTAGATCCTCATTATATAGGAATTTATGAAAAAATCATGTAGAAACATTGGGTACGTCCCAACCTATCACAGCCTCTACATTCCACTGGATCCCATAATTATTTTGGTTGAATATGTCATCGATTCTTACACATGTGACATATCAGGAAACTATTTGGATGAGGAGACTGACTACAGATACCCCTATGAGAAACCTCAAAGTGACTCTTTCATCCTCCAAAAGAACCACTAATAGATTGTGGTGCTAAACCACCCAATCTCACACTATCAGCTTCCCATAAATTTCTCTTTTTAATAAGGTCATGGTTGAGGATTTATAAAAAAGTAGTCAACATGAATACATTGAACTATGGTCGAATTGTGTATACCATCCCATTATTGAATCTCCTAGTTCTCCTGAGATCATCTTGTAGTGAACTGATATATCTTAGTAATTAGATAATAGTATTCCATAACACACATGCATCCATGTTGTAGGTTTATAAATTCTCTAACTCTAGAACCCCTTAAATACAAAAAAATAGTCTTATAAGATATTGTGGAAGTCTGACCAAAGTATATCATGATGTAGATCTTCCTGGGTGATAAAATCTCACTAATTCTTAGTAGAATTTTGTATCATATAAGCTACAAGATTGACCCTTCATTCTGGAGGCATCTCCAGTTGTTCGAACATGTAAATAATATATTCCATCCACGATTCAACGACATGTGGTCCATCATCCCCAAAAAAGGTGGGAGGATTATACTATATTAACTCTTGATTAAAATCTTCCATACAAAGGGAAGGTCGAGCAACACCTTTCATATTCTATAATTTATGTAGAAATTACTCATAGAACTAATAGTATATTCCCATATTTGTAAAAGTATGATGTGACACATGAGGCACTAAATCAGGGATCAGGGGTGGCTCAAGGCCCACCTCCTTGAGTGCACGGTCAGCATGGCCATCAGGGTGTGTGACCGAATGATGTTGTGAAGGAATGATGCTATAATTCTGAATTCACACCTTAAAAGAGATTTTAGAAATTGAAAATATTACATTTATAAAACTAGGATATGCACATATCCTTTTTATAAACATTATTATGCCTCTCTTCCACCTTCTAAAGTTAGTTCTAGGTAATCGAGACAGACCATTGAAGGACATACGAATGTTAGAGACACCATCTACCCACTACTAAGATTGGGTTGGGGTCTAAGTCTCTATTTACATCAATGAGGTTGCTACTTTTACTTTAAAAGTCATATTCATTTTAGATTTTTTACTGTTCAAATATTTAAATCACTTAAAATAATTCAGTTAGATCATTCCAAATCCATAAGGTCTCATACTTTTTATGAACTAAAATATGATGTCCTCCTTACCCATACCATAACACATTCTATCCATTATGATCAATGGTCCATGGATCAATGTTCCATAATTAACCACCTAAGTTTTATTCTTTAACCTATGCAAGAAAACACTATTAGGTTAAGTTAGAAACTCTAAGTGTTAATTATGTTTTCTCAATCCTACAAAGAAAGTCCTCACATTTCCATATAATAACCAAGGCACCAATAATATGTAGTAGGAAAATGAACACTAAAATTGATGTGACATTGAAAAATTCATGGAATATTTTTCTTATTATTCCTATATTGATTCATATAATGAAATTCCCTCATATCATCGGTCCTATGTAAAATAAATAATAATTTCAATAATATCGATAATAATAATTTCATAAAAAAGTATTCCATACAATGGTGAAGTCTTGTCAACCATAACAGGCATATTCAAATATAACAGTTTACCATTCCAGGTAATTTGGGTTTCCCTTCTACATGTGTTAGATACATCCACGCACAAGGTTACTTCCAAATTCCTTTACCACATATTATCCAATATAATACCCAAACAGTAAGATAAATGAAAAAAATCAATTCTTAGATTCCACTTTGCAATGTCCTAACCCAGGATCCACTTAACTCATGCCTAGATCGGGTAGGCTATAGGGCCTCAAGAATGCATCCCCCTATTTGAGAGGATTTCGGCTAGCAGTGACGGTGTAAAGGTGGTATGATGGAGAGACTATAACCTCTTATCTGAATAGAAAAATGGATAAATCAATAAACATGCAACACCGTAAGAATAATATAAAACGTATAAAATATATAATTTAGTGTGTGTAAATAACTAAATAGAGGAATAATAATATCCAAAGCCACTAGGAAATGACATATACATGGATTCATGGAATGCTGATATACAAAAGGGGAATAGGGAAAAAACATAAACAATCATATTATACAATAACATAAAAAAGGTCATAATGATACTTCACTATCATCTAAACCATATATTCGGTCCACTCCTCCTATTCTCCGTCTATAAGAAAAAAGTCTAAGACTTTTAGTAGAAAACTTCCCCTTATCTATACCTATAGGAAATTAATGTAACCGGGTACAAGAGGTGTCCCAAGTTGGGTGTGAGATAAAATCCCAATAGGATATGATAAAAAATTCCAAGAATTAATTTTATAATTGGTCTTAACAAAACAATGTGCAAGTATAAATAAACAATCATCA
This sequence comes from Viscum album, assembly GCA_963277665.1. NCBI lineage: Eukaryota > Viridiplantae > Streptophyta > Magnoliopsida > Santalales > Viscaceae > Viscum > Viscum album. Next base: position 1,992,070,578 of record OY728161.1, on the reverse strand, counting down.
ATTTTGAATATATAAATTACCAAACTGCTCGGGTTACTCAAGGACATTCGGTGGCTCTACCTTCTTCTGATCGTGGCCAGGATGAGTGTATGATCAGTAAATATATATAGTAATTATATATATATATATAGTATATTTATATTGTTAATCCATCAATTTGGACAATGTATGCGTAGAGATAAGTGTCCATATACCTGGAATAATTGGTGTTGGCTAGACCAGGGCATATCTAAAATATCTATGAACAGTCTAAGAAATCCTACAAGCTCACAAAAACGTGTATTTTCCCTACATATCATAAGGATTGAGAGAATTAAATCTCATCACTCTAGATTATGGGTTTTTCATTCCATCACTTCAAATAGGGGATGTGGTGCATCATTCCCACTATCAAAAAAGTATTAGTGGTGTGAGACATCATACTCAACACCTAGTGTAAGGGAGCATGAATCATCATGCCCAGTAGAACCCTAACCATCATTACATAGTCTATATAAAATAAATAATCATATTTATCATATTATGAATGAGGTATTACCTCTAATTCACAATATCAATCATTCCCAATTATATAAATATGGAATAATAATTCAATTAAATCAAATGATAAAATGTGAAATGATTGGCATGGTCATACCAACCTTCATAACCCATTCAATGAAATCATTTAATTTATTTAAGGAAGTAAACCCATCATGAATAATCAATTAGACATAATACAATCCATTAAATTAACCAAAATGTGGAAATTACATTTCTATGTATCAAAGGGGCACTTAGAAGGTTCCATAGTCAGTCAATAAGGCAATTTTCAACATGGGAAATTCCATTTATAAGTAGGTAAAACACATAAGTAGTTCATTGGGTTCAATTGAACCTTCATGTAACAAGGTAAATTAAATTTACTATAACACCCCAGGTAAATAAAGAATATGACATCTTTATATTTATCCATATTTGTGAAGCAAATATTAATATTACTTTAAAGGGGATGCTATGCTCGATGGCGTACCCAATACACAACAACGAGTTTCTTGGGAATCTTACGTTGCACTCTAATAATAAAATATTATTATTTTAAATGGTAGTTAACGCCTAGCCGTTGTAATGGAAGGAATGAACAGAACTAACTACAAAATGATTATATATGTTTTTCAAATATTTTTACTTTTTACAATAAATGTTAGAGGATTAAAAATGCGAATGGATCCAATTTTAAGCGTAAACATTCTAATATTCTTTAAAAGGTCGATTAACCGCCTTTTGATGGAGAACCTCTTTTAAATCCACTTTTTTACAATTTTATGTGTTATATTTGACAAAATAAAATTTTTCTTTATAATCGGGACATCAAAATTTACTTTGTGTAAATTTTTGGTATTTTTCTGATAAAGTTCATTTTTTAATGAATAATGAAAAATATTGTTTTTTAATTCAAAACCTCTTTTTAATCTAATTTATTTATATGATTAGATTATCTTTTGAATTGGTTTTAAAGTGAAATTAGAATATATTTTTACCATTTAATCTAATAGTGGTCGATGGAATTAATTTCACTTTGAAATCGGACTTAAACTAGTGTCAATCTTTTGATACATTTTGTTTCATAAAAACACGCTATTTGTTTTGACAGTGGGAATTAATTATTAAATTAATTTATGAAACTTATATATTTTTAATTTTGTAAAATATACATCATTTTTTAATTCGGAATATCAAATATAGCTTAGGGTGAATTTATGGTAATTTTCTGAAAAACTTCAATTTTTGATGAATAGTGAAACCACTAAGTGGTACTTATAAAAACTGATTTCCCATTTAAATGAAATTTTTCCACCTTTGTGTTTTGAATTTCAAAAATCCGACATATTTGGTTGTCATTAAGAAGTAAAATGTGGTTCAATGGGATTAAAATAATTTTTTGGTTAATAGTAACTTATTAAGTTTTTAATCGCGATTAGAGGTAATTATTGTAGTTTAAGGTAAGAATAATGTTTTAATAAAATGAAATGACCTATACACATGTACTACCCTCATTGGATGTGTCATGTCCGACCAAGACAATCCATGGGTCAACTTGGGGACCCCATGGCGCCACTTTGGTTGGAAAATGACATAAATACCTTTTTATTTTATGATAAAGTAAAAATGACACAAACATGAGATGTTTTACTAAAAAACATTTTACATGGGGTTATACAAGTAATATTTTTGACTATAAATAGTCATTGGAAAGATAGAAAGATTTCCTACATCATAGTGTTTTTTTATAATTTTTAATCATTAAATAAATTAAATTATTTATGACATCATGATGATGCAGCGATTACCTCATTATTTAACGATTTAAATAAAATGGAAAGATAATGTAATATCTAAGACCTACACATGTCCAAAACCTATTGTATGGGTGGATTTAGAATCCTTATCACCTTATACACGAATTATATCAATGTGGGACCTTTTAAATCCGAAACTCATTTTCAAATAAAGTAACATTTGCTTACATTCCAAGAGTGACCCTCCTCTCCTCTTATAAAAGGCCCCCACCTCTACCTCCTTACCCACACCTCTCAAGCCTTTGGCTTGGCCAACCTCTGCCCATTTCATCTATCCACATCCCTATATAACTCCTTGAAGCCTCACTTTGGGCATAATCCTTTCCAAGTAAGCCTTTGAGCTCAAATCAAAGGAAGTTACCAGATTTAAAGGTAATGTCTTCACTTGTGTTCTCTTGTTTTATTTTGCTTCTCCAACCCTCTAAACTCATTTTATTAATTTATTTTGTAACAAATCCAGTATCTTCAATATACTAGGATGTTTTTATAATAATTATTTGAGCTACACTTACACACACCTACATCTAATGGTTAAAAAACATATTGTTTCCGTGGATGGCGAATTTCTGCCTCCCGAAACGATGATTGTTCAACATTCTTCTAACACCTTCAAAGGTGGCCATTAAGATGTCACTATATTTATATATGATATCTAATATGTTTATTTTTTACTTAAGCTTCTGTATTTTTCATTTATGGCATACCTTTATGGTTTCCATTATGGGTAAACGCGATATCTTCATTTAAGGAAGTGCGCACTACTGCCCCCTCAAAGTGATTTGATTCGTTAATACCATATGTGGTATGTATAAAGGATATATTTAATGATATTATATATGATACCATACTGGAATTAAAATACTACTATGTATCATTATGTTTTAATTCCATTAAATATGAAATAGAAATGGAAGTAGCGTTCATGTGTACGTACGGCTTACCGTCTCCATGAACGGTGCATTTCATTTCTTAACTCTAAATGTTATGTAATATTATAAATGCATGAATATACTGGATATATATGAAATATATGATATCTAAATCATGAATGAAACTCTGGATATAATGAACCTTTGACCACACTAACAACATGTAATTCTAAAAAGTCCACTTTCGACTTAAGAACCAAATATCGACAAAACAAACATTATTAACTTAAATGATTACATAATGTTTATGACATGGTAATAAGTGATATAAAAGGAATAATTGTAGAGACCCGTATCTTGACGTACATGGACATTACATTACTTTTGCGGAATACTTAGTACATAACAAAAACACACACACAAGGATCGTAATAGTTTAGTGTCTTTGGAAACTCGGAACGTAATCTTCTAATCGTGGTGAAAGATCTTCAATATCTCCCATAAATATCTTCCTTTTTTTATACCTAAAAACCTCTCTTTATATCCTGGGGAAAAGAAAACATAAAAGGGTGAGCTCAAATGCTTAGTAAGGGTAAACAAAAGAAATATCAATCACATCATATACATAAGAACATAGCCTTTGGAAATCTTAACCTGCAAAAGAGCTCATAATATCATAACATGGGATAAATCATAGAAGTGAAAATGAGATCCCCATAATCATAACATAAAACTTGAAACTTTGTGGAATGTACACATAATCATGGAAAATCATTTCTTGTTAGTCAAGACTCATTGCCAAGATTATCTTAGTGGACAAAGTCCCTTTCTGAATCGAGTAACCCTCGTTTCAGTCATGTTTCACTGAACCGGTATAACCTACCGTTCCAGCCCTGTCTATCTCATGAGATATAAAATCATTACCCAATGAATTGGAGGGAGATATAGGTCCCACCCATCTTATAATGAATCCTTTCTTATGTGTGCCACATAATCATAAAACATACATCATCGCATAACACATGTAACAAAAATGGGATTCTTGAAACATCATGACATCATAAATCAATTCATATAAGATAAATTAATTCATAAACATAATTCCATCACAACATAGTCAAATCAATGTAAAAATATGGATAGAAACAGAACCCTTTATTATCTTAGATGGAAAATAATTTTGATAAAAGACTTGAATTGAATTCTTGAGGAAAATATCCTTTCTTCTTCAAAATCAATTTCTTTTCACAAAACATCATGCAATTTTAAAAGAAAGAGATTTTATTGAAAATATTCATGAAATATTTTAGAGGAAGCTTCATGAAAATAAGGCTTTATAAAACAGTAGAAATCCGTTCGTGCCGTATAAGTTAAAAAAAACAATCTTCGTACTTTTGTCGGAAAAGTCAAAAAGTACCTCGTACGAAAAACATCAAAAGATTCCTTTCATTTCTTTTACTAAAAACTCACCGAAGGGTAAAAATGGATTTAAACAATTGTATGTGGATGGAAATAATATTACATATTGATGAAACATGGATGTGGATGATAAAATACACCCCAGTAAATACTTACGAATAAACAATCTCGGATAAAAATGAGATTGTGATATTTCCCTTACCTTAGGTCCGATTTGCTTTGTACGTGTCCGAAGCTCCTGTATAATGGTTTAAATAATGTCATTGACTTATTACAGAATCATATTCATTGTTATGATATCATATATGGTTCACTTATGACATTATATTACCCGTTCTTTTGTAAATTCCATGTTAAAGAAGCGTTTTGGGTAAAATCGTTTCTTTTATCGTAGGTGTTTTGACTTGTTGTTCTTGACATTATTATTACTTATATCATGATTTACTTACTTCCAGAATATAAAATATGATTTATATATAATATATATTCAGTATATATATATATATATAATAGATAGATAAATGAAATGAAAAACACCGTTCATGGAGACGGTAGTCCGTACGTACGCATGAACGCTGTTTTCCATTCCCTATTGCCTTGAATGGAAGTAAGTAGATGACATACATATATATATATACATAAATCCAGAAGCTTTATAATGTCATATATTTCATTATTATTTCTTATATATACTTTATAATCATTCTTAAATGGTTAACATGGAGAATGAATCTCATCGCGTCGTGGAGACGGTAGTCCGTACGTACGCACGAGCGATGATATCATTTCCATAAATATTGAATTGAATTGGAGTAGATTATACAATATATCAGAATCAATATGATGTTTTAATAACTATGTATAGTTATTCTTTACACCATTATACCCATCCATGTAAGGTGGTGGTGGAAAATAGATTACACCACGGCGTGGAGACGGTATTCCGTACGTACGCACGCGCGGTGATTTCTTTTTCCGTAGGATAGATAGATGGTGAAATAGGGTTGTTTCATACTTATAATAACATATCAGTATATGAGTGATACTGATGTTATTACTTCATAATGAAACAACCTAAGAAGAAGAAGTGGAAGAAGAAATAAAGATGAAAGAATTGGTAACGGTAATTACCTCTTCTTTGAAGCGCCTTTTGGAGACCTCCTCTTAGGGAACTAAAATTGGTCTTTGAGGAAGACCAGAACCTCTAGGATGTTGCTAGGGAAGTGGAGAAGAGATTTTGGCAGGGGTTGGCCGAGTTTGAGTGCTCAAATTGGTGTGAGGAGGAGGGGGAGGAGGTGCCCTTTTATAAGGGAGGAGAGGGGCACCTTAGGAATATCTCAAAATATTATTTTATATTAAAGTAAAAATCGGTTTATAATGGTTCCAAAGGGTCTTATTTCGAAGCTAGAGTGGGGATGGGTCGCAATCTTATCAACCAATAGGATTTAGACAAGTTTAGGTTCTTATTTTAACCTTATCAATTAGATTTAACTCTAAGTTAAATAATTTAACTTTTACCGTGTCGTTTTGATTTCTTTCACTATATGGTTAATAAACTTACTATAACATGCCAAACGAACCCCAAATTGTTTATTATTAATATATATATCCTTATCTATGTCATTTTGCCGAACCTTAGATTTTTAGGAATAAAATAACAATTAATAATATAATATTTGATTTAGAAACTATTTTGTGTCAATTTTGACACTATTTGATATATGATTTTTGTGAAAGTCATAACAGAATTATATGTTCGAACCAAGTTGATTAAATCAACACTAATATATCATAGCAACCTAGAAAATTAGTGGAATTCATAAAAAGTCTCAAATTACATTCATTTGAGTATTTATAACATCAATTATGTTAATATTTCCTTAAAAGGGTAATTACTGCATCATCGTTGTGTCATAAATAAATTACTTTATTTAAAGTCTAAAAATTATAAATAAAATATCATTATATAGGAAATCTTTTTATCTTTCTAATGAATATTTATAGTCGAATTTATCTTATGTATAACCCAATATTATAAATGTTTTAGTGAATAAACTTTGATTTTAACTCTTTTAACTCTTCTTTGAATTAAATAATAATAAATGTCCTAATCTAATCCAAGTGGGCCTAAATGATAATATTTTACACTTAAGGTTGTTTTTGGTCTAGATACACTTGTCCAATATAATTAGGACATGTGTTAGGGTAATATTAATATCATTCTTACCCTTAATTACCATATTTACTTTTAACCGTGGTAAATAAAAGTAAAAAGTTACTATTCACCAAAAATTATTTTCATCTCATTGAACCACATTTTACTTACTGACATCAACCGTGTCTCTCGGATTTTTGAAATTCCATTCACAGAAGCGGTAAAATTAAGTTTTATGAAAAATTCAGTTTTTTAACTACCACTTAGTAGTTTCACTATTCATCAAAAAATGAAGGGTTTCAGAAAAATGCCAAAATTTTATCCTAAGATATATTTCATATTCCGAATTCAAAAATGAAGTCTATTTTACCAAATTCATAACATAGAAGTTGCATTAATTAATTTTATAATTAAATCCCGCTGTTAAAACAAATAGCGTGTTTTTAAGAAACAATATCTATCAAAAGATTGACACTTGTTTATGTCTGGTTTAAATGTGCAATTACATCCAATGACCAACATTGTATTAAATTGTAAAAATATATTCTAAATATACTTTAAAACTAATCCAATTAATAATTTATCACTATTAATTATTTCGATTAAAAAAGTTGTTTTTTAATTATAATTTAGTAATTTTCACTATTCATCCGAATATGAAAGTTATCCGAAATGTACCAAAATTTCACCATAGGCTAAATTCGATACTCCGAATCCAACAATGAAGTTCATTTTGAAAAATAAGATTTACAGAATTTTAAAAAGTGGTTATTACTATTCATACCGGCTAGTTTTAATAATATTTTAATAGCATATCGTTGTTTAGTGAAACTCGGTATTGCGTATTACACACGCTATCGAGGAAGGTCGCGATTGCGTGTAATGCAAGGAAAGTCAAGGATGCGTGTTGTGCAAGCTCCTAACACAAGACATTAAAAAGAATATTTTTTTATAAAATATTGGGCTGTTACATTCTACCCCCCTTAAAATGAATTTCGCCCTCGAAATTCATCGGGGTTATAAATGGTTTACTATTTGAAAGTTTCTTTAATAGAAACCCACATCGTAAAAAGGAATATCAAAACCAATCTTTAAAAACAGAAGTATGAAACGTAACGGTTACCCAAATAAACTAATCATTGGGTTTCCACATAGGTGAAAATATGGATATGGAAGAGAAATCTAACCATCATGTTCTGATGGAGAGTGGTAGAGAACATGGCTATGGAAAATCCAATAATCACAAATCCATAAATTTGTGACGATCTAAGGTACCATCCGATTCATCAGGTATAAGATAACTAGGACAACATTTTTGGTTTTCAAGATCATTTCCTTAAAGTTTAAAATTTGAATTGGAATAAATACTTTCTTTATTTTGGTACAATCTCACTATTGTTCGTGCCTAGAACAATTTCCACTTCATCTCTTAAATAAATGAAGTTGAATTTGTTATTCGTGAAGTGTTAGCAGATCATGTGATAGAATGACGGGTCATTCCATCTGTCTCAAACAAAAGGTTAGCAAAAAATATATACATAAGTCGATCTATAGTGAGATTAATCATATATAGTTCCTAAAATGGACTTATACTTCATATATCATACTGCTTAATATAATAAAACTAGTTTCTACTAAACAGGGACTTCCTGTAGGCCAGTGGTAGCAGATAAAGGCCAGTCGCACTTCGGTTGTGGGTTCGATTCCCACAGCCTTGTCCGAAGCGATGGGCTGTCGCCCGTCCTGCAGGTTGTCCTTTTTCTAAAACTATATTACTATAACATCCCATAAATAATATCGAAAAAACTTCTATCCTTAAACAATACTAACTTATGTCCAACATAATCCATTCCAATCTTTAGTCCTATCCATAATACTGCAGTCCATTCTCATAACATAGTGAAAACGATTACCAGAGATTTAATACCATCGTTGATCCCCATATATCATAAGATATATCTTGTTGGACACATTCCAAACATTCAAAGGCCTTAATCTTGTACTCTCTTGAATACCCATTGAACCTTAGTGAAAACTTGAATGCAGTTAAAAGTTAACACTTTCCACATACCAAAATCCTCAAAATTCTATATACTCAAACCATGATATCACTTAGTCCTTATATCAATCATGAGCTCATGAATACTGTTAAACATTTCATTTTCTCGTTTTCCCTTCATTATGCGCATAATATCTCAATCACTTTGAATACCACATTAGACCAATACATAAATATTCCAATATTCCATGATACAACATTATTTTGTAATCCCATTACATAAAAACTTAATCATTCCACCACATCGTTGTCATATTCAACATTGTCAATAGTGATCGCATGTGACTTCCCTTTGTCCTTTGCCTTAAGCGGTTGCTCATGTCGATCATCACTAACCCTTGGATTAGGGCATTTATTGGAATAATGTCCCATCTCCTTGCACTTGAAGCATTGAAGTGTTGGCGGTGCGTTCTCTGCAGTGTTTGCTTTATTCACATCATTAGAAACCCTTTTTCCATTACTTCGACACTCAGCTGCTCGATGACCTTCTTTTCCACACTTAAAACATTTTCTAGTCCCTTTAAGACAATCTCCACCATGCTTCTTTCCACACTTTGTGCATAAGGAAACATTCATCTTCTTTTCACCATTATTCTGATATTTCTCCTTGAACTCCATCTTTCGTTTCTTGTCAAAACCATGAGATGGATATGTAACACCAACTTCCATTTCTACCTTGATAGCACAACGCACAATTTCTTCATAGCTACTGAAGTCTCTTATAGCTAATGCCCTTCGAAGACTTGGTTTTAAGCCACTGAAAAATCGATCAACTTTACTTTCAGGTTGGATGATAATTCCAGAAGCATACCTTGCAAGTCTTGTAAAATTTGCTTCATAGGTACCAACAAATTCATCGTCCCTTTGCTTCAGTTCAAGAAACTCTTTCTCCATATTTTTTCGAAGAATACGAGGGAAGTACTTACTGAAAAACAAGTTCTTGAACTCGTCCCATTCCATGGACTCAATTTCATCTCTTGGCCTCGTATTCTTGATAAGATTCCACCATTGATCAGCTTCACCTTCCAAACGCTATACTGCTAAGATGACATTATCATGTTCAGAACATTGAAGAACTGAAAATATCTTTTCAGTAGTACTGATCCATTGTTCAGCCACAAGTGGATCAGAAGACCCACTGAAAGAAGGTGGACGTTGCCTCATGAAGGACTCAATAGAATATTGTTCCCTTCTCTGCTCATTTGGAAGTCCAGAATGATTCATAGCTTGTGTAAGTATAGCAATAAGATTTTGCACTCCATCTCCCATAACATTTGTTTGTTCAGGAGGGCAATCATTGCATTGTCCATTGCATTGATCAACACGGTTCCTTCGGGTTCCAGCCATCGTCTAAAACCCAAAAAGAATAGTGTGAGAGGCAAAAATCATGCTAGGGAAAACAACATAATAAAGGGGGAGTACCTTCAATATCCAACATCTTAGGTTTAATTCTATGATCATTAGCGTAATTCTATTACTATAACCTATACGTATACTTATCCCTAGGGACATCCCTAGACATACCTTAGAAATATCTCTAGGGATCTCACTAACGTTTTCGCATCCTAGTTTCCAAAGGTTGACTAAACCTTTCCTCTGATACCAACTGTAGAGACCCGTATCTTGACGTACATGGACATTACATTACTTTTGCGGAATACTTAGTACATAACAAAAACACACACACAAGGATCGTAATAGTTTAGTGTCTTTGGAAACTCGGAACGTAATCTTCTAATCGTGGTGAAAGATCTTCAATATCTCCCATAAAGATCTTCCTTTTTTTATACCTAAAAACCTTTCTTTATATCCTGGGGAAAAGAAAACATAAAAGGGTGATCTCAAATGCTCAGTAAGGGTAAACAAAAGAAATATCAATCACATCATATACACAAGAACATAGCCTTTGGAAATCTTAACCTGCAAAAGAGCTCATAATATCATAACATGGGATAAATCATAGAAGTGAAAATGAGATCCCCATAATCATAACATAAAACTTGAAACTTTGTGGCATGCACACATAATCATGGAAAATCATTTCTTGTTAGTCAAGACTCATTTCCAAGACTATCTTAGTGGACAAAGTCCCTTTCTGAATCGAGTAACCCTCGTTTCAGTCCTGTTTCACTGAACCGGTATAACCTACCGTTCCAGCCCTGTCTATCTCATGAGATATAAAATCATTACCCAATGCATTGGAGGGAGATATAGGTCCCACCCATCTTATAATTAATCCTTTCTTATGTTTGCCACATAATCATAAAACATACATCATCGCATAACACATGTAACAAAAATGGGATTCTTGAAACATCATGACATCATAAATCAATTCATATAAGATAAATGAATTCATAAACATAATTCCATCACAACATAGTCAAATCAATGTAAAAATATGGATAGAAACAGAACCCTTTATTATCTTAGATGGAAAATAATTTTGATAAAACACTTGAATTGAATTCTTGAGGAAAATATCCTTTCTTCTTCAAAATCAATTTCTTTTCACAAAACATCATGCAATTTTAAAAGAAAGCGATTTTATTGAAAATATTCATGAAATCTTTTAGAGGAAGCTTCATGAAAATAAGGCTTTATAAAACAGTAGAAATCCGTTCGTGCCGTATAAGTTAAAAAAAACATTCTTCGTACTTTTGTCGGAAAAGTCAAAAAAGTACCTCGTACGAAAAACATCAAAAGATTCCTTTCATTTCTTTTACTAAAAACTCACCGAAGGGTAAAAATGGATTTAAACAATTGTAGGTGGATGGAAATAATATTAAATATTGATGAAACATGGATGTGAATGATAAAATACACCCCATTAAATACTTACGAATAAACAATCTCGGATAAAAATGAGATTGTGATATTTCCCTTACCTTAGGTCCGATTTGCTTTGTACGTGTCCGAAGCTCCTGTATAATGGTTTAAATAATGTCATTGACTTATTACAGAATCATATTCATTGTTATGATATCATATATGGTTCACTTATGACATTATATTACCCGTTCTTTTGTAAATTCCATGTTAAAGAAGCGTTTTGGGTAAAATCGTTTCTTTTATCATAGGTGTTTTGACTTGTTGTTCTTGACATTATTATTATTTATATCATGATTTACTTACTTCAAGAATATAAAATATGATTTATATATCATATATATTCAGTATATATATATATAATAGATAGATAAATGAAATGAAAAACACCGTTCATGGAGACGGTAGTCCGTACGTACGCATGAACGCTGTTTTCCATTCCCTATTGTCTTGAATGGAAGTAAGTAGATGAAATACATATATATATATAAATAAATAAAGTAGCTTTATAATGTCATATATTTAATTATTATTTCTTATATATACTTTATAATCATTCTTAAATGGTTAACATGGAGAATGAATCTCATCGCGTCGTGGAGACGGTAGTCCGTGCGTACGCACGAGCGATGATATCATTTCCATAAATATTGAATTGAATTGGAGTGGATTATAAAATATATCAGAATCAATATGATGTTTTAATAACTATGTATAGTTATTATTTACACCATTATACCCATCCATGTAAGGTGGTGGTGGAAAATAGATTACACCACGGCGTGGAGACGGTATTCCGTACTTACGCACGCGCGGTGATTTCTTTTTCCGTAGGATAGATAGATGGTGAAATAGGGTTGTTTCATACTTATAATAACATATCAGTATATGAGTGATACTTATGTTATTACTTCATAATTAAACAACCTAATAAGAAGAAGTGGAAGAAGAAATAAAGATGAAAGAATTGGTAACGGTAATTACCTCTTCTTTGAAGCGCCTTTTGGAGACCTCCTCTTAGGGAACTAAAATTGGTCTTTGAGGAAGACCAGAACCTCTAGGATGTTGCTAGGGAAGTGGAGAAGAGATTTTGGCAGGGGTTGGCCGAGCTTGAGTTCTCAAATTGGTGTGAGGAGGAGGGGGAGGAGGTGCCCTTTTATAAGGGAGGAGAGGGGCACCTTAGGAATATCTCAAAATATTATTTTATATTAAAGTAAAAATCGGTTTATAATGGTTCCAAAGGGTCTTATTTCGAAGCTAGAGTGGGGATGGGTCGAAATCCTATCAACCAATAGGATTTAGACAAGTTTAGGTTCTTATTTTAACCTTATCAATTAGATTTAACTCTAAGTTAAATAATTTAACTTTTACCGTGTCTTTTTGTTTTCTTTCACTATATGGTTAATACACTTACTATAACATGCCAAACGAACCCCAAATTGTTTATTATTAATATATATATCCTTATCTATGTCATTTGGCCGAACCTTAGATTTTTAGGAATAAAATAACAATTAATAATATAATATTTGATTTAGAAACTATTTTGTGTCAATTTTGACACTATTTGATATATGATTTTTGTGAAAGTCATAACAGAATTATATGTTCGAACCAAGTTGATTAAATCAACACTAATATATCATAGTAACCTATAAAATTAGTGGAATTCATAAAAAGTCTAAAATTACATTCATTTGAGTATTTATAACATCAATTATGTTAATATTTCCTTAAAAGGGTAATTACTGCATCATCGTTGTGTCATAAATAAATTAATTTATTCAAAGTCTAAAAATTCTAAATAAAATATCATTATATAGGAAATCTTTTTAGCTTTCTAATGAATATTTATAGTCGAATTTAGCTTATGTATAACCCCATATTAAAAATGTTTTAGTGAATAAACTCTGATTTTAACTCTTTTAACTCTTCTTTGAATTAAATAATAATAAATGTCCTAATCTAATCCAAGTGGGCCTAAATGATAATATTTTACACTTAAGGTTGTTTTTGGTCGAGATACACTTGTCCAATATAATTAGGACATGTGTTAGGGTAATATTAATATCATTCGTACCCTTAATTACCCTATTTACTTTTAACCGTGGTAAATAAAAGTAAAAAGTTACTATTCACCAAAAATTATTTTCATCTCATTGAACCACATTTTACTTACTGACATCAACCGTGTCTCTCGGATTTTTGAAATTCCATTCACAGAAGCGGTAAAATTAAGTTTTATGAAAAATTCAGTTTTTTAACTACCACTTAGTAGTTTCACTATTCATCAAAAAATGAAGGTTTTCAGAAAAATGCCAAAATTTCATCCTAAGCTATATTTCATATTCCGAATTCAAAAATGAAGTCTATTTTACCAAATTCATAACATAGAAGTTGCATTAATTAATTTTATAATTAAATCCCGCTGTTAAAACAAATAGCGTGTTTTTAAGAAACAATATCTATCAAAAGATTGACACTTGTTTATGTCTGGTTTAAATGTGCAATTACATCCAATGACCAACATTGTATTAAATTGTAAAAATATATTCTAAATATACTTTAAAACTACTCCAATTAATAATTTGTCACTATTAATTATTTTGATTAAAATAGTTGTTTTTTAATTATAATTTAGTAATTTTCACTATTCATCAGAATATGAAAGTTATCCGAAATGTACCAAAATTTCACCATAGGCTAAATTCGATACTCCGAATCCAACAATGAAGTTCATTTTGAAAAATAAGATTTACAGAATTTTAAAAAGTGGTTATTACTATTCATACCGGCTAGTTTTAATAATATTTTAATAGCATATCGTTGTTTATTGAAACTCGGTATTGCGTATTACACACGCTATCGAGGAAGGTCGCGATTGCGTGTAATGCAAGGCAAGTCAAGGATGCGTGTTGTGCAAGCTCCTAACACAAGACATTAAAAAGAATATTTTTTTATAAAATCTTGGGCTGTTACAATAATGAACTTGGAAAAGGTTATTAAAGAAGTAGAAATTAACTCAAGTTTATTATTTCGGAGATTAAAGAATGATCGAGTCAAGTCAGACCCGAGGTAAGGGATCTTACTCCTCTCTTTCTTTTTAAGTACACTCTTTTATGTCATTCCTTCTAAAGATCATCTTTCTTATTATTGGGATGTTCTTTATATAATAATCTTACTGTAATTTAATTTTCATATGATGAGAGACCCTATTCTCTCTCATCAATCCATTTTGGAAGTTTTGAGTGGCGCTGTTAGGCTGCCGAATTTTCGTAAGAGATCTAACCTCTCTCTTTCTTTTAAAGTACTCTCCTTTATGTCACTTCTTTTAAGCTCCTATTTGTTATGTTGGGGGATGTTCTTTTATATTACTCTTTCTTTAAACTTTATGTTAATATGATGAGATACCCTATTTGATCTCATCAATCCTTTTTTGTAAGTTTTATGTGGCGCCATTAGGCTGCCGAGTTTTCGTAAGGGATTTTTCATCTCACTTTTATTCCCGTTAGATTTATGCTACATTTGCCACAATTTCCCTTGAGTGGTGTATGTACTACCCATTATTTTACTCATTGTGTAATATAATTTCATTTATGAGTATTTACATCAATGTTGTATTGTCCTTCTTTCACGGGGTGCAAGTCTCAAAAGATACCCATGTCGGTAAGGGAACCTTTCACTCTCCTTTTTTTTAAAAGACTTCTTTTGTTATGTCTTTTAATTCACATACTATTATGTTGGGATATGTTCTTATATATCCTTATTTATGTAAATTTTATGTCCAAGTGATGAGATCCCCTTTACCTCTCTCATCAACCCTTTTTGTAAAATTTTATGTGACGTCGTTAGGCTGTCGAATTTTACCAAGGGAACTTCTTAACCCAATTTCGATTTCTTTGGGTTCAACATGTAGTTATTGAATATGCCATCCTTTGAATATGTGTGAATGACCATTGATTGTTTTACACTTAATATCCACTTATATTGGGTGTATTTATATTTTTCACACATAATTATGAGATTGAATTATCCTTAATTTAAGGATACCTTCTTTATAATGGATTTCATCTCATTTTACATTTCTTTTGAGACTTCATTGTTGTTATGCACCAATTCACTTTTATATGGTGTGTATACTGTCCTTTGACATATTATATCAGGAATCCCTTTATTCTCATGATATTATAATGTTCTGATTAAATGTTATTCCGCAATTATTTGTATTCAAGAGTCTCTCATTTTGTTAAAAACTCTTTAACAAAAATATCGTTTTAAATGTTTTAAAGATTTATTATTCTAAATCGTTATCTTTAATGTCCATGTTTTCAAAATGGTTTTCAGTATTTATTTATATGGACATTAATGTTTTAAAATTATAATTCCATTAAAATTTTCAAAGTGGTATGGGACACTTTGATTCAAAAATCTCTTTTAAATGGTTTTTGAAAATGGATTGATTAATTCAATATCTGGGAATTACTTATTGTGATTGAAAATGAAATTTTGTTATTGAAATGTTTATATTTTCAATATCGTATGTGTAATAATGGTACTTGGACATTATGACGGGTGGTTCCTTGAATACCAGGATGGGTGGTTACGTTATAACCTCCAATGCATTGTGTATGGAAGTCGGTCGTATGGCTATTCCATTAAGTATGTATGGAAGTTGGCCGAATGGCTATTCCATTAAGTGATATGTATGGAAGTCAAACTTATGGTTATTCCACTGAAGTATGTTTATGTCCCAAGTTACCTTTATATGTTATGTGATCTTTATATGGGTTTTATGGTAATCTTTTGGTTATAGAATGGTAAGTAATGAAATTTTATTCAGTGAAGAGTTTTTACTACTTAGAAAAGGTTAAAAGTATTACTTTGATAAAGTGTACATGGTTTACTTGTTGTTTTGAAAAACTAACAGTTTTCATTCTTTATGTATCCCTTACTGAGCTTTTTATGCTCATCCCATGTTTTTGAAATGTTTTTCACAGGACTTAATGTGGAATAGGGTCAAGGATGGGATCAAGGGAAAGTCATGCTACCTAAAACATGGAACTAGATATGTTTCTTTTTGAGAGTTTTTATTTTATGGAAACTTAGTAGAAGTTTCTAATTTTTAATCTTTTGAGATGTAATAGTTATGTCCTAATTCTCTAAAACTCTAAACCTGAAATGATCCACAATGTGAATTATTCATTTAATTCAATATAAAGTAAGATTTAAGGTCGGGGCCTTATAGTTGGTATCATAGGTCGGTTTAGATAACTTTAGAGGTTAGGGTATTCTTTAAGCATAAGTGACATTACTATATTGGCTAGGATTTTAGAAAGTGTCGTAGTTTTTAGATAAAGTGAATGAGTAAGTATATCTTAGTGTTTATCTCACTCATTAGTACATGATGGTTATGTTGATATACTCACACTGAAATTTCTGTTTTTACTGAATGGATGGATCTAGTAGGCACCAAAGAGACAACAGGTTTGAAGGAAACTGTGGTGGTTCTCTGTTTAAGATACTAGACAAAATGGGGGATTCAATGAGGAAACTCATGGTTGTTCTAAACCAACTATCAAGGATTCATGATCAACCACTTGAACCTTGGTATGTTCTGTAATGCATCATATACGAGATGACCAATCGATGTGGAAGTCCAGGTAATAATTATAAAGGTAACCATTAGAGTTTATATGATCCTTACTTTTGAGGTAATTATGGGTTACTATATGATATGATGGAAGTGAAAGGCATGAGATAAAATTGAGGTTAAATTATGTTATGGTTATTTTTGATGATTTTATCTCTTTTGGGGGAATGATTTGAGAATTATATAGTTTTGGAAAAAGGACAACACGCAGACCATGTGAAAACCCGTCGTATAGGACAAAGCTACGGGAATCGAACCCACAACCAAAGTGCAGCTGGTATTTATCGCCTACCACTGGACTACGTGAAGTACCTGGTTAGTTTGACTGATTCTTTTTAGTTAGATGATTTTATGAATTAAGAGTAGGTTGATTTTGGGATATCTATGGATATTTATTAACCTATCATGGAGGATATGTGATTAGGTTAATTACTTTTCAATACGAGACATTAAGAGAAACTGATGTTGTTTGGAGATAAATGTTACGATTTAACTTGGAAGAATATGTGACTAAATCCCTCAAATATTTGGGTTTCAATCTTATTTTGGTTTACTTTGACGAATTTTATGGACAAATTGATTATCGAATGGTCCTCGTTGAACTTTGGGTTTTGTTGGACAAATTTTGGAGATTAAGAATATATTTTCTTTTTATAAGGGATTATCATTTTCTGGATTATCTGATCTTGTACTAGCCTTTTTGGTTCTGGTTTTGGTCTAAAGACATGGGAAGTATATAGTTCTCTTTTGTGGATTAGGTGATTCTCTAGAAGTTGATTATACTACTCTTAATGTGAACAAGTCTTCCTAAATACTCGTCTTTTGGAGAAAAAGTTGAAAGTCAACATGATAAGTGATTATGCTTCCTTATGAATAAATTCCTCAATAAAAAGTAACATAAAACCAAAATGTTGTCTACTAACTTTTCCTACTGGGGAATCGAATACCATTTAACCCATCACAAGTTTGTAATTTTCTTATGGTTAACTTTCTCCTAAACATGTTTTCTATCACTCTCCATCAGAACATGACCCATTATTTTTTCCTCCATGTCCATATTTTCGTACATGGAATCCTAGTATGGGTTAATTCGGGTGACCTTTGTACTTATCTTTCTTTATTTTAAAGTGATTTTTTTACCGACTCTTGTTCCGATGTGGGACTTTCAAGGATGTTTCCAAACCCAATTTTTAAATTGCGAGGATGTAATTCCCAAAAGGGGGGAAGGATGTAACACCCCAGGTAAATAAATAATATGACATCTTTATATTTATCCATATTTTTGAATCAAATATTAATATTACTTTAAAGAGGATGCTATGCTCGATGGCGTACCCAATACACAACAACAAGTTTCTTGGGAATATTACGTTGCACTCTAATAATAAAATAATATTATTTTAAATGGTAGTTAACGCCTAGTCGTTGTAATGGCGGGAATGAACAAAACTAACTACAAAATGATTATATATGTTTTTCAAATATTTTTACTTTTTACAATAAATGTTAGAGGATTAAAAATGCGTATGAATCCAATTTTAAGCGTAAACATTCTAATATTCTTTAAAAGGTCGATTAACCACCTTTTGATGGAGAACCTCTTTTAAATCCACTTTTTGTCAATTTAATATGTTATATTTGACAAAAAAAAATTCTTCTTTAGAATCGGGACACCAAAATTTAATTTGTGTAAATTTTTGGTATTTTTCTGATAAAGTTCATTTTTAATGAATAGTGAAAAATGTTGTATTTTAATTCAAAACATCTTTTTAATCTAATTTATTTATATTATTATATTATCTTTTGAATTGGTTTTAAAGTAAAATTAGAATATATTTTTACCATTTAATCCAATAGTGGACGATGGAATTAATTTCACTTTGAAATCGGACTTAAACTAGTGTCAATCTTTTGATACATTTTGTTTCATAAAAACACGCTATTTGTTTTGACAGCGGGAATTAATTTTTAAATTAATTAATGCAAGTTATATGTTTTGAATTTTGTAAAATAGAAATCATTTTTGAATTCAGAATATCAAATATAGCTTAGGGTAAATTTTGGGGAATTTTCTGAAAAACTTCAATTTTTGATGAATAGTGAAACCACTAAGTGGTACTTATAAAAACTGATTTTCTGTTTAAATGAAATTTTGCCACCTTTGTGTTTTGAATTTCAAAAATACGACATAAATGTTTGTAATTAAGAAGTAAAATGTGGTTCAATTGGATTAAAATAATTTTTTGGTGAATAGTAACTTATTAAGTTTTTAATCGCGATTAGAGGTAATTAGTGTAGTTTAAGGTAAGAATAATGTTTTAATAAAATGAAATGACCTAGAAGCATGTACTACCCTCATTGTATGTGTCATGGAAGACCAATAAAATCCATGGGTCAACTTGGGGACCCCATGGAGCCACTTTGGTTGGAAAATGAAATAAATACCTTTTTATTTAATGATAAATTAAAAATGACACAAACATGAGATGTTTTACTAAACCAATTTTTACATGGGGTTATACAAGTCATATATTTGACTATAAATATTCATTGGAAAACTAAAATTATTTCCTACATCATAGTATTTTTTTATAATTTTTAGACATTAAATAAATTAAATTATCTATGACATCATGATGATGTAGCGATGACCTCATTATTTAACGATTTAGATAAAATGGAAAGATAATGTAATATCTAAGACCTAAACATGTCCAAAAAATATTGTATGGATTTATTTCTAACCCTTATCACCTTATCCACAAATTATATCAATTTGGGACCTTTTAAATCCGAAACCCATTTTCAAATAAAGTAACATTTGCTTACTTTCCAAGAGTGCCCCTCCTCTCCTCTTATAAAAGGCCCCCACCTCTACCTCCTTACCCACACCTCTCAAGCCTTTTTCTCGGACAACATCTACCCATTTCGTCTCTCCACATCTCTCTCTAACTCCTTGAAGCCTCACATTGGGCATAATCCTTTCCAAGGAATCCTTTGAGCTCAAATCAAAGGAAGTTACCCGATTTAAAGGTAATGTCTTCACTTGTGTTCTGTTGTTTTATTTTGCTTCTCCAACCCCCTAAACTCTTTTTATTCATTTATTTTGTAACAAATCCAGTATCTTCAATATACTAGGATTTTTTTATAAGAAGTATTCGAGCTACACTTACACACACCTACATCTAATGGTTAAATAACATACTGTTTCTGTGGATGGCGAATTTCTACCTCCCGAAACGATGATTGTTCAACATTCTTCTAACACCTTCAAAGGTGGACATTAAGATGACACTATATTTATATATGATATCTAATATGTTTATGTTTTACTTAAGCTTATGTATTTTTCATTTATGGCATACCTTTATGGTTTCCATTATGGGTAAACGCGATATCTTCATTTAAGGAAGTGCGGACTACCGCCCCCTCAAAGTGATTTGATTCGTTAATACCATATGTGGTACTTATAAAGGATATATTTAATGATATTATATATGATACCATACTGGAATTAAAATAATATTATGTATCATTATGTTTTAATTCCATTAAATATGAAATAGAAACGGAAGTAGCTTTCATGCGTACGTACGGCTTACCGTCTCCATGAACGGTGCATTTCATTTCTTAACTCTAAATGTTATGTAATATTATAAATTCATGAATATACTGGATATATATGATATATATGATATCTACATCATGAATACAACTCTGGATATAATGAACCTTTGACTAAACGAACAACATATAATTGTAAGAAGACCACTTTCGACTTAAGAACCAAATATCGACAAAACAAACATTATTAACTTAAATGATTACATAATGTTTATGACATGGTAATAAGTGATATAAGAGGAATAATGAACATGAAAAAGGTTCTTCAGGAATTATAAATTAACTCAAGTTTATTATTCAGTATATTAAAGAGCGATCGAGTCAAGTCGGACCTGAGGTAAGGGATCTTACTCCTCTCTTTCTTTTTATGTACACTCTTTTATGTCATTCCTTCTAAAGCTCATCTTTCTTGTTATTGGGATGTTCTTTATATATTAATAATACTGTAATATTATGTTAATATGATGAGAGACCCTATTCTCTCTCATCAATCCATTTTGGAAGTTTTGAGTGGCACCGTTAGGTTACCGAATTTTCGTAAGAGATATAACCTCTCTCTTTCTTTTAAAGTACTCTCCTTTATGTCACTTCTTTTAAGCTCCTCTTTGTTATGTTGGGGGATGTTCTTTTATATTCATCTTTCTGTAAACTTTATTTTAATATGATGAGAGACCCTATTTGATCTCATCAATCCTCTTTTGTACGTTTTAGGTGGCGTTGTTAGGCTGCCGAGTTTTCGTAAGGGATTTTTCATCTCACTTTTATTCCCGTGAGATTTATGCTACATTTTCCACAATTTCCCTTGAGTGGTGTATGTACTGCCAATTATTTTACTCATTGTGTAATATACATTCATTTATGATTATTTACATCAATATTGTATTTTCCTTCTTTCACGGGGTGCATGTCTTGAAAGATACCCATGTCGGTAAGGGAAGCTTTCACCCTCCTTTTTTTTAATAGACTTCTTTTGTTACGTCTTTTAATTCACATAATATTATGTTGGGATATGTTCTTTTATATACTTATTTGTGTATATTTTATATCCAAGTGATGTGATCCCCTTTATCTCTCTCATCAACCATTTTTTTAAAATTTTATGTGACGCCGTTAGGCTGTCGAATTTTACCAAGGGAACTTCTTAACCCAATTTCGATTTCTTTGGGTTCAACATGTAGTTATTGAATATGTCATCCTTTGAATATGTGTGAATGACCTTTGATTGTTTTACACTTAATATCCAATTATATTGGGTGTATTTATATTTGTCACACATAATTATGAGATTGAATTATCCTCAATTTAAGGATACCTTCTTTATAATGGATTTCATCTCATTTTACATTTCTTTTGAGACTTCATTGTTGTTATGCACCAATTCACTCTTATATGGTGTGTATATTATCCTTTGACATATTATATCATGAATCCCATTATTCTCATCATATTATAAAGTTTGGATTAAATGTTATTCCACAATTATTTGTATTCAAGATTCTCTCATTTTGTTAAAAACTCTTTAACAAAAATATCGTTTTAAATGTTTTAAAGATTTATTATTCTAAATATTTATCTTTAATGTCCATGTTTTCAAAATGGTTTTCAGTATTTATTTATATGGAAATTAATGTTTTAAAATTATAATTCCATTAAAAGCTTCAAAGTGGTATGGGACACTTTGATTCAAAAATCTCTTTTAAATGGTTGTTGAAAATGGATTGATTAATTCAATATCTAGGAATTACTTATTGTGATTGCAAATGAAATGTTGTTATTGAAATGTTTATATTTTCAATATTTTATGTGTAATAATGGTACTTTGACATTATGACGGGTGGTTCCATGAATACCAGGACGGGTGGTTACGTTATAACCTCCAATTCATTGGGTATGGAAGTCGGCCGTATGGTTATTCCATTAAGTATGTATGGAATTTGGCCGAATGGCTATTCCATTAAGTGATATGTATGGAAGTAGACCTTATGGTTATTCCACTTAAGTATGTTTATGTCCCAAGTAAGTTTTATATGTTATGTGATCTTTATATGGGTTTTATGGTAATCTTCTAGTTATAGAAGGGTAAGTAATGAAATTTTATTCAGTGAAGAGTTTTTATTACTTCAAAAAGGATAAAAGTATTACTTTGATAAAGTATACATGGTTTACTTGTTGTTTTGAAAAAATAATAGTTTTCATTCTTTATGTATCCCTTACTGAACTTTTTATGCTCATCCCAAGTTTTTTAAATGTTTTTCACAGGACTTAACGTGGAATAGGGTCAAGGATGGGATCAAGGGAAAGTTATGATACCTAAAACATGGAACTAGACATGTTTCTTTTGGAGAGTTTTTATTTTATGGAAACTTAGTAGAAGTTTATACTTTGTAATCTTTTGAGATGTAATAGTTATGTCCTAATTCTCTAAAACTCTAAACCTGAAAATATCCTCAATGTGAATTATTCATTTAATTCAATATTAAGTAAGGTTTAAGGTCGGGGCCTTATATTTACCATCCAAGATGATTCCTTATAAGGAATTATGGGTAATTAAAAACTTAGCTATAAAGGAAAATTCCAGTCGACATGCCCAAGGGTTGTCCATAACTGAAGTCAATATCCTATAATTTACCAAACAAGGATCGACGACCATACATCAAGGTGTGTAAAAAATATTTAATATTAAGAACTAAATTAAAATGAGAAGTGTGGAAAAGGTCATCATGTGGCACAATGACCAAGCTACAAAAACACTAAAACTCTTGTGGAAAACTATGAGACCACCTACCTTTTGGTTGTTGAAAAATCCTCATCCAATGGTGTCCTCATATTCAAAGTACCTTGAAATAAATCCAATAAATTGTATAATTCCCTAAAAATAGGGGAAAATATCTTACACATATGTATCATAATAGGTCTTATGATGAATTGAAATAAGAAGGCAGTGGATTTTAGATCATATCAAGATGGATCAAAAACTTCCGACTGATCTTGATTCGGACATCCAACATGACAGATATCATAATGTCTAGGTGGGAGGAGATATTCTTTCAATATAGGAGGTGAAATGTTTCACCTATTGGAATGAGTAGTTGTAATATACGGTTAAGAAAAAACGGTTCACTAAGAGAAATTTGGAATTTTCACCCTAAGAAAAGGTGGTGCAGTATGGTTCCATGGTTTGGACATCCCATTCACAAACCATACCGAAGACACAGCCCAAAGGGAGACCTAGTATGGTTAAGGATCATGGTTTTCTAAACAGTGAAAAAAAATGAAAATTACCACTATTAAACTCACTATAGTTTTCATACAGAAGTTTTCTTGCAGTCATATGGTTTCAGATAAATCGTACATCTCATGTTCGACCTCAATTTTTTCCATGCATGATTAGTAGAGACTATGCAGCATGGGTTTCATGGTTTATACTAACTTTGTGGCCCAGTATATTTCCCAAAATTCATAGATTTTGGGCTCCAAACAAGCCTCACACACCCTCATAACCTCCATGAATCCATTGGTTAACCTTATAGGGTCTTTTTAAATAAATTTATACTATAAAAAAATTATATTTACCTTCACAAAAACACGGGTCATTACAGTATTGATTAAACTAAAGATTAAACAGATCAAACCACATATAGAGATATTATTGGATGTTTATTATACTTACCTTCTTTCCAAATGGATATTATGTTTAGTGTGTGAATTTGTGCACATTTTCAAGAAAACCCTAAAAATATATTTTAAATATTGTGAAAACAATTTTAAATACCTCAAGAATAAAACAAATATTATATTAATTTACCATAAAGTAAATGAGTTAAAATTAGTTAGTTATTTGAATTATGATTTTGTTTTTTGTGACGTAGATCAAAAGAAACGCTTTAGAACATGTCCTCTTTTGGGAAAGTATTTAGTTTTGTGGGGTAGTAAGAAATAGAAATAAGTTTCATTATCTAATACTAAATCTGAGTACATAGCTACATGTCATAATTATGGAAAGAATATGTAGAAGAAACATATATTATCAGATAATGGATATAAAATCATTCATTTCCATTTCAATTGTAACAATATAAGTGCTATAATATTTTCTAAAAATATGTCTCTTATTCAAGGGATAAACAAATTGATATAAGACATCACTTTTTTAGAGACCATGTTCAAAAGGCTAGTATAATTCCTGAATTCATTGGTACCAAACTTCAGCTTACTAAAATTATTATGTGTCCATTGAATATTAATAGAATTAATTATATCAAAAATTAATTATTTATGACTAATCATGTTTTAAATGGTTTTATAAAATTTTTAATCTTGTTTTAAATATTCTTTTAAATATTTTTATAGATGTAAATAAGTTCATATATTATCAATTATTTTATTAGTTTTTTTTTGTTTTAAAATATATCATATAAGTATAAAAATTTATTAAATAATGATTATTATTTTCCATGTGTTATTATACAAGTAAATACCTAAATGACTAAAATTTCAAATAATAATGAAAGACATCATGCTTTATTTTAACCCCAACCAAACCCTCTTATTATCCCTCCTTTAACCTCTCTTTGATTAATCCATAGCTTCTCAAATCATTAATCTTGGTTTTCTTTACCTAAATGAAGATATATTTTGAAGATGCTACACTAGAATCATTAAAAAGAGGAAATTATTTCTTGAGAAAATCAAGAAACCTTTTTAAGATACATCTCTATTCTCATGATGTAATATCATAGATAAAATTTGATGTTGAATGGATAAAAATAGTTGTTCCTTAATATAGGGAGCCATTATTCAACAAAATTAGACAAATTTGTTCTTAGATTAAAATTTTCCCTTTATTTTCACCTTGTAAATGGATTTTACCTGAATATGGTTTTTGAAGCACCAGATCATGTGGAAGTGATTGGTAAAGTTATCAATGATCAAGAGTGTGAGTTCATGTATCCTATTTGGCATGATTTCCTAAGAGTATCATATCCTGGTGAGTTTAATGAATTTTAGATATCATAACCTCTAAAAAATTCCCATTTTGAGATTGGAAATGAGCTATAAGAGTCGATAGATAAAAGAAATTATGATAGAATAATAACAAATGAGCTCAGTTCAAGGTATTTTTGAAATTCATTCAATATACTATCCTTCCTAGGAAAAATATTTTATTAGTGTAAGGTATCATGATTTGATTTTACTAAACATATTGGTTCATAGTATTTAAATAATCCTACCCCAATTATTGGTGATTCATATTTAATAGTTAATCAAATCATCTTTCAGATTCAATACTCTTTCATAATTAAAGTTTATTTGTTTTTTACTATAATAGAAAAGAATGTGCCCTATGGGATTTGAAAGGAATGTGTTTCCCAGTGGTGATTTTTTGAATCAAACCACCTGAAATTTTATTAAGTTCAACTGGAATCCTTGGAATAGGATGTGTATTGTTGATGAGGAGAGACTTTGTGAGAGATTCAATCCAATCTCACACCCTCCAAATCTAAGACATATCTTTAGTCATAGTTTAGAACAAGATAAAATTGTTTATTTTGATTACTCATCTAATGAAAATGAGTCTCAGGTTCCAATGTATATAGTTAAGGATTCATTAAGATATTTTAAAGAGATTAGGGATGGAGCTCCTATACATTCGGATCCCATGATTCCTAAGATTCTATTTTAAGAGAAAAAAATTGAATGAAATACATGTTTGGGTTAAAAATGTATTATAAGAAGATATATCTCCATAGGGGGAGAGAGTTACATGATTCTTCCAATATGAACTTAATCTCACTGACATATAAAGTGGTTAGGATGTGGATCTAGTGGAGGAAATGACACATATGTTTGAGATAATTGGGTCACATTTTTTATTTCACCTATTCCTGGGAGGAATCCCCACCAGAAAATCCATTATTTAATATGGATTTGTCTTCTCCAAAATATATCAATGGTATGGATGATAAAGTGGTTTATGATAATGATGAGGATGAACAGGGTGATAATTATAATCCTATAAATAAGTAAAGACACTTCCTTGTTGGTGTTTCAAGGGAATAAGTCTTTATTGTGACAATAATTTCTTTTACTCATGTGCCTAAAATATTAGTCATACATGAGTCTTATAAGGATTTGTTAAATCTTTTGGCCCAACCTTATTATTCCATAATTGTGTTTAAAAAAATTTCTAATGAAAAACCTATTTATGAATCTTCTCTAAGAAAAAAATTAGTCATTGTTGAAGAATATGAAGAAGAATCTCATACCTCTCTTAGAGAAGTTAAGAGACCTCAATGACTTTTCACTCATAATAAATAATATTAGGTAAAGTCACCTAAGTTAAGTGATCATGATTCTGATTCAAATGATGATTTTATTATTATTTTTATCATTCTCAATAATCTTTTTTTCAAGATCAGGCCTCTACATATATTTATGTTGGCCCTTCATCAATACCTCCTTTAGTGATCACTTCCATAAACATAATATAGTTCAATAATGGCCTTTTGGATGTATTAAAAGAATTTTATTTGAATATTATTTGGGTTAATACTCATGACATAGAGGAAAACATTTCATACACTATTGAGAGTGTTATAGCACATATCCAAAATATGTTGTTCCTCAAAATGGATCATATGCACTATGAGATTAGATCTTTCAGAAGATAAGTGGAATGTTTTATAGGAATAATTAGATCCCTACAAGATGATATCATATATATGATAGCTACCAAAGATATAAATTATCTCTTTGTGCTGACCAGTCTATCTAGAAATATCACTTCTACATTAGTACATATTAATATTATAGTCCCTATTAATGAGGATTTTATTTAATGGTTGATTCAGGATGAGATTAAAAATATTCTATATAGTGTGATGGATATCAAAAATCAAGTTAAAATATACATTACTACCCATTGAAAAAGGCATCATCACTTTCTTAAAGAAGAATGAATCAAGACTACCAAGGATAAAGTTTTAATAAAGGGAAAAATAAATTAATATAATATAATGGTTTACATGAAGGAATATCCCAAGACTTAGATCCTTTCACTAGATAGATATTTGAAGATGCCTCATATCACAGCTATCATCTAGGAAATTTTACCAAAGTTATTGGGGATGAATAATCATCTTAATCAGTACGGTTTAGAGATAAATATGTTCCTTGAGGTTATTGAACATGGGATAAGGGTTGTGAATGATATCATAAAGATTTTAAAGCCTTATATGAATATTGTTAATGTTCTTGTTCTATAACCTTCTGTTATTCCTATGAAACTCATCTATGCATGTCTTGTTCAAAACATAATGGAATCTTTAGTCTTTCAAACATTATCAATTCAAACATACACCTCATATATACCTCATACATGTACATTAAGTTTCAATATTTACTATGAACTTGGAAAAGTCTAACCAATTCTAAAGGAATATCTATCCTATGACCTCTTATAATTTCTCAGACTGGTCCTCCTCCTCTATCTATAATTAGAAAAGGGAAAGACACATTTCTTCCAGATGACTCTGATTCTAATTATATTATTATAGGGTGTATGTAAAAGATTTTAACAATTAATATAATATCTATTTTTTCATATTTATTTCCCTTTTTTGTTTTAATTTAATATTTTCTATTTTCTATTTATTCTAACTTTACACTTTTTCCCTTTATGAATTATTTTTTATAATCCTAAAGGGGGAGTAAAGTATATTGAATAAACAAAAAAATGATTTATTTCATATGATTAAAACATGGATTTTTAATTAACTAGAAATTCTTATTAATTATTTCCAAATTCTTGTTATAGTATGGTATAATATTTATCACTCAATCTTTAATCCATTGAATAATTATTTTTCCCATGGTTTATGATATTCACAAAGGTGGATATTATTGGATTAGTTTTTCAATTACTTATATTAATAATCAAAAATATTATTTATATTATTTATAATTAATTTTTTGTTTTATCAAAATTAAATCATTTTATGGGAAAGAATTGAAATATTATTAATTCTTAGATTGACCACACAACATCCAGATTGTCTATAGAAAATATTTGACCAACTCAAGTGGCCTCTATCATAAATATTTTTCACAAATACATTGATCAGCCACATAATAAGTAGTTCAACAACACACCTAATAGATCGACCATATTTATCTCATTAATACTCTTGGATCAACCATAGAGCTAGTTGAACCAACCACGTGAGAGAATATGTGACCATAAGGAGAAGTCAAAGAAACCCTTTTTGAAATGTGAACATTCAAGAAATTGAAAAATTGACTACATTTCCAAATGAAGTGATCATCATTAGTTGTCTCAATTTGACAAAGTATTAGATTGATCATAATATAAAATTATAGAGTATAAGTACAAGTGATAGACAATACAACCTTTCAAAGAATCCGACCAGTTTTCTTGTTAACTATTATATATATCATGGTTTTTGACCTTGAAAACCAATAAGAGACCGTATATAAAGTAATTGTTATATTATAAAATATATTAATTAAACTACTTTTCTGTACAGAATTTGGATTCATTTAGCACAATATGTTGAACCCATATTTCCTTCCAAATTACAAGGATCGTCAACGATGGTTTTTAAATGTCTATTTATGGAGAATGATTCTTTTTTAAAGGAAGGTCGATGATAGAGAAAGTTGATACGCATGACACATAAATATCATAATTTTTTCGTAAATGAAAATATAAATCAGTACTCTATTTTTGAACATCTATGACTGTGTAATTTAATGATATTCAATGATATCTTAGATAATATATGAACATATCTATGAATAAATTCCTAATTCAATGTAAAAAATGAGAAGAGAAGAATATAATTTATATCAACTGAACTACATACAATAATTCACTTGAATCTTACCCTTCTCTTACTCTATTTTTATTACTTTGAGATATGTTAGATTTAAATTGTATTTATTTTAGAATTAGAAAATTTACTATATTTAAGGTTTATAGAAACTATATCTTATTATTTTTCATCTATTCTCTCACAAATAACTATATAAGATGTTTTTTAGCCTTGGCTACTTACATTATGTTTTTATCTTTTTACTCATCCACATAGAATAGTAGAAGAGGCTATGTATAACCTGAAAAGACTTGTGAACTATTGTCCTTAAAAAAATTAGTTTGAGGATCAGTTTATTTATAATAAAATTTATGGTAGTGGTTCATTTCTAAGTGGATTGGACTAGGTATCAGCTTTAGACTAAATAACTTGTATAATTACACTATGTGCTTTTCTTGTTTTTTTAAATATATTTTAATTTTATAAACTATATAATAAAAAATTAATTTGATATTAACTTTAGTTTTTGTTTTATATACCCAGTTTGATTTTATTAAATCTACTTCAAAAGTTAAAACAGTGGTATACCTATTTTGAATGAGTTGTGATCAGACTTCTAAGAATTTTTTTTGAAAAAAAATATTATATAGTTGTACTATTTTTGTTAACTAGGATATTATTTATAAATTGGGTGATTTGGTTTTTAATTTTTTTTAATAGAGATTTTAATTGGAACATAATACCCCCCACCTCTTATGTTTTCCACACCTACCAACATTTGGATTCAAATGCTATTATTATTTTTCTTTGTTTAGTATTTATTCTGATAAAATTGTTTTAGAAATATATAATTTTTCAAATAGGTAATGATGGATTCTATTATCAATGGAAAATAAAAAAATACATCTTTGGAGAACAGATTTTGATAACATGGGATATATTGAAGATAAATATGAAAAATCCGTACTATAAGAAAGGAATGGGATGCTACTATTAAAGTTAATTATGATTCAAATTGAAAAGCTCTGAATTAATTATTTTTTACTTTATGAGAATAATAATTTATATAATATCTTTATGTGTAACTAATTATAATATATTGGATACACATTATCTATCTCCTGAAGGAGCTTATAGAGTTAAAAAAATTTAATTGAATATATCTACTATAAGGTATGATACATTAAAAATGAAACCAAATGAATCTATTTCCTACAGGCGTATCGGGTTCAATGAGATCATAATAACTATTAATACCCTTGGGAAAAAATTACAAATAAATCTATTGTGATGAACATCATGATATTTTTACTGTATATATGAAAATGTATTGCAGTTTCTATAATAGAGTCTTGTGACATCATAAATTTTCTAGTCAAAGAATTACTTTGAATATTAATGATGTGTGAAGAATATACTAAGTAAATCAATGATGATGGTGATCAAAAATACAAAAACATTGAATTTAATGAGTCATAGTCATAATAAAAAGAAGTTGTTAAATATGACCGTACAAGTATATGTGAAGGTGATACAGAAAGTGATGAATAAATGAAAAATCTGTCCAGAAAGTTTACAAAGTTATATAAAATAATGATTTTTTATAAATTCTAACAATAATTTAAAATATTAAAATATAGGGAATTAGAAGAAATATCCAAAACAATATTCCACATCTAATGATATCACATGTTATGAATGAAAAAAAGGACTCATAAATGATTGATATCTGATTTTCAAATACAAAAAATAAGGAGAAAAGATATAAAATAGAACTGAAATATACATATAGTCAATATAATAAAATCTCTAGTGAGTCATATTCAATCCAAAAATATATGATTGAAAATGTTAATTAATACATTATGGCTACTTACAATAAGATACCTTTTATTTCATTGCATATTCCTAATGATTTTGAAATTTAT
The DNA here is from genome assembly GCA_963277665.1 of Viscum album. Lineage (NCBI taxonomy): Eukaryota > Viridiplantae > Streptophyta > Magnoliopsida > Santalales > Viscaceae > Viscum > Viscum album. The sequence goes on along the minus strand of OY728161.1, from coordinate 1,992,038,872 downwards.
AAAGAATAATTATAAATACTATTATGTTATTATAGAAAATACCATAAATGAGTTAAAATAAAAATATAAATATATAAAAAAGGTTCATGTGTTATGTAGTATAGAAGAATCATATCTTAGCATTAAAAAATAAAATAATTGAAATATATTAAAAGAGAATACAAATTTAAAATTAGTAAATAAATATTTAAAATGGGACATTGAAGGTTTTCCTTGAATAATTGAAACCTTAAACAAAACTCTCAAAATTCAAGTTATACCTAAACTATGATCTAGTTTTCGTTAACAACCTATAGAAAAAATAACCTATAAAAACTATTTTATTCCTTGTTCTAAAAACAAAAAATTAATTTCTAAGAATAATATTATTTTTGAAAATCATTTTAATATTTTTTTACTAGAAAAATTATTTTATTTTCAAATCAGATAAATCAATTTCTAATATGAATATAAAACAAATTTTGTTTCTAAAATATTTGGTTGTTAACTAGTCTATACCCAAACAGGTCTAGGTACCAAAATAAATGTTTATTTAATTGATTATAGGGGAAATTCATAAAATTTCCTATAAAAATTTTTGGTATCTAGAAATTTCATGTTTTATACATATAATTGGAGACTATTTAAGTTTATAACCCTCATAAAGGTGTATAGTGTCCATGCCACTCATAGTGGTAATGTAAGATTTAAAATCATTAGACATGGGAAATTTGGTAACCTTGAATCATTCCTTATTTATAAATTTTTATTTCATGATTATTTTAAATAAAATATTAATATTATTTCACATTAATGTAATTATGGTTTCTTTGTAATATTTGAGAAAAAATATTGTAAATTTTTTTTGCTAATCATGCTTTGGTTGTTATAGATTTTATATACGATAATGTTTAATTTGTTAATTTATATTCATTATTTTCCAAAAATATTTTTTGTTTGGGTGATTTTCATAATAAATCATGGATATAGAATGAGATACTAGTCAATTTTAGTATATACTCACTTACTCTATCTAATAATGTTTCTGCCAAAGATCTTATTAAGCTATAATTTTTTAAATTCAAAGTGTGTAATCTCTTTTAAAATGAAAAAAACACAAAACATATTCCAAACCAAATAAAAAACATCAACATATATACGAATATAATTAGTTTATATAGATTTATTTAGACCATATATAGTATCTAGTTTAGTATTAATTCATCATTATTATTTTATATTTTATGATTATTGAAGAGATACATGTGTGTTTTTACTGTCTCAAAAAAAAATATTCTCCTTCGGGTTTTTCTAAATTTATTAAATACATAGAAAACTATAAATGAATTACCATAAAGACAATGAGAAGTGGTCAAGTCTAAGACATTAAGAATCAAGAATTTTAATCCCTCTACTCACAACAAGGTTGTACTAATAATTTCTTTACACCTTGAACACCTCAAAAAAATGGGGTTATTGAAATGATAAATGCGACTCTTTAACAAATCACTAGAACAATTCTCAATGAATATGAAACTCTTATCTATTTATGGGATGAATATATTGACACTTCCAGATATGTAATTAATAGAGTTATTATAAGTAATATCTTTAAAAGTACCCCATATGAGATCTGGAATTCTAAAAAACCCACACTAAATTAATTTACTATCTTTAGCAGTAAATTTTATATTAATAAAACAATTGAAAATTTGGAAAAAAATTCAACAAATATATTTGAAGGTGTATTAATTAGTATTTCAAAAAATAATAAATATTATATAATCTTTAATAATAAATCTAATTTTTTCGAATAAAAAATTAACGTCACTTTTGATAATATGAATCAACATGAACCAAAAAATACTTTAGAAAATATTGGGGTTGATATATCAAATGTGAATATCAATATTACCTCTAAATCTTTTTATCTTTCTTCTGATTTCACTAATAAATAATCTAGTAGAGATCATCAATATCATCCTAAACCTAATGAATAAGATAAATTATCACATACTTTTATCCATAGAACTATTAGAATCCGTAAAGACAACCCTTTAGAGGATATAGCGGTTTATCTATATAGAGGAACATGAATTAGAGCCTCACAAAGAAACTAGTATGAACACCAATATTTCTTGTCACATCTTGAACCTAGGAACATCAATTGAAGATATCAAGGATGAACATTGGGTAATTGAAATGAAAGTATAATTAAACCATTTTAAAAGGAAAAAAGTCTAATAATTAGACGATATACCTAAATACTACGTTTATATTAGAACTAATTTGGTTTATATTAACATTTTTTATGAGTAAAAAAAAATTAGAAAACAATATTGGTTTCACAAGGATATAGTCATGAAGTAGGCATTGAATGTGAAGAAAACTTTGCACTAGTAGCTAAACTTGAGGCCATCAGAATATTTCTTTCATATGTGGTAAATTATAATTTCAAAATATATCAAATGGCCATTAGGATTTAATTCTTAAATTGATATATTATTGAGGGTGTATTTTTTTTAAAAGCCACTATATTTAAAAACCCTCTTTTTCCAAATTATGATTTTAAATTAATAAAATATTTATATGGTCCAAAACAATTTCCACACTCTCTGAATGATATCCTCAATACTTTATTTATTTAAAATGGTTTTAAAAAAGGTGTTTATAACCCTACTTTGTTTATAAAAATAGTTCATGGGATGTTTTTTAGTTCAAATATATGTTGTTGATATTATTTTGGGATCATCCAAAAACACCTTGATTGTTGAAATTTTCAAAATGATACAAAATGAATTTTAAATGAGTTTAATAGTGAGTTAAAATACTTTATTGTATTTAAAATTTTTCAAAACAAATAAGTAATTGTTTTAAATCAATGTAAATAAAAAATGGATCTTTTAAAAGTTCTTGTCTTGCACAACACCAAAAGCAGTGATACTCCCATGAGTTCAATATTTAACATTGATGTTGATGAAACTGGAAAGTTGATATATCGAACTAATTATAGATTTATGACTGGAGGATTATTATACTTAAGTTATTATTGTCCAGATATTATATTCATTGTCTTTATGTGAACACATCTATAAGAAAACGGAAAATAATACCATTTAAATTCCACTAAAATGATTTTCAAATACCTTATGAATACATCTAATTTTGGATTGATTACCCTAAAGAACGTGAATTTGAATTACATAGTTATTCAGATGATGATATTAGTGGTTTCAGTTAGATATAATGAGAATCTATGGAACATGTAATTTTTTGGGATGTATTTAGTTTCATGGTGTAGTAAGAAAAAAAGTTATGTTTCATTATCTACTACTGAAGCAGAGTACATAGATACATGTATTTATTGTGAAATAATTTTTTGGATGAAAAAAACATTATTGTTGTAACACCCCAAGATTCCACGGTTTGCTTCTCTTTGAATAATACAGTTGTGTGTATTGTACGAAACCTCGAGTTCTAACACACCACAACCAATCAAACTGGCCATTATGAATAGTAATACCCACGTTTTGAAATTTTATAAATTTTATATTTCAAAATGGAATTCATTTTTTATTCATAATATCGAAATTATCTTTGGGTGAAATTTTGGTACTTTTCTGATAACTTTCATATTTTGATGAATAGTGAAAATTACTGATTTTTAATTAAAAACAAATTTTTTAATCGAAATAATTAATAGTGATAAATTATGAATTTGAGTGATTTTAAAGTATAATTAGATTATATTTTTACCATTTAATACAATGTTGGTCATTGGACATAATTTTACATTTAAACTGAACATAACTAAGTGCCAATCTATTGATATTTATTATTTCTTAAAAACACGCTTTTTGTTTTGACAACAGAAATTAATTTTAAATTAATTTTTGCCTCTTCTGTGTTCTGAATCTTGAAAATTGGATTCAATATTTAGAATCAGTAGGTCCAAATTGTGTAAATAGGTTACTTTTATTTTTAGACATTTCGAATAATTACTTTGGTAGATATTTTATTTACCATTTTTTTTCAAAGAGGTGACATAGATTGGTTACCCAATCCATGCCAAAAGAGATATTTTATTTACCATGGTTAAAGTGTAAATCCCGTAAATAAGGGTAAAAAAATAATATTATAAAAATATTAAATTGCCATAAAACATGTCCTAACCCAATTGTATGATACATTTCCAACCATGTCCATATTTGGGTAAATTTTGGGACCCCATGGAGCCACTTGTAAGTGATAATGACACTTTATATTAATTAAGTTAAAGCAAATACAAAAATGACATAAGCATATATCTTTTAGAAAAACAATTTTTACATAGGGTTATATATGTTATATTTTAGACTATAAATATTCATTATAAATATAAAAATATTTCCTACATAAGGGTATTTTCTTTATAATTTTTAGACATTGAATAAGTAAATTTATTCTTGACATAATAATGAGGCAGTATTTTCCTTATTAATGAAATAATCATATAATTGGTATTATAAATGTTAAAATAAATATAATTTGAAAGTTTTGATGACATCCCAGAATTTTATTGGTTAATATGACATGTAAGTATTTCTTAAATGAATTTTTTCTGAATTAATAAGTTTTTATGACTTTATCAAAAATCAATTATTAAATATTGTCAAAATTGACATAAATGTGTTTTTAAAACAAATATTATATTATTAATTGATATTCTATTCCTAAAAATATATGTTTCATCCAAAAAATTTATATAATGATTTTTGTATCCTTAATGGACCACTTGGGGGTCTCTTAGAAGTGTATAGTAAGTTTATTAACTATATAATATAAAAATACAAAGAGACATGGTAAATGTCAAACTATTTAACTAAGAGTTAAATCAAAACGATAAAGTTAATATAGTGACCCAAACCTGTCTAAAAAATATTTTTTTGAGTGGTTATATACCTATACTCACCTTAACCTTTATGTAATATACTTTGGAGCCATTATAAACCGAATATTAATTTATTATAAAATAATATTTTTAGCTTTTCCTAAGGTGCCCCTCACCCCTCTTATAAAAGGGCACTCTCCCTACTCACAAATTCACACCTTCAAAGCCTTTTGCCTCGGCCAAACCCTACCCAAATATCCTCTGAACTCCCATAAGTTAATCCTAGAGACCCTCATTTGGTCATAAATCAAACTTAAGGAGCCCTTTTAATCAAATCAAAATGAAGAACCTGAAGAAGAGGTAATAATTTCACCACCCTCTTTCAAGTTCTTTTCTTCTTCCACTTATTCTTTATATGTTATTACCATTATAAAATAATAAATCATGTATATTCTATACACTGTGATGTTATTATAAATATGGTACAACCAAATTCATTATTCTATCCATCTTTTGAATGACATGTCACCATAGGTGTGTACGTACGGCTTACCGTCTCGACGTCGTGGTGAAAATGATATTCAATACATCATTATTTGGATGGGTATAATAATGATGTGTAATTGATGTAGATAATAAATATAACATGATAATTATTTTATATATATGATATATCATCCAATTATATATTATTTTAATATCAAAACAACGATATTGTCACTCGTACGTACGTACGGACTACCGTCTCCATGAATGTGACAAGATTCATTCCCCATCGTATCTATTCAAGAATAATTTTCATTTTATGATTAAAAATAATGTTTAGAGACATGATATAATTCTGGATATGAATAAGATACATCCCATACATAACAAATATGGCTCACAAAACAAATAATATAAGGGAAAATGAATCTGTTAACATTTGAAATGACGATAATACTAAGATATTATCAACAAATAAATGTTAAAAGATCATATATGATATCATATTAATGTATATAATTATTTTAAAATTAAATAAAAATTATTTCACCATTATAAAAGAGTTTAACCTACCCTCGACCATGGAAAAAGTACAAAGTAAGGGGTTTCTTATGTCACTTTTAATTCTGTGAGGTTTCTATTGTTCACCACTTATTTATAGCATGTGGTGAGTGTACTGCCCATGATTGTATTAATTATATAATATAATATAATTTATGGAAATTTAAATCATCATTTTATGATCCTTATTTCTTGGGTGTATGTTTTTTACGTTACCAAATCGATAAGGGAATTTGAAATTTCAATTTCCACTCATTCAGCTTTATGCATACTTCATTGATTATTTTACTACAAGATTATGTGTGGAATCACTATTCATTTGCTTATGTCATAATTTCTACTCCTCTTTCTATGGATATACTTTTGATACACATAATCACTCCATTTAAAAATTCTCATTTCATTGATATGAACTTGATAAGAGTAATTTTACCTCAATCTCCATTTGTTGAGTTAAATATCCAATTCATTGGTGTTGTTTTTACAAGAATATTTGTGAATGTCCTATGATTGATTTACACAGAATATCCAATTATATTGAGTTTATTTATATTATTCACACATAATTTTGTCATTTATGTATCCTTAACCTAAGGATATGATCTTTTTAATAGATTTCATCTCAATTTACATTCCACTGAGAGTTCTTTTTTGTTATACACCAAATCACTTTTATATGGTGTATATAATATACTTTGACATAATATATCATGAATCCCTTTATTCTAATGATATTACAAAGTTTTTATTACCTCAATTATTTTTATTCAAGTGTCTGTATTTTGGTTATGAACTCTAACAAAAATATCATTTGACAATGTTTTAAAGATTTATTATTGTAAATTTTTCTCATTAATGTCCATGTTTTAAAAAAGTTTTTAAGGATTTATATATATGGACATTAATTTTTTAAAATTAAAATTCCTTTTAAAAGTTTCAAATTGGAATGGTACACTTTGATTCAAAAATCTATTTTTAAATGGCTTCTTGACAAATAGTGTGACTTTTAAATGTTTTCATGAAAAAGGGGAATATTTCACTCAAATAGTTTTGATGATTATTTTCATCTATGTCAATATCCTTCATTATTCTCAATTGAGGTTAATCTGTTATAATTAAATCATCCATACTGTATTGAGTGAGTTATGTTTGACTATGGATGTTCTATTTTTATATAATTCATGGTTTGTGGATAAAGTATTGACATTTCATATGCATGTTTTAATAGGAATGTTTATGTTATATTTTGAACTTTTAATATGAGGAATACATTGGACTTAGTAAGTGACGGGTGGATCCCACTATTGCTCCTCGATTCATCGGTAGGTCTCATTAGACAAACTAGTATCTTGGAACAAGACCTTAACAAAATCTTATTTGTATTCTTGGCATAAGGCCTTGACTATGGGATTATGATAGTCTGGCATTATGCATTCCATCATTATGAAAGTGGTTATTGATATTGCATGTGATCATTCGACTAGTAGAATAACCATGTGAATAAATAAATGGAATTATTTGATTTTATCTTTTCCATATTATGTAGAAGCTCAAGTTTAAAAGGCTTTTTTCCTAGTCTTATACACTGACTTAAATGTTTATGATTATTTATGAATGTTTCCGCTATAATGTTATCCTTACTGAGCATCTGAGCTCACCCATTTCTATGTTTTATTTTCCAAGGATGCAATGAAGTATATTATTACTCACCTCGAAGGATAGTCTATGGGATATAAGTGTTGTCTATGGAGGCAATATTGTTGTAGTTTTCCATTTTATGATGTAATGTAAACCTTATGAATGTATCTAGTACTTCCAAGACCACTAAACTATTCGGTCTTTCGAGACTTTATCTTTTATGGTCATGCCAATGATACGTAATAATGTATCAACTCTGGGCTTCTGGGGTCAGGGCGTTACAGTTGGTATCAGAGTAAGTTTAGTACAAACCTTGGAAACTAGATTTAGATAAACTCTGATTAGAGCACATAGACCTAAGATGGAATTTGAGGACTAGTATAGAAGAAATTCCTAGAATTTTGGTATTGTATATATTTTGTGATTTTTCTGAGCAATACATCCCTATCTAGATACAAGCAGGTAGAGGCCGCTCTGGCACAGATGTACCTAGGGGAAAAACCTAAAAACACCGCTTTGAGCTAGACTCGAATAGGAACTGGTGCACAACAACGGGCCTTGTTGCACTCTTGGTTACGACACTCCCGGGGGATATTCTTAGGATAATTTAAATTTTCTTTACAAACTGATTAGAATTATTTTAACATAATATGAGAAAAAATGACCTTGGTTAATCCTAAGGTGTTTCAAAATAAGAATATGGTGTCATGATATTCTCTAAATTATTTTATGACTACTGTTACTCACACAATACTATCTGGTTTTAGTCAATGGATGGACTCCAAGGAATTCATAGTAAATTTGAGAATGATGTACAAGGTGGGAACGGTGGTGGAAATGAGTAAAAAATTGAATTTTGATAGGCCTAAAAGATATAGTATTCATGCCAAATTATTTTTCCAAAAATATGATAAACAACATATATATTAACCAACTCTCGGACTCAACAAAGAAGAGAACGGTGATGAATGATAAGAGATCCAGTAGTGGAGTCCATAGAGAAAATAATCATCCATTTCCATCATGATGGAAATTTGGAAGGCGACACCCAGGAAAGTGTCTCAATGGATCAAAGAAATGTTTTACGTGCGGGAAAGAAGGACATAAAGTGAAGAATTGCTGAGGAAAAATGAAGAGTACAATGGAAGAAAATAAAAATGGTCCCAAGAATCCATTTATAGTCATTTTCCATGTAGGGGACCTGGACATTACCCGAGTGAATGCCCTATTATATAAGATATTTTCTTGGTCAATGAAGAAGCTATGTGGAAATAAATGGTTAGAGAAATTTTTAAAAGTACTAGTACTAATTTTTTATGGGATTTCATTGGAATAATTTTCTCTTGTATTTTTAGCCCTGCAGTTTGTCATGTGAAAATGATATTTGAGGAAGACTTATCTTTTATCTTGTGTATATAGTTATAAATAACCCTTTGGTTTTATATGATCATTGGGTTTAGGAAAATTACAAGTTTTTATATTTTGGGATGAAAATTCAAGGTATGAGATAACATTTGTGGTTAAATAATGTTATGGTTATTTTGAATAATTTATCTCATTTTGGTACTGTTATGAAATTTAGTTTTTGAAAAAGGACAACACGCAGACTGTGTGACAACCCGTCGTGTCAGAAAAAGTTGTGGGAATCGAACCCACAACCAAGGTGCGATTGGGATTTATCGCCTAACACTGGACTATGTGAAGTCCCTAGTTAGTGTGACTAATTCTTTTTTTGTTAAATGATTTTATTGATCAATAATAATTTGAGTTGGGATCTTATGTCTTATCAAATAAATACCCTTAGTATATGAAATTGATTTGGTGATTATGTGATAAATGTAATTTTGCAAGATGTTTACTTTGTTGGGAACACTATATGCCCAAGGAAAATAGAATACTATGGGATTTCATTTGAGGAGTAATGATGGATTTTTATCTATGTTTTTATTGTAGATTTATAGTGATTTGGTTTATTTATGTTAATTTTAACCAATAATAGGGAATATGTGATTAAGTTAATTACTTTTAAGTATGTGACATTAAGAGTAGTTGATGACATTTGGAGATACAATTTAACGTGGAATACTGGATAACCAAATTCTTCTAATTATTGGGTTTCAATATTAGTTTGGATTATATTGAAGGTTTTTAAGGACAATTGTTTATTGAATGTTATTTATTTAACATTGGAGTATTTTTGGTTTAGTTTTATAAATTAAGATTAGTGTTTCTTTCTCTAATGGAATATCCTTTTGGGGGATCATCACATCTTATAATAACCATTTTGGTTTCAATTAATCTCAAAATACAAGGTAAATATATAGTTTATCCTTCATGGATCATTTGATTATATATAAGTTTATTCTAGCTCTTCCAGGGTGACAAAGTCTTCTTTAATACTCATCGTTAGAAAAAATTAGTTAGTGGTAGAAATTTATTAAAGAATAAAACTCTACATAAAAATAAAGTATATATCTTTATGTTCTTAGTCAATCTCATAAATTAATTCCTCATCATTATGTAATGTAACTTAAAAAATATATTGTATGTTTACTTTTCCAACTGGGAGACTAATGACCGTTTGTCCCATCACAAGTTTGTGGTTTTATTTTTGTTAAATTTCTCCTGATAATGTCTTATATCCCTCTCTATCAGAACTTGACACTTAGTTTATCATCCATATCCTTGTTTTCCTACATGGAATCCTAGTATGGGTTATCTTGGGTGACCTTTGTACTTCTCTTTCTTTCTTTTAAAGTGATAGTTTTATTGACTCTTTTTCCGATGTTTGACCTTCAATTATATTCCCAAGCCCAATTTTAAGAAAATTTCTAGGATGAAACTATTTGAAGAGGGGGAGAATGTAACACCCCATGCTTCTGTGGTACACTTCACTTTGAATAAAATAGTAGCGTGTGTTGTACGCAACTTCGAGTTGTAACACACCACATCCAATCGAACTAGCCATTATGAATAGTAATACCCACTTTTTGAAATTTTATAAATTTTATCTTTCAAAATGGACTTCATTTTTTTATTCAGAATATCTAAATTAGCTTAGGGTGAATTTTTGGTACTTTTCTGATAACTTTCATATTTTGATAAATAGTGAAAATTACTAAATTTTAATTAAAAACAAATTTTTTAATCAAAATAATTAATGGTGATAAATTAAGAATTTGAGTTATTTTTTATTATTATTAAATTATATTTTTACCATTTAATCCAATGTTTTTCATTGGACATAATTTCACATTTAAAATGGACATAAGCAAGTGCCAAACTTTTGATAGTTATTATTTGTTAAAAACACGTTTTTTGTTTTGACAAAGGGAATTAATATTAAATTAATTTCTGCCACTTCTGTGTTATGAATTTAGAAAAACGGATTCCATATTTAGAATCATGATTTCCAAAATTTTTAAATAGTTAACTTTTATTTTTAGACATTTTGAATAATTACTTAGGTAAATATTTTATTTACCATGGTTAAAAGATAAATTTGGTAAATAAGGGTAACAAAATAATATTATAATAATATTAAATTACCCTAACACTTGTCCTAACCCTATTGGATGATAAATTTCCGACCATGGGCATCTTTGGGTCGACTTTGGGACCCCATGGAGCCACTTGTAAGTGATAATGACACTTTATATTAATTAAGTTAAAGTAAACACAAAAATGACATAAGCATATATCTTTTAGAAAAACAATTTTTACATAGAATTATATATGTTATATTTTTGACTATAAATATTCATTATAAATATAAAAATAATTCCTATATAGTTTTATTTTATTTATAATTTTTATACATTGAATAATTAAATTTATTTATGACACAATAATGATGTATTATTTTCCTTATTAATGAAAGAGTGAAATAATTGGTATTATAAATGTTAAAATAAATATAATTTAACGTTTTGATGACATCCACAAATTTAATTGGTTAATATTACATGTAAGGATTTCTTAAATGAAGTTTATTTCGAATTAAAAAAGTCTTTAAGACTTTAACAAAAATCAATTATTAAATAGTGTCAAAATTAACATAAATGATTTTTTAAAATAAATATTATATTATTAAGTGATATTATCTTCCTAAAAATATAAGGTTCTGTAAAATAACTTATATAATGATAGGGGTATAATTAATGGACCACTTGGGGGGTCTACTAGAATTATATAGTACGTTTATTAACTATATAATATAAAAATACAGAGAGACATGGTAAATGTCAAACTATTTAACTAAGAGTTAAATCAAAAAGATAAAGTTAATATAGTGACCCAAACCTGTATAAAACCAATTGTTTGAGTGGTCTCCTACCTATCCCCACCTTAACCTTTAAATAATTAACTTTTGAGCCATTATAAACCGAATATGAATTTATTATAAAATAATATTTCTAGTTTTTTCTAAGGTGACCCTCACCCTTCTTATAAAAGGGCACTCCCCTACTCACTAATTCACACCTTCAAAGCCTTTGGGATTGGCCATCACCTACCCAAATATCCTATAAACTTCCCTCAATTCATACTAGAGGCCCTCCTTTGGTAATAAAACCAACTTAAGGAGCCCTTTTGATCAAATCAAAAGGAAGAACCCGAAGAAGAGGTAATAATTTCACCACCCTCTTTCAAGTTCTTATCTTCTTCCACTTCTTATTTCTTTGTTATTTCCATTCTAAAATAATAACTATAGTATATGCTATGAAGTGTGATGTTATTATAAATATGTTACAACCAAATTCATTATTCTATCCATCCTTTGAATGACATGTCACCATACGTGCGTACGTACGGCTTACCGTCTCCACGTCGTGGAGTAAATGTTATTCAATACATCATTATTTGGATGGGTATAATAATGATGTGTAATTGATGTAGATAATAAATATAATATTATAATGATTCTTTATATATTATATACCATCAAGTTATATATTATTTTTATATCAAAACAATTATATTGTCGCTCGTGCGTACGTACGGACTACCGTCTCCACGAAAGCGATGGGATTTATTCCCCATCATATACATTCAAGAATAATTTTCATTTTATAATTAAAAATTATTTTTCGATACATGATATAATTATGTATATGAATAATATACATCCCATCCATAAAATATATGGATCACATAACAAAGAATATAAAGAAAAATTAATCTGTTAACACCTGAAATTATGATGATACAAAGATATTATCAACAAATCAATGTCAAAATATAATATATGAAATCATATTAATGTATGTAATTCTTTTATAATTAAATAAAAATTATTTCACCATTATACAAGAGGTTAACCTACCCTCAACCAAGGAAAAGGTACAAAGTAAGGGGTTTCTTATCTCACTTTTAATTCTGTGAGATTTCTATTGTTCACCACTTTTTTATTGCTTGTGGTGAGTGTACTGCCCATGATTGTATTCATTGTGTAATATTCTTTAATTTATGGATATTTACATAATCATTTTTTGATCCTTCTTTCATGGGTTTATGTTTTGTAAGTTACTAAATCGATAAAGGAATTTGAAATTTCAATTTCCACTCATTCGGCTTTACGCATTCTTCATTGATTATTTTACTCCAGGATTATGTGTGTAATCACTATTAAATTTCGTATGTCATAATTTCCATTCCCCTTTCTATGGATATACTATTGATACACATAATAACTCCATTGAAAAATTCTCAAGTCGTCGATATGAACTTAATAAGAGTAATTTTAACTCAATCTCCATATGTTGAGTTAAATATATAATTCATTGGTGTTGTTTTTACAAGAATATGTGTGAATTTCCTCTAATTGATTTACACTGAATATCCAATCACATTGAGTGAATTTATATCAGTAACACATAATTATGTCTTTGATGTATCCTTAACATAAGGATATGATCTTTATAAGATATTTCATCTCAATTTACATTTCACTGAGACTTCTTTGTTGTTATACACCAAATCACTTTTATATGGTGTATATATTGTTCTTTGACATAATATATCATGAATCCCTTTATTCTCATGATATTAAAAAGTTTTTATTACCTCAATTATTTGTATTCATGTTTCTCTCTTTTTGTTAGGAACGCTAACAAAAATATCATTTTACAATGTTTTAAAGATTTATTATTCTAAATATTTCTCATTAATGTCCATGTTTTAAAAATGTTTTAAAGGATTTATATATATGGACATTAATGTTTTAAAATTAAAATTCCTTTTAAAAGTTTCAAAGTGGTATGGTACACTTTGATTCAAAAATCTATTTTTAAATGGCTTCTTGACAAATAGTGTGACTTTTAAATGTTTTCAAGAAAAAGGGGGATATTTCTCTCAAATAGTTTTGATGATTATTTTCATATATGTAAATATCCTTCATTATTCTCGACTGAGGTTAGTCTGTTACAATAAAATCTTCCATATTTTATTGAATGAGTTTTTTTTTGACTATGGATGTTCTATTTTTATACCATTCATGGTTTCTGGATAAAGTATTGACATTTCGTATGCAAGTTTTAATACGAATGTTTATGTTATGTTTCAAGATTTTCATATGAGGAATTCATTGGACTTAGTAAGTGACAGGTGGAGCCCGCTATAGCTCCTCGAGGAATCAGTAGGTCACATGATATAAACTAGTGTCTTAGCACAAGGCCTTGACAAAATCTTATTTGTAGTCTTAGCACAAGGCCTTGACTATGTGGTTATGATAGTCTAACATTATGCATTTTGTCATTATGAAAGTGGTTATTGCTATTGCATGTGATCATTCGACTAGTATAATATCCATGTGAATAAGTAAAAGGAATTATTTGATTTTATCTTTTCCATATAATGCTGAAGTTCAAGTTTAAAAAAAATTTGTTCTAGTCTTATACACTTCCTTAAATGTATATGCTTATTTATGAAATTTTCCGCTATAATGTTATCCTTAATGAGTATCAGAGCTCAGCCCTTTCTATGTTTTATTTTCCCAAGATGCAAAGAAGTATATTATGACTGACCTCCAGCGATAGTCTATGGGATCTCAGTGTTGTCTATAACGACCCATACTTTACATACATTGTTAATACTTCAAAATTGAAGTACACTTATTACAACATATGACAAAACCACAAAGGACCGTATAGGTATAGTGTCTTTAGAAACTAGGAAACATAAACAACTGGTTCATAAATATTCTACAGTGTCTCCCATTTATTTCATCATATCTAGGGTCCCTTTTAGCATATTCTACTTAATATCCATCTTCCTGGCCTGGGGAAAAGAAAACATAAAAGGGTGAGCTCAAATGCTCAGCAAGGGCAAATAAAGGAAATAAAAATCATATCATATCTTTTTGAAAATCATAACCTGCAAAAGAGATCATAATATATTAACATGGAACAAATCATAGAAGTGAAAATGAGATCCCCATAATCATAACATGAAACATGAAACTTTGTGTCATGCACACATAATCATGGAAAATCATTTCTTGTTAGTCATGACTCATTTCCAAGACTATCTTAGTGGACAAAGTCCCTTTCTGAATCGAGTAACCCTCGTTTCAGTCCTATTTCATTGAACCGGTATAACCTACCATTCCATCCATGTCTATCTCATGAGATATAAAATCTTTACCCAATGCATTGGAGGGAGATATAGGTCCCACCCATCTTATAATGAATCCTTTCTTATGTGTGCCACATAATCATAAATCATACATCATTTCATAACACATGTAACAAAAATGGGATTCTTGAAACATCATGACATCATAAAACAAATCATATAAGGTAAATGACTTCATAAAAATAATTCCCTCCAAACATAATCAAATCAATGTAATAATAGGGATAAAAACAGAACCCTATATTATCTTAGATGGAAAATAATTTTGATAAAATACTTGAACTCCATTCTTGAGGAAAATATCCTTTCTTCTTCAAAAACACTTTTCTTTTCTTAACATGTCATACAATTATAAACTAAAAGAATTTGATTAAAAATAAACTTGAAAACTTGTAAAGGAATCTTCTAGGAAATAATGTTTTTAAAAATCCATTCATGCCATATAAGTTAAAAAAACATTCTTCCCGTACTTTTGTCAGAAAAGTCAAAAAGTACCTCGTACGAAAAATGACAAAAGATTCCTTTCATATCTTTTACAAAAACTTACAGAAGGGTAAAATTGGATATAAACTATTGTATAATTATGGAAATAATATTACATATTGAGGGAAAATGGATGTGGATGATAAAATACACCCCAGTAAATACTAAAGTATAAACAATCTCGGATAAAAATGAGATTGTGATATTTCCCATTACCTTAGGTCCGATTTCCTTTGTACGTTTCCGAAGCTCCTGTATAATGGTTTAAATAATGTTATTGACTTATTCCAGAATCATAAATATTGATATGATATCATATATGGTCATATTCTTAGCTTCTTGTTAGTAATATTTCATTGTTACTTGTTACTCGGGTCTTTATTGCCTTTTGTTCTTATGCGTGTTTTGCCGAATAAATTCTTATTCTTCTTTTAAGGTTATAGATACCTTATATCCAGAATGTTATTAGTGTAACATATATCATATTTATTTATTCAATTCATTTATATAATTACTATGTAATGATGATTATGTAGAACGAGTCGCATCACATCGTGGAGACGGTATTCCGTACGTACGCACGAGTGATGATATCGTTCCTATGATCGTGGAATTGTATTGGAGTATATATATATTATTTCAGTATCAAAATTACTTTATAATAATCATAAATAGTTACTCATTACACCATTATACCCATCCTTGTAAGGTGATGGTGGAAAATAGATTACACCACAGCGTGGAGACGGTATTCCGTACGTACGCACGCGCGGTGATTTCATTTTTCCGTAGGATGGATAGAAGGTGAATTAGGGTTGTTTCATATTTATAATAACATATAAGTATGTAAGTAATACTTATGTTATTACTTTATCATGAAACAACTAAAGAAGAAGAAGTTGAAGAAGAAAGAAATTGAAAAGATCGGTAATGGATATTACCTCTTCTTTGAAACGCCTCTTTGAATCCTCCACTTAGGGAACTAAGATTGGTCTTTAAAGAAGACCAGGACCTCTAGGATTATTCTAGGGAAGTGGAGAGGAGAAAATGGCAGGGTTTGGCCGAGCTTGAGTGCTCAAATTGGTGTGAGGAGGAGGGGGAGTAGGTGCCCTTTTATAAGGGAGGAGAGGGGCACCTTAGGAATACCTCAAAATATTATTTTATATTAAAGTCAAAATCGGTTTATAATGGTTCCAAAGGGTCTTATTTCGAAGGTAAAGTGGGGATGGGTCGCAATCCTATCAACCAATAAGATTTAGACAAGTTTAGGTTATTATTTTAACCTTATCAATTAGATTTAACTCTAAGTTAAATAATTTAACTTTTACTGTGACTTTTTGTTTTCTTACACTATATGGTTAATACACTTACTATAACATGCCAAACGAACCCCAAGTTGTTTATTATTAATATATATATCCTTATATAAGTCATTTGGACGAACCTTAGATTTTTAGGAATAAAATAACAATTAACAATATAATATTTGATTTAAAAAATATTTTGTGTCAATTTTGACACTATTTGATATATGATTTTTTTGAAAGTCATAACAGAATTATATGTTCAAACCAAGTTGATTAAATAAAAAATAATATATTATAGTAACCTATAAAATTAGTGTAACTCATAAAAAGTCTCAAATTACATTTATTTGGGCATTTATAACATCAATTATGTTAACATTTCCTTAAAAGGGTAATTACTGCATCATCGTTGTGTCATAAATAAATTAATTTATTTAAAGTCTAAAAATTATAAATAAAATATCATTATGTAGGAAATCTTTTTAGCTTTCTAATGAATATTTATAGTCGAATTTATCTTATGTACAACCCCATATTAAAAATGTTTTAGTTATTAAACATTGATTTTAACTATTTTAACTATTCATTAAATAAAATAATATTAAATGTCATAATCTAATCCAAGTGGACCTAAATGGTCATATTATATTCATAAGGTTGTTTTTGGTCTAACTACACTTATCCAATAGAATTAGGACATGTGTTAGGGTAATAGTAATATCATATTTACCCTTTGTTACCCTATTTACTATTAACCGTGGTAAAAAAAAGTAAAAAGTTACTATTCACCAAAAATTATTTTCATCTCATTGAACCACATTTTAGTCCTTGATATTAACCGTGTCTGTCGGATTTTCAAAATTCCATTCACAGAAGCGGTAAAATTAAGTTTTATGCAAAATTCTGTTTTTAACCTACCACTTAGTGGTTTCACTATTCATCAAAAATTGAAAGTTTTCAGAAAAATACCAAAATTTCACCCTAGGCTAATTTCGGTATTCCGAATCCAAAAATGAAGTCCATTTTGAAAAATAAAATTTATAAAATTTTAAAAAGTGGTTTTTACTATTCATAACGGCTAGTTTTATTTTAATAGCATATCGTTGTTTAATGAAACTCGGTATTGCGTACGACGCAAGCTATCGAGGAAGGTCACGATTTCGTGTAAAGCAAGCCAAGAAAATGTTGTGTAGAAAAAGATTCCTTTGATGATTTATATAACATAAAAGTCTCGGGTGTTACATTCTACCCCCCTTAAAATAAATTTCGCCCTTGAAATTCGTCACTTTGTAACAAACAGATGAGGATACTTCTCCCTCATCATATCCTCAAGCTCCCATGTAGCTTCTTCTAATTGGTGGTTCCTCCATAAAACTTTCACCAAGCGAGTGGTCTTGTTTCGTAGTACTTTTTCTCTATGATCCAGAATCTCTATCGGCTGTTCTTCATAAGAAAGATCTTGCTCCAGCGGTACAACTTCTGAGCTGAGTACATGTGAAGGATCATGTATGTACTTTCTCAGGAGAGATACATGGAACACATCGTGAACTTGAGAGAGATTCGGTGGAAGCGCCAATCGGTAAGATACCTTTCCAACACGATCCAGTATTTCGAAAGGACCGATATATCTAGGGATCAACTTCCGTTTCTTTCCAAATCTCATAACCCTCTTCCAGGGAGATATTAGTAAGAACACTTTATCACCCACTTCAAACTCTAGGTCTTTTCTTCGGTTGTCGGCATAACTTTTCTGTTGACTCTGAGCTGCTCTTATGTGTTGTTGAATAGATCTGACCTTTTCTGCCATTTCATCAACGAGATCAGGTCCTAATAGCTTTCTTTCCCCAACTTCATCCCAGCAAGTTGGAGTCCTGCATTTCTTTCCATAGAGAGCTTCATAAGGATCCATCTGAATACTGGAGTGAATGATATTATTATAAGAAAATTCCACCAATGGTAGGTGTTGATCCCAACCTCCTTTGGAATCCATAGAGCAAACTCTCAACATATCTTCTAGGGTTTGAATTGTTCTCTCAGACTGACCGTCTGTCTGAGGATGATAAGCAGTGCTGAAACTCAACTCTGTATCCAGAGTATGTTGAAGACTTTGCCAGAACTTCGAGGTAAATCTCGGATCCCGATCAGATATAATAGAAAGTGGTACTCCATGCAATCTTACCACTTCCTTTACATATATACTGGCAAGCTGATCTAGAGAGAAATCCTCTCTAATAGCAATGAAGTGTGCAGACTTTGTAAGACGATCAACTATGACCCAGATAGCATTATTGACTTTGGATGTTTTAGGAAGTCCTGTGACAAAGTCCATAGTGTTTTTTTCCCATTTCCATTCGAGTATGGGTAATGGTTGTAACATCCCCTTAGACTTCTATCTCTCAGCTTTAACTTGTTGACAAACCAAGCATCGAGAGACATATTCAGCAACATCTCTTTTCATTCCATCCCACCAGAAGTATTCTTTCAGGTCCCTATACATCTTCGTGCTTCCAGGATGAATAGAGAATGAAGAACTATGAGCCTCATCCAGCAGCTCCTTCTTTAATTCGGGGATGGGAGAAACACAAACCCGATTCCTGAACTTTATTATCCCATCACAATCAAGGTTGAATTCAAGAACATTTCTCACCTTCTTTTGTAACTCAACATCTTCTTTCTGTGCCTCTTTAATCTTCACATGTATAGATGGTTGAACATTCTATTGAGAAAGATAAAATTTTTCCCCTTCCATTATGATTCCAAGATCCATCCTTTGTAAATCCATAAATATTGGATCCTTTGTGATCCTCATCATGGATAAACTAGCATGGTCTTGTCGACTTAATGCATCTTCCACCTTGTTTGCTTTCCCAGGGTGGTAATGGTTTGAGCATTCGTAATCCTTAATCAGCTCCAACCATCTTCTTTGACGCATATTCAACTCCTTTTGTGTGAAAATATACTTTAAACTTTTATGATCAGTATAAATATCACACCTTTCACCATAAAGGTAATGCCTCCAAATCTTTAATGCAAAGATTACCGCAGCTAACTCCAAATCATGTGTTGGGTAATTTTTCTCATGGATTTTCAACTGTCGTGAGGCATAAGATATCACCATATCATTTTGCATAAGAACACACCCCAATCCCTTCTTGGATGCATCACTGTAGATCACAAACCTTTCTCCACTACAAGGCAGTGTGAGCACAGGTGCACTGGATAACCTTCTTTTCAACTCCTTGAAATTCTCTTCACATTCCTCTGTCCAAACAAACTTAACTCCTTTCCGAGTCAACTTGGTGAGTGGATTATATAATCGTGAAAAATCTTTTACAAAACGTCAATAATATCCAGCCAAACCAAGAAAACTACGGATCTCAGTTACTGTTGTTGGTCCTGACCATCTTTCGATAACCTCTGTTTTTGCTGGATCCACATATATCCCCTCTTTTGAGATTATGTGACCCAAAAATGCAACTTTTTGAAGCCAAAATTCACACTTGGTAAATTTGGCATAAAACTTCTCCTTTCTCAGGGTCTTCAATATAATTCTCAAGTGATTTTCATGCTCTTCTTTGCTCTTTGAATAGACAAGAATATCGTCTATAAAGACTACCACAAATTGATCAAGATAGTCTCTAAAGACTCTATTCATTAGATCCATGAAGATAGCAGGGGCATTAGTAAGACCAAATGTCATCACTGTAAATTCATAGTGTCCATACCTTGTACGGAAATCCGTCTTTGGTATATCCTCCCTTTTGACCCTTAATTGATGATACCCTGAACGAAGATCAATCTTGGAAAAGTATTGAGCTCCGCGTAGTTGGTCAAATAAGTCATCAATGCGTGGGAGAGGATATTTGTTCTTGATAGTGATCTTGTTAAGTTATCGATAATCAATGCAGAGTCTCATTGATCCATATTTCTTCTTAACAAATAGAACAGGTGCTCCCCAAGGTGACACACTAGAGCGTATGAATCCCTTATCAAGATTCTCTTGGAGTTGCTTCTTCAATTCCTGCAACTCAATTGGGGCCATTCTACAAGGTGTCTTTGAAATTGGCAAATCGCCTGGTACGAGTTCTATTGAAAACTCAACTTCACGATTTGGTGGAAGACCCGGTAATTCCTCCGGAAAGACATCATCAAACTCCCGTACGATGGGCATATTCTTAATCGTGAGTTTCTCACCAACCATTTGAGATAAATAACCTTCATTTAGTGGAATCAAAACCCATAAGATGGAAGAAATTTCCACTGGAAGGTTATATTCATCCTTGCATCGATAGACGATCGTAGATTGATCTGGAATATGAAATGTGACTTCCCTTCTTTGGAAATTGATATGAGCTCCATGTAGAGAAAGCCAATCCATGCCAAGAATCACATCAAATTCCACTAAAGGAAGGATCACAAGATTTGCAGGAAGCACTTTCCCACAATCTTTGATCGGAGAAGAATTATAAACTTTTGATGCGACTGTTGTGCCATTAGGTGTTGTCACAGCTAACTCAACATCTAATTGTTGAGGTAATACGGTGATACCCTTAGAAAATTTTTCAGAAATAAAAGAGTGGGTGGATCCAGAATCAAATAAAACATTTGCTACTTTAGAGTGGATGGTAAGTGTACCTTTCACCACATCGTTATCGTACTCCACATCGCTGATAGAAATTGCATGTGACTTTGCTTTGTCTTTAGCCTTAAGATTTTGTTGACGTCGACCATCATCATCAACCCTTGGATTTGGGCATTGATTGGCATAATGCCCCATCTCCTTGCACTTGAAACATTGAAGTGTAGTAGGTTCATTCTGTGTATCTCTTCCTTTGTTTGCATCATTAGACATCTTCTTCCCATTATCGCGGCATTCAAATGCTCGATGACCTTCCTTTCCACATTTAAAACATTTACTTGTCCCTTTAAGACAACTCCCTCCATGTTTCTTTCCACACATTGAGCATAAGGGAAAGTTCATCTTCTTTTCAGTGTGCTCTTTAGATTTTCCTTTGAATTCCATCTTCCTCTTCTTATCAAACCCATGTGACTGATGGGTTACTCCAATCTCCATCTCGACTTTGAGAGCACATCGAACGATTTCCTCGTAGCTATTGAAGTCCCTTATGGCTAACGCCCTTCGAAGACTTGGTTTTAAGCCACTAAAGAATCGATCGATCTTACTCTCAGGTTGGATAATAATACCAGAAGCATACCTTGCAAGTCTTGTAAAATTTGCTTCATAGGTACCAACAGATTCATCATCCCTTTGCTTCAGTTCAAGAAACTCTTTCTCCATCTTTGTTCGGAGAATACGAGGGAAGTACTTATTGAAAAATAAGTTCTTGAACTCATCCCATTCCATAGACTCAATTTCATCCCTTTTCCTCGTATTCTTAATAAGATTCCACCATTGATCAACATCTCCTTCCAAACGATACACTGCTAGGATGACTTTATCATGTTCATAACATTGAAGAACTGAAAATATCTTTTCAGTAGTACTAATCCATTGTTCAGCAACTAATGGATCAGTAGACCCACTGAAAGAAGGAGGACGCTGCCTCATGAAGGATTCAACAGAATGTTGCTCCTTCCTTTGCTCGTTTGGAAGTCCTGCATGATTCATAGCTTGAGAAAGTTGTGTGAGCATGGCTACAAGATTTTTCATTCCAACTCCCATATCGTTTGGTTTCTCATGGGGACAATCATTGCATTGCCCATCGCATTCCGCATTAACATGGTTCCTTCGGGTTCCAGCCATTGACTAAAACCAAGAAGAATAGTGTGAGAAACACTAATTATAATAGGAAAACAACATAATCAAGGATAAAATTTCACACTTAAGGTCTTATCCTAGGGTATTCATGGCCATTTCTAAAACACTAAGATTGTGTTTTATGCTTAGACTTATCCGTAGGGTTCTTACTAAGGCTTTCACATCCTAGTTTCCAAAGGATGGCTATACCTTTCCTCTGATACCAACTATAACGACCCATACTTTACATACATTGTTAATACTTCAAAATTGAAGTACACTTATTACAACATATGACAAAACCACAAAGGACCGTATAGTTATAGTGTCTTTAGAAACTGGGAAACATAAACAACTGGTTCATAAATCTTCTACAGTGTCTCCCATTTATTTCATCATATCTAGGGTCCCTTTTATCATATTATACTTAATATCCATCTTCCTGACCTGGGGAAAAGAAAACATAAAAGGGTGAGCTCAAATGCTCAGCAAGGGCAAATAAAGGAAATAAAAATCATATCATATCTTTTTGAAAATCATAACCTGCAAAAGAGATCATAATATCTTAACATGGAACAAATCATAGAAGTGAAAATGAGATCCCCATAATCATAACATGAAACTTGAAACTTTGTGGCATGCACACATAATCATGGAAAATCATTTATTGTTAGTCATGACTCATTGCCAAGACTATCTTATTGGACAAAGTCCCTTTCTGAATCGAGTAACCCTCGTTTCTGTCCTGTTTCACTGAACTGGTATAACCTACCATTCCAGCCATGTCTATCTAATGAGATATAAAATCTTTACCCAATGCATTGGAGGGAGATATAGGTCCCACCCATCTTATAATGAATCCTTTCTTATGTGTGCCACATAATCATAAATCATACATCATTGCATAACACATGTAACAAAAATGGGATTCTTAAAACATAATGACATCATAAAAAAATCATATAAGTTAAATGACTTCATAAAAATAATTCCCTCAAAACATAATCAAATCAATGTAATAATAGGGATAAAAACAGAACCCTATATTATCTTATATGGAAAATAATTTTGATAAAATACTTGAACTCCATTCTTGAAGAAAATATCCTTTCTTCTTCAAAAACACTTTTCTTTTCTTAACATGTCATACAATTATAAACTAAAAGAAGTTGATTAAAAATAAACTTGAAAACTTGTAAAGGAAGCTTCTTGGAAATAATGTTTTTAAAAATTCATTCATGCCATATAAGTTAGAAAACCATTCTTCCCGTACTTTTGTCAGAAAAGTCAAAAAGTACCTCGTACGAAAAATGACAAAAGATTCCTTTCATATCTTTTACAAAAACATACCGAAGGGTAAAATTGGATATAAACTATTGTAGAAGGATGGAAATAATATTACATATTGAGGGAACATGGATGTGGATGATAAAATACACCCCAGTAAATACTAAAGTATAAACAATCTCGGATAAAAATGAGATTGTGATATTTCCCCTTACCTTAGGTCCGATTTGCTTTGTACGTTTCCGAAGCTCCTGTATAATGGTTTAAATAATGTTATTGACTTATTCCAGAATCATACATATTGATATGATATCATATATGGTCATATTCTTAGCTTCTTTTTAGTAATATTTCATTGTTACTTGTTACTCGGGTCTTTATTGCCTTTTGTCCTTATGTGTGTTTTGCCGAATAAATTCTTATTCTTCTTTTAAGGTTATAGATACCTTATATCCAAAATGTTATTAGTGTAACATAAATCATATTTATTTATTCAATTCATTTATATAATTACTATTTAATGATGATTATGTAGAACGAGTCGCATCACATCATGGAGACGGTATTCCGTACGTACGCACGAGTGATGATATCGTTCCTATGATCGTGGAATTGTATTGGAGTATATATATATTATTTCAGTATCAATATTACTTTATAATAATCATAAATAGTTACTCATTACACCATTATACCCATCCTTGTAAGGTGATGGTGGAAAATAGATTACACCACAGCGTGGAGACGGTATTCTGTACGTACGCACGAGCGGTGATTTCATTTTTCCGTAGGATGGATAGAAGGTGAATTAGGGTTGTTTCATATTTATAATAACATATCAGTATGTAAGTAATACTGATGTTATTACTTTATCATGAAACAACTAAAGAAGAATAAGTTGAAGAAGAAAGAAATTGAAAAGATCGGTAATGGATATTACCTCTTCTTTGGAACGCCTCTTTGAATCCTCCACTTAGGGAACTAAGATTGGTCTTTGAAGAATACCAGAACCTCTAGGATTATTCTAGGGAAGTGGAGAGGAGAAAATGGCAGGGGTTGGCCAATCTTGAGTGCTCAAATTGGTGTGAGGAGGAGGGGGCGGAGGTGCCCTTTTATAAGGGGGGAGAGGGGCACCTTAGGAATACCTCAAAATATTATTTTATATTAATGTCAAAATCGGTTTATAATGGTTCCAAAGGGTCTTATTTCGAAGGTAAAGTGGGGATGGGTCGAAATCCTATCAAACAATAAGATTTAGACAAGTTTAGGGTATTATTTTAACCTTATCAATTAGATTTAACTCTAAGTTAAATAATTTAACTTTTACTGTGACTTTTTGTTTTCTTACACTATATGGTTAATACACTTACTATAACATGCCAAACGAACCCCAAGTTGTTTATTATTAATATATATATCCTTATCTAAGTCATTTTGCAGAACCTTATATTTTTAGGAATAAAATAACAATTAACAATATAATATTTGATTTAAAAAATATTTTGTGTCAATTTTGACACTATTTGATATATGATTTTTGTGAAAGTCATAACAGAATTATATGATCGAACCAAGTTGATTAAATCAACACTAATATATCATAGTAACCTATAAAATTAGTGGAATTCATAAAAAGTCTCAAATTACATTTATTTTGGCATTTATAACATCAATTATGTTAACATTTCCTTAAAAGGGTAATTACTGCATCATCGTTGTGTCATAAATAAATTAATTTATTTAAAGTCTAAAAATTATAAATAAAATATAATTATGTAGGAAATCTTTTAAGATTTCTAATGAATATTTATAGTCAAATTTATCTTATGTATAACCCCATATTAAAAATGTTTTAGTTATTAAACTTTGATTTTAACTATTTTAACTATTCATTAAATAAAATAATATTAAATGTCATAATCTAATCCAAGTGGACCTAAATGGTCATATTATATTCATAAGGTTGTTTTTGGTCGAACTACACTTATCCAATAGAATTAGGACATGTGTTAGGGTAATAGTAATATCATATTTACCCTTAGTTACCCTATTTACTATTAACCGTGGTAAAAAAAAAGTAAAAAGTTACTATTCACCAAAAATTATTTTCATCTCATTGAACCACATTTTAGTCCTTGATATTAACCGTGTCTGTCGGATTTTCGAAATTCCATTCACAGAAGCGGTAAAATTAAGTTTTATGCAAAATTCAGTTTTTAACCTACCACTTAGTGGTTTCACTATTCATCAAAAATTGAAAGTTTTCAGAAAAATACCAAAATTTCACCCTAGACTAATTTCGGTATTCCGAATCCAAAAATGAAGTCCATTTTGAAAAATAAAATTTATAAAATTTTAAAAAGTGGTTTTTACTATTCATAACGACTAGTTTTATTTTAATAGCATATCGTTGTTTAGTGAAACTCGGTATTGTGTACGACGCAAGCTATCGAGGAAGGTCACGATTTCGTGTAAAGCAAGCCAAGAAAGTATTGTGTAGAAAAAGATTCCTTTGATGATTTATATAACATAAATGTCTCGGGTGTTACATTCTACCCCCCTTAAAATGAATTTCTCCTTCGAAATTCGTCACTTTGTAACAAACAGATGAGGATACTTCTCCCTCATCATATCCTCAAGCTCCCATGTAGCTTCTTCTAATTGGTGGTTCCTCCATAAAACTTTCACCAAGCGAGTGGTCTTGTTTCGTAGGACTTTTTCGCTACGATCCAGAATCTCTATCGGTTGTTCATCATAAGAAAGATCTTGCTCCAGCGGTACAACTTCTGAGCTGAGTACATGTGAAGGGTCAGGTATGTACTTTCTCAGGAGAGATACATGGAACACATCGTGAACTTGAGAGAGATTCGGTGGAAGCACCAATCGGAAATCTACCTTTCCCACACGATCCAGTATTTCGAAAGGACTGATATATCTAGGGCTCAACTTCCCCTTCTTTCCAAATCTCATAACCCTCTTCTAGGGAGATATTCGTTAGAACACTTTATCACCCACTTCAAACTCTAGGTCTTTTCTTCGGTTGTCGGGATAACTTTTCTGTCGACTCTGAGCTGCTCTTATGTGTTGTTGAATAGATCTGACCTTTTCTGTCATTTCATCAACGAGATCAGGTCCTAATAGCTTTCTTTCCCCAACTTCATCCGAGCAAGTTGGAGTCCTGCATTTCTTTCCATAGAGAGCTTCATAAGGAGCCATCTAAATTCTGGAGTGAAAGCTATTATTATAAGAAAATTCCACCAAAGGTAGGTGTTGATCCCAACCTCCTTTGGAATCCATAGAGCAAGCTCTCAACATATCTTCTAGGGTTTGAATTGTTCTCTCAGACTGACCGTCTGTCTGAGGATGATAAGAAGTGTTGAAACTCAACTCTGTATCCAGAGTATGTTGAAGACTTCGCCAGAACTTCGAGGTAAATCTCGGATCCCGATCAGATATAATAGAAAGTGGTACTCCATGCAATCTTACCACTTCCTTTACATATATCCTGGCAAGCTGATCTAGAGATAAATCCTCTCTAATAGCAATGAAGTGTGCAGACTTTGTAAGACGATCAACTATGATCCAGATAGCATTATTGCCTTTGGATGTTTTAGGAACTCCTGTGACAAAGTCCATAGTGAAGTTTTCCCATTTCCATTCGGGTATGGGTAATGGTTGTAACATCCCCTTAGACTTCTATCTCTCAGCTTTAACTTGTTGACAAACCAACCATCGAGAGACATATTCCGCAACATCTCTTTTCATGCCATCCCACCAGAAGTATTCTTTCAGGTCCCTATACATCTTCGTGCTTCCAGGATGAATAGAGAATGAAGAACTATGAGCCTCATCCAGTAGCTCCTTCTTTAATTCGGGGATGGGAGGAACACAAACCCGATTCCTGAACTTTATTATCCCATCACAATCAAGGTTGAATTCAGGAACATTTCTCACCTTCTTTTGTAACTCAACATCTTCTTTCTATGCCTCTTTGATCTTCACATGTATAGATGGTTGAACATTCATTTGAGAAAGATAAAATTTTTCCCCTTCCATTATGATTCCAAGATCCATCCTTTGTAAATCCATAAATATTGGATCCTTTGTGATCCTCATCATGGATAAACTAGCATGGTCTTGTCGACTTAATGCATCTGCCACCTTGTTTGCTTTCCCAGGGTGGTAATTGATTGAGCAGTCGTAATCCTTAATCAGCTCCAACCATCTTCTTTGACGCATATTCAACTCCTTTTGTGTGAAAATATACTTTAAACTTTTAGGATCAGTATAAATATCACACCTTTCACCATAAAGGTAATGCCTCCAAATCGTTAATGCAAAGATTACCGCAGCTAACTCCAAATCATGTGTTGGGTAATTTTGCTCATGGATTTTTAACTGTCGTGAGGCATAAGCTATCACCATATCATTTTGCATAAGAACACACCCCAATCCCTTCTTGGATGCATCACTATAGATCACAAACCTTTTTCCACTACAAGGCATTGTGATCACAGGTGCACTAGATAACCTTCTTTTCAACTCCTTGAAATTCTCTTCACATTCCTCTATCCAAACAAACTTAACTCCTTTCCGAGTCAACTTGGTGAGTGGATTAGATAATCGTGAAAAATGTCTTACAAAACGTCGATAATATCCAGCCAAACCAAGAAGACTTTGGATCTCAGTTACTATTGTTGGTCTTGACCATCTTTCGATAACCTCTGTTTTTGCTGGATCCACATATATCCCCTCTTTTGAGATTATGTGACCCAAAAATGCAACTTTTTGAAGCCAAAATTCACACTTGGTAAATTTGGCATAATGCTTCTCCTTTCTCAGGGTCTTCAATATAATTCTCAAGTGATTTTCATGCTCTTCCTTGCACTTTGAATAGACAAGAATATCGTCTATAAAGACTACCACAAATTGATCAAGATAGTCTCTAAAGACTCTATTCATTAGATCCATGAAGATAGCAGGGGCATTAGTAAGACCAAATGGCATCACTATAAATTCATAGTGTCCATACCTTGTACGGAAAGCCGTCTTTGGTATATCCTCCCTTTTGACCCTTAATTGATGATACCCTGAACGAAGATCAATCTTGGAAAAGTATTGAGCTCCGCGTAGTTGGTCAAATAAGTCATCAATGTGTGGGAGAGGATATTTGTTCTTGATAGTGATCTTGTTAAGTTCTCGATAATCAATGCAGAGTCTCATTGATCCATCTTTCTTCTTAACAAATTGAACAGGTTCTCCCCAAGGTGACGCACTAGGGCGTATGAATCCCTTATCAAGATTCTCTTGGAGTTGCTTCTTCAATTCCTGCAACTCAATTGGGGCCATTCTACAAGGTGTCTTTGAAATTGGAAAAGCGCCTGGTACGAGTTCTATTGAAAACTCAACTTCACGATTTGGTGGAAGACCCGGTAATTCCTCCGGAAAGACATCATCAAACTCCCGTACGATGGGCATATTCTTAATCGTGAGTTTCTCACCAAACATTTGAGATAAATAACCTTCATTTCGTGGAATCAAGACCCATAAGATGGAAGAAATTTCCACTGGAAGGTTATATTCATCCTTGCATCGATAGACGATCGTAGATTGATCTGGAATATGAAATGTGACTTCCCTTCTTTGGAAATTGATATGAGCTCCATGTAGAGAAAGCCAATCCATGCCAAGAATCACATCAAATTCCACTAAAGGAAGGATCACAAGATTTGCAGGAAGCACTTTCCCACAAACTTCGATCGGAGAAGAATTATAAACTTTTGATGCGACTGTTGTTCCATTCGGTGTTGTCACAGCTAACTCAACATCTAATTGTTGAGGTAATACGGTGATACCCTTAGAAAATTTTTCAGAAATAAAAGAGTGGGTGGATCCAGAATCAAATAAAACATTTGCTACTTTAGAGTGGATGGTAAGTGTACCTTTCACCACATCGTTATCGTACTCCATATCGCTGATAGAAATTGCATGTGACTTTCCTTTGTCTTTAGCCTTAAGATTTTGTTGACGTCGACCATCATCATCAACCCTTGGATTTGGGCATTGATTGGCATAATGCCCCATCTCCTTGCACTTGAAACATTGAAGTGTAGTAGGTTCATTCTGTGTATCTCTTCCTTTGTTTGCATCATTTGACATCTTCTTCCCATTATCGCGGCATTCAAATGTCGGATGACCTTCGTTTCCATATTTAAAACATTTAATTTTCCCTTTAAGACAACTCCCTCCATGTTTCTTTCCACACTTTGAGCATAAGGGAAAGTACATCTTCTTTTCAGTGTGCTCTTTAGATTTTCCTTTGAATTCCATCTTCCTCTTCTTATCAAACCCATGTGACTGATGGGTTACTCCAATATCCATCTCGACTTTGAGAGCACATCGAACGATTTCCTCGTAGCTATTGAAGTCCCTTATGGCTAACTCCCTTCGAAGACTTGGTTTTAAGCCACTAAAGAATCGATCGATCTTACTCTCAGGTTGGATAATAATACCAGAAGCGTACCTTGCAAGTCTTGTAAAATTTTCTTCATAGGTACCAACAGATTCATCATCCCTTTGCTTCAGTTCAAGAAACTCTTTCTCCATCTTTGTTCGGAGAATACGAGGGAAGTACTTATTGAAAAATAAGTTCTTGAACTCATCCCATTCCATAGACTCAATTTCATCCCTTTGCCTCGTATTCTTAATAAGATTCCACCATTGATCAGCATCTCCTTCCAAACGATACACTGCTAGGATGACTTTATCATGTTCAGAACATTGAAGAACTGAAAATATCTTTTCAGTAGTACTAATCCATTGTTCAACAACTAATGGATCAGTAGACCCACTGAAAGAAGGTGGACGCTGCCTCATGAAGGATTCAACAGAATGTTGCTCCTTCCTTTGCTCGTTTGGAAGTCCTGCATGATTCATAGCTTGAGAAAGTTGTGTGAGCATGGCTACAAGATTTTGCATTCCAGCTCCCATATCATTTGGTTGCTCTGGGGGACAATCATTGCATTGCCCATCGCATTCCGCATTAACACGGTTCCTTCGGGTTCTAGCCATTGACTAAAACCAAGAAGAATAGTGTGAGAAACACTAATTATAATAGGAAAACCACATAATCAAGGATAAAATTTCACACTTAAGGTCTTATCCTAGGGTATTCATGGCCATTTCTAAAACACTAAGATTGTGTTCTATGCTTAGACTTATCCTTAGGGTTCTTACTAAGGCTTTCACATCCTAGTTTCCAAAGGTTGACTATACCTTTCCTCTGATACCAACTATAACGACCCATACATTACATACATTGTTAATACTTCAAAATTGAAGTACACTTATTACAACATATGACAAAACCACAAAGGACCGTATAGGTATAGTGTCTTTAGAAACTGGGAAACATAAACAACTGGTTCATAAATCTTCTGCAGTGTCTCCCATTTATTTCATCATATCTAGGGTCCCTTTTAGCATATTCTACTTAATATCCATCTTCCTGACCTGGGGAAAAGAAAACATAAAAGGGTGAGCTCAAATGCTCAGCAATGGAAAATAAAGGAAATAAAAATCATATCATATCTTTTTGAAAATCATAACCTGCAAAAGAGATCATAATATCTTAACATGGAACAAATCATAGAAGTGAAAATGAGATCCCCATAATCATAACATGAAACTTGAAACTTTGTGGCATGCACACATAATCATGGAAAATCATTTCTTGTTAGTCATGACTCATTTCCAAGACTATCTTAGTGGACAAAGTCCCTTTCTGAATCGAGTAACCCTCGTTTCAGTCCTGTTTCACTGAACCGGTATAACCTACCATTCCAGCCATGTCTATCTCATGAGATATAAAATCTTTACCCAATGCATTGGAGGGAGATATAGGTCCCACCCATCTTATAATGAATCCTTTCTTATGTGTGCCACATAATCATAAATCATACATCATTGCATAACACATGTAACAAAAATGGGATTCTTGAAACATCATGACATCATAAAACAAATCATATAAGGTAAATGACTTCATAAAAATAATTCCCTCAAAACATAATCAAATCAATGTAATAATAGGGTTAAAAAACAGAACCCTATATTATCTTAGATGGAAAATAATTTTGATAAAATACTTGAACTCCATTCTTGAGGAAAATATCATTTCTTCTTCAAAAACACTTTTCTTTTCTTAACATGTCATACAATTATAAACTAAAAGAAGTTGATTAAAAACAAACTTGAAAACTTGTAAAGGAAGCTTCTTGTAAATAATGTTTTTAAAAATCCATTCATGCCAAATAAGTTAAAAAAACATTCTTCCCGTACTTTTGTCAGAAAAGTCAAAAAGTACCTCGTACGAAAAATGACAAAAGATTCCTTTCATATCTTTTACAAAAACTTACCGAAGGGTAACATTGGATATAAAATATTGTAGAAGGATGGAAATAATATTACATATTTAGGGAACATGGATGTGGATGATAAAATACACCCCAGTAATTACTAAAGTATAAACAATCTCGGATAAAAATGAGATTGTGATATTTCCCCCTACCTTAGGTCTGATTTGCTTTGTACGTTTCCGAAGCTCCTGTATAATGGTTTAAATAATGTTATTGACTTATTCCAGAATCATACATATTGATATGATATCATATATGGTCATATTCTTATCTTCTTGTTAGTAATATTTCATTGTTACTTATTACTCGGGTCTTTATTGCCTTTTGTTCTTATGCATGTTTTGCCGAATAAATTATTATTCTTCTTTTAAGGTTATAGATACCTTATATCCAGAATGGTATTAGTGTAACATATATCATATTTATTTATTCAATTCATTTATATAATTACTATGTAATGATGATTATGTAGAACGAGTCGCATCACATCGTAGAGACGGTATTCCGTACGTACGCACGAGTGATGATATCGTTCCTATGATCGTAGAATTGTATTGGAGTATATATATATTATTTCAGTATCAATATTACTTTATAATAATCATAAATAGTTTCTAATTACACCATTATACCCATCCTTGTAAGTAGATGGTGGAAAATAGATTACACCACAGCGTGGAGACGGTATTCCGTACGTACGCACGCGCGGTGATTTCATTTTTCCGTAGGATGGATAGAAGGTGAATTAGGGTTGTTTCATATTTATAATAACATATATGTATGTAAGTAATACTGATGTTATTACTTTATCATGAAACAACTAAAGAAGGAGAAGTTCAAGAAGAAAGAAATTGAAAAGATCGGTAATGGATATTACCTCTTCTTTGGAACGCCTCTTTGAATCCTCCACTTAGGGAACTAAGATTGGTCTTTGAAGAAGACCAGGACCTCTAGGATTATTATAGGGAAGTGGAGAGGAGAAAATGGCAGGGGTTGGCCGAGCTTGAGTGCTCAAATTGGTGTGAGGAGTAGGGGGAGGAGGTGCCCTTTTATAAGGGAGGAGAGGGGCACCTTAGGAATACCTCAAAATATTATTTTATATTAAAGTCAAAATCGGTTTATAATGGTTCCAAAGGGTCTTATTTCTAAGTTAAAGTGGGGATGGGTCAAAATACTATCAACCAATAAGATTTAGACAAGTTTAGGTTATTATTTTAACCTTATCAATTAGATTTAACTCTAAGTTAAATAATTTAACTTTTACTGTGACTTTTTGTTTTCTTACACTATATGGTTAATAAACTTACTATAACATGCCAAACGAACCCCAAGTTGTTTATTATTAATATATATATACTTATATAAGTCATTTGGCAGAACCTTAGATTTTTAGGAATAAAATAACAATTAACAATATAATATTTGATTTAAAAAATATTTTGTGTCAATTTTGACACTATTTGATATATGATTTTTGTGAAAGTCATAACAGAATTATATGTTCTAACCAAGTTGATTAAATAAACACTAATATATCATAGTAACCTAGAAAATTAGTGGAATTCATAAAAATTCTCAAATTACATTTATTTGGGCATTTATAACATCAATTATGTTAACATTTCCTTAAAAGGGTAATTACTGCATCATCGTTGTGTCATAAATAAATTAATTTATTTAAAGTCTAAAAATTATAAATAAAATATCATTATGTAGGAAATCTTTTTAGCTTTCTAATTAATATTTATAGTCGAATTAGCTTATGTATAACCCCATATTAAAAAAGTTTTAGTTATTAAACTCTGATTTTAACTATTTTAACTATTCATTAAATAAAATAATATTAAATGTCATAATCTAATCCAAGTGGACCTAAATTGTCATATTATATTCATAAGGTTGTTTTTGGTCTAACTACACTTATCCAAGAGAATTAGGACATGTGTTAGGGTAATAGTAATATCATATTTACCCTTAGTTACCCTATTTACTATTAACCGTGGTAAAAAAAAGTAAAAAGTTACTATTCACCAAAAATTATTTTCATCTCATTGAACCACATTTTAGTCCTTGATATTAACCGTGTCTGTCGGATTTTCGAAATTCCATTCACAGAAGCGGTAAAATTAAGTTTTATGCAAAATTTAGTTTTTAACCTACCACTTAGTGGTTTCACTATTCATCAAAAATTGAAAGTTTTCAGAAAAATACCAAAATTTCACCCTAGGCTAATTTCGGTATTCCGAATCCAAAAATGAAGTCCATTTTGAAAAATAAAATTTATAAAATTTTAAAAAGTGGTTTTTACTATTCATAACGGCTAGTTTTATTTTAATAGCATATCGTTGTTTAGTGAAACTCGGTATTGCGTACGACGCAAGCTATCGAGGAAGGTCACGATTTCGTGTAAAGAAAGCCAATAAAGTGTTGTGTAGAAAAAGATTCCTTTGATGATTTATATAACATAAAAGTCTCAGGTGTTACATTGTCTATGGAGACAATGTTGTTGTAGTTTTCCATTTTATGATGTAATGTAAACCTTATGAATGTATCTAGTACTTCCAAGGATACTAAACTAATCTGTCTTTCAAGACTTGATCTTTCATGATCATGCCAATGATACGTAATAATGAACCGACTCTGGGCTTTTGGGGTCAGGGCATTGAAATTGGACTATTGATATTATCTCCAATGTGTCCCTATAAACATTGAAAATAAAAGTTCTATAAAATTTTCTAAAATTAATATCTCATTCAGTGGAAAAACATATTGATATAAGATGTCACTAATAGAGAGACCATTTTCAAAATGGTGATATAAATCTAAAACTCATAGGTATTAAACATCATATTGATGGAATATTTACTAATCCATTGAATATTGTTATAATGAATTATATCAAACCTTGAATAGGTTTGATTAACCCCTTTTAAAATGTTTTAAGATATATTTTAGTATTCTTTTTATTCATGCTTTTAATATAGTTTTAGATATATATAAGTTCATTATTCATCATGTTTTTTATTAGTTATTTATTTTTAAAATATATCATATGGTTTTGAAAATATATTAAATACTTATTATTATTTCCCACATGTTAATATAAAATCAAATCCTTGAATGATTGAAATAAAAAATCCAAATGAAAATCACCATGACCTCTTATAACCCAAAAAAAATCCTATTCTGAACTCTACTTTAATCTTTATTTTATGAATACCTAAATTCTCAAATTTTGAATCTCTGTCTACTTAGTTTAGATGACGATATATTTAAATGATGATGCTTTGGAATTGTGAAAAAGAGAAAAGGATAGTTCAATAAAATATATAAATATTCTGATTTTGAGTCTTCTATCTTGAAAGGTAGTATATGAGATAGAATTTTATGTTGTCTAGTTAAGAACAAGTAATTCCTTTCTATGAAGAGTTGTTCATTATCAAAAATGAACTATTTAATTATTAGATGAAAATCTCACCTTTTATCAACTCCTTGTAATATAACTTTATCATAATATGCTATTTGAATCCAAATATCATGAGGATCTGATTAAGATAATTATCAATTTCCAAGAGTGTTAAATCACTTTAACCATTTAGGATGATTGTTTAAGAGTGCCATATCTTGGTGAGTTTATTGAATATCAGACCTCGTATCCTATAAAATATCCCCATTCCATGATTAGAAGTGCACTAAAAAAGATAATTGAGGATAGAACCTACTTGATACTGATCATATATGGGTTTGGTGAAAAGTTAAGTCAATTTTTGATATTCATGTAGCACATAATCAACCTTTTGAAGGGATATTTTATTTTTATAATGTATCAAGATATTTTTTCTATCTTTAATGGTTAACGATATCAATTAATACTTCCTTGATTATTGATGGGGAATATATTAGAGTTAACCAAACCATATTCAAGATTCAATACTCTTCTATAACCAAAGATTATTTATGTTTTTCTGGAATA
The DNA here is from genome assembly GCA_963277665.1 of Viscum album. Taxonomy (NCBI): domain Eukaryota; kingdom Viridiplantae; phylum Streptophyta; class Magnoliopsida; order Santalales; family Viscaceae; genus Viscum; species Viscum album. Next base: position 1,992,002,481 of record OY728161.1, on the reverse strand, counting down.
GAAAGGATTATTCTCTAGGGGAGTTGAAATAATAGTGTTTCCCAGTGGTTTTTATTTTGATCAGACCACATGAAAAAGGATGATGATTCGTATAAATCTTAAGAAAAGGATGGGATCACTAATGAGAAGATACATTATAATAGATTCAGTCGGGTCACACTTCCATCTAGGACAAGAAATATCATTGATCTTGGGTTAGAACTAGATGAAATTGTTCATGTTAATTACTCATATGATAAACGTGTATCTTAATTTACTCTATATATAGTGGATTAAGATATAAGATCTTTTTATGAGATCATTGATAGATCTCCTACTCATTAAGTTTTTATGATTCTTAAGATTCTACATGAAGCTAAAAATTAACAAGAAATACCATTGTTGGTTGAAAGAGTCGAACCAGAATATGAATCCCATGGGGTGAGAGAGTTACTAAAACTATTATATTTATACCTTCTCTCACTGACAATGAAAGTGATCAGGATGTGTATCTAGTGGGAGAGAGACCACCTGCATTTGAGATCTTGGGAGCTCCTATCATTTATTTTAAATCTTCTAGTGAATTAACTCATCCCAAAAACACATTATTTGTTATCAATGTGTCTACTAATATAGATATTGATGGTAAGGATGATAAAGAGGATGATAAAGAGGTTTACAAGGATGATAAGTTTAGTAAGGATGTAATGGATGGTGATGATAATCCTCTAATATCATAAGGACCTACCCTTGATATTTTTTTAATGTAAAAAATAATCTTCTTCTAAATATTAATTCTTCTCCTATTACTTTAGGATTAATCGTACCTATTTTTTTTAGGATCAATCATTATAGCTACTCATTTTTTTTCAAAAATTTCAACCTAAAAATCTTTCTCAAGAAGAACATGTTTATGACTCTTCTCCCAGAATAGAAGTTGTTATTGCTGAAGAATATGAAGAATAATCGGATGCCTCCTTTGATGAATTTGACATACCTCATGGTGTTTTATATCATAATGAATAATATTATGTAAAAACACATTATTTTAGTGATCAAGATTCTAATCTGAATGATGATTTACTTCCAAAATATGATTATTCTCATTCTCAATTTTTTTATGCTCAAGCTCAAGCTATTTCATCTCAAGAAGTTGGACCTTCTTCTTTTCCCCCTTAAGTGAGAACTCCTTCACAGTCATACAGTCTAAGAGTGAACTTTAAGAATTATCAAAAAAATATTTTTAAAATATTAGTTTGTCAAATATTCATGAAGAAGAAGAAAATATTGCACAAACAACTAAATGGTTCATTACACACATCTAGCCAAATTTTTTTCAAAAAAACAAATCATATGAATGATAATATTTAACCTTTAGAAGAAAAATGGAAACTATTAAAGGATACATATATCCATTAAATTAGATATAACAGATATTATAGTGACCATAGATAGAAGGTGTCTCTTGTTAATAACTCTTCCATATAAACCTTCCACTTCTGGATCAACACCACCTTCTTTCTTACTCTCTATTGATTTGGATTTTATTTAAAGGTTGATTCATGAGGAGATTAAAAATATATTTTATAGTGTAAAGTATATCATAAATAAAATCAAGAGTTACATTTATGTCCATGGATAAAAGTAATAATATTTTCTTAAATAATAATAAATCAATACTTTCAATGATAAATGTGTAATCGAGGGTTCAATAAAGTAATATCTCATAAGTATTTACACCAAGGTTGATCTCAAGACTCGGTTCCTTTCATTGGATAGTGATTTGATGATTCATCCTTTGAAAACTATATTAAAATTAATTATAGTGAATTTAATAGTGTTGAATCATCTGATTAATCAACTCATGTCAGAGAAAGAAGAGTTCCTTCAAGTTATGAAAAATGGTAAAAATGATATAGTGGAAATAATAACTATTTTAGAGACTTATATGTATGTTGTTAATGATATTGTGAAAGAACCTCATGCTCTACCTATGTTAATCATCTATTCCTCTCTTTACAAAGAATCAATGGCTACTTCAGTCTTTGCAACTTCATCTATTCCAAACTCTACTTCACTTATACCTTTTATAGGACACTTTGGTCCCACTGTTTCTAAGGTCATTAGATAGATAAAAAAAATTCAAAGGAAAGTCTATTGTAAGAGCACATATAATTCCTCATAATTCCCCTCCACCTCCCCCTATTATTGATAAGGGGAAGAACTCATATATTATTGAGGAATATAATTCTAATTATATTCTTATAGGTCTTATATAATCATTTTAAGAATTAATTTCATATATCTTAATTCTCATTCCTGTATCTTTTTTCTTATTATTTTTTATACTTTTGTTTCTTTATTAGTTATTAAATTGTCCACCCTTTATAGACTCTTTATTATAATCTAACATGGGTAGTAAAATATATGGCATAAAAAAGGAATTAATTTTTTTCATATGAGAAGAATTAAAATTTTTAATAAACTGACATTTATTACTCTCTATTTCTAATTTATTAACACAATAGATTTTAATCGTGAATTTATAATCTTTAATCTATTGAATAATTATTTATTTAATGATTTTAGATCATAAAAAACGTTGATATTGTTGGTTTTGTCCAGAAATTAGTATTTTTACTAATCACAAATAATGTTTTTGTTATTTCTAATCTATTTTATGTTTTATGAATGTCAAATTATTTTTTAGAAAAGAATAGAAATTTCACTATATCTCAGATCAACTGAATGACATCATGATTGACCATGGTGACTATATGATACACTCAAGTGAAATCCATAATCAATATTATTAGAAAATTCATGGATATACCACATGAAAAGTGGATCAACCACACATAGAACAGATCGACTGTATTAACCTCATTGTAAAATTTTGGACTGACCGTACTTTTAGTTTGACCGCAAACAGAAGAAATCATGAAACTACATGGCCAAATAAAACAATCCATTTGGAAAATATGGACTTTAAAAAAAGTAAACAACTGACCACATTACCAAATAAAGTGACAATGATTAGTAGTCTAAATTTGACAATGTATAGGATCTTCTTTAAGATAAAATTATCAGTTGTAGGTACAAGTGATCATATATATAACCAATCAAAGAATCCAACCATTATTATTTCAATGTATTGAAACTACCATGGGTAATAATATTGAAAAACCTAAAGAAATCATACCTAAATAAATTATTATATAAAAAATGTAATTATTCAACTAATATTTTTTTTTGAATTAAGTTTCAGTCAGAATAATTTATTGAGCCTTTATTTCCATCTGAACTACATGGATATCAAGTGATGATTTTTCAATGTTTATTTTTAAAGAAATATTGTTTTTAAAAAGACTACCATAGATGGAAAAAAGTGATATAAATGACACCTAGACATCATAATTTTTTAATAAATGAAAAAGATGAACAGATACCCTATTTTTGAATATCTATGACTATTTTCATTCCTGAACATTAATGGAACATCATAGAATATTTGAATTTATTTGAGCATAAATTACAAATCTAATGGAAAAATTTATAATATATGAATATCTTATAGATCAACAGAACTATAAACTCTACAATAATTAATTATTTCCCTTCTCTTACTCTATTTTTATTAATTTTGAGCTGTTTATGATTTATGTTCTATGCATTTTATCACTCGATATTGTACTATATTGAAAAATGTAATACACCCACTCTTATTCATTTTCATTTCTTCTCTCATGAAGAACTGTAGAGGAGGTTGTGCAACATAGACAATCTATGAGTAATTGTTATTTTTTTATTCTCCTGCATAGAACTCTAGAAGAGTATCTATATAGCATGTATGGGCAAATGTGCTATTTTTTCTCGTAAATCCTAATATAGTTTGTGGATTAGTTTATTTATAATAAAATTATTATAAGTAGGTGATTCCCACATTGACAGGAATAAGCTTAATCATGATAATGAACCTCTTATTTTATTCCACTTTCTATTTTTCTTTTTTCTTTTTTTAAAAAAAATGGTTTTGGTTTTCATAAATATATAATAAAAACATTACATTGATGGTTAAGTATAATTTTTGTCTTATATATAATGTATGATTCTAGTAAAAAAATTAGAAATTTTAAATGAGTTTTAAATATGCTTTAACTGAGTTGTGATCGAACTTTTGAGAAGATATTTGAAAAATAAAACTATACACTCATACTATTTTATTTAACTAGGATGTATTTTATAAATTATGATATTTAGTTTTTAAACAATATTTAATATAAAATTCATTTTGAAACTCAATAACACCACCCCCCACCTCTTGAGGTTTCCACTCCGACCAATATAGTATTTACCTAAGTAAATAATTTTTTATGATTAAAATAAAATGGCCCTTATTAAAAAATTTAGAGATAATAAATCCAAATATTAAATCCATTTTAGCACATAAAATTTCTTTATTTAAAAAATAAATTTTTACATTATCGTATGTAACACATAAACCCTGTTTTTAGAAAAATTTAATTTTAAGATTAAAATTTATGAGGAGGGTAAAATTATCAACAGATTTTGTTATCTTGATAAAAATTACATTTTTATATAAAAAGTTCAATATCTTTCATATAAACATAAAACTAAATTTTTCCAATATAATATTTAATTAAAATGAAATACAAACAATAGTTTTTTCTGTTGAAAAATAATAGTTAAGTTCATAAAGTACCTAACATTGGTTTTATAATGTTAAACAGTATTCCAAAATGTATATAATTACTCCAAAAATAAATCTTCAACAAATTAAATTATTTAATAAACTTCTTGGTTATTCTTATATAGTGATAAGGGCTTAAATTTTATAGTTTTAATACAATCAACATTTTTCACTATTCAACTAAAAATTGATTATTTTAGAAAAATCAAAAAATATATCTTAATCTGATATTGGTTTAACAAATCAAAAAATGAAGTTTATTTTATCAATGTAAAATTATAAACTTTGAGAATAAAAATATAATAAAAATTTGAAACAAATTATAGTTAAATAACATTTTTTTAAGAAAAATATTAATTATTCAAACTCTTATTTCCCATAAATACTAATAAAATTAGTGTTAATTTATTATTCATGTCATTAATATATTTTCTTTATAATATATTTTTAATCTAAAAATAATTTTAATAAAACCTATTTTTAAAAGGGTAACATTTTAAAGCATAAATTAGTATTATTAGTTATTTTGCTACACTAATTCAATTTTCACTGATGCTAGGTTTTTAATAATGAATATTATTTTTATTTCTCTATAAATTTAATAATTATATTACATATTTATTTTTCCACTTATTCTATGGCTACATTTTAATGGTTATATAATGTTCTGCGATTTGTAGTATTTCGATATTGTGTGTGTAGTAAGAATTGAAAATATTAGGTTTTAAGGAAAACATAATATTATATCTTAAAGTGTTACAACTACCCATTAAATAAATTATGTTTTTATAATTTTAATTATTGATTATAAATAATATTATTCAAGGGTTTCTAAAAGAGAAATATAACTTAATATATTTATTCAAATGAGGTGTATTCGATAATATCTTTGTTATGACTAGAAAAAACAATTTCATCCATCATGTTAACTGAACTCTTTATTATAAATCCATCATTACATTCACTATTTCTTCATTTTCTACACATAAAATAGCTGCTATTACATTGAAGATATTTTCCTAGGTGAATAATCAATTATAAATTAAAATAAAACCCTTTTTAAAATTAATGGAAATGTTTTTCTAAAAAAAATATTTATGTGTATAGAAGATTGTTTTATACCATTAATTAAAAAAATCACACCTTACATATTTTATTAATAATATATATATATATATATATATATATTAATATTTAATGTTTATAAAATGTGGTTTCTAGACATGATATAAGAAAAAATTCAATTTTACCCATAAAAGATGTATTTTTCTAAAAAGGCAGTTTTGCCGCCTTTTGATGGTTAATTTGTTTTAAATATAGTTTTTGACAATTTTAAAAGTAATATTTGAAAAAATAAAAAACTTAATTGAAATTATAAGATAAAAATATACTTTGGATTAATTTTTTATAATTTAATGAAAACTTTCTTGTTTTGATAAATTCTGAAAAAATACTATATTTTAATTGGAAACTGATTTTTCATATAAAATAATTTATACTGTTAAATTATATTTGTAATTTTTTTAAAGAAAAATGAGATCATTTTTCATCATTTAATTCAGTTTAGGTATTTTGAATCAATTTCATATTGAATTTTTATATAAAAACATTTCAATATTCTGAACATTTTCACTTTAAAAATTCATTTTCTAATTCCTTCAACCGAATTAATTTTAAATTAAATTTAGCCAATTGTGTATTTTTAATCATTAAAAGTGGATTCCATATTTTTAATAATAAATTAAAAATTTATTATATATTTTTTCTTTTATTTTTGGACAATATGAATAGTAACTTTAGTAATTTGTATCATAGCAATAAATAAAAAATATATATTTCTGAATTTTATTTACTATATATATATATATGTTCGTGCGTGTGTATATATATATATATTCATTCTAACATTTAAAATTTATATTATGTGTTTTCTTGACATGATATAAGAACTAATCCAATTTTACGTATAAAAGAAGTATTTTTCTAAAAGGCAGTTTTCCTGGCTTTTGATGGTATACTTGTTTTAAATCTAGTTTTTGAAACTTTTAGAAGTTATATTTAAAAAAATATAATTATTATTTTAAATGTGAATATCAAAATTTACTTTGGATTATTTTTTAGTATTTTTCTGATAAGTTTCATATTCTAGTAAATAGTGAAAAAATAAACCATTTTAATTGAAAATATACATTTCATCAATATAATTGATAGTGATAAATTTTATTTTTAACTGGTTTTAAATTATAATTTGATCCTTTTTTATAATTTCATCCATTTTCTTTCATTATAATAAATTTCACATTTAATTTGGATATAAAAAACATTTCAATCTATTGAATGTTTTCACTCTAAAAACATGGTTTCTCATTCCCCCAATGGGATTAATTTTAAATTAATTTTATCCACTTCTATGTTTTTAATTTAAAAAAATGGATTCTATATTTAGAATAATATGTTCCAAAATTATTTATTATTTCCCTTTTATTTCTAGACAATATGAAACGTAACATTATTAATTTTTATTATAATGGTTAAGGGAAAATCGAATGATTATGAGTAAAATAATATTTTAAAATTAGCCTAACACTTTTCCTAATTTTATTGGATTAGTTATAGTTGACCATAATCACCCTTGGTCATGTTTTATGAGCTCCTCGAGAAACTTTTATTATTTTAATCCATTTATATTATTTTATTCTAAGTAATGTGAATTTTTTCATACTTTTGTTTTTAACAAGTGAAATATTTTTAATATGGAGATATATAGGGTATTTTATTACTATAAATAGTATTTTAAAATATAATATTTTAATCTTCATCTTGGAAATTTGTTTTAATTTTTTAGGATATAAATATTTATCTTAAAGCCTTACTCCATGACGATGTAGTAACTATTTAATTAAATAAAATATCATGTAAATGAATTTAAAATTATTAAAATAGATATAATTTTTGATATTTAATGTCATAATAAACTTTTAGGGGTTAATTTTATATGTTATTTATGTTTTTAAGGATTTTTTTATAAAATATCATGAAGTTATAATATTTTTAAAAATTCAAGTAATAAATAATGTCAAAATTGACATTACTAGTATTTAAAATATAACATATATTTTTAAATGAGACAATATTTATAAAAATATTAAATTATTCCAACTAATTACAATAAAGCATAAAATTTAATCAATGACTCATTTTTTGGTTGTTTTTCATTTTATAGAAATTATATTTGTTGGCCTCACCTGTTTTGATATTCCCAATTATGCTTTAATATGTTTTGATAATCCTAGATAATTTTTATCTATATATTAATTCTTTCAATATATGAAATTCTATTATTATGTTGATAAAAATATAAAAATAATCATTGGACTATGTTAATCAATGTTTATCTATGTTTATACATACTTTGAAATAATTCTAACTCAATCTGGACATATCTTGCATAGAACATATAATTGTTAAGTCCACTGATGTGTTTAAGTCCACTGGTATGCACATAGATACTGATGCAGACAAACAGATAGACAGAATAAACTCTACTGATATGGATAAGGTCACGGATACTCATAATAGCTACCAATAGAAGAAGAGCTACCGATAGAGCAAGTCTACCAATATGCACAAGTCGACTGATACAGACCTTCTGGTACTTAGGTCCCCGATAGACTTAAGTCACTGACATGATTAGGTCACCGATAGACAAAGGTCACCGATAGACAATGGTCACTAATAAGAAAAGGTCACTAGTTAGAAAATATCACCGATAGATCAAGTCTACCGATAAGTGTTGTTACCAATAATAACAGACAGACAATTACTGATAGAAATAGACAGCTGCCAATATGAAGTTTACCGATATCAAATTCTACTGATATCAAAGTCTACCGATATCAAAGTCAATTGATATCAACGTCTACCGATATTGATAGACAGATGGCTATTTCTAAAAAGGAGTTACCGATGGAAAGAGCTACTGATACATAGAGATACTGTTACACAGAGTAATAGCTACCGATACAAGGCATCCACTGGCACAAGTCCACCATTACAAGTCTTCTGACAGAGAGATACTAATGGAAGATGACTGTTAACCAGTCACTATTACTCAAACTCTATACTGTTTCAATATTATAAATATAATGTTAATGGTCATATTTGATTATTTTTATGCACCTACTATTAATTAATGATAGTGGTTAAAATTTCAAGAACTGTACCTCATACAAGTAAAAAAGTATTCATTCCCATTATCGAAGCTGAGAATATATAAGAGGGAACCTCAAAGTCATAAAAAGATAGCGGTTCAGAACACAAAAAGGTTTTTCTCATGCACGTACAAAACAATCTCACACAAGTATCTACATACAAAGAAAGAAGAAGGAAGAAAAACTGTTGAATCAGCATAACCTGAACATTCAAGGAGTGAAGAGCTTCAGCGATTGTTCATACACTAAAGCTAATCAAACTGAACCTAAAAGTCAAGGAAGAAAATGACACTCTGTTTTTAGTAAAAAAAATAGAGGACTCAAAAGATTTTCTGATTAATCAAAGGAGTCCAGAGCTGCACTTCAAATCACTAGAGAATTCTAAACTCATATCTACTCTCTCTTAATGATTCTTTTACTTACTTCTTGGTCAGTTTGTATACTCTGTATATTCTACACACACACAGACTCATGTACGGAACTAGAGGATATAATCCTCACTCACTCTTTCCCTATACTCTTATTTCCCACTGTGGATCTTGGTAGGGGTTAAGTGTGACCAGGATAGCATGTGTGCTATTGTTTTGTTTTCCCAAGTAGAACTGTGGTAGAGTTCATAGGACCTAGACATTATTTGTACTGTTTTTAACCCCAATCCGGGGTGTGGATCAAAATTTATATAAATTTTTTGAGAGGACTAAGTCTCGTCTTGAGACTGAACCTCTTGGTTATATCTGTTGTTCTTATTTATTTATTTTTTAAATTATATTGAATATTCCGCTACTAAGTACTTTCAAATGAAAATCTATTTTAAAGTAACTATGATAGTTAAACTAGAAAGTGTTTGTATTTATTGTAAAGAATTAGGTTAGTTTCAATAGTTAATTAATCTTCAGATTAAATTAACTGAGAACTAATCAATCTCTTGAGAACCTAACTGACCCATTATCGTATTACAAATTCACTACAGTTTACCTTGTTATTCAATTTGGGGGATTTATTAATAAGAATATTTTTAACAAAAATTTTAATTGGAACTCAATTCACCCCCCCCCCCCCCCTCTTGATTATCCACTCTGACCAACATTTGGTATTAGAGGTGGTTTTCTGTTAATAAAGGATTTCAAAACACTCTATTTTTCAACTGTGTTTTTAGTTGTATCTTAAAGATCTAAAATTTCTTGTTAGTTAAAAATTTTATATCTTTAAATATATTTTCTAAAATCTAGTTATGGATAATAGACTAAAAGGTGTTTCTACCAACTTTACACCTTTCTTTAATGGTGTTAATTGTCCCCAATTGAAACTAAAAAAGAAAATTCATTTAGAAAGTATGGGATTTGACATCTGGTCTGCTATAGAAACTCAATATAAGATTCCAAAAACTGAAAGAACTACTTGGGATGAACCTACTAAAATAGCTTACAATAATAACTGTAAAGATATGAATGCCATGTATTATGCTTTAGGAGATGAGGAATTTAATCCATATCTGATTGTAAAACTGCTTACGAAATCTGGGAAACTTTGGTTGTTTCTCATGAGGGAACAACCAATGTTAATGAAATGAGATTAAACACCTACACTATTAAGTATGATAATTTTAAAATGAATCCTGATGAACATATTTCTGAAATGTATCTCAGGTTCAAAGAAATTGTAAATACAATGAGATCACTAGGAAAAGCTATTCCTGCAAAAGAACAAATCCTGAGGATATTAAGATGTCTTCCAGAGAGATGGAGAGGCACATCAGTCTAAATAAGAGAATCGTGTGACATAAGTTCACTGCATGTTAAAGATCTGATTGGTAGGTTAATGATGTATGAAGAAGAGGTAAAGGTAAACAAGGAGGAAGATGTTGAACCAAAGAGGAAGTCAGTGGCATTCAAGTCTACTGCATCAACGATCAAGGACATGGAGAAAGATCACATACCTACTGAAGGATCAACAAGTGAAGGTTCAGATTCTGATAGTGATGAAGAGATGTCTCAGATAGCCAGACGGTTTAAGAAGTTCTACAGGAAGAATAAATTCTTCAGAAAACCAAATTATAAAGGAAAATACGACAACAAAGGTCATTGGAAGAAGGATTGGAAAAAATCTGAGAAGAGTGATGAAATTGTCTGTTATAAATGCTAAATGAAAGGACATGTAAAAGCATACTGTCCATAGTTAAAGTTAAAAAATAAATATGATTATAAGGACAGAAAATATAAGAAAGCTATAAAGGAAACATGGAGTGCTTCAGAAGACAGCACAAGTGAATCTGAGACTTATGATTCTGAAAATAATCATGCCAATATGTGTTTTATGACAAACACATCTAAGGTAACATTGGATACTCCTTCTTTAAATTCATATTATTCTAGAGTTTATTCTGATTCTGAATCTGAAAATATGTCTAGTGAAGAATTTTTTGAATATTATATTATTCTAGAAGAAACTTGTAATGAATTGAAGGACAAGTATAAGACCATGAATAAACAGCATTCTTCGACTAGCTCTATTAAATATGCACTTGATATATAAAAGGAAAAGAATGCTCAATTACTCAAGGAAAATACTGAACTAAAATTGTCCAATGAGAAACTTGTAAAATACTTATAGAAGTTCACAAATGGAAATAACACTCTTACTCAAATGCTAGGAAAACAAGTGGAACCAAAATACACCACTGGAACAGGCTATTAACCTGGGCAGAGAAAGATTACTAAAAATTGATTTATTCCAAAATCTGGACAGAATGTTGTTAGTTCTAGTTCTAGAAATTCATATGCCTCAACTAGTTATTCACATGGTTATAGATCAAATAATGTTTATCTTTCAAAGTATTTTGAATATATTGATTATATGAAACCCATTAGAAAAAATTTGGTACCAAAAGTTTTGATGGCTAACCTCTCTGGACCCAAAAATATATGGGTACCAAAATCATTTTCTGGTTAAACTGATTTTTAGGAGACTTGCTTGAAGAGTTCCTATAAGCAGACTTGTTATTTGGACAGTGTATTTTCAAGGAACATGACAGAAGACTTTTCTTGCTTCAAAATTTTAATCAAGGCTCATAAAGGACATGTCACCTATGGTGATAATTTAAAAGGAAAAATCATCGACTTAGACTAGATTGGTAACACTGAATCAGTTTTAATTTCTAAAGTATTATTTGTTGACAGGTTAAAATACAATATGTTAAGTATTTATCAGTTGTGTGATGATGGTTTCAATGTTAAATTTGAAAATAATTCTTGTAGTGTCTTTAATTCTAAAAATATTTTAGTATTTTATTCTTTGAGAAATGAAAATGTTTATGCAGTTGATTTGAATTCTTTATCCAAATAAAATGTTACTTGATTAAATACTTTTCATAAATAATCTTGGCTATGGAAAAGAAGATTAGGAAACTGCAACATTCATTCACTTAGAAAAATGACTAGGGAAAATTTAGTTAGAGACCTACCTCAACTAAAATTCCCATCAGACAAAGTTTGTAATCCCAGTCAAAAGGGAAAGAAACATAAAGTTTCTTTTAAATCAATGAAAGTAGTTTTAACTTCTCATCCTCTCTAGTTGGTTAACATGGACTTGTTTGGAACTTCTAGAGTTTCTAGTTTAAATTATAATCACTATGTCTATGTCCTAGTAGATGACTTTTCTAGATACAATTGGGTATACATTCTTGCTCACAAAAGTGAAGCATGTTCTTATTTTATGAAATACTACAAGTCTATAGATAACCTTAGTGGACTTAAGATTAAGTCCCTGAGAAGGTCTCATGGCCGTGAATTTGAAAATCATGAGATTGAATCATACTGCTCACACAATGGCTATAGTCACAACTTTTCTTCCCCTAGGACTCCTCAACAAAATGGTGTAGTAGGAAGAAGGAATAGAACCCTTCATGAAATTACAAGAACTATGCTCAATGAATATGACCAACCTGTTTACTTCTGGGATGAAGTTGTGAATATATATTATTATATTATAAATAAAGTATTTATTAGACCTATTCTCAAAAAGTACCCTTATGAACTGTGGAATAATAGGAATCCTAATGTTAATTACTTCAGAGTTTTTGGTTGCAAAGTCTTCATTCTTAATACTAAGGATAATCTTGATAAATTTTCATCCAAGAGTGATGAAGGAATCTTTTTAGGATACTCGATTACTATCAAATCTTATAGAGTTTTTAACAAAAGAACCAAATGTGTGGAAGAATCTGTTCACATCAAATTTGATGAAGTTGATTCACATGAACCTAAGTCTTCTCTTGAAAATCTTGAAGAAGATCTATATATTATGGACCATAATGATAAAATCAATGAACCTATTGTAAAGACAACCAGTTCTAGACATATTCCAGAATCTGCTTCTGGTGAACCCAAACCTAGAGAAGAACCTGAAATTTCTAGTCCTACCTTTACTAGATCTACTAGTATTCTAAAGAATCATCCTTTAGATTTTGTTGTTGGTAATCTTGATAGAGCGACATAGACTAGAGATTCTATTAGAAATCAGGTTGAACATCAAGATTTTCTTTCATAGTTAAAACCTAAAGATATCAATGATGCATTCAATGATGAATTTTGGGTAATATCTATTCATGAATAATTAAATCAATTTGAAAGAAACAAAGTCTGGGAATTAGTTGACAGACTTAAAGACACTTTGAAAATTGGCACTAAATGGGTTTTTAGAAATAAAGTTGATGAATCTGGAAACATAGTTAGAAACAAAGAAAGTCTAGTGGCACAAGGATATATTCAAGAGGAAGGAATAGACTATGAGGAAAATTTTTCAAATGTAGCTATATTAGAAGCTATTAGGATTCTACTTGCCTATGTTACTCATCTGAATTTCAAGTTATATCAAATGGATGTTAAAAGTGCTTCTCTAAATGGTATTATAGTTTAATATGTTTTTGTTTAAAAGACGCCTGGATTTACTAATCCTTATTTTCCGAATTGAGTTTTTAAACATTCAAAAGCTTTATATGGTTTAAAACAAGCCCCACGAGCTTGGTATGATAGACTTGGTAATTTTCTTATTTCAAAAGGTTTTTATAAAGGAATTACTGATCCAACTCTCTTTATTAAAATAATTTCTAAATATGTTATGATAGTACAATTCTATGTTGATGATATTATTTTTGAATCTTCTAAAAATTCGTTCTGTATTTATTTTTCAAAGAGTATGAAAAATAAATTTGAAATGAGTTTAATGGGAGAACTGAAATATTTTCTTGGATTTCAAGTTTTTCAGAATGAAAATGGTATTATTTTAAATCAAATAAATATACAAAGGATATTTTAAATTTTTTGGTTTAGATGGTATTAAGGAAACTGATTCACCTATGAGTACCACCTTTACGTTGGATGCTGATGAATCTGGGAAACCAGTTGATCAAACAAATTACAGAGGTATGATTGGAAGCTTACTTTATCTTACTGCTAGTCGACCTGATATTATTTTTAGTGTATGCATGTGTGCAAGATTTCAAGAAAATCCAGAAGAGTCACACTTGCTTGCTGTTAAAATAATTTTCAAATATCTTAAACATACTACTAACTTAGGATTATTTTATCCAAAAGAACAATCTTTTAATTTAATAAGTTATTCAGATGCTGACTTTTCTGGTTGCAAGTTAGATAGGAAGACCATATCTGGAACATGTCATATTCTTGGTAAATCCTTAGTATCATGATGTAGTAAAAAGAATAATTATGTTGTATTGTATTCTAATGAAGTAGAGTACATTGCTACTGTTAGTTGTTGTGCACAAATTCTATGGATGAAACATAATTTTTTGGAATATAGATATGATTTCAAACATGTTTCAATAAACTGTGATAACACTAGTGCAATTAATATCTCTAAGAATCTCGTGTCTCACTCTAGGACCAAACACATTGATGTAAGGCACCATTTTTGAGAGATCATTACCAAAAGGGTGATATTACTCTTGAATTTATAGGTATTGAACATAAATTAGCTAACATTTTCACCAACACTTTATGTTTGTATAGGTTAAGTTACATTAGACATGAGTTAGGAATGATAGACTCTGTTTAGAAACCTCGCCATTAGAAACCTCATCACTAGAAACCTCACCGTTAGACCCTCACCGTTAGAAACCTCACTATTATACCTCACCGGTATGAACCTCACTGTTATACCTCACTAGTATGAACCTCACTGTTATACCTCACCAGTATGAACCTCACTATTATACCTCACTGTTAGTAGACCTCACTGATAAGAATACCTCACTGGTACTAATTCTCACCAGTATATGTTACCATTAGGTTGCGCTGGTTTTAAACTTCTGTATCATTAGCTGCCAGAATCTGTATCATATATACTATACCTATTATGTTTTATTTATTTATTTTGTTATTCCTAAATGATAAAACATAATTCTCGACCTCTCTCGGTCCACCTCGAACCCTTTACCTTCAATCCTTAGCTCCCTAAATCTTTCAACCCTAAGCCTCGCGATTCGAAAAATGGAAAGAGTGAAGAGACCATCAGTCAGCGGAAAGGATGATGAGCTGAATGGAAAGAGACTTACATGAGAGTTTAGTGGTGTAAGTGAAGTAAATAAACTAACTAATCTACATCTCGTTCAACGGGAGATAGTAGTTGAGAAAAAGTTGTGCGCGGAATGGTTGATGTCCAGTAAGTATTTAGTTCTGGAAGTACTGGAAGATCGAAAATGGGTAGAATTATTCTCAAACAACAATGTTCCTTATTAACCGAAGATGGTAAAATAGTTCTATGAGTTTATTCATTTTGAAAAATCATAAGATAAGAATAGAATGGTCTCGGTTGTGATTGCAAAGGAAATAGGTTTTTCCTCTTCTGAATGGGTTGAGTGCCTGAAAATCCCGCATGAATGAGAATTTGGATATTTCTATAAATCAGTACCACTTACGAGTTACATCATTGAATATGGAGCTTCTTTGGAAGAATTAATAAGATATGGTACACCAAGAAAGGTAGTTTCTACAGAAATGTATGGAGAGAACCAGTTACTATTCAAATTTATTCAACACGTGCTAAGTCTAAGAAGAGGGGACTTTGCAAATATGAAATATCAAGATATTTATTTGTTGCATCTTTTGAGACATGGTGTTAAGGTAAATCTTTGTAAACTGTTAATGACTAAGATTGAGGATATGACCAGGCCCCAATCAAAGTCCAATGATTTATTCTTTGTAAAGTTAATTTCGGTTATGATCAAAGTAAAGGGAGTAGTTGAGTCTCTGGATGAGACAGTAGTGGTAAGGAACAATTTTTGCATCACTATCACTGTTTGTAAGTACATGAAAATCAATTGGAATCCATGGAGAATAGAATGGGTTAGTGATGATGAGAATATATATGATAATTTTAATCCTCTGGATCATCCTTCTAGGCATAAGGATGTGAGGGATCTAGGTCTGGGACCTGATAAAGAGGAACCTCTATATAGTGAAGATACTGATGAGGATGATACTTATGTTGCTGATGAAAGGGATCCGGACTTGCCTCCAAGTCCTATTTCTGAAATTGTATCATCTAAAAAGGAAACAGTCTTGGAAGAGAAAAATGAAGAAACACTTGTTAATGAGGAAGACCAACTAGCTCCAGAGAATGAAGAAGAAGAAGAATCTGAAACTGAAGCATCTGCTTTTTCCACCTTGAGTTTGAGTCCATTGATTGGAAGTATTGTCGTGCCAGAGGTTGTTCTTGATGAAGTAGATAGACATGCACCTATTCCTGAGGAACCTCCTACTGTTAAAGAAATGGATATGTTTATGGAGAATTATTCTGAGGAAGACCAAGATGTTGAAGGTGATGTTTCTATACATATACAGGAGAATTCACCAGTTGAGGGGGAGAATCCAACTATACTTGGAAATGTTTCAGCAGATGATGGAATTGAAGACTGGGTAGAAGACCCAGGTTTTGTTGTTTGTGGGTTGTACTACCCTGATTTTGAAGATGAGACACCCATGAATAGACCAAACGTTAACTATGATATCTTTTCTGAGTTTTTACCTGAGGATGTGGTAAGGAAAGCTGATCTAGAACAGTTGAATTCTAATCTTAATACCTCGTTTGTGGAAGAGATTAAAATAATGGAAGCCTCTTTTGTATCATCCATTCAATATGTTATGGATGACTTTGTGGTCAGTATTGTGTCTCAAAGAGCCCCTACAGTGGTGCCTGAAAATCTAGTTACCAGGGCTGATCTTGCATCTTTAAAAGCTGAGTTGAAGGAATCTTGGACTGTATCAGTTGAATATTTATAGAGCTATTTTATTGAATAACTGAGTAAAATGGAAAAATATTTTGAACTCTCTCTTGGATGTACTGTGACAACAACTATGATAGAGATGATGAATGAGATCAGAGTATTTCATACTCAAATTGAGAGCCGGAGAGGAGTTGTTGTTGCCTTGAAGCAGTCTGTTTCTTCCTTAACTTCCTTGAGTAGTTCTCAAGCCCAAATTAATGTTGATATCAATTACATTAAAGGTGTAGAAAGGTAATTTGTGGATGTATTTGAAGCTTTGAAGAAGTCGGTCAAAGAGAATGTGAGAACTCGAGATTTAGTTGTCCAGAAGCTGATAACCAACTTAACCAAATCATTCAAGGAGACTGTTTCATTCACTGTCAAACATCTTGCTTCATCCAGTGCTTTTGTAGATGTTGATCATTTTCGAGCAGTGATGAAAGAAGAGCTTGGACAGTCTTCTACCAGTGGATCTGTGGACTCTACTACTTTGACCCAACTGGTGACTACCACTAGGGAGATAATGAAAAAATTTCAGGATTTTATGAGAGAGGCTACTGCTTCTCAAAAATAAGTAAACGAAAAAGTGAATTACTTCTTACAAAGGGTTTATACCAAGAATCAGCTCAACAACCATTTCAAGCTTATGTTAGAACACATGAACCTACCGCCAGTCACACAAGATTTCAAATAAAAAGTCATCAAGCTCAGAGATTTGACTCCTGCTCTAGAAAAGTTTATAGAAAACATGGATGACTTTATTTCTTCTATAGACGAGGAGGAGGGATCATAATGGACTTTAGGAATATGTTGCTACGATTTTTACATGTGGATAGTACTCCTATCATTGCACCTCCCGCCCTACCGGCCTTTGCACAGTCTGCCTCCATTCCTCAGATGACTCCAGTCCAAGCAATCCGGAGTCTCACTCCTATTATAACACAGAGAGCTACCCACTACAGGCCAGGCACGGTCTTTGTTGCTCAACCACCAGTCGTGCTTTCTGGAATTCCTAATCCTTCATCTGAAACTACTCAGCCTGAATCTACCTTTGAACCCAAATCCAAATCCAAAGTTGATATTTATGAGGTGTGTTGATTAGTGTCTAGGATATTTAATGGGAATCATTTGTATTCTTCTTGGTTCACTTTTATATTTCTATGTATTTTTTCCTAAAGTAATTTATAAATGATTTCATTCTCTCTTTTACCTTCTGTTACATCACTTTTCCTGTATTTCCTTTCTATCCCACTTTTTTCTAATCACGAAGGGGGAAAAATAATTTCTAATGAGGAGAAATAATATTACAGGGGAGAAATAATAAAAAGGGATAACTGATATGAACAATCATTATATTTTATGAGCATAATACATTTCCCTCTGGTATATTTGTTTTATATTTTTTTACCCTTGATACATGTGTTATATATATCTAATATAGTTGATTCATACCTCTGATACCTTTTCATATAATAATCTATTCTCTGATACATTTTTTTTGTAACCCTAGAATTCTTTTTATTAGTACCTCTAATACAATTTCTTTTAATACTATATCCTCTGATATTATTTTAAAATCTCACATCCGAAAATTTCATTACTCACACTAAGAAATGAAAACCATTGTATGTTATACTGATAAATTAATGATTATTTTTGGATGACAATAAGATAACTCGTGATTATGAAAAAGGGGGAGATTTTTGACCTCGCCCGTTTTGATAATACCAATTATGCTTTAATATGTTTCAATTATGCTTTAATATGTTTTGATGATCCCTAATAATGTTTATCTATATATTAATTCTTTCAATCTCTAACATTCTGTTATTAAGTTGATAAAAATATAAAAATAAAAATTGGACTATGTTAATCAATGTTTATCTATTTTTATACATACTTTGAAATAATTCTAACTCAATATGTACATATCTTGCATAGAACAGATAAGTGTTAAGTCCGTTGATGTGCATAAGTTCGCTGGTATGCACATAGCTACTGATACAGACAAACATACAAACAGAATAAAGTCTATTGATATTGATAAGGTCACCTATATCCATAATAACTACTAATAGAAGAAGAGCTACCGATAGATCAAGTCTACCAGTATGCACAAGTCGACTGATACTGTAATGACCCGAAATTTTGAATAAATCTTGTTTCCTAATTTTATGTGTAATTTTATTTTATTTCTATACTCAAAAAATGTTTCATTTAATAACATGAGTATAATTAAAATGAGACCATTGGGTTTTGACTGTTATATGACCATTGGTCAATATGACCGCTATAAACTAAACATTTCGATTATTGTCTCTAAATACAAGTATTCTTGGTTAATTATTATAGAAAGAAGATTCGATGGCCTCACCCAGTAGTCTTGGACCGATCGAAGCCCATCTAACAGAACTTGGGAAGGAGGTAGAACCACTAGACTTTGATCTACACCAAACCCAAGCTGAACTTCATCGTGTGAAGCTAGAACGGAATCGCCTTTGCGAGAAGTTCAAACTGATAGAAATTACTACTCGTGTGATGTTGGTCGAGCCTCCCTCAGATTCTCTCACCTTAGCACACCTTACACTTAGGTCCTATGCTGGTGTGACAAGGGGCTATGTAAGGAGACCGTAACTGCCTTGTGTAATCCTTAGTTTTAAATAAAAATTGGGATTTCTTCTTATGATGAAGTTTATGAATTTTCAAATGACCGGATAAATATAGTATGCATATTTTGATGAATTTTAGAAAAATAATATTTTAAAAATGTTTATGTAAACCTTAAATAATTAAAAATGTGTAATGATTTTTGAAAAATGGTCTTCTATAATTATGTTCAGTACGAAATTTAGAGTCTAATAAGATCAACTTGATTTTTGATGAATAGTAAATTATGAAAAGTGATTTTATGCTTAGGATTAGTAATGTGACCAAATGGATTAGTAATCTCACTTAATGAAAGTATTAATATAATATAGGCACCTTGATTAAGTAATGTGATTCAATAAAATGGTTAAATAATGGTTTCATAAATTATTATTCAAGTATTAGTTTTTTCAGGTGAATAGTGTTTTTTAATTAAAAAATAAATTAAAAAAATTTAGAAAATAATTTTTATAAAATGGATTTCATTTTTGAACTCAGAGCATCGATATTATGTTAAGGTAATTTTTGGGGATTTTTCTGAAAAAAATAAATATTCAGTGAATAGTGTATTTATTTAAAAAAATAAATTAAAATTATTTAGAAAATTATTTTTATAAAATGGAGTTCATTTTTGAAATCAGAGCATTGATATTTGATTAAGGTGAAATTTTGGGATTTTTTTGAGAAAGTTGAATTTTCAGTGAATAGTAAAAATACAGTTTTTGGGTTTCGGTATGTTTAATGACATCATAACTGTGTCATGCTGATTCCATGAGATATTTTATGGGTTGTCCGACCAAAATTTATGAATTATTGTATGGGGGCCCCATGTGGCATAACTCCATGGGAAACACCATGCGAGAGCACATTGTTTTGAGAAAACCACTTTTGAGGTGTCCCTTGGCCATTAATGCCTTGTCCCCTCACATTCCCAATAAATACCAAGCCATCCTATCATCCATTTCGACTCCCCACTCTCCCCCAACGAATTTCTGGTCTCATTACCTCCCAAGGAGTCCTCCCAAGGTGCCCCCAAGCCTTCAAGGTCCCAACCATTGAGTTTTAAGAGTTACGTTTTATGGTAAGGGATCCGACCTCTCTCTTTCTTTTCAAGAAATCTCTTTTATGTAATTTATTGTATGCTCCATGTTCTTATGTTAAAGTATGTTCTTTTATACTCCTATTACTTCCATTTTCATGTTCATATAATGAGAGATCCCCTATTACTCTCATTATTTCGTTTTATGATGTTTTAAGTGGCGTCGTTAGGCTGCCGAAATTTTTGTAACAGATTCATTCTCCCTTCTCATTTTTCAAGATCTATTTTCATGTGAAGTATTTCAAGTTCCTTTTTATTATGTTGGGGTATTATCTATAAATTTATCATACTGATCTTTTATGATCATATGATGAGAGACCCCATTTGATCTCTTTAGTTCGGTATTTTGATGTTTTAAGTGGCGCCGTTAGGCTGCCGAATTTTTAAGTGGTTCTTTCACCTTTCTCCTTTTTCAAAGTTCTAATTCCATGTCAAGTCTTGAAAGTTCCTTTTTATTATGTTGGGGTATGATCTCTAAATCTATCATACTGATCTTTTATGTTCATATGATTAGAGACCCTATTTGATCTCATCAGTTCATTTTTGTTGAAGTTTAAGTGGCACTGTTAGGCTGCCGAATTTCTAAGGGGTTCTTTCACCCTTCTCGTTTTCAAGATCTACTTTCATGTAAAGTCTTTCATGTTCCTTTTTATTATGTTGGGGTATGATCTCTGTATCTATCATACTGATCATTTATGTTCATTTTATGAGAGACCCTATTTGATCTCGTCAATCCATTTTTGGAAGTTTTAAGTGACGCCGTTAGGCTGCCGAATTATCATAAGAGAAATCTTATTTTTTTTCTTCCTTTCAAGTTCTTTGTTTCATATGGTATATCATTCAAATTTCATTACCATGTTATTAAATACTATATATTTTGTTCCCCTACTGTTTTATGTATCATTTTTGAGTGGGTGACCCATGTCCCCTCTCTTTTCAATGTTTTCTAAAACCATGTATCGTAGACGTTATGCTGCATAGTTTTCTTCTCAAAATGCCTCCCTCTTTAACTCAAAATTTTTTTATGTTATTAAGTTAATACTAAAAGATATTATTTCTATAGGTTTATTCACATATATATCAAAATTTTCTATTTTAAATTACGGGATTTACATACATGAAACCCACTTTCCCTTTTCCGTGGGTTTAAAGTGACATAAAGATCATGTCTTTAAAACAGTTTTTAAAACATTATGATTATGAAATGAAACCCATTTATTTTATGCTATATGGTTTGTTTATAAAATTATTTATAATGATATATGTGGATCACATAATAATAAATACATTTCAAGGGTTCTCCTAGATATCACTCCAATGCATTGGGTAAAGACTTAATCTCTAGAGATGACTTTTTAGACTGATACCTTGGTGAATAACCTTGGTAATTTTAATGACACCTTGGGGATGGACCTTGGTGAAACGAAATGATTATAAATATTACATGTTGTAGCCACATATTCAAGTTATGAAAAATGTTATTTTTATTATGATATATCTCATGATTTATTTCTCATTCCTTAAAGTTCTTTTCATGACCTTATTGAAGTATCTCAAGTTCACATGTAAAATGTTTCTCTTGTTTCCCTTACTGGGCCTTCTGCTCACCCTTTCTTTTGATGTATGTCCCCAGGTTATGAGATAATGTAATGAACCTAGGATGAACATGAGGATAATCCTTTCAAGTGTTTAGGAAGGATGTTTTTTTGTTTTTATGTTTTAAGTTCCTAGTTTCCAAGACACTAAACCTTAAAGATCCTCGGTTTTGTAAAATGTAATAAAAGTTTATGTGATAAAAAGGCGGGATGCTATAGATACAGACCTACCGGTACATAGGTCACCAATAGACTTAAGTCACTAACAAACTTAGGTCACTGATAGATAAAGGTCACCAATAGACAATGGTCACTGATAAGAAAAGTTCACCGGTAAGAAAATATCACTGATATATCAAGTCTACTAATAATTGTAGTTACCGATACAAACAAACAGACAGTTACCGATAAAAACAAATAGTTGCTGATATAAAGTATATCGATATCAAAGTCTACCGATATCAAAGTCAACCAATAATGATAGACAGATGGTTGCCGCTAAAAAGGAGCTACCGATGAAAAGAGTTGCAGATACATAGAGCTACTGTTACACAGAGTAATAGCTACCGATACGAGGCATCCACTGACCCAAGTCCACCGTTACAAGTCTACCGACAGAGAGCTACTGATGGAAGATTACTGTTAACCAGTCACTGTTACACAAACTCTATACTTTTTCAATATTATTAATATAATGCTAATGGTCATTTTGGATGATTTTTATGCACCCGCTATTAATTAATGATAGTAGTTAGAATTTCTAGAACCATACCTCGTACATGTAAAAAGGTAATCATTCCCATTGTCGGAGCTGAGGATATATAAGAGGGAACCACGAAGACATAAAAAGAGAGCGGTGAAGAACACAAATAGGTTCTTCTCATGCACGTACAAAACAAGCTGACAGAAGTATCTACATACAAAGAAAGAAGAAAGAAGAACAACCGCTGAATCTGCATAACCTGAACATTCAAGGAGTGAAGAGCTTCAACGATTGTTCATACACTCAAGCTGATCAAACTGAACCTGAAAGTCAAGGAAGCGAACAACACTCTATTTTTAGAAAAAAAAACTAGAGAAGAACTCAGAAGCATTTCTGAATAATCAAAGGATTCTAGAGATGCACTTCAAATCACTAGATCATTCTAAACTCATATCTACTCTCTCTTAGTGATTCTTTTACTTAATTCTTGAGAAGTGTGTAAACTCTGTATATTCTACACACACAATGACTCATGTACTGTACAGGAGGATTTAATCCTCGCTCACTCTTTCCCTATACTCTTATTTCCCATTGTGGATAGTGGTAGAGTTCAACTGTGACCTGGATATCCTCTGTGATATTGTTTTTTTTTTGCCCACATAGAACTGTGGTAGAGGTCATAGGACCTGGACAGTCCTTGTACTGTTGTTATCCTTGATCTAGGGTGTGGATCAAAATTTATATAAATTTTTTGAGTGGACTAAGTCTTGTCTTGAGACTGAACCTCTTTGTTATATCTTTTGTGCTTGTTTATATTGTTTTAAATTATATTGAATATTCTACTGATAAGTACTTTGGAATAAAAATCTATTTTCAAGTGACTCTGATAGTTAAACTAGCATGTTTTTGTATTTATTGTAAATCATTAGGTTAGTTTCAATTGTTAATTAATCTTTTATTTAAATTAACTGATAACTAATCAATCTCTTGAGAACCTAACTGTCCCTTTACTGTATTACAAATTAACTACAATTTATCTTGTTATTCAATTCAGTTGATTTCTTAATAAGAATATTTTTAACAAAAAATTTAATTGGAACTCAATTCACCCCCCCCCCCCTCTTGAGTATCCACTCCGACCAACAATATTGACCCTCAGTGTAAATTACATGATATCTTGGAAATAGTTAAAAGGGTTAAATAAGGGATAACAAAGATAAGGATTAAAAAAATTAAAACTGATCTAAAATTAATTGGATTAATTTATTTTGACCCATAATATTTCTATTGTAAAAATGGGTCAGTTTATAGATATTTTCAATATAAAATTAATTTATATTAATTTAATATTTTTAAGACTTCCATGATTGTCCCACTCTTCTCTTAAAAATGGAACTTTTTATTCTCGAATACTCACACTTAAGAACCTATTTTGTTCAATAAAGATCTACCCAAATACCTTACTAAAATCCCTCTTCATTTCCAAGATCTCTTATATTATACAAAACACTCACATTAGAGGTGTTAAGGTGTTAATCAAAGGATATTGTCTGAAGAAAACGTATCGTTTTAATTTAATGATTTTGTATTGTTTCTCATTACACATCCTTAGAATCTTATTCTATAATGATGAAATAATAAATAAATGATCCTCCATATAATGATATTTTGTTATGTTAATATCAACACCTAAATCTATCTCCACTTCCATCAAATGGGAATATAATTAATCATTCTAGTTTATGGCGGACTACCGCCTCACAAACCGTTGAAATTCGTTTTCCATCACTGTCTCTAAAGACTAGTTATAATTAAAAAATTAATATTAATATATGATATTTATGATATATTTATCATTATTAAATAGTAATTTATATATATCATTTACTTTCATACCGTTCCATGCACACAAAAAGGATAATATAGTTTGTGCGTACATGTGAACTGTAACCTTCACGAAACAATGTGATTCATTTTTCATCATCACATCACATGGATGATATATATAAGTATAATTAAATTATTAATATGAAATTAATGATATTAATATAATTTTTTAAAGATAAAATAATACTTACCTTTTTTCTATAATAATCATTGAAAAATGGAAACGTTACTCATACGTATGTACGACTTGTTGTCTCCATGATGGTAACATAATTAATGTTTCATAACTATAATTAATGGAATTATTTAAAATTTTAATTGATGTATAAAAATTATTATAATTTCATGAATTTTATTATTTATATGATATACTAATGACCAATTTGACTGTCGAAACCATACCAAATTCATTTTCAACTCAAGTAATGAATATTGACAAAATGTACAATATGAACCTAAATAATTAAGTATTTTTTATTACATGATAATAAGTGATATGAAAGGATTAATAAGCTTTAAAAATTTTATCATTCAACTAATTAATTAAACAATTTTTATTATTTAGGAATATAAATATTGTATGTGATGATTCAGACTCAAGGTAAAGGACTTCGTCTCAATCCCCTTTTCAATGAGACATATTTTGATGTTTTACACCTACCTACTTCTGTTAGGTGTAAATACATCCCCTTTGAAATTTCATTAATTTATTTATTATCTTATTATTTATTTTTGTTTTTTGTTTTTTTTCTTTCATAGGGCTTATGATTATAATAATTCAATGTTGTATGGGACACTATGATTTACAAATATCCTTTAAAATGTTTAAAGATATAATTTCAAGATATTTTCCACCATATAATTATTATTGATATTATTTTATATGTTTATTTAATAAATGAATTATAAAATAAATTTTAATTCTATTATTTTATTTCAGTCAAAGGTTTTGAAAAAGGAACCTTTTTTTGTTTTATATATTGTACATTTTCTTTCTTTATAAAAGACAAAAGGATTGTTTTTTACATATATGGTGAAAAAAACTTCTCCAACACCATGACCGTTACTTGATATATGGAATCCTATACAAGATATTATATTTTTAAATGAAAAATAAACCCCATTATTACCTTTTCTGGGTATTTTTTTAAAATAATTAGTTTTGTTAATGGATTGATTATTTCAATAACATGCGAGTGGAAATGAATTTTGAATTATGACATGTTGAAAATTGAAATATTTTATGTGTGTGATTAAATAATGTTACTTGTACATTTGATAGGTGTTATGTTGTAAACCAATAATGAGTAGTCCCATGATAAACTAACGATAGGTAGGTCCATGATATCCCTCAAATGCATTGGACATGGAAGTCGATCGTATGGTTATTCCAATTGTAAGAGTGACATGTATGTAAGTTAACCGCATGGTTATTCCATTTGAGTATAATTATATCCCAAGTTACCTACGTATATTTTATATTATTTCTTATGTCTTTTCCTTAAAAAATTATTTTAAACATGTAATATAATCGTATTTTTTGAAATGATGATCCCTTTTTCAATGTAAAAAGGATTGTTTTAGGGAAATTTTTTATGGGTTTTCCATGGACTAATGTTTTTATATCCTTTAAGTCACTTATTGAGCTTTTGTGATCATCAAAATTTTTAAAAAGAAATCATAGGGTTTAATGAAAATTTTGGACAAGGATGAGATCAAGGGAAAATTGTGAAGATATATTACCACAAGAAATAAAGTTTTATTTCAAATATTTTTGTTTTATGAAAAAATGGATACTGTGTATAAATTTCCACTTGTAATGTAGGGGTTTATTATATAATAGTTTTTCCTAATTCTCTAAAACTCTAAAACATAAATATATTTGTTAAAATAATGTGATTTCTATTTTTAAAATAACAATATTATGTAATTTTAAAGATTGGTTCCTTAAAAACATGTCTCAAATAATCATAATTGAGACCAAGAAAACTTGTACTAAATTAGAAACCTTTGAGGGAAAAACCCATTGAAGTATATGAATTCAAATTAAAAAATAAATATCCTTAAAAATTAGAGTATAATAATATAAATTATTAAAGTTTAGAAATATAAAAAATTATATGTAAAACATGGTGTATAATAAGAAATATGTCACATGGGGTGGAAATTTGAGACAAGAAACCTTTACCTTAATTCTGTCTTAGTCAAAATGAACTCTAACATTTAATTTGATAAAATAAAATTACTTAATCACCCATTTATGAACATTTTTAATATATATAACCATTAAAAATTTTATTTATAATTATTCTCTACATTTATAAGAGGTAGTTATTACCAATTTTTTATATCGATTTTGTCTAATATTGATAGTTTGGAACTAGTTTTGTAATAGTGGTGTTGTTCTTTATACTTATACCAAATATAATCATTATACGATAAACATTTGTACTATAATTTATGTTTTAAAATTATTTATAATTTTATAACTTCATTATATGTGATTTTTAGTTATGATCCATAAAGATGAAATTGGTGATGAGCATGTTTTGGGGATTTTTCACAAATAGATATTGGTATCTTAACTAATTATTTTATTTTTATTTTTATTTTTAAATTACAACAAAAAAATCTATATTGGATTACTTATTTCATATATTACTATAAATTAATTCCCCATATTTATCCATGGTATAAATTTATATTATTGTTACGTAGGTCGTTAAACCCACCCAAATAAGAACATACCATAACTAATGGATGGTTATGAAGTTATTTATTTTTTATATCATTGTAATAAAATGATATTTTTTAGTCCTTATTTTTTTTGATTTATAAGAATTTAAATTAATTATAATAAGAATATAACCTATTATGTGGTATTTCATAATATGAACTAATCATTTTTTCCTTGAGATTTCTCTTTTGGATGGTTTAATATACCAATATTTTTTATTGCTCATATTGTTAATAGGTTGTCCAAATTTTTAACTCAGTATTAATAATTTCATAAAAATATAATTTATTCATTAAAAAAAATTTTATGAACATCCATGTATGTTTGTGATGAAAAGGATTATGGAAATCAATCGTTCTATGGAGGTTGTAGTCCCCACTTACTCAAGGTTAGTGATTTAATATTTCATTGAACGGGAGAAATGTATCATATGTTTTATTACACCAATATATATAATATGTTATAAGTATAGTATTTATTTACTAAATTCAACATTAGTACCATCCTTGTGAGTTGGTTAAGGAAAATTAAACAAGTCACTTGATGGAGATAGTAATCCGCATACATGAATGATTATCATTTTTGTTTTCCTTAAGAGAAAATGGAAAATATGGTCCATAGTTATTAAAATAGAATAATAAACATCCATATAAAATAAAAAATAATATAATTATATTGTAATTATAAAAATATTTTTTTATAATTAATACAGAAAAAAAAATTGAAATTAGTAATCACGTTAACAACCCAGACTTCCCCTTGATGCAATCCATGGAAAGGGTGGGATTATGAAAATATATTGGGAATATAAGATTAATAGGGTGATATATGATTATAGGGTAATTAATAATAGAATATTTTTATATGAAATATAATTTTTTATTTTTTTTATTGGGTGGTGAGATGCCTCTTTTATAAGTGGATAGAATAGAATTTTTGTACAACATAATATAGAGAGATAAAATGTTTCAAATGTCATGTGGCTAAAAAGATGTAAAGAATGGAGTTAAGGATTATATAACGTCTATAATATCTCAATAACTCAATTATATACATTTTGTTAACAAGATTCAATCTCTTTAACTCTAGAATTATTACTTTTATGATTTTCAGTTCAAGTGTAGTAACCATTTTTTTCCCAAGTAAATCATTTTGTATGCCTAAAATAAAATGTACATTACTAAATATATTTCACCTAGTAATTGAAAATATGAAATAAATTTTACCAAATAAAATTTATATAAGTAAGAGAAATCAATTTTAAAATTAGCGTATGTAAGGTGTAAAACGGGTTTTTAGAAAAAGTGTATTTTTTAAGCAAGAAATGTTTGTGTTGGGTAAAATTATCAATGTATCTTTTTTCATGTTAAAAATTTAATTATTAGAAAAAAAAATTATTATTTTATATAACACCAAATTCATTTTTTTAAAGCAATGTTTGTTTAAAATAAAAGAACACAGATGATTTCTTTTATTAAAAAATATTTCTTAAATTCATAAAGTGTAAATAATTGGTTTTATAAATTTTAAATTGTTTTAAAAATTAATATTTTTACTCTTTAAATACATATTTTATCATTTAAAAGATTTATAAACTTATATCTGTTACTTATATAATGATAAAGTCGTAAAAGCTGCAGTTTTCATAAAAAATTTATTATTCACTATTCAACTAAAAATAAACTATTTAAAAAAACCTAAAAGTTACCATAAAAATGATACTGAAATGATGAATCTAAAATTGAATTTTATTTTAACTAATTAAAATTTTAAAATTTTAAAATAAATTCATAATTATATATTGAAAGTAGTTTTCATATGAAAATAACATTTAAAAAAATATTAACTATTCATATTCTTATTTCTTAAAAATTACTAATAAAAATGATTTTAATATATTATTCATTTAGACTATATATATTATCCATAATATATTTATCATCTTAAAAAAAGTGCATACAATCCAATTTTAGAAGGGTTATACTTTAAAATGTAAATGGGACTTATTGGTTACTTAGTTATGCTAATTGAATTTTCATTGATGCCTTAGTATTATTAGTGACCTAAATTTTTATTTATAAATATATATAATAATTATATAATATAAATTTTTTCATACCAATTCAATATCTAAATTTCAATGTATATATAATATATTGTGGTTCATTGTTGTTTGGTGTTGCGTGTGAAGAAAATTATCAAACACATTAGGTTTTAAAGGAAAATATAATTTTAGATCATTGGGTGTTATGTTTCCTTAAAAATTTCCAACAAATAAAATAACTATTTATAATATATATCTACCTGGAAATACTAAACTATTTTAAGATAATGTGATATTCACTTTATTACAGTAACTAATGTTACTATTTATATTTTTCTCTACCAATATAACCTAAACTCTATTATGATAAAGTAAAATTTACATTTTTTAGGGAAATAAATATAAATATTTTCATTTTTTTACTAATATACCCTACACTCTTTTAGGATAAATTTTAATGCACTTTAAAATATTATCTGGAATAAACCTTATGGAAATAGTGATATTCAATTTTCATGTAAACTAAATTTAACTCTTTACATTTTTCATTATCATTACAAATCCATAACTCTTTTAATAAATTAATTAAAAACAAATTATTACTTTATTGCTATAATATTTTAGGAATAAGTGATGTTTTATTATTCATGATAACTAAACTTTACTCTTTTCATTTCTATTTATTCACATATCTTTAATGGTTTAGGATATTAAGTGAAAAACACTTTAATCTTACACTAGTTTAATCCTTTATTTGTCAACGTTGAAATTATATAAGTCTAAAAATACTCCCCCTATCTTCTTAGATACAATATGCATTTATAATATCTCTTTAAGATATGAAAACCCTTTTTTCCAAGAAATAAAACTTATTTTCTCTTAGTAGTAATTTAGACAAAAATTATTGTATCCATATCATATATGGTATTCTATGTGTTTGAGGAATTTTTTTGATAATAATATAATTCCTTAAAATATTCCAATGATGGGTGGTGAAATTAAATTCAATCATATTTTTACAAATAACTGGGAAATAATTTTTACCATTTTTAAATTTCAAGTATGTTATATAATTTGATGAATATTAAACCATGTATATAATCAAACATCTCTATTTTTTCACAATAACTATTTTTTATTGAACCAAATCTATTTATAATATAATAAAATTGGGATTAAGATACACATCATTTATATTCATTCATTTAATCTTAATACCATCTTTTACAATCAAATATATTATTGTAACAACTTTTGTTTCATAATTTGAAGGAAAACTACAATATCTATCAGTTATTCCTTTTGACTTTGATCTCATTTATATTTACAACAATTTATAGAATATGAATTCATTATCAAATGCCTTTCTAAGTTAAAAAATTTATTTCTCTAACACCAATACCATATATGTACATTCCATGAAGCTTCCTAAAACACCATTAGGTATATTAATAATCCATAAAATCGAATTATTACACTATATCCCTAATAATTATAGGTTTCAATTACCATTATTAGACTCTTATAGATACATTTTTAAAATTATTCGACTAAACGTTCTTCTTATAATATGTAATTTTACCCACTTTTAGTGTCAAAAAAGTTACTAAATCTAAACATCATATTCAAAGTTCATCTGTCCCCAAAACTTTTGGAATATTGGGTAATTTTTTTAATTCATTCATATAGTCAAACAATTTCCATTAATGAGGGTTGGATGAGTTTTCTAACCAAAATAATCCAGTTTTTTCTCCATTAAATTATATTATAGAATTTATCAAATTTTAATCTATGTGTATTAAGAACACCCTTATAATCTTGTTAAAAAATAATTATATATATTCTCTTCCTGAGATTTAATCATCCATGTTATCAATGTAAAAAAATTATATTACTTGAAATAAAACTTAGAGCTCTAAACATTAATTCTTTTACAAAATCTGACCATCTGTTTATTTAAAACACTTTTAAACAATACAAATGATATCTTATATTATTTAAAATAAGAATTGAATTCAATAACATTTATAATTAATTTGGACTCTCCACAAGGATTAAAATAACACTTCAGGTAGAATAATATGTCGAGGAAAACATCAGTCTCACCAAGTCTTTAACTTATCCAATCAAATTGAATATCATTAACATACTCAATATTATTTTGAATATGAGTGTGTACTAGGTTTCAATTGGTTATTTAGAATTTAATAATTTTAAAAAATTATATGAATTTGTTCATACTTCATAAGAATTTAAATTTATTTATTGAACTATTTCATAAATTAGTTACTCAAGTAGGGTTTTTTAAAACATATATAATTTCACTTAAGATCTTTTATTAAAACATCATTCTTGTTTAAAAAAATTTATTAAGTAACAAGTCATTGGAGTATCTTACATGAACCTTCTCCTTCAAAGTATTGATCTCAATGTCTATTTTTATAATATCAATTTAATTCTTCTATTGTATAATATTTTATCAGATAAGTATCATGATTTTTTACCAATTAATAAGGATTACAATTAAATAGTCACACATTAAAATGATAACCCCATTTAAAATCCATCACCGCCACCAACGGGGAAAGATCCATATTTCACTAATCTATGAGTCCTCTTTATGGTTCATCTCCTCACTTAGTTATTTAGTTATAGCATTATTAAAGTCATATCATATATGAATCTTGAATAATTGAGTGTATACAATTTTTCTAATCCATCATATTTAAAAACACAACTCAATTCCTATGTTATCATAACTGTTTGGGTTTATTGGAATGTGTAACTCAAAATAACTCCAAAAATAAGAGAACAAATAATAGTCTAGGGGAACCCATATTGGGTTAGAAACTAATAAATAATGATCTAGTGTCACCAATAAATTTCTTTTCTTCTGCAAGATAATCTAGAGGCACCCATATTTGGAGTGAAACTACCAAGATGGATGATCAACGTCTTGAAAAGTTCCTATTTATAAGTTATCTAATACTTATAATTTTAATGGAGTTTAATCACACCATATTATCTAATGTTATTACCTTTATGTGTTCATTCCTCTAATTATTTAGTTATGGAATCATATTCCATCAACCCAATCAATATATTCAAACCAAATTGATGTGTAGCTCCATAAAAAACACATGGTTTTTGTTACTCACCTAAAAATAATATCCATACATATTCAAACATATCAAAATTCATCATATGAATAAGGTATATAAAATTTCCTTGTAATGTCATAGATCTATATGAGATTGATAATATCTATATGAGTAATACTAAGGAAACAAATAGCCAACCTCATTTACATTTATAGACCTGGAATATGCCTCATGGCCAATAGATCGTCTAAACATGAGTCTCTCTCCCCATGGAGACTTTACCTAGCAAATAATCCAAATAAAGAACTTTAAAAACTCATTAGAAAAAACTATTCCCAAATACTAAATTCAAACTCATAACTTAAATTACAATCCATGGTCAAGGTATATAGAAAAACTAAATATATTAAAAATTCATTCCAATCATTTGAATGAAATGATATAATTACTAGAAGTAGTTTAACATTTAAACTAGATAATACACCATTCAAGAAATAAATTATTCACAAAACAAATAGGGAATAGCCCCTAAATAAATGAATAATTCAACAATTTAAATATGAGATAACCATTCGTGAAAATTTCAAAAATAAAATATAATTATAAAAACTTTTATAGTATTAGATTTATTAATTATAGATATACAATAATTATGAATATAATAATTTATATTTATTTTAATATAAACATTTTATATTCATCTATATGTGGCTTTAATATATGACATCATCATGAATTATAAAAAAAATTATATTACATAAATATTTCGCATAATATAAATATCATACACTTAGAATTTCAAATAAGACCTTATGAATTTTGAATAATTCAAAATAACTATGAACAATTCATACTTTATATTATGGACAATTTTATGTTTTGGTCTCACTTATGTAATTTATAAACACTTTACATATTACCCTTTTTATGATTATAAAATATAATTATTTCATTATAATCTATAAAACATGACATATAAAATAGATAATTTGTATTTTCAATTTTAACATTTAATATTTAATTAAAATTTAATAATAAATACTATAAAATATTTATTAATTAATTATAAACCTTTTATAATCAATTGATTGATTATATATCTATTTATCAACAAATATCCTTAAAACCATTTTATTATAATTTATAAACCATTTATAAATTGTTAAATTTGTTTAAAAATTAAAAAATTGGAAATCATTATTTTTTTAGAACTATTGAATGTGTTATGTCATGGTGAACTTAATGAATCTATTTTTAAGTACAATGAAACTTGTGTAAAAGAACACAAAAAATACTATTTTGAATATTGGTTTGTCGTTTTTCAAGCATTAACACTTAATTTTTTATCCAAAGTGATTTCATATCCACATTGTGGTGAATAGAGGCTTACAATTTTTCATGTGTTAATTCTTAAAACATATTCTGAAATGTATGACTCTACAACATGGTTAATGGTTGGCCAAGTCAGGGTGATGGTTAATGCATTGCTCATTTATTTTTTCTTCATTTCGCAATCGCAGTTTCATAAACTATCATCATATCTCACTTTGATGCCACTTTGCTTTTCTTTGAGGTTTATTATCAATTAATTAAATAAATGGAAGGAAAAAAATCAAAAATACAGGATTTCTAGAGCGTAAATATAAAATATCATTAAAATGGAAATAAATAACTATTGAAAATGGGTTTACCACTCACCAAATATTCCTTGAAAACCTTCTTAATCTGCATCCAATTTTTTTATGATGTTCACCAAAATGCTGTATGAAAGACTCATGCCTCTATTTGTATCCATGTTTTCTACAAGAATCGCTTTTCATACGAGAGGGGACTTACCAAACTCCATTCTATGCTAATATCTAAGATATAAAGTAGTTATGAGAACTGAACAATGGGTGATGAGAAACTTCTCTTTGGATTCATGTAAGTATACCCCTAGCCATCACAAGGTTTTGACTTTATATAACTCTCAAGGATTCTCTTTAGAAGCTACTATATTAAATAATGCATTATAAAGTGTGAGTTAATCTCTTGGTCAGTTCATTCGTCACATATATAAATGAAGATTCTCCCTTATGTTTCATCTTATGAAATTGTTCTTAAATGATATGTTATGAGGAAGGAATTCATAATTTATAACATGTAACATATAGTGGCTAATGATTGAGGACCATTTAACCGTGTGGATGTCATCTACATCTTATTCATGTTGTATTTACATTGTACATAGCTTCCAAAATTCTTCTCATGCATATGGATATAGGGAATATGTCTCATTAACATTGAACCCTACTGAGGTGTCCTATGTATATAAACTTATAGTAATCTAATTCCACATAGTTTTGGTGATATATTTTAAAGACATATGATAAGAAATTTTCATGTAATTTAGAATCAAGTGGTAAGGTTGTTGTTGTTTATTTTTTTCATCAGGCAACTAGGATGTGATACATTCCCTTTAACATCATGTTGTAGGTACATCTGTGTCATGAAAGGAGTAATAATAGAGGATTGGACTAGGGTTAAGCATATGGGAGATTTCCTTTAGGAGTGACCATTTCATGAAATTTAATGTTTGGTTAGTTAAGTACATCTAGAATTATGAGATGTATGGTCCTATTTAAGACCCTGGTATTTTATGAAATATTATTTTAAAATAAATTACATTTCTTGGTTGTCTTGTGAAACAAGTAGTACAAAGTTTTAACAAATTGCATAATACTGTTAAAATATTATTTACTTAATTTTATAGTTATCACATATCCCTTGGAATGGTCTTTATGAATAGGATTAACTAAATTATGAAGATATATGGTTTAAATATGTATATAAAATGAATTATTTTATAAACAATTAATTATAAATGAGAATAAGAACCATTTGAAAATAAAGGAAATCTCTTTCTGAAAAAACTACTTTTCTATGAATAAATTCATTTTTCCTCAATAAATTAAAAAAATAACTTTTTTTATGATTTTAATGAGATTTATATAATATATATTTAATAAAAAAAATTAACATCCATTTTTTGTGTTTTCTAGGCTAGAGATAAAAATAAATACAATTAAACGCTTAAAGCTGTATTTTTCTCAAAAATAATTTTATCACATTTTTCAAACATATTTTAAAATTATTTTTTGACAATTCTAGAAAATTTATTTGAAAAAATAAAACTACTTTTTTAAAATCATAATTTCAAAATTATCTTGGAGTGAATATTTTGTATTTTTCTCAAAAGGAAAAATTTCGATGAATAGTAAAATATACTCATTTTTATGGAATCCTGCCTTTTCCTTTAAATAATTTATAATGTTTTTTTTAAAATGGGTTTAAAAGTATAATTAGTTAAATGATATTATAAATAAACGAATATTTATCATTTTAATAAATTTCATATTGATTTTTGATATAAAAACTTTTAAACTTTTGAAAACATTTTCTTTGAAAACCTCATTTTCATCACGTCTGTGGGATTCATTTTAAATTACATTTTTTCACTTATTTGAATGGGATTCATAAAAATAGACTACATATTTGTAATAATAATAAACAGTATAATATATTTTTTTCAAATTATCATTTTCACATAATGAATAGAGAGAGTACTAAAAATTAATTATCACTATTAAAGATAAAACATGTTTATCGGTGATTGAACATAAAAGGATAAGCGGTAAAAGGACCTAAAAAAGTGTCCAAACCCCATTTTTAAAACTATTTAGACATTATAACTAATAATTCTTGATAATTTCCCATCTTTATTCTTTTATTAATATGAAAACAAGGGTACACATTATTCTTTCCAAAGATTCTATGTGCATCCTCTCCCCCCGCTTATAAATGGGCACCCCTTCTATTTTCCTCTTTAAACCTTAAAAACAATTTTGGTTGAAAAATAACTCACCATAAATTTTAATTAATTAAATCACCACATCCAACAGTTCACATTTTTATTATGAGTCTCTCTAAATAATGCTTTAGGTGTAAACCTAAAGAGGTTCTCCGAAGAACATGTATAGTCTTTAAAGTTGCTTTTTTATTTTATTTATTCCTCCAACTCCTTAAAATATTCTTCAACTATGATGATATAATAAAAATATTTTCTCCCATATACTAATATGTTATTATATTAATTTAATAACCTACATCCTTCCTATCTTCTATAAAATGGGAAACAAAAGCATCGATCATGTGTACGACAGACTTTCGCCCCACGAACCGATGTAATCCATTTTAAATGACCAAATAAAATGGAAGGATATAATGATGGATTAAATTTTTATATAAAAAATTTATATAATTATGGTTTTATAATATCACACTTACCTTATTAACTTTCAACCCACTGGAAAACAATAATGTCGCTCGTGCGTATGGTGGACTACTGCCTCACGAAGCGATGTGATTAGTTTTTCACTAACTATTTTCATATGAGTTAATAAGGATAAAATAAATAAATATTATATATATGTATATTATTTCATAATTATTATAAAATGGTGAATTTTTTTTACTACTCTTCTATTTCATCCATTAATAAATGGAAACAATGTCCTTGAGTATGTGCATCCTACCGTTTCCATGAACAATGTATTTCATTTTATATCTATGAATTTTATAGATTACTATGAATAAATATATACCTAATATATATTATATTTATATCATGTATAAAATTAGGGAGATTATTTAATCATGATTAATGTAATTTGCTATGAATACGAAACCAAAACATACCTAAAAAATGATATCGTGATTACCCA
The DNA here is from genome assembly GCA_963277665.1 of Viscum album. Lineage (NCBI taxonomy): Eukaryota > Viridiplantae > Streptophyta > Magnoliopsida > Santalales > Viscaceae > Viscum > Viscum album. The sequence continues at coordinate 1,991,964,724 of OY728161.1, read as the reverse complement.
AAACATGGTTTTAAAAAGAATTGGTAATAAATGGTTAATAAAAGGTCATAATTAAATCATATATGGTATGATAAATATGTATATGGTTTATTAATATATTTATAATAAAGATATATTTATTAGACAGTATTTTTAAACATGTAAGAAGGAATTTGAGACTTGAGGTAAGAAATTTCTAGTCTCTATTTTATTTTTGGGAGATATTTTTCGCATTCCCCACTTATTTAATTTGTTTGGTTTATATACATTCCATTTTAAATGATATAACATTAATATAATTATTTTAATTATATTTTAATTTTAATTTTATGTTACACATTATTAGGTCTTTGGATTCAAAATATTACCATAACAGTAATAGATTTTTATCTCAATTTGTCTTCTTTAGACATACGTTATGTTTTGAAACTATATTCTTATTTTGGGTGTATATAACTCACATTTTACATGTACTATCATGAAATTAATTATTATCATGATATTATATGTTTCATTTAATTTTATTCTTTCATGGGTTTTAGGATTCAAAGTTACCAAAGTGGTAAATGTTTTATGTTAAAATATCATCACCTATCATGATTTTTTATGATTATACATATAATGATGAAATATTATGATCTATCTCTAAATAAAATTACTTATATTTTATCCTCTGTATATTTATAGATAATATATTTTTTACTTTTTTTTTCCTTTCTTAAATGATTTAATATACCAAAATAATGTTTTTTTAAGAATCATCTTTATTTATCTCCTTGGTCAAAACTCTTTTTTCTTCTGTATCCATGTTTTATAAAGATATTTTTAAAAATTATTTAACATTATAACAAGGATTTATTAAAGTCATTTTTAACAATTTTTACTTTTTAAAACATTTTTACAATTAATATTTATGTCTTTTCCATACAAGGCTGATTTGAATTTTATCAAAACTATGAAATGATTCATTCTTTTAGTGAATACAACATGAAAAGAATTTTGCACCATCATGAACCTTATTTTATTTTAATCTTACTTTATATATTTTCATGTTTTTTTCAAATAAAATTATTTTGAAAAGTTTTTATGTTTGGAAAAGTGTTTCTCAAACTGGAAAGAGTATTTTCATCAAGAAATGTTAGAAGTGAAATTTCAAAATAATTTTCCATATAAGATGACATACTTTTATGTTACTTATTATTTTATAGGGATATGATACAAGGATAAAAGTCATATTTTTTCACATAATGGTTTGTGAGAATTATGAAATTTTTTATGAAACCAATTTCTCTTATATGGATTTTAACATGATAAAATGCTTATGAAACCTATATATTTTTTCGCAGGTTCTGCATTGATAAAATGATTAAATGATTATTAAACCTCTTTCTTTTACAAAGGATATTATATGATGAAATATTTATGAATCCAATTTATTTTCAATGGTATTGATGTGATTAATTAATTATGATCTTTTGTCATATGTATGTAGGTTTTCATTATGTGGTGGGTGTGACCTATATATCCATCTAATGGATTGGGTAAATGTTGATATATCATTAGAGAAATAAAGTATATAATGGGGTTGAGCCTAGTTTGTTAAGGGAATTTGTCCACTATGATAGTATTTTGAGTTAACCTTGGCTACTGTTATGGTTTGGGGAGGGGACTCATTCCACTTTATAATTATGGCAATAAGCCTAGAAGACTAAGGAATTGATTTTTTATTCTTATGTGTATTCATAAAATCTATGTATTGTACCAGTTTTAGACTCTCATGGTTTATTTAATTTCATTAATTTATGTTTCATGTCTTATGAACTATAAATATATTTTCCCTGACTCAAGTTTTTGATATATGATATGCATGGTATGGTTTTAATATGTTATGATCATGTTCTCACACCCTTATTCTCATGTTATTCTTATATGATCATTAATATCTCACTTTTGTACCCTTATTGTTCATATGAGCTTATCCTTTCTTATGTTTAATTTCCCCAGTTTATGAATAAATTTATTAAATATAATATGTCTAAGAAGGGTTCTAGTTATGAAGAATTTAGTGGGAGATTATGTAGAACTATTTTGATACTATTTTTTATGTTTTTTAGTTTCAAAAGTAACTATAAATTTTTGATCTATAGGTATTTGATCATTTAATGTAATTAATATTCATCTAAAAATGTTTAATATATACATTTCAAAAGTTTTGGATCTTTATTGCTGGTATCATAGGATAGGTTTTGTTAAACATTGGAAACTATGATGAGAAAACCTTAGGGATATCCTTAGGTATATGTCTAAGGATAAGTCTAAGGGTAATTCTATGTATATAAAAATAACCTATAATATTGGTAAAGGATAGAAAGAGTGTTTTCCAATTAGTTACATACATATCTGGATACTATAAGTAAAAGTGGTTCTCGCATATATGCACCTAGGGTAAATAACTCTGAAAAAGGCATGTCAGGCATAATTTGATCATTTCCTAAAACACGACAATGGGCCTTACTACACACCTATTTTGAAACTCCCATTATAATAAAGGATTTGAATAATGAACATGGATTACCAAGGTTAAACCTATGGTTTGATAGATTTAAAATAAGTTTTAATGATTATATAAGTTATTTTTCATGATTATGTGGTTTTCCACTACGATTATTTTTGTTCACACTATGTTTTTTGGTTTTATCCAATGGCGAGAACAAGAATAAATAGGTTTAACATTGAATATGAAAGAAAATGTGTTTATGAGAAACCAAATGGGATGATGATCAAAGTAAAGGATAATTTATTTATGCCTAATTAGTTATCAAGATATATGATTAATAAATTTAACCTTAACCAAATCTCAGACTCACCAAAGAAGAGAAGTATATAGTTAACTTAGGTTCTGGGTAGAGGATATTATTGATGAAATTAAATTTAGATTCCTATATTTTTATAACGTGAGAAGAAGGCCTCTATGGAATGTCTCAAAGGAAAGAGAATATGTTTCATGTGTAAAGAATATGGTCACAATGTAAGCTATTTCTGATGAAAAATGTAATGTTTAGTTAACCAAATATATTAGAATAATGTTTTCCCTAAGGTATAATCAATGGTTAAATGTTATAAATGTAGAAATAATGGGCATTATACAAATTTATACCCTAGGGGGAAGCTCCAGAAGAGAATCAGTATGGTAGAATAAGTAAATTATTTGTTTTTACTGATAAAGAAACTACAAAATATATATGAAATGAAGGATTTATTAAGTAATACTATAATGAATCCTAGTTAGTTTTTTATGAATATATTATAATTTTTGAAATTTTTTTGTATAGTAATTCAATGATTATGAAATATATAATATATTTTCTATAGATGTTTTTCATTAAGGATTTGTAATAATATTTTGAATGGTACAGATGACCTGGAAAAGTGATTTAATGTAAAGGTGATATTTTTTTTCAAAAAACATGATTAAGGAAAAAATAACCCTTAATATGTTCATCATGTTGAGATAATACTATTAGGATAAAGAGATGATGGTTGTGGATTAATTGAACTAGACAGTATTGATGACCTGGGAAAAAATTAATGATTTTTTGATATTGTTGTATCTATTATCATTGATAGAGTTTATTTCTTTTTTTATTTATAGAATATATTCAATAATCTATTATTCTATGTAAGTAATGATGAAGAAAATATGATTTCATTGAGGTTTTATGGTAATTCTATTTATTAAAATTCATTATGATAATATATGATCAAAGAATTAACATATTTGGTGTGTAAACATTAAGAGATACTTAATTATATTTGAGGGATTAAGTTAAATTTATTTTGAGAAATTTAGTGACCTCATTTATAAATTTATAATTTTTAATGTTTGTAAATTGAACCATTTATGTAATAGTTGAAGTTGGACATTGGATGAGGTTTTAGAGATTAATGTATTACTTCACCATATAATTATTTATTCATATTGGATAACACATGATAACTATTTTCTTATGGTGATAAACAGATATTGAAGGAATTACTTATAATTATATTATAGGTCTTGTGATTTATTAGTGTTTGAGGAGAAAAAAAATGTCTTTATTTCTTGTAGTAAGATATGAAGTGGTAATTAATAAAAGAACAAACAAAGGATTAAAATTTTCCAGCAATATAAAGGAAATATAATACAATGTTATATTGGTCCCTTTAAAATTCTTGATAGTATCGAAATGGTAGACTATTAATTTGAAATTCCATTGAAACTCTCTCATGTTCACGATGTGTTTCATGTATCTCTCCTAAGGAAGCATATACCCGACCATTCACATATAATAAACTCGGATTTCATACCACTAAAGCATGGTATTTCCAATATGGAATAACTAGTTGATATTATTGATCATAGAGAGAAAATTCCATGAATAAATACCACACACCTGGTCAATGTTTTGTGGTGAAACCACCGGCTTGAGAAAGCTACATGGGAACCTGAGGATGAAATGAGCCAGAAGTATCCTCATTTGTTTTTATTAGAGTGTGGTATATTAAAAGATAATTTTATTTTAATGGTGGTAGAATGTAACAACTTAATATTTTATGGAATATTTTTTCATATAAATTTAATTTCTTTGATATCTTGTGCTACACACGGCACAAAGTTTTAACAAAATGCAACATACTATTAAAATATTATTATTTAATATGATAGTTATTTCCTAGCCATTGAATGGAGAGTACAAATAATATTTACTAAATTATTAAAATTTATTGTTTAAACATGTATATATTATTAATTCTTTAATGGAAAATTAATTATAAATTAGAATATAAACCACTTAAAAATGAAATCTTTTTCAGAAAAACTATTTTTCTACACACATACACATTTTCCCTAATGAAATTAAAAAAATAACTTCTAGTGAATTAGTTTAAATTAATTTAAAATTTATATATTCATTAAAAAATTTAACATTCATATTTTGTGTTTTCTAGACAATAGATAAGAATATATCCAATTTTATGCTTAAAGTAAGTATTTTTATAAAAAATAGTTTTGTCGCATTTTTGCACTTATTTAAAAATTAATTTTGGACACTTTTCAAAATCTTATTTGAAAAAATATACTTCAATAATAAAATAATAAATTAAAAATTATTATGGAGTGAATTTTTGGGGTTTTTCTAAATAGATTAATTTTTCGATGAATAGTGATAAATACTATTTTTTATTGAAACTGCATTTTCATGTAAAGAATTTATAATGATACATTTTATATTAAAATGGATTTAAAAGTAACATTAGTTTAATTATATTATAATTAAAAAAAATATTTAATTTTAAATAATTTCATATTGAATTTTGATATAAAAACCTTTTAAACTTTTGAAGAATTTCTCTTTAAAAAAATTTATTTTTCGTCATGTTTGCACGTTTAAATTAAAATTACATTTTTCCATTTATTTAAATAGAATATTTAAAAATGGATTAAATATTTTTAATAATAATAATTAATATTATATAATAAAGTAAACTTAGTTTCTTCCATAATGAATAGTAAAAATAGAAAAACATAATTGTTATGGTTATGTTTAAAAGTGGTTTACTATTAGATAACTAAGATGATAAGGGGTAAAATAACCTAGAAACTTATCCAATATCCATTTTATGGACATATTTTGACCTTATAACCTGTAAGTCTCTATAATTACTCATTTTGGATCCTTTTTCATGTTAACAACATAGGTATAGTTTATTCATTTCAAACATTCCATGTGTATCATCTTCCCCACTTATAAAAGGCCAACCCTTCTCCACTCCTATTCACACTTCCAAAACCATTTGGTTCATTCAGTGACAAAAAAATATTCCTTAATTCCCTCCCCACATCCAACATGCCTTATTTTTATTTTTAATGACTCCTAGGAAGGCATTATATGTAAACTTAAAGACGTTCTATGAAGAAGAGGTATAGGCTTTAAACTTGTGTTGCCATTTTATTTCTTCCTCCAACTCCTTCAAATCTTCTTCAACTATGGTGATATAATATAATAATTATTTCCCATATATTTATATTTTAATATGTTAATTCAGTAACATATATCCATCTCTACTTATTTAAAAAGGGAAGTGAAATAGATTATCATGTGTACTATGGACTACTACCTCGGGAACCGATATTATTCATTTTCCATTACAACCTATCACATCTGGATATAATGATGAAATTAATTTTTATATAATATATTATTTAAATCATTATACTTATGAAATTATAATATCACCCATAAATTCTTACCTTCTAACCATTTTAAAACCAATAATCTTTCGCATGCATACGGTGGAATACATCCTCACGAAGCGATGTGATTCGTTTCTCACTAATTGTTTTCAGGGGAAGTAATAATTATAAAGTTAATAAATATATGTTATATATATATATATGTAATAATAAATATTATTTGATTGTTAATTATTATTTACCTTTCTTTTGATCCATTTGTTAAAAATGGAAAAAGTGTCATGCTTAAGTATGGACTATCATCTCTATGAACAGTGCATTTAATTTTATATCTCTAACTATTATTGATTACTATAAATACATATAAATTAAATATATATATATATATATAATGATTAACATTATTGATACCATTTAACCTTTATCAAAGTTAAATTATTGATAATACCACACAAAAACATTCATGGAAAATCAAATAGTAATTACTAAAAATGAGATTTTAATAAGGAATTATTAATAAATTGGTAATTAAATGTCATAATTAAATCATATATCGTATGATACAAATTATTATATTCTTCATTATAATGATAATAAACTTAAATTTATTATTCATGAGGTCTGAATGTGTAATAAGAAAGTCGTTACTTAAGTTAAGGGATTTCTTGTCTCTTTTATTTCTTAGAGCCTATACCATAGTAACAACATGATACTTTTGTGGGAAGTTTATACTATCTAATTGACATTTTATACCACTAATATTTTTTTTTATTATATATAATGTTTAATTTTATTTTATCTTTTTTTTTGGATTATGATTCAAAATATTACCAATGTGGTAAGGGATTTTAGTCTCAAGTTTCCTTCTTTAGTCATATGTTATGTTATGTACCTATATTCATCAATGAGGTTTTTATATATCCCCTTTGACTTTTAATATCATAAATTTTTTTATTATAATGGTTATTTAAGTTAAATTTAATTTTATTCTCCCATGGGTCTTACGATTCAAATATACCAAAATAGTAAGTGTTTTATGTTACAATCTCATAATTTATCGAGATTATTTAAAATTATGCTTCCAATGATGAAATATTTTTACCCATCTCTCCATAAGATCATTTATTTTATTATTATCTGGTAATATATAGATAACACTTGTTTTCCTTTCACTTTCCTCAATTAATTCATTAATGATACCAAATAATTTTTTTAATAAAAATCATATTTATTTCCATCATCAATAAAAAACCCTTTTCTTCTATATCCTTTTTTATAAAAATATTAAAAAACATTATTTAACATTACATATATTATTTATTAAATACATTTTTATCCCTTTCTTAATTTTTAAAAATATTTTTAAAAGTAATCGTCATGTATTTTTTCAAACAAGTCTTGTTTATATTTTATCAAAAATGTGAAAGTAATCATTGCTTAATATGTTTGGAATGAATGAGGTTTTCAACCAACATGGAATATTATTTTATTTAAATATTATTTTATAAGTTTTCAAGGATATTTTCAAATAAAATAAGTTGAAAATGTTTTATTCATTAAACAATTTAGTTGGAAATCATATTTTCCTCAGGAAATATTTTAGAGGATCAATAAATATTTATTTATAATTTTACATGTTTATTTTAAAAGAAAAGTATTTTAAAAATATTTTATATTCAAAAATGTGATTTTAAAATTTTAAAGGCTATTTTATTCGTTAAATTATCCAAGTGATCTTTCAAAATCAATTTCCATCTAACATGGAATCCATTGATGTTAATTATTATTTACTAGGGATATGATTCAGGGATACCATTTTTATTATTCCTTGAAATGGTTTATGAATATGATGATATGATGTTTATAAACCTCGTTTCTTATCCATTGGGAATGCCATGGTAAATTAGTTACGAAACTCGCTTATTTTTTCATGGTTTATGCTATGATGAAAATATGAATTGATTACAAACCCTTGTTCTTTACCATAGGTTTTTCTATGAGGAAATATTTATAAAACCCATTTATTTTAATGTGTTCTAATATGATGAATTCATTATGATCTTATAGAGAATTTATGTATATTTTTCATTTTATATTCTGTCAAACCTATATTTCCCTCCAATTCATTGGGTAAACATTGATATCTCGTGAGATAAAAAATACCTGAATGGGGAGTGAACCCAATTTAGTAAGGAACTTTTTCTAATATGGTATTCTTGGGAGTGATCCTTTAATACTACGGTATATTGGGGAGTAAACCCAATACACTATGATTGTTTCAGCAATTATCCTTGAACACTAAGGAAATTATTTTCTATTCTTATGTTTATGTCACAAATCTATGTCTTATTCCAATGTTACACTCTAATGGATTATATAATTTAAATCATTTATGTTTCGTGTCTTATAAACTACCAAGATTTATTCCATGAATCATGTTTGGATCTATGATATGTAGTTTATGGTTTTAAAATGTTAATCTCATGTTCTCATACCATTATATTCATTTTATTATTATATGATCATTGATATTTTAATTTTTTTTCACTTACGGAGCATCTGGGCTGACCATTTCTTATATTTCCTTTACCCAATAAATAAATAACTATATTAAGTATGATATTTCTAATAAGGGTTATATTAATGAATAATTTAGTGGGAGATGATGTAGAACTCTTATGAACCAGTTCTTTATGTTTCTAAGTTCTCAAAGTCATGATACCATTGTGATCCTCCTACATGTTTATGTGTAATGTAATGAATATTCATCTAAAAAGAGGTAATATCTTTGTATGAGAAGATTAGGGTCTTTAAACCCATGAGAAAGATTTGTTGGGAATGATGTATTGGGGTTACCCATTTTGTTAACCTTGCTCAGTGAAAATAAAAAATTCATCATCGAGAATGGAGTTCAGACTTACACCCAAAGGAATCCCATTTTCACATGGGTCTTTAATTGGAATTAGGAATCGACCAAATTACCAGGATGATCTAGTTTTGTATTTGATTATCTAAGTTTATTGGTATAAACCATTAGAGATCATCCTCATATCCTCACACACAAGACTCTCATAATCAATGGGATAAAAATTGTGATTCCTTGAAGGTATTATAAGTATATGAGGAAAACATGAGATATTACTTTTATAAAGGGAATTCATTATTGAATGGGTTCATGTGAGTGTGCATGATCTGAACACACATACCATCTTGTTTTGTATGAGGCTTTAAGTTTGACTTTTTAGGGTTATAATCATGGTTAAAAGAATCCATAAAGGTTATCTAGGTCTCCTTCATCTGGATATATGGATTGGATGAAGGTGGTAACATGAGGAAAGTATGTCATCCCATTTCAGGGGAATTTGAATGGACCAATGTGGATCACATATATTTTATTAATCAAGTGATTTCCTTAATTAGTATATTATGTTCATATTATGTTTTCTATAGGATCATCCATAACTAAATCATGGAGTATGATTTCCTAGTCCCATTTATATAGTTCATTCAAGGGGGTTAGTTCAATATGTGGAAATTAGTGCACTAATATGGTAATAGATTAGTATTCATGGTGACAACATGATGAATATTCTTTGTAGAGAAGTTATCCCAATGGATTTCTCCACGTGAGGGTTTTCTACACAGTTTCTTCCACTAGACTCTTCTAAGTTTGTTTCCATCAAACATTCTTAGGTATAAGGGTTACCTCTAAATCTCTCCCAAGGTATTGAACATATTTTTCTTCTCTTTAGATTCATAAAATTTCACCACTTTCTTTTTCTATCTTATCAAAAGAGTAATCTTTGTATTTATGTCCAAGGGTGAGGTGTCCCGTTCCCAAAGTTGGTTTTCATTCTTATAATCAAGTAGTTGTAAAATTGAGTATTATTATGACTTAATCAAGAAGGAATATCATATATGACTTCATTGGTGATTTTTCAGGCATCACCCATAAAGGATATATTGATCGCATATGGTAATAAATATCGTAAGGTGGGTGTTGGTGTGTAGGTAGGATCCATTCATGAGATCATCCATAAACATCTTGGATACATTTTATTTAGTGGAAAAATTCTAAGAACTCCATCAATTTCTCATGAAAATTATTGGCTTCACATAATTAGGTAGGTGAAATTTCAAAGGGACTAATTAGAAAAACATGGATTTGAGGGGGTATGCAAACATTTGGTTCATCGGGGGTCACCTAGTCTATTTGTGACTACTTGGTATGTTGGTGACCACTTGGTCCATTGGAGATCTCCTAGTTAATTGGGAATCACCTTGTATATTATTTCTCTCCCATTAGATATCATCATATTTAGAAATACCTTAACATGATATCCTACTTTCCCAGGAATTCTTGCAGGGTTCCTTATTAAAGTAACTAGGAATATAGTGTTTCTAACCTCCATGTGTTTCCTTGGTGGTCACGCACTATGATATTAACCTTATGGAAATTTTCTCAGTCAAAATTTTTTGAAGCATTCATGTTAAAATGGATTCGACTTAAAAAAAATCCGAAATTATTATTTTTAAGTCTATTTTCTCTTTACATGAAGTCAAATCAAATCCTACATAGATAACTACACCCTTTATGTGTATGTTTTTCTATTATAAAGTATTTTATATATCTAAAAATTTTTATAATACATTCAAAAATGAGTTTTTTTCTTGACATCCTTTTATCAGCAATCGACTAAATCCACAACCTACTATTGGAAGGAGGTTCTCACCACCATGACATTAGGATAAGAACTGTTTTGAGTAATATTTATCCCTCGATGTGGAGGTAATCATATAGAACATGTAAATCCAATTTTATTTTTATTTTTTCCTGGTTATTCTAAGCTTCTCAAACTCAACTTTTGTTATCCTGAGTGAAGGACATGTTATGGATTATATGTAAAAGTGTGTGTCGTGACTTTTTTCAAGCTAGAAAATTCCCCTCCTTATAATTAAATTCATTAATAATGAAGAAAATTTTATTATAAAGTAAATTTAGGGTAATTTTCCATATTCTTGAATATCTAATGGGATTCTATGGTAGAATCACTAATTTGAGGATTTTTACCAAGTGTGTGATCACATATCATTGATTTTGGCTTTCCTTGAATTTTAACTTCATGATAATATAAAAAACTCATGAATATCAGTATTAGGATAACTCAAATACACTTAAGTATTGAAATGGAATGAATTAACTCAATCATGATTCTAAAACATTTATTTCAATGATCTTTCCACTTGGTCATGTCTCATATATGGGTGTAATTATAGGTGTTATAATTTTATACAATATTTTGTTCATCTTGGATCGGTAATATGGTTTCCTCTTAGAAATGTCATTTAGAAGGGTATAGGGATAATCGTTATCACCCTAGACTAGATTTGTTTTCCATTTCGATATGGATGAGATTTCTCAAAATGATGAAGATCATAAGGGTTGATTTAGAATGATGATTACAATGTTCAAGAGGGATAAAATAACCTAAAAATTCATGTTTATAATTATTATATAGATTTTCTATGTTAATATGTCATGGGTGATGGAATTATTGAGTGCTATATGTTTTTCCTATGCCAAAGGAACTAGTTATCATAACTTGACTTTTTTTCTAGGATCATATTATGTACCCCACAATATTTGTCTCTTTTATTATTTTTTTACTCTAAATTTTTCCTAATCACTAAAAATGGGCGGCATATAGGGAGGAATTTAATTTTTCCTATGTCACCCCTTATAGACTTTTGACCTAACATGTTTCAGGACTTTTTATAATTTTTTTGAAATATATAAAACAATTTCTAATTAATGAAATGTGGGGGGAATCGACTTTTTATCAGGATTCCCTTTTTGGGTTTTCAACATGACATATTCCATGTCATTTTACTTATGTGGTTTATGGTCATGAATGTCAGACCAATATAGTTACAGTTTAAGGTTTAATGGATTTTACCACAAGGTGGAGTGATTTGTGTAGCAACATGAGCAAAAAAACTTACATTAATAAAGGACTAGTTCAATCATAGATTTAGATAATTTCACACAGTTTAAGGTCTTAGTATTTAGACCAATATGTCTAATGTTTTAAGGTTTGAAATCTTTTACCAACAAGCATTGATTTTTAGATTATTAATCATAGGCCAATAGTGAGTTAATCTATGTAGAAATTTCAAACAGAGACCCGATGTTAATTAAGATCCTTTCCATGATTAATTTTTTCTAGAAATGGTGAACACTTTTTATAGTCATGATTATTGGAAAAACATGTAAATTTGGAGGGCAAAAAATAGAAACTTCAATGGGACCCAAGTGTTTAGAATAACCCAACACCTTTTGAATAAAGAAGATGAATAATGTAAATTAAAATTGCAGTGTCTGGATTGAAATTTCAGGCATCAGATAGAAACACAATGAAAGGTTGTTGAACAAATTCAAAGAAGGATTCTATTATGATTTTTTAGGGAGTGTAAGGATTATAGGACTTTCTCCTTTAGATAGAATCATGAGTTTGGTTTATAAGAAAAATTTAGGGTGTATATACAGATCCATATGAATAGAATATATGTATAACCAAATAGAGTTTTCCCTTGGATCAAAATAAATGCATTACCAATATATATGAAATATTTTTGAAAATCTATCACACCTAATAAGAAAAATATGGATTATGGAAGACGAATGTATAGAAAACGTAGTGAAGGCACTCTAAGACTATGATTTCCATGTTTAGGATTTCATAGTCCTTTATAAAGGGGTGAGGATAGATTCATCTTATAGGAATCCTAGACACTAGGTTTTTCAATAACAAATAGTCATTTTCCCAAGAGTGGGATCTCGTAAACTATTCACTCTCACATGGATCTAGATCTCATGTAGGATATCTAGGTTTTCTATAATGGGTTACCTTAATAATTTTATAGTCATTAAATATGTACCATATGTTATGAAACATAATTTCATGTGATAAGGACTCGGGTGTCATGAAATTTAATTTCATGCAATAAGGACTTAGATGTCATGAAATTTAACTTCATGGAACAGGGACTTGGATGAAAAATCCAAAGGCAGGGGAATTTAGAAATCATTTTTAGTTCTTTAATATATTATTCAATCATCACTATGTATATTTTAACATCATGAATCAATATACATATAGTTCTTGGAATTTCATAGTGTAATATACATTTGGGAAGGACCTAACATGGATGTAGAGTACTCCGACACTAAGGTAGGGAAATGTTTTTTTAATATTCCCAGTGTAGGTTCATATAAGAATAAATACTGAAGTTTTATATATAAATATGGATTATACATAGGATGGGATGGAATTTTGATTGATTAATTTTCACTTGGGCCTTGGACACAAGATCTTAGGATCACTACATATCCTGACCTATCATGAATCAATCCACCTAGGGTCCTTGAAATTTTAGGGGATTTAATTTTTAATATAGATTAACATTCTAAAACCACTCACAATGATATAGATATCATATAAAAAATAATATTACTGATAGACCATTCTAAATGGTTTTAGAAGTCATATAAAATATACTTTTTGTTGTCTAGTTTAATATAATGCTTCCAATGTGTAACTCCTCCTTTTGAATATTGTGCATCTCAATTGTCCTAACCTGAGATATTTACTATCACTTTTAAGATCATATGTTAAATACACATTGTAAGGAACAACATATGATAAGAATATTTCCCATATTTCTGGAGAGTACATGATAGAGGATAAATTTAAATTATAGGAGCATTGACATTATATATTTTTTTATCGATGAGAAAGAACACCTTCACAGTTCAAGATCTTTTTAGGGGTGAATGGGTTATGGGTGATGTAAAAATCATTAGTACCATGATATATTATTCGGATGTCATTTTGTATCTTATAGGAGAATGAATCAATCCCACCATAGTTCTTATCAAATGGAGTCATTTTTATCTTGGCATAGGCTAATAAAAGTATGAAACCATACACCATGAATTCTTACATGGATATGTATATCATATAAGGTATTCAAGTCATATGAAGTATTCTTATCATGTAGATTATGGTATTTCAGGGTTGATAGAGTATTGTGTTGTTTAATGTCACACTATTTGGATAATTTCTTACACTTTAATGTCAAGTGACAATGAAAAATTAGGTTTACATGAGGTTCATCCATACAAAACGTATTCCAAATAGAAAGTTTTTGGTATCATGGGAAACACATTGTTGGGTCAAGGATAAGTGACGTCGAATGTCTCTATATATCCTATAAATAAATGAATCAATCTACACATAATTTTTATAGAGCTTATTTTATATAGTTGAAACGCATGTTGTGGGATGAAAATTGGGATTCACCTTACTATATAGACACTCATAAAACCAAAAATCATTATAGAGTCTCATTCATTAAGGTGAAAAACAGAATTTTCCTTGTTAGAATTTTTTTTGGGCCTAGTATAGGAGATCCAAGCATTAATACACATCTTGGGATAATAGTAATCAATCCACACATTATTCTTAACGGTTACATTCATAGATCTAGATTATATGTAAGTGAAAGGGACACTTCCTAGGAATTGTTTCATGATTTAATAACCCTAATATAGATGTTCCTATATAGATCTATCTCATATGAAAGAAACTAAAAATTTATTTTATTTTTGGAACACATGCGCAAATTTATTAAGACCATTATGAGTGGCCTCGACATTAAAATGATTTTGGTACTGGTGAAAAAATGGCTAGACCTAAGGTATGGAACATGGGAATCACTATATATCCCTTGAGAGTGAAAATAAATACACATGTAGTTGTTGAAAGTAACACGGTTGGATGTCAATTCCAAGGGAAAAATGTCCTCTTGAATGTGGATGATGACTTTTGATTTTAAAATCATGTGGGATGGAAAAAAATATATGCAGTTGATCACACAATTTAAAATCATGATATGAGGATGAGTTTAGTTTTTTAAGAAATATATAGGCCTAAGATGTTTAATTTAACATCAAACAGTTAGGATTTTGATCGCATAGCTAAACTTCATGTTGTGAGGAAGAGTTAATTTTTATTTTTTCAGTGGGACTAATATGTACAATTAAACATTATAGAGATTGTACATCCACAAATAATATTAACACCTTTTGTTAGGTACATAGGTTAAATTATTTGAATATTATACAAATTAATTTTTAACGAACCTTTAATTAGTGGGGTGTATAATCAACTCCCCATACATTGTGGTTAAGGAGAAAGATATGTTGTAATAAACCTCATATATAATGTATGGTCACTCCTATTTCCAACCTCTTATCATTGAGCTTCTCTAACATTTCAGGTTGCTTCTGGGATTGTTCATATTCTAAGAGCTAACCAAAAATATAAATACTGAGCGAGGGAAGTTAAACCTCAATGGGTAATACTACTTATATCTCAAAGACAAGTGGATATGGGGTATCATTCATGGTAGTGTTAGTTTTGTTCAACAATTACTCATTTTTCTTATTCACCATACTTTATAATATATCTAATAGGATTTTTCTGAAGGATCTTATCTATCTATTTCCCTCTCTATTTTTTCAGGATGAGTGTTTGGACTGGATTTTATATTACTAGTAAATCTTTTTTAACTCAAAAGAATATAAATTGGTTATGATTTCCATCAATATTGTGTGAGGGAAACAAAATCTAGGGATAATGTGTGACTTCATGAAGATGATAATAGCCTTTGTAATGACTTTTTTAAGAAGTATAGATTTAGACAAATTAGATATGAAGATTGTGGTATCAAGTATGTGCTTGAAATTCTAGGATGTAGCTTGATAATATAGGCCCATGAAATATATTTTCCATACTTAAAATGGAAAAGAATATTGAGAAATATATAACAACTCCTAGAGTATATGGATAAAGATGGATTATATTTGATAGGAAGGAAACTTCTTTGTGATTTCCATGAAATCATATATTATAAGTTCCTATAAATAGCCAAGTCTCTTTATTTTGTGGGAGATCTTGGTCCTTGATTTATGAACGTTTTAGGATCTTGTATGAACATCCTATATAATAGTGATGATATCTCCTCCTTTAATGCATTTGGGGAGTAATCCATCAAACCCATATTGTTATAGTATTTTATATTTGTTTAGGACATCATAAAGAAAACATTTTGTTTTCCAGTGTCAGATATATTCCTTCATTGCTCTGTCTGAAAAAAAAAGACCCCTTTTTAGATATTCCATTATAGGATACAATCATCAAGTCATGAAATCAGTTGAAGAGGATATTGTCTCTTCATTATATGAGGTAAATGTTTACTTTATTATTTTCCCTAATTTAATTTATGGTGAATGGGAAAACCACTAGTGTTGTGTGATTTTGATAATTATCTAACCCTTGTCAGGATATACCAAGGCTATGTATATATTAGAAAATGTATATGCACTATCATTTTTAGAATGTGGGATATGAGTCAGCATTGGATTGAAGGGGAACTTTACTATCAACCCTATTACATAATCAAATAGGGAAAAAATATTCCTTCTTAAAGATATATTGACATTTATTCACCTTAATCACCAAATATGAATCCCATTTAATAATAAAATGGGATACCAATAGTAATAAGGATAACTCTAAGCCCATGATGATATCTTGGTTATCTTCTTCGTTATTGGTTCAACTTTTTTATATTAAAAAATAATAAGGTAGAACCATATTGGCTATGGAGATAAATACAATCCTCAGACCAACTCTATTGAGCTTTATGTTTTCTATTATTTTTCCTGGTTAGACATTGGGAGGCTCCATTAAAGAACATCTACTATATTTGATGAGTTTAATGTATAGATAAAAACTCGTTATATTTTATTTCTGTATTCACTAGTATAATTTCTAGGGTATGTTATTTTTACAAATTTTTCAAGCACCCACCCTTCAATTTCCTTTTATGATATGAAATAAATTTAGAAATTCTACATTATAAACTCTTATTGATCCATCTGATTGTTAAATATCATATGTTTAATGATGTAATTGATGGGATCAATGTAAGAGACCAATAGAACCTTGTGTTGATACAAGTAGTACCTTATCTTTTGTACTGTTAAAATTAGTGTGAGGCGGTTCTTCTCTATGTTGAATATCGACTCTCAGTATATAGCACTATACTTCTATGATGGTATAGACGTATTTTATTCCCTGTATCATTCTTATATTCTACTATGGAATTGAACAATTGAACTATGGTGGATACAGATAGAATATGTGGATTCACTTCTACTAGAATCATCAGGATTGGTGGGTAAAGCATTTTTTCTTGAGATTTTCAAAGGTTTTAAGATAGTCTTCATCCCATAAGTAGTCGACTCCCATATTTATCATATTTTTAAAGATGAGTAACTTTCCAGAAATATTTTCCTAAAATTACTAATATATGATTTTAATCCATAAATCCCTCTCAAAACATTCAGGTTTTAAATATGTGGTATTTCAAGGATCGACCTAGTCTTCTCAGGGTTTACTTTGATTTCAAAATGGAATACTAAAAAACTAAAGAATTTTTTTGACATCACTATGAAATTTCATTTTAGGGGGTTCGTCTTTAGATTTTTCTACCACCATTTAATGAAAAATTTATCTTGTTCAACAATATTATGATAATGCTATTGGGATTTTACTACCAGATCATAAGTGTGGCATTCCATGATCTTTAATAGAAACTTCTTGAAGATAAAATTCATGTAATATTGATATTTAACACTAAATGTTTTTAAACCTATAGGAATTAATTGAAAGAAGAATATTCCTTGGGGTTCTCGAATTTTTGTTGATTCCTCATCCTAGGGGTCCATTTTGATCTATTCATAACTTGGGTACTCTTCTATTAAAGAAAGGGAATGAAAACATGAAATCGCATCGATTTTGAGTTTTGTAATTTGGATTAAGAAATCATCACTCAATTAGTTCTTGTTTATATCCCTAAAGTCAGTGAAAATTCTAAGTTTTATATTCTTTTTCTTCACATGGATAATGTTTTTGATCTATCTTGGGTGCTAAACGTTCTTAATGAATTTTTATTCAATGAAGTTGTAAACTTCATTTTGACTTTAACAGTGTGGGATCAGTACATTCTCTGAGATTCCTTCTTGAAACCATGATGATTATCTGGATAACACTTAATGTGGGTTGCCACATCAAGATCCAAACAAGGAATTCTTATATAATTCCAAGTGGATACATCATGGTGTTGTTTCATAAATGTGATATATATTTCCAATATTCAATATGCATGGAATAATTGACCAATAAGGGTAATAGGTCCTATTTTGTACCCATATTTACTTATCTTTGATCATTGATCATAGTGGATACACCTTCATCAAAGGCTGGAGGGGAATATATTAGCTCTTCTTCCTCCACTTCTTCTATCTTGATGTCATCTAAAGTAGCAGATGAGGGGATGTTTTCATTTATCAAGAGTGAAAAAGGTATTTCTCTATATCCTATAGAGGATGGTGTAAGGACCTCCCCACCATGGTCATCCTAAACAATCTCACCCTCTACCTCGCTATAATTAGGTTCAATGGTTATACTAACTACCTAGGATTTGGAGAAAAATAAATTTTATTTTTTAACTCTCAGAGATGATGGAGAAACATATTTGGATCACACGAATGATGATTTATGGCATATTAATAATCTGAAAACAATGTAGGGGAATATTCAATGAGATCTATTTCATTCACATCAGAATTTCACCCCTCTTTCATTTGGTAATGTTTGACTTGTATTGATGATAACATGGGAATGATAATAGATTGAGTATCCTGATATATTCTCATATCTAGAGTGATTTCATCAACTATATCAATATAAAATACATAATCCTCATTGATATCATTCAATGGGTTGGTTATATCCATTTCCAAGTTATTCGGGGAAACAATTTGAGTATATTTTATAATAATTGGTTGATTTCCTTCCATTTGGTAGAGTATTGTATCTCTATATAATGGGATTCATTAGACTCAAAGGATGAATTTTCACTATAAAAATATCCAACATATAAATTTTAAGAATAATTTATGCACTGATGGTATGAGACGGAACTACTATATTTAGATGAATCTTTGGTCTTCCTAGTATATCATTAAAAGGTGTGTCTTGATGAATGGCCAAAAATTAAGAGGCAGAGGTGAGGCCCTCAGAATACGCTTTGAGCTTTATTAGGCCCATTGTTTATCATTATTATGACATCATTTGATAATCACATTGGAGGGAGATGTGTTGGACTCAATATATCCCAAATGTCATAGGGTCCATATAGTAATGAGGTTGATCCTAGATCTTCTATCAATGAGAGAATTATGGAAGTTGATGCTACTATAATTTTTGGAAATGTAAAAGTTTCATAGGATTCCATATAAATAAACCTATCAATAATCCTCTACAAAAGAGGTAACTATATAAAACTTTATGGTATTGATCTCGATAGGGTATACCTCAAATATTCCTATCTCGTCCAAAAACTATTAATGACATAACAGGGCTTCAATGAGTGCATCTAAAATCTCATTTAAAAGGTGATGGGAATCTAATATGGATATATTGGCTGGTATGATAGTGATTTGTATTTTGGACTAAGGTACTTCATTTTCCACTAGGAGGATATTCCCTAGTCTAAGGATTAAAGGTCAAGGTAGATGATTCTAAAGACCCCTTTCTCTTACAAATATTTTCAGGAATTCCTATTTTTTGGAATTATACTAAATTGATCATTCTATGATCTAATGAATAATGGATTCATGTGAATATACAAATAAGTAGTCTAATATGATAGGATCTTACTAGGAACTGGATGAATCAGGAGTATATTTGTTCTTCTATTGAGCCTATATTTATTTTTTTCCATGTTTATATAGCACATATTGCTTCAGTGGGGACCATGCCTAAAGATTGGGGTTCATATCAATACCTCCTACACCATCCTCCACATCTTGTACATCCACTTATACACCATACCAAATTTCTGTTTGGGACTTCATGTCCATTACTATGTTCTAAATCATAAAATGGGTCTCCCAAGTGGATGAAATTGACTATGTTATATAATGTCTTTTCATATTATGAGTATTTCATTTTATTTGGTGGATCCCGTGATTACGAATTCAATGGAATGAAGTCTTACAGAGTCTCAACTATCTTTGGAACTGGTGTGACATCCTTCTCTTATTCATTACTATTTATTTTCTTTCAATTATAATACTTGTAAGATTGTAACATTGAAGGGGAATATTTAACTATTATAGGTGGAATTGGTTTTGTTATTGATTGGTTCAGCTAGTCCCTAAGGATTTCATGTTCTTATTTGACTGGTTTAGTATCCATCCAATCAAAAAACTTTCATTCATTAACTCTCAAGAATATATATCATTATCCTTTATCATCTGGTAAAATGGAAAAAATAAGCTACTTGTATTCGGGGTTTTCCAAACATAACCTATTTTGAATCAACCATAAATTGGATGGTATATTTAAAGATAAATCACTCCTTAATGTTTTCACCTAGTATCTAATAAATGTTATGGTAGTCTAGATGAATAGTAAGACTAGTCTCATTGGGATTTTTAGGTTTTAGAAAATTGAGAAAATTATTTTCCACTTTTTCAATAAAGTATCCATGAAATTTCACTATTTAGAAAGAATAAATCTACTTATTTCGATCCTCAAATAATATATTTAATTTTTCATTCCTCCTATATGGAAGGGGTGTTTTTTATAACTATTTAGGGAGAGCTAGTATATGATGTTGTATTGCATTTAGGTGTTGGAGATGGTGTTATCACCAAATTGAATGAAACTGTTTCCATTTTTATTTTACAATCATTCTTTCACTGCGCATTTGGTGTTGTATTGGACTTGGTATTTGTGTGTTGGATATCATCTTCTATACTTTTTGAAGTTGTTTCCTACTCTCAGAATCCATCAGGATATTTCAACGGGATCAGTTTCTTTTACAACTCTTCATAAAAGTTCTATACATAAAGGTCTGTTAACTTCTCATGTGGGGGATACATACTAAAATATTATATAAGGCCCCAGCCTTAAACCTTACTTAATATTGAATTAAAAGAATAATTCACGTTGAGGATCTTTTCAGGTTTAGAGTTTTAGAGAATTAGAACATAACTATTACATCTCAAAAGATTACAAAGTAGTCACTTATACTAAGTTTCCATAATAAAAAAAACTCTTAAAAGAAACATGTCTAGTTCCATGTTTTATATAGCATGACATTCCCTTGATCCCATCCTTGACCTTATTCCACATTAAGTCCTGTGAAAAACATTTCAAAAAAACATGGGGTGAGAATAAAAAGCTCAGTAAGGGATACAGAAAGAATGAAAACCGTTAGTTTTTCAAACATCAAATAAACCATATATACTCTATCAAAGTAATACCTTCACCTTCATGAAGTAGTAAAAAAAATCTTCACTGAATAAAGTATCATTACTTACCTTTTTGTAACCAAAATATTACCATAAAACCCATATAAAGAACACATAGAATATATAAAGGTAACTTGGGACATAAACATACTTAAGTGGAATAACCATACGGTTGACTTCCACACATATCACTTAATGGAATAGCCATACGGCCAATTTCCATACATACTTAATGGAATAGCCATACGACCGACTTCCATACCCAATGCATTGGAGGTTATAACGTAACCACCCGTCCTGGTATTCACGACACCACCCGTCATATGGTTTATAACGTAACCACCCGTTAAAATGTCCAAGTACCGATATAAAATCATAAAACATAAAACCAATATAAAGGAATGATAACATTTCCACATTTCAATCACAATATATCATAAATATATTGACATAATAGAATCCTTTTTCAAAACCATTTTCAATACCAAAATACATAAAATAGTATATGGTATTTATTTTATTCTAAAAACACTACGTCTTGTCGAGGAAGCCAAATACCAAATAATACTCGCGGCGGCGGAAAAAGTCGTTGTCACCGCGTACGTTAAAAAAACATTCCTTTTTTTCGTTTAGTAAAACGCTTTGTAGAAAAAGATTCCCTTTGTATAAAAGTAAAAGTCAAAGGGGTTTATACACCGTATAAAATAAAGTTGTGTATAAAACGAAATATGCCTCAATGAAAGGAGATTGAGACGAAGTCCCTTACAAAGATCATTTTTAAATAAAATAGATATATTATGTGTATTAACTATAAGTACACATAAATAAAGTAAAAATGAAATATATGACATAATAATATCATGACATAATTTGAAAGTAGGAGATTAACCCAAAGAATGGAAGTTGGGTTAAGAAGTTCCCTTACCTCGGGTCCGACTTGACTCGATCGTTCTTTAACGTCCTGAATAATAAACTTGAGTTAATTTATACATTATTAAGAACCTTTTTAAAGTTCATTATTCCTTTTATATCACTTATTGCCATGTTATAAACATTATGTAACCATTTAAGTTAATAATGGTTGTTTTGTCAATATTTGGTTCTTAAGTCAAAAGTTAACTTCTTACAATTACATGTTGTTCATGTGGTAAAAAGTTATTTATATCCAGAATGAAATTCCTGATTTGGATATCATATATATCATATATATCCAGAATATACATGTATTTATAATATTACATAATCATTTAGAGGTAAGAAATGAAATGCACCGTTCATGGAGACGGTAAGCCGTACGTACGCATGAATGATACTTTCATTTCTTTGTCATATTAGTGGAATTAAAACTAAATGAGAGGTATGTATATTTTAATTCCAGAATTATATTCATCATTTAGATATATCATTAATTATATATATACATTATATACATGTAATTTTAATAGTACATTACATTTGGGGATAAGAAATGAAATGCACCGTTCATGGAGACGGTAAGTCGTACGTACGCATGAACGCTACTTTCATTTCTATCTCATACTTTAATGGAAAGAAATAAAAATGATATAGAGTTATATTATAATTCCAGTATAACATCATATATAATAACTTTAAATCCATCCTTTACATGTCCCACATATGGCATTAACGAATCACATCACTTTGAGGGGGCGGTAGTCCGCACTTCCTTAAATGAAGATATCGTGTTTACCCATAATGGAAACCATAAAGGTATGCCAAAAATGAAAAATACAGAAACTTAAAGAAAACATAAACATATTATATATCATATATAAAAATAGTGACATCATAATGGCCACCCTTGAAGGTGTTAAATGAGTATTGAACAATCATCGTTTCGGGAGGCAGAATTTCGCCATCCACGGAAACCGTATGTTCTTTAACCACTTGATGTAGTTTTGTGAGAGTGTAGCTCAAATAAATATTATAACAACATCCTAGTATATTGAAGATACTGGTGTTGTTACAAAAGAAGTAAATAAAAAGAGTTTAGAGGGTTGGAGAAGCAAAATAAAACAAATGAACAAGAGAGAATGAATTACCTTTAAAAGTGTAACTCCCTTTTGATTTGAGCCTAAAGGCTTCCTTTGAAACGATTATGCCCAAAGTGAATCCTCTAGTATGAGGAGAGGGATGTGGAGAGAGTAATTGGGCAGGGTTTGGCCGAGCCAAAGGCTTGAGAAGTGTGTGAAATGAGGTATAGGTGGGGGCCTTTTATAAGAGGAGAGGAGGGGCACTTTTGGAAAGTAAAGAAATATTACTTTATTTGAAAATGTATTTCGGTATTAAAAGGTCCCACATTGATATAATTCGTGGATAAGCTGATAAGGGTTCGAAAGCCACTCATCCAATGGGGTTTGGCCATGTGTAGGTTTTAGATTTTTCATTATCTTTCCATTTTATTTAAATCGTCAAATAATGATGTCATCGCTGCATCATTATTATGTCATATATAATTTAATTTATTTAATGTCTAAAAATTATAAAACAAAATACTATGATGTAGGAAATCTTTTTAGCTTTCCAATGACTATTTATAATCAAAATTTGGACTTGTATAACCCCACTTAAAAATTATTTTAGTAAAATAATTTATGTTAGTGTCATTTTCACTTTAACATTAAATAAAAATATATTAATGTCATTTTCCAACTAAAGTGGCTCCATGGGGTCCCCAAGTTGGCCCATGGCTTGTCTTGGTCGGCCATGACTCACCCAATAGGTGTAGGACAAGTTTCATGGTGTTTTCACATTCCTATAATACCATTTTTACCTTAAACTACACTAATTACCTCTAATCGCGATTAATGAAAAAAAGTTACTATTCACCAAAAAAAATATTTTAATCTCATTGAACCACATTTTACTTCTCAATGACAACCATGTATGTCGGATTTTCAAAATTCAATACAAATTAGTGGTAAACTTTCATTTAACTGAAGAATCAGTTTGCTTGATTACCACTTAGTGGTTTCACTATTCATCAAAAATTGAAGTTTTTCAGAAAATTACCAAAAATTCACCCTAAGCTATATTTGATATTCCGAATTCAAAAATGAAGTCCATTTTAAAAAATTCAAAACATATAAGTCAAATTAATTAATTTAATAATTAATTCCCGATGTCATGACAAATAGCGTGTTTTTGTGAAACAATAAGTATCAAAAGATTGACACCAGTTTAAGTCCAATTTCAAAGTGAAATTGATTCCAATGACCACCATTGGATTAACTGGTAAAAATATTTTCTAATTTCACTTTAAAACCAATTAAAAAGATAATCTAATCATATTGATAAATTAGATTAAAAAGAGGTTTTGAATTAAAATACAACATTTTACACTATTCATAAAAAAAGAACTTTATCAGAAAGGTACCAAAAATTTACACAAAGTAAATTTTGATGTCCCGATTCTAAAGAAGAGTTACATTTGGTCCAAAATAAAGTATAAGAGTGATCAAAACTATATTTAATGACGGTTCACCATTAAAAGGTGATAAGTGAACCTTTAGTGAAAATTAGGGTATAAATACCTAAAATTGAACTCTTTCCGTATTTTAAGCCTTTATCTTTTATTGGGTAAATGTATAAACATTTAAAAACATATCTAATCATATTTTAGTTATTTCTATCCATTCCCACCAGTACAACGGCTACTTGTTAACTAACATTTAAAATAATATTATTTTATTACTAGTGTGCTATGTAAGTTTCAAAGAAACTCATCGTTGCGTATCGGGTACGCTATCGAACATAGCAACCCCTTTAAAATAAAATTACTATTTAATTCGTAAATATTAATAAATATGAAAATTATTTATTCTTTATTTACCTGGGATGTTACATCCTTCCCCCCTTTTGGGAATTGCGTCCTCTCAATTTTATTCACTTATCAAAATAAGTGGGGGTATTTATCCCTCATAGCATTTTCAGATTCCCACGTTGCCTCTTCAATCACATGGTTTTTCCACAAAACCTATACCTGATGAATCACCTTATTCCATAACACTTGCTCCCTGTGGTCAATAATCTGGACCGGTTTTTCCTCATAAGATAGGTTCTCTTCCAGCTGAACTACCTCTGGGCTCAAAACATGAGATGGATCTGGCATATACTTTCTCAACATCGAAACATGAAAAACATTGTGTACTTGAGATAAACTCGGAGGTAAAGCCACTCGGTATGAAACTGATCCAAATCTTTCCAGAATTTCGTATGGTCCAATAAACCTTGGACTCAGCTCTCCTTTCTTACCAAATCTCATCACACTTTTCCAAGGAGAAACCTTGAGAAAAACATGATCACCTACCTTAAAAGATAGATCCTTCCTCCGGTTATCCGCATAACTCTTCTGCCTGCTCTGAGCTGTTCTCATGTGTTTCTGAATCAACTGAACTTTTTCTGCCATCTCTTCTACCAATTCTGGTCCCATCAGCTTCCTTTCACCCACTTCATCCCAAAATGCTGGAGTTCGACACCGCTTCCCATATAATGCCTCAAATGGTGCCATCTGTATACTGGAATGAAAACTGTTATTATAAGAAAACTCAACCAAAGAAATTTGTTGGTCCCAACTTCCCTGATAATCCATAGAACAAGCTCGTAGCATATCCTCCAATGTCTTAATTGTTCGTTCTGACTGCCCATCTGATTGAGGATAAAAAGCTTTACTAAAATTTAATTCAGTACCCAACGACTTTTGAAGGCCTTTCCAAAAGTTAGAAGTAAACCTGGGATCACGATCAGATACAATGGAGAGAGGAACTCCATGTAACCTGACTATCTATTTAAGATACAGACGGGAAAGTTGATCAAGAGATAAAGTATCTCGTATAGAAAGTAAATGAGAAGATTTGTTCAAGAGATCAACAATAACCCAGATTGCATTATTACCTCGAGATGTCCTCGGTAATCCCACAACAAAGTCCATGGATATATTCTCCCATTTCCACTCTGGCACTGGTAAAGGCTGAAGCATCCCTTTCGGTAACTGCTGCTCTGATTTAACCTGTTGACATGTCAAACACTTCACAGTAAAATCAGCAATGTCTCTTTTCATTCCATCCCACCAGTAATACTCCCGCAGACCTCTGTACATCTTAGTACTGCCAGGATGAAAAAAAACAACTCATTCTTCAACTGTGATTCACAAGGCACACATAACCTCTTCACAAACCTCAAAACACAAACACAAACTTATCCAAGAACTCATGGAAAATTTTATTCATAAGGTCCATGAATACAGCAGGTGCATTGGTTAACCCAAAAGGCATTACTAAAAATTCATAATGGCCATATCGAGTACGGAACGCAGTCTTCGGAACGTCTTCTTCTTTTACTTTCAACTGATGGTACCCCGACCTCAAGTCAATCTTCGAAAAATACTGAGCTCCCTGGAGCTGATACCACTTCATTCGATGGCCCAACATCTGCTGAAGTTGTTGCAAAGGATTTCGCCACCCCTTTATGCTTGTAGTCTAGATGCATTCCCCCAGTTGAGTTCTTCGTTGGACACTCGTTTGCATAATGACCCATTTCATTACACTTAAAACATCTTACCGTTGGATTTTCATTTCCTGCTTGATCATCTTCCTTACAGTTACGAGCAATGTGACCAAACTTACCACACCGAAAGCACTTACCCGACTTAGATAAACATTCTCCAGGATGCATTTTACCACACTTCTCATAGGATGGATATTTGGTTTTCTTACCTCCTTGCTTCTTTGATGAATTCTTCCCCTTTGCCTGCCAACTAGACCTCTTATTCTGTTGTTTGTCATAGAACACCTGATCATCGGCAAACTCCATTTCAACCTTCTCCACACATAGAACAAGTTTTTCATAACTTTTGAACTCACGATAAGCTAAATCCCTTCGATACTTTGGCTTTAACCCTGAGTAAAAACGGTTTATTTTACTATCAAGATCTCGTATGAAGTTTGGAGCATACCCTGCCAATCGAGTGAACTTTTCTTCATAAGCAGCCACTGAATCATCCTCCTGCCTCAATTCTAGGAACTATTTTTCCATCCTAAGACGAACCACCTTAGGAAAATATTTCTCAAGAAACATACCTTTGAATTCTTCCCAGTGAAGATCCTCAATCTCATCACTATCCCTTATATTTTTCACCATCGACCACCACTGATCAGCTTCACCTTCAAAACGGTAAACAGCAAGACTAACCTTTTGATGTTCTGAACACCCCATGACATCAAAAATCTTCTCCAGTGCTTTAATCCACCCTTCAGCTTGCATAGGGTCAGATGATCCTCTGAATGATGGGGGATGTTGCCTCATGAAATGTTCCACCACTGACATGTTCCTCTGCGGTTGATCTGGCTGATCTCGTGCATGGATACCACCACCATTTATAGCCTGAGTCAACTCTGCCATCACTGCAACAAACTGTTCAGTTCCGATTCCGACCATCTCAGGTTGCTGATTTGGAAGGTTATCTTCCTCCTGATGTCGTCCCAACATAGCTGCTTTGTCTCCTCTGCGGAAAACCATTCTGAACACAGAAATATCTTAGGCGAAGCAACATGGTAATCCGTAAATGCTATATCATTTCAATCATATTATAATTTAACACTTTTCTAACTCCTAAAGTTGTCTAAACCGACCTCTGATACCAACTATAAGGCCCCAGCCTTAAACCTTACTTAATATTGAATTAAAAGAATAATTCACGTTGAGGATCTTTTCAGGTTTAGAGTTTTAGAGAATTAGAACATAACTATTACATCTCAAAAGATTACAAAGTAGTCACTTATACTAAGTTTCCATAATAAAAAAAACTCTTAAAAGAAACATGTCTAGTTCCATGTTTTATATAGCATGACATTCCCTTGATCCCATCCTTGACCTTATTCCACATTAAGTCCTGTGAAAAACATTTCAAAAAAACTTGGGGTGAGCATAAAAAGCTCAGTAAGGGATACAGAAAGAATGAAAACCGTTTGTTTTTCAAACATCAAATAAACCATATATACTCTATCAAAGTAATACCTTCACCTTCATGAAGTAGTAAAAAAAATCTTCACTGAATAAAGTATCATTACTTACCTTTTTGTAACCAAAAGATTACCATAAAACCCATATAAAGAACACATAGAATATATAAAGGTAACTTGGGACATAAACATACTTAAGTGGAATAACCATACGGTTGACTTCCACACATATCACTTAATGGAATAGCTATACGGCCAATTTCCATACATACTTAATGGAATAGCCATACGGCCGACTTCCATACCCAATGCATTGGAGGTTATAACGTAACCACCCGTCCTGGAATTCACGGCACCACCCATCATATGGTTTATAACGTAACCACCCGTTAAAATGTCCAAGTACCGATATAAAATCATAAAACATAAAACCAATATAAAGGAATGATAACATTTCCACATTTCAATCACAATATATCATAAATATATTGACATAATAGAATCCTTTTTCAAAACCATTTTCAATACCAAAATACATAAAAGAGTATATGGTATTTATTTTATTCTAAAAACACTACGGCTTGTTGAGGAAGCCAAATACCAAATAATACTCGCGGCGGCGGAAAAAGTCGTTGTCACCGCGTACGTTAAAAAAAACATTCCTTTTTGTCGTTTAGTAAAACGCTTCGTAGAAAAATATTCCTTTTGTATAAAAGTAAAAGTCAAAGGGGTTTATACACCGTATAAAAGAATGTTGTGTATAAAACGAAATATGCCTCAATGAAAGGAGATTGAGACGAAGTCCCTTACAAAGATCATTTTTAAATAAAATAGATATATTATGTGTATTAACTATAAGTACACATAAAGAAAGTAAAAATGCAAGATAGGACATAATAATATAATGACATAATTTGAAAGTAGGAGATTAACCCAAAGAATGGAAGTTGGCTTAAGAAGTTCCCTTACCTCGGGTCCGACTTGACTCGATCGTTCTTTAAAGTCCTGAATAATAAACTTGAGTTAATTTATACTTTATTAAGGACCTTTTTAAAGTTCATTATTCCTTTTATATCACTTATTTCCATGTTATAAACATTATGTAACCATTTAAGTTAATAATGTTTGTTTTGTCAATATTTGGTTCTTAAGTCGAAAGTTGACTTCTTACAATTACATGTTGTTCATGTGGTCAAAAGTTCTTTATACCCAGAATGAAAATCCTGATTTGGATATCATATATATCATAAATATCCAGAATATAAATGTATTTATAATATTACATAATCATTTAGAGGTAAGAAATGAAATGCACCGTTCATGGAGACGGTAAGCCGTACGTACGCATGAACGCTACTTTCATTTCTTTGTCATATTAGTGGACTTAAAACTAAATGAGAGGTATGTATATTTTAATTCCAGAATTATATTCATCATTTAGATATATCATTAATTATATATATACATTATATACATGTAATTTTAATAGTACATTACATTTGTGGATAAGAAATGAAATGCACCGTTCATGGAGACGGTAAGCCGTACGTACGCATGAACGCTACTTTGATTTCTATCTCATAATTTAATGGAAAG
Organism: Viscum album; assembly: GCA_963277665.1. Lineage (NCBI taxonomy): Eukaryota > Viridiplantae > Streptophyta > Magnoliopsida > Santalales > Viscaceae > Viscum > Viscum album. The sequence continues at coordinate 1,991,934,480 of OY728161.1, read as the reverse complement.
AAATAATAATTATATAGAGGTATATTATAATTCCAGTATAACATCATATATAATAACTTTAAATCCATCCTTTACACGTCCCACATATGGCATTAACGAATCACATCACTTTGAGGAGGCGGTAGTCTGCACTTCCTTAAATGAAGATATTGTGTTTACCCATAATGGAAACCATAAAGGTATGCCAAAAATGAAAAATAAAGAAGCTTAAATAAAACATAAACATATTATATATAATATATAAAAATAGTGACATCATAATGTCCACCCTTGAAGGTGTTAAATGAGTATTGAACAATCATCGTTTCGGGAGGCAGAATTTCGCCATCCACGGAAACCGTATGTTCTTTAACCACTTGATGTAGTTGTGTGAGAGTGTAGCTCAAATAAATATTATAACAACATCCTAGTATATTGAAGATACTGGTGTTGTTACAAAAGAAGTGAATAAAAAGAGTTTAGAGGGTTGGAGAAGCAAAATAAAACAAATGAACAAGAGAGAATGAATTACCTTTAAAAGTGTAACTCCCTTTTGATTTGAGCCTAAAGGCTTCCTTTGAAAGGATTATGCCCAAAGGGAATCCTCGAGAATGAGGAGAGGGATTTGGAGAGAGTAATTGGGCAGGGGTGTTCCGAGCCAAAGGCTTGAGAAGTGTGTGAAATGAGGTAGAGGTGGGGGCCTTTTATAAGAGGAGAGGAGGGGCACTTTTGGAAAGTAAAGAAATATTAGTTTATTTGAAAATGTATTTCGGTTTTAAAAGGTCCCACATTGATATAATTCGTGGATAAGGTGATAAGGGTTCGAAATCCACTCATCCAATTGGTTTTGGCCATGTGTAGGTTTTAGAGTTTTCATTATCTTTCCATTTTATTTAAATCGTCAAATAATGATGTCATCGCTGCATCATTATTATGTCATATATAATTTAATTTATTTAATGTCTAAAAATTATAAAAAAAATACTACGATGTAGGAAATCTTTTTATCTTTCCAATTACTATTTATAATAAAAATTTCGACTTGTATAACCCCACTTAAAAATTATTTTAGTAAAATAATTTATGTTAGTGTCATTTTCACTTTAACATTAAATAAAAATATATTAATGTCATTTTCCAACTAAAGTGCCTCCATGGGGTCCCCAAGTTAGCCCATGGCTTGTCTTGGTCGGCCATGACTCACCCAATAGGTTTAGGATAAGTGTCATGGTGTTTTCACATTCCTATAATACCATTTTTACCTTAAACTACACTAATTACCTCTAATCGCGATTAATGAAAAAAAGTTACTATTCACCAAAAAAATATTTTAATCTCATTGAACCACATTTTACTTCTTAATGACAACCATGTATGTCGGATTTTCAAAATTCAATACACATTAGTGGTAAACTTTCATTTAACTGAAGAATCAGTTTGCTTGATTACCACTTAGTGGTTTCACTATTCATCAAAAATTGAAGTTTTTCAGAAAATTACCAAAAATTCACCCTAAGCCATATTTGATATTCCGAATTCAAAAATGAAGTCCATTTTAAAAAATTCAAAACATATAAGTCAAATTAATTAATTTAATAATTAATTCCCGCTTTTATGACAAATAGCGTGTTTTTGTGAAACAATAAGTATCAAAAGATTGACACCAGTTTAAGTCCAATTTCAATGTGAAATTGATTCCAAAGACCACCATTGGATTAACTGGTAAAAATATTTTCTAATTTCACTTTAAAACCAATTAAAAAGATAATCTAATCATATAGATAAATTAGATTAAAAAGAGGTTTTGAATTAAAATACAACATTTTACACTATTCATAAAAAAAGAACTTTATCAGAAAGGTACCAAAAATTTACACAAAGTAAATTTTGATGTCCCGATTCTAAAGAAGAGTTATATTTGGTCCAAAATAAAGTATAAGAGTGATCAAAACTATATTTAATGACGGTTCACCATTAAAAGGTGATAAGTGAACCTTTAGTGAAAATTAGGGTATAAATACCTAAAATTGAACTCTTTCCGTATTTTAAGCCTTTATCTTTTATTGGGTAAATGTATAAACATTTAAAAACATATCTAATCATATTTTAGTTATTTATATCCATTCCCGCCAGTACAACGGCTACTTGTTAACTAACATTTAAAATAATATTATTTTATTACTAGTGTGCTACGTAAGTTTCAAAGAAACTCATCGTTGCGTATCGGGTACGCTATCGAACATAGCAACCCCTTTAAAATAAAATTACTATTTAATTCGTAAATATTAATAAATATGAAAATTCTTTATTCATTATTTACCTGGGATGTTACATATTATGTCTAACATTTGAAACTAGAAATGAAATCAAACACCTTACCATTCTCATGATTATTTTAATTTAAAAGTTCAATTACCATTTTCATCCTAAAAATTGATCTAAATTGATAGGTAAACTACTAACGGAGTTCCTACTAATTAATGATGGACCTAGTCAATACTTTTTTATGCCAAAAAAAATGTTTCCCATCCAATGCTTCACAAACTATCAAAGTTTGGTTACTGCTTACTTCTTGAAAGTTTTAATCATAGGTCCACATCTTGATATGAAATGGGAATGATGTTTCTCTAGGTCACCAGTTCCATTGAATATTGGAAATAATGGATTTTAGAAGTTGGGTAGAGGTAGAGTTTTATCTAGTCTTCTAGGGTATAGATTCCTTTCTAGTTTACCTTATGTTCAATGCCCATTATAGGCCTCCAATTGGGCAATTAGAGACTCGATGGATCCAATAAGTTCTACTGGGATGGTTGATAGACTATATTATCTAGTAGATATGATGGGTGGGGTCTGAAATGGTTGACTAGAACATCTCTTATTCTAGAACCAAGAATGATTTTTTTTTGTGATTAATTCACCTAACATGTCTCTAATTGGAAACCAATGGGAGGTGATTCTTGATATTTTTAATCTCCGAATCCTGCGTATATCAGATTCCTGGATCGAGAGCCTTATAGCTGGTTTGGTCCAATTTATACTAACTGGTTGACTTTCTCTTGATATATTTTTATTGAAGGTGAAACATTGACTTACACCCTAGATTTATACTCAAGAAGAATATCTTCCCTAAGTAACCTAGTATTGATCTATATAATCCTTTGCTGCTCAATCACATATTGAGAAAACATTTCCTCAATGGTGAGATCGTTGGTCTCCTATAGTGGTTGGTAAGATGTGACCACACAATTTTCCTGTTCATTAATTAAATCTGGTATAGTGGGCGGCGGTTTCATTTTTGGAGGATCCCCCAGATTCTGAGTCTGTCTCTGGTAGGTAGTAGGAATAAAAATATTTTTTGGTTATTTCAGTGTGGGTCATATTCCTGGAAGTAGATTCCTCAACATGATCTTTTTCTTCATCATCGTGGTACAAGTCAATTATTGTGGAAATGTTCTATTGAGTGGTGTGGAATTTGTTGTCAACAATATTTCAATAAGGAGTAAATTGTTAATCAGGTGTCAATATGTGTATGTAAAGGTAGTGATGATGTGATGTTACTGATTGAAGAGGAGAAGTTGTTCCAAATATTAAGTCCCTTTGAGATCCGTATGAAATGACATTGGATGTCATGCCTGGACAATATCCATATTAATTCAGATGATTGTAGAACATATCTTAAGTTCCAATTCATGTGTCAAAGAATGACACATTGTTACAATAGTTGAAGAACCCCATGAAAACCTCTATTGCATGATGAAACTAGAAGATCCAACCAATGGATTCTAATTGTATGAAGGCTGTGAATCAAATTAGATGATTGATTGTGCTAATATTCAAGGACCAGGACATGTGTTAAGGACAACCCATTGTTTAATACAATGTTTCCATGCATTGGGTTTCAATGTATGAGGAGTTGAAGAAGAGTTACATCCGCGGTTGGAAGAAGGAAGAAGAGTAATGTGTTTTGGGATTGGTGAACTAAAATTAAATGAAGAAGAGAAAAAGAGAAGGAAAGTTGCATGGGAATGGATTTTTAAGAAGTGATAATGCATGAATTAATATGGTGGCCACGCATTACACTTTTGTTTTTTAACAAAGTTCTTACTTGGATTACTCAAAAATAATGGGCCACTGGCCAGCCTCAACCTCAGGTGTATGCAGGACACTCGGTCAATCGCGCCCAAGGGAGGCCTACCGAGTATACCTGCAAGAGGCATGCGTGTGGGCCATGTATAATCCCGCTGGATCATGCACAGTGATCAACCCACATGGAAATGGGGCATAGCGGGCACTAAGAGCACACTCGAAGAGCAGGGAGTGGGAGCAGAGTGCGCCCGCAAGAATCTGGTAAGGGCCGGTACTGGTGGAAGAAGAGATGTAATTTCCATGAAACTATAGCGAGTTGATATTTGAACCGCACGAAAGCCGCAGCGAATTTCGATGTGGAACAATTTTTTGAAAACATGGGCGTGATTCGCACCTTCCATCTGATCCCGCACCTAATATCAGCCTCTCATAGCATCTGTACTATGCCTTCTAATCAGGGTTGTCCATGATCGATCTGATCTGATCCAGCGGTCCAGGCGTCTTCTTCAACCTCTGAATGCATGGAGTGCCACACAACGCCGATGCTCTCCGCCGCTGTCTGTCCAACTTGCTCGAGCTCCCAACCACTATTGATGATGAAGTATACTGCATGATGATCGTCTGATCGCCATGCTATCATGCATGAAATAATAGTTTCATACATGCATTGAGATGAATAGTTGGAACGAGGCTGAAGCAAATGAAGTTGCAAGGCCTCTTCTTGCATGGATGAACCTCGGGCAGGATGGTTCACATGCATTCGAAAACACATGCACGTGATTTCCTCACTGTAAAGAAGAAGTCCCCCATTGAAAAGGAAACAACTGAGATTAGAAGAGGCCTTGCAACTTCGTTTGTAGAAGAAGAAACCCGAGCCCTCGTGTATTCAAAAAGGAGGATGGAGAGTGAATGCAGGATGAACATCCATGCATATGCATGAATTGAGTCACTCAAGTGTGAAAGAACAATCCATACATTGAATATACCCATTCAGGATTGAAAAATATCCCAAATCAAGAAAGGATTCTATGTTCACATTTGAAGAAGGAAGAAGAAAGAGGAATATCACATATAGTAACTAAACCCATTCAGGTTCGAATAAACACACACTTATATTAAATCCTAACTAATAATAAGTGTGTGTGTGCAAAGAACCAAAGAAAAAAGTGTGTGTGATATTAAGTGATAAAAAGAAATAGGAAGTGTGTGCTCAAAAGGTTATACCCATTGGGGTTTTCACACATAGAATAAAGGGATTGTTCATGATTAAACCCATTCGGGTTTGAATACACAGACACTTATATTGAACCTAAACTAAATAATAAGTGTGTGTGTGGAAAGAACCAAAGAAAAAAAGTGTGTGTGATATTATGTGAGAAAAAGAAAGAGGAAGTGTGTGTTCTAAATAGGTTATACCCATTTGGGTTTTCACACAAAGAAGAAAAGGATTGTGCATGCATGCATGCATGAACATGCACACATGAAGACACTTAAAAGAAGAATCAAGATTGTTAGTGCACATGTGTACATAAGAAGAAGCAATGTCATGCAACTCATGTATGAAGCATAATTGATTGAGATATCCAAAACAAGAAGTTTGGATTCCATGCAATCCATGCATGAAGAGAATGAGAAGTGAAACTGAATCCAGAGAGAATTTAAAGAAGATTTTTTATATGAGTTAATAGTGTTTGAGAATCCATGAAGAAAGACATAGATGATATTGTTCAGAATTATTCTTGTATTATTGAAGAGTTTGTGTGCACCATTTTCATACACATATGTGAGTCCAAGCCTTTATCAGAAGAAGAAATAATTTCATGTACATTTTTTACCAGAGGACTGATCAGAAAAAGTGATTAGAGTTATCGAGCAAGGCCAACAGACCTTACCAAAGGTTGTTGAAGAATCTTGAAGAGATACACAGGCATGTGTGATTCAGTAATCCTGTGTGGATAGAGAAGAAGATCAACTACAGTGAATCAAAAGATAACATAAATGAGGAATCTTCTCGTGTGACTCGAGAGCTAGAAGACCCCTATGATATTTAGGGAGGAGAAGAAGTCTTTGATGGGACTTTGAATCAGGACAGTGGGACTCTGGTAACACTATGGGAAGTACTATAAAGAACCACTTGTGGGACTCAGGTGAGATATAGTGGGACTCTGTATTGACCATTGTAATTACTAATATAATTATAGTGGAGAATTTGTGTTGGGTAGAATAACCAACACATCAAGGAGTAGTGTAACACCCCGACCCCAGTTATCCAAAGTCAGTGCATTATTACATATCATTAGCATGATACAAGGAATCATATCCTGAAAGACCGATCAGTTTAGTGTCCTTGGAATTAGTAGATACATACATAAGTTTTACATTACATCATGAAATAAAAAAAACATTGTGTCTCCTTTTAACACAATCATCTCCCTTAGACTATCCATAGAGGTCAGACATAATATACTTCTTAGTATCCTGGGAAAAATAAAACACAGAAAGGGGTGATCTCAGGTGCTCAGCAAGCATAACAATATAGCGGAAACTTTTATAAATAAGAATAAACATTTAAGGCAATGTATAAGACTAACACACAAGCCTTTTAAACTTAACCATGAGAATAATCTGGAAAATATAAATCAAATAAGGTCATTTACTTATTCACGTGAATATTCTACTAGTCTAATAATCACATTTAATATCAATAGCCAATTTCATAATTATAGAATGCATAATTTTGGACATAATAACCACATAGTCAAGGACTTTTGCCAAGACTACAAATAAAATTTTGTCATGGCCTTGTGGCAAGACACTAGTTTGTCTCAGGAGACCTACCGATGTATCGAAGAGCTATAGTGGGCACCACCCATCACTTACTATGTCCAATTAATTCCTCATATGAAATGGGTGAAATATAATACAAACATTCATATTAAAACTAACATACGAAATGTCAATACTTTAACCACAAACCATGAATGGAATAAAAATAGCACAACCACAGTCAAAAATAACTCATTCAATACAATATATAAGATTGTACTATAATAAATCATCATAAATAAAGAATAAAATATAATGAAAGATATTGACATAGATGAAAATAGTTAGTAAAACTATTTGAGAGAAATATTCCCTTTTTCTTGAAAACATTTAAAAGATGCACTATTTATCAAAGAAGTCGTTAAAAAGAGATTTTGGAATCAAAGTGTCCCATACCACTTTGAATATTTTGAAAGAAATTTTAATTTCAAAACATTCATGTCCATATAAATAAATACTTAAAACCATTTTTAAAACATGGACATTAATGAGAAGGGATTATAAAAAAAATCTTTAAATCATTTAAAATGATATTTTAGTTAATGATTTCTTAACCAAATGAGAGATGATTGAATACATGTAATTGGGGAATAAAATTAATCACAAATTTATAAAATGGTGAGAATAAAGGGATTCGTGATATAGTTTTTCAAAGGACATAATATACACCATATAAAATCAAATTGGTGCATAACGACAAAGAGGCATCAATGGAATGTAAATTGAGAGGAAATTCTTTATAATGACTATATCCTTAGATTAGAGATAAATAAATGAAACAATTATGTGTGAAAAATATAAATAAACTAAATATAATAATATATTCAGTGTAAATCAATTAGAGGGCATTCACACATATTCTTGTAAAAACAATACCAATGACTTGGATGTTTAACTCAATGAATGGAAATTGAGTTAAGATTACTCTTATCAAGTTCATATCGATGATTTGATAATTTATCAATGGAGTTATTATCTATATCAAAAGTATATCTAAACAAAGGGGAGTAAAAATTACTACATAAATAAATAAATAGTGATTTCACACATAATCTTTGGTGTAAAATAATCAATGATTTATAGGTAAAGCCTAATGAGGGGAAATTGAAATTTGAAATACCCTTCCTGATTAGGTAACTTACGAAACATACACCCCATGAAATAAGGATCATACAATGAAGATGTATATACCAATAAATTAAATTATATTACATCAATGATACAATCATGGGCAGAATATACACCACTAAAAAGGAAATAGTTTCAAATATAGCATGAATCTCATGAAAAATAAAAGTGAGATGAAAACCCCTTACCATGTACTTTTCCTTAGTCGAGGGTATGTTATCCTTCTATATGATAGTTAAATCATTGTAAATAAATTATACAAGAACCACATACATAAACATGATATCATATATGATCTTTTAATATTTCTTTGTTAATAATATTTTAGTAGTATCATTGTTTCAGGTGTTAACTGATTCGTTTTCCTTAATATGTTTTGTTCGTAGGTCATGTTTGTTATGGATAGGTTGTATTTGATTCATATCCATAATTTTATTAAGTTCTTAAAAGTTATTTTTAATCATAAAAATAAAATTATTCTTGAATGGTTACAATGGGGAATGAATCTCATAACGTTCATGGAGACGGTAATCCGTACGTATGCATGAGCGATAATATCATTCAATTGAAGGTGAAATAATATATAATTGAATGTTATATCATATATAAAAAATAATTAACAAGTTATATTTACTATTTACATCATTTATAGATCATTATTATACCCATCCAAATAATGAAGTGTTGAATAACAACTACACCACAGCGTGGAGACGGTAATCTGTACGTATGCACGTATGGTGACTTTGTTATTCATAGGATGGATAGAATAATGAATATGGTTGTACCATATTTATAATAATGTCATAGTATGTAGAAGGTAATGGTATTATTATTTTGGTATGAAAACAACAAAGAAAGAGGCAGTGGAAGAAGAAGATAACTTTGAAAGAGGTGATGAAATTATTACCTCTCCATCGAGTGCATTCTTTTGATTTGGAAAATATGGATTCTTAGGTTGGATTTATGATCTAAAAAGGCCTCTAAGATGAATTGATAGTAGTTGGGAGGATATTTGGGTAAACATAATGGATTTGGAGGTGTGATTTTGAGAGAAGGGGAAGTACCCTTTTATAAGAGAGGTGAGGGTCACTTTCGGAAAAGCTTGAAATATTATTTTATTATACAATAATATTCTGTTTATAATGGCTCCAAATGATTTATTTCTAGGCTAAGGTGGGTATGGGTTGAAAAACTCTCAACCAATAGGATTTATACTAGTTTAGGTCACCATAGTAACCTTATATTTTAGAATTAACTCTTAGTTAATAATATAACTTTTACCATGTATTCTTGTATTTTTATAATAAATGGTTAATGAACTTACAATAAAAAGCCAAGAGAACCCAAAGTTTTTCATTATTAATATATATAACCTTATCTAAGTCCTTTGGCCAAACCTTAGAATTATAGGAATATTATATTAGTTAATAATATAGTATTTGTTTTAAAAACTCATTTATGTCAATTTTGACACTATTTGATATTTTTTTTGTGAAAGTGATAGTAAAAAATTTATCACTTCAAAAAAAAATTATTTAATAAACCTTAAAATTTCATATTAACCTATAAAATTAGTAGAATTCATCAAAAATATCAATTTACATTTATTTCTAATCCCATTGGACCAAAAGGATCATATTTCATTCCTAAGGTTGATTTTTTCCCAAATACACTTATCCATTTGAATTGGGACATGTGTTAGGGAAATTATAATATAATATTTTCCATTAATTACCCTATTTAATTTTAATCGTGGTAAAAAATATTCAAAAGTTACTATTCACCAAAAATTATTTTCATCTTATTAAACCACATTTTACTTACTGATGTCAATTTTTCCTCTCGTATTTTTGAAATTCAATTCACAGAAGTGGTAAAATTACATTTTATGTAAATTTACAATTGTTCCTAGAAGGTGGGTAAAAGATTGTAAAGAGTTCGATAAAATTTTATACATCTAATATTATAATAAAATTAATTTAATGAATTGAATTTAATTTATATAGGTATTATGTATCTATTTTGACTTAAAATAAATTTAAATTAAAATAATTATTTAAATAAAAAGTCAGCTTTAAACAATAAGGCAATGTTTTTCACTGTTCATCAAAAATTGTATGTTTTTAGAAAAATACCGAAAATTCACCCAAAGATAATTTTGATATTCTAAATTCGAAAATGAAGTATATATTACCAAATTAAATACATAGAATTTTTATTAATTAATTTTAAAAAATATTCTAATTATCAAAACCAGGAAGCAGGTTTTTGAGAAGTAAAAAATATCAAAATATTGATATGTGTTTATGTCCAATTTTAATGTAAAATTACTTCCAATGACCAATATTAGATTAAATGATAAAAATATAATCTAATTATACTTCAAAACCATTCAAAACATTAATTTAACACCATAAATTATTTTGATTAATATTGTTTTTTTCAATTAAAATTTAGCATATTTTATTATTCATCAAAATATGACAGTTATCATAAAATCACTAAAAATTTATCCAAACAAACTTTTTATGTCCTGCTTCTAAATAATAAGTTTATTTTGTCGAATTGAATATATAAAATTGTAAAATATTAGATTTAATAAGGTTTCTCCATTAAAAGGTGGTAAAATGGCATTTTTTTTAAATACTTCTTTTATCTAAAAAATTGAATTTGGTCTTATATTATGTCCAATAAACACAAAATATGGATGTTAAAATTATATAGAGTATATAAAATTCAAAATGAAATTAATATTATTCATAACCATTTTTTTGAAAGGCTAGTTTGGTAAGTTGTGGTGCGCTTGAACTCGGTATTGCATGTACCGCAAGCTATTTAATTAATTAAAACAAAATAGCTTACTATGAAATATTGGGGTGTTACATTCTACCGCCCTTTTGTAAATTTCAACCTCACAATTTTAAAATTGGGCCTGGGAACTTCCTTGAATGTCCCACATCAGAAAAAGAGTCAATAATACTATCTCTTTAATAGAAATAAAGACAAGTACAAAGGTAACCTGAGATAACCCATAGTAGGATTCCATGTAGGAAAATATAGTTATGGAATATAAACTAAGTGTCAAGTTATGATTTATAGTGATAGAAAACATGATCAAGGGAAAGTTAACAACAAGAAAACCACGAACTTTTGATGGGTTAAATGTACATTAGTTTCCTTGTAGGAAAATTAAATTAAAAACATTTTTTTAAGTTACATTTCATAAAGTAGAGGAATTTATTTATGATATTTACTAATAACATAATGAGATACACTTAATTTTTAATTAGAGTTTCATACTTTAATAAATTTATACCACTAACTCATCTTTTCTTCAAACGGTGAGTTTTCAAGATGACTTGGTCACACCTGAATCGCTAGAGTCAATTTCTAGAGAATCAGATAATCCAAAAATGTTAAACTATATATTTCCCTTGTATTTAGAGATTAACCAAATCCAAATGGTTAGTACATGATCAAGTGATCCCCAAAATGGATAATCCTATATAGAAAGAAATACTAATCTTAATTTCCAAAATTAAACAAACAATACCCAAAGTTCAATAAAGACAATTTAATAAACAATTGTCCATAAAATTATTCAATATAATCCAATCTAAGATTGAAACCCAAAACTAAGAAGAAATTAATCACATATTCTTTCATATTAAATATGAAAATTTATCTCTAAATAACATAAACAACTCTTAAAGTCTCATACAGAAGTGTAATTAACCAAATCACATATTCTCTATGATAGGTTAATCATTTCCATTAATAACCTATATCTCTATAAAAACATAGATTCTAAAAACAAAATCCACCATTACTCCTCAAATGAAATCCCATAGTATTTGATTTTCCTTAGGCATATAGTGTTCTCAACAGAGTGAACATATTGAAAAATAACATTTATCTCTTAATCACCAAATCATTTTCTAGTACTAAGGATATCTATTTGATAAAACATAAGATCTAAAATCAACTTATTATTGATCAATAAAATAATTTAACTAAAAATAATTAGTCAAACTAACCAAAGACTTCACGTATTCCAGTGGTAGGCGATAGATCTCAGTCACACTTTGGTTGTGGGTTCGATTCCCACAGCTTCGTCTGACACGATGGGATATCCCACGGTCTATCTGTTGTACTTTTTCAAAAGTTATATTTTATAACATTACAAAAATGTGATAAATTCCACAAAATAACCATAATATAATGTAACCACAAATGTTATCTCATACCTCGCATTTTCATCCCAAAAGTTAATAACCTGTAATTGCCTCAAATTCAAGGATCATATAAACCCAAATGGTTCTTTATAACTATATCCTCAAAATAAAATATAATTCTTCCTCAAATTGAATTTTCACATAACAAACTGGATGGTTACACATACAAGAGAATAGTCTTGCAATGTAATCCCATAAAGAAAGATCATTAATAATTTTAAATATTTCTCCATCCATTTATTTCCACATAGGTTCTTCCTTAACCTAGAGGTTATCCTATAGAATAGTGAATTGACTTGAGGAATGCCAAGGTATCTTACAATTATGACAAATTATTGTAATAGGATTCTTAAGATCATTTCTATTTTCTTCCATAGTACTCTTCATTTTTTTCTCGGCAATTATTTACTTTATGTCCTTCTTTACCACACATAAAGCATTTCTTTGTTCCATTAAGACACTTTCCCAGGTGCCTCCTTCCACATTTCTAGCATGATGAAAATTGGGTTTTCTTTTCTCCACGATTTCCACTGTTGGAGCTCTTATCATTCTCCTCCTTTCTCTTTTCTGTTGAGTTTTTGAGTTGGTTAATGTATATATTTTTATCATATTTTTGGAAACCTTCTTCAGCATGAACACGATATCTTTTACGCCTATCAACATTCCATTTAGTTTCTCATTTACCTCATCATTCCCACCTTGTACATCTTGTTCAATGTTACTAGGACTTCCTTGGAATCCAGCCATTGACTAACACAAGAAATAATAGTGTGATCCATAATATCATTTATTGAATATCATGACACATTATTTTCAATCTAAAACACCTTAGGATTAACCAAGGTTATTTATTCTCATATTATATAGAAATCCTTCAAATATATTTGTAAATAAAATGTGAATTATCCTAAGAATATCCCCCGAGAGTATTGTAAACAAGAGTACAGCAAGGCCCGTTGTCGTGTACAAGGATACCCCAGGTCAAGCCTGAAACTCCTTGTTGGAGTTTTCACTCCTAAGTACATCGGTGCCAGATCCGCCTCTACCTACTTGTATCCAGACAGGGATAAAATTCTTGGAAAACCCACATAGTATTTACATTACCAAAATTTTTGGATGTTCTTCTATACTGATCCTCAAATTATATCTTAGGGTAGTGTTTCCTAATCAGAGTTTTTCTAAATCTAGCTTCCAAGGTTTGTACTAACCTTCTTATGATACCAACTATAACACCCAGACCCCAGTTACCCAGAGTCGGTGCATTATTACATAACATTGTCATGATAAAAGGAATCATGTCCCGATAGAATGATCAGTTTAGTAGCCTTGGAAATACTTGATACATATATAAGTTTTACATTACATAATGAAATAAAAAAAACTGTGTGTCACCTTTTAACACAATCATCTCCCTTAGACTATCCCTACAGGTCAGTCATTATATACTTCTTCGCATCCTGGGAAAAATAAAACATAGAAAGGGGTGAGCTCAGGTGCTCAGTAAGAATAGCAATATAGCGGAAACTTTTATAAATAAGCACAAACATTTAAGGCAATGCATAAGACTAAAACACAATCCTTTTAAACATAAACATAAGCCCAATACGGAAAAGATAAATCAAATAATTTCATTTACTTATTCACATGGATATTCTACTAGTTGAATAATCACAAGTAATATCAACATAAAATTTCATAATTATGGAATGCATAATGTCGGACATCATAACCACATAGTTAAGGCCTCATGACAAGACTTCAAATAAGATTTCGTCAAGGCCTTGTTCCAAGACACTAGTTTGTCTAATGAGACCTACCGATGCATCTAGGAGCTATAGAGGGATCCACCCATCATATATTAAGTCCAATTCATTCCTCATATGAAACGGGTGAAACACAATCTAAACATTCATGTTAAAACTAGCATACAAAATGTCAATACTTTAACCACAAACCATGAATGGCATAAAAATAGCACATCCATAGTCAAACATAACTCACTCAATACATTATAGAAGATTGTATTATAATGAATCAAACTCAATAAAGAATAAAATATAATTAAGGATATTGACATAGATGAAAATATTCAGTAAAAATATTTGAGATAAATATTCCCTTTTTCTTGAAAACATTTAAAAGTCGCATTATTTATCAAAGAAGTCATTTAAAAGATATTTTTGAATAAAATTTTCACATAACACTTTGAAACTTTTTAAATGAATTTTAATTTCAAAACATTCATGTCTATATAAATAAATACTTAAAACCATTTTTAAAACAAGGACATTAATGAGAATGATTTAGATGAATAAATCTTGAAAACATTTTAAATGATATTTTAGTTAAAGAGTTCCTAACCAAATGAGAGATGATTGAATACAAGTAAATGAGGAATAAAATTAATCAAAACTTTATAATATCATGAGAATAAATGGATTCATGATATAATTTTTCAAAGGATAGTATATACACCATATAAAAGTTAATTGGTGCATAACGACAAAGAGGTCTCAATGGAATGTAAATTGAGATGAAATTCTTTATAAAGACATAATCCTTAGATTAAGGATATATAAATTAAATAATTATATGTGAAAAATATAAAGACACTAAATATAATGTAATATTTTTTGTAAATAAATTAGAGGACATTCACACATATTCTTGTAAAATCAATACCAATGACTTGGATGTTTAACTCAGTGAATGGAAATTGATTTAAGATTACTCTTTTCAAGTTCATATCGATGACTTGAGAATTTATCATTGGATTGATTATGTGTATAAAAAGAATATCCACACAAATGGGAGTGTAAATTACTATATAAGTAAATAAATAATGATTTCACACATAATCATGGAGTAAAATAATCAATGAATTATGTGAAAATCCCAATGAGTGGAAATTGAAATTTGAAATTCCCTTCCCGATTTGGTAAATTACGAAACATACACCCCATGAAAGAAGTATCATACAATGAATATGTATATACCCATAAATTAAATTATATTACACCAAGTATAAAATCATGGGGAGTACATACACCACTCAAAAAAGAAATAGTGGCAAATATAGCATGAATCTCACGGAAAATAAAAGTGATATGAAAACCCCTTACCTTGTACTTTTTCTTTAGTTGAGGGTACATTAACCTCTTGTATAATAGATAAATCATTGTTATTATATTATAAAATAAACACATACATAAATATGATATCATATATGAACTTATAATATTTATTTGTTATTAATATTTTAGTAGTATCATTATTTTGGGTGTTAACTGATTCGTTTTCCTTAATATGTTTTGTTACATAAGTAATGTTTGTTATGGATAAGTTTTATTTGATTAATATACAGAATTATACTAAGTTCTTAACCATTTTTTTAACCATAAAATACAAATTATTCTAAAACGGTTACGATGTGGAATGAATCACATCGCGTTCGTGGAGACGGTAATTGGTACGTACGCATGAGCGACAATAAAATTCAATTGAAGGTGAAATCGTATATAATTGGATGATATATAGTATATATAGAATAATTAACATGTTATAATTATTATTTACATCAATTATACATCATTATTATACTCATCCAAATAATGAAGTGATGAATAACAACTGCACCACAAAGTGGAGACGGTAAGTTGTACCTACGCATGTAAGGTGACTTTGTCATTTATAGGATGGATAGAATAATTAATATGGTCGTAAATATTTATAATAAAATCAAAATATGTAGAAGTAACTAGATTTATTATTATTTTTATGGAAACAATAAAGAAAGAGGTTGTGGAAGAAGAAGAAAACTTTGAAAGAGGTGATGAAATTATTACCTCTTCTTCGGGTGCTTCCTTTTGATTTGATCAAAAGGGCTCCATAGGTGGGATTTATGATCAAGGGATGGCCTATAAGATTAATTTAGGGTAGTTTGGAGGATATTTGGGAAGGGGTTGGCCGAGCCAAATGGTTTTGGAGGTGAGATTTTGAGAGAAGGGATGTACCCTTTTATAAGAGAGGTGAGGGTCACTTTAGGAAAAGCTTGAATTAATATTTTATTATACAATAAGATTCAGTTTATAATGGCACCAAAATGATTTATTTCGAGTATAAGGTGGGTATAGGTCAAAAAACCCTCAACAAATAGGTTTTATAAAGTTTTAGGTCACTATATTAACCTTATCTTTTAGATTTAACTCTTAGTTAAATACTATAACTTTTACCATGTATTCCTGTATTATTATAATAAATGGTTAATAAACATACTATAAAAATACAAGAAAACCCCAAGTTGTTCATTATTAATATATATATAACATTATATAATTACTTTGAAGGAACCTTAGATTTATATGAATATTATATCAATTAATAATATAGTTTTTTTTAAACTCATTTATGTCAATTTTGACACTATTTTGTATTTTGTTTTTGTAAAAGTCATAAACACTTTTTCACTTTGAACAAAATTTATTTAATCAACCATAAAATTTCATATTAACCTATAAAATTAGTATAATTCATCAAAATTCTCATTTTAAATTTATTTGGATATTTATAAAATCAAATATTATAATCTTTCATTAATATGGTAATTACTACATCATCATTGATTATAAATAAATTTAATTATTTAATGTCTGGAAATTATAAATAAAATACCAACATATAGGAAATCTTTTTAGCTTTCTAATGAATTTTTATAGTTTAATATGTCTTATGTATAACCCTATATTAAAAATGGTTTAGTTATTAAACATTGAATTTTACACTTTTAATTCTTCTTTAAATAAAATAATAATAAATGTCCTAATATAACCCAAGTGGACCAAAAGGATCGTATTTTAATTCTAAGATTTATTTTGGTTTAAATACACTTATCCAATACAATTAGGACATGTGTTAGGGTAATTTTAATATAATTTTTACCATTAATTACCCTATTTACTTTTAACTGTGGTAAATAAAATTCCAAAGTTATTATTCACCAAAAATTATTTTCATATTATTGAACCACAAATTACTTACCGATATCAACCGTGTCTCTCAAATTTTTTAAATTCAATTCATAGAAGCGTTAAAATTATGTTTTATGCAAATTTGTAAATATTCCTAGAAGGTGGGTAAATGACGGTAAAAAGTTCAATAATATTTTATACATCTAATATTATTATAAAATGAATCCAATAAATTGAGTTGGATTTATATAGGTATTATGTATTTATTTTGACTATAAATTTAAATAAAAATAATTATTTATATAAAAATTCGGCTTTAAACAATAACACAATGTTTTTCACTATTCATCAAAAATTGAATGTTTTTAGAAAAATACCAAAAATTCACCCAAAGATAATTATGATATTATAAATTCATAAATGAGACTATTTTTCAAAATTAAAAACATGGAAGTTGTATTAATTAATATAAAAAAATATTCCCGTTGTCAAAACCAGAAAGCAGGTTTTTGAGAAGTAAAAACTATCTAAAGATTGATATGTGTTTATTTCCAATTTAAATTTAAAATTACCTCCAATGACCAAAATTGGATTAAATGATAAAAATCATATATAATTATTCTTTTAAACCATTCAAATTTAAAATTTAACACTATAAATTATTTTGATTAATAAAGTTGTTTTCAATTAAAATTTAGAATTTTTCACTATTCATCAAAATATGAATGTTATCAGAAAAGCACTGAAACATTATCCAAACAAAATTTTATGTCCCTATTATAAATAAGAAGTTTATTTTGTAAAATTGAATATATAAAAGTGTAAAATATTTGATTTATTAATGGTTCTTCGTTAAAAGGCGGTAAAATTGTATTTTAGAAAAATACTACTTTTATCTAAAAAATTGAATTAGTTCTTATATAATGTCTAAGAAACACATAATATGGATGTTAAAATTATGTAGAGTATATAAAATTCAAAATGAAATTAATATTATTCATAACCATTTTTTGAACGGCTACTTTGGAAAGTTTGGTGCTCTTGAACTCGGTGTTGCGTGTAGTACAAGCTATTTAATTACTTTAAAGAAAATAGCATACTATGAAATCCTAGGGTGTTACAAGTACGTCATTGAACCAAAACTTGTAAATTATTTGGTTCAATGCCTTTACATTTGCAGCATCATTCGAGGTAAGGCTGAAAGACAAAAGATTAATGGATCGAGGTTTTAACCAACCATAGAGGTTTAATTGAAAAGAATAAATTAGTAAAACGTTTTAAAGGGATCATTGATTCACCCCTCCCCCTCTTAGTAATGCACACTAATCTAGACACTTGAATTGGTATCAGATGAAGGTTGCCTCTGAAATATCTAAGGGAGTCTTTATGAATTGTAGAATTGAGGTGATGAGTGAACAACCTCAAATGGAGATATCTTCCAAGGTTTAGAAGAACAAACAGAAGAAAAAGGCAAGGAATATGAAAAATAAGCTTAATACTAATGGGAAGAAACCTTCTAATGAAGGTAATTTGAAAGGTATAACATGTGATAATTCCTATTATTATTATGATGAAGCATGTTCAGGTTGTGGTGATGATAGATCAATTAGTGATCCTCAGACTTCACTTAGAGATCATATAAATAAAGTCCCTAGAGAAGTAGAAAGACATATTTTTGCAACCATTATCACTCTTCAAGATGAAATATTATAACTGGAAGCAGAAGCTGATGTCATGGAAGAGGCATTGGCTAAAAGGGTTGGTCTATCCAACACTCACAAAAAACTTGTGAAGGCAAAGGAATAAACAATTTCTTTTTTCAAAGACAGATGTGATGAAGTCACTAAAAAATCGCAAGGAATTATTTGTGAGAAATAATTATTTGAAATGTATTTTTATAAGTTTTCCATGCATTTGAAAAGTTACACAAAGTCTCTATGGTTGACAAATCTTCTCAACAAGAAGACAGAGCTAACTAGGTAAAGTAGAATGACATATCATTTCAAAAATTAAAAAATATGCATGAAGAAAAAATGATAAAGATGAAGGAGAATTGGGAAACAAAGCTAGATCGGTTAAGGATGAGAATAAATCCCTCAACATGAAGTGTTTAGAGATGGTGGTGAAATAGAAGAATCAACAATCACTCCAAGATAGAACTTCCCAAACAGCTGGAAGAAGATATTCTTCCACTAAAGTTTTCATTGAGGAATATGATTCCAAAAGGAACATTAGATTATCCTTTAATCCAATGGAAACATTCACCAACAAGAAGGTAACCTATAACCCAGTTATTTCTGTTTCTACTAATGCAGTTGCATCTGCAAGTTTAGGTTCAAAGTTAAAATATGGGAAGATGTGTATTGATAAAAATGGTTATACATCCATCAAAATTTAAAGGTTAGATACTTTTATGATTAATAAGAACTAATCCTAAATGGATTCTCCAAAGAAAGAAACACAATTGCTAAAACAAAAAATCACTCGATCTATCAAAATAAATACTATAAGAAAATACAGGAGATTTATTGGATACTATTGGTGTTTTTGGATGTTTAGGCTTTATGCCAATTATTTCTAGAATAATATGTTAGCATATGAAAATTATGGAAGGACTACATTCAAGGAAAGTATTTGTAAAGAAATGAATCATCCTACAAAGCGAAGGCAGAAAACATAGATAAAGAAGAATATGTCTATCAAGAACAGATTTGAGTGTCTTGAATACTTCTGTGATAATTTCAACCGAAGTGGTCACAATTATGATGAGTGATAGTTTAGTCCTACCATGCCATAGACATATGTTGATAGGAATTATACACCACAATAAAGGAAGGACAAAAAAATGAGTTAAAAATTCTTCCATTTTGAATATGCAATACAATAAAGTCAAGAAAATGGTGAAAGAAATTATTCCCAAGAATTAGTTCAAGACAGATTCCAATAATTTCATCTCAACAAAGAAAAGATGCTTATATTTTTGAAAGAAATGACATATCATGGATCACTACAAATAAGCCATGGAAATGAAGGGAAGAAAGATGAAACTAAAAGGTGGATCAATCCAGAAGAATATGGTATCAACTGAAGACATTCATGAAGATAATCTTAATAAATTGACTAAGAAAGGTAAATTGAAGACAATAATAAAGTTATGTGGAAGCTCCAAATAGGAAAATTTTAAGCATTGTTTAGTTTTCTGGCCCAATCAATTGAAAATTTTTAGAGAACTTCATTGAGTATAAGATGAAGTACTATCTAATGAAATTGAAAAAGGGAAAAAGTTCATTCCACATGAAGGAAAATTCTAATTTCATGAGAGTTTGTTATCAAATGAAAAACCAAGTGTCTCACACCTATTGTGTGGAAGGTTCAAGAAGGTTGGACATCATGAAAAAAAAATGTATAACTATTTTACCAGGCCAAATCAAGATGGTGAAAATTGAAGAACATACACCAGTGAAATCTACTTCAATAATGAAAGAAGTAAAGACAAATAATCCACACAAGTTTAAGGTAAATTTAAGTAATGGTTCTATGATGAAAAATAAAGATCAAAATTTCAAATGGAGATAAAACACCAGCATGAAGAGTACTAGACACTTTAGAGCTGCAAGGAAATGAGTTCTTGGGTTGAGAGAAAATTATCAGTCTCAGTTCTTCTATTAATAAGTTCATAATTTTTCCATATTATTCCTTTTTATTTTTTATATACATGAGCTTACATTTCATGGAATTAAATTTTAAGGTAATCCCCAAGATGAGAATTCGATGAGCAAAGTGGAGAACTATAAGATGGACTTGTTATTCATGGTTTGATAATAAATTGAAATGTTCTATAGTGGAAGATTATCAACATGAATATCTTGAAGAATATGTGATGATATTTTCCACCATGATAAATCAATTGGATTGCACCCCTTGAGGGGGAGAAAATATAAAGGAGTAGATATCACAGATTATGTCATAACAAATCTTGAAATTCGTATCATCTCAAGAAGCTGAAACTGAGGTATTCCAATCACACTTTCATCCCTTGTTCTTAATTGTATATATCATATCAATTAAGGGGGAGTGCTTGATTGATGAAAAGATTGGATGAAAGGGAAAGTTTATCTTTTCACTTGAACTTTTTAATATGTTTGGTGAAGTATGTGAATTATTTATCATTTCATTGATAAATATGAATATATCCAACCCCTAGGATAAGATTTGATACATTCTGAGCATGAATTCACATGTATGGTAGTTTGTGGATAATATTGAAAACCTTGGTCAAATATCTCTTGTTTTCTACACCTAGTTAGACCAAGTAGACTTAGAGTTTGTTAACTAAAGGATCTTTTCTAATTAAACCATGTGATCTCATCCCTCTCATGAATATTCAAGAATATGTTCTTCAAAGGGTGGAGGACATTTTTTCAGACCCCAATACACCTTTTAATTTGATTTACTATAAGCAGGAGAAAATATTGGCTCACATATTGAACCATTCAAAGTTTGATTAAGTAATATTGACAAAAAAATACAAAGGGGAGATTTTTGAGCTTGGTGTTTCATTTGTTTTCAATAAGATGTCAATAATGAGTAAATTGTTAATCAAGTGATAATAAGTTTATGGAAAGGTAGTGATGAAGTGATGTTGAGGATTGAAGAGGAGAAGTTGTTAAAAAGATTATGTACCTTGGAGAATCCATATGAAATGAAATTTTATGTTATTCTTGGACAATATTCATATTAATTCAGACGATTGTATAACAGATCTTATGTTCCAAATCATGTGTCAAATAATGACACATTATTACAACATTTGAAGAACCCATGAAATACTCAATTGCATGATGAAAGTGGAAGATCCATCCAATGGATTTTAATCGGATGAAGGTTGTGAATCAAATCAGATGATTGATTATGTTAATCTTTAAGGACCAAGATGTTTGTTATGGATAACACATTGTTTACTACAATGTTTCGATGCATTGTGTTTCAATTCACGAGGAGTTGAAGAAGAGTTCCATCCACAGTTTATAGAAGGAAGACGATTAATGTGTTTTGGTATTCATGTTCCAAAAATAAATGAAGAAGAGAAAAAGATAAGGAAAGGTGTGTTGGAATGGATTTTGGAGAAGTGACCATGTATGAATTAATTTAGTGGCCATGCATTACACTTTTGTTTGTTAACAAAGTTCTTACATGGCTTACTAGAAAATAAACTGCCAACCATGCAACACCACTAGCCAGCCTCAACCTCTGGTATATGCAGGACACTGGTTAAACCACACCCAATGGGAGGCCTACTAATTATTCCCGCAAGAGGCATGTGTTCGGGTTGTTTATAAGACCGTTGGAGAATGCACAGTGATGAACCCATGTGGAAATGGTGCATATCGGGCAATAGGAGTGCACCCAACTGGTAGGGAGTGGGCGCAGAGTACACTCATAAGAATATGGTATGGGGCAGTACCAGTGGAGGGAGAAGAGAAGTTATCTCCTGTAATCTTCCACGAGTTGATATTTAAATCACATCAATGTCGCGGTGTGTTTCGATATGGGGAATGTTTTTAAAAACATGGACACAATCTGCACTGTCCATCTGATCTTCTGCCTGATCTCATCCTCTCATCGCATCTTCACTATACCTTCTAATCCGGGCCGTTTGTGATAGATCTGAACTGATCCAATGGTTGTGCCATCATTTTTAACCTTTAACCACATGGAGAGCCACCTGACACTGTTGTTTGTCATCGCCACTTCCAATCCAGCTTGATTGAGCTCCTGACCACTATTGATAATGAATTCTAATGGATAATGATTGTCTGAGTGCCACGATATCTTGCATGCAATAAAATTATCATGCATGCATTGAGATTAAGAGTTTGAACAAGGCCGAAGAAAATGAAGTTGTGAGGCCTCATCTTGCATGGATGAAGCTCGGGCAGGATGATTCACATGCATTCAAAAACACATGCATGTGATTTCATCCTTGTAAAGAATAATCCCACGATTGAAAAGGAAACAACAGAGATTTTCACATATCTTTTACCCCTCGTTTGAAATATTCATACCAAATACCACTGG
Organism: Viscum album; assembly: GCA_963277665.1. Classification (NCBI taxonomy): domain Eukaryota; kingdom Viridiplantae; phylum Streptophyta; class Magnoliopsida; order Santalales; family Viscaceae; genus Viscum; species Viscum album. Next base: position 1,991,911,178 of record OY728161.1, on the reverse strand, counting down.
TATTCAATTATTTGAATACCATGAAATCCCACACATATTTGAACGCTCAAGTGATCCAAACCTCGCCTATAAATAGAGGATCACCAACCTGAGTATTTCTTGTTACAAAAACATTGAGAGAAGCTCTCCTTTTAGAAAAACAGAGCATTGCAAAGAAGCTCCATTTAGTCTATCTATGCAATGAAGCTCCGTGCATCCCTTGCGTGAAGGACGACCTCAAACCATATTGGCTCACGAGAGGAACTGCACATCTATACGTAGAAAACCACAGACATGTGATAGGTTTTTATACCCCTGTTGTGCTTCATGCAAGAAAAAGAAACTATGTGTACACTTCCGGTCTTGCTCCCTTGTTTTACTCTTTGAAGACAGAAACTAGAACCATGTTTGGTCCTATAAAGAAGATCCACGAGAATTGCATGTGTGAAGGGGAAGAACTTGTGCCCTCCTATTTTCACATAGAAGAACACCCTTCTGTCAATATATATATATATACTATTTTTCAAGGATTTATATTTAATGAATAAAGTGATTTCACGAAGGCCAAAGTTCTTGTGTGCATTGTTTGAAGAATAAGAAATATGATCCATCATGTATTCACAAAGGATGATGGAGAGTGAATGCATGATGAACATCCAAGCATATGCATGAATTGAGACACCCAAGTGTGCAAGAACAATCCATACATTGAAAATACCCATTCAGGTTTGAAAAAGAGAAGAAATCAAGAAGTATTTTGTGTGCAGATTTGAATGAGGATAAAGAAAGAGGAAGATCACACACATGAACTAAACCCATTCGAGTTTGAATAAACACACACTAATATTGAACCTAAACTAAATAATAAGTGTATGGGTGAAAAGAAAAAACGAAAATAAGTGTGTGAGATATTGAGTGAGAAAAAGATAGAGGAAGTGTGTGTACTCAAAAGGTTATACCCATTGGGATTTTCTCACAAAGAAGAAAATGGTTTTTCATGCATGCATGAATGCATGCACGAGCACACATGAAGACACTTAAAGAAGAATCAAGATTGTTAGTACACGTGTGTAAACAAAAGGAAGCAATTCCATGCAGCTCATGCATGAAGAATAATTTAATGAGATATCCAAAACAAGATGTTTGTATACCATGTAATCCATGCATGAAGAGAATGAGAACTAAGACTGAATCCAGATAGAATTTAAAGAAGATTTTATATCTGAGTTGAAATTGTTTGAGAATCCAAGATGGAAGACAAAGATGATATTGTTTAGAATAATTCATGAATTATTAAAGAGTATTTGTGTACCATTTTCACACACATAAGTGGGTCTTGGTCTTCATTAGAAGAAGAAATCATTTCCTGAGAATTGTTGAACTGAGGATTGATCAGCAAAAGTGATCAGAGTTATTGAGCAAGGCCAATAGACCTTACCAAAGGTAGTTGAAGATTATTAAAGAGATACATAGGAAATTGTGATTCATAAAGCCTATGTTGATATATTATAAGATCAACTATAGTGAATCAAAAGAGAACTTAATGAAGAAAGCATCTCATGTGACTCAAGAGCTAGAAGACCCATGCAAGATTCAGGGAGGAGGAGAAGTCTTTAGTGGGACTCTAAAGAAGACTAGTTGGACTTCAATAACACTATGGTAAGCAGTATGAAGAACCTCTTGTGTGAATCAGGAGAGATACAATGGGGATATTTATCAACCATTGTAATTAATAATCTTATTATAGTGGAGAATCTGTGTTGGGGAGAATAACCAACACATCAAAGAGTAGGTCTTTGAACTGAACCAAGTAAATCCTTGTTTTCTGTGCCTTTACATTTATAGTATCATTCAAGGTATGGCTGAGAGACACAAGAATATTAAATTGAGGATTTAACCATCCATAGAGGTTTAATTGAAAATAATAAATTAGTAAAAATATTTAAAGGGATCACTGATTCACCTCTCCCCCTCTCAGTGATTCACACTGATCTGGGCACTTCATGTTCATAATTTTTATTGATTCATAATATTTTACAATGATAATTTCCTTGTCTAAAGTATATGAGTATTTTTCATTATTTTGATATTTTTTTAGGTACAAGATAAATTATTCCCATGTATTTTACTTCATAATGGGTATTCTGTATTTATAGCCTCTATGGGGATTCACCTTTCCTCTTGAGTGAACACGTAGAAATAGTCTATAGATAATGAATCTAAGTGATTCCACAACTGTCCTTAAAAATAATGCACCATATGATATGGGTGTGTCACATATTGGAAGTAACTGGAAGGGAGGTTCCTTTGATGATTTACTCATTCTAGGGAATACTGACATCATTAGTAGATGATATGTGATTCTATAAATTTCTCTACCTCTATGGGATGGGATTTTGTTGATTCTATCTCCAATATGTCTTGATATACCTTCTGAATCATTTTGTAAGTCTCATTATAGGTATGAAACACTATCTATCGATGTTTACTCTTTAATTGAATGTTTTTCCTTACTTATATGTGAATCTTGGTCTACCTTTTGTGAATCCTGGTGTAAAAACTGTTTAATTGTCCACAAACATTAGGTATACCATTTCTTGGCTTTGTATGTAGTGGGATTTTGTTGAATAGACCAATCAGTATGCATATATCCTAGGCCAATGACTCATGTTGAAGTGATGACATTGCATAATGTCATTATGGGAAGACGCTGCTAACCTGTGAGTGAAGTAAAATTCAATAAGTCATGTTCACCTCAGCCTCTAATAAATATATCAAAAGGGGATTCATTGACCAGATTGATTAAATATATTAAGGAACCAAGGAAAAATTAATAGAGATCTCCACGTTGTCTTATTACCTTCAAGTGTCATGTGTCTAAATGGGAATTAAAATTAATATGAAATAAGCATTATATTATTTTCTTAATGTGGTTGGTGTACTCTCTATGAGACAAAATTATTACATTGAAAGGTCCACAAATTAAAACAAATATAATATAAGAATTCTTCTATTAGAAATTTATGAATGTCATATAGATGATTTTCCATGGTCTAGAACATAATTGGTATGTTTTTCTTGGATATTTATTTTCTTATGATCATAGAATTCTCCTCATCTTCAAAAATAGATTCCTCTACATAATCTGGGAAAAATTTCATTTCCTGAATGCCTTAACTAATTTATTAGTAATGTTTGATACATCCTCTATTTCATTGATGGATAAAAATTATGAATATGGTAGAGATAATGATATTTTCATCAAACAATCCCTTGATTGATATATGGTATCACCATTTAAAGTGAAGACACCTGATCAGAAGGACCTCAAAATCTCAATCATCTATCAATATGATAGTTTCTTTTGGGTAACATAAAAAATGGGAGGGGCTTATTTTTTAAGTGATATTTTAATGTATGGAAGAACATAATAGCAGGTACCATGGGAGAGACCTCCATGGTAAGTAGGGCCTAATACACTCGAAAGGGTGGACTTCTATTCTTATTGATCTTCTTGCCATGTAGAAATTTTTTTTGACTCAAATCATGAGATGAGTTCCCATGATGGATCTATATGTCTTAATGGGGTGGATATTCATGGAATACATTCAGAGGTGGACAACAAGAATTTTGGATTGTAGTAATTCAAGGAGGACCATTGAAAGGATATCTCCATACCCATATGATGATGATTTGTAAGATTATAGTTTTTCTACTGAAATATGTTGTATGGCTTCAGGAACATTAATGTCAATTGGGGTAAGAGTATGATCTTTCTTCTATGTTTTGAATTTACCTAGGTGAGATATCCTTCTAGATATTTATAACATCCTATTACTATTTTTAGATACTGCCCAACCATATATTTTAATAATTCTTTGGTTGAGACTCTTTTATGGGTGCTTCATATGAAATTTTAAGAATATTGGAAGGCTATTATTTTGTGCATGGATGGGGGATGGTTTTCCCAAACCATGAGTCCTTCTAGTGCAAACTGTGAAAAGAAAAGAAGTGATGATTTTCATGGTTAGAGAATGATTTGAAAAACCATGAACCCACCAAGGAGAAACATTACAACCCCATAGTAGGGGCACATGGTTAGGGCACATAATTCAACAAATTGTGGATCCCTTCCTAGATAACCATGAAAACAGTTTTTTATTATTCCAAATAAAAATTCTAAATTTTTTTAAACCCTATTTTTGACCCCTACTCAACCTTATCTAGGGATTTCTCTTTTTCCAAGGTTGAGAGGGCTCTCATGTTCCAATTTTGGCACCTCTAAACCCCTTCCAAGTAGTATAGAATATTTTCAATCATCATTCTATCTCCTCTAAGTATGTGAATCATCTCTTATTGGTCTCTCCCAATCTCTTCTTCTCTCCTTAGGGTTTGATAGATCTTCATGTTATTGGAGGATCTAATCTATGTTTTTTTAGATATTGAGTCATGAAATGATTCTAGTATATCTACCATCGACATTATCTATTGGAGTTTCCAATTATGGTAATTCTGATATAGGATCCCATGATTCCAAGGTAGGTGGTTCCATATAAGTTTGGACAATTTATTTAACCCTCAATATTTTTATTTAAATTTAATTTCTTTTTATTGGATTATGAAAACCCCAATATGCATCAATTTGGTGTAGGAATTTTATTTGGCATAAAAATTGGGGAAAATCCCAAGTTATAGTGAATTGGGGTGTGATTTAGATTTGATGCAAATTAAGGAATTTGATTTGGGGAATTGAATTTTGAAATTGATTTTTAGAAAATGGATTTAATTGTATTTATAAGAACCCATTAGTTTTATCCAGGAAAAAGGAATGAATTAATTAAAAATCAATGTATTGTTTTTTAACCTTAAATCTCTTCGTAGAGAACCTTTGATTTTATACTAGTATGGAAATCCATTGAACAAAAAATATGTTTTCACTATGGCACACAAGGAATATGGTTCCTATGGATGCCTAGGTTATTTATATAATTTCTATCATTCCTATTCTGCTCCACATAGTGGAACGCGATCATTTATGCCAAAAATTACCCTTGTGAAATTAAATACTTTAAGGACTTATGGGTTCCATCCATAAGTGTCCAAAATGAAGCTTCTTCAAGGAGTAAAAGAGTGTTCATTGGAGTCATGTATGGATATAGAACCCATGAGAGGTACCATCATCATAGATTTATCTTTAGTGACTTATTTATTTGATACTAGTGAGTTAAAATCATTCATTTCAACCCATGTTGTGAATCTTCTAAATCTTATGATAGAGATTTTATCTTATGTGATGGATATTACTAAACCCCTTGGAATGAAGAGAGTGGAGGGTCTCTAATGTTCTTATTATGTATTATCTTTATCAAGGATTGATCTTTCTTGGGATTTTATAATTCTCAACATGAAACATCTTGACTTAATTTTCAAGGTGGATTGGCTCATTACTATTAAATACTGAATTAAATGCTATCTTATTCATGTATCATTTGTTTCACGTGATTGGGTGTTCTGTATCTTTTAGGGAGAATGGTACATGAGGTCGAGTAGAGCTGTAACTTCTTATTTGGTGTTTGGGAAATTAATATTAGTTTTTTATTTTCACATGGAGTAATTATCTTGGAGTGATGATATCATTCTGGTTTTCAATGATTTTCCAGAAATTTTTCCGTCATAATTCTCTAGTTTTCCACTGCTAAGGGAGGTAGAGATTTCTATTGATTTAATGCCAAATACTCATACACTTTACATTCCTTCTTACCATATAGAACAAGATAAAATAAAAGAGTTGATTACTCATTTGGATGATCTATTAGAGAAATGGTTTATATGCCTGATTATGTCACCTTGGTCAGAGTATATTCTATTTACTAAAAATACGATGGTTCACTCAACCAATATATTTATTATTGAAAAAAAACAAGTTATGGTAAATAATAAGTATTTTTTTCATGGATTAATGATCTTTTTAACAAGTTAAAATGGGAGAAGTGGTTTTCAAGGATTGATCTTTGATCTAGTTATCACCAATTGAGAATAAAAAAATCTGACATTCAATGTACCACCATTCAGAGTAGTTATGGATATTATTAGTATATTTTCATTCCATTTTGTCTAACCAATTCTCCTGAAGTCTTTAAGAATTTAATGAACAAGATTTTCCATGAGTATCTTGATACATTCATGGTAGTCTTCATGGATGACATCCTTGTTAACTCTAAGTCTAAGGAGGATCATGTGTATCATCTGAGATCATTTGTGGAATTTTTGAGAAATCAATGACTTTATGAAAAGCTATTGAAAAGTGATTTCTGGGTTTTGGAAGTGAATTTATTAGGGAACATGTTGTCAGAACATGGTATCTAAGTTTATCCTGATAATATGAATGTTTTTATGACATGGTAACAACCACAAAATTTTCTTTACATTCGGATATTCTTGGGTTTAGTTGTATATTATCCTTGGTTTGTAAAGTACATCTCAAAGTTAGATTCTATAATGAATGATATAACATGGATTGTAGTAAGGTTTAATTGGGATGATAAATTTCAGAGTTGTTTTGTTGAGATTAAACTCATTTTGAAAACTATATTGGTATAGACTCTTCCATAGGCCAGGGTGGGATATGTGATCTTCTATAATGAATCAGGTTCAGGTTTGGGTTATTTTATTATGCATTGTGATCATTTCATTGCCTATGGATCCACAAATTTTAGGACACATGGGAAGAATTACCCAACCCATGACCTGGAACTAGCAGTTGTGTTGCATGCACTTAAGATTTGGTAGCATTACCTTTTCAGAGAAAGGTTTACTATGTATTCTTCCCACAAGATATTGAATTATATATTCTCGCAAAAATATTTTAATCTCCACCAGAGTATTTTGGTGGAATACCAAAAAAAATTTGACATTGGCATTACCTATACCCTAGTGAAAAGGAATGTCCTCATAGATTATTTGAGAAGGAGTCTTCCAACCAAGTCCATGAAAGAATCATCAGAAGAGTTGAATTTGATGGATCTATCATCACAATTACATATAAGAGTTTTGAAATTAGGGGTTGAGGTTGTTTTGGCTAGTGCTTTATAGAAATTCTCTCTTTTCGAGAATATTATTTAGTAACAACCACTTGATGATGAGTTCTGTAACATTAGCTACACTTTTATGGTGGGGACACCATTTTTGAGTGGACATTTTCCCTAGAGGGTATTCTATGTTTCCAAAACCGTTATTTAGTACCTTTTCCAAAAAGAAAATCTATTACGGGGGATTTATATAATTCTTAGTGGGCAGTGTACCAAAGAACCACAAAGATATTATATGAAATTTGGCATCAATTATGGTGTCCATATATGATATATTACATTTCTGATCTATTCTATCATTATTATACATGCTAATAGGTTAAGGTTGAGCACCAAATACCTTCAGGTTTTCTCTATCCAATTATAGTTCTTACTTGGAATTGGGTTGAGATATCTATGGGTTTTTTGGTGAGGTTTACACTTACCTAGATAAAGAAGAATGTTATATGGGTGTTGATCAATATAATTTCTAAATCATCTCACTTCTTACCCATTTTTTATATGAAAAAAGGTGACGAGCTATGAAATCTCTATTTAAAATATATTTTTCCTTCAGATGGAGTCCCATATTTTTTCATATTTGATAGGGATCCCTGTATTACTTCACTATTTTGGAGAGGCCTTCAAGAGGAACTAGGATCTCAGGTTCATTTGAGTGGGGCTTATAATCCATTTTCAGATAGACAAACATAAAGAGATATATATATTCTTGAGAATACACTTAATTCCTATGTCCTCAATTTTGATGGATCTTTAGATGACTAATTAAAGATGGTTGAGTTCGATTACAAAAAAAGTTACCATCCTACAATCAGAGTGGCTTATTATTAGGCCTTGTATGGTTGGCCTTGAAAATCATTATTGTATTGGTTGGAGATCAGTAAAAGTTCCTTGGTTAGACTAAGATTATCTAAAGATTCGATTGATTTGTTAGAATTTTGATGTCATAGATCTGGTAAAACATTTTATTGATCTTCCCCATAGGTTGTTGTAATTTTTAGTTTTGGATTAGGTGTTCCTGAAAGATTCACATAATTTAGGGTATCGACTTCTTTGGAGGCAAGGGAAACTTTCTCCTCATTTTTTGGGACCTTTTGAGGTTGTTGATAGGGTGGGGAAGATCTCTTTCTATTGGGATAATCCGCCACATTTTACGTCGATAACTAATGTGTTTCATGTATCATAGATATTAATGTATATTTTTTATCAAACTCATGTTCTGAGAATGAGGGATCTCAATGTCAAGCCTGATTTATCTATGACTGACAATCCAGTCATGGTAGTTGATTCTGAAACCATGGTACTTCATGGTAAGAATATACCCTTGGTTTTACTGATATATCATCAAAATTTTGATGCAAATGATACTTTTAAGAGATAGGTGTTGATGAGAGAGTAGTGGACTCATTTGTTTGGAATGGAGACTACTTAATAGGATTTATGGGGATGGAAAGTGTGTAAGGGGGGAGGTTGTAACAAATTTTTACTATTTTCATGTACTCCAATACCCCCTATTTTAATCATTATTTGGTTTGGTCACATTTAGGGGTTCTTCAAGTGAGATTTTAGAAAATTTAGAAGGTTCTTGGGATGTGCATGGTTGGCGTATGTTTTTTCCAAACTGAGTGCCCAATTAGTGCAAACGATGCAAACCCAGGAAGTAAGGGTTTCATGGTTGGCACACCATTTGAAAATATGTACATCCACCAAGGAGAAACCGTACAAACCCAAAGTAGTGTAATATGGTTAGGGTGTATTGTTTTACTATCCATGTGTCCCTGCTTGGATAACCATGTGTGCAGGTTTGTATTATTCTGAAAATTCATTTTAAAATTGCTCGAACCCTATTTTAGACCCCCGATCAGTCCTAACTCAGGATATATCATTTTCAAAGGTTGAGATGGATCCCAAGGACCAATTTGGATCCTCTAATACCCTTCCAAGTCTGATTGAATCTTGGATAACATCATTTGATCTCTTCCATGTATTTAAATCTTATATTCTTCATCTCTATTAATCCCTTCATCTTTCCTCCTTAGGGCTTGATAGATATTTGTGTCATTAGAGTATATAATTTCTATTATTTTAGACTGTAGATCTATGTTGGATGCTTGGATCTTCATTTTTTACATTCTTCATTGGATTTTCTCATTGCGGGCATTGTGATATGTAACCCCGTGATTTAAAGATAGGTAGTTTTGTATAAATTAGTCCAATTGATTTATCCCTAAATTTATTGATTTAAATTAAATTTATTTCAATTGGAATATGAAAACCCCAATATGAGTCAAATTGGTATTTGAAATTTCGTTGGAATGAAAATTTGGGAAATCCCTGATTTCCATTGAATTGGGATGTGATTTAGATTTGATGGAAATTGTGGGATTTGATTTGTAAAAATTGAATTGTGAAATTGACTGTTATAAAATGGATTTAATTGTTCTGATGATAACCCATTGGTTTTATCCTGGAAAAGGAATGAATTGATTAAAACCCCAAGTATTTATTTTTAAATAGAAATTGTTCTATTTAAATGGAAAATGGTGAAATTGTATTTTTAAAAATTTTGATATAATTTCCCCATTATGGATTGTTGTTTGAGCACATGTAATAATAGGTAGTTATTGAGTTATTATGGATAAACAAGCTATGTTGGAATTATAATAGCACTTGATTGATGTTTTAAAACTATACGAAGAACATACCTTTGAAAATATTATCCTCATTAGGATGTTGACTAGTCCTTTATGACTAGTTTTTTAGGGACGTGTGTGCACATTTCCATTATCATCATATGAGAGTGTGAGCATCCCATAACCTGGAATTGTTGTACCTCTTAGAAGATGACCATATTTCTTATTTGTGATTATTTATATATATATTCAATTTTTGGTAAAAATTATTTATATATTCCCTGTGAATTTATATAAACTATTTTATATAAAATGTTTATTTATCCATTGTTTTAAATGTCTCCATAAATTAGAATGAATTTCATGTTTTATTTTAAATATTATCTTGTAATGTCATGTTTGTTTTACCAAAAATTGAAATATTTATTTAGTTAATTGACATGGAATATTATTATGGATTACTTAGTGATAACCAACTGGTATTTTAGCTCACATCATACCTATGCCTTGAGGTTTTTGTAGATTTCCTACTTCTAAGTTCGAGCAAGGGAAAATCACAACTTTGTTGTGGTGGTTACCGATATTTTGTCTTAGAGTGATGTGACAGTTGGAAATAGGGTTTTTTATCTTCAATTTTTTGTACTTCTTTGTACTTTGGGTTTGTATACCAATTTTTATTTGGGGATTGTTCTCCCTGTGTATTTTTATTTTGATCAAACTAACCTATAAATTTTTCTTCAACTGTTTATGTGAAAAATCTTCCTACCTTTATCTTTTATGATTCCAGGTGTTAGCCCCCAACACACGGGGATCAAGAATTCCCTTCAGTCCATGTCAGTTTCAGCTCATTTATTAGGGTACCAGGGTATCTAAGCTGGTTTATGAAAACATTCATTATCGAGAAGTTGAAGGTGATAATTACCCATAGTTTACTTCAAAGAAAGGAACCTTCCAAGAAGACTCCGGTGTTGATTTCTAATTATTTTAAAAAGTATATTGAGAATAACTATTGTAATTTTGGATATTTTCAATGGGCTATTTGGGATGGGTTCCCATCACAAAAGATCTTTTATGATGGGGTCCCTTCATAAATATATCGTTGCAGAAAACGGAGTCGCAACTAGTATTTTTTTGGATGGACCCGTCGCAAAAAAATACTATTTACAATGGAAATCCACCCTATCGCAAATAGTTCTCTGATTAAATACATTATATATATAAAAACATGTTGGGATGGGACCATCACAAAAAAGTAGTTGTGATGATCCCATTGTCTCATTGCAAATAGTTCTCTGTTTATATATGTTAAATATACCTAAACCTTTTACGACGAGCCCTTCACAAAAAACTTATTTGTGACGGGTTCTTTTACCTTCGTAAATAAGTTTTAAAAAATATGTATATAATATATTTGTGATAGGGCCCCATAGAAAATACTGAATAAAAAAATTAATAAAATTATGATTAATGAAAAAATATATTAATATTATTAAAATAAAAAAAATAAAAAACATTAAAATTCTCAATATTCCCAAAAAAATATAAAAAATTCATAAAATATTATTATTATTATTATTAGTATTAAAATAAAAAAATATATAATACTAATAATAAATAATAATATATTATATTATTAAAAAAATAAAGAATAATAAAATTAATTTATGAAATATTCGCACCAATATAAAAGAAGAAAACAATAAATAGTTCATATTACAGAAAATGTTGAATCCCAATGTTTTTAACATAAGAAAAAAATTACTGCAGGGGATAGTCTTCTGGAGGAGGTGGAGGAGTTGGAAGAGACGGTGGAGAAAACTTCATCCCTAAACTACGAGTGAGATGACGCATGTACTCCATCTGCTCGTGCTGATGCTGCTGCCATCGACGCATCTTCTCCTTGTGTAGTTTCTACTATTGCTGCCATCGATGAATATTATCCTCATAATGTTGTTGCTGCTGTTGGCGCATCTCTTCCTGCTACTACTGATGACACATATCCTCCTATTGCTTTTGCAAACTCTCTATAAGCTCAGTCTGAGCTCACAACTACTCCTGATACTGTGAGATAGAAGATGATTCTTCTCCATGAGCTCCTCTTGAGATGGACACCGACATCGCAGTGGTACCATAATAAGTCATGGGAGTTAAATGAGCGATGATACCAACTACTCGGCCCTTCTCGAAGGCATACTGGGTGGCTTTCTATCCATGTCGCCTCATCGAAATGGGGGCACTAGTCTGATCAGCCGTCTAGGCCTGACTCTCAGCCTGTGTCTGAGAGGTCGCGACCTCATATGAATCCTTTAGTTCCAATTTGATATGAAAATAGTGAAAATATTAAATGCAATTAATTTTAAAACTAAAAAATAAATAATATTGACCACAATCAGACGCAGGCGATCACCTCTAATATCTCTATTTGCTGGATCATTGTACATCTTCCGATAAATTTCATACTCCATAATATCGGGATTCTCGACTACCTATATGAATATAAATTAAACTATTTATTTTTAATGTTAAATAAATTATTTAAAAAATATACTTACCAGATTCTCTCCATTCTTACTGAATGTACAACTACCAGCTCGATGTGTCACCTCTTGTCTCCCGGGTTTTTTCGGCCCAATGAAGATATCCTCTAAAATCCACCACTCAAATAGTGTTAACATAATCCATCCCAAACGTGAGATGAAATGTACTCTGGTCAATGAGATATACATTACTCATAAAATACTGTCTCTCATTCTTTCTTAATGGTCATCCTTCTCAAATTGTGAAAAAACTGACGAAAATGCTCATGCATAGACACCTCCCATGCCTCATGGATAGCGTCACATATGCTATCATCTATGGGATACCATAAACCCTAAAAATAATTTATAATATAAAGTTATTAATGAAATAAATTTCAAAATAAATATTATTTTTTACATACCATCTAATGATTTAACATTCTGAGTTGTACATCAACAAGAATCTATTCCCATGTGATCCATGGATGAGAAAAAGAATTGTGTAAGATAGTGATCTCATGTCCAACAGCTACATATGCAAAACAATGAAAAGAGAATAAATAATCAAACAATTAGTAAAGAAATTAATTAATTAAAGATTACTAAAATACAAAGGTTACCATACCTCCACATGTGTGGATCAAATCCAAGATGTGGACGCCGCTTGGGGATAAGGTCAGGAATCATCAGTCACGCAAGACCACGCCCCCTCCGTGTACCCCCTGAACTGCCTGTAGGATGAGGGTCAGATGATACCAAATCCTCCTCATCCAGAGGTAGATCAGCCTCCTGCAACTCATGAAATAGATCAGGGTCCATCTAAAACACAAAATTATTATTGTTAGAAAATAGTTGAAAAATAACTATTACATATAGATATATATTAGTTATGATTATAACCATCAATTAACTATGTCAATATTTACCTTCATCATCATCTTTATATTTGAAGATGTCAATGTCTTCATATTCATCATCGAGATCATCAATATCCATATGAGTTTCAGTTTCATCATCTCTTTCCATATCAAATTCATTTGTGACATCATTAACAGCATCGTCACCATCAACCCTTAATTGTGGGGTGTCATCATCGATATTCATGTATTATTATGAAAAATATGGATTTTTAGTAGTCTCTTGAAAAAATTAAATTCCTTGTACTTCATCGGAACCACATTTAGTTAGAGTAAACGGATTTTCCCAAGATTTCATTTTTATTATGCCCCACCAATCACTCGGGTCTCATAATGTAGCAGAGTACTTTTTGTAATATATTTGATGTTCCTATTGAGCTAGTAAAAATGGTTTATTTACTGTAAGAATAATTTTATATTTAATATCGTTGATTCCATAAATCAGATGAACATGCAAGCCTCTCTTAGTATCCAACCACCTATATTTAAACATTCTTATGTAATTTTGACCAAGATAACACAGTTCAGTAATTTAATCTAGCATGTCTTAAAATTCAACTTCAGTTTCTCTATGATGTGATCTTATCAATCAAACTCTACTGTTCATTGTTTTTTTATTCCCTATATGCATGTTTATGAAATCAAAAACCATTCTCCACATATTCATTAAAATCTTTAACCATTTTGGATGGTGGGTTACTCAATATACACAGTCGCTAGTCAATTTTATCAGCAATTTGAGACACTTCAAAATTTGTAAAACAATTATCAATATAATAAATAATAAACAGAATTGATATGTTAAACCATAAATTATTTATGTTACCAGTTTTTGAATCTATTGAGAAAAAATAATTTTTGGTGTTCTTCAAGAGCAGATGATGTAATTTTCTGAAGCTGTTTCTTAATATGATTATCATATAACCTAAAAATAAATTAAATGTACTTACTATAACATAAATTATAGAATAAGTGATATAATAATTCATAGTATAAATTATTTCATTTCATCACAGCTGAGCAGAACATATGTATGAGCTCTGTGATGTTCATCTTCAGAAATCCATCGTTCCTGAACTCCACCAAAGGCAGGCTTTGGCTGATTAAAAACTAATAATTTATTTTCCATTTTATCATCATCATTCCCCTAATTTCGTCCCATGTGGTTTTTTTATGGATATTCAGATTAAAAATAATGAGAGTAGAAAAAAATCAATTTCCTCTTGCAAATAAGCTTCAGTAATTGAGCCTTCACCTGGTGCTTTGTTACGTACTTTTTTTTCAATTTCTGCATGAATCTCTTGAATGGGTACATCCATCGAAACTATACCAGACATCCACATTTATCTTCATGTGGAAAATGTAATATTAGATGTACCATTGATTCAAAGAAAGCCAGCGGGAATATTTTTTCCAGTTTACATATAATTAAACAACATATTCTTCCAGTTTTCTTAGTGAATCGTAGTATGTTGTCACCACAAAAATGTCTCAAAAAATTTGATATGTTTGTTATCGAATCCCAAATAATAAAATTCAAAAAAAACCTCTGAATCCAATCGGCATAAGTCTTTCCATTATAACATGACAATAATGAATTTTTAGTCTGGTAATATAACCATTCTTAACACGTCATCCCAAATTGAAAGAATACCCATCTGAAAGTCTCAAATCTGCAATCCACTAAAAAAATAATAACTGAATATCTTTGGATAGTGTATAAGATTTTTTTGGACTAATTAACCTCTGTGATCGATATTTTGAAATAGTTCATGTTTCGGTCGTCTGCAAATTTGGGAATGATTTAATTGTGCCTTTACATTATCTTTGGACTTAACTGGTGTATCCAAAACTATATGAAATAAATTATTAATATAGTTCTTCTTAATATGCATGACATCCAACATCTAGTGGACCAACAAATCAGACCAATAAGGAAGATCCTAAAAAATGCTTCATTTAATCAAATTTTGTTCTTTCCCAATGCCATGAATTTTATGTTGGTTTACTGTTGGCCCAAATGTGATGGGAGGTAATGAAAATACAAATGATTTTAACTCTGTACCTGAGATCATTTTTGGTGGTTCATCCCTTTCAATTGTGACTTTTCTGAAATAATATTTGTTCCACCAAAAAGGATGATCTGTTGGAAGAAATCTATGATGACAATAAAAATAGAAAGTTTTTTTCCTTTAATGAACATAAAGGCTTTGTTGTATTTAATACAGTAAGGACATAATTTTGTACCATGTGTACTTCATCCAGATAACATTCCATATGCTGGGAAGTCACTAATTGTCCACATTAATGCTGCTTTTTATATGAAATTTTGTTTCGTAGCAACATCATATATACTGACACCATTAATCCACAATGAATTTAACTCATTAATCAATGGTTTCAAATAAACATCAATATTCTTTTTAAGATTTCCTAGTATTAATAAGGCAAAAATTATATAGGGCTCCTTAATCAACATCCATGGAGGTAAATTGTACGGAGTTATAAAGACAGCACAGCATAAATACTGACTACCATAAGAACCAAACAGACAGAAACCATCAGTAAAAAGACCCAATCACACGTTTCGGGACTCTAAAGAAAAATATGGATGTTGTTAGTTAAAATGTTTCCATGAATCACCATCATATGGATGATTCAGGATTTTACCAGTTAGAATCATGGTGTTGTGCCATGACATCATTAACTATGTGTTCTGAGACATAAATTAATGCATCAACCTAGGTATAAGGGGGAAATATCTAAACTGTTTTATATGAATCGATTGAGAATACCCTAGTTGAGCTTCTTTATACCTTGATTTTCCACATTTGGGACAACTATCCAATGGACATTTTCACCAGAATATAAGATGCAATCATTTTCACATTCATGAATCTTCTGATAACTAAGGACCAGATTACGAACCATCCTCTTGCTCTCATAGTAATTGGCAGGCAACACATTTCCTTCAGGTAATAGTGTTTTATCTATAGAAAATATTTGATCAAAATAGTTTTTTGACATTGCATTATTTGATTTAATAGCCATAATTTTTGCAACCGCTTCTAATTTTCTTATATTTCAACCAGGATATAATGAATCCTCAACAGACATCAATAACTCATTAAGATCAAATAGTTCCAACTTAGGAGTTAAATCAATATCATATTGAGTTTCATTTTGTTGAAAAAATTGACCTATAGCATCATGTACTAAATCTTTAAACTGTGTTGAATCTAGAATCAAGTTATTAGTTTATTCTCTTGAACCTCATTCACCGTGTTGATGCTAAAAAAAATAATCTGGTTGAAAACCAAATCGCAAGAGATGTCCCCCCACCTTATCAAATGTTTCAAAATTTCTTATTGGATATTTTTTTATAGGGACACTTAATTGTTCCTTCTATAAAAAATTCTAGTTTTGATAATGCAAATGATAAGAAAGCTTTAACACCCTAAATATTTATAGGATTTAAACCAGAACCATTTTGATTTCTGTGCTGATTTATCTAAGCGCAATCATCTAATAATGACTGTTGTAACTTTCTTGTTCCATATTTTTCTGCAAAATATAAAATCATTACTTTTTTGAATTATTTGAAATTAGAAAAACACTATACAAAAAAATAAGATAAATAATTACAACTACTTCTTAATAATTACCATAAATTACGGACGACACAATTTCTAGTGGATTTACGGCTAATCTTTTTTCCTATAGCTCATTTACTTGAAACTTTCTCACACTGAAATCATAATGAAGAATCATCTCGGAGGTATGCATATCCATTATTGTTCATATGAGAATGTATAAGAGTACCTCCGAGAGGATTCTTCATTTTGATTTTAGGGTGAGAAAGTTGCAAGTAAATGAGTCATCAGACAAAATAGCCCCCTTTTCTTCAATGAATCATTTCTTGCAACTGTCACCACTTGAAAATATTATAAAAAATGTGGTCTTACGAATGCATATTTAAACTTATGCATATGAGATTGGATATCCAAAAATAGAAGCATAATTTTCATAATGTTTTGAGTCGATGATGGTTGAATGGAGAAGAGTTATTGAGCAAAAGGAGTGTCACCAATCCAATAGAAATTATGCCAAATTATTACAATTTATTACAATTGATTTTATTCTTAATTATTCCTAATTATTCCTAATTATTCATAATTATTCCAAATTATTCCTAATTATTTATAACTATTCCAAACTATTTTTTAGTTATTCCTAATTATTACTAATTATTAATAATTATTACTAATTATTTCTAATTATTAATAATTATTAATAATTATTACTAATTATTCCTAATTATTCCTAATTATTCCTATTTATTCCTATTAATTCCTAATTATTCCTAGTTATTCTTAATTATTCCTAATTATTTCTAATTATTTCTAATTATTTCTAATTATTCCTAACTATTCCTAATTATTCCTAATTATTCCTAATTATTCTTAATTATTCATAATTTTTTAAAAAAAATTCCTAATTATTCTTAATTATTTCTAATTATCACTAATTATTGCTAATTATTGCTAATTATTGCTAATTATTTCTAATTATTCCTAATTATTCCTAATTATTTCTAATTATTGTTAATGATTCCTAATTATTCTTAATTATTTCCTATTATTCCTGATTATTTCAAATTATTCTTACTTAATCCTAATTATTCCTAATTATTCTTAATTATTAGTAATTATTCCCAATTATTGCTAATTATTCCTAATTATTGGTAATTATTCCTAATTATACCAAATTATTCATAATTAATCCTAGTTAATCCTAATTGTTCCTAATTAATCCAAATTATTCCTAATTATTCCTAATTATTACTAATTATTCCTAATTATTCTGAATTATTCTTAATTATTCTTAATTATTTCTAATTATTCTTAATTATTTCTAATTATTCTTAATTATTTCTAATTATTGCTAATTATTCCTAATTACTTCAAATTACTGCTAATTATTGCTAATTCTTACTATTTATTTTTAATTATTGCAAATTATTGCAAATTATTCCTAATTATTCCTAATAATTTCTAATTATTTCTAATTATTCCTAATTATTCCCAATTATTTATAGTTATTGCTAATTATTTCTCATTATTGCTAATTATTCCTAATTATTTCTAATTATTCCTATTTATTGCTAATTATCCATAATTATTCTTAATTATTCTTAATTGTTCTTAATTATTCCTAATTATTCCTAATTATTCATAATTATTTCTACTTATTGCCGATTATTCCTAATTATTCATAATTATTCCTAATTATTCCTAATTATTCCTAATTATTGATAATTATTTCTAATTATTGTTATTCATCCCTGTTTATTACCATTTATTACTATTTATTACTAATTATTACTATTTAATACTATTTATTACTATTTATTACTAATTATTATTATTTATTACTAATTATAAGTATTTATTAATAATTATTAGTATTTATCGGTTTTTTACAAATTATTAGTATTTATTACAAATTATTTGTATTTATTACTAATTATTACTAATTATTATTATTTATTACTATTTATTACTAATTATTACTATTTATTACTGTTTATTTCTAATTATTACTATTTATTAGAATTTATTATTATTTATTACTATGTATTATTATTTATAACTATTTATTAGTATTTATTATTATTTATTACTAATTATTACTATTTATTACTAATTATTACTAATTATTACCAATTATTTTCGTTTATTACTAATTATTAGTATTTATTAATAATTATTAGTATTTATTACTAATTATTAGTATTTATTACTAATTATTAGTATTTATTACTAATTATTAGTATTTATTACTAATTATTAGTACTTATTACTAATTATTAGTATTTATTACTAATTATTAGTATTTATTACTAATTGTAAATATTTATTACTATTTTTTCCTAATTATTGCAATTTTTCTTAATTAGTACTAATTAGCGTTAATTACTATTAATTACGGAAAAATACAACTACTAATTTTTAATTACCACTAATTATTTTTAAACATTACTAATTATCTTTAATAATTATTATTTATTACTAATTACTAATAATTAGTATTAATAAATTCATTTTATTGTTACAAATAAATACTGATGACACAATAATTTAAATCTAACTTAATTACAACTAATCAACAATAATTAAAATTAATATAAAAAATTAAATAGATATGAAATTAAATAAAACATAAATTCATTTAAACTTGATCTCTTATAATTGTTGACGGCATCAGAGCTTCTTCATAAAAAAAATAACTCTAAAAAAAATTCACTCTAAAATTAGAGTTTATAAAAGGAGAGAAAGTAGAAATTGAGGGAAAAGAAGGAAAAACATATGGGTTATATATAGGTGAGATTAGTTGCGACATGTGTATTTGCGACGGTATTCCCATCCCAAATAGTACTCTTTTGTGACAAGACCCATCGCAAAAGCCTTTGACCGCATTAATTACTCTCGGCGGTTAAAAGGTTATTTGCAACGGGTCCCATTGCAAAAGGTAACATGCCTACACACTATTCCGACATGACAACATCCTGTCACAAATAGATTTTAACGCGGCCAGGTATTTGCGACAGGACTTATTCCCACCGCAAATAACCCGTCACAAAAATCAGTTTTTCCCGTAGTGACTATTCATTAATATAATCATGCGCTATGTTGGTCGCTAGAATATTCCAGTGAATTTCATCATAGTGGGAAGGAATATGGGCCTGCCTCTTGGGTTTCATAGAGATATACTGTTGGGTCTCCTTGGATTGATGGAGAGCTGGAGTATGAGCTTGACCATATGAAAAATATGGAATATGATGGTGATTTGAGGTCGTGTAGGAAATAATATAATCTATTTATAAAGTTATGATTGGAATTTTTTGGCCAACCCCAAATGGAATAAGAATATAATCTTAATCATGATCTTCATTATTCATAGGAATATCTTGTTGATTCCCCGGAATTAGAGAAGGATTATGAGTTCACTCTAAGGTAATTCCCAGAATATGTTGATAAGCTATTTGAATATTAGAAGTGAAAAGAATATGAGATTCTCTCATAATTTATATCATAATATTCAGAAATTATTCTTATATTATTGTTGCTTCTAGGATATGCTGGAAACTTCGCAAAGCATGGGTGGTAATATGAGCTCTCCCCTCTATTACTACTATGATATGAATATTTGAATCCATATTATGAATGGGGATATATTCTGTAGTGCATTCCTTATCATGGGTTATGAAAATAATATTTTTTATTTATAAATATAACTTAGTTTTCAACCTTAGGTAGTCTCCTAAATAGAAGTGTGCCCAAAATGGGTTGTCACATTGTGAGTTTTTTCTAGGAAAATGGATTGTGATTTAATTTGGTTTGAGAAAAATATGTATTTTTATAAACTAGTTAAAGATGATTGGTTTTAAAACTTTAGATGAGAAGGTTGATCAGGTTATGGTTCGTTAGACTAAAAATTATGCTCTCATGGTTTCATATTTTACAAAAAAAGTTCTGTTGGTTAGTAAGAGAGAGATTCCTCAGTTGATTTCTCTATCTCCCTTAGTTATATGGTTCTAGTGAGGATATACTAAATCTAAGTCTCAAGTCAGTCTACCCACATTTCTATGTGTGTGAAAATGTAGCAAGTCCCCTTGATTAATTAGGACAATATGCAATAATGTTTTATTATTAACTAATTAACAATATTTCTTGTCCCAATTCCCCACACAAGCCAGTGATCACGAAGAACTCATCACGCAAGCCTAATTTTTTTAGTAAAATGATCGGAATTGGGTGGCTGGAGATATGGATTATAAAGCAAGGAAATTAAAATTTAAATAATCTAGTTTTAATATAATTACATTTGGTATTAAAAACCACATTTAAAATTGAAACTAGTTTGAAAATGATAGAAAGGGTTTTTATTTAATTAATCTCAAAAACTCAAACATAGTAATCAATTAATTCTAACCATTCTTAAATCACTCAAAAAACTACCCCTTTATGGATAGGGTAATTATTTTGATTCAAGAGAAGGTATAAATCACTTGAATTAAAAATAAAAGAAAGAAAAAAAGTAGCACTATAGCTGTCCATCATTTAGAGCTTCCCCTCACTGATCGAACTAGTTTCCATCCCCCGTGGATATCTATTTACTGGCCTCAATGTGGCTCCACCACCATTAATCATTATGAAAAATGAATCAAATGTCATACTGGGTGATAATGTGTCTTCACCCATTGTCTCAACATTAGTTAACATTAAAAATTATTATTTATGGTTTTTGAAAAATATTTTCCTTGTAAAAGGAGGTTTTACTGAGTACAATTATCAAGGAAACACCTAGGAATAAATATTATGAAATGATTTTACATCCTAAAAATTTCAGGGGAGTCTCACGGTGTGACACATATATATCACGTCATTTGAGAATGTTGTCTTTTCCCAAAAAACTTTTTCTTCTTTGTGCTTTGTTTTTATGACTTGAATTCTTCAAGTATTACATCATAAATTACTTTTTCTATGTAAATGAGTGTTTTATGGTAGCATTTTCTCCATTTTTTCCTATATATTTGGTTTCAAGAATTGGATTTAGTCTTTTTCCTATGGGATGTTTGAGGAAATCATTTTTATCCAAAAATCACTTGTCTTTATGATCTTTTTTGAATCGTCAAGGTATCCTTCCATAAAACAAAGAAATATTTAACTATCAAAATGATTAATCAATTAATAAACATAAAAAATTAATTATAAGTCATAATAAAGATGTAAAATATTAATATGTTAATTCCCCCACACATAGAACATTCTTGTCCTTAAGAATTTAATCTCAACATAAATTAAAGAGGAACACAGTGCTATCATTATTAAAATTATGAATAAATTAAATAAAATGATTATCAATGGGGATCAACCTTTCAGGTTTCATATAAAAACATTAATTCAACTTCGCACTGCTCAAAGACACTAACCAACCCAAGTATTTTACTCTTTCCCATTGTAAAATAGTGGATCCCCTCCTTTCATTCATTCATATATCACAATTAGATAATATCAAACATGCCGAGTAATTATTCCCAATATAGTGAATTATATTCTCTCATCACTCAATATATAAAATAATGTTGAGTTATTATCTTATCATGATTAAATTATCCTTTTCCATAAGCATACAAAAAATACATTATCAACTTTCTAAAGACAAAATTTAAATAAAATTATGAGGAATTTTAAAAAAAAATCTGATTAATCAATGGAATATGGTCAGTAGGGAATGATGTTGAAAATCTTATGGCTCAAAAATAAAGGTTATCTCTAAGTCCTACATTGTGATATATAAAATAAGGATAAATGAAAATATCATCTCTAAAATGATAAATCCCACTTCTTATAACTCAAAGTAAGATCATTATCAATGCAAGTATAATGGAAGAATTACACCTTCTTGAATAATTACCTTTTTTTAAATTTATTCTTGAAATAATTCTTACTTCCAACACATAACCACATATGTTAAAAAGATCATTAGTTTTTCAATGGTGATTTTTTATTTTCTCAAAAAAACCCATTTTTAAAATTTATATATATATTTTTCATTCAATAGGTGAAATAAATAATATGTATGTAACATTATCCTTTCCCAATAACCAAAATAGCACCCTCCAACTTTTTCCATACTTTTAATACATCCCTTTAGAAAATACTTCCCACACCCCCATGCTTAAACATTAACATATCATTCAATATAAATAGAGAAGGTTGGTAATAGGTATAAATGGATTTTAATTTTCCACATTCCAAGTGATTTCATTAATTTATTATATGTTATAAACAAGTATTGATGTCATGGAGGGTCCAAGGATAAGAACTGAATAATAAAAATAACCTCATTCATATTAAATGTGATTTTTCATAGTCATTTCGTTGAAAATATCCAATAAAGGTTCTAGTAGATGGCATTCCCCAAGGCCACTCAAGATATATGACCAAGTTAATATAAAAAATATTTGGAATATAAATTCTCTTTGGAATAGAATATATGAATTTGGAATAATCACTCATTACATGAAATAATAATAATAAATCAATATATATAAATTTCAAAAATTCAAATTATGAAAATTTTATGGAGATTTCATTTACCTGAATCAACTAATTCTATTAAATCATGATTTATAAAAATTAATACCCTAAAAATCCATCTAATCAATCAATTCCCCATTTTACTCGTACAATCTCATTGTCTACAAAATGAAACATGGAATCATGGGATTCCAAACAAATTTATGTCCTTAAGACTAGTCAATTAAATAATCAAATCTAAATGTGGGCTTTAAATGTTCATTTAAATATCAAAAATATGTTTTCAAATAAGAAATATTGGGATTTCAAAAGATAATTAGTGTAAAAATAAAAAATCCTCTTAATAATGATGACTGAATTAGGATGGGCAGGCATTATTTATTTTGTTCTATTCTATAGTATTTTTACATCTTAAATTCTACTTTTATGGTGAAAATATTCCTTTTACAACATAATATCCCTATTTATAGCAAAAAATATTTAAAAATTATTCATATTTCATTATTTATTTCTAATTATCCTAAAAATAAGAAAAAAACAAATGATAGCTCAGTCATTTTAAATTGTACTTAAAAAAGACTCGGGTAAAGAGTGGGCTAAGGGAAAAAATCATGGGTTGTATTCTTCAAGGACTTTTATTTAACATCATTATATTGATTAATAAATTTAATAAAATTAAAATAAATCCTATAATACAAGATTCCCTCCCCAAATTTTAATTTATATAGTTCCTGTAATGCATTCAAATTGATTATTCAAGTAAAAATAAATGAAATATAATTACTTTATTTAATCAAATGTAATGGAAAGAAATAGCCTAGTGGGTCTTTATTGATAATTTTGGTCAAAGTGTATAATATCATTCTTTGTTTCATTCATATTTCCTAGTAAATACATTTTAAACTTGAAATAATAGGCTTTGTTTACATTCTTTCCCTAACACCAAAAAAACCCTTGAAACATTATTCTTCCTAACTGGTTGCTGAGTTTTCTAGATTTTTATTGTTGATTTCCTAAAGAAAACTAAACATTAATTTTATTATGGGGTTTTGGTCTCTATGGAAAATTATTCTCTTCTCTTTTTGTGGAATATTACCCCTCATTTTTCTTGACCCACATGACCTTGGTTTAGGATTTTACTTCTATACTTTTAAATAAAAATAGTCTATTTAAAAATTGATGTTGCAAAGACTTACCTTTTCCTCATAAACTTCTCTCCTCATTAGTTCAATATGATTCACCATTTCCTTTAGAATATTTAGTGAAGACTTATTTGGACTACACTAACTCATGTTTTACTATAAAAAATATGTATTTCACAATGTCTTGTTCTTTATTCATATCCATTTCCTTTCTCAAATCTATGATAATATTTTCATGTTCACCTTAATTGAACTTATATTTATTTATCCATCATCTATTTCCATATATTATTCATAATTTTATAATAAACAATAAAAAATTATATGGTATCATTTTATCAATCATTAAATCAAAATTATCATATCTTTGGGAACTTACCAGTTCCATGGTATTTTTTTCTGAGAAAATTATCATCAAGGGTGAATATTTTTTGAACAATACCTGATTATTCAATTAATTTTATGCCTTCTTTTTGGGAGAGTGAAAAATGTAATTATTACTAAATAGATTCTTCAGGGTGTTAGGTATGTTGAATTGTAATTTTTTATCACCAAGCTACATTGAAAGTGTTCCTTTATTCATGCTAATGATGGTTTTTTTGCCTTTGAGAATGGACCCACAAAAATGATGGGTGACAGTGATGAGATCTTACCTTCTTCTATTTTTAGTATATAGAATTCAGTTGGGAATAATAGATCATTGAATTTCACAAGGATGTATTCTAAAACTCCAGCTAGGAAAACTATGGATATATTTTCAAGATGGACCAAAAATCTTTTTGGTTTTAACACATCAATATAAATAGATGTAAATACTCTGTGAAGAAATATGTTCATCAAAGAACAAATATCCCACAAAGAATTAGAAAATTTTAAAGAATAAATGGTTCCTGGAATAGATAATTTCCCAAGATCATAAAATTTTTGTAGTATCAGCAGTGTTATAATTGTTGAGATGATCCTTTATAAGATGATTTTCTCATTTTCATACATTATTCATATCTTGGTGCATGGATCTTTGATAAACATTACATATTTGGGGATTTTTTTGGATGGATTCT
Organism: Viscum album; assembly: GCA_963277665.1. Taxonomy (NCBI): domain Eukaryota; kingdom Viridiplantae; phylum Streptophyta; class Magnoliopsida; order Santalales; family Viscaceae; genus Viscum; species Viscum album. The sequence continues at coordinate 1,991,885,733 of OY728161.1, read as the reverse complement.
TAAAATAGGATATTGATTTCAACTTTATGAAAGGTATCGTGAACCTCTTTTGGAATTTTCTATTCTTCAATATTGTTTGACCAAATTAACATAGAAGGGAATGGTGCAGGAATGTCCTATTATCCTTTTATTTATTTTTCATGGGGGTTTTTTGTCTCTCTTTCCTAAACGTGGTCCTTAATTCTATTTGATTCATATCCTCTTCCCTTGGCCTTATGGGTGGATCTTCATAAGTATGCTTATAATTTTTATCCTTTATTTGTTTAGGTGGCTAGATCTATTTTTCACTTCAAGTTGTAATCATGCTTATGCTCTCCATCTGACTCAGAACTATCTGGGATAACAGTTTTCCTATATTTTTTATCAGAAAGTCTATAATATTGGAAAACATACTATTCAAATATTTTAGGAAGTGCTTCATCTCTTCAATATCTATTACATGGTAGTTTGTTTGAGAACTTGTTTATGGTAATTTATATAGTTTCTATGGGATTGGTGGTTTCTGAAAGGATTTTTACTGATAAGGTGTCTTATATGATTGTTTAAATAGTGGTGGGTTATGGTTTTTCTCTATTAGAATGGAGGTTGATTTTGGTATTGATTTTGAAAAAGGGATTTTTTGGTTTTCTAGAATTTCATTTATTAAAATGTGTTTGTAAAGATTTCCATTTTCTTCACTATATCACACTACTTAGTAAAATATTGGGCTGAATAACATAAACTAAATATATATGGAAATACATGCTTATAATTTAATCGATTCATTACTATTTGTCTAAAAAAACTTTTCATTTATTCAACTCTAGTTATCATAAAGGTGAGTAATTAGTAATTTTTACCTCATGGATCCCTCTGGTGTGTATACCTCTCATGCCAAATAACTGCAGTTTTACACAATCTTTTCAATTAATTCTCTAGATTCTACTAGTGATTTATCGATCTGAGCTCCTCCATATGAGGGATTGGGTAGATAGCGATATTTATAAAGTATTATTTTGTAAAATAACATGATAAATTGTTGATATTTTCTATTTTTATACACTCATATAGAAACAAATCTTATTGAACTACTCCCAATACTCATAATGTATCTCTTCAATCAAATTCTGGATAGCATAGTTTTATTTTCTGATTATCGTACTTCTGCATGTAGGTAAACACCTCTACGTGAAACCTATTTTGATATTTTCTTAGTCATTTAATTCTCCTTTTTGTAATCTATAAAACCACTCCTTTATGACTCAAACTTTTGAAAAGGGGAATTCTCACCACTTAATTTTATCTTTTGTTACTCCTTAGGGCTTGAAGCTAGAGAAAACATTTTAGAATTATTGGATGTGTTGATTTGGGTATTCAACTATAAGACCATAAAATTTTAGAAGCACTTGAATCATGTTAATGGGAAATTAAAATCCATTTTTTAAGGAAGGCATAGTTAGTTGATTTTGTTGGTTATCGAATTGTAGTGTGCAATGATTACATGGTCACTACTACAAAATAGGGTTTTATCAGGGATAAAAAAATATTTTATCAGCACTAAAAAAGCACTGATAATCGAGGAGTTCTGAAAAGGGGTCCCTTTGATCAATGTCCTAAAGAAGCACAGATAAAGGCACCTATTATCAGTGATAAAAAAGATCTGATAAAAGTCATAAAATTTTTAAAAAAATTAAGAAAAATCTATAAATATGAGGGTAGACCAACACCCCTTTTAACAGCACTCAACCCCCCCCCCCCCCCTTCAATAGTGCTAGGATGTCTCACCCGTACGTGCCCCTCCCATGCCTTCAATAATTCCAGGTGTACACCCCCACCATCCCAACAATGCTAACCCCCCTACACCCACTCACGCACCCCCTATCTTAGCATCGATTCGAACCCGAGACCTCTCCCCTGCACGCATGCACCTTTACCACTCGTCCATCTTGTTTTTTCTCTGTTTAATGATATATCTATTAATATATATATATATAGTTATATTTATTCATATATTAATACAAATTTATATTAATATATATAGTTATATTAATATATGTATATTTATTTATATATGAATATATATATATATATATTCATATTAATATATATATACATATATAGTTATATTTCTATTTTAATATATTTATTCTTATATTAATATATATATATATATATATTCAGTTATATTTTTATATTTATATATTTATTCATATATTAATATATATATATATATATTTATTTATTTATATCTATATATTTATATATTTTTTTATCTATATATCTATTCGTATATTAATATATATTTATAATATTAGTTTTAAATACATTTATAAAATATGTTTTTTATGTGTGTATAAATAAATAAATATATACAACATACATATATATATATATTATATATGTGTATTTTTAAGTATAATTATACATATGTATATATTTATATATATTTACATATATTATATATTCATATATATATATTCATATGTTAAAATATATAGATAATATATATCAGTTTGTTAATGCAGACACACCCTGATATATATATATACACACACACACAAACACATTATATTGGTATATAAATATTAATATATTTGTATTTTAAATAAAATGGAAATGATTTTTTATTTAGATAATTATTATATATTGAGAAATATTATATATATATATATATATGTTTGATTATTTATTTATAAAATTAAATTTCTATGTGTGAATATATAAAAAATATGAATATATTATTATATATTTGAATATAAATAATTTTACATTGTGAAAAATAAAAACATTTCAAAGCCATAATATCAATATCAATGTAATGCCTGGGAATACATTCAGTCCACACTAAAAAAGAGAAAAAAATGACTCCCTTAAAGAAGGCTGAAATTCCATCAAATTTTGAAATATTTGGGTATCCTGATGGTTCAACGGGAAATGAATGGCTCCCCATAGGCTCATAATAATGTGTCGCATGCGCCATCCTCAGTTAAAATTTTTTCGAACGTTGTGGCTTCTTCTTCTTGTTCATCACCATCTCTATCAGCTCTGGCTTCTTTCGATCTTGGCCCCTCCTCGTTGGATCCTCATTCCTTCATTACTAGGACTATGGATCTATGGTCTCTACATATTCCACCTAAGAGGGCTCCTTCCATAGCTCCTCTTTCATCTATTCTTTATCCCCCCCTCTTGTACCCTTACCTATGGTCTGGGATCTCATACCTCCTTTCTTAACGCCCTCTGCGGTTCATCCTCATCTGTCAGCCAACCCTGCTTCCTGATGGTCATTATGGGGATGACTTATTCATCATTTGAAGGCTCTCAAATCAATCTATAAGTATCTTCTTTATCCTTTGATAACGCTTAAGAATACTTGAAACTGAGCTGTATTCATCATTTTGGAGCCATATTTCCTCCCCTTGCAGTTTTTTTTTTGCGATTCATGGGATCCTAGGGGCTATGTTATCCTACGAATATCTCTTTTCCATATTGAAATTCCTTCATTATTGTCCTTGAGTTGTAGGAGGACTTCATTTAGGCATGGTTTAGGGCTCTTCGGTCATGGGTTTGATGGATCTTTAGCATGTCCAGGTGGTCTATGGATGCTCACTGGGGGAAAGAGATTCCCTCTGCCACTATGTGGATGAGTCTCTCGGGGCTTTTGCTACCATTCTAGAATGAAGGATTTCTTTAGGCTATTGAATATTCCCTTGGTGATTTCTTGTCCTCGGACCCCTAGACCAGTCAATGTGTGGAGGTCTTTGTGGCCTGTATTTTAATGGAGTTGGATCTATCTCTTCTAGTGCCTGACAAGATTGATCTTCGGGTGAAGGATTCCTTTTTATGAGTTCAAGAAATCTATTATCCTATGTTTCCAATATTTTTCTCTCACTGCCTAATTCTGGGACACTTTGTACCAGTGTGTCATCATCTCTTATAGGATGTACACTGACATGTGTCTCGGGGTGTTAATGTAGAGACCCGAAGCTTGACATACATGGACAATACATTACTTTTGTGGAATACTTAATACATAACAAAAACAAACACACAAGGATTGTAATAGTTTAGTGTCTTTGGAAACTCGGAATATAAAAATCTAACCATGTTGAAGGATCTTCAACATCTCCCATAACGATCTTCCCCTTTTCATTTCCTTACCTAAAACCTTTCTTTATTTCCTGGGGAAAATAAAACATAAAAAGGGTGAGCTCAAATGCTCAGTAAGGGCAAACATAGATAACATAAAACAATCCATAAATATTTGAAAGCAAAAATTTTAACATGAAATCTAAACATTAAAACCTTGAGAAACGACAGAAATCATGGAAGTACGTAAGGAATATATCCTAATGGAACATAAATCATGATAAAATATCATGGGAATAAATCATGTAATTGTGGAAACCATTCATCACATGTCATGATTTCCATAGTATCCAAGGAATTGCTGCCAAGACCATCTTAGTGGACAAAGTCCCTTTCTGAATCGATTTCACTCCTCGTTTCAGTCCTGTAACACTGAACCAGATTAACTTACTGTTCCAGCAATGTCTATCTCATGAGATACAAATCTTTACCCAATGCATTGGTGGGAGATATAGGTCCCACCCATCTCATAATTAAATCATTCTTACTTGTGCCACAAAATAAACATACATCATTCATAATAACCCGATAAATAAAATGGGTTTCATAAACATCATCCCATCATCAAATAATCAATATAAAAGAAATGGATATCATTTCATAATAAGAAAAGTGAAACCATGTATATGATACACCTTTGAAATAATGTCATCTTAGATGAAAACTGGTTTTGATAAAACACTTGAAATGAATTCTTGAGGAAAATATCCTTTCTTCTTCAAAATCATTAGCTTTTCATAAAATGTCATGCAATTTTAAAAGAAAAGGATTTTGTTGACAATAGTCATGAAATATTTTGGAGGAAGCTTCATGAAAATAAGGCTTTATAAAACTGTAAAAATCCTTTCAGGTCATATACGTTAAAAAAACATTCTTCTCGTACTTTTGTTGGAAAAGTCAAAAAGTACCTTGTAGGGTAAATAAAAGATAATTTCTTCCATACCAAGGGGTAAAAGTCAAAATGGGTAAAAAGGACTTTAAGCATACATGAATACATTTTTATAAAACATGGACATGGATGATAGCAATAACCCCAGTAAATACTTACAAATAAGAAATCTCGGATAAAAATGAGATTTAAAAAATTATCCCTTACCTTAGGTCTGATATACTTCGTACGTATCCGAAACTCCTATATAATGATTTAAATAATGTCATTTACTTATTACAGAATCATATTAATTGTTATGATATCATATATGGTTCACTTATGACTTTATAATACCCGTTATTTTGTAAATTCCATGTTAAAGAGCGTTTTGGGTAAAATCGTTTCATTTGTCATCCGTGTTTTGACTTGTAATTATTCATATGATTACTTAGATCATGATTACGTAATTATAGAATATAAAACATGATTTATATATATTATATATTCATCATATACATATATATATTATAGATCTATAAAAAGAATGAAATACACCGTTCATGGAGATGGTAGGCCGTACGTACGCATGAACGTTGTTTTTGTTTCCTTATTGAATTGAATGGAATTAAGTAGATGACATAAATATATATATATACATAAATCCAGTATCATTATTATTTCATATATTTCATGATTACTTATTATATATACTTTATAATCATTCTTTAATGGTTTACATGGAGATTGAATCTCATCGCGTCGTGGAGACAGTAGTTTGTACGTACGCACGAGCGATGATATCATTCCCAACATCATGGAATTGTATTAAAGTGTATGTATAATATTACACAATCAATATAACTTTACAATAATCATATATATTCATTAATATCACCATTATACCCATCCAAGTAAGGTGGTGGTGGAAAATAGATTACACCACGGTGTGGAGATGGTATTTCGTACGTACGCACGCGTGGTGATTTCGTTTTCCGTATGATGGATAGATGGGGAAATACGGTTGTTTCATACTTATAATAACATATCAGTATATGAGTGATAATTATGTTGTTACCTAATAATTAAACAACTAAAAAAGAATAAGTGGAAGAAGAAATAATGTTGAAAGAATCGGTAACGGACATTACCTCTTCTTTGAAGCGCCTCTTTGAGACCTCCTCTTAGGGCACTAAAATTTGTCTTTGAAGAAGACCAGGACCTCTAGGATGTTTCTAGGGAAGTGGAGAAGATAATTTTTCAGGGTTTGGACGATATTTAAGGCTCAATGTGGTGTGAGGAAGAGAGGGAGGAGGTTCCCTTTTATAAGGGAGGAGAGGGGCACCTTTGGAAAAATTAAAAATATTATTTTATTATAAAGTCATATTCAGTTTTTAATAGCTCCAAATTGATTTATTTCAAAGATAAGGTAGGTATGGGTCGAAATACTCTGATCCAATAGAATTTAGACACGTTTAGGTCATTATATTAACCTTATCTTTTAGTTTTAACTCTTAGTTAATTAGATTGACATTTACCATGTCACTTTTTATTTTTATATTATATAGTTAATAAACTTACAATATACATCCAAGCGACCCCCAAGTGGTCCATTAATGATAAAAATATCATGATATAAGTATCTTGGCCGATCCTTAGATTTTTAGGAATATAATAACAATTAATAATATAATATTTGTTTTAAAAACTATTTTATGTCAATTTTGACACTATTTGGTAATTGATTTTTGTGAAAATCATAACAGAATGATTAGTTCAAAAACAATTAATTAAATCAATACTAACATGTCATATTAACATAGAAAATTATTTTAATTCATAAAAAGTCTCAGATTACATTCATTTGGGTATTTATAACATCAATTATGTCAATATTTCAATAAAAAGATAATTACTGCATCATCATTGTATCATAAATAGATTAAATTATTTTAAGTCTAAAAATTACAAATAAAATACCATTATGTTGGAAATATTTTTATATTTCTAATTAATATTTATAGTTGAATTTATATTATGTATAACCTTATATTAAAAATGATTTATTTATTAAACTTTGATTTTAACTATTTTAACCCTTCTATAAATAAATTGATAATAAATATCCTAATCTAATCCAAGTGGGCCTAAATGGTCGTATTTTATTCCTAAGGTTGTTTTTGGTCAAATTAAACTTATCCAATAGAATTAGGACATGTGTTAGGGTAATAATAAAAACACTTTTATCCTTAATTATCCTATTTACTTTTAACCGTGGTAAAAAAAAGTAAATAGTTACTATTCGCCAAAAATTATTTTCATCTTATTGAACCACATTTTTGTCCTTGATATTAACTGTGTCTCTCGTATTTTTGAAATTCTACTCACAGAAGTGGTAAAATTAAGTTTTATGAAAAAATTCAGTTTTTTTAACTTCCACTTAGTGGTTTCACTATTCATCAAAAAATGAAAGTTTCCAGAAAAATACCAAAAATTAGGCCTAAGATATATTTGATATTATGATTTCAAAAATTATGTCTATTTTACCAAATTTAAAACATATCAGTTACATTAACTAATTTAAAAATTAATTCCCGTCGTTAAAACAAATAGCGTGTTTTTAAGAGATAATAACTATCAAAAGATTGACACTTGTTTATGTCTGGTTTAAATGTGAAATTACAACCAATGACCAACATTGTATTAAATTGTAAAAATATATTCTACATATACTTTAAAACCACTCAAATTAATAATTTATCACTATTAATTATTTTGATTAAAAAAGTTGTTTTTAATTAAAATTTAGTAATTTTCAATATTCATCAGAATATGAGAGTTATCCGAAAAGTACCAAAATTTCACCCTAAGCTAATTTCAATATTCTGAATCCAAAAATGAAGTCCATTTTGAAAGATAAAATTTATAAAATTTTAAAAATGGGTATTACTTTTCATAACAACTAGTTCATAATAATATTATAATAATATCTCGTTTAGTGAAACTTGGTATTGCGTACTACACACGCTATCGAGGAAGGTCACGATTGCGTGTAATGAAAGGAAAGTCAGGGATGCGTGTTGTGCAAGCTCCTTTTGTTGTAGCGTACAACACAAGACATTAATGAAATTAAAAAGAATATTTTTCATAAAATCTCAGGGTGTTACATTCTACCCCCTTAAAATGAATTTCACCCTCGAAATTCGTCGGGGTTATAAATAGTTTACCACTCAAAAGTTTCTTTAATAGAAACCCAGATCGTAAAAAGGAATACCAAAATTTGGCTTTAAAAACTAAAGTATGAAACGTAACGGTTACCCAAATTAACTCATCACTGGGTTTCCACGTAGGAGAACATAGGTTAAGATATGGATATAGAAGAAAAATCTAACCATCAAATTCTGATGGAGAGTGGTAGAGAACATGGCTATGAAAAATCCAACAATCACAAATCCATAAATTTGTGATGATCTAAGGAACCATCTGATTCATCAGATATAAGAGCAATAGGACAACATTTTTGGTTTTCAAGATCATTTCCCTAAAGTTGATGAAATTGGAATTAGAAGAAATACTTTCGTGATTTTGGTACAGTCTCACCGTTGGTCGTTCTTTGGACAATTTCCACTTCATCTATTAACTAAATGAAGTTGAATTTGTCATTTGTGATTTGTTAGAAGATAGTGTGATAGAATGATGGGTCATTCCATCTGTCTTAAACAAAAGGTTAGAAAAGTTATCAAAAAATACATAAGTCTATCTATAGTGAGATTAATCATATATGGTTCCTAAAATGGACTTATACTTCATATATCATACTGTTTAATATAATAAAACTAGTTTCTACTAAACAGGGACTTCCTTTGGGCCAGTGGTAGGCGATAAAGGCCAGTCGCACTTCGGTTGTGGGTTTGATTCCCACAGCCTTGTCCAACGCGATGGGTTGTCGCCCATCCTGGAGGTTGTCCTTTTTCTAAAACTACATTATTATAACATCCCATAAATAATATCGAAAAAACTTCTATCCTTAAACAATACTAACTTATGTACAACATAATCCATTCCAATCTTTAGGCTTATCCATAATACTGCAGTCCACTCTCATAATATAGTGAAAATGATTACCAGAGATTTCATATAACAAGCATGTTAAAACCATCATTGATCCCCATATATCATAAGATATGTCTTGTTGGTCACATTCCAAACATTAGAAGGCCTTAATCATGAATACCCATTGAATCTTATTGAAAACATGAGTGTTGACAAAAGGTAACTCTTTCCACAAACCAAAACCCCAAAATTCTATGTACTCAAACCATGATATAACTATTTCATTATATCAGTCATGAGCTCATGAATACTGTCAAACATTTCATTTTCTCCTTATCCCTTCATTATGCGCATATCATCTTCTTTCCAAAAATATTTCAATCACTTTCCATGGTTACCGGTACCATAAAATTATTGAATACCACAATAGACCAATATATAAATATGCCAATATTCCATGATACTATATACAACATTATTTTGGAATCCCATTACATAAACACTTAATCATTCCACCACATCGTTGTCATATTCAACATCGCTAATAGTGATCGCATGTGAATTCCCTTTTTCCTTTTCCTTAAGCGGTTGCTCATGTCGATCATCACTAACCCTTGTATTAGGGAATTTATTAGCATAATGCCCCATTTCCTTGCACTTGAAGAATTGAAGTGTTGGTGGTGCGTTCTCTGTAGTCTTTTCTTTATTCACATCATTAGAAACCCTTTTTCCATTACTTCAACACTCAGCTGCTCGATGAACTTCTTTCCCACACATAAAACATTTTCTAGTCCCTTTAAGACAATATCCATCATGCTTCTTTCCACACTTTGAGCATAAAGAAACATTCATCTTCTTTTCACCATTGTTCTGAGATTTCTCCTTGAACTCCATCTTTCATTCCTTGTCAAAACCATGAGATGGATATGTTACACCAACTTCCAGTTCTACCGTGATAGCACAACACACAATTTCTTCATAGCTACTTAAGTCTATTATAGCTAATTCCCTTCGAAGACTTGGTTTTAAGCCACTGAAAAATCGATCAAATTTACTTTCAGTTTGGATGATAAACCCAGATGCATACCTTTCAAGTCTTGTAAAATTCGATTTGTATATACCAACAGATTCATCATCCTTCTTCTTAAGCTCAAGAAACTCCTTTTCCATCTTTGTTCGAAGAATACGAGGGAAATACTTATTGAAAAATAAGTTATTGAACTCATCCCATTCCATGGACTCAATTTCATCTCTTGGCCTCATATTCTTGATAAGATTCCACCATTGATCAGATTCACCTTCCAAACGATATACTGATAAGATGATTTTATCATGTTCAGAACATTGAAGAACTGAAAATATCTTTTCAGTGGTATTGATCCATTGTTCTGCAGTAAGTGGATCAGAAGACCCACTGAAAGAAGGTGGACATTACCTCATGAAGGACTCAATAGAATATTATTCCATTATCTACTCATTTGGTAGTCCAGAATGATTCATATATTGTGTAAGTATAGTAATAAGATTTTTCACTCCATCTCCCATAACATTTGTTTGTTCAGGAGGGTAATCATTGCATTTTCCATTACATTGATCAACATGGTTCCTTCGGGTTCCAGCCATTGTCTAAAACCGAAAAAGAATAGTGTGAGAGGCAAAAATAATGCTAGGGAAAACAACATAATAAAGGGGGAGTACCCTCAATATCTAACATCTTAGGTTAAATTCTAAGATCGTTACCGTAGTTCTAGGACTATATCCTATACGTATACTTATCCTTAGGGACATCCCTATACATGCCTTAGAAATATCTCTAGGGATCTCACTATCATTTTTGCATCCTAGTTTCCAAAGGTTGATTAAACCTTTCCTCTGATACCAACTGCAGAGACCCGAATCTTGACGTACATGGACAATACATTACTTTTTCGGAATAATTAATACATAACAAAAACAGACACATAAGGATCGTAATAGTTTAGTGTCTTTGGAAACTCATAATATAAACATCTAATCATGTTGAAGGATCTTCAACATCTCCCATAACGATCTTCCCCTTTTCATTTCCTTACCTAAAACCTTTCTTTATTTCCTAGGGAAAATAAAACATAAAAAGGGTGAGCTCAAATGCTCATTAAGGGAAATCATAGATAACATAAAACAATACATAAATATTTGAAAGCAAAAACATGAACATGAAATCTAAATATTAAAACCTTGAGAAAAGATAGAAATAATGGAAGTACATAAGGAATATATCATAATGGAACATCAATCATGATAAAATATCATGCAAATAAATCATGTAATTGTGGAATCCATTCATCACATGTCATGATTTCCATAGTAGCCAAGGCATTGCTGCCAAGACCATCTTAGTTGACAAAGTCCATTTCTGAATCGAGTTCACTCCTCATTTCAGTCTTGTAACACTGAACCGGATTAACTTACCGTTCCATCCATGTCTATCTCATGAGATATAAATCTTTACCCAATGCATTGGAGTTAGATATACATCCCACCCATCTCATAATGAAATCATTCTTACTTGTGCCACAAAATAAACATACATCATTCATAATAACCAGATAAATAAAATTGGTTTCATAAACATCATCCCATCATCAAATAATCCATCTAAAAGAAATGGATATCATTTCATAATAATAAAATTGAAACCATTTAAATGATACACATATTAAATAATGTCATCTTAGATGAAAAATGGTTTTAATAAAACACTTGAAATGAATTCTTGAGGAAAATATCCTTTCTTCTTCAAAATCATTCTCTTTTCACAAAATGTCATGAAATTTTAAAAGAAATTGACTTTGTTTAAAATATTCATGAAATATTTTGGAGGAATCTTCATGAAAATAAGGCTTTATAAAACCGTAAAAATCCTTTCATTCCGTATACGTTAAAAAAACATTCTTCTCGTACTTTTGTCGGAAAAGTCAAAAAGTACCTTGTAGGGTATATAAAAGAAGATTCCTTCCATACCAAGGGGTAAAAGTCAAAATGGGTAAAAAGGACATTAAACATACATGAATACATTTTTATAAAACATGGACATGGATGATAGCAATAACCCCAGTAAATACTTATGAATAAGAAATCTCTGATAAAAATGAGATTTGCAAAATTATCCCTTACCTTAGGTTTGATATGCTTCGTACGTATATGAACCTACTATATAATGATTTAAATAATGTCATTGACTTATTACAGAATCATATTCATTGTTATGATATCATATATGGTTCACTTATGACTTTATATTACCCGTTCTTTTGTAAATTCCATGTTAAAGAGCGTTTTGGGTAAAATCATTTCATTTGTCGTCCGTGTTTTGACTTGAAATTATTCATGTGATTACTTAGATCATGATTACTTAATTCCAGAATATAAAACATGATTTATATATAATATATATTCATCATATACATATATATATTATAGATCAATAAAAGGAATTAAAGACACCGTTCATGGAGACGGTAGGCCATACGTACGCATGAACGCTGTTTTCGTTTCCTTATTGAATTGAATGGAATTAAGTAGATGACATAAATATATATATATATAAATAAATACACTATAATTATTATGTCATATATTTCATTATTACTTATTATATATACTTTATAATCATTCTTGAATGGTTAACATGGAGAGTGAATCTCATCACCTCGTAGAGACGGTAGTCCGTACATACGTACGAGCGATGATATCATTCCCAAGATCGTGGAATTTTATTAAAGTGTATGTATAATATTACAGAATCAATATAACTTTACAATAATCATATATATTCATTACTCTCACCATTATACCCATCCAAGTAAGGTGGTGGTGGAAAATAGATTACACCACCGCGTGGAGACGGTATTCCGTACGTACGCACGCGCGGTGATTTCGTTTTCCGTAGGATGGATAGATGGTGAAATATGGTTGTTTCATAATTATAATAACATATCATTATATGATTGATACTTATGTTATTACCTCATAATGAAACAACTAAAAAAGAAGAAGTGGAAGAAGAAATAAAGTTGAAAGAATCGGTAACGGACATTACCTCTTCTTTGAAGCGCCTCTTTGAGACCTCCTCTTAGGGCACTAACATTGGTCTTTTAATAATACCAGGACCTATAGGATGTTTCTAGGGAAGTGGAGAAGATAATTTGGAAAGTGTTTTCCGAGCTTGAAGTCTCAATGTGGTGTGAGGAAGAGAGGGAGGAGGTGCCCTTTTATAAGGGAGGAGAGGGGCACCTTTGGAAAAACTAAAAATATTATTTTATTATAAAGTCATATTCAGTTTTTAATAGCTCAAAATTGATTTATTTAGAAGATGGGGTAGGGATGGGTCGAAATCCTCTCATCCAATAGAATTTAGACAAGTTTAGGTCATTATATTAACCTTATCTTTTAGTTTTAACTCTTAGTTAATTAGATTGACATTTACCATGTCAATTTGTATTTTTATATTATATAGTTAATAAACTTACCATATACATCCAAGAGACCACCAAGTGGTCCTTTAATGATACACCTATCATGATATAAGTAACTTGGACGAGCCTTAGAGTTTTAGGAATATAATAACAATTAATAATATAATATTTTATTTAAAAACTATTTTATGTCAATTTTGACACTATTTGGTAATTGATTTTTTGTGAAAATCATAACAGAATGATTAATTCGAAAAAAATTAATTAAATCAATAATAACAGGTCATATTAACATATAAAATTATTTTAATTCATGAAAAGTCTGAAATTACATTTATTTGGGCATTTATAACATCAATTATGTCAATATTTCATTAAAAAGATAATTATTGCATCATCATTGTATCATAAATAAGTTAAATTATTTTAAGTCTAAAAATTACAAATAAAATACCATTATGTTGGAAATATTTTTAGATTTCTAATTAATATTTATAGTCGAATTTATCTTATTTATAACCCTATATTAAAAATGATTTAGTTATTAAACTTTGATTTTAACTCTTTTAACCCTTCTTTAAATAAACTGATAATAAATGTCCTAATCTAATCCAAGTGGGTCAAAATGGTCATATTTTATTCCTAAGGTTGTTTTTGGTCGAATTACACTTATCCAATAGAATTAGGACATGTGATAGGGTAATAATAATAACACTTTTATCCTTATTTACCCTATTTATTTGTAACCGTGGTAAAAAAAGTAAAAACTTACTATTCACCAAAAATTATTTTCATCTTATTGAACCACATTTTAGTCCTTGATATTAACTATGTCTCTCGGATTTTCAAAATTCTACTCACAGAAGCGGTAAAATTAAGTTTTATGAAAAAAATCAGTTTTTTAACTACCACTTAGTGGTTTCACTATTCATCAAAAAATGAAAGTTTCCAGAAAAATACAAAAAATTGGGCCTAATCTATATTTGATATTATGAATTCAAAAATTACTTCTATTTTACCAAATTCAAAACATATCAGTTACATTAACTAATTTAAAAATTAATTCCCGTCGTCAAAACAAATAGCGTGTTCTTAAGAGATAATAACTATCAAAAGATTGACACTTGTTTATGTCTGGTTTAAATGTGAAATTACAACCAATGACCAACATTGTATTAAATTGTAAAAATATATTCTATATATTCATTAAAAACACTCAAATTAATAATTTATCACTATTAATTATTTCGATTAAAAAAGTTGTTTTTAATTAAAATTTAGTAATTTTCACTATTCATCAGAATATGAAAGTTATCCGAAAAGTACCAAAATTTCACCCTAAGGTAATTTAGATATTCCAAATTCAAATATGAAGTCCATTTTGAAAGATAAAATTTATAAAATTTTAAAAATGGGTATTACTATTCATAACGGCTAGTTCATAATAATATTATAATAATATCTCGTTTAGTGAAACTCGGTATTGCGTACTACACACGCTATTGAGGAAGGTTGTGATTGCGTGTAATGCAAGGCAAGTCAGGGATGCATGTTGTGCAAGCTCCTTTTGGTGTAGTGTACAACACAAGACATTAATGAAATGAAAAATAATATTTTTCATAAAATCTCGGGGTGTTACAGTTAAGGCCAAATGTGTTCTTTTATCTCCTACTAATTGTGATCTTTCGGGCCTGAATACAGAGGTGTACCAATCTCTTAGTTATTTTTTACTGCCTCCAAATGTGGCCATGGACCCTAATAATCCTCCTATCCCAATGATGGAGGGTGTTAAAGAGACTTGGTGGGACCTATTTTCCTTCGTTCTGAGGTTCTTTCCTCAAGTTCATGTTTCCACCCTTCTATCTTTTATATATTTTCCTCATTGCCTGTTAGTTCTTTCCCCCTTGGATCTATATTTTTGTAGTATTAGTCTTGGAGGGTGAATTTGTCTCTGTAGTTGGTTCCCCTGGGATATACCGTCAAAGCATCCCCTTCATGTAATGCACCAATGAACCTCATGTCTCTTACAGTGTAAGATACTTAGTGGAAGGCTGATGGCCTGAAGAGGAAGTCTCAATCTCTCATGAGCATTAGGGGAAGGTTTCATACTCGAATCCAAGTCTTTGAATCTCCCCATGATGAATCCATGTCCAGTAGTGCAAGCGTTTGTACAAGATCTTACTCAAGAAAACTAAAGGGGAGGGTGCCCTCCCACTTTTAGAAGGCAAAGTATTCTGGGGACAATCCTAGAACCCTCCATTTCCAATGATACCTTTTCTCATATGGACTACTTGAGGTATCGAATCCCATGTCAAAACAAACCTCTTGGATTTGGAAATTACCAAACACAAGGTCTCTATAGTGTCCATCCTTGAACATAATAAACAATCAAGAAGGATTAGTGAGTTTCCCATGAAACTCAAACTACATGGATACATGCACGCAAAACGGTCCAATAAGAAAATCAGGATTTTCTGGGATAGGAGTATTATAGTTGATCTGTCTCAGGTGGGGGATCAGTTCATCAATTTCAAGGTTACCCATTACCTCCAATACTTCTATGTTACTTCTATCTATAGAATTTATGATTCTCATCCAAGGGAGACCTTGTGGAATGATCTCAATGTGGTCGACCCATGAAACCTTCCTTGGATCATTGGGGGGACATTAATTTCATCGGGGAATCAGAGGAGAGGAAGGAAATAAGACCTTTTAATATGAAATCTAGTCTTCACTTTTCTCAATTCATAGTGAGCAGAGGTCTTATGGACCTCGGCTACTCAGTTGATCAGTTTAAATGGTGTAATAATCAATGCGGGAACTGTAGGTTGTGGATCCAATTGGATAGATTCTTGGACAAAATGCATTAAATATCAATGTATTACAACACCTAGGTGACACACCTTCTATGTGGAATATAGGACCACTCCCCACTCCTGATTTATTTATCCTACAGGCATGAGTAGCATGCTCATTTTTAACTCTATCATCACTGGGCAGGTACCCCTGGATATAATGATCTAGTGAGTGACTAATTGAGCATCCCTTCCCAAGAACACATGTGGTCATCCTTTAACAAAAAATTAATATGTCTTAAACTGAGGTTACAGTTGTGGATGAAGGATATTTTCATATCATACAGAGAGTTGGAAGCATCTATGCAAGAAGTGGATCATCTTGAAGGTGTATTAAAGAGGACTAAGTTGAACAAATCTTTGAGGATTTCTCTAGTAGAAAAGATGTTCTGGTAGAAATGATACTAAGACAAGAGCGTAAGTCTAGAGAGGATGCAAGGATTCAGTGGCTAAATGAGGGTAATAGGAATACTACGTACATTAATTCATGTATTATGGAAAGGAGAAGATAGGTTTAACTAAACATTGTGCTGGAGGATGGATATTATACAGATGAAATGGAGGTGGTAGGGGAGCCGGATAGCTTTTACATTCATAACAAGTTGGCTGGTCCCAGCACTCTCTTATCAAATGGGTACCAAAGATGAGAATCAAGGATTTTTTAAGCTATCCAATCCAATTTTTCTTCTCATGAAAATCAAGTACTAGGAGGCATTCTTCAAGAGGAAGAGATTCTCAATTCCATGTTGCGTTTGAATCCCAATATTGCGGCATGTACAGAAGGGTTCCCTGGAAACTTTTACAGAGCTTCATGGGAGACGGTTAAAGTCAATATAATTATGTCTATTCAAGATTTCTTCTTGGATGGTCTATTACCATGAGTTGCATGTGATTCCACTATTGTGCTTATCCCTATGTCCAAGTATCCTACTTCTATTGAGCACTTTCATCTGATAAGGATGTGTAACATCCCTTACAAGATTATTTCTAGTATTATTAATGCCCAGCTATCCATTCATCTTCCCAAATGGATCTCCATAGAACAAGATGTATTTGTGAGGGGGTGCTCCATCCATGGGGCGATCTCTTTAGACTAGGAAATGATTAGGGATATCAAATTCCAAACCTGAGGCTCAAATTTGCTGATCAATATTAATATGATAAAGTCATATGACCGAGTTGAATTGAGAATCATCAATAAAGTTTTTTTAGGTATGGTCCTTTCTCCTTAGAATATTAATATTCTATTTCGCTGTTTTATCTCATCATGTATGGAAATAATGTTCATTGGTAAAACTTTCGGCTTCTTTAAAGCAATGCGATGTCTTCCGCAAGGATATCACATCTCCTCGAGTATTTTTATAATTGCACAGTATGTGCTTAGCCTCATCATTCAACATGGTATTAACAGTGGGGAGATCATCCATGTACTATAGAAGGATGTGATTCCCAACAGTGCCACTCCTTATGTTCATAGATGATTCCATCATCTTATTTAATAAATCAAGCAGGTTTGTGCAGGGCCTGAACAGAGTCTTGGAGGAGTATAGTTGTAGGAGTGGTCTGGTTATCAATAAGAAAAATATTATCTTCCACACTTCCAAAATATGTTCTACCAGCTGAGTCCTTAATGTAAGCCACTATCTTGGCATTCAAAAAGGTGATCTCCCCATACTGTACCTAAGAGCCCCTCTATCATCGAAGAGGCTTTGTATTCATGATTTTGACCCTCCTGTGTGCATAATCATAGAGAGGGTTCTCAATTTGAAGAATAGGTACTGATCCTTTGGGGGTGGATTGTGTTGATTAACAGTGTACTCTTGGCCACCCCAGTTCACTGTTTCTCTTCAATCATAGTTCCCAAAGGTGTTATCTAAAATATGGATAGAATTATATCAGGTTTTATATGGGACCCAATGATTGAGGGGAGAACAAAATGAGACTCTTGACACAATATGGTGAGTCCTATCAGTAGTGTTGGTATTAATGTTTGGAGTCTTAACGATACCCTTACATGCATGCATGCAAAATTGGCATGGGAGGTGTTGGAGAAACAGACCTTATAGGGGATGGAAATTCACAACTACTACATAGAGGATTCGGATGCAAGGGATGGTCATGTCTCTCCTATCTAGATTGTGATAGGTCCCCTCATCACCTCCCTCATATTCCATGCTCACTAGATTGTAGGTACCGGTGATGTATCATTCTGGAATGATATGTGGGGAGATCATTGGATTCCTAGGTTTCCCAACCATAGACATATCCTATAGAGAGGCCAGCCTCCATCCGTCATTCAACAATACTATTTTGGATATGGACCAACTAGAATTGTTCCAGATTATCTAGTTGACCTCCACCCAAAATAGATGTATGTTCACCCTATTTCCCTTAGGCTCCTTCATGACCAATGACAATCATCGGGTCATGTTAGTGCAGTTCAGGAAATGAGTGGAATGGGGTGTTATGGGCTAGGGAAATCCCAAAAAAATATAAATTTCTCTCCTGGAGAATTATTAACAACGCATTCCTCACTGATAAAAATTTTAAGCAATGCAGTGTGAGAATGGAGTCCAGGTGTATCTATTGTAGGAGGAACAAGGAGGAAATGTCGGGTCACATGTTCTTTGAGAATTAATGGGAGAAGGAGGTTTGTATTTTTTTTGTGATTTCACTAAATTTTCCATACCTGGTATATTCAATCATCCCTTTCTTATTCTCTAGATTGATGGATTGGGGAAGGAGGGGGCAGAGAAAAGGGAATACACTTTAGTTTTTCATGTAGAATGTTTGTGTTTTTGGTAGGTGCAGAATAAGTGGTTTCATGAAGATGTGGTTTTTTTCAGGCACACGATCAATATTATAATTAAAAATATACTTATTTATATGTTTAGGGTTCTCAACACTTGCGGGGAGGCACCTAATTTTTGGTTTTTTTTACATGCTTTCCATTATACTCCTTCCAGAATCAGAAGTTTTATAGGTAAATGGGTTAGATGCCCCCCCCCCCCCTCGTGGATTATAGTGAACTCTGATGTCTCATGTGTCTCATGTGTTATTCATAGTTGGGTGATCATTCACGATACCTATGGATCAGTCATCCATGTATTTTCAATCTGGTTGGGCCAAGGTACATTGTTGCTGGCAGAGGCAAGGACTATCCTGACAGGTCTCACAGAGTGCAGGAAGAGGGGGTTGGATCCCATGGAAGCTGAAACAGACTCAATGCTGGTTTACAACATGCTCCAGGGTCTCCGATTTATCCCAAGGTCTATTGATTCAGTATAGTAAAATGGGTCTATACCCATGATTTTTCACAAAACCCTGGGTATAGGACACCCCTATACCCACGGTTTTCCAAAATCGTAGGTATAGGGATAGTATGGAAACCTATACCCATGGTTTTCCAAAACTGTGGGTATAGGTCTTCTATACCCATAGTTCTCAGAAAAACCGTCGGTATAGGTTTTTTTAAGCCATATACCCACGATTTTTCCAAAACCATGAGTATAGGCATTGTTTTGAAGACCTATACCCACGATTTTCAAAAACCGTGGGTATAGAGGGTTTTTTTCAAAGACCTATACACACAGTTTTCTATAATCGTGTGTATAGCTTTCCCGCGGTATGGCGGGAAAGAAATTTCCACGGGAAAGGAAAAAATTTTGGTGGAAACATGGGATTCAATAATATAATAATATATATATAAATATTCATTCGTATAACTTCACTGGCTTGGTTAGTGCGGTTCTCCGTGTTCTCCATTGAGGTCCAGTGTTCTAATCCCGCCACTATAATTTTTCAAATATACAACTAATATTAAGATAAGTAATGAAACATATAAATGTATAAATAAAACATTTATATGTTAGTTGGTTAGTTGATGTTCGCTTATTATACAGGTCATGAGTTCGAATCTATCACTCTGGTTTTTAAGAGAATGAGAATTATATTAATATATTATTAAGTATATATATATATATATTAAATAATCTGATTAGCTGAGTTGGTTCACGGTGTTGTATCCCAGCGGGAAACACGGGTTCAAATCTCTCCTGGGAGTTTATTTTGGTCAGCTGTTGTGATCTTGTAATGTTGGTCGTGAGTTCCAAGTATATTAATATATTTTTACTCAAGAATATATATATTTCAGTAAAATGATTAGCTTAGTTGGTTAGTGGAATTGTATCCCATCGGGAGGCACGGGTTCAAATTCCTATCGGCTCGTTTATTTTGAATTTAATGCCCCATGGTTTTCAAACTATGGGGTTTGTTTTGTTCAACACTAGTACAGCGTGGTTTACCCTATAACAAGCCTATGCCCACAGTTTAGAAAAACAGTGGGTATAGGTTAAGACCCCTATTGTGACTCCACCAATGACCACGATTCCCAAAACCGTGGGTATAGGTTATACCCATGGTTTCAGGGGCTATACCCACGGTTTTGAACCGTGGGTATAGGTTGTTTTTCTAGTAGTGATTATACCATCCATAAGTGACGTGGTATCATTTACAACAACATTAAAGTATCTCACACCTAGCGGGAGGGTAATAAGGCAGCAGACTATCTAGCCTCCCTTGACACTCCAAGCCTGGAGAGTTTATTTTTTTCATAACCTTCATATCCTAAAACCGATGGGGATTAACATTTTTAGAGGGGATTCCCTCGGTCTTCATCATTTCAAACCCCCGTATTTTTTCTTCCCCATCCTGTATTTGTATTCCTTGTGTGTCCTTCTTTGTCCCTATCTGAATAAAAATTTACATGATGATTATGGGTATCATGACTAAAAACTCAGTTTTTTAGGCCTTCTGGGCCTTTTGGACTCACAAAATGCTGATGAGTATTGATCTGGGTATCCATTTGAGCTCTACCACATATCACATCGAAGTCTGCAATGGACTTTATGCACTAGTAACACAAGGGAATCCTCATTATCTATGCTTTTTTAGCATTGTTAAAGGGTGGTACTGTGAAAACTAGTTTTTGTGTTAGTGGGGGTTTAGTTGGGATTACAATTCATTATACTAGGTTCATAGTGAACACTAAGAGTGTCACTTGAATCTAAGATAATTATTTCTTAAAAAAAATTGAAAATTTAGTTTTCTTAATTGGGTTTTCATGTGTTCAGTTTTATGATCAAATTCAATTAATGGTTTATTTAAACTAAAATTAATTTAAGGTTAACTATTTTTTGGGTTGTTTTGAGGCACTAACACCCTGATAATAGTTTCTAGTTTGAATTAGGTATTATTATAGGGAATATAAAAACAATTTTATTTTTTAAGTATATCTTACTAGTTAACATTAGGTATTCTTTGAGGGAGGATTTCACATTAAATGTGTTTTCACTTTTTGAGTTCTTTCTAGGAAAACTGATTTTGATTTAATTTGGATTGATAAATTTAGGGTTTTTTGAAATGAGTTAAAAAATATATATTTTAAAAAAAATTATGAGAAGGGTTATCGGTTTAGGGTTGGATACACCTAGAAGTATGTTATCATGGTTTCTAATTTTATCAATTTTTCGTCTACTGATTAATAAGAGAAAGATTACTCTATTGATTCCTTTGTCTCCCTTTTCCAGATGGTGATGGTAAGGATATCCCTAATCTATGTATAAAATTTATATACCATCTTTCTAGTGTGTATGGAATTTTAGTAGTTCCTCTTGATAAATTATCGAAATACCCTATTAGGTATTGTTATTCTCTAATTAAAAAAAGGTTCTGATCGTAATTCCTCACATGTTTTAGTGATCGTCAAGAACTCACCAACCATAACTAATATGTTTCATAGTAAATATTTATGAATTAGATAGAGGTATATATGGATCAATGACTAAAGAAATTAAAATTAAAATATTATTACCCTAATTCCATTTCATTTAGTATTAAAAACTAAATTAATAATTGAAAACAATTGAAAGATAATAAAAAAGGATTTTATTTAATTAAGATCAAAAAGTAATACATAGAAATCATCCAACATAACTTTTTCCCAATCACTCAAAAAAACTACCACTCCATGAATATAGTAATTGAGTTGATTTGGGGAGAATATATACATTTCAATAATTGAAAATATAATAAAATAAAACAAAGTAGCATAGATGAAGTTTTTCATCCAGAGATTCCCCTCACTGATCGATCAAGTTTCTATCCCTCCAAACCATCTATTAATAGGATAAAACAATTCTTTAGTTCTATTAATCATCCTCATAAATATTTCAATATTCATCCCTTGTGATAATGGTTTTCTCATGTATGGTACCAACATCATTTAATGTCAAAATTAATTTTTATTGTCCCATTCAACTATTTTACATCATAAAAGGATATTTTATGGTGTAAAATTTCCAAGGCGGTACCCAGGAAGAGATTTTATGACAATATTTTACATCCTAAATAATTTGGGGTAGCATAACAACATTATATATATGTGTCACACTATTATGTATGTTGTCTTTTCCTATAATGATCTTTCTCTATTGTACTTTATTTACACGTTGACTTATTTATGTATTACATCATAAATTATTATTTACTACATAAATGAGTGTTTTTTAACATTTTTTTCTCTGTTTTAGCTTGTCTATTCCTTTTTAAGACTTGTATTTAGTCATTTCCCTAAGGTATGTCACAAGACATAATTTTCATCTTGAATTATTTTTCATTATGCTTATTTTCAAAGAATCTATATGTCTTTCCATAAACAAATATAATTATGATTAATGAATTAATAAATATAAAAAATTTATTTTATGTCATAATATACAAGTAAAATATGACTTTTTCAATATCATTCCTCAGTGCGAGTGAGGATATAAGTCCACTCCACTCTTTTATTCACCACTGTGATATCCCAATAGCCTTCTGATAAGAGGGTGGGAGTACGAGCCTACCCTTGGATGGGTTTCAGGAAATGTTGTTATTTTCTTTCAAACACTACCAAGTTGTACTATAAGGATAGAAGAACATGAGAAGGGATATAATCTTTCTATTTGGTTTCTTTCATAGTGTGTTGATATAATTCTTCGACAAGTATGAGGATATGATATTATTTAATATCTCTAGTATTTCTTCATCCCAAGTGAGATCTCCTAGGTATCCAAGCCTAGGATACCAAAATTGAGACTTCCTATGTGGCTCTGTCATCTAGTATTCTATGATCTTATGTCATGTGGAATTAGAGACAACAGCAATCAGTGAGGGCACTCCAAGGTGGCTCATGGATGGTGGGGAGGTTATACAAAACATTATATTATACCTCCCAAATAAATGGATGGTAGGAATTATCTTGATCCAATGAAAATATCTTGAAGTTATTTATAGGTTCCATGGGATCCACAACCTTTTTTGTGTCCTTTCTTTATTAGGGAGGTGACATATGAGGCTTAATGGCTTGGAGCCTCTCTTACGTAATCTATAATGTTGATATGCAACTACTAAGGAGGTAATACCTCAAAATTATATTCATTACTTATTTATGGACATTATATGTAGGTAAGAGAGTATTTTTATTCATGGAACCACAACTTGATTAGTATTTTTAGTGTCAATTTTCCACTTGGAAGGTTCTATTAATTTGGATCAAAGTGATCTCTTTTCTGAGGATTCCTATGAAATAACAAAAAATTAAAAAAACCATTAGTGTATCATAATATGTAATATGATATTTTATTGATAACCGACTTGGGAGAAGGATAACTCAATTATGTTTTTAGCAAGATTCACATTCATTTCACCTTTTTTAATGAAACATGCAAAAAATGGACTGCTGTGTGGGAAAGTCTATTTTTTTATTTATGTGCTCATGTTGGGTTCATAATTTTTTGTTTGTAATGGAACTTATGTGTGTAAAGGATTTAAAAACCATCTTAAATCTTATACATACATGATAATTCAATGGTGAACATCATTGGGGGTATACTTTACAAATGAAGGAGGTTAATAAGGTTCTTGGCCAGTAATAATTTGGAAATGGAATTGGTCAATAGGATGGGAGGTCGAGTTCACCGTTCAATTTGAAGGGGGAGTGTTTCCTACTTTTGGAATATCTATTAGATTTAAGTCACATTCAGGAATCCTTCTCAAATCCATGTATGGTACCGGTTACCCATATAATACTTGTTACCCCCATGTTATAAATGGATCAAAATTATGCATCGATGTGAAAAACATTATGAATTAGAGGTTCTCTATCATTAATTTATATATTAGTGATACTTAATTTTGGATTAAATAGCTTAAATCAACAAAAATGGGTAATATGGATTTTTTTATCATCCATGTAGGTGATGGTTGTTGTGTATTCTTGATTGAGCCCCTTTAAGAGGCTTCCAAAGTATCCCTATAAAGGAAATTAGAACCCACATGCTTTAGTGTCACTTAAAAGGTAACATCAAACCTCATAATATTATGTGAAATGTAATAATTCCATGTCATTTAAAGTCATACAGAATTAGATTTTATGCAATAGATTCCTAGTAATTATTGTTATGGGCCTTATGTAAGAGTGGTCATCCATATTTGATATAATGATCCAAGATTTTCATACATAAATATTATATCTTTTTAGATGAAAACTCATAATATTACACAAAGACATGCTTCAGAATCATATAGGTATAGTGTCATTGGAATCATGAAGACATAACCAACTAGTTTATAAGATTTATATATCATCTCCCACTTAGTTCCTAATAACCAGGAACCTTCTTATACATATCCCTCATAATAAATATCATCATAACTAGGGGAAAAATAATAAAGGGCTCAGATAATCAATAAGGATAGAAAAGGTAAATATGTAAACATAACAAGAGTATAAGGGTATTATATCATGAGATTATTATATAAAAACCTTACCCTATATATCTAAGATCAAATTCTTGAGTCATGGTATAAATATTGGAAGTTCATAAAACATTAATAATGATGGAATAAAATAACATAGTCCATGAGATAATTACATTTACATAAGATTTAGATTTGTGGAATACACATAAGAATTGAAAAAATACTGTCAAGGATACCCACTAAGACATTCATAACATGTTGGTCTTGGGATAACCACCCATGTTCCATCATCGATCTTGGGATAACATCCTGTGTACCCTTATTTAGGCTTGGGATAATAACCAGTGTACCCTATGAGCTCCTACAAAATTAAAAATTACCCATTGCATTAGAGGAAGATATAAGTCCCACCCACCATATAATATGTACATTTATGTTCCACAAGATCATAAAAAACTCATCTTATCAGAAACCATGAAAATAAATGTGTTTCGTGAAACATTTAATCATATAATAACATGTGGAAAAGAAACGGGTTTCTTAATCATTTCATCATTTCATCATATCACAAATCATGGAAAAATAATAGGGTTTCATAAGCATTTTATCATGGTATAACCCATTGAAGAGAAATGGTTTCATAAATATGATTTTATCATAAACATAAAATATTCCAAAAAAACTTAAAAATAGTATCATGGGATCAAATCACCAATAAAGAATAATTAAAATCAAAGGATTTCATATTAGATGGAAAGTGATTTTGAAAGATCATTTGAGAAATTTCTAGATGAAAATAGAAATGAATCTTTGAAAATAACTTTTTAAAACAAAAAAATTTTAAAATATTTTCAAAATAATTTTCTTTTAAAATTACCATGTAAAATTATAAAGGAATCTTTAAGAATCATTTAAAATATTTATTAAGAAAAAAAATTGATTTGAAAATTGATTTTTTTTAACTAAAAAAATTAAAACATTTTAAAAATCCATTTTGTTGAAAATACCCTATTATATTTTAAATTTATATTTAAAATATTTATTGGTCATGATAGTAGTAAACGTCGTTCATGTTGTATACAATAAAACTAATATTCCTTTCAAATTTCTTTATAAGTAAAGAGCACCTCATTTATAAAATGATAAGAAGATTCCTTTTTCATAAATTTTTTAAAATTCACACAATAGTATAAATGACTTTAAACAATGTTTGGATATTTTTAAAAATATCTTTAAAATATTTTTTGAAAATAGGGATATAGTTGAAAAATCATTTTTGACCGAACAATGAAATAAAATTTATTTTTATTAAAGAAAATATGTTGGTATCTTTAATACTTTTAGAGAGCAAAATGAAAGGAAAAATGTATTATAAATAAATTAACATATTTTAATAAAATACATAACTTTCTTGAGATATATATCATAATATTTCATCATTGTAAGCATAATTAAAAACAACCTCAATAAACGATGAGATTGTAACATAAACCCCTTAACACATTTGTAACATTGAATCGTAAAAACCAAGAAAGAATGACATTAAATGAAACATAGAGTATCATGATAATAAATAAATTCATGATATTACATATCAAATGGGCTATATATAGAGATCATAAAATATTATAGGTACATAACATAATGTAAGTCTCAAGGAAGATAAATTGGGATAGAAATCCCTTACCTTAAGTCTTGACTTCCTTAGTACACGTTCGAAATAACTATATAATAATTATAAGTTTATTATAAATAAATTATATAACTATATCATATTTATCTTACCATTTATTTTTTACTAGGTACATTTTATTACCCATTTATCAATAATTCCTTGTTAAAATCATGTTCTAGGTAATAATTACTTTGTTTTTTATATATATTTTGGATTTTTATTTTTTGTACTTTTTCTTTTATCATGGTTCCATAATCTCTATAATTTAAACGATGATATAAATATCTTATATATTCATTATATATGTATTTATAGTAATCCATTAATGTTAGATACAGAAAATGAAATTCACCATTCATAGAGATTGTAGGTCGTACGTATGCATGAAAATTGTTTCCATTTTCTCCATGAATGGAATGAAAGAAAATTAGACAATTATTTAATATTATATAATAATTATTATTTCAAATATATCAAATATATTGATTAAATTTACCCTTATTACCTTCCATTTTAAGCGTTAGTGAAAAATGAATCACATCGCTTCGTGAGGTGGTTGTTCGTTGTACACATGAGAAACCTTATAGAATCCCCCACAGAATGGAAACTAAGAAGTAATATGTGATATAATAATTAAATACATATGATTATGTTAAAAATATCATATATATTTATTTAATAAATTCATATTACCGTCCAGGTAAAATATAAATGAAAAACGCATCACATCAATTCGTGTGGTGGTAGTTCACCGTACAGATGAGCAGAGTTATTGTTTTCCAACGGTTTGGAAGTTAAGAATATATATGTGTGATATTATAATTCCATAAGTATTATAATATCATATATATATTGTATAAACATTAAATTCATCATTAAATCTATCGGTGAGATGTGGTGATGTGAAACAAATAACATCAGTTCGTGAGGCAGTAATTTGTCATACAGACGATCGACTGTTTATTTTTCCATTTGATAGAAGTGTATATGGATATAGGATATTAAATAAACAAAATAGTATATAATTATATGGTATAAAAATTTTTATATCATAACTATTTTATAATATTTTATGGAGTTATTGGAATAATTAAAATAAAAATACATAGTTTAAAACATTACCTCTTCTTCAGACAACCTCATTTGGTTTAACCTAGAGCCTTCCAAGATTTCATTTATGATCTAAATAATGTATAGAGGATGTGGGTAGTGATGTGAGGAAGATATTTGGTAAGATATTTTCCCAAATAAAGGTATTTTTAATTGATAATAGGATAGGAGAGGGGTGTCCTTTTATAAGTGGGGGAGAGGGAAAACATGGAAGTTTTAAAAGAATGAAGTGTACATGTTTTTCATAGGAAAAAAAGATCCAAAATAGACCATTATCTAACCTTATAGGTTATTAGGTATAAATATTTTTATAAAATGTTTTTTGGATAAGTTTATATGTCATTTTTTTCTTATATCTTTTTAGTTTAACCCCTTGGTAAACCTGTTTTAACAATAACTACGTTAATTAGTTTTTTCTATTTTTATAATTAATTTTTAACAAAAATTAATTTTAACTTATTATTTAATATAAATTATTTTTATTAAAAATATTGGATACATTTTCCAAATTCCATTCACATAATATTAAAAAATAATTTAAAATTAATCCTACAAACTTGATGAGAAGGGAGGTTTCCAAAGAGAAAATATCCAAAAGTTTAAAATGTTTTAATAACAAAATTCAGTATTAAATAGATTTAAATTACCAAAATTGGATTAATAAATATATAATTGAACTAACATTACTTTTAAAACCATTTCATAAAAAATCAGCGTTACATATTCATTAAATGAAAGGGATGTTTTCAATAAACACTAGTATTTTTCACTATTCATCAAAAATTTCATCTTTTCAATAAAATACAAAAAAATCACCATAAGTTCATTTTGGAATCTAGATTTCAATAATGATTTTTATTTTTTCAAATAAATTTTCTAAAATTTTCAAAAAAAAAATTCTTATTTGTTCATCATAAATAAATTGAGAAAATAATATTTTAAAAACATATAAAGACTTTACAGAAAATGAAATATATTTTTTTCAATATGTTTTATTTATTTAAAAAATTATAATTAATATTTAAAACTTGGTTGTAAATATTCATTCCATAAATATTAACAGGTATGCAATAATCGTCTTATTTAAATAATATTATTAATATTTTTTCATGGTTTGTTAAAAATCAATGTTCTGTGTAATGCAAGCTATCAAAGAAATTGAATTTTTTGGAAAAAAAAATATTTCATTAAATATTAGGGTGTTATATTCTACCAACATTAAGATTAATTTTTCCCTAAAAATTAATCACTTTGGTAAAAACAACTGAGGATACTTTTTTCTCATTAAATCCTCAGGTTCCCACATAGCTTCCTCAAGCAGGTAGTTTCACCACAAAACATTGACCAGGTTAGTGGTCTTGTTTCGTAGAAATTATTCTATATGATCAAGAATCTCTACTTGTTATTCATCATAAGAAAGATCATTCTCCAGTGATATAACCTATGAGTTTATTACATTTTATGGATCAGGTATTTTACTTCCTTAGGACAGATACACGGAACAGAACATGAACTTGAGATAGGTTCTGTGGAAACGCCAAGCAATAAGATATGGTGCCAATATGATCAAGAATTTGAAAGGGACCGATATACCTAGGGATTAGTTTTCCTTTTTTCTGAATCACATTAAATTATTTCATGGGTAAATATCTAATAAAACATTCTTACCATCTCCAAATTTCAGACCGCATTGATGATTATAAACATAGCTTTTCTATCGGCTTTGTGTTGAACTTATATATTGTTGAATGACTCTAACCTTCTCTTCCATTTCATCAGCCAGTTCTAGTCCCAATAACTTTATTTATCCAAATTTATCCTAGAACATTGTATATATACATTTATTTTTATATATGGATTCATAATTTTCCATCTTAATTCATTGAGTGAAATCAATTGTTGTAAGAAATATCAACTTGAGGAATCTATTGATCCCAACTACATATAAAATCTATAGAACAAGGTCTTAGCATATCTTATTGGATTTAAATTTTAATATCATATTATCCTTTTACCAAAGTATGATATATAGTGATTAATATCAACTCCATATCAATATTCTTCTTAAGTCTTCCACATAACTTTGAGGTAAACCTCGGATCTTGATCAGACATAATGGAATGTGCTACATCATAAAAAATTACAACTTCCTTAATGTATATCCTGGAAAGTTGATCCTGGGAGAAATATTCTATGATATTGATGAAGTGTGATGAATTTTTAAGGTCATCTACTACAAACCATATATCATTGTTCCCTTGAGAAATTTTGGAGAATTTGAAGGAAAAAATTAGTGGTGATGGTTTCTCATTTTTCATTCTAGTATAGATCATGGTTGGAGCTATAAGAACCAAAATTTTAGTTTAGGTATAGGCTGTTTTATTTTTATTTGGATTAATTAATTTTATCCTTTTTTTTCTAATAATTTTATAGAAGAAATGGGGGTGTTTGGGGATTTTTCAGAGCCTAGATCCCTGGGTTTTGTAGGAAATAGTTAGGCCATATGGTTAGTATAAATCATTCATCCTAGTCTGCACGGTTAGAAAATACCATACAGGGAATTTAGGGGAATAGAATAGGGTCACATAGTTTGAATCAAACCATGTGAGGGGGGCACCTTCCGTATGGGTATGACCTAAAGGGTTCACACAAGCTGCACATGGTTTGTCTAACTTTGCACTACAGGTCATGCAAGGTGTGATCTCTGGACTGTGAGCTGAGCACAGTTGTTGTACTATTAGGTCATCCATGTGGCTAAACCATGAAACTTTTAAATGTTATTTGAAATGATCATTTTTTCCTTCTTCACTTTAAGGTCTCACCTCCCTCTTCTTTCTCCCCCACGCATAGTATACCTCACCCTTGGGAGCTCTCCTCTAAATCTAAAGTAAGTCTTTGAATCAATTCCTATAGCCTACCTCCAATTCAAGATCCATATATCGTGTTGGATAGCCACTTTTATTCTCTATATTACATAGGATCCTTTCATCGTTTTTTCTTCCCCTTAAAGAAGTTATTTTTGGTGTGAGATCTTATGCCCTATTTTCAAGGCATTCAACTATTTTTCAGTTTTCATACAATCTAGACTAAACTAAAGGTTGATACTAGATGAGATTGTTACCACAGAATTAAGGTAGGTGTTATATACCTTTTCCCAAAGGGTTCATTTTATACATTAATAATTTCATTATGCCACACACCGAACCTTTCAGTCATTTCTTATGAATTAAATAAAAAGCCTTAAATTAATTGTTTTCTCAAATATGGGATTCCCTTATAGAACCTAGTCATTGTTTTAGGTCTTCAACCTAAACCTATGAGACCCATGTGGCATGTTATTTAATCATACCTATTTTAGACCACCCCTTTGGGTGTCTGAAATCACCATCCTTATAGTGGGAGCCTTTATGAATTAAGTGAGATAGTTTATGAGGATCAGGCCTCCTCTTCCTTGTTGTTAAATGTTATTAAAAATGATTAATTGGTTGATTAAATGAAACTTATGACTAGTTACAAACACTAACATAGAACTTTCCATATTATTTTTATTACCTACTTGATGTTGGATATCTCGGTATGGAGTCATTTTCTTATGATGTTATGAATGCTATTGCATGACGGTATCACACTGATTAGGGAATCAAGGTATGGAACCTTCACCCCTTAGATATGATTATTTATGGTATGACACTAACTATGGAATTGAGGTATGGATCATATGATCCATAGTTATAATTATGAAGGGTATAGAACCTATGAGGAGGTTCTAGGTATAACACCTATGAATCTAGTATAAATTCACATCTCCAGATATATGTGGCCCTGATTATATTCCTAGGGACCTGGAACTTGTACGTCTATTTTCCTTATCACATGTGGATTACAATAATCTGGTTACCACCTACAATTGATACTTTATATATATTGATTTTCATTTTTCATAGTTTTCTAGTTTTGCAAATGGTTTCATGGACTTGTTATATTTGTCTTACTTTACCAATTACCTATTATACCTGCACACAATTATGGTTTATACACATAGGCATGAATTATTATAGACATAGTTGGTGGTGGCCTACGGATTTTATCTCACATGCTAATCGGGCCTCTGATAATACCTATTAGAGTATATGGATACAGATGGGGATATGGAAAAGTTATTAGTTATCGATTCTTTATTGGTCATAGCATGGTAGAATGGGACCATAGGACCGAGCTATGTCCTCTAATGCCGTTTAGAGATAGTCTTTTGGTTTTTTTGGTTATTTGTTACACATTTATATATGTGTACATTATGCCATTTTTTTCTATTATTTTTGGTTTAAAGGAATGACATTACATCATTATCTATATGGCACTAGATATTTATTTTTATGTCTTGATTCTTATTATCATCTGGACATTTTAATTCAACTATTCTCATTGCCAATAATTATTATGATTTCGTTATTCCACTATCCTTTTATTACACCATTGTATGACTCTAATTGTGTGGGTATAGTCTCCAAACTATACCACCTTGGACCCTGATTGATAGTGAATTACCTCTTCCATACTAGGAGGATCACTTGAGTTTAGGTGGCCCACCAGCTTGGGGCACCGTTTAGTGGCTCCTAGGTTGGGATGTTAAAAATTGGTATCCAAGATTTATTTACTATGCCATACTATTTTGGGATGGTAGAAAAGAGACTAGTATACGTTATAATTTTGTAATGACCTACTTCCCAGTAGTAGTTAACCCATGTATAGGAAAAAATTCAAATTACCAAGGATGGGATATAATGTTCTAGTTTATGTATGTACAGTTGATTTGATTCCACTATTCTGTGACTCACACAATATGTGAAGTTATTATCATAATGATGTTGGATAAATTTTTTCCTTTTACCAATATGGTAAGTAAGAATTGATCATCCATCATTTCAGGAACCTTATATGAAAAATATTTCTTGAATTATTCTATACCATGTAGGTCACATTGCTTTACTTGATGATACTTGTTGTATGTTCCTTAAATGATGTATTTTTTTATGAAACTAACATTTCAATAGGAAAAATGAGATTAGATAATGGGTTATTAATGTGTTTTCATTGACCTAAACTGTGTTTTCCCATATATTTTGATGATGGAACCTTAACTAAAATATTATTACATGTTTGTGTTTTGTAACAGTGGTTACAAAGACTAAAACGTTAGTTTATTTTCAATACATGAATTTAATTTTTCATCTAAAGAGTGTGTCTATCTATATAAATTTACAATGATGATTCATTTATTCAAATCATCTTGCATTACCTGTTACATTATTATGACGAATATAAAGGTCTGATATATTTAAATGAACTACTAATTGTAATTTATAAGGAAAGTTCTTGTATAAATGGGGAATGGTACTTTAGTTAAATGGTTTGTTATGTAAATGAAAAAATTGATGAATCTTAATTTATAATATAGTCTCGGTTACATGGGGATTCTAATTGTCACTTAATGGTTGTTTTCCTCTATAACATGAAATTAATAGTCTATATATCGGGACCCTTATAGTGAAAAAAGATCTTGAACCTAACCTTGCCTTAGTAGTGGGTTGTAGGAAGTATCTCTCATGTTCATTATGATCATTTCTGTCACCCAGAACTAGCTTTAGGAGCAGGAGGAGGGTTTTGTTTCTTGTATAAGTAGCCTTATACCTATCATGTTTTTATTTTTTGTAATATTACTATTATAAAAGCATATTATAGGAGTATTTTTTGTATTTTTAGTATTATGCCACTTGGAATTCCTTGAGTCATACTCCATTAGGGTGGTGATGACCAAGCTCTGGAGGTGGTGTGGACTAATCCACCCATGATACTTCTAGTAGTTCTGACTTTTTCACTTCTTGTTATCCCTGATGTGGGTTATGATGCCCAGTTTTGAGAGAATTTTATACATATTATAAAGACTATACAATGAGCTCCACGACTTCCTCTTCAATGGAATAATTGGTATGATACTTCTAGAAGTAGCATCCTCCCACATTTTCAGAGTTTGGAGGTCCCCAGGCGGCAGAGTCATGGATGGAGGCCATATTGACAATCTTTGAGCACCTTGAGACACATCCCAATAGAAGTGTGATGTCGGATTCTTATATGCATTGAGATTCAGCCAAGCAATGGTGGGATGTTATCACCCAGGCGGATTGTCATCAGGGTATATCCTGGGCTGGTTTTCAGATAGTCTTATGTGAATACTTTTTTCCTTTAGACCTTGAGAGTTGATCTGTCAAGGAGTTCATGAACCTTCAGTAGGGTTATATGTTCATTGTGGATTATTCAGGTTGTTTTACATTTCTTTAGTTCATTCCACCTATCTATACTACTGATGAGAAAATGAAAGAGAGTCATTTTGAGGATGGGGTGAGGAAACTTATTCATTCTCAGGTGAATGGTTTTCGGTTGACTATCTTGTCTGTTATAATAAAACAAAAACTTATTTCTGAATGTAATCTAAGGGAAGCTAGAGTTCTAGATTAGAGTGGATCAGCTTCGTGACCCAGTAGTGCAGTATCTGGTGGCTAGAATCATTTCTTTGAGACCTCTCATGAGGGTAGTACCTGTCAGAGTGCACGTATTGGCAGTTTTATAGTCATTCATCAGTGCGGGAAGTAGGGCTACATCAAACCATGGTCTGAGATGGCCCTAGTATAGTGATGACCCTACAACATGATGCACTACAGGAAAAATGGCCATTCGCGACGAGTTATTTGTGATGGTTCAGGGGCTTGTCGCAAATAACTCGTCGGAAGGGATTGTTTGTGATGGGTCCATTTTCTCGTCGCAAATAATATATTTTGTGACAGGTAAGTAAGGACCCATCGCTAAAGGTATGGCGGGAACACGCACCAAAGCGCGGGGAGGGAATTTGCGACGGGTTCCCTATTCCCTTCGTAAATTTTCGTCGGCAGTTTTAACCTTTTTGCGATGGGAAAAGTATCTCGTCGCAAATAGTGTGTCGACAGGGAGACATTTACGATAGGACCCGTTGCAAATAATATTTTTTGACCGATGGTAATTAATGTGGGCGGTGGGTATTTGTGATAGTAAGACCGTCGCAAATAATCTAACCTATATACACTCCCATATGTTTTTTTCTCATTCTACTTCTTTCTCGACTTCTCTCTCTATCTCTTCTGAAAAAATTTCTTCTAAAATTTTTCGTACTTTAAACTTTTAAATCAGATCATAATCCATGACTTTTATACTCCAAAAGCATCAGTTTCAAGGTATTTATCTATTTTTTTACTGTTTAGTTAATTTAATTTTTTTAATTATTTATAATTTTTGTTAGTTAGATGCAATTAAATTCATTTATAATTAGATGTTTGTTTTGCAGTATTTATTTTTTATGAATAATTATGTCTAAGTGTTTATTATAAATAATTAGGAATAATTTGTTATAATTTGAATTAATTTGTAATAATTAGGAATATTTAGTATTAATTAGTAGTAATTATCAATAATTAGGATTAATTAGTAATAAATAGGATTAATTAGTAATAATTCTCAATAATTAGTAATAAATTGTAATAATTAGTAAAGAAAATTATGAATTTGTAATAAATTTTAATAATTAGTTTTAAATCGTAATAATTAGTTATAAATTTTAATAATTAGAAAAAAACTTTAATAATTAGTAATAATTAATAATATTTAGTAATAATTAGAAATAAATTGTAATAAATGGTAATAATTTTTAATAAATGGTAATAATTCGTAATAAATGGAAATAATTCATAATAAATGATAATAATTTGTAATAATTTTTAATAATTTGTAATAATTAGTAATAATTAGTAATAATTAGTAATAATTAGTAATAAATTGTAATAATTAGTAATAAATGGAAACAATTAGTAAAAATTAGTAAAAATTCATAATAAATGGTAATATATAGTAATAAATGGTAAAAAATTGTAATAAATTGTAATAAATGGTAATTAATTGAAATAATTAGTAATAGTTAGTAATAATTAGAAATAAATTGTAATAATTACTAATAAACTGTAATAAATAGTAATAATTATTAATAATTAGTAATAATTTGTAATAAATGGTAACAATTAGTGATAAATGGTAATAAATTATAATAATTAGTAATAAATTGTAATAATTGGTAATAAATTATAATAATTGGTAATAAATTGTAATAATTTGTAATAATTAGAAATAATTTTTAATAATTAAAATAATTTGTAATAATTAGAAAGAGTTTGTAATAATTTGTAACAATTGTTAATAATTAGTAATAATTGTTAATAATTAATAATAAAAGATAATAATTAGTAAAAATAGTAATAATTAGTAATAAATGATAATAATTATTAATAAATTTTAATAATTAGTAATAAATTGTAATTATTTATAATTATTTGTAATAATTTGTAATAATTAGTACTAATTAGTAATAAGTTGTTTTAATTAGTAAAAAAACTGTAATAATTAGTAATAAAATGTAAAAATTAGTAAAAATTAGTATTAATTAACAATAATTAGTAATAAAAAGTAATAAATGGTAATAATTAGTAATAAATTGTAATAAATTGAAATAATTTGTAATAATTTGTAATAATTTCTAATAATTAGTAATAAACTGTAAGAAT
This sequence comes from Viscum album, assembly GCA_963277665.1. NCBI lineage: Eukaryota > Viridiplantae > Streptophyta > Magnoliopsida > Santalales > Viscaceae > Viscum > Viscum album. The sequence goes on along the minus strand of OY728161.1, from coordinate 1,991,849,149 downwards.
CAGTAATAAACTGTAATAATTAGTAATAAACTGTAATAATTAGTAATAAACTATAATAATTAGTAATAATTAGTAATAATTCGTAATAATTAGTAATAAATGGTAATAATTAGTAATAAATGGTAATAATTAGTAATAAATGGTAATAAATGCTAATAAATTGTAATAATTAGAAATTATTATTAATAATATTTAATAATTAGTAACAATTATCAATAATTAGGTTTAATTAGTAATAATTAGGATTAATTAGAAATAATTAGGATTAATTAGTAATAATTATCAATAATTAGTAATAAATTGTAATAATTATGATTACTTAGTAATAATTTGGATTAATTAGTAATAATTAGAATTAATTAATAATAATTAGGATTACTAAATAATAATTAGGATTAACTAGTATTAAATAGGATTAATTAGTAATAATTAGGAATAATTAGTAATAATTAGGAATAATTAGTAATAATTAAGATTAATTAGTAATAATTAGGATTCATTAGTTATGATTACGATTAATTAGTAATAATTAGAAATAATTAGTAATTATTAGGATTGATTTGTATTAATTAAGAATAATTAGTTATAATTATGATTAATATGTAATAATTAGGATTAATTAGGATTAATGAGTAATAATTAGTAAAAAAAATAGTAACAATTAGTAATAATTAGTATAAATTAGGATAAATTAGTAATAATTAGTAGAAATTAGTAAAAATTAGGATTAATTAGTAATAATTTGGAATAATTAGTAATAAAGTTAAATAAATTTGAGTACATTGATAAATTGTAAAAATTTACAGTGGATTGGTGGCATTTTATTTGATCGATGCCTTAGCTCATTACAAATTTCTCCCACTAAAATCAGTATGAAAAATATGCTCAGACGTATATGAGAGTAGATTTTTCATACTGATTTAAGTTGGAGAAAGTTGCAAGGAGGATATTTGTTGGACAAAAGAGGCTCTTTTTCCTGACAACTCATCTCCTTGGAACTTCTTCAACTGAAATCACTATGAAAAGAATGCTTCAATGTAAGGATATCAATTTTTATATGTAGAAACATGGAGAGAATCGTGGCGAGGCCTCCTTACTCTCTATCCTCGTATATAAAAAAATGGATATGTGTACATTAGAGCAGACCTTTCATAGTGATTCGAGTCGCATAAATTTACAAGGAGATGAGTCCTCAGGAAAAACAATTGTCGTGAATGCATTGGAAATTGTGATGCTGATAATTAATAATAATTAGTAAAAATACCAGTAATTAATAATAAATAGTGGTAATTAGTATAAATTTTTATAAACGATTGCGGATTAGTATAAAAACATAACAATAGTATAAATAAATATAAAATAATATAAATTATTTTAATTTCTTAAAAAGGGAATTTAATTATATTCTGTTTTTTGGATAGGGTTTATTTTATATCTAATTATACAAAATAACTAATTATTTCATATTTTCCTGAAAAATATGGAACAAGAAAGTTGAAAATAATCATTATTAGATGAGAGTGCGTGGATAAAATAGCATAAGAATCTAAATGTTTCTGGTTTAAATTCTGTATATATTGAGGGTGTTCAATATTTCTTATCATTTTCATCATCAAAACCAAAATTTATTTTAGAAGGTACAATTAAATATCTTTATAAAAAATGTTCTCTAAGGAAGAATGAAACATTTGACAATGTTGGCAGTCATTTATTGAATTTTGTTTTTCAATAAGATTATGTTTTTTGGTATCAACATGATAAATGCAGTTTTAGAGAAGATACTAATAATTTGGTTCTGAAACTAGCATGACTTTAAAATTTTGTACATGATGCGGCATGTCCATCTTTCTAACAAACTAAAACTCAAGATGATATTGATTTGACTCCTGAGTTGGAACTATCTCATTTATATGATTTGCTGAGGTCCGCTGGAGATGCCTTATATCTTGGTGGAAAGATAAGAAAGTTTGAAGTAGTTTCTAAATTGATGGCTACTAAATTAGATAATGGAATGTCAAATAGTTGTTTTCATCAGATATTAACATTGTTAAAAACAATGCAACATGGACGAAATGTTTTTCCTACAAATTTCTATGATAGAAAAAGTTTGGTTAATAATCAGGGTCTTTGTTATCAAAAGAATCATTCATGTTAAAATAACTGCATCTTATATTATGGTGAAAATGGGTCATTGGATAGTTTTCATACATGTGGACAATCAAGGTATAAAGAAGCTTTACTAGGGAAGTCGGGATTTGTTCCTGTAAAACAATTGAAATATTTGTCACTCACACCCAGATTGTAGCATTTATTTATGTATAAAAACATAGCATCATTGATGTCATGGAATAAAACAAACATTTAAACTAGTAAATGATTAAATCATCCAACTAATGGTGATTGATGGAAACATTTTGACCAAGTGAATCTGTCTTTTTCTTTAAAATCCTGAAACTTGTGACTGGGTCTTTCTACTAATGGTTTCTATCAATTTGGTTCTTACAGTAGTCAGTATTCATATTGGCATGTCTTTATAACTCTGTATAATTTACCTCCTTGGATGTTGATTAAGTATCCATATATCTTTTTTACCTTAATAATTACAGGTCATTTGAAAAATAATATCGATGCTTATTTAAAACCATTAATTAATGAGTTGAATTCACTGTGGAGTAATGGTGTCAGCACATATGATGTTGCTGCAAATTAAAAATTCCTACTTAAAGCTGCATTGATGTGGACAATTAGTGACTTCCCGGTATTTCGCATGTTATCTGGTTCGAGTACACATGTTCCAAAATCATGTCCATACTATATGAGAGATAGTACGATGTTTATGCTTATTAATGAAAAAAAACATTTTATTCGACTGTCGTATAATATTTCTTCCAAGCGATAATCCTTTTCGAAGAAAAAAATATCTTTTCATAAAAGGAACATTTGAAAAAGATGGGCCTCCAGCAATGATATCTGGTACAAAGTTAAAATCAATTGTCTCTTCATTACCTCCCATCACATTTGGACCAACAATAAACCAACATAAAATTGATGGGTTGGGAAAAAATCACAATTAGATAAAACAGAGCATTCTATGGGATTTTCTATATTGGTCTGATTTGTTAGTTCATCAAATATTGGATGTGATGCATATTAAGGAGAAATATTTTGATAATTTATTTCATACAGTTTTGGATAAACTAGGTAAGACCAAAGATAATGTAAAGTCATGATTAGATCTTGCCCAAATTTGTAAGTGACTGGAACTTGAACTGTTTGAAAATGTCAAATCACATAAGTTAATGAATCCAAAAGAATCTTATACACTTTCCAAATAGATTCACTTATTTTTTGTCAATGGATTGTAGACTTGAGATTTCAAGAGAGTTATGATTCCAATTTTGGCAGATGTGTCAGAAATGGTCATATTACCGAATTGAAAAGTCATTACTGTAATGTTTTAATGGAAAGAATTCTTTTATTTGGATTAAGAGGTTTTTTAAATCATATTATTTGTGATTCCCTGATAGACATATCATGTTTTCTTTGAGACATTTGTGTATCAACAAAAGACTACGATGTCTTAAGCAAACTGCAAGAAGATGTCATTTTAATTTTTTTTAAATAGGAAAATATCTTCCCGCTGGGTTTGTTTGAATCAATGGAAATTTTGATATTGAATTTTCCACCTAAAATAAAATATGGAGGTCTTGTTAAGTTCTAATGGATGTACCCTTTTGAGCGATGCATGCAAAAATTAAAAAAAAAGTACGTAACAAAGCATCAGTAGAAGGCTCAATTACAGAAGCTTATTTCCAAGAGAAAAATTCTTTTTTCTTCTCCCATTACGTTCAATCTGAATATCCCTAAAAACACAACCTCGATAGCTATAACAAGTGAAATTTTGATGATGACATGAGAAATCAATTATCAGTTTTATATCAGACTTAACATGGATTCAGTGGAGTTCATGAAAGATGGATTTCAGATGATGAACATCATAGAGCACATACATATATTATGCACAACTATTAATAAATTACACTATTTATACTCCGAGTTTTCATATCACTTATTCTATAATTTTTTTAATAATAAATTAATATTATTTTATTTGTAGTTTATATGATAATCATATCAAGAAAAATAGTTTCCACAAATTACAGTATCTCCTCTTCAAGAACATCATAAAAAAATTCCTATTGGCTTCAAAAACTGGTAACATTAATTATTTTTCATTTAAAATAAAAAATAAATTTAATATTTTGTATGGTGATAATTGTTTTACAACTTTTTAGGTATCTCAACATATTGAAAAAATTGATAATAGATTTTCTATATTGAGTAACCCACCATCTAAAATGGTTAAATCTTATAATGCATATGTGGTGAATGGTTTTTGATTTCATACGTATGCATATGGGGAATCAAAAAAATAATGAATAGCGGTGTCTTCATGAGAGGGTCTTATCATATAAAAACAGAATTTGAATTTTATGGAATGATAGAATAAATAATTGAACTGTGTTATCTGGGACAACATTACATAACGACGTTAAATGTCAATGTTTGGATACTGAGAGAGGCTTGTGTGTTCATTTGATCCCTGTAATCTTTGATATTAACTATAAAATCCTTCTTATAGTAAATGAAGTATTTTTATTAGATCATAAGGCACATAAAATTTATTATGAAATTTATTGTGCTACTTCAAGGGAGTTGGGTGTTTGGTGTAGAATAATAAAAATTAAATCTTGAAAGAATCAGTTTACTTAAAGTGAATGTGGTTCTGCTAAAGTGAAAGGAATAAAAAATTTTCAAGAGACTGATCCAAATCCATCTTTTACACGAAGTGACATGAATATCATTGATCACACATCATATTTATGGGTCGATAGTGATGATGATGTTAATGATGTTAAAATAGAATTTGAAATGATAAGATATTTTGAAATAGAAACTAATATAGAAATTGATGATACTGAGGAGGAAGATGAAGACATTGACATTGATAACTATGAATATGAGGATAAATATGGACATTGACACAGTTCAATATTGGTTATAAAAATATATAATATATATCTATATATAATAGTGGTTTTCAACTATTTTATAACAATAATCATTTTATGTTTTAGATGGACATAGATCTGTATCATATGTTACAAGAGGACGATCTACCTTTGGACTAGCAAGAGGTCAAATCAGCCGACCCTCAGACTGTTGGTGGTTCAGGGGCACTTGGAGGGGGTGTGGTCTTGCCTAACTGATGATTCTCGATCCTATCCCCGAGCGACGTCCACATCTTGGGTTCGATCCACACAGGAAGATGTGTATTTACCTATGTATTTTAGTTGGTTTTCATTAATTTATTTATATTCTACTTGTTTGATTAATTGTTCTTTTTTACAAATTTATGCATAAAGCTGCTGGATATAGGAGCTCTATATTGCGCAATTGTTTTTCTGATGCATGAGTGTTATGGGATCATATTCCCACTGATGTTCAGCAATGCATGTTCGAGCATTGGTTGGTATGTAAATAAATAATATTTATTTTAAAATTAATTTAATTAATAACTTGATATAAAAATATATTTTTAGGGTTTATTGTATCTCATTGATGAGAGAATGTGTGAGGCCATCTGTAAGGCATGGAAGGGAGCTATGCATCCACATTGTACTCAATTTTTACACTATTTGAAAAGGAAAGAAATGGAGAAAGTAGGAGTTAAGGATCTTGATGAGACATGTCACGTCCATCGAAAAGACTATATTTCATTTCAAGTTTGGTATGGATTATGTACACACTGGTAGAGTATGTGGTTTCAGAGTAGACCATCATTAGGTCTTCAGTATGCATAGGGTGCATATAGTAAGTACATTTTTTAAAAATATTGTATATAACTTCAAATGTAAAGGGTTTATTTATATTCATATAGGCATCCACAAAGCTCAATATTACAAAGTACGATATTTATATGCGGATGTACAGTGATCTAGACACTAGAGAGATTAGAGGTGATCGCTATTATCAAGTTGTGGTAAGTATAAGTTTTTTTGAGTTTTAAATTTAACTAAAAATAATATTTCAAATATTTTAATTTCAAATTTCAATTGAAATATTTATATGAGGGTGCGATGTCTCAGACACATGTTGAGAGTCAGGCTGAGACCGATGGTCAGACCAGTGCCTCCTGATTTGATGAGGCAGTATGGATTCAGGCAACCTAGTATGCCTTTGAGAAAGGACAGGTTATTGGAATCTATTCTTGATGGACCCCAAGGGGTTTTTATAGCACCTCTGCGATGTTGGTGTCCAGATCAAGTGGATCTCGCAAAGATTCATCATCATTTCATGCATAGTATGAGGAGAAGTTGTGAGCTTAGAGTGAGCTCATAGAGACTATGCATAGGGAGTATGAGGAGATACATCAGTGGCAGAAACATCAGTAGGAAGAGTTCCTATGATAGGAGAAATAGTAGTAGGAGGAGATGTAGGATGAGATGCATCAATTACGGTAGCAGTAGGAGCAGGACAAAATAGAGTTCATCTGACGTCTGACTTACAGTTTAGGGATGAAGTTCCCTCCACCATCTCCTCTAACTGCTCTATATGACTCCCCCCCCCCTCAATGATGTATTTTTTTATAATGGAACATTTGAAAGATTTTTTTGTATATTAACTATTTAATGTTTTAAATATTGTTATTTATATTGTCTCAAATATTAAATTTTTTTATTATATTTATTATTTTATTAATTTATATATTTTTATAATTTTGCGAATACACAGGTTTGTACTATCTTACTAATATTAATAATATTATTTAATTAATATTTATAATAATATTAATAATATTATTTTTATATTGTTTATTTATTTTATAATTTATTTTATTTTATGAATATTAATATTATTATTTTATTTATATTAATATTATATTAATATTATATTATGATTCTTAATTTGTAAATAATTTTATTATATTAATATTTCTATTTTTAATTAATTATATTATTATATTATTAATATTAATATTAATTTATTTAATTTATTTTTTAAAAAAAAATCAACTATTTGTGACAGACCCGTCGAAAAAAGGTGAAAACAGGAAACTATTTGTGATGGAAGGTTGTCCCGTCTCAATGACATTTATAAAAAATTCAGCAATTTTTTTGTGATGGTGCTATTACTTATCACAAATATTAATTTTTTTTACAACGAACCTTAACAAAAATTAATATTTGTAACGCCATTTTCCACCAAAGGTTATTTGCGTTGGGACCCCGTCACAAAAGAACATTTGTGACAAGATCCCATCGGAAATTACCTATCGCAAAAATCAATTTTTCTAGTAAAGATAGGACACTTAAAACTATTTTTTAAAATATTCCCTCTAGTTTCTAGTGAGAGAGGATCGAAAACAAATCCAGGTCCCATTGTAGGATCAATATCTCATCATTATGAATAGAGATGGAGTGATATCGGCCAATCAGGTCTAGGATGTGGACATGGACAGGGGGTCAAGATACCAATTGAACTGCGTCAATAAAACTGACCTACTCAAGGTAGTCATGTCATATCTCAGTGCCACAGAACTGGATATGTTTATGCAGTGCAACATGATCTAGGTCAGCAGAGTCCCAAACATTTTACATTTTTAGGTTTCATTTTTGTAGAATCTACCTTAGTATCTATTTTTTTATAAAGGGGATTTGAATTCCTTTATCTCTATGGGTGTTGTGGAAAGCCACACACTTCTGATTCAATACTTTTATATGGAGATGACCTTGAAACCATTTGGGGTATACATTCAAAGAGTGTATGTCAATGTAAGGAGTTCTCATTATGATAGGTAGTTATCATTTCTTGTGAAACATTATCATCCTTGAGATGTCTAGTTTCGACATTATTCTGAAGATAGAATGGTTAGTTCCATGTCATTCTTATATAGATTCATATCACCTAAGTGTGTATTTTACATCACTAGAGGACAATAATTATATTCGTAAGGGTGAGTGGGATTTCCATTTAAGTAGGGATGTATCAGAGCCTCAAGGGTTGAGTAGCGTGACATCCTAGATTGCTATCCTTTATATGGATGATTAAGGATTATGTTAGGATGAATTCCCTCATGTATTAGATCATTTGATGGATGTTTTCCCCATGGAAATTTCCATTTTCTCTCCTAGGATAGAGGATGAGTTCTCTAGTAATCTGTTTCTTGGATCTATATAGGTGTTGATTTCTCTTTACAAGATGGCCACTACTATGTTTCATGATCTCAAGAGATAGTTAGAGAACATAGAAGATAAGGTTTTTTATATTTCCCTAGTACTTATCCCTAGGGTTAGACAGTCCTTTTTCCAAGAAGGATGATAGAACCCCCATGCTTTATGTGGATTATCGAAAGTTGAATCAGCTTACTATGAAGAATAGGTATCCATTTCCATTTTTATATGACCACTTTTATCAGCTCAGAGGAGCTAGAGTATTCTCAAATATGTTTTTAAGGTCAGGATATCACCAGTTACATGTAATACCTTTAGAAATACCTTATATAGCATTTTTTTGGTAGGTATTGTCTTTATGACTATCTAGTTATATCATTTGGTCTCACAAATTCTTGGCCTATTTTCATGGGATTGATTAATTAGGTTTTCACCAATTTTTGGATCTATTGGTGTAAGTATTCTCAGATCTAATGATTCCTATTTTTTCATTTGATTCTATAGAATATTATATAGATTTTTTTAGATCCAGGAACTTAGACAACATATGATTCTGAGACCTTGTGTGCCGAGAATTAATTTTATAAATATTTAAATATATCAATATCACATATGTGAAATGTTTCTGAAAAAAGTGTAATAACTTCTTAATGGGTGATCATATCAGAAATATGAGGGAACTTTAGATTTTATAGTATGGGTTTTACCCTAGGAGTGGCATAATCTATATCATCATCGGGTGTTTGCCTTGAGTGTGTTCAGGGTAAAATAGTTAAATAAATTTAATTATATATTTTTATTTATTAAATTAAAATCCTAAACCTAATGGTATCCTATTTATATACTTCTATGGAAAAAATTAGGGTTAGTTATATAACCCTGGAATTTGATAGGAGTTTTTGGGGGGAGATTTAGAGTTGATCTTGGGGGATTACATCAGGTCGAGACTGAATGGAGGATCATTGCGCCATTAATGTTCTTGTATCTCACCAATAATGGAAATACAGAAACATTATTCATGAGTGATCGATCAAATCTTCAGGTAGGATATTTGATTTGTGATTTCCATTCAATTATTTATACCGCATTGAACTAGGATCAATTCCATGAACAAGAATTATTCTTGCATCGACGGCTGTTTGGTATTTGGTGTATATTTTTGTTCATTGATTTAAAATACCTCTTTATTCATCTAAATATATGTCAAAATATTGATGGTGAATTAACAAAGGTTGAGTTTTATTCCTTACATCTTGTGGCTTATATATTTCTCCCATGTTTCTTCACACATTCATCAAGGTCATTTTAATTATCCCATGGTTTGATGATTACATGACATTTGATCATTGTGGGAGAATTATTTTGTGGAATAGATCAATACTGTGGTCTCAGTTCATGATCAAGGGTTCGATCAAGGTGTGGTGATGATGAAAGACGATCAACGGACATTTGGAACATGTTTGAAATTTTCATTCATCACGGCTTAAACAATGTAACTATGAATAGAGTGTGTGAGCATTTCCTGAGTGGATACAAAGCCAGGAATCCTTATTTCAATTGAAAGTAAGGTCATAGGACCCAAGATCTATGTTTTTCTTGAGAGATAGGTGGAAGAAACTATTCAAAGTATGACACAGAATAGGAACTAGTGGGATCTATAAATCCTAGGTTACACAACATATATTCTAGATTACATGCAATGTAGGACCCCCTATAGGGAGATATGGTTTCCACAAAGAGAAATATATCACATGTTGTGTGACTCATGGTGGGAGGATCATCATGAAACTCAAAGGTTACATGGCCATAGGTAGGAAAAAGTACATTGACTTGTCCACAATACATGGATACGGTTTTGTGTACACATGCATGACCAGACGACACAGGCAGAGTGTCGAGTGATCTCTACACACCTTGTATGACTACTTACACACTGTTTATTTTGATATTAATATGTATTTTGAGGTATCACCACATTACAAGATTTGGGGTTGGATGAAAAAATCGTGTACCCTAGTACATGTCATGTAACCCCTTTGAGGGTGTTTAGAGCCCTTCATTTCATTAGTTTTGACTAGTATCAGTTGAGAATGTTGTCGTGGTCCATCCTCTCAAGGTTACAGTACGACATTACATCAAAATATTTGGATTATGATCCCTTTTAGAGGGTGAGTCTCAAATAGAGTTTTTATTGTACCTCCATAAGACCTAAATTTTATCCTTTGTCATTTTATACCTTAATTGGGTTTTTTGGAATCAGTGTGATGAGATTAAGCAGGTTATGGATCCTCCATCTATAATTCCATTTTAGTATGGTTTTCAAAATTGTTCGAGTATGATCCCTTGCATAGTAGGTTGATCAATATTGGGTATGTGGTGTAGCCAATATTGTCTTGGTTGAGAACCCATATCAGAGTATCAGGGTCTTCAGAGTCCAGTGATCTTTCTTAGGAGGGAAACAGTTTTCCTTAACTCTTAGATGAGAGTATTTTCTGATAGAGTGACTCATAGGGTGGATTATCCTAGAACAAGCATTGATTTGAGTAGAATATTACTGCTAGAAGTTTGGTTTTGACTACCTGTAGGTGCAATTTCCTTCCAGAGTATATATTGGTTTTTGTTATGCATTGATTTTTATATTCATATTATGAGTTGATTGTTCATGATGAATCATTTTTTCTATTCTTAGGGTGTCCTACTGGGTATTTTTATACTCACCTTATGTGGGATCTACCCACATGTGTCACTTCTTATTCAAATTATGGCCTATTTGGAGGTAACCTATGAGGATAGGGATTTGGTAGAGCATAGCTTGACCTTGATGGACCAAGGAATTTTTGTGTTCTTTCATTTTATATTATTCCTCATCCTTTAAGAAGTTTGGACTCTCTATAGTTTTTTGTTGGGATTGTATTTTGACCCCTTTATTTTTTTAGTACTTTGATGTCATACTATGATTGTGTGATCATAGATTCCTACAAGCATTGGTTTCATATATATTACATTTTATCATTTTATAGGTTTGGTGGTGTGTGTGTGTGTCAATGTACACTAAGCTAAGGCCTCCATTGTGTGTGACATTCCAAAATAGTGTTGGTCTCCATCCCTTGGCCTATTAGAGGTGGGAATGGGGTAGTCACAGTATGGGTCCCATCTGAATGGGTTGTGAAAAAGTGTTATCAAAGGAGTAAATTACACCTTAGGATCGAAGTCTATAATTTTTTTTTGGAGAAATAGAGTTATGTTTTTGGAGTTCATCTTTCCATCCATGGACTCTAGTGTTGGGCTAGTGAAAGATGTATCAATACACTAGCAATATGATCACCTATCATTCGACTCTGTATATGTAGACATTGGTTGAATGGAAAATATCGGTACAATAATAATATAGGAATGTCCACAATACATGGATACGATTTGGTGTACACATGCATGACCAGACATCATAGGAAAAGTGTCAGGTGATCTCTACACAGCATGTATGACTACTTACACTGTTTATTTTGATATTAACATGTATTTTGAGGTATCACCACATTAATAGATTATGGGTTGGATAAAAAAATCGTGTACCCTAGTACACATCATGTAACCCCTTTGAGGGTGTTTAGAGCCCTTTATTTCATTAGTTTGGAATAGTATCAGTTGGGCATGTTCCCATGGTCCATCCTCTCAAGGATACAGTACGAAATTACATCCACATCTTTGTATTCTGATCCCCTCTAGAGGATGAGTCTTAGATAGAGTTTTTAGTGTCCCTCCATGAGACCTAAGTGTGATCCTCTGTCATTTTATACCTTAATTGGGGTTTTTTGGAATCAGTGTGATGTGATTAAGTAGGGCATGGATCCTCAATATAGAATTCCATTTTAGTATGGTTTTCAAAATTGTTCAAGTATGATCAATTGCATAGTTGGTTGATCCATATTAGGTTTGCGGTGTACCCCATATTGTCTTGGGTGAGATCCCATATCTAAGTACCAGGGTATTCAGAGTCCAGTGATCTTTATTAGGAAGGACCATGTTTTCCTTAACTCTTAGATGACTATATTTGCTGATAGCGTGACTCGTAGGGTGTATTATCCCAGGACAAGAATTTATTTTAGTAGAATATTACTTCTAGATATTTGGTTTTGACTGCCTGGAGGTTTAAAGTCCTTCCTGAATGTATATTATTTTTTGTCATGCATTGATTTTTATATCTTTGTTATGAGTTGATTGTTCATGATGAATCATTTTTTCTATTTTTAGGGTGTCCTGCTAGGTATTTTTATACTCACCCTATATGGGATCATCCCACATGTGTCACATCTTATACAGATTATGGTCTCTTTGGAGGTAACCTATGAGGATAGAGATCTAGTGAAGTATAGCTTGAGCTTGATAGATCGAGGTATTTTTTGGGTTTTTTCATTTTATATTATTCCTCATCCTTTAAGAGAGTTGTACTCTCAATAGTTTTTGGTTGGGATTGTATTTGGACCCCTTTCTTTTTTTAGTACTTTGATGTCATACTATGATTGTGTGATCATAGATGCATGAATGCATTGGTTTCATATATATTACATTTTATCATTGTATGGGATTGGTGGTGTGTGTGTGTGTGTGTGAAGGTACATTAGGCTAAGGCCTCCCATGTGTGTGACATTCCAACACAGTGTTGGTCGCCATCCCTTGGCCTATTAGAGGTGGGAATGAGGTAGTCATAGTTTGGGTCCCGTCTGAATGGGTCGTGAAAAAGTGTGATCAAAGGAGTCAATTCCACCTTAGGATCGAAGTCTATAATATTGTTTTGGAGAAATAGAGTTATGTTTTCGGAGTTCATCTTTAAATACATGGACTCCAGTGTTGTTCCAGTGGAAGATGTATCAATACACTAGGAATCTTACCGCCTCTCATTTGACTCGGTACATGTAGACATTGGCTGAAAGGAAAACAGTGGTACATGAACAATATAGGAATGGGTTTGGTATTCCATGTCCTTATTTAGTCATATCCATAGATATAATCTTGAACCATGGTACATCATATTTATTTTATAGAGCCTCCATGAAGACATCCATCTAGGATTCCATTGCATGTTGTGACCTGACCCTAACCAGGGCTTGAGCCACAAATACCACAAGCCCGCCTCGATTGGTCAGTGGGTGGAAATAAGTGGAAAAAGGAATATTCTAAATGGGAGTCCATTTCCTAATTTACCTATATGTACACATCTGACCATCTCAATGCATAAGTTAAGAGGAACAATAACAAAAAGATGCAGTAGCTAGAAAGTAAACCAAGCATGCAAAACCTCTATGGTGTACAAGAGTACAAAAGTACAAAATGAAAAGTAAAGGGTTGAAATACACACCCATCCAAAAATGTGTCTCAAACTTACAAAAATTGGAATGTAAAATACTGAGAGATACCATCTTCGGATCTCTAAACTATAACCACTGTATGCAGTCTATAGCATCCAGTATCCCAAATCTCTTCTGAAGTCACTACCGACATGTCTATCATTTTCATGAGGCATGACATGTGCATTCAAAACCCATGCAGTTGTGACTAAATACATACCTAGTAAGATTCCCCAAAATATGAAATGGGGAGAATCAAGAGACACAATAGGAAAGAAAATACAGTGGATAGAAAAAATAATGTAGCTCATCCTAAATAAAGAGAAACTGTAATATTGCCTAAGAATAAGGGGCTCAACATAGTGTGTATATGAACTAAACATTGAGTCCATTCCACCCATAGATGGAGAGTTACATCATAAAACCATGAGAATCTAAATGCAGAAATCATATGGCATATAATGTGTGTCTTTTCAACTCATGGTAGGAGAGTAACCAAATCCAAAAACATAGATATATATATATATACTCATACCAAATAATCCAAAATGAGAGAAAAGGGGGTCTTTGCATAACATCTCATCCTAAGAAGAGATTATCCAATAGTTTAATATGTCTAATGATGATTCCCATCATGTCACATGAATTCCTAGTAGAAATCATCTAATTCAAGCCATGCCTCATCACGGTGTCGTAGAGTCGAGGGTCCAAAATATCTAGGTAGAGGACATATGACCAGGTACAATGGGATAGTTCTAATTAGTGAATAGATATAGAATCTATACCATGTCCCAATGTGAGGTATCCACTCTAATAGTCGATGGAGGACCCATTCCCTAACTAATAGGGGGTTCCACTCTGATGGTATAAGAGCCATGCTCACCCTAGTTGGAGGGTTCAACTCTAAAAGTTGATAAAAGACCCAAACCCTATCCAAAAGGAGGGTTTCACTCTAATAGTAGAGGTAACATTCCTAAACATGCTAGATGGTTCCACTTTAGAATCCTTTAAAGGACCCATGCTCAACCTAGCTGGTGGGTTCCACTCAGAATACCTATGGTGATCCTGCGCGATCACTACCATTATCAAGCATCACCTAAACAAGATCCATGCCCAGAACATCTCACATCATATCACAAAATACACAACTGATAGAACCATGAATTTGTATGTATAAAAAAACTCAGGATAGGATAATCGTAGTTCAAAATCTAAGTCCGGCTAAGGGGCATACAAGAGATTGAATTTTACTCTATAGGAACCAAGGGGTATACAACATGTGAAGGGACTCACATGGTGTGTGGTCCTATTCCATCACTTGATCATCTCCCTGGGGGTACATGGTTATCAAACCTTGTAGTGTTTCACAACATGTATGGGATCTACATGGATTTTCCATGCCACATGGGGGCCTACCTATGTGCTTGGTCATGTCTTCTTATCCAAGATGTGTTTGTGTACTTTACCATGTGTCAGTTTACTTTTGTACACAGTATTTCTAGCCATGATTCTTCTTGTTTACTCATGGAGTACACTCCATGTTTTCCATAATGAGATCACATGGATTTAGGGGATCCCACATGACATCTGATGCTTATAAATCATTGAATCCCTAGTCATTGTAGTCAGGGCCCAACACTCTATGTGTTCTTTGAACTACACGATAGGTATTAAGGATTTTCCTAGAAATCCATATCCACTATTTTTTAATTTAATCTAGAAATTAAACCATAGATATTTCATCCAAATCATCAAAAATAAATGGATCTAGTCCTAATTTTTCATTTTTCACCATTTGGTGGTCAAAAATCATTTTTTGTTGGTCTTTGGAGGTTTGTCGGACGTCATTCACGCCTCTGGTCCCTCTTTCATCAAAGGTTTTATCTATGATTGTAAAAAAGATCACCCACATCCTATAATCTATCTATAAACACCCCCAATTTGTTGATCCATCCCTCGCATTCAGATTCTTTATGATTTCAGGGGTTTGATCGGGATCGGTCCCACCCGGTAATGTCGAACCGGGATTGTGGGGTCCAAACGGTGACAAACATGATGCAATTGAGGGGGAAAGCATGAAAAAATGTTCATCAATCTTTTCCAGGATTTTATGGCTAAAGAACGTGAAAAAGGATTTAAAGGGTTATAAAACCAAATAATAATCAATTAAACTGGTATGCGGGTGCATGAAAAGGCCACAATTAGTGCCAATCAAAGGAGGGGATTGATCTACTCAATTGGGATAATCAAAAAGGGTGTAATCCAAAGCTTGATGACTCTTAACTATATATTGGAAAATTATTTGTCCAATAAAACAGTCTCAAATGACTGAAGGAAGTCATTATGTTCATTATGTCCTGATCTTCTCTAAACTAGAGTTTTGTGGTCATCCAATATGATCTTCCAATGGAAGGAGGAATGAGAAGATCTATATGGCCCCAAAATTATGAGGATATCCTAGGAAAATATTCAAAATGATATATCTAAAGGATTTTAAAATTAGGTTATTCAATTAAATTGGATATTTAATTAATTCAATGAATGTAACTCCAATGGGTGAGATATCTGAACACCCCACACTGACCTATTTTAGGTTTCACCTAGGGTAAACATCACATTTTGGACTAAACCTTTGTCCCATATTTCTGATATAAGATTCTGTTTAGAAGTTATCTAATTTAATTTAAGAAACCATTTTAACAAAATATAAAATATATTTAATATCTTTATAAAATTAATTTCTAGAACACCAGGACACCGAAGCATATGCATACCCAGTTCCTAGCTATAGAAATATATGTATAAATATTTCTATGTCTTAAAAAGTGAAAAACAGGTCATTAAATCATTTCATCCTTCAATATTTTTATCCCCTAAAATAAAAACTAAAAAACTAGGGATACTGAGCCTGAATAGGGATCTCTAGCTCTTAGGATCTCTCCTATACTTTCTCATGATGCCACAACATGTGAACCAAGGGGATGGTCCATTCATGCAGGTTCCTCTCATATCGATCCTCAGTCACCATTGGGTGATTTGAAAATATGTCTCCATCCTCAATGTTCAGATCAGCTTAGTGGATAATGTGTGTTAGGTCAAGCATGTATCTCCTTAACTGTGACATGTGGAAGATTTCATGAACCTCATCTATATGTGGAGGTAGGGAGAGGTGGTAGGAAACCTCTCCAACCCTCTGTATGATCTTAAATGTCCCGATGAATCTCATGGATGTCGTGCCTCCCTGGAAGAACTCATGTAATCCTCATCATGAGGATATTGTTATAAAAATGTGGTCTCCCTTCTCGAACTCCAATGTCCTATTATGTTGATCTATATAAGATTTATTCCTACTCTAGGCCATCATCACCCACTAATGGATGACATGGACCTTCTATATCAGCACATGTACCAACTCCAGACCCACGGGAGATTTATCTCCAATATCCATCCAGAAAAAGGGTGGCCTAAATGGTCTCCCATACATGACCTAAATAGGTATCATGATGATGGTAGAGTGGTATTTATTGATGTACACAAACTCTACTAGTGGAAATTTATCATCCAATCTCTATATTACATCCAACATGCAAGCCCTCAGCATATACTACAATACATAGATAGTGTGTTCAGTCTTCCCATCCATCTGGGGGTGAAAGGAAATACTCATCCTCATCAGGGTCCCAAATTACTCCTATAGGCTTCTCAAAAACCATGACATTAACTATGTTTAATGATCAGATACAATCATCAAGGGAACCCCATGGAGGAAAACAATTTATCAAACATACAACTTCCCCAAAATCACCACCAAATTCTATTACCTAATAGCAAGGAAGTGTGAAAACTTCATTATTCAATCAAAAATCACCCAGACAGTATCATGGACCTTCACTATATATGTAATCCCTATAACAAAATCTATGGATATGTCATCCTAGTTACTCTCCATGATCTCAAGGGGATTCAATAAACCTATTGACACCTTACTTCTGATTGGCGAGGCACTGAGAGACGAACTCATCCATGCTCCATCTCATGTTGGACCACTAAAACAACCACTAAAGGTCTTCAAAAATCTTCCCCATGCTGAAATGTACAATTAGGTGAGATGTATGGAACTCTTACATCACCTCATCCAACATTGTGACTAGAACCACCATATATCCCTTGAAAAAGATAATGTGATTCCATCCTTCATAATATCCATCACGTGAGTCCACTATGGATATTTGGTAACAAAAGACCTCATATTAGACGTATTACAGCTGGGACTCTCATAAACACTAGAGATGTGGAGGAGTAAACACCATCGACTAAGGAAAAGTTTCACCCTCTTTCTCTACTATGGTCAACTATAAGGAATCCAACTACTTAGAATCCCCCTCCACCAAGAGATCATGTGACTTCATACAAAATGAATATGATACTTTGTTTCCCTTTATTAGGGTATAGAATATTTCAAAATAATAATCCTACAAGAACTCCAATCAGCGTTTTTGTCTTAATTTCATGTATCTCTTTGTGAAGATGTACCAGAGACTCTCATGGTTTGAGCATACCACAAAGAGCTCCCCCTGAAGGTAGTGCCTCCACATCCTCAGAGTAAATACTACCACATAAATATATAGGTCATGGTTTATGTATTTCTTCCCATGGGGTATAAAAATTTTCAACCCGTATGCAATAATTATCTACCACAGCCTCCACACGTAGCTGAGCCCAGCTCCTAAGGCATCACAATACAGTACAGACTCCACACCCTCCTCTAATTGTCGCATCACAGGTTCCCTCATTAGTCTCATCCTCAACTCCTTTAAGGACATCTTGCACTAATTATTCCATGTAAACAACTTCCCTTTCCTCTTCAGGGTGGTTAAAGTGGGAAAAATCGTAGAGAAGTCCTCCACAACCCTCTTGTAGTACCCAACCAAGCTAAGAAAACTATGGACCTCCAACACACTCATGGGTGAATCCCATGAAAAAACTACATCGATCACGACTAGGTATATAGCTAAACCATGCTAAAAATTTGAAAACCCTATAAAGTGAACCTCATATGTCTTGAAGTGTAACATTGATTTATTTCCATAAATATAGTTCTCTTGATGAAAATTTAGAACCATCCTCAAGTGATCTTAATGCTCCTACTTTGATGTAGAGTAGATGAGTATGTCATCAATGAGGATGACAAAAAACTAGTACAAGTATGTATTGATGTTTTGGTTTATCAAATACATGAACTCAAAGGGTTAATTCATCACACCAAATAGAATCACAAGGAACTCATAGTGCCTGTAGAGACATCATAATTCCATAATTGAAATGTCATCCGTGTAAAACCTCAAATGGTGGTAGCCAAATCATAGATTGGTCTTCAAGAAAAATATCACACATAAAAATGGGTCAAATAGGTTGTAAATACTCAAAAATGGTTTCTTTTTATTTATCATTTCCAAGTTCAGAAAATGATAGTCCACAAAATCCACAAAATCATAACCACAATTTTCATGAACAACAGTGGACCTAGTGAGGGAGACCCACTATGCTTGAAGAAACCCTTCTCTGGAAGGTCCTATAAATGCAACCACATCCTTCAAATTTTGGTAGGGTCCATATGACATGTTGTAGAAGATATCAGAGTGTTACCAGGATGCAATTCGAGGAAAAACTCCATCTCTCACCTCAGAGGTTGTCCCAACACATCATCAAGGAAGAAATATATATATAATCATCCACAACTGAAGGAATCCAACTGTATGAAGATCCTACTACACTAAGGGTTATACTCAGAAACTAATGGGTGATGGGATGCAACAACTTACTCACAAAACATGCTCCTCCCACCATGATATATATCTCACCCATTAAGGTGAATCTCATCATATTAGGTTGAAGACATCTGACTAGTATTTGATGAAAATAAATCTATTCTCAGACCATGAATATATAATTCATACCCAAGATGACATAACAGGGTTCCATAAGGATAAAGAGGGTCCCAGTTGAACCTATTTAAACAAATAAATAGCTCTCATAGCTCATAGATAAAAGATATAGAAGAATCATTCCATATAGGAACCTCAACACCAATCTATTGGGCTAGTACCTCAACTGGGAGCTCTCGATATCGCACTAGGAGTATGGAGATGAATAAATGACCAGACCATGTTTTTTCTAATTCTGAAGAAAGAGTATAAAACACTTATATTTTACATATTATCATATCGTGCACTATGAGTCCATTAGCCTCCAGATCCAGAAGCTGTCTATAGCCCCGACTGTCAGCTGCCTAAGCCTAATGTGGGCCACCTAGTGATGGCGGTGGAAGGGTATCATAGAATCATCCACCACCCATAGATCATCATCCTCATCCTTTTCCATCTTTGTATCTCTAGGGGCCTTCCGGACATCTCTTGGGAGATCCCTGATCACAAAGGTATCTCTTCCATTATAGTTCTTTAGCAATCCACATGTGTTCCTCATCACGTCTATTCAGACAGCAGTGTATTATGTGACCTCTCCCATCTCAGGAAAAGAACCACACTCTCTGGGCTTCCCTGATGGTCGGTGATGTACATGTACTAAAAAACCACACATATGATTTTGGTCAAGATAAATATCATGCATTGAGATCCTCTCAACTAGAACCAGCTAGCTGATGTAGATGAATCAGCTCTATGACACCCACTACTAGCTCCAGCTATCTGGAATCCCTCTGAAACAAATATATATTTCACTAGTTCCACTCTAACACTCGGCATAGGTTTGAATTCATAGGGGCACCAAACTGGCATGGATCTCTCATGGGGTCCCTTCACAAACTTGTGTGTTCAGAAGTATCCATTTTAGATCGTGACAAGGGAGCACCAAGTAAAGTCAGTAAACCATGTTACATACTCAACCACTGTCATCCCTACCTATTGAAGCTCCAATATAACTTGAATCCAAATTGAGTGAAAACATGAGGGGTGTCACTCCTCAAAGAAAAAACTGCTGGAATTTGGGCCATGAGAGTTACAAATAATCATACATTTGGGTAAAAATACACCACTATTTCCCAACTACTCCATAGAAAATGTTGGTTTCCATCACAACCACCTAATAGGTAAGGGTCCAAATAATACTAAAGATATTGAGAACTGACTCTATCTAACCCACTGATTCCATGGGACATGGCTTGCTACAGAACCTCAGTGACTTATGATGCTAGAACTCATGGAGTGTGTTGATCCAGCTTTAATCCTCTTCCTACTCAACTACTTTGATCTACTTCTCAATAGGTGTAGGTTTTTCTACATGCCCACATAGATTCATGGGATGAACAATGAAATGAGGCCTCATCTCATATCAGATCACCATTATGATCCAAAACTAGTATCCTAGCAGGTTTTCATTACAGATGCATCCTAAAATTTAATCAAATTTTTCCATGGTCAGATGATCATATCTATATATAACAATAATGGGGAGCTGAATCAAGAAGGAAAGTCAAAGATTAAATACTATTTGATGTATGTACAATTGATCCTAAAAACTAATGTCTTAGTATAATGAGTTTATAAGAAGGTGGTCAAGGTCTTGATGAACATATAAATCAGCCTCTCGTACTATCACTATATTCCCTAGACCAAGAGCCGAACTCAAGACACTTTGACACTATTCCATTAACCCCAAACAAATCCTCATAATGGGACTACTCCAAACAACATCTCAAGGAATGAACTTTTCTAATACTATTCTATCATGGCCAACCCTAACTAGGGATCAAGCTTTAACTACCCCAAACCCACCTCCATAGGCCAGGGTTGGCAACAATAACCAAAAATTAAATCCTAAGGGGGAGGAATTTTCCTAATTTTATTGTACAGACACACCCAACCATATCAATGAATAAGTTTAGGGAAATAATAATAAAAAGATGTAACATCTAGAAAGTAAACTTATCATGAAAACTCTCTATGGTGCACAATAGTACGATAGTGAAAACTGAAAATTAATAGGGAAAAATACACACCCAACTAGAAATGTGGCCCAATATGAAAAAAATGAAAACTAAACTGCTAAGAGATCCCAATTCATGATCTCCAAACTACAACCAACATATACAGTCCATATCACCCAGTGTCACAAAGCTCATTTGAATTCAACAGTGTAACACCCCGAGATTTTATGAAAAATATTCTTTTTAATTTCACTAATGTCTTGTGTTGTACGCTACACCAAAAGGAGCTTTCACAACACGCATCCTTGATTTGCCTTGCATTACACGAAACCACGACCTTCCTCGATAGCTTGCATCGTACGCAATGCCGAGTTTCACTAAACAATGATATGCTATTAAAATATTATTAAAACTAGCCGTTATGAATAGTAATAATCACTTTTTAAAATTTTATAAATTTTATTTTTTAAAATGGACTTCATTTTTGGATTCGGAATATCGAAATTAGCCTACGGTGAAATTTTGGTATTTTTCTGAAAACTTTGAATTTTTGATGAATAGTGATACCACTAAGTGGTAGGTTAAAAACTGAATTTTGCATAAAACTTAATTTTACCGCTTCTGTGAATGTAATTTCGAAAATCCGAGAGACACAGTTAATATCAAGGACTAAAATGTGGTTCAATGAGATGAAAATAATTTTTGGTGAATAGTAACTTTTTACTTTTTTTTACCACGGTTAAAAGTAAATAGGGTAATTAAGGGTAAAGATGATATTATTATTACCCTAAAACATGTCCTAATTCTATTGGATAAGTGAAGTTCAACCAAAAACAAACTTAGTAATAAAATATGACCATTTAGGCCCACTTGGATTAGATTAGGACATTTATTATTAATTTATTTAAAGAAGGGTTAAAATAGTTAAAATCAAATTTTAATAAGTAAATAATTTTTAATATGGGGTTATACATAAGATAAATTAGACTATAAATATTCATTATAAAGATAAAAATATTTCCTACATAATGATATTTTATTTGTAATTTTTAGACATTAAATAATATAATTTATTTATGACACAATGATGATGCAGTAATTATCTTATTAATGAAATATTGACATAATTGATGTTATAAACCCCAAAATAAATGTAATTTGAGACTTTTTATGAATTAAAATAATTTTCTAGGTTACTATGATATATTATTGTTGATTTAATAAACTTGGTTTGAACATATAATTCTGTTATGACTTTCACAAAAATCATATATCAAATAATGTCAAAATTGACACAAAATAGTTTTTAAATCAATTATTATATTATTAATTGTTATTTTATTCCTGAAAATCTAAGGTTTGGCCAAATGAATTAGATAAAGATATATATATTAATAATAAACAACTTAGGGTTCGTTTGGCATGTTATAGTAAGTGTATTAACCATATACTGTAAGAAAACAAAAAGTCACGGTAAAAGTTAAATTATTTAACTTAGAGTTAAATCTAAATGATAAGGTTAAAATAATAACCTAAACTTGTATAAATCCTATTGGTTGATAGTATTTCGACCCATCCCCACTTTACCTTCTAAATAAGACCCTTCGGAACCATTATAAACCGATTTTTACTTTAATATAAAATAATATTTTGAGATATTCTTAAGGTGCCCCTCTCCTCCCTTATAAAAGGGCAACTCCTCCCCCTCCTCCTCACACCAATTTCAGCACTCATGCTCGGCCAAACCCTGAATAAATCCCTTCTACACTTCCATAGAATAATCCTAGAGGTCCTGGTATTCTTCAAAGACGAATCTTAGTTCCCTAAGTGGAGGATTCAAAGAGGCGTTTCAAAGAAGAGGTAATATCCATTACCGATCTTTTCAATTTCTTTCTTCTTAAACTTCTTCTTCTTCTTTAGTTGTTTCATGATAAAGTAATAACATCAGTATTACTTACATACGGATATGTTATTATAAATATGAAACAACCCTAATTCACCTTCTATCCATCCTACGGAAAAATGAAATCACCGTGCGTGCGTACGTACGGAATACCGTCTCCACGCCGTGGTGTAATCTATTTTCCACCATCACCTTACAAGGATGGGTATAATGGTGTAATGAGTAACTATATATGATTATTATAAAGTGATATTGATACTGAAATATTATAAATACACTTAAATACAATTCCACGATCATGGGAACAATATCATCGCTCGTGCGTACGTACGGAATACCGTCTCCACGATGTGATGCGACTCGTTCTACATGATCATCATTACATAGTAATTATATAAATGAATTGAATGAATAAATATGATATATGTTACACTAATACCACTCTGGATATAAGGTATCTATAACCTTAAAAGAAGAATAAGAATTTATTCGGCAAAACACGCATAAGAACAAAAGCCAATAAAGACCCGAGTAACAAGTAACAATGAAATATTACTAATAAGAAGCTAATAATATGACCATATATGATATCATATCAATATGTATGATTCTGGAATAAGTCAATAACATTATTAAAACCATTATACAGGAGATTCGGACACATACAAAGTAAGTTGAACCTAAGGTAAGGGAAATATCACAATCTCATTTTTATCCGAGATTGTTTATACTTTGGCATTTATTGGGGCGTATTTTATCATCTACATCCATGTTTCCTCGATATGTAATATTATTTCCATCCACCTAAAATTTTTTAAATTAAATTCTACCCTTCGGTAAGTTTTTAGTAAAAGATATGAAAGGAATCTTTTGTCGTTTTTCATACGAGGTACTTTTTGACTTTTCCGACAAAAGTATGAGAAGAATGTTTTTTTAACTTATACAGCATGAATGGATTTTTAAAACATTATTTCCAAGAAGCATCCTTTACAAGTTTTCATGTTTATTTTTAATCAACTTCTTTTAGTTTAAAATTGTATGACATGTTAAGAAAGGAAAAGTGTTTTTGAAGTAGAAAGGATATTTTTTTCAAGAATGAAGTTCAAGTGTTTTATCAAAATTATTTTCCATCTAAGATAATAAAGGGTTCTGTTTTTATCCCTATTATTACATTGATTTTATTATGTTGTGATGGAATTGTTTTTATGAATTCCTTTATTGTATATGAATTGTTTTATGATGTCATGATGTTTAAGATTCCCATTTTTAATACATGGGTTATGTAATGATGTATGATTTATGATTTTATGTCACACATAAGAATGGTATCATTATGAGATGGGTGGGACCTATATCTCCCTCCAATGCATTGGGTAAAGATTTTATATCTCATGAGATAGACATGGCTGGAATGGTAGGTTATACCGGTTCAGTGAAACAGGACTGAAACGAGGGTGACTCGGTTCAGAAAGGGACTTTGTCCACTAAGATAGTCTTGGAAATGAGTCTTGACTAACAAGAAATGATTCTCTATGATTATGTGTGAATGTCACAAAGTTTCATGTTTTACGTTATGATTATTGTGATTACATTTCATTGCCATGATTTATCCCATGTTATTAAATTATGATCTCTTTTGCAGGTTAAGATTCCCAAAAGTTATGTGCTTGTGTATACGATGTGATTGATATTTCTTTTGTTTACCCTTACTGAGAATTTGAGCTCACCCTTTTATGTTTTCTTTTCCCCAGGATATAAAGAAAGGGTTTAGGTAAAAAAAGGAAGATCTTTATGGGAGATGTTGAAGATCTTTCACCACGATTAGAAGATTATATTATGAGTTTCCAAAGACACTAAACTATTACGATCCTTGTGTGTGTGTTTTTATTATGTACTAAGTATTCCGAAAAAGTAATGTAATGTCCATGTACGTCAAGTTTCGGGTCTCTATAGTTGGTATCAGAGGAAAGGTTTAGTCAACCTTTGGAAACTAGGATGCGAAAACGTTAGTGAGATCCCTAGAGATATTTTAAGGTATGTCTAGGGATGTCCCTAAGGTTAAGTATACATATTGGTTATAGTACTAGAATTACAGGAACGATCATAGAATTAAACCTAAGAAGTTAGATATTAAAGGTACTCCCCCTTTATTATGTTGTTTTCCCTAGCATGATTTTTTCCTCTCACACTATTATTTTTGGGTTTTAGATGATGGCTGGAACCCGAAGGAACCGTATTGATCAATGCAATGGACAATGCAATGATTGTCCTCCTGAACAAACAAATGTTATGGGATATGGAGTGCAAAATCTTATTTCTATACTTACACAAGCTATGAATCATTCTGGACATCCAAATGAGCAGAGAAGGGAACAATATTCTATTGGGTCCTTCATGAGGCAACGTCCACCTTCTTTCAGTGGGTCTTCGGATCCACTTGTTGCTGAACAATGGATCAGTACTACTGAAAAGATATTTTCAGTTCTTCAATTTTCTAAACATGATAAAGTCATCTTAGCAGTATATCGTTTGGAAGGTGAAGCTGATCAATGGTGGAATCTTATCAAGAATAAGAGGCAAAGAGATGAAATTGAGTCCATGGAATGGGATGAGTTCAAAAACTTATTTTTCAATAAGTACTTCCCTCGTATTCTTCGAACAAAAATGGAGAAGGAGTTTCTTGAACTAAAGCAAAAGGATGATGAATCTGTTGGTATATACGAAGTGAATTTTACAAGGCTTGCAAGGTATGCATCTGGATTTATCATGCAACCTGAAAGTAAAGTTGATTGATTTTTCAGTGGCTTAAAACCAAGTCTTCGAATGGAATTATCTATAAGAGACTTCAGTAGCTATGAAGAAATTGTGCGTTGTTCTATCAAGGTAGAAATGGAAGTTGGTGTTACATATCCATCTCATGGTTTTGACAAGAAACGAAAGATGGATTTCAAGGAGAAATCTCAGAATAATGTTGAAAAGAAGATGAATGTTTCCTTATGCTCAAAGTGTGGAAAAAAGCATGGTGGAGATTGTCTTAAAGGGACTAGAAAATTTTTTAAGTGTGGAAAAGAAGGTTGTCGAGCAGCTGAGTGTCGAGGTAATGGAAAAAGGGTTTCTAATGATGTGAATAAAGAAAACACTGCAGAGAACTCACCACCAACACTTCAATGCTTCCAGTGCAAGGAAATAGGGCATTATGCTAATAAATGCCCTAATCCAAGGGTTAGTGATGATCAACATGAGCAACCATTTAAGGCAAAGGACAAAGGGAAGTCACATGCGATCACTATTGGCGATGTTGAATATGACAACGATGTGGTGGAATGATTAAGTGTTTATATAATGGGATTCCAAAATAATGTTGTAGATAGTATCGTGGAATATTGGAATATTTATGTTTTGGATTTCAATAATTTTATGGTACCGGTAACCATGAAAAGTGATTGAGACATTTTTGGTAAACAGATGATATGAGCATAATGAAGGGATAAGAAGATAATGAGATGTTTGATTGTATTCATGAGCTCATGATTGATATAAGGACTAAGAGATATCATGGTTTGAGTATATAGAATTTTGAGGATTTTGGTATGTGGAAAGTGTTAACTTTTAACTACATTCATGTTTTCACTAAGGTTCAATGGGTATTCAAGAGAATACATGATTAAGGACTTTGAATGTTTGGAATGTGACCAACAAAACATATCTGATGATATATGGGGATCAACGATGGTATTAAATATCTGGTAATTGTTTTCACTATGTTATGAGAGTGGACCGAAGTATTTTAGATAAGCCTAAAGATTGTAATGGATTATGTTGGACATAAGTTAGTATTGTTTAAGGATATAAATTTTTTTTTGATATTATTGATGGGATGTTATAGTAATGTAGTTTTAGAAAAAGGACAACCTGCAGGACGGGCGACAGCCCATCGCGTCGGACAAGGCTGTGGGAATCGAACCCACAACCGAAGTGTGACTGGCCTTTATCGCCTACCACTGGCCTAAAATAAGTCCCTGTTTAGTAGAAACTAGTTTTATTATATTAAGCAGTATGATATATGAAGTATAAGTCCATTTTAGGTACCATATATGATTAATCTCACTATATAATGACTTATGTATATTTAATAACTTTTTTTAACCTTTTGATGGAATGACCCGTCATTCTATCACATGATCTGCAAACACTTCACGAATAACAAATTCAACTTCATTTATTTAAGAGATGAATTGGAAATTGTTCAAGGCACGAACAACAGTGAGATTGTACCAAAATAAAGTAAGTATTTATTCTAATTCAAATTCTTCAACTTTAGGAAAATGATCTTGAAAACCAAAAATGTTGTCCTAGTGCTATTATATCTGATTAATCAGATGGTACCTTAGATCGTCACAAATTTATGGATTTGTGATTGTTGGCTTTTCCATAGCCATGTTCTCTACCACTCTCTATCAAAAGATGATGGTTAGATTTTTCTTCCATATCCATATTTTCACCTCTGTGGAAACCCAGTGATTAGTTTATTTGGGTAACTGTTACGTTTCATACTTTCTTTTTTAAAGATTGGTTTTGGTATTCCTTTTTACGATGTGGGTTTCTATTAAAGAAACTTTTTAATAATAAACCATTTATAACCCCGACGAATTTCGAGGGCGAAATTCATTTTAAGGGGGGTAAAATGTAACACCCCGAGATTTTATGAAAAATATTATTTTTAATTTCACTAATGTCTTGAGTTGTACGCTACACCAAAAGGAGCTTGCACAACACACATCCTTGATTTTCCTTGCATTACACGAAATCTTGACCTCCCTCGATAGCTTAGGTCGTACGCAATACCGAGTTTCACTAAACAACGATATGCTATTAAAATATTATTAAAACTAGCCGTTATGAATAGTAATAACCACTTTTTGAAATTTTATAAATTTTATTTTTTAAAATGGACTTCATTTTTGGATTCGGAATATCGAAATTAGCCTACAGTGAAATTTTGGTATTTTTCTGAAAACTTTCAATTTTTGATGAATAGTGAAACCACTAAGTGGTAGGTTAAAAACTGAATTTTGCATAAAACTTAATTTTACCGCTTCTGTGAATGGAATTTCGAAAATCCGAGAGACATGGTTAATATCAAGGACTAAAATGTGGTTCAATGGGATGAAAATAATTTTTGGTGAATAGTAACTTTTTACTTTTTTTACCACGGTTAAAAGTAAATAGGGTAATTAAGGGTAAAGATGATATTATTATTACCCTAAAACATGTCCTAATTCTATTGAATCAGTGAAATTCGACCAAAAACAAACTTAGGAATAAAATATGACCATTTAGGCCCACTTGGATTAGATTAGGACATTTATTATTAATTTATTTAAAGAAGGGTTAAAATAGTTAAAATCAAATTTTAATAAGTAAATAATTTTTAATATGGGGTTATACATAAGATAAATTAGACTATAAATATTTATTAGAAAGATAAAAAGCTTTCCTACATAATTGTATTTTATTTTTCATTTTTATACATTAAATAATTTAATTTATTTATGACACAATGATGATGCAGAAATTATCTTATTAATGAAATATTGACGTAATTAATGTTATAAACCCCAAAATAAATGTAATTTGAGACTTTTTATGAATTCCAATAATTATCTAGGTTACTATGATATATTATTGTTGATTTAATCAACTTGGTTCGAACATATAATTCTGTTATGACTTTCACAAAAATCATATATCAAATAGTGTCAAAATTGACACAAAATAGTTTTTAAATCAAATATTATATTATTAATTGTTATTTTATTCCTAAAAATCTAATGTTCGGCCAAATGACTTATATAAAGATATATATATTAATAATAAACAACTTAGGGTTCGTTTGGCATGTTATAGTAAGTGTATTAACCATATAATGTAAGAAAACAAAAAGTCACGGTAAAAGTTAAATTATTTAACTTAGAGTTAAATCTAATTGATAAGGTTAAAATAATAACCTAAACTTGTCTAAATCCTATTGGTTGATAGGATTTCGACCCATCCCCACTTTACCTTCGAAATAAGACCCTTTGTAACCATTATAAACCGATTTTTACTTTAATATAAAATAATATTTTGAGATATTCCTAAGGTGCCCCTCTCCTCCCTTATAAAAGGGCACCTCCTCCCCCTCCTCCTCACACCAATTTGAGCACTCAAGCTCGGCCAACCCCTAAAAAAATCCCTTCTCCACTTCCTTAGAATAATCCTAGAGGTCCTGGTCTTCTTCAAAGACCAATCTTAGTTCCTTAAGTGGAGGATTCAAAGAGGCGTTTCAAAAAAGAGGTAATATCCATTACCGATCTTTTCAATTTCTTTCTTCTTCAACTTCTTCTTCTTCTTTAGTTGTTTCATGATAAAGTAATAACATCGGTATTACTTACATACTGATATGTTATTATAAATATGAAACAACCCTAATTCACCTTCTATCCATCCTACGGAAAAATGAAATCATCGCGCGTGCGTACGTACGGAATACCGTCTCCACGCCGTGGTGTAATCTATTTTCCACCATCACCTTACAAGGATGGGTATAATGGTGTAATGAGTAACTATATATGATTATTATAAAGTGATATTGATACTGAAATAGTATAAATACACTTAAATACAATTCCACAATCATGGGAACAATATCATCGCTCGTGCGTACGTACGGAATACCGTCTCCACGATGTGATGCGACTCGTTCTACATGATCATCATTACATATTAATTATATAAATGAATTTAATGAATAAATATGATATATGTTACACTAATACCATTCTGGATATAAGGTATCTATTACCATAAAAGAAGAATAAGAATTTATTCGGCAAAACACGCATAAGAACAAAAGGCAATAAAGACCCAAGTAACAAGTAACAATGAAATATTACTAATAAGAAGCTAAGAATATGACCATATATGATATCATATCAATATGTATGATTCTGGAATAAGTCAATAACATTATTTAAACCATTATAAAGGAGATTCAGACACGTACAAAGCAAGCCGAACCTAAGGTAAGGGAAATATCACAATCTCATTTTTATCCGAGATTGTTTATACTTTGGCATTTACTGGGGTGTATTTTATAATCTAAATCCATGTTTCCTCGATATGTAATATTATTTCCATCCATCTACAATTTTTTAAATCAAATTTTACCCTTTGGTAAGTTTTTAGTAAAATATATGAAAGGAATCTTTTTTCGTTTTTCATACGAGGTACTTTTTGACTTTTCCGACAAAAGTATGAGAAGAATGTTTTTTTAACTTATACGGCATGAATGGATTTTTAAAACATTATTTACAAGAAGCATCCTTTACATGTTTTCATGTTTATTTTTAATCAACTTCTTTTAGTTTAAAATTTTATGACATGTTAAGAAAGGAAAAGTGTTTTTGAAGTATAAAGGATATTTTCCTCAAGAATGAAGTTCAAGTGTTTTATCAAAATTATTTTCCATCTAAGATAAGAAAGGGTTATGTTTTTATCCCTATTATTACATTGATTTGATTATGTTGTGATGGAATTATTTTTATGAATTCCTTTATTGTATATGAATTGTTTTATGATGTCATGATGTTTAAGATTCCCATTTTTAATACATGGGTTATGTAATGATGTATGATTTATGATTTTGTGTCACACATAATAATGGTATCATTATGAGATGGGTGGGACCTATATCTCCCTCCAATGCATTGGGTAAAGATTTTATATCTCATGAGATAGACATGGCTGGAACGGTAGGTTATACCAGTTCAATGAAACAAGACTGAAACGTGGGTGACTCGGTTCAGAAAGGGACTTTTTCCACTAAGATAGTCTTGGCAATGAGTCTTGACTAACAAGAAATGATTCTCTATGATTATGTGTGAATGCCACAAAGTTTCATGTTTTACGTTATGATTATTGTGATTACATTTCATTGCCATGATTTATCCCATGTTATGAAATTATGATCTCTTTTTCAGGTTATGATTTCCAAAAGTTATGTTCTTGTGTATACGATGTGATTGATATTTCTTTTGTTTACCCTTACTGAGCATTTGAGCTCACCCTTTTATGTTTTCTTTTCCCCAGGATATAAAGAAAGGGTTTAGGTAAAAAAACAGGAAGATCTTTATGGGAGATGTTGAAGATCTTTCACCACGATTAGAAGATTATATTCCGAGTTTCCAAAGACACTAAACTATTATGATCCTTGTGTGTGTATTTTTGTTATGTACTAAGTATTCTGCAAAAGTAATGTAATGTCCATGTACGTCAAGTTTCGGGTCTCTACAAATAGGGACCTGTCTGTCACCTTCATAAGACACACCACATGTGCGAAAATCCAATGAAGGAGTGAGTATATACATACCCAGTAAGACACCCCAAAATCTAAAAGGGGGAGAAGTAAAAGACACAATAGGAAAGGAAAGACTCTAGATAGAAAAATAATGCAACATAATCTAAAGAAACATAAAGTTCAACCTCATCCAATCATAAGGGACTCAATACGGTGTGTAGATGAGCTACACGTTGAGTATTTTTTTCCCAATAGTAGGAGTGTAACATCATCTAACCATGAGATTATAAACACAGAAATCATGTGTCATGCCATGCACCTCTTCCGAACTCATATAATGAGAGTAAAAAAAATCCAACAACATGGATAAATAAATAAATAAATAAATATTTATATATATTTGTGTGTGTGAGAGAGAGAGATATCAAATCAAAAAATCCTTATAGGAGAAATGGGATCTTCATCTCACAACTTAGCCAAAGAAAGAAGTTTTCAATAGTTCCAGAAGTCTAAAAAAGATGCAAATCATCTTATTTGTATACCCATTTGAAACACATCCAATTCAATCCATGCCTCATCACTTTTCCACACATTCATGGGGCCACAATATCTTGGTAGAGGACCCATTCCCTTGTATAATAGTAGGGTTCCACTCAGCAGATATATGGAAGACCCATAACCTGTTCCAACAGGAGGGGTCCACTAAAATATTAAATGGAGGACCCATGCTTTACCTAGAATGAGGCTTCCATAATAATGGTAGATGTCCTATGACCAGCCCACCTGAATGGTTTCACTCTAGATGTCGATAGAGGACCCATAACCACTCTGGAAGGAGGGATAAACTCTAATAGTAGAGGACCGATTCCTAGCCAAGCAGGAGGGTTCCAATCTAGGAGTATATAGAGAACCTTTTCCCTGCCTAGTTGGAGGGTTCCATTCTATGCATTGAGGACAAATACCCAGCCCAGCTGTAGGGTTCCACTCAGAATTCCTCTGGTGATATTTTGTGATCACTTCCAATATCCAGCATCTCTTAAACAAGTTTCTTTCATGTACCATACCACACTATATCCCAAAATTCCCAAATGAGTTCACCATAACTTTTTATGTGAAAAAAACTTAAGATATGCTACTCATGATCCAAAATACAAGTCCAAATGAAGATAATATGAGAGATCAAAGTTTCCTTGAAAGGCACCAAAGGGTAAACGACATGTGAGGTAGCCCACATTTCATGTGGTCCTCTCTAAGCATGTAGGGATACAATGTGTGTAGTGTACATACATGGTGTTCCAATCCCACTCAAGGTCGTTCCCATGTTCTTGGTCCTTTTCGTTTATCCAAACCATGTTTGTGTTCTTTAACCTATCTTTATATACTTTATTACACGGCGTGCCTAGACATGCCCATGCTTGTGTACTCCTACAGTACATGTCGAGTCTTCCAACATGAGTTCACAGGGTGTGTTAGGGTCCCACATGGAATGTGATACTTATAAATCATTGAAACCCTAGATTCCACTGTCAGGGCCCAACAAGTCGTTTTTTCTTCGAACTACACGATGTATATTCATGATTTTACCCAAAATATATATCCACTATTTTTGGTTAAAATATATATATATTCCACCATAAGTCTCACCTCCAAACCATCCATAATTTGTGGATGTAGTCCTTATTTATAATTTTCATCCATCAGGTGGCTGAAAATTGATTTATGTTGGTCTTTGGAGCTTCGTCGCACATCATGCATGCCTATGGTCCTTCTTTCATTGAATGTATGATATATGAATGTCAAAATGATCACTCAAATCCTATAATATATCCATAAACAACCCTAGTTTGTCTATTTTTCCCTCACATGTAGATTCTTTGTGATTTTGGGGGTCTGATCGGGCTCAGTACCACCTGGTAATGTCGAAACGGGACTGCGGAGTCCAGCTGGTGATGAACACAATGCAATTAAGGTGGAAAAGCAGGAAAAAAAATTTCATAAATATTTTAAACGAATTATTGTACAATGATTAATAATGGTGATATTCATGGTTATAATACAAAATAATAATCAATTAAACTAGGCCATGAGTGCATGAAAAGTACACAATTAGCAGAGATCAAAGGAAGAGATTGATTTGATCAATCGATTTAATCAAAAAGGGTCTAATACCCAATTTTAAAATTCAAACATATAGATTGGATTTTTCTTTATTAAATAACATGATCACCAATGATTGAAGGAATCCATTTCATTTGTTGTGTCCTGATCTTCTCGGATCAAGATTTTCGTCATCGCCTAATATGATTCACCAATGAAAGGAGGAAGGGAAGCTCTTGAAGGTCCTAGTATTATGAGGATAACCCTGAAAAAATCCCCATGATGATATATGTAGATAAAATTAGAATTATTTCATTTAGTTAAATTATTTAATTAAAAATTTAATTAATTAACAGAATGTACTTCCAACGGGTGAGATATCTGAATGCCCTACACCGACCTATTTTCGATCATTCCTATGGTGAAAATTTCATTCTAGACTCAACAGTGGTCTCGGATTGCTAATCCATGTTTCTATTTAAGATTAATCTCATTTTATTTAAGTAAGTATGCTTGTGAAATATAAAATAAATTAATATTTTTATAAAATTAATTTTGGGCACATCGGGCCTCAGAATCACACACCATCTCAGTGATTGGATATGGAAATATAAGTATAAATATTTCAAAATATTTAATGGAAAAAATTGGGTCTCTATAATTTCATGATCATTAGGATGATTTACCGAGTGAAGAGGATTGAGTACAGGGGCTTGTATCAGAAATAGAACATCTAAGTGGTTTACCGGCTATACCACCACCCACTGTGAAGTAGCTAGTGTTGTAAGTTCTAGAAGATGATTCACATGGGATGAGTTCACTGTATGAGTTACAGAGGTAGTGAACTCCCATGTTTTGAGTTGAGCCAGGACCCTGGGTTTTTTAGGACTGGCTAAAGGTAGTCTCATGAGTTTTCATCCTTGAGAGGATTCCTTCAGGTCATATGGTAGTCCTCATAGTTAGTCTTATTTAGGTATTTTTTGTTTGATGGTGGGGTTTAGTGACTTAGTATCATGAAGAGATATCTCTCCCCAGGTAAAAATTTGAGTATCTCTTTAGGGGTGAGTTTTATCCATCCATGTTCTGATCACTGTGCATCCAGAAGATTCTACATCTGTAGTAGGGAAATTTGACTATGGTAGAGTACTTTGTGAGGTAATATTGATATCTCATAATACTCCATGGATATGTTGTAGGATTAATTCTTCAAATAATAGACCATTGACTAGGGATTATTCTGAGATATAATGTCTTCAGTGGTGTCTCTTTTCATTCTCACTTATGTTGGATTTTTGGAGTGAGCCTTAGTGTTGGAGATCTTCCTAGAAGAGTAGGTACCATCAGTGGGTGCAAGTAGTGGGAACCTAGAAGCTGAGACCATGGTGACAAGTATGTTATGGAAGACACATGGTTCCATGTATTCCAAACACTTTAGAATATGATCCCATACAGTGGTCCATCGATGGATGGATCTCAAGATGGATCGACTCAGTCAAGTGAGATGTGCTTTTTCTCCTACAATGGTTTGGGACATCTTGCACAGGATTGTCTGACCCATCGTACAACTGATCAAGATATGGTCAAGGGACCACATATGTAAATACATAGGAAGGATAAGGTTGGTCATCTAGGAAGGGGACATGGAATAGGGGTTGGTAGTGCATCATGAGGGGTTAAAAGGTTTGACTTATTACCACCACTACAACTAGGTTGTCCTTACTAGGCTCAGAGAGCTGGTGGTTAGGGATGAGGATAGTTATAGACTATGGATTCCAATGTTAATGAGGCTCTAGGGATGATATGAGATATGATCTGTATCTTTTCTACCTTATCTATATTATTGATAAACCATGGTTTAAGTCATTTATTTCTTTCCACTAATTTATTTCAAGACATAAAGACTCCAATTGATCCTTTGGCTTGACTGTTGCACTTGGAGACTCCGACGTGAGGTGACTCAATGATTTCATACTTCTATCAATAGTACAATTTAAAACTTTGAGGTGATGGATATTTTAGGGGTCTATTTATAGAAATGATGATTCATTATGACATCATCTTAGTTATGGATTGGTTATCCATAGTTCATTCCCATATTATTTATTTTAGGTAGAGGATGTAGTGTGTCTATAATGATGGGATGAGTTTTTACTTTGTGTGTGAAAATAAAACCTTTTCAGATTAGGTTGGGATCAGGAAAAGATGAGTAGATATTATTACTCACTAGCTGGCTAGCATGGATCTTAGAGTTGTTGATTATATGGGATACAAATTCCCTGTGGAGGTGGTGGAGTGCGAGGATTCCTTTCAATAGGAAATTCTAGGATTACCACCCCACTGAGATCTAAACTTACTTATTGAATTACACCACATGATAGACCTGATATATGCACCTTCATATCATATGGAACCCTTATAACTTTCTGAGATAAGGGTGAAATTGGAGGACTTATAGAAGAATGTCTTAATGAGACCCGACATTTTCCCCTGGGTATCCCCATTGTTGTTCTCCAAGAAGTAAGATAGTATCTTGAGGTTGTGTGTGGATTATAATCACCTAAAATAGGTGACCATAAATAACAAGTATCAACTACCAAGGATCCATGATCACTTAGATTAGTTGAGAGGGGAAATATGTTTCTTAATGATTGACCTCAGATAAGGTTATCACCAGCTACGAGTATATGATGATGATATACGGGAGAAGCCATTCAAATGTCCTTATGGTATCTAGGAGTACTGGGTGATTTCCATAAATGTGATTAATGCACAATAAATGTTCGTGGGAGTTATAAAATAGATCTTTTATCCTTTATTAAACCATTTTTTGGTGTTCTTCATCGATGATATCATACTATACTCTGCGTTCCAGGAGGAGTACGCAGGACAATTGATGATAGTCCTAAATAAAGTATGAGAGAACTAGCTTTATAAGAATCTCTTGAAATATCATTTTTGGATTATAGATCCACTTCCTAGGACACATTATATTATATTAATAAGTGGTAGTGGATCTAGTGAAGGTTGAGGTAGTGCTATCTTGGGATCCACCCAATAATTTTACTGAGTTGTGGTGTTTTTTTTGGATTGGTAGGGTGCTATCGGTGGTTTATAAATGATTTATCTAGAGTGGAATCACCCTTAACATCTTTAAAACAAAAGGTAAATCCTTTAATATTGAAGGAATATTTTCAAGAGTGTTTTAGTAGTTAAGGTATAGGTTGATGATCACTCTCATTTTAATATTTCCATAGGAAGGTGTCAAGTACAAAGTGTTCTACGATGCATTAGGGACCAGAATTGTATGTGTTTTAATGCAGAGAAAGATGGTGATATTCTATGTTTCACCTAATTTTGGACCATATAATCATAACTACATGACCAAATATCTTGAGTTAGCAGTGGTAGTCTTCGAACTGAAGATGTGGAAGCACTATTTGATCGGTGAGTGGATTATCATCTAATAGGACCTCAAGAGTCTCAATTATATCTTCTCTCAGGCTAATATTAACTTGAGATATAGTTAATGTTTAAATTTCCTCTAGGATTATGAATTTTAGATTTTATATACTTCTGGAAAGGGGAATGTGTTGGTAGACTTCCTCAGCAGGAGATCTTGTTCTTAGAGATTAGTCAAGGAGTTGGAACAGTTATCCTTGTTGTAGTTGTCCTTAGTGGAAATGTATGGTCCTTCATATCTTCAATCAATGGTTTTTACACAAAACATTTTCAAAATGTTATGGAATCTCATCCTAGAGACACTGAATGTGAGACCTTATATACAAATATATTCACTTAATGTTCTCTTGATGGATATTCTGAAGATAGGAAACATGTAATCCTTTTAAAAGGATGGATGATGATACTACTAATGTTGTGAGAGGAGGTGATTTAAGAGTTCTATAAATCCCCTTTAGTAGAACATCTAGGTGTGGTAAAGATGTTCTGGGACTTATGATGTCAGTTTTGGTGGAAATGTATAAATATTTTTATTGTAGATTCTATCACTTGATGCCTCACTTATCAAAAAGTTAAGGTCAAGAACCATGATACAATGATTTTAGCTCAAATAGTTGAGGTTATAGAGTGGATGTTGGATGGGATAAATACGGAATTCATGATAGGGTTAACATGTATGTCTATGGGAAATGATTCAATCTGGGTGATCATAGACTGGCTCACCAAGTCATCCCCCAACCTAGCCGTGTGAGAGAAGAGTTTAGTAGAGAAATTGGGATGATTTTACATACAATAGATAGTATGGCTCCATGGAGTCCCCTTGATGATTGTTTCATACCTTAATTATCATTTCACATTGTGATTTTGGAGATTATTAATGGAGGCATTTGGGACTCAGTTGTGTTTGAGAATGGTGTTCCACCCCCAGATTGACGGCTAAACTGGACGATCCATTAAGGTCTTAAAGGACATGCTACGGTCTTTTATATTGGATTTTGACCATAGTTGGGAGGATTATGTACCCTTAGTGGAGTTTTCATACAATAAAAGCTACCATTATACCATTGGTATGGAACAATTTGAAGCCTTGTATGGATGACCCTACAAGTCACCAATTTGTTGGAGTCATCAAGGTGATTCATTACTCATGGGACCAATGTAATTATGAGATTTGAGAGAGAAAGTGCATATCATCCAAGAGAAGATGAGGACTGCACATAGATATTATAATTTCTATGTGAACTGAAAATAGATACCTCTATAGTTTTAGGATAGAGACCATATGTTCTTGAGAGTTTCACATCGAAATGGATTATAATGATTTGGTTGGGGATGCAAGATACCTTTGAGATTCAACATCTCTATCTAGATACTGTGTAGAGTTTGTGAGGTGGCATACATATTCTATCTACCTCCATAGTTGGACTAGTTATATGACTTCTTCTGTGTGTTGTAGCTGAGGAGGTATGTTCATTACATTTTTCATATTATCAACTGGTCCAGGATAGACATCAAAGAAGAAGCTACCTTTACTGATTACTTGGTTGAGATCATGTATCAGTAGGATATGATCCTTTGTGGGTGATCTATTACCCTAGTGTGTCTCTGGTGGAAGCATGGGAATCATAAGGAGAGCACTTAGCTGTGGGAGATCTAGATTCAAGCCTAGTACCCTCATCCTTTTGAGTTTTCCTTTCTCATTTCAGGATGAAAATTCCTATGGTGGGGATAATTTGAAGACTTTTATTTTTTCATGTATAGCTTTAGAATTTTATATGGATTATTTTT
The DNA here is from genome assembly GCA_963277665.1 of Viscum album. Lineage (NCBI taxonomy): Eukaryota > Viridiplantae > Streptophyta > Magnoliopsida > Santalales > Viscaceae > Viscum > Viscum album. The sequence goes on along the minus strand of OY728161.1, from coordinate 1,991,810,043 downwards.
GGAGCCAGGTTTTGAGATGGATAGAGATTCTAAGGCTCAGTGTTCCTGTAATTATTTTTTAAAATATATTAAATATATCAATATCAAAAACATGCAGTTTTCCTAAAAGAATTGGAATAACTCATGAATATGAAATAGATCAGAAATATGAGGATTCCATTTATTTTTAAGTATGGGTTTTACCCTAGGTGTGACATTATCTATATCAGTATCAGGTTTGGGATTGAGTGAATTCGGGGATGAATAATTAAATAAATTTAATTATATTTATTTAATTATTAAATCAAAAGATTAAACCGAATGGTCTTCTATTTATATTCCACCACAACCAAATTTCAATGTTATCCTCATAACCCTAAAATTTTAGAGCATTTATTAGAATGAGTGTGAGAGGAGATCTTAGAGAATGACATCGGATCAAGACCGGATCAAGGACCATTTTTCCATCAGAGTTCATGGATCTTTCCAAAAATGGAAATGTTGAAAATTTCTTCATCAGGGGTTGATTAAAAATATATTTATGACATTTTATGTGTTCTTTCCATCTCATTATTTATCCCCTGTAGAATGTAGATTAATCCCACGAACAAGATTTGATTCATGTATCAACATTGATGTGTATACGGTGGATATTTTTGTTTATTGTTTTAAAATACCTCGTCATTAATCTAATTATATATCAATGGATCAAGGAAGAATTAACAAATGACAAGTTTCATTATTAACATATTTTGGCTTATATATTTATCCCTCATTTCTTTAAATATTCATCACAAGCATTTTCTTTAGTTCTTCATTTGATGATTACCAGATTTTTGACCTTTGTGTGACTGTCTGTCAATGTAATGGATCAATTTTTTGGGTATGGTTTTCAATCGAGGGTTTGATTGAAGTGTAATTATGAAAAAGGACAATTGGAGGAGGATTGTTATAGATTGGTGGTTTCCATCTATCCCAACTTCAATGGTGAGGCTACAGATGAAGTGTGTGGCCATTTCTTAAGTGTATTGAATGCTTGAAGTCCTAGTATCTAGTTAAGGTAATATCATCCATCCCTAGATATATGTTTTCTGGTGAGTTATGATGTGTTGGACATATGGAGGATGACATGGAAGAGGAACAAACAGGATATGGATATCCTGGGTTACACGATGTGTAACCCATAATCACATGCCTTTTGGGACCCCCCCCCCCCCCTTGTGACACCATAGTTTCTATGGGGAGAAAATTATCACATGCTTTTTGACCCTATCAAACAGCATGTGACTCATGCTATGTGGCTCGATCTGTAACTCATAGGTTACATGGGAATCAAAGGCTGAATTATATGACATGTATAGAGTACACAGACATGGTCTGGAGTACATAGGAATAGCAAGACAGTGGTAGAAGAGTATTGGGATATCTCTACACACCATTTACAACTACTTACACACCATGTAATTAAATATTTATGTGTCATGTGAGGAAAAACCACACAAGTATATTATGGGTTGGTTGGACACATAGTGTACCCATAGTACACACCATGTAACCCACTTTAGGGTGTTTGGATCCCTTTATTTATTCATTTTAGACTAGTATTTGTTGATTGTGTTCCCTTGGTTCATACCCTTAAGTGTACAGTGAGTAATTACTTACAAATATTTGGATTATGATCCCCTCTAGAGGATGAGTCTCATATAGATATTTTGGTATCCCCCTATGAGATCAAAGTGTGATCCTCTGTAATTTTATGACCTAGCTGGGGTTTGTGGAATTGATATGACATCCTTGAGTAGGGAGTTGATCCTCCATCTAGCATGTTTTTTCTAGTATAATTGGGTTATAAACCCATATATAGAGGGTTTATCTAGATTAGGTTTATGGTGTCCCCAAGTGGTTCTAGGAATGATTATCTATCTGAGTATTGGGGTCTTCTAAGATTCGTGAGTTTTCTTGGGTAGGACCTCAAGATATTGACCAGTTGGATTGGTTTCTTCATTAATATCATGTCTTATAGAGTAGATTATCCAATAATGGGAATTGATTCGTGAAACTATTATGGTTGGAAATTTGTTTGTGACATTTTGGAGGATCAGTGTCCTTCCTAAGTATATCTAGTTTTTTTATGCATTGACTATTACATATTTTTTTATGATCTGAATATTCTCGAAGCATCGTGTTTATTGTTTTTGGGTTGTCCTACTAGGAATTGGTATAATCAATTCTGTATGGGATCTACCCACATGTGTTTTGTATTATGAAAACGATGGACCATTTGATGGTGTCCTGGGTGGACAGGGAGCTGGTGGCTCATAGCTTGAGCTTGAGATACAAAGGTTTTTTTTGGGTAGTTCTATTTTATAGTAGTCCTATCCCATGGAGTAGGTTGTAATCTCTATAATTCTTTGTTGGAATTTTATTTTTGCCCCTTTATCACTTTATATACTTTTTTCATACGATAATAGTGGGATCGTAGATATATGCATGCATTGGACTCAGTTGTTTTAAATTTAAGTATTGTAAGGGCTTGGAGATTTTCACCTATGTACTAGTACATTAGGGTAAGGCCTCTCATGTGTGTGATATGACTACATGGTGCTGGTCTCTATCCCATGGCTTATTGAGGATAGGCTTTGGTTAGTCATGGTTTTATCTCTGTTGGACTAGGTTGTGATAGGGGATGATATCTTGGTGTATTCTAGTACTCAACACATCTATTACAAACATCTTGAGATCATTATGAATACACTAAAAGACCACCAGATGTATGCTAATCTCACTAAGTTCCACTTTTGGATTGATAAATTTCAATTTCAGGGTAATATTATCTCATAGTCGAGAGTTTTAGTTGACCTAGAGAATATGAGAGTTGTATATACCTGTAAGTATCCCATGAATGTGTTTGACATATGTATATTCTTGGGTAAGTATGGTTATTACAATAGATTCATATCAGAATTTCCACACCAAGAATCAGCACTTATAGGATTGACTAATAAGGGTATGATGTTTATATTATTGGAATCTTGAGAGATATTTTTCATGAGCTGAAAGAAATACTGACTTCAGTGTTAGTCCTGATTCTGCCTAAGCATTGGAAAACCTTTATAGTCTAATATGATGCATCAGGTATTGGGATGGGAGGAGTTATGATGTAAGAAGATTAAGTTTTTATATTTGGGTCATGATTGATGAGGAATAATGATTTAAATTACTTGAAACACATTCACGAGTTGGAATTAGTTGTTCAATCCTTGCATTATTGGAGGCATTACATACTAGGAGAGTGGTTTTTGGGTTTAAATACCACAAAAGTCTCAAGTATATTTTCATGTAACATGATAAAAAACATAGTAACAGAATTTGGGTTGAATACTTGTAGTTCTTCTACTTTTATATTTCCTATATTCCTAGGAAAGTTAATTTTTTTTAGATACTCTGAGCTAAAGGACTCAGACATAGGTAGTTTTAGAGTCCAATGACCAGTGGTAGCTTATGGCCATGTTTTCTAAGATGAACTTGGAGATTTTACGACTACACAAGGTTCCTAAAACTATTATTTCATATAGGGATTATTATTTCTCATTAAGGTTCTGGAAGGGGTCACAAATATATTTGGTTATAAAGGTACTTTTGAGTACAACCTTTCATCCCTAGACTGATGAATAGTTAGATCATAAAATATAGGTTTTAGATGACATTTTTTAAGAATACATCATTGATTCTAGAGGTTCATGGGGGAAACATATATCTCTAGTCGAGTTCTCTTACAACAATATTTTCCAGGACACGATACAGATCACTCCCTACAAAGCTTTATATAGTAGGCCATGTTGTTCACCTTTTTTCTAGTTAGAGGAAGGTTGTGCATCCTTACATGGATCTCATATCCTTTAGGAGAGTTAAAATAAGGTTCAATTGATTAGGAAGTGTATGGATACATCTCAGTCTAGGAATAATTCATATGATCATCATCATCAACAACCATTATAGTTTGAGGTTGGGGATCAGTTATTCTTCTATGTATTGACTAGACTTGGGCATCGATGGTTTAGATGGTAGGTGAAGCTTTTACCTTGATTTATTGGACCTTTTGAAGTTATGGAGAGTGTTAGATGGGTAGTATATCAGTTTTAGTTACCTTAGTAGTACTAGTTTATGCATGAATTCTTACATGTTTCATAGTTTTTATAATACTATTCAGATCCATCTCATATATTTCAGCCTGATTAGGTTGAGTTAGAGGTATATATATCATTTGAGTAGAATCCTTTCCATATTTTAGAATAGATTGTGAAGGATATAAAAGGAAATTTGGTTCCTCTGGTATGGGTGATATGGAACCATGGTTATATACAGGACAAGACTTGAGAGTGAGAGACTAGTGTACATGCTCAGTGGCAAGATTTATTCTCAGATGATGTTTTACCACCCTTGGAATGGAAAATCGATGGCATGTTACTTAAAGTGGGGAATAATGTAAGAAACCAACTTTTAATTGAGGTATTAAACCTTTTATTTTTAGTTTTTTACTTTTTATTATCCATGTATTTGTTCATAATAAGGATATGGAAAAATGAGGGTTTATTCATCCTGTTTGGATTCAGAAGCCTTAGGTTTTGGAGGAAATAGTTGGTCCATAGTGTTAATTGAGATCATGTATCCCAGTCTCCAAAGTTAGATAAATCTTTGTAGATCATTTCATAGTACATTAGAGGGCTACATGGTCCGACACAACCCATAAAAAGGAGGACTGGGTTGCACAGATCTCAGGTAGAGGGTGCACAGAGTTTGTGTGTGGTTTGTCAAACCATGCAATGCAGGCTATGTGAGGTCTGCTCCTTGGATAGTGAGGTTTCCATGATTGTCAGACGTTTTGGCCAACCATGTGGCCAAACCATGTGACTCTTAAATATTGGAATAAATTACCATTTTTCTATCCTTAACTTTAATATATAACCTCCCTCTTCTTTCGCCTCTAACACACAACATCTGTCACCCTTGGGATATCTCCTCTAAACCTAAATCTAATCATTGAATATATTCCTCTTTCCAACCTCTGATTCAAGATATGTCAATAATGTTAGATATACACTGGTAATATCTCTATTCCTATGTCTCATTTCATCATTTTTCTTCATCTCAACAAAATTATTTTAGTGCAAGCTATTATACCATATTTTTAGGGAATTCATTTTTTTTGTCATTTTCTTTCAATCTTGACCAAACCAAAGGTAGATTTTGGACAAGTTTTCTACAATGGGCTTTAGGTAGGTGGGATATACCTTTTTCATAAGTTTTTTTGTCTATATTACTTATTCCATTATTCTTCATGCTGGAACTAATGTTAGTTACTTATAAATTAAATTAAAATACTTAAATTAATTGTTACTTATAATATGGTTTTCCCTTGTATCACTTAATCATGGTTAGATTTTGTAAACCTCAACCATAGCCACCCAAGTATTGTTTTCATTAATCTTTCCTATGTTAAACCATCCCTTTGGGTGTGTGTTCTCATAATCCTTATAAAAATTACATTGGTAAAATACTTCTACAAAAAAAATTCTTGAATCCAACTATATAAATACAAGAAACATTTATTCCTTAAATAATATCTTATCATATACAAAAACATTTACATTAAAAATTTTGGTTCATCCTTGCACATATATAATATAAAATTTCCTTTTATTATTCTTGAATCCATGTATAGGGATATAATAAATGCATAGAATAAAATCAAATTTCACTAAATTATGAACAATCATATTTTCATATGGATCATTCATTAAAAAAAATAAAACATGAAATTCCTCACTATGGATTGAAAGATAAATGTCATATAATTATCATGATTCACTTCATACATTGTTATTTCATAATCTTTCTCTTTGTTCTCTCTATTCATATGTTGTTTTGGGTTATCATCCTCATTATCCATTGGATTGGGGAATTGATTCACATAATTTCAAAACTACATGAACATGAAGTACTATATTATGAGTGATTAATTTTGGGGAGATCTCTCTGTATTTTAATTATTAGCTAACTTGTTCCCATCATTTCATCATTCAACTTCTCAATGACCTTCCTTTCCCCACAAAACGTATTTACCAGTATGCTTAAGACAATTTCATCTATGTTTTTTTACCACACTTTGAGCATGAAGAAAATCTCATCTTCTTCTCTAAATAGTTCTAGAGTTTCCCTTGAAGTCCATCTTTATTTTATTATCAAAACCATGGGATTTATTGGTCACTCTAATCTATATTTCCTCCTTCAATTCACATTTAATGATTTCTCCATAGCTATTGAACCCCTAGTGGATAACACCCTTCAGAGAATTGGGTTTAACAAACTGAGGAATTGATTAACCTTAATTTTAGGTTAGATGATAATGCAAGAATTGTACCTATCAAGTCTTGTAAAATATTCCTCGAAGGTACTGACAAATTCATCATCCTTATTATTTATCTGAAGTAATTCTTTACCCATTTATTTATGAAGAATGTTATATTTGTACTTAATTAAAAATAATATCTTAAACCCATCCCACTACATAGATTCAATTTCATTGTATTTCCTTATATTCTTGAGGGGATTATACTATTTATTTGCTTCTCCTTACAAATGATATATATCCAAAATGACCTTTTCAAGTTCTGAACACTAGAGAACCGAAAATGTATTTTTAGTGGTACTAATCCATTACTCAAAAACTAGTGGATTATCATAACTAATAAAATATGGTGTATTTTTCCTCATGAAGGAACAAATATAATGTTATTACATCCTTTTCTCATTTGAATTTTGGGTGTGATTCATAGATTTAAAATGTTATGTGAGAATATCAATGATATTTTTCATTCAAACTCCCATAACATCAACATGATCAAGAAGAAAATCATTGAATTTTCCATTGCATTCAGAATTAACATGGATTCTTTAGATTTTATCCATTGACTACTACCAAAATAATAGTATGAGAAATAATACTCATAGTGGGAAATCATATAAACATAAAGAATATCATATAGAATTTTTAAATCATGAATCCTTCTTTATAGTCTCTGGATCATTAGTCTTAACCTATTTCATTCATGATTGTTATTTAAATACTTAATTATGGTTTGTAAAGAGGTTTTAAATTTTGAAGTCATATCCTTAGGAGTGTCAAACTATGTTTGTAGTAAGGCCCATTTTCATGTACCTATTAATGCTCGAGTCAAGGCTAATATGACTTTTTTAGTGTTATTATCTCTAGGTGCATTTTTTCAATAACCAAATACACTTTAAGTATCCAAATATGGATTATTTCTAGGAAACCACTCACTCTATCATTAATCAATATTCCATGATATTTTCTTATATGTTGAATTATCCATGGGCTTATTCTTAAAAATATCCCTAGGGATTTTACTAGAATTTTCTCATCCTTGTTTCCAAAGGATAACTAAACCTATCCTTTGATACCAATTTTAATGAATCATTCTTTCCATATATAAATATTATATATTTTTAGATTAAAATTTTTTAAATTACACAAACACACACCTGAGGATCGTAAAGGTATAGTGCCTTGGGAAACTTTGAAACACAATTAACTAGTTCATAATAATTTTAGATCATTTACCACTTAGTTCAACATAACTTGCACCCTTGATAGACATATCACGCATAATACCTATCATTATAACTTGGGTAAAATAAACATAATAAAGGGTGAGACCAGATTGTCTGTATGGGTAAACAAGGTAAATAATTAAACATAATGTGAGTATAAGGGTATCAAACATGTTCATAACATATGAAAACAAAACCCTGCATGTCAAAGATCAAAATCATTAGTCATGGCATAAATATTATTAGTTCATGAGACATAAATAATAAATGAATCAAAAAACATAGGTTAGGAGATCATAACATTGGTATAATATATAGAGTTTTAGAAAAAACATAATCATAGAAAAGCTTATGTCAAGGCTACCCACCAAGACTTTAAAAAATTGTTTGGATTTGGCTAACCACCCATGAACCTAGGTTGGGCTTGGGATAAACTCCCATATACCCAATTTTTGGGATTGGGATAACCTCATACATACCCTCTAAGATCATAGAATATTAATCATTACCCATTGCATTAGAGGGAGATATATGTCCCACCCATCACATAATACAAACATATATATCCTATAATACCGTAAAACATTAATCATATCATAACCAAAGAAAATAAATGGTTTTCATAAAATATTCATCAAATAAAAAACCATAAAAATAAATGTGTTTCATGAAACATTCCATCATAGAATAACCTATTGAAATTTAATAGGTTTTATAATCATTATATCATTTCATTAGAAAAACCCATGGAAAAATAAGTGAGTTTCAAAAGAATTTTGTCATTTCATAACCAATGGATGAGAAATGGGTTTCAGAGATATCTTTTCACCATAAAAATAAAATATTTAGAGAAAAAATAATAATAGTATCCTTGGATCAAATTCTTAGTAAATCATAAGTAACATAAAAGGATGTCATCTTAGATAAAAATTTATTTTTGAAATATCTTCATACACTAGAGCAAAGGTTTTGTTTCCCATTTGATAAAAGGATATGGATATAGTATATGAAATTAAAATAATAAAATCTCAGTATATGGGATATTTTTTCTTATTATATCATCATGTTTTAAGAATATTTATATTATTTATAATAAGAATTAATATAAAAATTCTTAGTTTAAAACATTACATATTCCTCATACAATCTCTTTAAGTTTAACACTAAGCCTTTTTAAATTGGATTTAGGATATAAAAAATGCCTATAGGAAATTCTTAGGGAATTAATTAAGATATTTGGTCAATTATGTTCCTAAATAAATGGTTTTTTAATTTTCAATAGGGGAGGAGAGTAACATCCCCTTTATAAGCGTGGGAGAGAATACACATAGAATTTTTGAAAAGAATAAAGTGTACCCACATTTTTCATATGAAAAAAAGAATAAATATTGGATATTATATAATCTTATATGTTAAAAGTTAAAAATATATCTATAAAATGGGTGTTTCATAAGTTTCCTATTTATTTTACTCTGTATCATTTTAGTTTAACCACTAGTAAAAAAAATTATCGTCATCCTCGGTAATTAATTTTTACTATTTTTATTATTCGTTTTTACCAAAAATTAAGTTGAACATATTAGGTAACATAAATTATTCAGATTAAAAATATTAAATTAATTTTTTCATATTCAATTAAGTAAAGTGGAAAATTTTTATTTAAAATTGAACCTATAGAGGTGATGAAAAAGCAGTTTTCCAGAGAGAAATTGTTCGAAAGGTTAAAAAGTTTTTGTATCACAATTATACATAAAATTGAATAAAATGACCTAAATTAGATTAAAATATATATAATTGAAGAAATATTACCTTTTAATCCTTTTTAATATATAATTAACCTTATACATACTTTAAATAAAAAATCTGTTTTCAATAAAAACTTTTATTTTGCACTATTCAACGAAAAAATAATCTTTTCCGAAGAATAAAAAAAATTCACCCTAAGATAATTTTTACATGTAGTTTTAAAAAATAATTTTTTTTAAATAAATATTCTAAAATTTTCCAAAATTGAATTAATTATTTATTCATAAAAATGTTTTTTTAAGAAAATTCTATTTTCAAAACATATAATGTTTTTACCAAAAATTAAGTACTTCTTTATCAATATATATTTTATTATTTTAAAGCATTATCCTAAATATTTAAAATTTGGTTATTTATATTCATGATGAAAATTTTAATGTCTAGATAATAACTGGTGTGCCTATATAATAAAATTAATAGTTTTTCTTGGTTCGGTAATACTCAGTGTTTCATGTAACACAAGCTATCAAAGAAATTAAATTTATTATAAAAAAGTATTTTATAAAATATCAAGGTGTTATAGTTGGCCTAAAAGAGAATATATCCTAATGATGATAGATTTGTTTATTACCTAAATGGAATATGTCCACTTGGGTGGGGGAATGATTTCATCTGGAATATATTCCAACAAGATGGTTGATTGGGATTATAAGAATACAGTCCATTGAACATTAAGTTGATTTATGAAGAATATAACCCCATGAAGATGGATATGAATGATTATATTTGTTTTGAAACTTGAAGTGGAATACTACATATCCTAACAAAAAGTAATCAAATCCTATCATGTTTTATTGATACATTTTATGTTCATATGATAGGGTTGTGTTGTCTAATTTAACATCATGCGATAAGGATGTTATCGTGTAGTTTTACATCATGAAACTGAGATGTTAGCCACACAATTTAATTTCATGTTGTGTGTAATTTTATGACAATAAATGTGAGAATATGAATGATTGGGTGTGGATTCTTCATATGGGGATTCACTTAAGAGTGTCAATTTCTAACTATTTAATGTTTGGGTAGTGAAGGATGTATGGACCCATGGGGGATATGGCCCCATAAGGAAGATGTGTTGAGGCATACACACTGGGCATGCCCATTCTGGTAACCTTGTTCAATGAGGATAAAAAATTGATCATTGATCCTGAATTTGGGACTTAAAAATGAATTAATCCCATTTTCACATGGATATTTGATTAGAATCAGGTGTTAAATAAGCACATAAGTCGGTCCGGTTTAGGCTTGGGATTGCTAAGTTGATCTATATGATCTATGATAGATCATCCTGATGTCCTTATATCTGAGACCCAAATTATAAAGAGAATATAAGGTCATGATTTTTTTATGTTATTTCTATTCTTATAGGAAACCCTAAGAGATAAATTTTATCCCGGTAATACATGCTCTAAGGGTTGTACATATGTGTGCATTCCCTAATCATGAATATCAGTAGGATTTAAATGATGATTTAAGCTATCCTTTTCAAAGGTATTTATATGGTGAAATAAACCCAAGAAGATATTTTATGTTTTATTTATCTGTATATGTGTCTTGGACAAAGGTGGTGACATGAGGAAAGTATTCCATCCCATTTTGGGGGTGGTTGACATGACCAATGTGATTTATTAGTCTTCATTATGTATGTAAGGTCATTGTTTAGTTTACTACACACATAGAAAAGTTTTCCAAGTATATTCTAAAATGATATTACATAGTACCTTTCTCTTATTCCTATATACATAGTTCACTCATGAGGGTCAAGTCATGTGGTGTAAATTAGCGCACATTTGTGGGTTGAGAGAGGAAAGTGTGGTGGAAATGTAGTGAATATTCTATGTAATGAATTTATTCTAATATATTTTACCCAGTGAAGTCCACCTAATGAGTTTTTCCTGCTATCCTATGCTAGGTTTAATTACATGACACTTTTTAAGGCATGAGGATTACTTATAAATATCTCATAAGGGATCAAACAAACTATTATTTGTATTTTCATCATCTATTTTTACTCTTTCCTATATGGGTCTTCCAAAAAGAGTAATATAAGTATTTTTAGACAAGGGTGAGGTATATGGTACCCAAAATTTTCATCCATTCTATGAATCAATTATAAGCCATGTATAGTAAATCCATGGATTCGCTAAGTAGGAATCTAACATAGGACTTCCTAGGTGATCACTTACGCATCATCTATGAAAGATTTCTTACTTACATACACAAGCTATGCTCTTGAGGGGAGCATAGACATGTTGGTAGAATCTATGAAACCCATGGTTCCACTTGATTATATGTATTTATTCTTTCATTTAGTCCCTTGATTTTTTAGAACCATTGGGGTAAAATTTTCATGTTTTCAAAGTTTTTACTAAGTTTCATGTTTAGGAACATGATTGGTAAATTTTTAGGGGTAAACCGTGAAACCTCTATAGTTTTTGGATAGTGTATATCACATGGTTTCCATACTATTAAAAAAACCATGTGACCTATTAATTTTTAAGAATGTCTATCCTTTACACTTTTTTTAAAATGGGTATTCTTCCCTAATACACACCATTTGGTCTCCCCTAACCTAGGTGCCCTCAAAGAACCTTTATCCCCTTCACATTCCTCTCCATAGTTTATTCTTTAAGGTTTCTTAGTGATTATTCACCCATATTTAAGGGTAAGAGATCCTCCTTTCTTCTTCCCTGGTTTTTTTCCCTTTTCATATTTCTCTCAAACCCTAATGTCCATAGTTGGATGATTTTTAGGACTAAATTTTTTTTATCTGGATATTTTAGTTTCTGAATCCTGTGATCTATTTTAAGAGACCTCTTCTGATTATTTTTTATAGAAGGTGACTTGGTTTCTCCATTAGAGGTCATTATTTACATTAATTATATTTTATTGGATATTTACTTGGTTTTTTAGTGATTTGTAATGTGTTTTTGAATTTATGTAATGATGTATTTTTTATATATAATTTTGAGTAAAATTTTTTCCATGTTTATTATGTTTTTACATGGTAAAATTGAGTGTATTTCAAAATTCAATGGAATTTTTTTTTTGAAATGTTATTTTCTGAATTCAAGGTGTTTGATAAAATTACAATGATAGTTTTCTTAAATAAAAATTATTTCTTAATATTGTTTTTGATGAAAATCAATTTATAAATTGTGTTTACTTAATTTAAGTAAAGGTTATTATTGTTTTAAATAGGTTTCAATGCCTTTGAATTTTATTGGTTATTTATTTAAATTTATTTTGAATTTTAATTTGATAATAATTGTGATTTCCCTTTGTTTTATTTTTTGATTCCAAATTTTTTTTTCAATAATGGGATTTCCAAAATGTATAGTTTATAATTAATAAGTAAAAGTCTTGGTTTACACCTTGTGAAATGATGTCTGATTGGTTGATTGGTTGTCCCCTTATTGTGAACCTTGGTTTTTGTTGATCATTTTTATATATATTGATGTAATGGAAGTTTTATTGTGATTAATTTTTTGGCTTATGGTTTGTGTATCACTTTAAGGGGGTAAATTGGAGGTAAGAGGGATGTGATTCTAATTTTATCCATTGGTATTTATTGTTTATATTCAATTTACATTAATTGATAGTGGTATGACTCCTTAATATATTTATTCCATGATGATACCTAGAAAAATAAGTGATAAATCAAGGAATGAGATTATGATCTGGATGGTGTCCCCTATTTGTATTGTTATGACCTTGTGTAACGTCCCATAATTTCATCAATGGAATTTATATCTTATATTAATGTCATAAAACACATAAATCACAAAGAGAAACCAATAAAAAATTATTCTCATAAATGAAGAATGATATTTTATTCAAAAAATAAGCCAATAATAATGCCAAATATTACTGCGGGGTAAAAAATAGAAAATAAGCTAATAAGAATTAGAAATTCTTGATATACTCAATCCACTAGATTGACTGCACTAGTGAACAAAGATGAAAAAATAAAACATAACGTTAATAATATAATATTCATTTTAAAGATTAAATTATAAATATCTTTAACAGGAAATATAATTTAATTGATAATTAATGAAATGGGAGGTATTTATCGGAATTAAGGAACTTGTACCATTGGAATAGTAACCTAACCGTTGGAATAGTAATATTACCATTAGGTATAGTAATCTGACTGTTAGAATAGTAACCCACCCTATTAAATTATAAAGAAAATTTTGGTATCATAACAATAAAATAATGTGTTGTATTTATATCGTTGTATAAGTAAATAAATTTTTTAAAAATTAAAAACTAAGTATTGGAATTGTTTTAAAACATAAATGTTTATTTATAATTTTATAATTAATATAATTTTTCGAAAGAAAATTTATTTTTAAAAAATAAATTCATAAATTAATATTATTTTTTAATATAATTAAATTATAATTATATGTGACCTTAAATAATTTTTCAATGGGTCAAAAAATTGAATATAATATGAAAATTGATTTTTTTCCAAATAAATGGTGGTTTTATTTAAAATAAATAAATTTATCATATCTAGAAAATTATTTTCATAAAATATATTCCATTTTTTAAATCTACACATTGAAAATGGCTATGGTGAATTATTGGGATTTTTCTAAAATAGTTAATTTTTGTGAATAGTGACATACAATAAATTGTGGTATTTAGCATTAAAGTTTAATAAATGAAATTTTCAGTCATGGTTGAATCATATGTGAATTAATTTCCCTTTATCTCGAAATAAATTCTCTAGTAACTATTTTTGGTCATAGTAATCAACAATATTGATAGTGTTGATTCAAAATAATAAACTAATGAATATAATAATCAAAAACGCCTATCTCCTACCCCAACAAATACCACCCGTTATCCTCACACATACTAACCCTTGTATCATGCCAATGTTCTGCCCAATTCCCTTGCCAATCCTCTTCCCAATGTCTAGGAGTGGATGGTCTCAACAAAATACTAAACCCAAGTTCCTTAAGGAGGTTCTCAAGTAGATAAAATTCAAGAGGTAAATTCCTCAATTCTTCTCTTTTAATTTATTTTATTTTTTTCCCTCCCCACAACTCCACCATAAAAAGAATAATGAAAACTATAGTATCATATATATACTATAATTTTATTATTTTAATGTAATATCTATCATAAAATCTCTTATCTACTTCTTTTATCCAAAAAATGAAAGCACTGTCTGTGATATGTCAGTTCACCACCTTTTTAGATGACGAGTTTTAATTTTCCATTACTATATTAAAGGATCATCATAAAATCATTATTATAATTAAATAAGATTTTAATATTTATATTATAACTTTTTCAAGTTTTGGATCTAATGTATAGAGATAATATTAAATAAAATGAAACCAACTCATAATGGTCGAGAAAATCACTAAAATGAACTAAACAATTATCACTAATATTTTATCAAATGAATAATTATAGTACCAAAAAAATGATAAATGGTGCCATATAAAATTATACAATTACATTAATACTATATAATTTCACTTTTTTAATTATTTTTATTTGACAGGAACTTCTATAATTTTATACAAGCGAACAAACCATAAAACCATGAAACAAAGGCTCCCAAATGATGAATGGAACTCCATAACACATTGAAATAGTCATAAAAAAACAAAATAAAATTATATTTAAAATATATATATATAATAGGTTATTAATTAATAATTAATGAATCTAATTTGATTATCGGATACATTAAGTGAAAGTGCAGAATGCAATCGGACATAAGGTAAGGGATCTCTCCAAACCTCCAAATTACCTTTGGGTTACACTTTATCTCTCTTTTCTCAAGTCTAGTTCTTCATTATTATTATATAATTCTTTAATATTATGTTTTTATGTATCAAAAATATCTATTTACATCAGTTCATATTTATTTTATGGTGAATTACATGTTTTAAAAGGATCAATTTTCAATTCCTCTTAATAAGCAAGCTCGATTAAAGGGAACTTCCCCATTTGTTACACATTCGCAAGTACACTCCATAATCAGTTTTAATCCACCATTATTTATAGAAAATAACTCATTTTATCATGAAAAATTATCTTTTTTTTATTTATGGTTTTACATAAACAATTATTCATCTATCCTTTCTAATGACTCTTTAATATTTTACCATAAATTATACTAAAGTAGCTCATTTAAAATGTTTATTAAACTCTCTTTTTACATGTTTTCACTTCTATTAGACATAAATTCTCATGATATATTCATCTGTTACCATAAAAATTTCAATGTATGACTTAAATCCATTATTTCATAGACACCATTATGATAGGCCCATTGGTTATGCCTTATGACCTGATTATGATACCCATTTCCTTCCATGGATAACCCTTGTGTTTATTCCTTATATTTGATTATTTATATATCATACATATTCAGGAACATGATATTATGGGTGTGCCCATATAGTTTTCCAATTCACCAGGTAATGTTTAGTCTCATGAGATGTAATGTATGGGATTATGGGGTAATCCAAATCAATTGTGGAACATTGTCCACCATGTGATATCATATTTTCAGTTAACTTTGACTCATGTTAATGTCATGTTATGTGTTGCTACCACATTCCTATATTTTTAGGATTATATGACTCCAGGTTTTGTATGATATTCCTCTACATGTTTATTCATGTGTCATTTTTTTATGTTATCATGTTATGCCTCTAACTCATGTGATGTGTTTCTTTTCCAGGATTATTCCCTTACAAGGATTTATAGCTCATCCCTTTTGTCTATGTATTCCCCAAGTTATCCTATGTAGATGTAGGATCTAAAATTAAGTTAGGAGCTCATTAAGTAAGATTAATAAAAATATTTTTTATTCAAGTTTCATGTTTACATTTTTATGTACCTAGTATTCCAAATACACTAGACTTATCGATCCTTGATTTTTATTTGATGGATAAATATGCATAAAACTATGTAATAATATGTGTAAAATCCTAGGGTCACTATACCCTAGCTAGTGGGTGTATCTCTAATGAGTCTAGTTGAGAGTGGTGTGGGAGACACGTGTAAGACCATAATACCTTCAGGTTTGAGGTTCTACCTTGGTGTTTCTAGAATTTTCCCATTAGTCCTCAAGGAATTGCCTCGTGATATATATCATAAGTTATATTTTCTTTATTGATTACATAATTTTTGAGTTACCTTTTTGTACCTATATTATGTTTTGGAAATATATCATCAATTATTGTGTTATATTTTTTCCCTTGCTTATTATTTATTTTTGGTGGCTAGGATTTGGTTTTAAAGTAAGAAAAAGGGAGTTTTTTATAAACTATATTTTTGAAATGGAAAAGTAAAGGATTATTTTTGTATTTAGAAGAAAAACATTACCAAATGAACATGTTAAGTGGTTTTTTTAAATATTAAATTGAAATTATAACCAATTTGTTTATATTTTTTCAAACTAGTGGACTTGGAGTGTTTTATAAAATGAGTAAAATGGACTCATGGTGGTATCAAACAGTAATTTTGATCTCACCCTACATACTCACATTGGTGGGTAGGTAGTATTGATGTCTTATTTATGGTTATTTGGTCTTTTCTTCCCAATTTTTATTTCCATCACTCTATTATAGAAAATGGGTGGATGTTTGTTTATGGTGATTACTTGATATTAACATGGTGTAGGTAGTTCATGTTGGGTGTCATCCTCCCCAATTCGGTTTGTAGATACTTTTAGAGGATTTTTATAAACATTTTTTGAACTAGTGTATTTATTTTTTCACTTTTTGGTTATAGCATACTTTGATATGTTTTTATGAGTTTTTAGATAGAAACCACCCCAATAGTTATATTTGAGACCTTTAATCTATTTCATTATCTCAGGGTGTTAAAGACAGTCCATGGTTCAATGGATGATCTGTTCAGTCACAATTTTGAATGGATATTGGAGCCTTCTAAATGAGCATCACCAAATTCAAAAATAATGAAATACCTGAAAATGGATATTATTTCCCCAATAAATAAAAGTAAGTAGAAAGTTTCAATGATCACACGGATCATGTGAACATCTAGGATACATGTGATCGATTGATATATAGAAGGTCTTGTGGATAGTCATACGTAGTTCATAGCCTATGGAAGGTCCCACAAAGTCCCTTTGACAAAAATCTTTTTAGATAATCCTAGAAACTCACTGGCCACATAGCGGCTGCAAGATGATCACCCTCAGGTGATGTGAATTGTCAGGTGGAAGGTACCAGAAAAACCATCCAAAAATCCTTGGAAAATAGGATGAAATTATCTAAAAGGTGGGAGCCTCTTGTGGTCATAAAAATCACATGACACACCAATTATAGGTAGAGTGATTTTCCTTGACAACACTCATACAATATCATGAGATCCCCAACCATTGTAAAATATAAAAAGTAAATAAAAAGTGAAAATAATAGAGCCTCTTTCTATCATAAAACTCATGTGATGCACCCATGCAGCCCATGAGACACTGTGGAAGCCCCAGTTACATTTACAATTGATCATGAAAGAGCCCACTAGCATGTCACCCACATCACTCTAAAGGTTTCTGACATGTCCAAGTAGTCTCGCACTCCCCATTTGGATCAAAAAAAATTAGAAGTTTTTTTTTCAGGAAGTTCCCATGCATCACTAAAAGGAAATTTTATTGATCACGTGATGTATCACCAATGGGGATAATAATTTCTTCAACAACAATCAAGAAAACTCAAAAAATACAAATTACTTGTAAAATAAATGAGGAAATAAGAATGGAAAATGAGGGAGTATCTTATGGTCGTAAAACTCATGTGATGCACTTGAATGACCTCTCATGAACCCTTTATAAGAAATTTCGATCTCACAAAGACCCCTTAAAAATCCATCCTTGTCTCACAGAGTATCCCATATAAGGCAACAAAGATCATGCGAAAGCTTTTTATCAGGAATCCTGATCTCCTAAATGTACTTAGACATGTTGGCCTAACAAATATTAAAGTCCCTCTACATGTATGCATGATTTAGAAAAACCCATTAATTGACTATAATATAATAAATGGGATTTGAATGGATGGTCTCAAGGTCACAAAAAATAATGTGACGCCCCTAACATTACTTGTGGTAAGAACTCACAAAATGAATGAAATCAAACCCTTCACTGATTCCAGCCTTGATTTTCATGATACACACCATGAAAAATGGAAAATAATATGGGTGGAGAGGCCCATAAATCCCCCACCCCAACATGAAAAATAGATGTTATTTTCCTTGGAACCTTGCACCGGTACACCCAAGCATCAGAGAATATTTCTCAGATATGATGATATCATGACTGAAAAATCATCCAATCCGGTAAGATTCAAGGAACAACCAGAGTAATCATGCATTATGAATAGAAACTTCTCATGATCACTCATAGATCACACAATTGACTTCTGGAATGTTATGTGAAATACATCGCACAACTTTTCTAAGACATAGGAGACTTAAAACAAGATAAAAATGAAAAACAAAATTCAATGGTATATGTAATAAATGGATAGAAAAAGACTAAAATACAGGGGAACTATGAAATGAATATATATATATATATATGATGATCCTCATGAATTTTTCATAAACTACCCAGATCATGAGATAGCACCAAGACATTTCTCATAGGTCACACGATGCTCTTTTGGCATACTATTTGGGTCATGAAAAGTCCCATGGACACATTGGATCAAGTCTCATGGATCCCCTCAGGAATGCCACCTAATTCTCATAATACCATCTGCGCTCTCCATCTAAGCCTCACAATGAACTCTAGACATGTCACCCAAATCATATGGTGACATTATTACATGTTATCTATGTCTCACAATAGCACATGGGCATGTCAACTAGCTCCCACAACATCCTTCGGACAAGCTAACCATAACATGTCATGCCCTCTGTGCATGTCATCTATCTCTTACAATGTCTCCTGAATATGTCATCTTACTTTTTTGATGACACCCGGACAAGTCAACTGGGATATACAACACCCTCCAAGACATTCCACACTAACTCTCAAGACTCTCTCCAAGTATGTTTTCCATATTTATTGATTACATAGAGGGAATTTCATAATGATCATGTGACACCCTCTATGTATTTTAATCGAGATCATGTGATGGATTCGAGGAAAAGATAGCTAAGTCCTATGATGTCTTCCAAACAAGTTATCCTTGATCCTATGACAACATTCGAACATGTCATCCAGGTTATGAGATATCCATTAGAAAGTCAATTGGATCATGCGATTGTATTTGGACATGTCAGGTAGACATCCTATGACATGTCTAGCTAATAGTCACTATAATAAATCACTATTTTTTAGTAGTTGTTTTTTTGGTTTTGATGGAATTTTAAACCACCACCAAATATTTCTATGACAGTTTCAAAAAATTTCCACTAAAGTTGGTGTCTACATCCAACCCATGGAGGTTTCCCCCATTTAGAGGTGGTTTATAGTAAGTTTCATAGAATTAATATTTAGGTGTAGTTTTATTCAATTTAGAAGTGATTTTTTGGTCAAAAAATGGTGATGATTTAGTGGCGGTTTTAACCCTAGAAAAATCCTAAATAATTTTTTACCACAAAACCCCCACTAAAATTAAGAAAATAACTGAAAAATAATAGTATGGAATATTTACGGGTGATTTTTACTACCACTCAAAAAAATCATCATATTGTGGTGGTTTAAACTGTCGTGAAAAAAATAACATATTTAACGGCAGATTAAACTGCTGCTATATAATGATTTACAGAAAAATGGCTATAAAATCTACTTCCCCAGAAGAACCCTAGATAAAAAAACAATGCACAGAACATTCAATACAAAGGAATAAATATTATTTACACTTTACCATTTTACACAAACTAAAACATGACACAATATAGTTATAAAAAAATATACATATATTATAATCAGAGTACATATAAATCAATAACATAATTTCATAACAAATGAAACAAATCATACTGAAACATGGTTATAAAAAACATACATAGGTTACCCACTATCCTGATCCCATATAAAATATAATAAAAAGATATAAAATACACACATTGGACCTACTGAAATCCCCATTCTACACTACCCTACCTCCACCAACTTATCAAGATGCTCTATTCCAATTAACTCCAAATCCTTTGATCTGAAAGGTAAAAATAAAAATAAGGTATGTATACACACCAGGGTTCCTTTGAAGAGTGCAAGGGAACATCTAAGTAGGGTGTTAAAAATTTTACCTACTACACAACATCATATACATGTATGCATAAGGTAAAAATAAACATATCACATAAGATCTTGATTGGAATTTTCTAACATGGATATAATGAATTTATTTTCATTAAGTCATTATGTGGTAACTGGGATACTATTATAACTTATCGTAACTATATTGATTTCATGCCAAAATCTCATTATCGCCTCACCTCGTGACATCGTACTCATAACCTGGGGCATACCTGAAGACTAGGGGTGGGCCTCATCTATGTCTTTGATTCACTAACTAAAAAATCATGATAAAATATTACACCTGAATAATAACCCACTACCTTATCAATCAAGGTATTTTACATCATCCACGAATCTCTTTATACAGTGACCCAACCCTCTCACTTGGCATGGCCAACTATCACAACTCAATCTTACTCATGGAAGGTTCCAATATCTCAATGCAAGACTACTCAGTGCAGTGTACTACTTCATTAGAATAAGGAATCCATCTCACCCCTGGTTGTTTAGGTAGTTCCATCTCACTTATATATTGGACAGGCCTTAGGATCCTCCCCCCCCCCACCGGGTCTATCGCCTATCATAATCACACAAAATCACACACATGAAATAATAAATATGGAATGAATACAATCACATAGATCACCAAAAAATACCATGGTCCTAGTCACTTGAGACCTATCCCCTCATCTCAAAGCAATTATTTCATGTCAGGTTACAAACTAGATCCCCCATAAACATCATGATCTAAGCTCATTGATATGATCTAATACCTATCACCAAACAATAACACCACTACTCACAATATCCCCTGACCCAAACCTTATTTCCTAGTTCAAGTATACAAAATACCTTCTCTCCTGTTCCTACTAATCAAGTATTGTGCCAACCTATCGTGCTCTATACGCCTTGTAAACATGATTTCATGTATCGAACAACTCCCAAGACTTTCACCTGGGTTCCATTTTCCATATCTTAATGAAGATATTTAATCCTTCCACCTGGTTATAACCCTTCTCTATCATACATCATATCATCACAAAGCAAACATCCCACTCATAGTGCTCATTAATCCTCAACCCACACTTATGAGGGTGTTTTCTCATGAATCTTGGTCCATATGGTCATATCACTCATTTTTTAACTGGTCTTAATCCTCCCATAATATCAAACTAGAATTAGAGAAACCAATATAGGATACCCACATTAAGTCTCATATCCAGATACCACTGGACATCTCTTTTCAACTTACATAATACCATCTAACCATGGTGACATAGTCACTTGAAAATTATAATTTTCTATAGTGCTAAAGAGAACTTATTCTGAGCTTAAGAGGCCCAAAACTATCCTATATATTTCTCTATAGTTTTATTAGACCATATTAATCTACAAAATCCCCTAAAAAATTGTTGAAATAAAGTAATCATATATAAAAAAGTATTTTAATTTACACAACCCATAAAATTCCACCATATATTTATACCAAAAAACACTATATAAATGGTTTCAACCACTTTAAACATGGAAAATCATGAAAAATTTAGGTGAATACTCTATTTCACAAATTATACATGAACAAAACCTCTTTTTCCATATTGTTCCAAGAGATCAAAGAGACCACTAATCACTACCCAATGATGAACTCTACTCATTACCCTCTCTATCTCAATATCTACTTCATGTTACTGACACCTGTAAAACAATTATATAGAAAATTAAATGGTTTTGTATATTTATATTTAAACATATTTCCAATGATTTTTTTTTAAATAAATGATTTTTAAGTTGTGTGATTTTTTTACTCACCACCAGTCATTGATGAAATATAACAGGGGATATATCTAGTAATCTTCTAATATAAATCAACCAATGTTTTCTACAAAGAAGATATCAGATCCCCATGTTCCTGAACTGTGATTTGCATAAAAACAAACTCTCTCTGAGAATCATGATCTAGGGAGTGACTACAAAACTAATTTTATGAAATTGTAATCCCCAATGGCCATATAGAGACATTATATGGTAATTTTCCTAAACTCATCCTATTCACTCGCCCAGGATGCTCCTTCCAAATCATTTTACCAACGAGGTCATCTTAGGAGACTGAGAAGGACTATGCATGATTTACATCCCATAGTTCTTTAATTTTTACCTATAAATCAATTTTATGTCATATTTGAAGAAATATATATTAACATAGTGACAAATGATAATATTCTATTATAATGAGAAATGAATTCATACCCCCAACTTATTTGTAAATCTCATTGACATAACACCCATTAGGTTTTTTATGAACATCCAACCATAGTTCTTTTTAGGAGACTTGGTTCCCTAAATTTTGTGACTAAATTGAATAAAGATAAATAAATAATTTAATATATGTAATAGATAATATTGTCGTATAAATTTTCAAAGTAAATAAAAGATTAACATAATCAATTGGTTTTTGGAAAAACTCTCTGACTCAGTAGTGTGATGGATGATTTTTTTAGCTCAACTCGGTGTATTCTTCCTTAAAATATCCTAAAATTAATAACATGTAATTTAATAATAATGTATGCAATGGATAGCTACACATAAAATAATTTTATCCTTCAATAATTTCATTTTTCTGCTCCGTCATTATATCATCTATTTCATCCACCCTTACAATACTAATATTTTCAATATCATGATAGACAAATAAGTTCGGATCATTCTTTTTATAGGATTCAATTTCAGAGGTCAAATATTCTAATTCATCACCCATATCACACATCTCTATTTGACATGATAATATAAACTCTACCATTATTCCATGAAATTTTCCACATAATATACCATTTTCATTTAAGATGAGAAGATATATGGATCATGTAATTCATAGTCATTGATATCCATCATGAAAGAGAATATCATAGATGTAAATTGAAAGGAATATCTTTTAACACCTCTAATAATATGAACCCAATTGAATTTGAATAAAATGACTTAAAAATGATCATGGTAGTTTAATTCAAAAATATCAGTCAATTTTCCATAGTATCCCATTTCATAAAACATAAATATACCACTATTCTATGTTTTCAAACCCTTTTCTTGATCGACTATATGAAATTTAATTCCATTCACATGGTAAGCGTCAAATGTTTCAGCCTATTTTAGAGGATGTAGATCAAGAAACATAAAATCATCTGAAAAATAAACTCGATTGTTAGTATTCATTATCTAAAAAAATTAATATAATGTATTATATTTACAAAATATATGTTTCCATATCATATTTATATTGATTTAAATATTTATAAACATAGACATCATGTAAACCACTCTACAAGCTCTTTATTAACATATTTTGGTATATATTTCTCATTTCATATTAATCCTTTCAATTGTCTATTTTTTTGTATCTTCAACTATTCAATAAATGGATCTATAATTTCACTATTCTAAAACAAGTCTCTATATGCCTGTAATAATTCTATTTTTCAGTGTAACATTTTAGCTCCTCCCAACTGATCAACAGATAGAAGGAATTATTTTTGATTTACCGTGTAGTTGAGATTGATTCGATGTGTCATCAACAGCTCCTACTCAATTTAATCTTGTCTAAATATTATCCAAGTATCTAGAAAAAATTGTAAGACACTCCTCTTCCAAATATCCTTTAGAAATAGAGGCTTTGGGTTGAGATTTATTTATCATGTATGATTTCAAATGCCCAATATATCTATAAAATAATATAAAAAACATAATTGTGTATTTAATAAAGTTCCAAGAATTTTATACTTAAATGAAAAACATATAAATAAAATACCTCTAAACTGGATACATCCATTGATAATGTATGAGGCCTCCTAATTTAGCTTCCTTGGAAAAATGCATAGTTAAATGCATAATGAAAGTAAAAGATGATGTAGGAAATATCAGATCTATTGTTCAAAGTGTCAATACAAATCTCTCCTGAAGGTTGTAAATATAAAATGGTTTTAGAGTTTTCTCACTTATTTTTCTGAAGAATGTTCAAAATTAGAGTACAATAGTAGTAACCTTTTCAGGTAATAATGTATGCAATACCAATGTTGGTAACTTTTGTAACAAAATATGTCAATCGTGAATTTTTTATCCATGTAACCTGAAATTATTTAAGTAAACACACATGGATATGTTATTTTAATATCAATCAGAAACGTTCACATGTTTTAAAATTCAAAGTAATGTATTTTATCCCAATTTTTCATTACAAAAATTGTTGAAGAATACTTTCCATTCTCAACTGGCTAGAGATCATGCTTTATGTTCATTGTCTATAAGTATTTCTAAACATTAAGATGTTCCTTCTATTTTTTATGCTCATCAAGGAATGTGAAGATCAGATTATCACAAACATTCTTATCAATATGCATAACATCAAGATTTTTCAGCAACAAGTTAAATTCACAATAAATAAGTTTGAAGAATATACTTTGTTTCTTCCATTGTTGCATTAAAATTTCACTTTATGATGCACTTAGAACTTTTTCCCACTATCATTCAAATGATATACCTTCCCAAATTATGTTTCAATATTTTCAAGTTGTTCCAATATTTCATAAATTTTCAACACCTTTGGAGGTGGTCTATGATCAATTGAACCATTGAATTTGGACTTGTTCAACTGAAATCTATGATGTCCATCTAGAAATATTTGATGAAATGAGAAGAACCATTTTTTATTGTGATTTATTCATTTAGGATCAAAATCAAAGTTCAAAACAGGTTAATCAAAACCCATGTAAGTGTTCTAACCAGTTAAATTAACAATTATAGGGAAGCCACTAATGGTCCACATTAGATCAGCTTTCAATGTGACCATTAGCAAGCGTCAACACGCCCCAGGTAGTGCGCCCTGGAAAGAAAAGCATCGAAAACATACATAATTATATAAAAAACATAAGTATTATAAATATACTTAGATTTTTTTATTTTAAGGGTTAAACCTACCCCTACACACACATCTATCAAATGGGTAACAAAATTACCATTCGTGTATGGTAAACTACCACCTCACATAACGTTTTTGTTCATTTTTCCTTTACAACCTCTCATGGTTAGGTATTATGATGGTCATAATATTTTTATATGATATATATATATATGATATTTATAGTGTATTAATACTTCCATAATTTTTATATACACATACCTTCATGCCTTCCATTTTTTTAAATATGGTAACGTCATTTGTGAATGTGTGGACTACAACCTCCTCAAAGAGATGTGATATGTTTAGAAATTACATGGAATATATTAAAGATGGGTTTAATTAAAAATATGTGAAATAAATGAAATATATATTATATTATTGAAATAATTAAATTTTTGGAGATATAATATATCATTTTATTTATTAACCTTTCACACACTGAAAAGGTGACAACGTCGTTTGTGGAGTATGGACTACCGCCGCATCGACGCAATGTGATTCCATTTACATCACAAGAATTATATATATAAATATATTTAAATAAATAATATGGTATATATGATATATTGAAAATTATGGAAAGATAGGTGTAATTTTACTTCTTTCTATAATGATCATTGAAAATGGGAAAGTTACTCATACGTACATACGGCCTACCGTCTCCATGATTGTAACATTTCATCATTTATCATAACCATATTTTATGATTGGTTTTAAAATTGTAATTGATTTATAAATATGATAATTATTTCATGGTTATTATTCTATATATTTTTATATAATTAACCATTTGACCATAGTTGACTTATCATGTTTTTTGACACATAAAACGAATATGGTCAAAACACAAGATGTGGACTTAAATGTTTAAGTAGTTTTTTACGACATTTTAATAATTGAAATGAAAGTAATAATAATCTTAAAAAAGGATATAAAGAAAGTAAATAATTTACATAGTTTTATTATTAAAGAATATAAAGACACACATGGAAAGTCAAACTGAAGGTAAAGGATTTCATCTCAATCTCCTTTCATTAAGGCATTTCTTGATGATATACACCTTTTTTATTTTATAAGGTGTATATACAGACTCTTTTACATTATCAATCGATATTTTATCTACTCTCATGTTATTTAATGTTTTGTTAAAATTTATTCTTTTATTGGGATTATAATTTACATCTTCAGAGTGGTTGAGATGCTTTGAATGTTTAAAGATTTAATTTCAAATATTTTCCTCTTTTTCAATATTATTGATATTATTTTACATATTTATTTATATTGATATAAAAGAATTATAAAGGAAATTTTTATGTATAGTTTTAATTTCATTTAATGGGTTTCAAAATGAACCTTCTTAAGTATCTTAAAAGGAATGTTTTGAAAAATGACATAATGAAATGTCTTATTTTAAAAGTATGATGATAATGCCATTTCATGTTTTCATGACTTTTATTTGATTTATAGATTCCTTTTCAAGATTAAATGTTTTCGTGAGTGAAGAAACCTTTTTCCTTTCGTATTTTTATTTTTGTACTGAAAAGGGTTTTTCAAAGAGAATGGTGTGTGAGTATTGAAAATGGGTTCTCAAAAGGAAATGGTATTTTTATTAGAATGTATTTCTTATGGATTTAAAAATAGTTTTCAACAGGTTTTATGATGATATTTTTCTTCAATATTGATAGATTATTTGAAAATTATATGAGTTGGGTGAGCTTAGTATAGCTTAGAAGAAGGGTTAATCCCCATTATAGCTCATGGGTGATCTTGATGTATATTATAAGAAGGGTTGATCCCCATTATAGCTCATGGGAAATAGGTGAGCCCGCTATAGATTATATGAAGTTTGGATCCCCATTACAGCTTATAGGTGAGCCTGATATAGCTTATATAAAAGTTCATTCCCATTATAGATCTTTATTTCATTGGGTACTTTTAATTTTGTAAGTTCTACTTATGTTTATTCTAAATAAAATGTTTCTAAAAGTGGATTATATATATGATTCTCTAAGTCACCAAAAGTGGTTTAATTGATTATTATGGGTTTTTATTATTTTAATTGAGAATAATGTGTGTTATTTATTCATTTGGGAATGTTTTATTTTATATTCTCAAAGAACTTTGAAGTTAAATGTAAAAATTATATGAGTTTTCATGTTTTACCAAACTAATGGTTTCCTTTCTTTTTATATCCCTTACTGGTATTTTGTTTACATCCCATTTTTTAATAGTTTTTATAGGTTTTAAGCATGTGTAAGGGAAATGATGATGTCATGTTTGAAGTCTCAAATATTTTCCATGAAAATAATTCATGATTTATTTTTTGAAGTTTTTGATTATGGGAAAATTGATATTGTTTGGTAGTGTCCACTTTGTATTTTATGGTTTTGTTATGTATGAGTTATGGACTAATTCTCTAAAAATCTAAACTGGAAAAGATAGTAAAAGTTAAGTAAAGTAATTTCTTGACTAAAACTAAATATTATGTAACTTTTAAGTTCTGGGAATTATATTTGGTATCAAAGTAAAAGTTTAATTAACTTTATATGATAGTGTTAATAGAATGACCATAGAATATTTTACTTTATGGTTACGTTAAAATGATATAGAATTTAATATTTCCATTTTGCATCATCTAAATTATATTTGTTCATAATGGTTTACCATAGAGGAAACAATAAAGTTTTAGTGGGAAGTAATCAATGGGAAAAAATGCCTCCAAATCAGTATCCCGAGATGGTTGGAATTTGAATTGAGTAGTTTTTTATAGTGATAGATCAATTGACACAAGATATAAATGGTGGTTGTATCCATGATAAATAGGAACCCAACATATTATGAAGGAACATAAAGATAGTGGAGCATTTCATAAGGAAACATCCTCCATCAATGAATAGATAATATGACCCAGTGGTAGCCGAAGGGTGGATCAAATCCCTAAAGAAGATATTTGAAGTCATGGTATATTTATAACGTTAAAAGGTAATCCTTGTCATCTATCATTTTTAAGGTGAAGCATATCGACTTTGTTATTTAGATAATAATACTATAAATAAATTTGATATTGATTACATGGAATGGAAATATTAAAGTATATTTTCCTTGAAAATATTTCCCTAAGGTTGTTCATCATAGGATGGAGAAAAATTCCTGGAGCTGAGGAAAAAAGATGAAGATTATCTGGTTTCATATAGAGAAAACATCACAAGATTGGTCAGGTATGTGATGAACTTTATCTGAGACATTAATAGTAAAATTAATAGAATTTACTCAGAATTAAAACCAAGTCTATAAATATCATTGGCCTCTATAGAACCTAAATTTTATCAAAAAGTGGTTTGTTGTGCTGAGAAAGTTCAAATTTAGTTTTCTAAAACATATGTTCCATGAGATGAAAAGAGTAAGAAATAGTCAATGTGGAAATAAATATAGAATCAACTAAGAATTATGGAGGTAGGACTAACAACTATTCCAAGTGTAGAAAAATACATTTTTGGGAGTATTTTTTAAGATCTAGAAAGTGTTACCAGTGTGGTAAGTTTGGTCACAAGGTTTGTGACTGTAAGGAAAACAGTTATGAACAATCCAATGGTGAGATTATAGATATCCATTCAATAGTAAGATGCTTTAGCTGTAATGATTTGGTACATTATGCTAATGTGTATCGAATAAACTTTCTCTCAAGTTGGAAATAATCATTATTAAAAGAATAAAGGGATTGAGAAATCCCTTTCTAATTCTATAGTTAATTTTGGGACGTTTGGTGAATTGGTGGAAGCTCCCAGAAGTTCTATATTTTTCAAAGGATGATAATAATCCCAATGTCTTAGGAACCCCTCTACTAATTTTTTAAATAATAGAAATACCTTAGGATATATTTATTGAGTTTCTATATATGTATTAAGTATATGTTGAAAAGTTATTTGAGGAAGAATACATTTATTTGTATGTATGTAAGTTTAATTTTATTAGTTACAATTAGGGTTATATATCTATTTAATGTTTTATTTGTAACTTTGGGTATTACTATTTAAATTAAGATATTAATGAATTATATCATCACATGAATGTTTGTGTTATCTTAATATGTTCTAACCATGTTGGTTTTGGTTAATATCAAAAGTTAAGAAGAATATCATGTTACCCTTTTTAGGATTATGTGATTCGTTTGAAGTTTATTATACTATTTCAGGTATGAAGATTCATATGGTATACTCATTGTTTAGAGAAAGGGATGAGTTTGTGAGGTAATTTTATTAATGGATAAATCTATACTCATCAAGTAAGTATATTTCTGTATGTAATTAGATAGTAACATAATTCCTCGGTTACAAGGAAAAATTTGTTGAAAAATATTTGTCCCAATACATTTGTTTCTATTCAAATGGTGGTCTTATAAATCATCATATATTTTTGGTTTTGGGTACCTTAACTTTCCCTTGACAGTTCACTTATAGGTGATCAATTATCTTCATCACTCTATATAATTATTTATTCTTTTCTTCCCGGTCTAATCATGACTCCCAACCTATGTTCTCCTTTGTAGAAACATTGTTATGAGTTACACTGGTTAACCATTATGGTTCTAAATTTATTTTTTTAATGAAATTTTAGTGTTAACTTTTATTATGTGGGTTTATAATAAATTAAATTTCAAGTATTAAACCTTTGATAACCTCGAATAATTTTGACGGTGAAATTTAGTTTAAGGTTGGTAGGATGTAACATCCAAGGTAATGATAGAGTAAGTATTTTTCATATTAATTTATATTTATCAATTAGATAGTAATTTGAACTTAAAATGGATAATATGTCTAATATAATGATAAATATAAAATAATGTGTTTCTTTTAAATCTTACATTTCACGCAAAACTGAGTTATACCAAACAATAATATTTTATTAATATTATTATTTAATAAGGTCGTTTTACCTCCTTTTAATGGAAACCTATTTTAAATATAATTTTTTTATAGTTTTAGAATTTTTATATGAAAAAATAAACTACATTCTTGAAATCAGAATATAAAAATTAACTTTTGGTGATTTTTTGGTATTTTCTAAGAAGTTTTATTTTGTGATGGATACAAAAAAATACTGCATTTTAATAGAAAACCGCCTTTTGTTTAAAAAATAATTGATGTTAAATTATATTTAAAAAACATTAAGGTAAAAAAATATTAATTATATATATATATTAATAAAATTTAAGTCATTTTTATCATTTTTATATTAAGTTTAGATAGAAACACGTAATGAACTTTTGAGCATTTTCACTTTAAAAACTCGGTTTCTCACCGGATCTGTGAGATTAGCTTTAAAATTAAGTTTTCCACTTCTGTATATTGAATTTAGAAAAAAGGGACATAAATGGTTATATTCAGTATAATATTTATTTTATAATAAGATAAAATTATTTTTTGACCCAAAATATTAGTAAAAGTAATTAAAATTAATTACAACGATTAAGATAAAATTAAGTTTAACAAGAGACTAAAATTTAATCTTAAGGGCAAAAATGACCTAGAAACTTCTCCAAAAGATACTTTCTGCCAATATTTAGACCATATACCATATTAATTAAACTTTTATCATTTATTGGGAAACATTTTCATGAAAGTGACCCATATAATAAGTTATGTAAGGAAAAGACAAAAATGAACCTTCCTTACATTTAACATTTATAAAGATTTCGAGTATGGAATAAAATATATAGTTTTGGTTATAAACATTATAATAAAAGGTAAATTAGTTTTTTTATCATGAAAATTTAACTATAATTTTTAGAGATGATGGAATTACATTAAACTCTTAACAAATGATAATGCATTGATTATTTAGTAAATAATTAAATAAGATAAATGATGCCAAAAAACAATAAAAGTAAAGTAAATTTAATTAATTATTGTTTCCAATTATGTTTTAGGTAAATATATCATTTTATACATATTTTAACTTGGTATATTTTAATTCCAATAATATTTTGATATATTTAAATTAAAATTAAATAAATAATGTCAAAATTGATATTAATGTTATTTTATAATAAATGATTTTTATTAAATGATTGAAATTTAATAAAAATTTTATCTTCTGACAAGTGAATTTTATGTTTTAATAGATATCAAATATAGTACATTAAAAAACAATTTGATATTTTATAATTAACATATTGACTCATAGATAGTAAAAACATTGTTAGCTCGGTTCGGGCTAAGCATTATTTTTGCTCGTCACATGTGCTTGTTTTAAAAGTAATTTTGAACATGCATGAGATTTATATTTTTTGAATTATATATAATATTTATAATTTAGTGGATCTATATTTTTCAATAAATATCAATTTAATTTAGTCTTAATGGTTATATTACTTAGGTTAGAAAATAGTTACATGAATAAAAACTGAAATGATAAAATTGGGGAAACATAGAAGTTAAGGAACAAAATTTTTAAATTTCATTTATTTTTGTGTGATGTAGGATTTTATAGACCATAAATTAACTTTAATCAATTATTTTTCTATTTTAGAGGAACATGATGTATGTTAGACCTCACAATAGTGTATACCTTTCTGTATTTACAAGAATGGCACTCCCCCTCCATTATAAAAATTCATTCACTCTTCCCATTCATCACACATCTCAATACACTTTACCTCATACAACATCTACCCAAATAGTATACCAACATCCATCCCCTAAACATATAAGTATCACCATAGGAATAAATCCAACCAAGAATTACTTCGGTGTAGTCCAAAAGGAGTTACCCAAAAAAGAGGGAAAATTATTCAATATACATTTATGTTTTCTTTCTTTAACCACCGCAATATTTA
Source organism: Viscum album (assembly GCA_963277665.1). NCBI lineage: Eukaryota > Viridiplantae > Streptophyta > Magnoliopsida > Santalales > Viscaceae > Viscum > Viscum album. Next base: position 1,991,777,580 of record OY728161.1, on the reverse strand, counting down.
TTATTATTACATGATTAGATATTAGCATAAGTTTAATAATTATACTGATATGGTTTTATGTTAAGGTTTCAACCTACACCTACACACACTTTTATCAAATGAGTAACTAAATTATCTTTCATGTACGACGAACTACCGCCGCACATAACGATGTCGTTCGTTTTCCTTTACCACCTATCATGGTTGGTAATTATGATGGAAACAATATTTTTATATGTTATATAAATATATATATATTATTTATGATGTATTAATACTTATTTAATTTTTATATACACATTCCTACATGATTTCCATTTTTTTCAATACGGTAGGGTCGTTTGTGGCCATGTGGACTACCGCCTCCTCAAAGTGATGGGATACATTCACACACTACATGGAATGTATTAAGGATTATTTTAATAAAAAAATATGTTAAATAAATGAAATATATATTATATTAATGAAATTATTACCTTTCTATCAATATTATATATTATTTTATTTATAATTGTTTCACCCACCGAAAAAGTGATAACGTCATTCATGGATGTGTGGACTATCACCTCTTCAATGCGATGTGATTACTTTTACATCAGAAGAATTATATATGTTATTATATATGACTAAATAATTTTTTTTATATTATATAATTATCATTCTATAAATATATTTTTTACTTACCTTCTTTTTATAGGGATCATTGAAAAATGGGAACATTACTCATGCGTATGTATAGCCTACCGTCCCCATGATTATAATGTTGGTTCATTATTCATTACCAAATTTCATGATTGGTTTTGAATTTTTAATTTATGTTTAAATATGATAATTATTTCATTTTTATGATTTTTTGGATGTTTATATAATTACCCCTTTGACCATAGTTGACCTATCAAGGTTCTTTTTGATGCATAAACTGAATATTGTCAAAACACCTGATATAGACTTAATTTTTAAATTGGTTGTTTAAAATATTCTAATAAGTTAAATAAAATTAATGATAAACTTGAAAAAGTTTATAAATAAATTAATTAATTAACATAGTTTTATTATTCATAAATATATAGGCACACATGGAAAGTTAGACTCAACTTACGGGATTTCATCTTAATCTCCTTTTACTGAGGCATTTCTTGATGATATGAACCTTTATTATTTTATAAGGTGTATATACATACCCTTTGATATTTTAGATCTATATTTTATCTATTATAATTATATTTATATTTTTTTAAAATTTATTATTTCATGAGGCTTATAATTTAAATATTTAAAGTGTTATGGGATGCTTTAAATGTTTAAAGATTTAATTTAAAATATTCTCCTATGTTTACATATTCCTGATATCATTTTACATATTTATTTATATAGATGTAAAATAATTATAAAATAAATTTTAGGTCAAATTTCAATTTCATTAAAAAAAATTCAAAAGGAATATTTTTAATTGTCATAAAAGGAATGTTTTGACAAACAAAAAAAATAAAATGTCTTATTTTTAAAGTATGGTAGTAATTTTCTTTCCTGTTGTTGTCAATTTTATTTTATTTCTATATTCCTTTGGTAGAATACATGTTTTCTTAAATGAAAATCCATATTTCCTTTTATTTGGTTATTTTGTTATTGAATTTTTTTTAAAGAAAATTATGTCTGGGTATTGAAAATGGGTTCTCAAAATAAAAGGGTATTGTTATCTGAATGTGTTTCATATGGATTTAAAAAATAGTTTTTAATAGGTTTTATAATTATAGTTTTTTACTCTTGATATGGTACTGGAGAATTATATGAAATGGGTGATCTAGATACAGCTTATACAAAGGGTTGTTCCCCCATTATATTTCACATGTGAGCCCAATATATCTTATACAAAGGTTGATCCCCATTATAGATCTACAATTCATTATGTAATGATAATTTTGGAAGTTGACCTTATGGTTATTCCAATTAAAAGGGTTTTTAAAGGGGTTTATTTATATGATTCTCTAAGTAAACAAAATACGTATAATTTATTTTTTTAGTTTTTAATTATTTTCATTGAGAAAATTGTGTGTTTTTCATTCATGTGAAACTGTTTTGTTTTACATTCTCAAAGAACATTAAATATAAAGGTAAACATTATATAATTTTTTATGTATTTCCAAACTAAAGTTTTATTTCATTTTATATCCCTTACTTAGATTTTGTGTGCATCCCATGTTTTTAAAATGTTTTCATGGGGTTTAAGGATGGGTAAGTGAAATAAAGATTTTAAGTTGAACGTCTTGGACATTTTCCATGAAAATAATTCATGCATTATTTTTAAAAGTTTTATATTAAGGGAAAATGGATATTTTTTGGATGTATACACATTTTATTTTATGGTTTTGTTATATATGAGTTATGGCCAAATTACCTAAAACTATAAACCTGAAAGGATCCTCAATGAAAAAGAAAGAAATTTCTTGGCTAAAACTTAAGATTATGTAATGGTTAAGTTTGGGGTCTTATATCAGCCATTGGAATGATCAAAAGATTAATAGGGGTAAGATATTATGTCATTATATCCATTTTATCATTTTACCTATGGTAACTCACATTTCTATTACATAATATGTTTATTACATAATATAAAATAGTGGATATTATAAAGTTTAGTTACTTATAAATAAATAACATACAATATTCAAACATAAAACATTCTTCCAATCCACTTGAAAGGATTATTCATGGGTTAATACTAAGTTACATTTAATACATATCATAACCTAGGGACATACATCAATGGAAAGGGGTGAGCATGAGTCCTTGTAAGGGAATAATCAAGGGAAACTATTTACATGTTATCACTAGGAATATCAATAAGAACAAAAGAAATATCATTATTGAATGAGAAAGGTAATAATAGGAATATCATAATAAAATGAACATGAATAATTTCATGGAAACATGGCTACAAAATTTAAATGAGATTTTCATAGGAATATCACCAAGGTTTTTAACCAAGGTGTTATAATTTAAAATTACCAAGGCTATTCACCAATGTATTATAAAACATGCCATATCTAGTGAATAAATTCCTTACCCAATTCAATGGTTCACTATCAGGTTGCACCCACCATATGAATTAATTAATGTGATCCACATGGATCATAATCAACCATTTCATTAATAACCTATGGTGAATAAAGAACATGTTTCTAATCAAAATCATGGTGTTTTAGAAGTGATTAAAGATAGTATCAACATGACATTTTTAGCCCACGAAAAGTGAATATGAGTTTTTTATGTGTAAATACCCAAATCAAATAAATAATTTTTATATATAGATGAATACCCCAAGAAAGTAAATAGGTTTTGGTATTCACAAAAAGAAAATAAACTAATATTTCTTAAGTACAGAGAGAAATTTGGGAATTAAATTCAGTAGCATGACGGGTATAAAACATGATTTTAGAAAAGGGTAAAATAATAGGTGGAAAGGGTATCCCATTGATAAAACATAATTTGGAAATAAGGGTAGGATAAAATTGGTAAAAAATAGAGTTACCATAACATTTAGAATACATATACAAAAAGTGGTTATTGAATTGAAGAGAAAAGAAGGATAATTGCCTTACCATGAAGTTTTACTATTGGATCTTGAATAATGGAACCCTGGTGGACTTAGGAAACCTTACTGGGACTCATAGCGAGGTACAATAACCATAAATTCATCAAGGATAGATTGAGAGGTAATGGAAATGGATAAATGGGTGGATATTAATAGAAAAAATGGAGTATTTTTTTTAATAATTTCCAAATATATGCCTTGGAAATCTAGGTTATGGAAAATGAAAAACCTTTTTCTTACCCAAGGTTGTTCAAATGTTTTTAGAAAATTGGAGAATATTTTATGTTATTTTAGTCCACCAAAACCTAGAATCTTTTTTCGTTACTTATTTGGCATGGAAATGTAAAGTTTCAACTAAGTAATGTTTTTAAAGTCCATGTTTTCATTGTAGACTTTAGAGAGTCACATATGGGTTTGGAAATTGATTAAAATCTATTAAATTACATAATATCAGTAAAATTAAAATTTAAGGTCAAAAATTATGCTTAATTAATTATTACATCATTATTACATAATTATGAAGTCATTGAACCTACAGAAAACCCCAACACTGTATTTTTACTTTTCATTGAAAAATAAATTATCTTATAAAATTATCATAAATTCATTCTAACCTAATTTAGAAATTCTAATTTTTAAAATAATGTTTATTTTATCAAAATAATTATCTAAATATTATAATTTTAACTTTCAAATATAAAAAATCCTTATTTATTAAAAAAATAACAGGTTGTAAGGCATAGTCAAATTTTAATATTTAAAAATTTTCTAGGACATCATAATGTTAATATATTTTACCTTCAAATAAGAGTGTTATGAAAATACTATTTAATAAAAATAAATATTATCCATACTACCTTAGTTTATAATAAAAAAATTGTCTTTTTTTAAGTATAATTTGCATCTGAAAAATCAATTTATCAAATTTGTCTCAATTAATCCTATATTTTAATAATCAAATTAATTATTAAAATTAGTGGATGTAAGGATTATTTTATTTATACAAATGAATTAATCATTAATTATCTAAGGCATAAACACATAATCCCTTATAAAACCCATGAGCGATCTAAGGGTGAGGTTTGTATTGGTGAAAGATTCAAGGGGTGGCTCAGTTAACATCAACCAAGTGATAATTTACACTAACTTGAACTTATCTCATAGTTTATTCTATTCAAAATTCACTTATTCTAGTTGAACTTGGGATTGTTCAAGGTTAAACCCTAGTGACACTAACTCCCTCACAAGTTCAAAAAAATAGGCTTTATATGGAATGACTCTACCAGTTGAGGTAATCACTTCTCCTTTCTACATTAATTATCCTTTTTAATTACTACTAATAAAAATTAATAATAATTTTAGAATTATTAACAAATTTTATAGTTCTCAAGGGTCAAATTTTCTAAAAATTATATTGACTAACAATCATATTTAAATAACAATCCTATGATAGTAAAATCCAAATGGCCACATTTCACTTTATACTCTATAAATACCACTTCATTATTTAATTAAATATTCACTAAAATCATTTTATATGATGTTTATTGGTTTATTAATATTAAATTTAATTTATATAGTTTTGGGGTGATAATTCTAACAGATTGGAACAATCCATATTTTCCCATTTTTTCTTTTTTATTTTATATTTTTTTTCTAGTTGTAATGTTTGGAATTTTAGTTTTTTTCTAATCTAACTAATGTATTGATCCTTGTTAAATAGATATGGTTTTTTTGTTTATAAAATAATAGAACATACATTTTATTAGGAAAAAAATATCATTTAAAAAACTTGGGTCATTACATTCTTCCCCCCATTAGAAATTGAATCCTAAAATTTCAACTCATATTCTTTGTTATGAAAAGGTGAGGGTACTTATGCTTCATTATTACCTTTGGTTCCCATATTTCCTCTTCAAAATTATGGTTTATATATAACACTTTGACTATATGGGTAATCTTGTTGTGTAGAACCTTTTCATTATGGTCCATGATCTCAACTGACTACTCCCCAAAAAAGATCTCATGTTCCATTTGTACCACCTTTGAATTTAGCATAACTGAGGGATGATGTATGTACTTACTCAAGATATTTATGTGGAATAAATAATTAACTTGATATATATTTGGTATAATTGTTGTCCAATAGGCCACTACTCCTATGCAGTCAAGGATTTTATAGGGGCCAATGTACTTGGAGATAAACTTCCCTTTCTTACCAAACCGTAAGACTCTATTACAATGTCACATTTGAAGGGAAACATCTTTTCCAATATAAAACTCCAAGTCCCTTTGATGGTTATCGACATAGATAGTATATTGACTATGAGCATATTTTATATATTTTGGGTGATAGGAAGATTTTATTTCATCTCTAGAACAAGATCATGCCCAAGCATCTTTCACTCACAAACTTCATCCCAATAAGTATGAGTTTTACATCACCTTCCATGTATAGTTTCATAGGGTTCCATTTTAATATTTGATTAGAAGATTTTGTTTTATGAGAACTAAACTAATGAGAGGTGTTGATCCTATCTACCTTTAAATTCTATTGACCATGTTCTTAGAATGTCCTCAGGTGTCTGACTAGTCCTTTTAGATTGCCCATCAGTTTGGGGGAGATATGCTATAATAAAATTCAATTCTGTATTTAGATCATATTGAATACTTCTTAAGAATTTAAATGTGAACCATGAATCAATATTAGAAACAATAAAAAGTGGATCCCCATGCATCCTCACCACATCTATTACGTATATCTTAGAAAGTTTTTCCAGAGAAAAATCTTCCCAAATAGAGATAAAATGGGAATTCTTAGTGATTAAGCCCATAATAACCCATATTTCAATATTACATTTGAATGTTATTGGGAGGACAATGATAAATTCCATAGTTATATTTTCCAACTTCCATGTTAGTGTGGGTAGTGGTTCCAATACCCATTTTGGATGTTTTTTCTCAACCTTAAATTATTGACACACATAGCACCATGTAGTGTAGTCAACAATCTACCTTTTCATATTACCCCACCAATAATGATCACAAAGGTCTCTATACATTTTAGTAGTTCCACGATCTATAGAGAATGTAGAGCTATGAATTCATCCATCAGTTATTTATTTTACATTGAAATCGATGATACACATATCTTTATATGAAATTTGAGTACACCGTCTTGATCAATATTGAACTCGAGAAACTTATCATTCTTCATAGACATTATCTTCTTTTGTAATAAAGGATATTCTCTTGGATATTTCTTGATCTTCTATAGTAATGATGGTTGATAAATAATTTGGGATAATATTGATGATGAAATTTACCTTAGTATTCCCATGCCTAATCATACAAGGTCTTTTTTAAATGGATATCCATGAATCCTCATCATTTTCATCACAATAGGGTTTTTCGAACATAATGCATCAGAGAAATTATTTTCTCTTTAAGGGTGATAATTAATTTAACATTCATATAATTTAAGAAGTTCCAATTTTCTTCCTTGTCTCATTTTCAAACACATCTATGGGAATATATATTTTAAAATTTAGTGGTCTGTGTATATTTCACATTTCTCCCCATAAAGACAGTTCCTCCATATCTTCAAATAAAAAATATTTTTAGCTTGCTCCAAGTAATTTGTAGGATAGTTCTTCTCATTATTATTTAATGATTGATATTCATAAGAAATTCCCTTGTCTTTTTTCATGAGGATTCACCCAATCACTTTCATAGATGCATCACTAAAAACAAAAACAAAATTCCTTCTCCAATAAGGGGTAGAATTAACACAAGTATAGTAACAAATCTCTTCTTCAGCTCTTGGAAAAATTCTTTATACTCCTTTTTATGGATGAACATAGACCATTTTCAAGTAAACTTGGTTAGTGGATTATAATGTCTTGAAAATTGTTTCATAAAACTCATATAATGTCCTACTAAACAAGGAAACTATGAATCTCAATTAATGTTTTAGTATAAGGACACTCCTCCACAATTGTTTTCTTTGTGGGGTTAACTAATATTACATTATTGTTTACAATGTTCCCCAATAAAGAAACTTGTTGTAACCAAAATTAATATTTTCTAAATATTAAAAATAGCCTATCCTTCCTCATATTGTTCAATATAACCCTTATATGATCATCATTCTCTTCACAAATTTTGGAATATATCATAATATCATCAATAAAAAATACCAATAATTTATCAAGGTAATCCTTAAGAATCTATTCCAAAAATCCAAAAAAATAGCAGGATCATAAGTCAAGTCATCGTGAATAATAAAAAAACTCATAATTCCCATATATTGATTGGAATGTATCCTTTGGAATATATTATTTATTCACCCTCAATTTAGGATTACTACATCGGAGATAACTCTTGAAGAAGAATTGAGACCCATAAAGATGGTCAAATAAATAATCAATACATGTGAGAGGGTACTTATTCTTCATTGTGATCTCATTAAGGTCTCTATAATCAATGAATAACTACTTTGATCCATCCTTCTTCTTCACAAATAGAAAGGTGCTCCCCAAAGATACACACTTGGTCAGATAAACCCCTTCTCCAAAAGATCTTGAAGTTGTTTATTTAATTAATATATCTCCACATTTTCCATTCAATACGGGGTCTTTAATACCAAATTGGATCCATGTATGAGTTTTATGGAGGTATCTACCTCAATTTATGTGGTAGGTGCAGGTGACTCCCCAAGAGATAATTCAATGTATTCCAGAAATGTGGGGAAATTTTCTATTATTATAATTTTATTTCATTCTTCCTCTTCATATACCATCTCTATAATTAAGGATGCATGAGGTTCTTCTAGACAAATATCTGGTTGGGATATCTCTCATTTGAAAATAATTATAGGTTTTTCATTCAAGGCTACTGAGATTTCATTGCTATTATAGTTTCTATTAGTATTATACTTTTAGATCTTGTATATCCCTTGTATATTGTGGAATTCCACCATGGGGATGACTACTATATTTCCAATGTTATTGTTCTCACAGAATTCAATACTAGAGTTTCTATACACTGTTGATTATTAGATAATCCCTACATAAGTCTTGATAGATAACTCTACTTCTTTAAGATTAGGTATTGATTCTATATTATTTTCAAACATAAAGGAAATAAAGGAATTCATAGAACCATAATCAAACAAAGTATTTTTTATTTAGTACCTTCCACCACATCATTTGGATCCTATAATTTTTTATTTATGATAGAAAATGCTTGAACTTTATCCCTTGGCCTATGTTAAGGATTATGGTGATTTACATCCATTATCTTCCGATTTGGAAAATTATTGGAAAAGATACAAAGCTTTCCACATATGAAGCATTGAAATTCAAGTTGGTCTTGCACCATCTTCCCGTTTTCATTAGTGTTGAGAAGATTATGCTTCACCTCACTACAGTAGTTCTAAGATATATGGTCATATTATCCACATTTGTATCATTTTCCACTCCTAAGTAAGTAGTTACCCAAATTATTCTTCCCAAATTTCCTTTATATGGGATGTTTCACTGTCTTTCCTCCTCTTTCGTGGTCAAAGTTCCTCCCATAGTTTGGATCCATAGCTCTCTTATTTTTATTCAACCTATTCGACTAATATGTTTCTCCAAAATCTAATTCAACCTTTATAAAAATCTGCATTATCTCCTCATAGATTTCATTGTCATGATTTTCTAGATTTCTATGCGTATGGGGTCCAATCCAACAAAAAACTATCAAATTTCACCTTTGGATCCATAACAAAGCTAGAGGTGTAATGAACAATTACTATAAAGTTCATCTCATATAATCCCACTAATTAAATTTCCTTATGCTTCAATTCTAAAAATTCCTTCTCCATTTTCACCCACATTAAATGGGGATAATATTTATGAAAAAGTATTCCCCTAAAATATTCCCACTCTATAGAATCAATCTCCCTTCTTAGCTTCATGTTTTTAATCAATTTCCTCCAGTGATCAGCTTCTCTTTCTATGTATTATACTACCCAGGTGACTTTCTATTATTCTAAACAATGGATTAAAAACATATCTTATCTATAGATCTTATCCTTTTTCAGTAATCAATGGGTTAGTAGATACCCTAAAAAATGTGGTCATTGATGCATGAAGGACTGAACAGAAATTTGTTCCAGTAGAGGTGAATCTATCCCCTCAATTTCATTCAATTTATTATTCACAAATCAAGATATTAGATTCATCATCTTTAGGAAGTTTTCCATTCTGTATTCCATTAGAGAATTGTTATCACATCATCTATTGCACTCATCATTTACATGCTTCTTACTATTTCCTTCTATTTTTATAAAATAATAAAAACATAGTGAGAAACATGTTTCTTTTAAAAATGTTATAATTCTAAATGAATTTTATATCTTAAAAAATCTTACTTAAGTATGTTATTTTTTAATAACAATCACATTTTCTATATATCCTTTATAATGGTTCATAATAATCTTGTGATTAACCAAACATATCCCCTATGAGTGTCAACCCAAGAGTGTAGAAAGGCATGTTTTCTTACACTTATTCTCAATCGAGTCTAGATCAAGGCGGTTTTTTTGGGTGTTACCCCTAGATACATATGTTCCAAATCCACATCAACTTATTCCTTTCCAGATATTGATTTTTTTTTCAGAAACCACTTAATTAATACTTTTCCAAAATACCTAGATTGTTTCCTATATTTAAAATTTTTTTCTAGGGTTCATACTATGGATTTATAGTCATAATTACTACAAATAATTAAACTTTCCTTTGATACCACCTATGGAATCATGGCCTTTTATTATATAATTTTTTTATTACATGGTACAAAATAGATGATTTTTAAAGTTTAGTTTCTTGGAGATCAGGAACATAAAACATTAAAACATAAAACATTATTATAATCTGCTTTAAAGGATTATTCATGGGTTCATCGTAAGTTACATTTACTTCATATCATAACCTTGGAACATATATCAATGGAAAGGGGAGAACATGAGGCCTAGTAATGGAACAATCATGGTAAACAATTTAAATGTGATCATGAGGAATATCTATATGAACATGAGGAATGTCATTATGGAATGAAAAATGGAACATGAATCATATAATAATAAAAATAAAATAAATAATAACATGTAAATGTGGATAACACATTTAAATGATAGATTCATAATCATATCACCAGGGTTTGTCACAAAGGTGTCATAATTTAAATTACCAAGGATATTCACAAAGGTGTCAAAAGACATGTCATCTATAGAGATTAAATTCTTTACCAAATGAATTAGAGATCTATCAGGGTGAAAACATAATATGTCTTAATAAATTTGAGAAAAATATATCATAATAATTCATTTCATTAATATACCGTATAGAATAAATAATGGGTTTTAATTCAAAATCATGACATTTCAAAAGTGCTTAAAGAAATGGTCATTAAGTCATTTTTATCCCATGAAAAGGGAATGTGGGTTTATTTTTTGTAAATACCCTAATAAAATTAATCAGTTTTACATATAGGTTAATACCCCTAGAAAATAAATTATTTTGGTTATTCACAAAAATATAATATAATATAATTTATTAAGTAGAGATTGAAATTTCAAAAGTAAATTCGGTAGCATGATGGGTATAAAACATGGTTTTAGAAAAGGGTAAAATGAGAGGGTAAAAGGTGTCCCATTGATAAAAAATAATTTAGAAGGAATGGTATAATAAAAAGGGTAACAAAAGAGAGTGTCCATAATATTTATAAGATATAAAAAATAGGTTCTTGAATTGAAGGGAAAGGAGGGATGATTCCCTTACCTTCAAGAGTAACTCCTAGATCTAGAAGAATGGAACCTTAGGTGCTTGAGGATGCCTTACAGGCACTCACTGGGAGGAAAAATCACAATAAATTTGTAGAGGATAGATTGGGTGAGAAAATAAATGTAGAAATGTGTGGGTATTTATAGACAAATGGAGGATTTGTTTAATAATTTCCAAATATATACCTCCAAAATCAAGGTTGAAGAAATTAAAAAAACCATTGACTTATCCATGGTTTTTTTCATGGTTTTGGACATTTGGGACACATTTTATTTTATTTCAATCCATAAAAACCGAAAAAAAATTATTAATTCTTTTGGAATGTAAAATTAATGTTTCCACAATGTAATGTTTCTAAAGTAAAAGTTTCCATTTTAGACTTCAGAAAGTCTCTTATAGGTTAGAAATTGAATAAAAAATATTAAAATATTAGAAATTAATAAAATAACATATTTTTGTTCATGTATTATGGTTAATTAATTATTACATAATTATGACTTAATTATGAAGTCATTAATCATTCTGAAAACCCCAAATTGTATTTTTACTATTCATATAAAAATAATGTATTATACAAAATTATCATAAATTCACTCTAACCTAATTTTGACATTCTTATTTCAAAAATAATATTTATTTTATCATAATAATTCTCAAAATATGATAATTTTAACTTTTAAAATATAAAAATCATTATTTCTCGAAATAAAAATAGTAAGTTGTAAAGCACAATCAAATTTCTGACACTTAAAAATTTCTGATACTTAAAAATTTCCTATGGAATAATAAAAATATTCTTTACTTTTTAATTAAATAAGAGTGTTTTTAACATATGATTTCATAAAATTAAATATTTTTTAAAATAAATTAATTTATTATAAATATATATATTATCTGAAAAGTACAATTTATGTTTGAAAAATCAATTTATCAAATTCATCTCAATTAAAAATTTATTTTATTATGAAAAAATATTCTTAAAAGGGATTTATGGAATATTAATTTTATTTATAAAAAGTAATTATACTTTAAGTAACTAAGGCCTACACATGTAACCCCTTATAACACGCATGTATGACCTAAGGTTAAGGTGTTCGATGGAGATAGATTCATGGGATGGCTTGACTAACATCATCTGAGTGGTAATTTCAACTAACTTGAACTTCTCACATAGGCGATTTAATTCAGGATTCACTTGTTGAATTCTAGCTTGGGATTGATCAAGGGATAACCCCAGTAATGTTACCTTCCTCCCATGTTCTAACAAATGGGATTCATATTGCATGACTCTATTGGTTGAGGTCAATACTTCACATTTATGCATTAATTGTCATTTTTCATTAAAAATTATAAATACTAATTATACCATTAGAATTATTAATAAATGGTATAGTTTTAAATGGTAAAAATTTCTAATAGTTATATTTACTAATGGTCATATTTGACCAATGATCCTATAATGGTCAAATCCCAACAGTCAAATTTCCCTTTATACTTTATAAATACAAATTCAATATTTTATTCCATATTTACTACAATAATTTTCAAATATTTTTATTTGTTTACTAATATTTTGTTTATTTATGTATTGTTGGGGTGATGATTCTAACATATTAGAGTGATCCATATTTTTCCATTTTGGATTTTCTATTTATATTTTTTCCTTGGTTGTAATGTTTTGTATTTTAATTGGTTTCTTAGTGGACTAATGTATTGATAATTATTAAATATATATGGTTTTTTGTGTATAAAGTATTATAACACACATTTTCTTAGGAAAAAATATAATTTAAAAAAACCTGGTTCATTATATTACCCTAGAAAAACCGGGTCACACAGTTTGGCCACACGGTTGGCCAAATCGTGCACCAACTGTGCGCCTCCCACTATCTAAAGAGGGGACCCACATGATTTCATGTGCACGGATGGCTAATAATACAGAAAATGTACTACAACCTCTACTACATTTTTATTTGATACTCACACGAGCATTAAACCTAATGTTCACGAATAGAGCAAGTCGTGTGTCCTGTTTGGTCCCTCTATCCTTCCCTCTACACAAAGTTATTATTATTAAACGAAAATACATATAAATTATATTTCTGATGATATAATATTTTTTATTAACTACATTAAAAATATAAATGCATAAATGTTTTAAAAAAATTATTAATTATAAAACTATAAAATTAAGAATAATAATTTTAATAATTATATTAAAATTTATTTACAATTAATAATATATATATATATATATTATTCTTAAGGGGTTTCTAGACTTCTTGTGGGAGGGTGGAGTGACCTTCAAATGGGTGTTGTATTGTATTTATTACTGATAAGGGGATGCACAGTGGAAGATTGATCAATTGAAAAAATGTAGGTTGCACTTTCAGGCCATTAGTTCATCTATTTCAAAGGGAATTTGGGTCACAATCTTCTGGTACATCAGGCCTTCTAGAACTTGGGTCTTCGGGCCACTTAATATAATAAAATAGGTCCAGTGGGTGTTTGTCATTCATTATGGGGAGAGATGAGGCTAGACCGACTGGGGTGTCTTAGTGTGTTTATGTTATTTGTGGTTTGTGACACCATCTACCTAATATAGATAGATATTTAAATAAATTTACAATTTTTTAATATATATTTATATTGTCATTAATAATTATAAATGTATATGTTGTATTGATTTTTTAATAAAATTTAAATTAATTATTAAATACCTTTATAAATTATTAATTATATTTTAAAATATTTTTATTTATATAATTCAAAATATATTTTCTAAAATATATTATTATTTATATAAATGTATAATTATAATAATAAATAAGTATATGTATATCTACAAAAAGATCTAAAATATAAATCACTAATTACTTAAATATAAGAATATATAACATCAGATTTTCCTCTAGGGTTCTCTTAGACGAGACTGGTCATTTTAGTCACAGCTACCCTGTCAAACCACCGTCTTGCAAATGTGTCCGATTATAGGTCGGTTGTTGCCATTTTGGGGACCTTTCAGTTTCTTTGGTTTTTAAATGTTTGATCATCAGGGATGGGAATCACTCTAGCCACTGGTGAATGAAACCATTCTAGAGGTTCCATATATCATGATCCCTTTTATTCCATCCCCTCGCCATCTTGTCGGCGACGTCCTCTATTAAGTAGTAACGATCTCTTTGTTGGCTATCACAAGCTTCTTGCAACAAGTAACAGTGTCTCTAAGTCGCGAGGTGGTCATCCATAGTCGGATTTGATATTCCTTATAGTGTCTCCATCATTGTGATGTTTAGTATAGGTCTCTAGGGGATGGTCATTGGCAGTGGTGGTGGATGGAGTCTATGGGAGATGGTACGGCTCGGTTGTGGTGGGATTGGATAGGGTTTTTTCTATGCCTTTAGACGTAGTTGTTTCTAGATTATAGTCTTCATGATTCCCTAATATTAGGTATTTAGGATTTATACCATTGTACATTTGTCCACTGGTCCTTTGGGATATTTCTTTTTGGTCTTCCTCCATTTGGGTCATCTCTTGTGGGTAGCATATGGAATGACTAGAATCAAACGAACGATTCAATGCATCAGGTTGGATGTGTGGTGACACTGCCGGGTGGTCAGCCTCAATTTGAGGGATGGGAGTGTTGATGCTCATAATCATCATTTTTTCCACATTGTGACATGGAGGGTGACACACCAAGTGACTCTCTCACTTAAAACCATTTTAAAGATGCAATGTAATAGGAATGTTATGAAAGTGAAGGGTCATACTGGCATCACTGGGTGAGTGGCTCGAAAGAGATATGAGTGCGCTCATTCTCATCATCGGCCTTAATCCCACACTATGGAATGAGGGGTTCTCTACCTCCTTACATCATTCCAGTATGATGCAATGTCTCATGGCAGGGGAAACATAATTTTCAGACCAAGATCATGTGGAGATGAAAACTGGAAGGGGCGGCATGTTGTTTGACTGGGGACATTTCATGTTGCAAACTACTGACTCAAGGTTGTTGGGTCATGTTTTTTCTTTTGATTCGTTAGGTATTCAGACCATGTCACATTGGGCCTATAGGGCTTTGGGACTCTAGGTAATGTTGGGGTTACCCCTCAACCCTATTTTAAAGAGGATTTTCTTTTTTCTAATAAAAGGTGTCTTGGCCACAACTTTCAATTATATATATATATGAACTTTAAATTATTAAATTAACAAAAATATAAATATAAGTTTATTTTATAAATTAAAAAAATATTTGAAGTTTAATTTTTTCAATTACTGATTTAAATAAATGGCTATCTTTATTTACATATAAATATGTGCATGAGTGTGTCTGAAGAACTCAGGTAAATGTGTGTGTGTGTGTGTGTGATAGGTGAACCTAACAAATACGTGCATATATCGAACTATATACAATTCCTGTAATATTTTTTTTATAATTTATATATAAAATAAACTAAAATTAATTATTATTTATATTTAAAAATATAGAAAAAATATATATAATAATATTAATAATATATCAAAACTCTTATATTAATTAATATTGTTATGTAAATATTAATAATATCTAATTATATAAATGTATATAATATTTGTAGTATTATACAAAAAAAATATTAATAATTATAAATTATATTTAAATATTATTTATTATATTTAAATATTATAATTATATTTTAAGAAATATTATTAATTATATAATACATAAATATCTTAAATTAAATAAAAACATATGGTTATATTTATAAATATTATAACTATATTTTATTTAAATATAAAATATTTTCAATACATTTTACTAGTTAAAATAAATATTAAATTTACTATTAATTGCATTTAAAAAATATTGTTCATTTTTTATAAATAAATTATAATTTTAAAAAATATAATATATATATATATTAAAGTGTGACTATATATAATGTCATTAATTAAGTTTTAATATCATTAATTACTAGTATTATAAATAATTTCATATATACTATAATATTATTAAAAACATTTCAATTTGAAAATTTTTTATATAATTTCAGTTCATTTTTTTAGTTCACTTAATTAAATTATAAATATTATTTTCATTGATTCAAACATTTATATTTATAAATATATGTATTCTAACTATATATATAATACACATATATTTTCATGAATGAACTGAGACTACCCCTAATTTGAGAACCTAAGTTGGCATGTAAGATAGCTCGAAACACATTCTCAATCATCACAGGATGAAAACTTGTGCCAATGCATCAAAACATCACAAGTGGAAATTATTTCCCACAAAAAAAAATTAAGATAGGACTCTCACCAGAAAATCTTGCATGACCACCCTATAATTCGGATGAACACGCATATGAAATGAGCAGGTATGGAATAAATAAAACCAAACAATATGTAAACATAAAACACAAATCATTAATCACAAATTAAAACCTAAAAAAATATTTATGGAATTTCCGAAAATAATTCAAGGGATATATAATGAATGGAAGGCCGAAATGGCCAATATATCGATATCCAAAATACAAAACCAAAGAGATAAAAAATAAAATCAACTACCCATCTTCACAAGAAAAGAAAAATACTCCTTTTCTTAGCCCCACTACCATACCTAAATCAAAATCAAAACACAATATACCACATAAGCGTGAATCCAATATATAACCTATAATATAATAGGTGTGACAAAGAATTATTAGTAGGTATCTTCTCCACACCCATGTAAACATTAAAAATAATTCTATTTCATTCTTATTTTAAATATAATATAGAGGCAAGGTTTTATTTTTGAATAATATATGTATCAAGAGGACATTTCTTAAAACTAATATTTTTATGATTTTTATATTTAATGCTTAAAAAATAAAACAAACCTTAATATCCTTTCATGAACACTCGACATTTGAAATAAATAAATCTTTTTAAAATTTAATTTGAAATTACCCAAATTGGAGAGAATAAAGGAAACTTTAAGGTTTATTATAAACATTCCAAAATTAAGAGTAAAAATATGGGTGATATATAAAAATAAATTTTATATGTAAAATATTAGTGATTTTAAACACTAAAAAATAACACAAAGACAGTAATAAGAGATCATTGTGGAATAATTATAAATAAAATATCATAGAGATAGAAAATTGCAATTGTTATAGTATAGTCAATAATTTATTATTATGGGTACACCTAGAAGTTTAGAAGGAAATGTAGGAAAAAATAAATATAAAATCCAAATAAGTTGTTCTTAATGTGATTCAGCTACATAGTCTAAATTTTACCCCATCTGACTAGACTAAGAAACAACAACCCCAAAGTATAGAATGATCCTAAATTGGGGTTACTAGAAAGAGTAATGAACATCACTAATGAAAAACTCATTGCTAGACTTCCAAACTAGATACCTATGGTTTACTATAATGTAAAATAGAGGTGGTCAATCAACATATTCATAGGGTATCACCTATGATAAAAAAATTATTACACACCCTCATCTCAAATCACCCTTCACAAAAGAAGCGATTTTTAAACAAGAATAGAAATATAACAAACATGATTGTCAATTGAGATGATTCCATCCACATTCTAAAAAATCCATATCACTCTAATTTTATAAAATCACAAGAAGGGTCTCACTTCATGGGTACATTTACATCAATAAAATCTCTTTATAAAGTAATAACCAAGCCTTTGGAACATCATTTAAGAAACCAAGTTATAAAATAACTATTGAAGACCAAATCACATAAAAATATTCAAAGTAACTTAAAATATCTACTAAGGACAAAAACAACCTTAGATGAACCAAACACACCTTTAGTTTGAAATTAAATCCTTTAATTTAGTTTCAGAAACAAAACATCACCTTTTACTGTGGGATTCCTTTTCAAAATATATGTACACATTTATGAAAACACTTGGTGTGGATAATTGTATGAAAATAGTTTTGAGCCTACATATATGAGAAAACTCTTTCATGTCTAATGAAAACCAAGAGATAAACCAACTTATTTTATCCTGAAGAAATATAAAAACATATTATATCCTTTAAAACATTAAATACCTAGAATATAAATGAGATAACATTCATGGTTTTAAGATTAAATATCCATGCATAGACCAACCTACCTAAATATATCAATTCACTAACCATGCTATCAACCCACTATAAAAAGGAAAGAAACCCATTTATAAGGCAATAAGAAACCTTAAAATAATAAAACCCCTAAGTAAATTCGAGTAAAGCTATACCCTTGGTCACCATAACCTTCGTAGAGAAAGAAATAAATATTATGAGAAATAAGGTGAAGATATTTGGAGTATTAGATAACTTAACCATTAAAAATACACCTAAAATCAAAGAGGGGAGCTAAAAATATGAAAGAGGTAAAGCATAAGTTTTTAGGGATCTCCCTCTAGATGATATGCATGAATAAGTGTAGAAGGAATCCCAAAGAGTATTTAATTTGATAATGGTAGAAAATTAATTAAAAAAATTAAAAAAATTAGAAAGCCATGTGGTTAGGATGACCAGTTTCTTAAACCCTATGTTGAACATGAAATAACCACTATATCAAGTTACAACCTTTTCATAGTTCTCTGATCCATGCAAAAAAACTATGTGCAATACATTCATGAAAACCCTATATATAATATTCATTCCATCGTTACTAATAAAACTCACAAGTTCATGCACTAATTGTTTACCACAAGGAAATATAGACATAAAAGTAAGACATAAACACAAGATGAAGATGAATGGTTCTCCAAATAATACACTAAATGTGCACTATCAAAATAAATAGAAAACCCAAAATGTAAAAGTAACTTTCATGGTTTTCCATTGTATAAAATTCATCTACATGGTTTAACCCCAAGACATAAAGGTAATATATAGGGTTTTCACTAACCATGCGATAAACATGAAACATAAAATAATTCCAAAATTTTAAAATCCAGATTAAAAAACTCTTAAAAATTCAAAATAAAAAGTGATATATAATATTTTATATAATAGTGACATAGGAGTGTGAAAATTCTACCCACCATATCAATTTATTTCCCCAAAAAGACTTTATAAAAAAGTTCAATAAAATAATGGATAAGATTTAACATCCCATTTAACATGTAACTTCCAAAGTTTGGAGAAAACAACAACATATACCAGGATAAATTCTATAACTAATGTGAAAGTTTTAATGGGAATTGCATATAGAATTTATAAAAACCTAGAATACATCTTAGTCTCTTGCCAGGTTTATATCTCAATGATTTGGTCCTGGATCTTCATTATCCTTACACTATTAATGTTTTTGTTTTTTTATAATTATTTTCAAATTAAGAAATAATGGGGTTTAATTTTGTAACTAAAAAATTATGTAAAATGGAGAACAAAATGAATATGAGAAAGGAGAGACCCTAGATTCAAATAAGTGTTCCTTTATTCTCTCATGATCTTGGACCTATATCTTATTCTTTATACATATAGTCTATACAAAATCCCACTAACTATATGGTTTTAATGGAATTCACAGTCAATAAGAACTCTTAAGTGATCATCCCATTACTCTCTTCAATAGACCACTATCATGAATTCATCCACTATTCAAACCATTGATCCCACCATACATAATTGATATTAATATTAGGAGAGTAAATGGTTCTTAGTAGTGTAAAATTATGTGGGAAAGAATAAAATATGAGGTCTAATCATCTCTTTTTCTCCTCACTCTCTTGATATCCTCATAAAAAATATAAATAACAAAACTAGGTGTGTGGACTCTGTTTCAATGATTTTCATCTAGTGGGTGATCCTCATGTTAGATTATCATCATTTATAAGATAATGAGAATCACCATGTCTTAATATTGTTATAAATATAAATAAATTGGGGAGAATATAATAGTAAAAATAGTAAATATATTGTATTAGATTAATATTTGGGAAACAATACAATCTAACTAAAATCAATTCATGGATGAAGGAAATGGTCTCAAATTATTTAAAAAATGGGATAAGGGAAATATTTATTGTGATTTTGTCTTCAACCTTCTCCTTGATTTTAGTTGATCTAGCATTGAGTTTTGAGTTTCATCCTTCTTAGATGGTCGACACATGTCTAGATTTGAGGGTTGTGATTACGTCATTTGGGATCCTCTTGAATCTTCTAGCTACTCCTATTATACCCATGATCTCTACATTATTTTTATTCCTTATCATGATTATCATCACATGGATAGTATATAAGATTTCATTCATGTTTGTCTAGACTATAAGAATTGAATTTTATCTTAGATCGATATTTCCCAACTTCAGAATCTCAATGTTTTAATTTCTCTGTGGGTTCCTTTACATATCTCTTTGATTTGACCCTTATATAGCATAATTGGTCCCACCATCATACTTTAAAAACTCCCTTAACCTTAACAAATACTTTTAAAGTCTGGAGGTACCCTTACATATCACTCTTCTATGCATATCACCTTTACATAGGTGGAAAATCTCTTACGAGAGAAGAATTCTCTTATTCAAAATTGAATATAGAAAATTAAATTCTCTAATATGTGGTGAAAATATCATATGAGAACTTAAATTTCCTATTTTTATACTTCTATAATTTACATAAATGAAATTCACTTATGGCCCTTAAATTCAATTATGAGTGGTGAATTCTCCCATGGGTAGTGAATTATCTTATGAAAGGTTAAAATGGAAAATCAATACTATTATGGCCCTTTAATTCCCATACATGTATAGAATACACATATGTGGCTACGGCTAGGTTAGAAAATGGAAATTTTAGTTCTCTTATGGGGATTTGGGGTCCTAAATTATTTTATGAAATCCTTTTCTTTCTTAATTTCTAGACCTAAAACCCATGAAAAAAAATCAATGTAATATTTTTCTGAACTAAATTCAAAATGAATTAAACAAAAATAAATAAAAATAAAATCATTTAAACAATAAAATAAAATAATAAAAATATTAATGTATCATTTAAATTATTCCTAAAAATTGAATAAACAAATCAAAATCAAAGACTAGGGATTTTATCTCTTTAATTTCATGTTTCGCCAAAAAAAATAATCAATTAATTACCTAAGTTCTAGATAAATTATGGATTAATTATCATTGAAAATAATTTAAATTTCTGGTAAATATTGGATCTAGTAACTCCCCAACACTTACAATATATCACTCAAAAACTATACAAATAATTCAACCTATTAAAAATAATTTCAATCCTGGGTGAAAAAAGACACGAAAAATGAAGAAAAAAATATTCATATTAAAATATAATGCCTCCTATGTGAATTTAAATCTCTTAATTACTTCTATAAAAGTCAAATTTATAGTTATATTAGTGAAAAATATATATATTTCAAGGTAATTATAACTTCAATAATGGTAAATTTCAAATACCACTCTTCTCTAAGTTCCCTAAACTAAAAATCCATTTTTGCACTTCCGTGATATAACTAAAATGATATTTTTACATGTAAATTCATCCCTTATAAATTGGGGTTAAATATTCACCTCACCTGATTCAATTTGTTTTTAATAATTAGGGGCTTATTTGAATTTTTACCAGCCATGGTTTTTACAAAGAACTTAATGAATTTATAGAGGGTGTTTATTAATCACACATCTAGTATTTGACAAAATATGACCTTCATTATGGGTTCTAAATTTCTGATTTTACTCAGTTTTAAAAGGATATATATAGCTTTCTTTTTGTTTTTATCCCTGAGGTATTATTTTTTAAAGAGGTTAATTTTATTATGATCAAGTTCAAAAATCTACCTTCCTCTTTCTATAATTCTAATTCCACCTCAACCCTTTAAATATCACTCTTTTTCTTAGTACTAAAAAATAGTTTTCATAAACCTGAATTTTAACACACTCATAAATCATGAAAAACTAACCATTTTTTAATCAATGAATTCTCAAAACTAGTATTCATTCATATAATAGGTTGTATAATAGTAAAACTCAATTTTCCCACCTTAAAAGCTTACCAAAAATATAAAAACATAAACATACATCATGCAAAAAATATTTAAAAATTTCTAAAAATATAACCTATAGAGCTTTGTAAACCAATCTAAAAAATTATAAACTAATCATAAGTATGTTTTAATCTATTTCCACATGCTTATTCATAATTTCTTAATTAAATTCAATAAAATTCCAAAAAAATGCAGTTATAAAGAAATTTTAAAAGAGAGGAACAATTGTGTTTATTTATTTTGTAGGATTGAGTTAGGATCTCCCCTATGTGCTTGGTATATATCTTTAAAAAAACTCCTAGGTATTTTACAATTGAAAATATATAAAAAAATATCTTAAATATAAAAAATTTATTGCAAAAAAAATGAAAAATAATGAAAACTTAGTTTGAATCCATATGTGGGTACTAGTATTTCACTTCCCCTAGTGGTAAGTTTCAATTATTAACCCAAATAAAAAGGATTAATTGGTTTCTATGATAAATATTATCGTATGTTATTTTTTTTAAATGTCCATTAGTGGAATCTAGTTTTGGAGAACCCCCTAAATAGAGTAAAATGATCCTAGTCCTAAATTATTAAATCATTTTATGTTTAATGAGTAAATGAGAAGAATTTAAGGGGTATCACTATTTATTGATGCCCCCTACTCCAAATTATATTCTTAGTGTTTTTTAGTACGTATTTTATTTACCAAAGGTCCAAAATATTCTTCTTCAAACTTCACTAGAGAATATTTCCTTAAATTATCAAATAATTCTCCATACAAATCCTCTTTTTCACTCTATGAATCCTCTTATTATATTTATAGCTCTAGAATATATTATATTGTGGATACCTAAGGATATTATTCATCATTCAAGTTTAAATTCTACTTAACATGGCTTATAAATTTAGTTCAAATGGATTTAGATTTTGGTGCATGTAATAAAAAACCAGAAGAAATTTAATACAATGAAATTTATACTTCATTGAGTGGATTCACCATGAGATCTTGATTTTGAATAAAGACCTCTATAGTGGTTTCTTAAAGAGAGGGTAGTGGTTATATAAACTTCTCTTCAAATCCTAGAATATCATTTTCTTGTTCTTATAAGGAATTATCTATAAATGTTGATTTTGAAACTATAAAACACAATGTCTTATTTTTAAAATGAATTTCAGAAAAAATTAAATGCTAGTGTGTTTAGATCTTGATCACCACCCTCTAAGTTTTTCAGCTGGTAATAGTGGTTTTCTATGAGTATCTTGGGAAAAATATCATAAATTATTAGGAGATAATGATTTTAAGTGTTTTTCAACATTATCAGTTGATATAATGATGGTTTGAACTTCATGTTCATCTTTATTTATCACCTATTGATACTCTTCTTCATGTTATTTTTTTGTTTCCACCTTAATATTTTGAGGTTGCTAACTATAATAGCCCTTATTTCCTTAAACTCTCCCTGTTCTCCTTTTCATTCCCTAAATTATTGGTCCAGCAGTAACGATCTATTGATGTGTGCATGAGTCTCCTCCAATATGGTATCTTCTTCACTCATATAGCAAGGGGAAATTTGAAATTTATTTTTTATTCTACATGATGTTTGTATTAGTCATCCTGCCACCCATTAGTGTGTTATAAAGTTTTCACTTATTATTCTTGAAAATTCTCTTCATTGGGATCATGTGGGAAGAGATGTTGGTAAATTTGAGTTAATTTCATAGATGGGATTCTATCAATATCTTTAGACTAGGAATGTAATCAATGATTCATTTTTTAGCGTGATCGCTCAATTTGTTTTATCATAAATTATACATAAAATAAAGAAAGAAATAAGGGAATAAAATTGTAACACCCCAAGCTTCTACGGTACGCTTCCCTTCGAATAATGCGATAGCGTGTGTTGTACGCAACCTCGAGTTCTAACACACACCACAACTAATTAAACTAGCCGTTGTGAATAGTAATACCTACTTTTTGAAATCATATATATTCTATATTTCAAAATGGACTTCATTTTTGGATTCGGAATATCAAAATTAGCCTAGGGTGAAATTTTGGTACATTTCGGATAACTTTCATATTTTGATGAATAGTGAAAATTACTAAATTTTAATTAAAAACAACTTTTTTAATCAAAATAATTAATAGTGATAAATTGTGAATTTGAGTGGTTTTAAAGTATATTTAGAATATATTTTTACCATTTAATATAATCTTTTTCATTGGACATAATTTTACAATTAAACCGAACATAAACAAGTGTCAATCTTTTGATAGTTATTATCTCTTAAAAACACGCTTTTTGTTTTGACAGCGGGAATTAATTTTAAATTAATTTCTGCCACTTCTGTGTTTTGAATTTAGGAAAATGGATTCCATATTTGGAATCAAGATGTTTAAATTGTTTAAATAGGTAACTTTTATTTTTAGACATTTTGAATAGTTACTGTGGTAAATATTTTATTTACCATGGTTAAAGGGTAAATCCGGTAAATAAGGGTTAAAAAATAATATTATAATAATACAAAATTACCCTAAAACGTGTCCTAACATTATTGGTGGACACATACCCGACCATGGGCATACTTGGGTCAATTTGGGGACCCCTTGGAGCCACTTGTATGTGGTAGGGACACATTATATTAATAAAGTTAAAATAAAAACAAAAATGGCATAAGCTTACATCTTTTAGAAGCACAATTTTTACATAGGGTTATACATGTTGGATTTTAGATTATAAATATTCATTAGAAATATAAAAAGATTTCCTACATAATGATATTTTATTTATAATTTTTAGACATTTAATAATTTATTTAATTTATGACACAATGATGATGCAGTAATTACTATAATAGTGAAAAATTAAAATAATTGATATTATAAATGCCCAAATAAATATAATATGAAACTTTTAATGAATTAAAATAATTTTCTAGGATAATATGATATATTAGTATTGATTTAATTGACTTTGTTCGAAGTAATAAATCTGTTATGAGTTTCACAAAAATCAACTAATGAATAGTGTCAAAATTGACATAAAAGAATTCTTAAAACAAATATTATATTATTAATTGATATTAAATTCCTAAAAATCTAAGGTTCGTCCAAGAGACTTATATTATGATAGGTTAATCATTAATGGACCACTTGGGGGTCGCTTGGATGTATATAGTAAGTTTATTAACCATATTATATAAAAATACAAAGAGACATTGTAAAAGTGAAACTAATTAACTTAGAGTTAATACTTAAAGATAAGGTTAATATAAGTACCCAAACCTGTCTAAATTCTATTGGTTGAGTGGTTTTCGACTTATCCCCACCTCATCATTTGAATAGTCAACTTTGGAGCCTTTAGAAACCGAATATGAATTTATTATAAATTAATATTTCTAGCTTTTCCAAAGGTGCCCCTCACCCCTCTTATAAAAGGGCACTCCTCCTTCTCTTTTCCTCACACCTCTCAAGCCACTTGGCTCGTCCAAACTCTGCCCAACTAAGCTCCCCACATCCCTCTCCTCCTCCTTGAAGCTTCCCCTTAGGCAGAAAGCATTTCAAGAAGTCCTTTGGTTCCAACCAAAGTGAGTTACCTAAATTAAAGGTAACAATTTCTCTTAAAGTATCTTCATTTATTTTGCTTCTCCAACCCCCCAAAATCTTTTTATTTCCTTTCTTTTGTAACAAAACCAGTATCCTAAATATACTAGGATGTTGTTATAAGAAGGATTCAAACTACACATACACACAACTCCATCTAATGGATGATGAACATAATGTTTCTGTGGATGGCAAACTAACGCCTCACGAAACGATGATTGTTCAAATACATCTTACCACCTCTCATGGTGGCCATTATGATGGAACTGTAATTAAATATGATATTAATGAAATATATTTTATATATAAGCTTCTATAATTCCATTTTATTTCATACCATTATTCGTTTCATGTTGTATATACATACGATAATTTCATTTGAGGAAGTGCGGACTACCGCCCCCTTAAAATGATATGACTCGTTCATACCACACATGGAACGTATAAAGGATGGTGTTAATGAACTTAAGTAACATATATAAAATACTATACTAGAATAGTAATATACCTATGTATCATTTGGATTAGATTCTTTTAAAATAAAAATTAATTAAATGGAAGTAGCGTTCGTGCGCACGTACGGACTACCGTCTCCACGAACGCGATAAGATTCATTCTCCATCATATCCATTCAAGTCTTATTCTCATTTTGGGGTTAAAAATAATGTTAATATCATTCTGATTATGAATAAGATATAATCTATCCATTACAAACATGTCTTACGTAACAAAACATACAAAAGAAAACAAGAAAGTTCACACCCGAAACAACGATAATACTAAGATATTATTATCAAATCAATATTAAAAGATCATATATGATATCATATTGATGTATATGATTATTGTATAATTTAATAACAATGTTTTAATTATTATACAGGAGGTTAACATACCATCGACTAAGAGAAAGTTCAAGGTAAGGGTTATTTCACAATCTCTTCATTATCCGAGGTTGTATTATACGTAATAATCTACTGGGATCTCTTTATCATCCACATCCATGTTTCTTCGAAATGTATTTCAAAACATTTTTACTATTTACAAGAATATGGGTTAAAGTCATTTATACCCTTGTTTGACTTTTTATAAGAGGTTTATAAAGGAATCTTTCCGTCGTTTTCAAAACAAGGTCCTTTTTTAACCTTTTTGACAGAATTGAGGTAAGAATGTTTTTTTAACTTATACGGCGGGTACGGTTATTTTCCGCCGTTATAAAATCGTCGAAGCTTCCCATACAAGCTTATAAGAATATTTTCAAAGAAAATGTTTTATTTTATATGGATCTTAAATGATTTCAAAATAAAAGGAGATATTTCTTTAAAAAGAATTTTGATTTCATCTATGTCAACATCCTTTGATGGATTTTAAGATTATTTGAAGTTGATTTATTATGATACAAAACTTCTATATTGTATTGAAGGTTTTGTGATATGTTTGACTGTGGATGTGCTATTTTTATACCATTCATAGTTTATTGTGAAAGTATTGACATTTCGTATGCTAGTTTTAATACGAATGTTTATGTTATGTTTAAACCTTTTCATATGGGAATGCATTGGACTTAATAAGTGACGGGTGGAGCCCGCTATAGCTCCTCGATGCATCGGTAGGTCTCATGAGACAAACTAGTGTCTTGGCATAAGGCCTTGACAAAATCTTATTTGTAGTCTTGGCACGAGGCCTTGGCTATGTGGTTATGATAGTCTGGCATTATGCATTTCAACATTATGAAAGTGGTTATTTATTTTTTCATGTGATTATTCGATTAGTGGAATATCCATGTGAATAAGTAAATGGCATTATTTCATTTTATTTATGCCATACCATGTTGAAAGTTCATGTTTAAAAGGCTTTTGTTTTAGTTATACATTGCCTTAAATGTTTATTCTTATTGATGAAAGTTTCCGCTATATTGTTATCCTTACTGGGCATTTGAGCTCACCCCTTTTCTATGTTTTATTTTTCCCAGGAAGTGAGATGTAAGTTATGAATGACCTGCAGGGATATTATGAGGGGATTGTAGTGTGGATTGTGGAAATATTATGTTGTTGTATTAGTTTTTCATTTTACGATGTAATGTAAAACATATGAATATATCTAGTGTTTCCAAGGCTACTAAACCAATCGATCTTTCGAGATTTGATCTTTCTTGTGATCATGCCAATGTTATGTAATTAATGCACCGGCTCTGGGTAGCTGGGGTCGGGGCGTTACAGTTGGTATCAGAGGAAGTTTAGTACAAACCTTGGAAGCTAGATTTAGATAAACTCTTATTAGAGCACATAGACCTAAGATGAACTTTGAGGATTAGTATAGAAGAACTTCCTAGAATTTTGGTATTGTAGAGACTTTGTGAGTTTTCCGAGCAATACATCCCTGTCTGGATACGAGCAGGTAGAGGCGGCTCTGGCACAGATGTACCTAGGGGTAAAACCCGAAAACACCGCTTTGAGCTAGACTCGAACGGGAACTGGTGCACGACAACGGGCCTTGTTGCACTCTTGGTTACGACACTCCCGGGGGATATGCTTAGGATAACTCTCACTTTCTTTACAAATCATTATGAAGGGTTTATGAGTATATACTTCCTCAAAGAAAACATATTTATGATTATGGATTATATCCATAGATAGTTCAATTTATGTTTAGTGTTTTATAAGTATGGGATTATGTATTTTGATTCATAAACTGATCTAGTTTATGACATTGTTTAGAAATGGCGCTTAGTGGAAGAAATGGAAACCGTATCAATGCACGTACTCCATGTAGGGATTGCCCTCCTGCTCAAGATAATTATAGTGGGGCTGGTGATGCAACTGGTGCTGATCAGCTAATCACCGTACTGGGACAACTTACTCAGGTTATGAATAATAACCTTACCCGTATGGAGCACCCTGATCCGCAGCGTGGAGGATCAATGTTAGATCGATTCATGAGACAACAACCACCAACGTTCAATGGGAGTACAAATCCCTTAGTAGCTGAGCAATGGATATTTTCCCTAGAGAAAATATTTCAGGCTTTGGGGAGTAGTGAAAGGGAAAAAGTTACCATGGCAGTTTACCGCCTCACTGGAGATGCTGATCAATGGTGGTCATTGATTCAAAACATGAAGGAAGATGATGAAGTATCAAACATGGAATGGAGGGAGTTCAAAGATCTGTTTTTAGAAAAATACTTTCCTCGCGACCATCGAGCAGATATGGAAAGGCAATTTCTGAGTCTGAGACAAAAGGAGGACGATAATGTCACAAAGTATGAGGCTAACTTTACAAGGTTAGCGAGGTACGCTGGTGATTATATTCGCAACCCAAGAAGTAAGATTGATCGTTTCTTTGATGGGTTAAAACCATTTCTCCGTCGAGCATTAGTCTCACAATCCTTTTCATCGTACGAAGACATTGTCTCATGTGCTATCAAGACCGAAAAAGAATTCTCTAAGTCTTATGACTTTAAAGCGAAGCAAGAGAAGAAGAGACCTGCTGATCAATCTGGGAATGGAAATAAGGGGAAGAAGGGAAAGGTTGAATATCCATCTTGTGGTAAGTGCGGGAAGAAACACCCCGGTGCTTGCCTGAAGGGAATGGGAGTCTGTTACAAGTGTGGTGAAAAAGGCCACCAAGCTCATGATTGCAAGGGGAAGAAGGAAGCTACCAACGTTCAGTGCTACAATTGCAGGGAGATGGGGCATTATGCAAATGCATGCCCTAAGCGTCAGGAGAACTTACCTCAGAAAAGGCCAAGGGATCAAGGCCAGGCTTATGCTATCACTACTGCTGAGGTAGAAGCTCCGAAAGACGTAGTGGAAGGTAATTTAATGGTTTCCTCAAGTTTAGCAAATGCATTATTTGATTCTGGATCATCGCATTGTTTCATATCTTCCCAGTTTGCTAAGAAAATTAGATATTTCCAATTTGATTTAATAAGGGAGTTGTCAGTTAAAACTCCTAAGGGAAGTATCGTTGCAACAAAGTTTTGTGAATCAGTCCCCATTAGAGCACATAAATTTTCTTTATCTGCTGATTTCATCGTCATACCTATGATTGAGTTTGATATAATCCTCGGTATGGACTGGCTTTCGGACTATGATGCGAAGATTTATTGTAAGAAGAAAGAGGTTACGATTCTTGATGATAATGATAAGGAGCACCTTATTTTTAGAGCAGAATCGTCACCACCTAATTCTTATTTAGACCCACCCCCAGTAGCTCAACTTAATTCAATTATTGGGGAGGAAGAGAATGAAGTAACTATCAGTGAGGAAAGGAATGTTCAAATAGAGGGTTTACCTGTTGTGAAAGAATTTGTAGATGTATTTCCGGAAGATTTACCTGGACATCCTCCAGAACGAGAAGTTGAGTTTTCCATTGATTTGATTCCTGGATCAAGGCCTATATCGAAGACCCCTTATAGAATGGCCACTGTAGAGTTAGTCGAACTAAAGAAACAACTAGAGGAATTGAGTAATAAGGGATTTATTCGCCCTAGTGTTTCTTCATGGGGAGCCCCTGTTCTTTTTGTTAAAAAGAAAGATGGATCTATGAGGTTATGTATCGACTACAGGGAGATCAATGCTATAACGATAAAGAACAAGTATCCCCTACCTCGTATTGATGATTTATTTGACCAACTGCATGGAGCTCAATACTTTTCAAAGATTGACCTTCGATCTGGATACCATCAGTTGTGTGTGAAGAAGGAAGACATTCCGAAAACAGCATTTCGAACCAGGTACGGGCATTATGAGTTTACTGTAATGCCGTTTGGATTGACTAATGGACCCTCTGTATTCATGGATCTGATGAATAGAGTTTTCAAGGAGTATCTCGATGAATTTGTGGTGGTATTTATTGATGATATCTTGGTATACTCCAAAAC
This sequence comes from Viscum album, assembly GCA_963277665.1. NCBI lineage: Eukaryota > Viridiplantae > Streptophyta > Magnoliopsida > Santalales > Viscaceae > Viscum > Viscum album. The sequence continues at coordinate 1,991,746,701 of OY728161.1, read as the reverse complement.
CTACAAAGATCATGAAAATCACTTGCGCATTATCTTGAAGACTCTGAGGAGGCATGAATTATATGGGATGTTTAGCAAGTGTGAATTCTGGCTTCAGGAGATTTCTTTTCTTGGCCATATTGTCTCTAAAGATGGAATCTATGTTGATCCTTCTAAGACCAAATCAATCCAAGAATGGCCAGCACCTACGAGTATAACTGAGGTACGTAGTTTTATTGGTTTGGCAGGTTATTATCGACGTTTCGTCCAGAATTTTGCCCGATTGGCTAACCCATTAACGAAGCTCACACGTAAAGGGGTTAAATTTGTTTGGACAAAAGAGTGTGAAGAATGTTTTTAAGAACTGAAGAGAATATTAGTCAATGCTCCTATATTGACTCTACCATCGGGGAATGATGGGTTCGTTATTTATAGTGATGCATCGAAGAAAGGACATGGCTGTGTCCTTATGCAGAATGATAGAGTTATTGCCTATGCATCACGACAGTTGAAAATTCATGAACAAAACTATCCTACTCATGATCTTGAGTTAGCAGCTGTGATCTTTGCTTTGAAGATATGGAGGCACTACCTCTATGGTGAAAAATGTGAGATTTATACTGATCACAAGAGTTTGAAGTATATTTTCTCACAAAAAGAACTCAACATGAGGCAAAGGAGATGGCTTGAATTACTCAAGGATTATGATTGTACGATACACTACCACCCGGGGAAAGCAAACAAAGTAGCAGATGCTTTGAGCAGAAAAGACCATGGAGTTCTGAACATGATGAGAATTGAAAGGGACCCAATTTTCATGGATCTAGAGAAGATGGACATGGGAATAACCAGGGAAGGTGAAACATCAATGATTTTTCAAATGGTTGCCAAACCATCTTTACTAGAAAGGATTAAGAGTTCTCAGACCGATGATGAAGAATTCCAAAAGAAGATTAAAGCTATGAATGATGGGAGATTGAGAGACTTTGTGTATGAAGATGGAATTTTGAAATTCGGGAAGAGACTTTGTGTTCCCGATTTACCTGATCTAAAAAGGGAATTGCTGGATGATGCTCATAGTTCCAATTTCTCTATACACCCTGGGAGCACCAAAATGTATAGAGATTTGAAGGAACATTTTTGGTGGGACAACATGAAGAGGGAGATTGCTGATTTTGTGTCAAGATGTATGGTTTGTCAACAAGTGAAAGCTGGAAGGCAACATCCTGGAGGAGTCATGCAACCTCTTCCCATACCGGAGTGGAAATAGGGCAATATTACGATGGACTTTGTCATGGGGCTACCAAAGACTCCTAGAAGGAACGATGTAATATGGGTTATTGTTGATCGTCTTACCAAGTCAGCACATTTTCTTGCTATAAGAGAAGATCTACCCCTGGAACGTCTAGCAAGACTATATATTAATGAAGTTGTGAGACTTCATGGAGTACCCCTATCGATTGTTTCTGATCGTGATCCCCGTTTTACTTCAAGATTCTGGAAAAGTCTTCAGAAATCCCTGGATACTGAACTTCATTTGAGCACTGCATACCACCCTCAGACAGATGGACAGTCAGAACGGACTATTCAAACCTTAGAAGATATGTTGAGATCTTGCTCACTTGACTTTCAGGGTATGTGGGATCAATATTTACCACTGGTAGAATTTTCCTATAACAATAGCTTCCATTCGAGTATTCAGATGGCACCATATGAAGCGTTATACGGAAAGAGATGTCGTACACCAACCTGTTGGGATGACGTTGGTGAAAGAAAACTTGTAGGCCCAGAACTGGTGGAGGAAACGGTGGAAAAGGTGAAGGTAATCCAAAATCACATTAAAGCAGCTCAAAGTAGGCAGAAGAGCTATGCCGATAATCGAAGGAAGGATTTGGAATTTCAAGTCGGTGATCATGTTTTCCTAAAGGTATCTCCGTGGAAGGGAGTCATACGTTTTGGTAAGAAAGGTAAATTGAGTCCCAGGTACATCGGACCTTTCGAAATTCTAGAACGAATTGGGGCTGTAGCTTACCGATTGGCAATGCCGCCAAGTCTCTCCAAAGTTCACGATGTGTTCCACGTATCTCTATTGAGGAAATACATGCCTGATCCGACGCATGTACTCACCTATGAGGAATTAGAACTGGAACCCGATCTGTCTTATTGCGAAGAGCCCGTCAGGATTCTTGATACAAGAGAACAAGTACTGAGAAACCGGACGACGCGTCTGGTAAAAGTTTTGTGGAGGAATCATAAGATGGAAGAGGCAACGTGGGAACCCGAGGAACTTATGACGAAGAACCACCCGAGTCTCTTTATACAGTAATACCCTAGAAATTGCGAGGACGCAATTATTTGAAGGAGGGTAGAATGTAACACCCCAAGCTTCTACGGTACGCTTCCCTTCGAATAATGCGATAGCGTGTGTTGTACGCAACCTCGAGTTCTAACACACACCACAACTAATTAAACTAGCCGTTGTGAATAGTAATACCTACTTTTTGAAATCATATATATTCTATATTTCAAAATGGACTTCATTTTTGGATTCGGAATATCAAAATTAGCCTAGGGTGAAATTTTGGTACATTTCGGATAACTTTCATATTTTGATGAATAGTGAAAATTACTAAATTTTAATTAAAAACAACTTTTTTAATCAAAATAATTAATAGTGATAAATTGTGAATTTGAGTGGTTTTAAATTATATTTAGAATATATTTTTACCATTTAATATAATCTTTTTCATTGGACATAATTTTACAATTAAACCGAACATAAACAAGTGTCAATCTTTTGATAGTTATTATCTCTTAAAAACACGCTTTTTGTTTTGACAGCGGGAATTAATTTTAAATTAATTTCTGCCACTTCTGTGTTTTGAATTTAGGAAAATGGATTCCATATTTGGAATCAGGATGTTTAAATTGTGTAAATAGGTAACTTTTATTTTTAGACATTTTGAATAGTTACTGTGGTAAATATTTTATTTACCATGGTTAAAGGGTAAATCCGGTAAATAAGGGTTAAAAAATAATATTATAATAATACAAAATTACCCTAAAACGTGTCCTAACATTATTGGTGGACACATACCCGACCATGGGCATCCTTGGGTCAATTTGGGGACCCCTTGGAGCCACTTGTATGTGGTAGGGACACATTATATTAATAAAGTTAAAATAAAAACAAAAATGGCATAAGCTTACATCTTTTAGAAGCACAATTTTTACATAGGGTTATACATGTTGGATTTTCGATTATAAATATTCATTAGAAAGATAAAACGATTTCCTACATAATGATATTTTATTTATAATTTTTAGACATTTAATAATTTATTTAATTTATGACACAATGATGATGCAGTAATTACTATAATAGTGAAAAATTAAAATAATTGATATTATAAATGCCCAAATAAATATAATATGAAACTTTTAATGAATTAAACTAATTTTCTAGGATAATATGATATATTAGGATTGATTTAATTGACTTTGTTCGAAGTAATAAATCTGTTATGAGTTTCACAAAAATCAACTAATGAATAGTGTCAAAATTGACATAAAAGAATTCTTAAAACAAATATTATATTATTAATTGATATTAAATTCCTAAAAATCTAAGGTTCGTCCAAGAGACTTATATTATGATAGGTTAATCATTAATGGACCACTTGGGGGTCGCTTGGATGTATATAGTAAGTTTATTAACCATATTATATAAAAATACAAAGAGACATTGTAAAAGTGAAACTAATTAACTTAGAGTTAATACTTAAAGATAAGGTTAATATAAGTACCCAAACCTGTCTAAATTCTATTGGTTGAGTGGTTTTCGACTTATCCCCACCTCATCATTTGAATAGTCAACTTTGGAGCCTTTAGAAACCGAATATGAATTTATTATAAATTAATATTTCTAGCTTTTCCAAAGGTGCCCCTCACCCCTCTTATAAAAGGGCACTCCTCCTTCTCTTTTCCTCACACCTCTCAAGCCACTTGGCTCGTCCAAACTCTGCCCAACTAAGCTCCCCACATCCCTCTCCTCCTCCTTGAAGCTTCCCCTTAGGCAGAAAGCATTTCAAGAAGTCCTTTGGTTCCAACCAAAGTGAGTTACCTAAATTAAAGGTAACAATTTCTCTTAAAGTATCTTCATTTATTTTGCTTCTCCAACCCCCCAAAATCTTTTTATTTCCTTTCTTTTGTAACAACACCAGTATCCTAAATATACTAGTATGTTGTTATAAGAAGGATTCAAACTACACATACACACAACTCCATCTAATGGATGATGAACATAATGTTTCTGTGGATGGCAAACTAACGCCTCACGAAACGATGATTGTTCAAATACATCTTACCACCTCTCATGGTGGCCATTATGATGGCACTGTAATTAAATATGATATTAATGAAATATATTTTATATATAAGCTTCTGTAATTCCATTTTATTTCATACCATTATTCGTTTCATGTTGTATATACATACGATAATTTCATTTGAGGAAGTGCGGACTACCGCCCCCTTAAAATGATATGACTCGTTCATACCACACATGGAACGTATAAAGGATGGTGTTAATGAACTTAAGTAACATATATAAAATACTATACTGGAATAGTAATATACCTATGTATCATTTGGATTAGATTCTTTTAAAATAAAAATTAATTAAATGGAAGTAGCGTTCGTGCGCACGTACGGACTACCGTCTCCACGAACGCGATAAGATTCATTCTCCATCATATCCATTCAAGTCTTATTCTCATTTTGGGGTTAAAAATAATGTTAATATCATTCTGATTATGAATAAGATATAATCTATCCATTACAAACATGTCTTACGTAACAAAACATACAAAAGAAAACAAGAAAGTTCACACCCGAAACAACGATAATACTAAGATATTATTATCAAATCAATATTAAAAGATCATATATGATATCATATTGATGTATATGATTATTGTATAATTTAATAACAATGTTTTAATTATTATACAGGAGGTTAACATACCATCGACTAAGAGAAAGTTCAAGGTAAGGGTTATTTCACAATCTCTTCATTATCTGAGGTTGTATTATACGTAATAATCTACTGGGATCTCTTTATCATCCACATCCATGTTTCTTCGAAATGTATTTCAAAACATTTTTACTATTTACAAGAATATGGTTTAAAGTCATTTATACCCTTGTTTGACTTTTTATAAGAGGTTTATAAAGGAATCTTTCCGTCGTTTTCAAAACAAGGTCCTTTTTTAACCTTTTCGACAGAATTGAGGTAAGAATGTTTTTTTTAACTTATACGGAGGGTACGGTTATTTTCCGCCGTTATAAAATCGTCGAAGCTTCCCATACAAGCTTATAAGAATATTTTCAAAGAAAATGTTTTATTTTATATGGATCTTAAATGATTTCAAAATAAAAGGAGATATTTCTTTAAAAAGAATTTTGATTTCATCTATGTCAACATCCTTTGATGGATTTTAAGATTATTTGAAGTTGATTTATTATGATACAAAACTTCTATATTGTATTAAAGGTTTTGTGATATGTTTGACTGTGGATGTGCTATTTTTATACCATTCATAGTTTATTGTGAAAGTATTGACATTTCGTATGCTAGTTTTAATACGAATGTTTATGTTATGTTTAAACCTTTTCATATGGGAATGCATTGGACTTAATAAGTGACGGGTGGAGCCCGCTATAGCTCCTCGATGCATCGGTAGGTCTCATGAGACAAACTAGTGTCTTGGCACAAGGCCTTGACAAAATCTTATTTGTAGTCTTGGCACGAGGCCTTGGCTATGTGGTTATGATAGTCTGGCATTATGCATTCCGACATTATGAAAGTGGTTATTTATTTTTGCATGTGATTATTCGATTAGTGGAATATCCATGTGAATAAGTAAATGGCATTATTTCATTTTATTTATGCCATACCATGTTGAAAGTTCATGTTTAAAAGGCTTTTGTTTTAGTTATACATTGCCTTAAATGTTTATTCTTATTGATGAAAGTTTCCGCTATATTGTTATCCTTACTGGGCATTTGAGCTCACCCCTTTTCTATGTTTTATTTTTCCCAGGAAGTGAGATGTAAGTTATGAATGACCTGCAGGGATATTATGAGGGGATTGTAGTGTGGATTGTGGAAATATTATGTTGTTGTATTAGTTTTTCATTTTACGATGTAATGTAAAACATATGAATATATCTAGTGTTTCCAAGGCTACTAAACCAATCGATCTTTCGAGATTTGATCTTTCTTGTGATCATGCCAATGTTATGTAATTAATGCACCGGCTCTGGGTAGCTGGGGTCGGGGCGTTACAAAAATAAATATAGAATAGAAACGCAAAATAAATGAAAGACGCTATTAACAAATGTGCTAAAATAGTTAAAAACTCATCCTAAATCCCTCATAATTGTAATAGTGATGTAGATGATATTATATAATTTACATACAGAGTTTATAAAAACCTAGGATACATCCTAGTGACTAACCATGGTCATCTCTTAAAGAGTTATTCCTATAACATCTCTAGCATAACACTTTATTAATTTTTTTGTTTATTTTATATTATTTTGGAAGTAGGAAGTAGGGGGGATGAATCATGAAACAGAAAATATAATGAAATTTCGAAAAAAAAAATAAATACAATAAAGGAGACATCGATGAATTAAACTTAGTTATCCTTTATTTTCTTTTAGTATTATACCTCCAACCTATTCTATATATATTCTAATCAGCTAAACATAGCCTCACTACCTTAATAGTTTTAATGGACTTCACACATAGAAACAATTCCCAAGTGATCATCTTATCACTCTCTCAAATATACTAATATTTGGAATTTATCCACTAATCATACAATTAATACCAATATAAATAAATGATCTGATTGGTAGGATATGAAAATTGTTTCATTAGTGTGAAAAGAAATGGTAAAGAAAGAAGCATGAGTAACAATCATCTAATCATCCCATCAGTCTGTCGAGATCCTCAAAATAAAATTGAAAGAACGTGACCAGGTATTTTTATTATGGTGCACTTAGATAGATTTGGTGACCAAGAAAAAATTTATATATGCTTTATGATCACTTTTATTCATTTATTTAATATTAATAAACTTTTTATCACATCAATATTTTTCTTATACATGGCATAGTATATGATAATGTTTTAAGTGAAATTATCATACTAAAAGGTTATAGTTGTTTCCCACTATGATGACAGCTTGTAAGTTCAACAACAATATTCTTAAATTTAAATTATATATTCAGATGATATCATTTTATGGGATACAAATGATGTAGTCTATCAGGGGTGGAGACTAATAATAATTTGAGGCACTTTCTCATGGTGTACATCTTTGGTAATTTCAAGTGCATGAGATTATGAGAACATGACTACCACTAAGAAATCCACATTCACATGTGTCATTGGATATTCCTATATATGGATGTCAATATTAATACTTATAATTTAATATTACTATTAATGTATATCATTAGTCATGTACTTGGAAGTGTTTACAAAAACCATGATGACTTATGTTCATAGTGAAGTAAGATACATTGGGTGTGTCATTAGTGATATCACATTCATGAATAATGAAAGAAATGATTTTTACCTTATATTATTTAAAAAAATTTGAAATATCAGATGGTAATGGAATAGCCCAAATAAATATATGTCCATGATGTTCTGTGGGTAGGTTCAATTTCAAAATGTTAATGAAAGTGACATAGAACACATAGGTTGATGACACCAACATGGAACTTTCTTGATTATAAATATCATGATAAAGGTATTATAATACATAGTGAGAATTCATATGAGTTTTTATGTCATTATGACATTAACTTATTTCTTTAAATATTCCATGACATGTTTCAAAATTCAAACCTTGGACTTTAGAAAGTTCTGCCTTATAAAACCAAAAAATAGGCATTGAGGGCCACACATTAATTGTATGTAGAATCATAGTTAAATTATATTTGAATTTAACAAGTTAAAATTAATATTACTCTTAATTTCTGGGGAAATAATTATTAGATATTGTTTTATCACAAAGATTTAATCACGGGTTATTCTAAAGAATGAATATATAAATTAAGTAATAATAAATACTTATTATTAATATTTAACGAATAAAATATCTATTATATTTATTAGAAAATAATAGGGTGGTATTTATTTATTAAATAAATATTCATTATTTAATATCTGATATATTTTGAATATATTTTGAGATCAGTTTTAATGGTATGGATGGAAATGATATATTAAATATCATTAAAATAAATAATAATTTATTTATTTAGTAAATGATATTAATTTATCTATAGGTGTTTCAAAAGTCAAAAAAATAATAATAAATTTATATTATGATTAGACATGGGGTTTTATAAAGAATATAGCATTGACTAAGGGTTTATGTGAAATTACCAAATATATCCTAGCTTTATAAATACCAGGTTATATCACATTCCAGGGTTAGCTTCTTGTTATGTACAATAAACTAATAGAGATTCCTCACAATCCCTAGAGAGAATTCTCTCAATAATGATCTAAAAAACAAGACTTCTAATCATCCTATAACCTCTCAAGCCTTTTAGGTATACTTAAAAATCCATTATTCATAAAGAGATTATTCCTATGATTAATGATGAATGATGAAAGCAATCATAATCAATCGTGCTAGCACCATATGGTTCTACAGTGATGTTATAAGATTTTATAGCACATGTGGATCACTACTAGAGTAATTCATCCCTTGATTCCTATGAAACAACAAAGTAATGATGAGAGCGGTCAACCAAATCATCAACAAAGAAATAATTTTAAGATAAGGTAATTATAAATATCTATATAAAATAATTTTAGATTATATGTGATGATCATGTAATATAATTATGGTGTTAAAAAGACAATAAATATTCAATATATTTAAATTTTCCATGAAATTATTCATCATATAAATCTCATATTATTCCTAGATTATGAAAAAAATGATTTGGTCATGCCCAATAGGCACTTCTGATGCACCTGAAGCCTTCAATTGGTATTAAAATGGTCACATAATTAATTTATAATTATTTATTAATCATTGATCTATCATATGAATTAATTATTAGTTTTATTTATTGATTATTCCTTGTTTAATTATGAACCATTATTTATTCTCTTCCCTTATTTATTCTTGATCATATAAACAAGAAAATGTTAAGTTTTCATGAATAACATCCAAAGAATCCATCATGAGATTTTGTGTATTTTGGATGGATAATAAAAGATTTAATTATTTGTAGCTCAAAGGTACATGTTTTATACCTATGTTAAATTCACTAGGATGAATCGTGTTAAAAGTTGATCATTATGAATTAACTATAAGTAGAGTGCATTTAATTCACACCATATATTTACTGAACAAGGTTGATATGTGATTTGACTAGACTACATGTTGTGTAACTCTATTACACATTGTTTAGTCCATGTGTTTTTATGATGAAAAGCACATGGTTCCAAGATGCATCATGTATTTACTATATGACATCGGGATATTAAAACCATGCAGTATAGAGGTCACGTGAGGTGAAGCAAGCATATATGACAAGTTCCATTTACACATCTGTGACCAAAAAACATTCCCAGAACCTAGGTGTGTGTCGCGGACATGGTAAAAAGAGGTTAAATGACATGTATCTCTAATAAACACCATGTAATATATTATACTTTGTTTAAATAATTTAATGCAGAGATTAAAATTAATAATATGATAAATCTATTTATATCTGTTCTTTGTGTTATTTATTTGATAGTACATGCAATGGGATAAGATTATTAATTATATAGTAAATTATTTTTCATGTTAAATTCTAAACTAAAATAATTTTATGGTCTTTACTTATATCATACTTCATGTGTGATAGTAGCATTCCATTCCATGTCATTTACATATGATTGAGCACTATTCATAGAGAATTTCACACCATGTAATTATGATCTTCAAAATATATTTTGGATTCCATGTGAATACATAGTACAAGGACCTCGTTGACTAGTTTGGAAGAGTACATGTTATTTCCACCAAGTAAACTTGTGTAATTTGTTAATTTTAAATAAAATTATTTTTTTTTTATTTTTTTGAAATTATGGATGATGGAAATTTTAGGACAATTTGGATAGAATTAAAATAAACTAAATTAATTAATTAGTTTGAAAATTAATTGGATTAATTCAAGACATTTTTCTTAATTAAATAATGAATTGAAGTAATTACAAGCTATATTAAAAATTTATATTCATTACTTTTATTTGGGTGATGAGTATATTATAATATACCTATGTATATTATTGGGTTAATTTAAATTTATTATTAATAAATTAAATTAATGGTCTGTGAGTCATCCCCTCCTCTTATAATGTAACGTACTGCGTGCAGGAAGTTTTATTTATATAAAATCCATAAACCAGTACTTCGGTTCCCCTAAATAATGTGTGAGTAAATATTACATGATGTATGGAGCTCCCATATGAGTGGAGGTGGTTCATGTTTGGAACCATAGTGAAATAAACCAATTAGGTTCCTAATATCATAGGTGGAATATTGTAGTTTAAACAAGTATAGGTTCAATGAGTTATTTCCCTAGGGTCATAGTTGGTTTATCATCTTCTAGATAAACGAATTAGTAGATAAATATCATGATCATACCACTTTATTTATTTATTTCTATCTCTTGCATGGTTATTTATATATTTTAAGTGATGGTTTTCACATTACATAAATTAATTAACAAAACATTCAAGATATAATTAATTAATTTTATTATGTGTAATTTTATTATGAAATGGATAATCAATTAATTAAATCCACTTTATATTAACAATAATGTAATAAAGATGAAATAGTCTATTTACCTATAAAAATAAATCCTCTCGAATAAAATATTAATTCATTATAACCTTATATTAGTTATGTTAAAATATAACTAACAATTCAAAGTGCTTGACTAGACCAATTTGGGGTACTTTCAATTAGTGAGGAATTTTATCTTGTATTTCTTTACTTAAACATAGGTCACGTCATCGGTTTACTTCCCAAGTAGGAATTGGTGTAACAAAGAGTAAAGGGTTAAGGAAATCATTATACAATATTTAAGGATTGTGGAGTCAACACAATAGATCAAGGAACTATGAGTTAATATAGTTGGAGAGTTATGTCTGCCAAAGATTCTTCAACAAACTTTTCATAACCAAGTTTGGGTTATGAGAAGGGTAATATGGGTCCTTTTCACTTGAATATCCATGTGATGGTATATTGAAAAACTAATGGTGAGGGATATTACGTTTTGATAAAATAGTGTGAGAATAATAAATTTAAAATTTGTTTACCTAATTTTATAATCCAAATAATATATTAAAATTATAAAATTTATAATTATAGAATTGAAAGTCACATGATGTTGACAATATCACTACAATCTATACTAGAGAAGTATAAATTTCTCACTAGCTTGAATTTCTAGAAATTGTATAAGCACCTGTGCATTATAATATTCCATGAATGGAAACTGTATGTGTTGTAAACTACACTCTATAAGTCACTTGGTAAGGAGACTAGTGGGGAAAAAGTATCTATCCAACAGAAACTTGTGGATGATTCCATGGATGTTCAATGTTTCCTGTTATCCTCTATGTAAAGTGATATTTTAAAGCAGTTTGAGGAAATGGATTCATATAGCATCATGTCTTACCTTCATGATATTTATCAAGAGAATGTGAGATCTCTAATGCACTATTCATGTGTAAGCTTGGAGATTCGGTTCTAGCTTAAGCCTTGTGTAGTCAATATAATTGTCTATATAAATAGCTTATATATATTTGTATTTAAGATCCCTAATGAACTGTGAACATATCTCATTTTATCCTTACTTTTTAAAATCTTCTCTAGTTTCATTATGAATTATAATATGATAGATATTTAGAAGACTCTTTAATAACATATTACATTAATTATCCAAGTTTAAAAGGACATGAGGTGTGAAAAAACCTTAGTCCTTATAGTAAAAAGGAAAAATAAGAGAAAGGGAAAGGGGTTTAAAACTCACTCTAAGTCTAATGCTGCTCAACACCATCTTTCCAAGAAGAAGAATATTTAATGTTAAGTAAAGTAACAAAACTTGGTATGTTTTTTATATGGAAATCAAGTCCACTAGAAGAATAACTATACCCATTGGACGAATCGAGGGGAAGATTCATGAACCAAGTAGATTCCTAAATACTTCTAGAGGAGTGGTGGATCTTTGAGAAGCCAATAGAGAAAGTCTTTCGGATTTGGATATATGATACTTCCACCTTCCATTTCCAACCAAAAAGATTTTGGTTTTTAAAAAACTATTATTTTGTACCTAGTGTTACTAAGAACATCATATTTGTTTCTTTCCTTAGCTTGGATGGTTTTATTTTCATATTTGGAATACAATAATGCCACTTTTAGAATAATAGAATTCTTTATGGTATGGAATAGATAAATAATATTATTTATGTATTAAATTATGAAAACTAAATTTAAAATATTGATAAAAAATCAAATTCACATGACTCATTTAGACACCTATTTATGGAACCAACTTTATGGTCACATAAATGAGAAGTGTATGAAGAATATCTATTAAGATATTTATTTAGACACTTTTGAGCTAAAACCACTTGAAAAAATTAATTCCTATTTAAAAGGAAAATGACTAAACCACTATTTGGTGGATAGGGTGAAAAATCCACAAAGCTACTAAAATTGGTACACACTAATGTGTATATACATTTTCCAATTGAATATAGAGGTTGAAATTATTACTTTATAACTTTTACTAATGACTTGAGTAGATATGGTTATATTTACTTGATGAGGTATAACTTTGAGTCCTTTGATAAATTCAATGAATTTAAGAATTAATTAGAGGATAGACATGGAATGAAGATAAAGGTGTTTAAATCTGATCAAGGTGCTGAATATCTTAACAAATTGTTTATTGAATTTCTATGTGAGTATGGGATTATATCTTTTTCCTACTCCACATTATACACTAAAATGTAATGGTGTTATTTAAAGGAGTAATTGTACCTTTCTAGACATGATGAGGTGGATTATGGCATCCTTCATTTTTATTACAAAACTTTTCATTACATTTTTCAAATAGAAGTTATTTAAAATTTTGGTGTCTTAAAAATAGTGTACATAATAAATGAAAACATAAAACATCCTTATATTACACTTGAAAGGATTATAGATGGTTCATCCAAAGTAAATTTATTACATCTCATAACCTAGGGACATACATCAAAGGAAAGGCTGAGCATAAAGCCTAGTAAGGGAAAATAAGGGAAATAGTTTACTTGTGATCTTGAGGAATATAAATAAGAACTTGAAGAAATAAATAAATGCATGAGAAATAGGATTATAATAAGAATAATAAAATTAATCATAACTTTTAAATGTGGCTAATAATTTTAATTGAGTCATCAATAATCATATCACCAAGGTTTATCCCCAAGCCATTATAAATATTACTAAGGTTATTCACCAAGGAATCATAAAGCTTGTCATCTCTAGATATTAAATTCTTTACCCAATGCATTATAATTCCATCTGGGTTCCCACATCATATGTATTAATTAATATAATCCACATAGATCATAATAAAACATATCATAAATATCCTTTGGATAATAAAAGTTGGTTTCATTTCAAAAACATGGTATTTTAGAAAGTTCTTAAAAAAGATCCTTTTATCATTTTAAACCCTTAGAAAAGGAAGGTAGGTTTCATATATGTTAATACTAGAAAGAAAATAGATAATTATGAAATATATTTGAATACCCCTATTCACAAATAAAATAAAATAATTTCATGATAAAAAGAGAGAAATTTTGAGATGAAAATTCAGCAGCATAATAGGTATGCGACATGGTTTTAGAAAACATTAAAAAGAGTGGGGAAAAGGGTCTCCCATTAAAAAATTACTCTTAATATAGTCAATGGATAGAATAAAATGTATATAATAACATTATATTTAAATTTTAAATTTATAACACAAAAAAAGAAAACATGAAAGGAAAAGAGAAGTTGAGAGTTCCCTTACTCAAAGAGTGACACCTAAAACTCGATGATTGGGATATTGGGGGATTTAGGACACTTTGTGTGGACTTTTTGGGAGGTAAAAATATCATTAAATTCATGTTGGGATAATTTTTAATGAAATTAAATTGATAAATGTGTGTTTATTTATAGAAAAAGTGAGGGAGTTTTTTATTAATTTATGAGGACACCTCATTAGTGGTATTTGCAAAACCATGGGATTTCCAAGGTATTTTCCCATGGTATTGACCAATTTGAACACATATTATCGTATTTTAATTCACATGAGTCAAAAATAATTTTATTTTATTAACGAAAACACTATGATGTCATTAAACATACTAAAAAAATTAAAACTGTATTTTTACTATTCACCAAAAAAACAATATATTTTATAAAATTCTCATAAATTCATCATAAACTAATATCGATTTTAATAATTCCAAAATGAAATTTATTTTATCATAATAATTCTATAAATATGATAAATTTAACTTTTAACTATAAAAATACTAAATTATTAAAAATAATATCTGATAGAAAATGCATAGTAAAATGCATAGTAAAATTTTCGACACATGAAAAAAATATTTTATCATTTGTCATTAAAAAAGAGTTTTTATACCACATTATTTAATTATAATAAAAATTATTAATAAAAACTTATTTTAATATAATAATTTATATCTTTTAAAAAATTATAATTTTTACCTGAAAAATCAATTTTTCAAATTCAGTCTCAATTTTTCAGAAAAACTATTCTTAAAATAAAAATGATGGAATACAAATTTTATTAAAACAAATGGATTAAAATTTAAGTTACTAAGGCCTTGACACATAAACCCTTATAACACCCTCATACAACCTAAGGGTAAGGTGTGCAATGGTGATAAACTCTTAAGGCGGCTCGGATAACATCGCATGAGTGGTATTATCCACTAATTTAAACTTCTACCATGAGAAATTTAATTCAAGATTAAAATTTTGAAGCTCAGCATGGGATTTTTCAAGAGAAAATCCCAAATATGATACCTCCTTCCCATGTTCCTATAAATGGGCTTCGTACGCCACAATTCTACTGGATGAGGTCATTGACTCTTCTTTCTGCATTAATTAACCATTATAATTTCTATTTATAATACCAATTATAACGTTAAAGTTATTATTAAGAGTATTGTTTCCAATTTTCATATTAACCAATAGTCATAATTGATCAATGTTAATAATTGACCAATAGTCATATAATGGTCAAAACCCAAAGGTCGTGTTTCAATTATACTCACTTCATTATTAAAGGGATATAGTTTTGTTGTGTAATAATATAACACACATTTTCCGGAAACAAATATCATTTAAAAAATTCAGTTTATTACATTCTTCCCCCTTAAGAAATTTCATTCCTGAAATTTCAACTTGTTCTGTCTTTTTTAAAAAGGACAGGGTACTTTTGCCTCATTGTTTCCTCTAGTTCCTACATAACTTCTTCATACATGTGGTTCCTACATAACACTTTGAAAAGGTGGGTAGTTTTTTTGCATAGAACCTTGTCCCTATGGTCTAAGATCTCCACCGATTACTCCTCATAAGAGAGATCATGTTCTAGTTGTACCACCTATGGATTAAGTACATGTGAAGGGTTAGGTATGTACTAACTCAAGAGAGATATGTGGAAAACATCATGAAATTCAAATATATTTGGTGGAAGTTATAGGAAATAATTCACCTCTCTTATGTGATCAAGTATTTCATAAGGGCTAGTGTACCTTGGGATAAGATTCTTTTTCTTCCCAAATCGCATGACTCTCTTCCATGGTGAAATTTGAAAGAAGACTTTTTTAGAAACATCAAACTCCAATTTCATTCAACAGTTTTCAGTATAGATATTTTTCTAACTCTGAGAACCCATGATGTGTTGTTGGATGTCATGAACCTTTTATGTAATCTCTTACACAAGATCAGGGCCAAGATTCGTTCTCTCACCAACTTCATCCCAATAAGTAGGAGTTATGCATCACTTCTCATATAGATCTGCATAGGGAATGATTTGAATACTCGAATGGAATCTGTTAAGGTATGGGAACTCAACTAATGGGATATATTGATCCCATCCACCTTTAAATTCCATTGAGCATGTTCTCAGCATGTCCTCAAGTGTCCTAAAAGTCCTTTCAGATTGGCCATTAGTTTGAGGGTAATATTCCATAGTAAAATTCAATTCAGTATTAAGAGCATATTGGAGACTTATTTAGAATTTTTATGTGAACCCTGGATCAAGATCAGATACGATAGAAAGTGAAACACCATGAAGCCTTTCCACTTCCTTCAAATATATCTTAGAGAGTTGGTCAAGAGATAAATCTTCCTTAATATAGATAAAATAGGCAGTCTTAGTGAGGCATTACACTATAAAAAATATCACATTGTTCCCTATGGATGTTCTTGGGATATCGGTAACAATGTCTATAGTGATATTATCCCACTTCTATGCTTGTATGGGTAGTGGTTGTAATACTCCTTTAGGAATTTTTCGCTCCGTCTTCACTTGTTGACACACCTGGCACTCTGTAGTGTCATCATAAATCTACCTTTTCATGTTATCCAACCAATAATTATCATGAAGGTGATTATACATTTTAGTGATTCTAGAATGTATAGAGAATATATAGTTATGAACTTAATCCATAAGCACCTTCTTTATTTCTTGAATAGATGGAACACATAGTCTTGTATGAATTTTTTAACCCCTTATTGATCAATATTAAAGTCCAAAAACATACCATTATTAACATCCTCACCATTCTTCTACAACAAAGGATAATCTCTTGGAGATTTCATGATCTTCTCTAGTAGTGATGGTTGAGAAATCATTTGGGATAGGGTCGATGATGTACCTTCCCTTATAATTCCCATGTTCGGCTTTACTAGGTCTTTAATCAATGGATCTATTTTAATCCTTATCATTGATAGAAGAAAAGGTTCATTCCTAATTAGTGCATCATCAACTTTGTTTGCTCTTCTCGGGTGATAATGAAATGAACAATCATAGTCTTTAAGAATTTCCAATCATCTTTTCTATCTCATGTTCAATTATTTTTTAATGAAAATATACTTCAAAAATCAGTGATCTATGTATATATCACATTTCTACCCATAAATATAGTCCATCTATATCTTCAAAGAAAAAATAACCACTATAGATCCTATGTGGGATAATTCTACTCATGAGCCTTTAAATATCAAGATATATAAGCAATTGCCTTATCATTTGGCATGAGGATACACCAAAGACCATTCAGAGATGCATTACTAAAAACAGCTAATCCTTATCTGATGGAGGGTAGATTTTAGATGAGGGTAGTAACCAATATCTTCTTCATCTCTTGGAAACTTTCCTCACACACCTTTTTTCAGATGAACTTAACCCCTTTTCGAGTTAAATTGGTTAGTGGATTATAAAGTCGTGAAAAGTTTTTCATAAACCTCCTATAATATTCTACTAAACCAAAAAAACTGTAAATCTTAGTTAGTTTTTTAGGATGAGTCAATTCATCCACAATCTATGTCTTTACTAGGCCAACTAAGATTCCTTCACTGGTTACAATGTTCCCCAATAAAATAACTTATTGTAACCAAAACTCACACTTGATGAACTTTCCAAATAACCTCTCCTTCCTCAGATTTTTTAGTATCACACTTAGATGATCCTCATGCTCCTCGTGACTTTTGGAATATATCATAATATCATTAATAAAAACTACAAAAAAGTTATCAAGGTATTACTTAAATACTATATTCATAAAATCCACAAAAATAATATGTGAATTAGTTAATCCTAAGGGCATAAAAAAACTCATAATTCCCATATCTTGATCAGAAATCAGTCTTTAGAGTATCTTCATTATTCACTCTCAATTGATGATAACCAGATCGAAGATCAATCTTGGAGATTAATTGAACCTCATTAAGCTGGTCAAATAAATCATCAATTCTTGGAATAGGGAACTTGTTCTTCACTATGATCCCTTTAAGTACTATGTAATCAATATATAACCGCATTTATCCATCCTTCTTCTTCATACATAGAATAGGAACTCCCTAAGGATGCACATTTTGTCAAATAAAACCCTTCTCTAAAAGGTCATGTAGTTGTTTCTTTAATTTATATAGCTCTATATTTTTCATTCTATGCAGATTTTTTGATATCATCTTTGAACCATGCATGATTTCAATGGATAAATCTACCTCTCTTTCTGGAGGTGGTTTAGGAAACTTCTTAGGAAATTTGTCAATGTATTCATGAATTATGGGAACATTTTCTATTCTTATACTTTCATCCCCTTCTTCATATTCATTGCCCAACTCCATAAATAAGGTTATGGGTGGTGCTTCTAGACAAATATGATGTCAATATATTTATCCTTTAAAGATAACTGTAGGTTTTCCACTCAAGACTACTAAGATTTCATTGCTTCTATATTTTATCTCAGCATTATACTTTGAGATCCATTCCATCCCTAGTATAGTGTCAAATTCCAGCATGGGAATGAATACTATATTTGTTATAAGATTGTGCTCACCAAAGTAAATACTAGATTTTATATACACTAATAATTATTGGGTAATAAAAATAGGAGTATTGATTGATAATTCAATTTCTTATAGTTCAGTAATTGATTTTTATATTCTTTTCAAACTTGGAGGAAAAAAATAATGCATATAACCAAAATCAAATAAAGTAATTTATAGCTTTGATAGAATAATGAGAGTACCTGCACCACATTATTTAGAGATTTAACTTCAGTTATCATGATGGAAAAAATCACCACCTTTCACCCTTGGCCTATGCTGAGGTTTATGGTGATTCCCCTCCACTAGCCTTGTATTTGGATAATTATTGTAAAAGTTCCCATGCTATCCACATTTGAAGCATTGGACTTCAGGAAGGTCTTTCACCATCTTCCCTTTTTTTTGTGTTGAGAAGTTTAAGATTCACCTCACTATAATAATTTCGACTGATATGGTCATCTCTTACCCACTTATAACAAATCTCATTCTCAATAAATTAATTCCCTGAATGCTTCTTCCCACACTTGTTACATGTGGAAATTTTCACTTGATTTCCACCTATCGCTTGATCAAAGATCCTTCCTAGGTTTGGCTCTAGATATCTATTCTTTTCATTAGATTTGAGACACCATTTTGTCTCACCAAAATCTAATTTGATCTTCATAGCACTCCTTATGATTTCCTCATAGTTTTCATAGTCTCAATTGGCTAAATACTTCTATAGATGAGGTCTTAGTCCACTAAAGAATATTCAAACTTCCCATTAGGATATATGAAAAAGATATAGGTATAACAGGAAATTCTTTTAATGTTAATTTCATAGCTACCAATAGATTAATTCTCATTCTGCTTCAGTTTGAGGTATTCATTCTCCATTTTCATTCTCTTCGAATGAGGGAAAAATTTATTAAAGAAGATTCCCTTGAACACTTCCCACTCTATATCTTCAATATTTCATCTTGGCCTCATGTTTTAAATCATTTCCCACCAATGATAACCTTATCTATCTAAATGGTAAATAGTAAGAGTCACTTTCTCTTATTCTGAACAATGAAGTACATAAAATATATTTTCTGTAATGTTTATCCATTGTTCCGTAATTAAAGGTTCGGTAGATCCACTGAACATTGGTGGTCATTGATGCATAAATGAATCAATTGAAATTTGTTCCATTTGTTGTGAAACTAGTATATCATATTCATTTAAGTTATTTCTCATAACTTGAGTTAGTTGATTCATCATTCTCATGAAGGTTTCTATTCCAGCTTCCATCAGAGGGTTGTTAGTGCATGGTCCATTGTGCTCACCATTTAGACAGTTCCTCCTATTTTCTATCATTTTCTAAAATAAGAGAAAGATAGTGGGAACCGTGTTTATTTTAATGACCTTATAACTCTAAAAGAATTTTATTTCTTAAAACATTATGCTTAAATTATTTATTCATGAAAAACAATTACATTTTCTATAAATCCTTCATAATCGTTTACAAAAATCTTGTGATTAACCAGACATATCCTCCAAGAGTGTCAACCCAGAAGTGTAGCAAGGCTCCTTTTCATGCACTTGTTCTCATTCAATTATAGCTCAAAGTGGTGTTTTTGGGTGTTATCCATAGATGTATCTATGCTAGAGCCACATCTACTTGTTTGTAACCAGATAGGGATTTCTTTTTTCAGAAACTGCTTACTTAGTATTTCACGAAAATACCAGGATGTTTTCCTATATTTAAATATTTATCTAAGGTTATTAATAAAGTTTTCAAAACCTAATTTACACAAATAAAAAACCATCCTTTGATTCCAACTATGAAATCTGGACTTTTATTATTTAACTTTTCATTACATTTTACAAAATAGAGGGTCTTTAAATGTTTTGTGTCTTGGAAATAAGGTGCATAATAATTGAAAAATTAATTATTATTCTATTTTCATTGAAAATATTATTAAAGGTTCATCCTAAAAATATTTATTGAATCTCATAACCTGGGTACATACATCCAAGGAAAGATTGATCATAAGGCTTAGTAATAGAAAACAAGGGAAACATTTTACCTGTGATCTTGAGGAATATCAATAAGAAATTGAATAAATACATAAAGAAATCAGAAAGAGGCATATAATAATAATAATAACATGAATCATAACTTGGAAATTTGGCTAAAATATTTAATAGAGTCATTCATAAGCATATCACCCAGGTTTATCCCTTAGGTGTCATACAAATTACTAAGGTCATTTACCAAGGTATCATAAAACTTGGCATCTCTAGAGATTAAATTCTTTACCCAATGAATTGGAGAACTATTAGGTTGCACCCTTAATATTTATTAATTAATTTTAGACATAAAGATCATAATAAAACATCTCATAAATAACCCATGAAGAATAAAATAAATAGGTTTCATTTCAAAATTATGGTGTTTTAGAAAGTGCTTAAAAACAACAACCTTTTGTCATTTTAAACGCATGGAAAAGGAAGGTGGGTTTCTTTTATGTTAATCCCATAGATAAAATTGATAATTTTAAAATATATTTTAATACCTTGGTGAAGATAGAGGTTTTTTTATTCACAAATATAATAAAATAATTTCTTGATAAAAAGTGAAATTTTGAGAAGAATATCTGACAACATAACGGGTATCAAGCATGGTTTTAGAAAACATTAAAAAGATAGGGGAAAGGGTATGCCATTAATAAATGAATCTTAATAAAGTAAAGGTTTAGAATAAAATGGAAAGAATAAAATGGTATGGAAATTTTAAATACATACTACATAAAAAGGAAACATGAAATGAAAGAGACATTGAGAGTTCCATTACCTTGAAGAGTGGCTCCTAAAACTCGATGATCAGGACCTTGGGGGATTAAAGACACATTGGGAAGACTCCTTGGGAGGAATAATTGGGAGGTAAAACTATAACAAATTCATGGTGGAACAATATTTAATGAAATTCAATGAAGAAATGGGTTGGTATTTATAGAAAATGAGGGTGTTTTTTATTAATTTTTCAGGACACCTCAGTAGTGGTATTTGCAAAACCATGGGCTTTCCCATTGTATTTTCCCATGATATTGTCCAATTGGGACACCTATTATAATATTTTAAGGCACATGATTCAAACATAATTTTATATTGATCATTACATCATTATTATTTCATTAAACATATCGAAAACTTAAGTGTATTTTTACTATTCACCAAAAAACAAAATATTTTATAAAATTATCACAAATTCACCTTTACCTAATATCGATGTTATAAATTAAAAATGAGATTTATTTTATCATAATAATTCTATAAATATGAAAAAATTAACTTTTAATTATAAAAATACTTAATTATTAAAAATAATAGCAAGCAGAAAATGCATAGTTAAATTCATAGTAAAAATTTTGACACTTGACAAAAATAAAATTATTCGGTCATTTGTAATTAAAAAGGATTGTTTTTATAACAATATTTTATTATAATAATCATTATTAATAAAAACTTAGTTTAATATAATAATTTACATCTTTCGGAAAAAGTACTGTTTTTAACGGAAAAATCAATTTGTCAAATTCAATCTTAATTTTTAAGAAAAACTATTCTTAAAATAGAAATGATGGAATAACAATTTTATTAAAAAAAGGGATTAAAGTTTAAGTGATTAAACCTTGAAACATAACCCCTTATAACCACTGCATACGACCTAAGGTTTATGTCTGAAATAGTGATAGACTCTTGGGTCGGATCGGATAACATCGCCCGAGTGGTAATCACCACTAACTTGAACTTCTCCCGTATGAGATTTTGTTCAAGATTAACCTTTTGAAGCTTGTCTTGAGATTGGTAAAGAGAGAAGCTCAAAGATGATACCTCCTTGTTCTGATAAATGGGCTTTTATGACATGATTCTACTGGATGAGGTCATCGACTCTTCGTTCTGTATTAATTAAGCATTATCATTTGTATTTATAATACAAATTGTAATGTTAAAATTATTATTAAGAGTATTGTTTCCAATGGTCATTATTGACCAATTGTCATATAACGTTCAAAAACCAAAGGTCACATTTCAAATATACTCACTTAATTATTAAAGGGATGTACTTTTTTGTGTAATAATATAACACACATTTTTAGGAAACAAACATTATTTAAAAAGTGTGGTTTGTTACAAGGATGATGAGTCATGAAAATATTTTATTATCCTAATAGAGATATGAATTACACTATATAGAATAATACTAAACCAAGTACAAAAAAGTTGAAAATAGAATTCTATTAGAGTCCAGGAGTGTAAATAAACCCATTTTACCACATAATCGTGTATAAGGATGTGAGGCTTTTGTTAAGTCCTACTAAATCAACAACCTAACACCCCCAAGGAATGAAGTGTGTCTTTATAGGGTATCCTAAGGAAACATGGGGATACAATCTATACTACCCCTCATAAAAGAAGGTGACTACCGTAATACAAACTATTTTTATTGATATGTATAACATATTCAATAAGGAGAGTTAGGGAGAGATTGACTTTGATAAAGTTGATGCTCAAGGTACACAAGAGTTGGTACTGTAACACATTACACAGTTCCTTGTGGAAGATTTTTTTTCCTTAAATTCAAGAACTATATATGTGAACTATATAGGTTATAGAACCATATAGATATAGTTTTATAGCCACTAAGGATGGTGAATCATTATTGGTTGAAAATAATGATCCTATTTTCTAAAAAGCGATAGCATATAGGTCAAAAGATTCAAAATACAATGATTTCATGGATTCTAAAATGGATTCCATCTATTAAAACCAAGTATGGGTTCAAGTTAATCCACCAGTTTATATAAATCACGTTAGGTGAAAATGGGTATACAATAAGAAATTGGTCATGGAAGGTAATGTGAATACCTTAGAAGAATTGATAGTGTCTAAAGGGTTTAAAAAAAATAAAGGCATTGACTATGATGAAACATTTTCTTCAATATCCATATTTAATTCCATTGAAATTAAAATTACTATAGAATATTTACATTACTATGAGATTTGGAAGATGGATTTCAAAACATAATTCCTTAGTGGGAAACTTTATAAAGATATATATATGACACAAATAGAAGGTTTGGGTAATGAAAAAGAGGTATAAAAGTTTTATAGATCCCTTTATTGATTAAATCAAGCATCCTATTCATGGAACATTCAATTTGATGAATCTATAGAAAAAAATTATAATTAAGAATTAATTTGATCTATGTTCTTACAAGTATTTTAGTGGGAGTAAGGTCATTATCCTAGTAATATATATCGATGATGTATTACTTATTGGAAATTACATGCCATTGTTACAGTTATTTAAGGATTGGTTGAAGAAGTGATTCTATATAAAGGGATTAGGTGAATAAACCTACATTATATAGATCAATATCATTTATGATAATATCAAAAGGATTATTTGACAAAATAAAATTACATATATTAACTAGTATCAAAGTTATTTACTATAGAACAATCCAAGAGGGGATTAGTTATAGTGTCACATAGTGTATATATTTACAAGAAATTGTTTCCTCACACACAAAAATAAATAAAAATAATGAGTAAGATCACATATGCTTATGTGATATGATTAATCATGTACATCATGTTATATATGAGGATTGGTGTTGCCTATTCCTTAAGCAAGGAAAAAAGATATTAAGTCAGTTCAGGTGAAAAAAAAAATTATTCTAATGTTAAGGATATGATTAAATATCTAAGGTGTACTATATATATATGTTATTTTTTATAGTGGATATGATGATCTCATCATTAGGGGTTATGAATATTCTAGATTTCAAATATATCAGAATTATCTGAAGTTATAGTTAGGATATGTCTTTAGACTCAATAGATAAGTTCTGAACTTGAAGAGTTCAAAGCAGCCATTTTTACTGATTCTATAGTGGATTATAAGTATATAGAAACTTTTGAGGAATAGAAAGAAGAATTTTTGATACAAAAATTTTTGATAAGGTTGATTTGTTGTCTAATAATAAGTAACTTATCACGTTATATTATCATAATATGGAAGTAGTGGATCTCGAAAAGGATCCAAGGTCACACCAATGGATAAAGAACATACTCTAAAAGTATCTCCTCCTGAGGTATTTTTCTCAACGGGGAGAAGTTTTGGCGAGTATATTTTTAGGGAGAGAAAATGTGGAGGACCACTTTAATAAATCCTTATCTTAGATTAGTTATTATTATCATGTGTGTAATACCCTGAGAATTTTAAATAGGAACATCATATTTGATAGCATATATAACACATAACATAAAGATTATAAGAGAACACAAGACTTTATGATATATTTATTTTTAAATAAATTCAATCACTTTGATATCTTATGATTCATGAAATATCATCTTTAAACGAAATGTGATACTATATTAAAATATTTTTATTTAAACATAACCATTATAAATCATCCGTTAAGATGGAATATATGAATAGTAATAACTAAACTATAAAAATTATATGGTTTAAACATTAATAAAATAAATTAAATGGTTATCAATTTATTATAAATAAAATAATAACTATTTAAAATAGAAAGAAATGTTTTTTGAAAATAGTATTTTTCTAAAAAGAGGATTAGTCGCCCTTTGTATAAATAATTTAAAATTAATTTTTTTTAAAAAAATTAAAATTTATTTGATAAAATAAAATTAATTTTATAAATATAAATGTTATAATTATCTTTGGGTAAATTTTTGAGAATTTTCTGAAAGGATTAATTTTTGTATGAATAGTGAAAAATACAGATTTTTATTGAAACCGTTTTTTCATTTAAATTATTTATAAAGATAATTTCTATTTTAAATTTATTTTAAAGAAACAATAATTAAAATATATTAAAATATATCTAATTTAGGTCATTTAAATCAATTTCATATTGAATTTTTATGTTAAAACATTCTATACTAATGAGAATATTCTCTTTAGAAAATTATTTTTTCATCGCGTCTCCAGTTTAATTTTAAATTTAATTATAACAATTTTGTAAATTTAATTATAAAAAATATATTACATAATTAGAATTATAATAATATATATTATCTAATGTTTTCAAATTAATTTTTTACCATGATAAATAGTGAAAATAGTAAAAAATAATTACTTTTGTTAAGGTAAAAATGGGTTTACCAGGGTGTTAAACAAAGAAGATAAGGGTTAGAAATGAACTAAAACTTTTCCAACACAAATTTTATGGAAATATTTATACCTTAACCCTCTAAGTTTTTATAATTATACAATTTTGAGGATTTTTTAATGATAAAATGTTGGTTATCACTTTATCTTTTCAAAAAGTCCATGTGTGTCCTCTCCGCCACTTATAAAAGGCCACCTCCTCTCCTCCCCTATTCATGGTTAAAAATCATTAGATTAATAAAATACCTACCCAAGTAACTTTATTAATTCCATACCCACATACTATATGCATTATTTTTATTTTTAATCCCTTCTATGAAGGATTTAGGTATAAACCTAAAGAGGCTCTCTGGAGAAGAGGTAAAATTCATAAACGTTTATATTTGTTTTATGTCTTATTTCACATCTGTAAACCCTTATTAAAATATGATAATATAATAAAACTAATATCTAATATATAATTATATTTTATTATGTTAATATAATAACCCATATCTACCTCCATTTCCATAAAATGGGAAAAAATCGTTGATCGTGTGTAGGAGTATTGCCTCACGAACTGATGTAATTCGTTTTTCATAACCATTTTTAATGAAATGATATAATGATATATTTAAAATATTTATATGATATTTATCAAATTTTTATACTATATAATTATAATATCACATATACCTTCTTTACATTTTGTGGGGTGTATGATAATGTCCCTCATGTGTGCGGCGGACTACCGCCTCACGAAGCGATGTGATTCATTTTTTGCTTAATATTTACATGAAAGGTAGTATGGTTAAATTTAATAAATATATTTTATAGTTTTGATATAAAAATACTTCTAAAAATATAATATTACACAAAACTTCTTACCTTACTATTCATTGGAAAATAATAATGCTGCTCATGCGTGCGTGTGGACTACCATCTCCACATAGTGATGTGAAATGTTTTTCATTTTGTTTTTATATAGATGGTAATAAAGAAAATTTTGATTAATATAAATTATATATATGAAATAATTATTATTTTTTAAAGTTTAATTAATAATTATTTTCCTTTCGTTCCATCCGTTATGAAAAATGGAAACAACATCCATGCGTATATACAATCTATCATCTCTATGAACGATGTAATCCATTTTCTATCTATAACTTTAATAGATTGATATAAATACATATATAATTAATATATATTATATTTATATCATTTTTAACATTATTTATATGATGTAACCCTTTTCAAATTAAAAGTACCAAAATTACCAAACTAAAACATACATTAAGAATGAAGCAATTATCACCCAAAATAGTGATTTTAACAAAGAATTATTAATAAACCGATGATAAAAGAATATAAGTTAATAATATTTAGTATGAGATATATTATTATGTTTTTTAATAAATATTTATTATATATTATGTTCAGAAACATATGAATTAATTCAAACTTGTGAAAAGGGTTTCTCATCTCACTTTTACTTCCCTGAGAGAAACAACATATTCAACACTTATTCCATTATGTGGTGTATATACTTTTAATTTGGATATGTTATATTATTAATCCCCTTATATTCATGTTATTTTATGTTTCATTTCATTTTATTTCTTTTTTGGGGATTAAAATTTAGACATTACCAAAGTGAGGAGGGTTTATTTCACAATCTCGTCATTATTCAGGATTATTTTTGTGTAAATATCCCTTTTAGGTAGTTATTTTATATTTATATATTAAAATAAATATAATATCTTATCCTATGGTTATTAATGAACATCTTCATATAATATTACCATTTTTCCACTCCTTGGTAATTAAAATTATAGATAAAATGTTTTTAATAAAATATAACTCAATTTCTCTCTTTAGTTGAAAATCATTTTCCATATAAATTGTTGTTTTCTAAAAAAATTTATAACCACTTAAAATTTATTTATCAAATATATTTTTACCAATTTTTAGTTTTTTCAAAAAAAAATTAAATTAATATTCATTTCATTTTCAAAACAATCCCCATTCAGTTTTTATAGAAAATATGAATGGAATCTTTATTTAACGTGTACAACATGAACAAAATTTCTCATCGTTGTGAGAACTCAATGTTTTAAAGATTATTTTATAAGTTTTACAGTTTATTTTCAAATATAATTACCTTAGAAAAATTTGAACTATTATTTTTAAAATTTTATTTTTAAAGTGCAAAGGTTATTTTCCTCTAAATAAATTAAAGTATATTTTTGTGGGATTTCTATTAATCAACAACAACAAACATTATTATAATTTTTCTATAATGTGGATATGTTGTAATAATAACATAATTATTATTTATCTAGATGGATTATAATCAGTTTTACTTGGGATGTATAATTTTATTACCGGACACCATTTTACGCTTGATGGTTTGTGATTATGTTTATTTTAATGGGGTAGGTATTAACATTTTATATGTTAGTTTTTCAATAAATATATTTATATTGATTATATTTCACCCATTTAATGTGATTAATTCATTGGATTTAGTAATTTATGGGTGGGTCATAGTTATAGATATCCCCTCGATGAATTTACATGTCTCGTGAGATAAATCAGTTGGCCAAATTAGATAAGTTTTTACCCAGAGATTTAAACTATCCTTTGAAACGTCCTAATAGTATGTTTCAGATGTCTGAAATTATTAATTCTTTCATTATGAGATCATGTATTGGTTTCTCTGTGATTATTCAATTAGTTATAATATCCAAGGATAAGTTTCATGATTATGTGATTATTTATATATCATTATTTGATCATCATTTATTTCTTCTGTATTACGATCATTTTATTGATTAAATAGAATGTGTTTCAATTATTTACCTTTCCATATTGATTATTATTATTTATTAGTGATAAATTATATTTTATTATTACCCTTAATAAGCATCTGAAATCACCCTTTTCTTATGTTCTATTTTTTCCAGGATACCAGGAAGTTTTTTTTGATTAATATACAGGGATACTATATAAGGAATAATGGTGTTCTCAAATAAAAAACTTTTTTTATTTTCAATTTTCAATTATACTGTGAATTTCAAGTATGTATCTATTTTACTAACAATAATAAACTATTTATTCCTTTAGGATGTGATTCCTTGTATCTTTTTCTAATATAATAAAGTATCCACTGGCACTAAGCTATTTGGGTTAGGGTCTTTGAAATTAGTATTAGAAGAAGTTTGGGAACTAGATTTTGGAAAACATAGATTAGGGAATTTAACCATATGACTTACATTATGTATAATTCTAAGTATAAGATAACATACTAATGTTTTGTTAAGGTAAATATTATGTGGTTTTCTTATAAATACATCCTTGTCTAAATACTACAAGTGGAAAAGGTTCTAGAATAGATGTACCTAGGGGTAATAACTCTGAAGAAGACACATCAGGCTTGACTTGAGAATTACCTGGTACATGAGAATAGGACTTACTACACACCTAGTTTGAAACTCTTGGAGAATATGCATTGGTTAATTTATACATTATTTATAAACTATTATGAATGATTTGAAAATATTTTTATTATTTAAAAACATTCTCAAAGAACCCATGTTTATGATTATGAGATTAGTTATGCATAAATTTTTCAATTTATATTAATTCATTCACTTGTATGGAGATTCTATATTAGGTTTCTTAATGTTATGATCCAATTTAGTGTATGCCACTTTCTAGAAATGGAAACTAGTGGAAAGAATGAGAACCATATCAATGCATGTACCCCATGTAGGGATTTCCCTCCTGGAAAAGATAATCAATCTGGAGCTATAGTTATAGATGGAACTAAATAAATTATAACCATATTAGGGTAGTTGAATCAGGTTATAAGATATAGAATTTTATATAAAGGGCATCATGATGATTATCCACATGGTGTAACAATGTTGTACCACTTCATGCATCACCAACTACCATCATTCAATGGTCCTAAAAATCCATTTGTAGCAGAGAAATTGATAAGTTCCTTAGAGAAGATATTTCTCACTTTGGGAAGAAATTAAAGGGAGAAAGTATTCATGGTATTTTATCATATATCGGGATATGTGGATCAATGGTGGTAATTTATTCCAAACACTATGGATTAATCAGAAATAACAAACCTGGGATAGAAGGGTTTTAAGGTACTCTTCTTGGGAAATTATTTTCCTCATGATAAATGAGTGGATATGGAGAAAAAATTATTGGATCTAAGAAACAATTAAGATGAATTTTTTACAAAGTATGAAGAAAAATTTACAAGGTTACCATGGCATGCTATGTACTATGTACGTAATCCAAAGAGTAATATTGACTGTTTCTTTAATGGGTTAAATCCAATATTTAAAAGGGAATTAGTCTCCCAAACATTCCCTTTACATGATGATATGGTAGAATGTTCTATCAATTTAGAGAATTTATTCTCAAAGTATTATTTCTTTGAATTAAAGAAATATAAGAATAATATGGAAGATAAAAATATGGATAAAGGAAATAAAAGAAAGAAGGATTTTTCTACATATGATAATTTCCGAAAGAATAACTTTGGTACCTATATAAATGGAATGGTATTTTTCTACAAGTGTAGAAATAAAATCCACCATACATGTGATTGAAAGGGTAATAAAGAAGTTTTAAATGTTAAATACTTAAAATATAATGTGATCGGGAGATATGAAAATCAATACACTAAGAATCAAGGGAATATTCCTTATAAAAAAGCTAAGAGATCAAGGTCAAGCTTATGTTATTATTATAGATGAAGTATAATGGTTAATTTTCATGTGTTTGTAATCAAGAATTATTTCATAAGAGTATTATTATCAATGATATTCTGGTTATAATAATTATGAAATGTATAATGATTGTACTATAGTACTTTTTATTTAAGGATTTGAGAGAATATGTTGATTGGTACTTATGGCCAAAAAAGTGATTTAGTGGAAAGTTGATCTTTATGGAAAACACATAATTGAGTCTATATAACACTTAATATGTGATTTATGTTGATATTATAATGATAAAGATATGCTTATGTGATAGTGTTGGTGACCTTGAAATCGGTTTGTGATTTTATGGTTCACATATTCTCTATTGGAGTTTACTACATGTTTGGATTTATGGGATACATTTGACAACCTGATATTTTATTTTTTATAGGAATTAATGTAGTTATTATAGTTTTATGGTTATATTGGTATTAACATATTTTAAATGTGAAATTAAGATCCACTTTATTCTATTTGGGTAATAAAATGGTGATTTAGTGTCCTCCCATCTAAATTATTGGACTTTGAGTTTGATTAAACATATTTTGGGAGAGCCTTAAGGTTAAAAATTTATGAAATGGATTAATATAAATTTTGATAGTTACTTTTGAGGTATTAGAGATTAATTTATTATACTCGGAGAAAATTTCTAACAATTTTTTTTCTTAAAGATAGGAGGAATATCTTATTACTCTTTTATGGATATTACAATCTATTAAAATTAAATTTTATTGATCCAGTCTTTAAAATTTTTATTTTTGGTTATTCATTTCTTAGAGTAAGAGAAGAAGTATAAATTTATCAAATCATAACCAAATAATGAAATTGTTCTTATAAAATAGAATGATATCATGTAATCATATTTCCTTATATTCTTATATAGTCAAATAATTCCTCAACTCTAGGAAAAAGATATTCAAACAAAAATGTTATCCAAATACCTTCATTTTTTATGAACTGGTAGACTTTTAAAACTTTATAGAATTATATTTTTTTTGTTATACTTATCTGTATCATACACTTTATTGTGATCAATGATCTCTATCACTTTTCACAATTATTTATGCTTTTCTTCCATATCTATATTTTTATTTCCAACCAATGTTCTCCTATTTGAAAACCTATTAATGTTTTATTATGGATGACCTTCACACTTCCCTTTCTCTATTATCAAGAAGAAGTTTTCTTAACCCCCTTTATGTTGTGATTTTTTATAAAAATTATTTTAAAATTTCAAACCCATTATTACCTGGATCAGGATTAAATTATGAGGACACAATTTTTTTCATGGGGTAGAATGTAACACCCAGAGAGTTCAAAAGAGGAATGTAATATTCAATAACATATATGACATGAAAAATAAATTTTATAAGAGAATGTAACATATATATACTTTAAGATATATTTATTTTTAAATAAATTTAATCTCTTTAATAGATTGTGATGCACATAACAACGGGTTTGGATGAAACATGATACTCTATTAAAATATTATTATTTAAACCTGAACATTATAACCAAGATATTAAAATGGAATGGATTAATAGTAATAACTAAATTACAAAAATTATATGGTTTACATGTATATTAAATAAATTCTATGTTTATATATTTATTATAAATAAAATTATAACCATTTGAAAGAGAAATAAATGCTTTATAAAAAATTGTATATTTCTATAATGACAATTAGTCTCAATTTTTGTAAACAATTTAAAATTAATTTTTAAATTTTAGAAAATTTATTTGAAACAATAAAATTTATTTTATAAATCAATTTTTCAAAATTATATTTTGGTGAATTTTTTATAATTTTCTAAAAAATCAACTTTTTGATCAGTAGTCAAAAATACTAATTTTATTTAGAAATTCTTTTTAAAATTATATGAAAAGTTAAATTATATTTTAAAATGATTTTAAATTAAATTTATTCCAATTATATTACATTTTAACTAATTTAGGTTATAGGAATCAATTTCATATTGAATTTTTATAGTAAAACATTCTATACTTATGAAAATATTCTCTTTGAAAAATTGTTCTTTTATTACATATGCAAATTAATTTTAAATAGACTTCCTACACCTCCATGATTTGAATTTGGAAAAATGGATTCCATATTTTGAATAATAATAATTTATATTATCTAACAATTTCAACTTAATTTTTTACCACAATGAATACTTAAAAGAGTAAAAAATAATTACCATAGTTAAAATAAAAATGGGTTTATTGGAGGTGTTAAACTCAGAATATAAGAGTTAAAAATGAACTAAAACTTGTCCAAAACTCATTTTATGGACATATAAAAACCTTATGACCTCTAATATTGGATAAAGATCTATTTTTTAGGATTTTTAAATGATAAAAACTTGGGTATCACTTAATCTTTTCAAAAATTCCATGTGTGTCATCTCCCCCACTTATAAAAGGCCACCTCCTTGCCTCCCCTTTTTACACTTCAAAAACCCTTTGTTTCAGCCATTACCAACCCAAATACCTTTAATAATTCCATACCCATGTCCAGAGGGACTTATTTTGATTATTACCACAAATAAATATTTATTTCATTAAGGGGAGCAAGAGAAGTACAAATTAGGGAGTCCTAAAGAAATGAAGACCGAGAGCATCACGGATAACACGGGCCTCCCCACATGGGGGAAGGGAACCAAGGGTAAAAACTCCAAAATAGGTTATTTCAGGGTAGCAAAAGGGGTCAAGAAATCTACCACCTTATTGCCCTCACGCCACGTATGGAGGATCTCCATGTTGCCCGGGAGGAGGGTCGTGCACTTCCAGATCAAGTAAGTGATTTTCCAGGGAGAGGAGGAGGTACCAATGAGAGAGCTCCACACAAGTCTGGAATCCATCTCAATAGAGGTAAGGGTAATGTTTTTGGATCTATAGAGATAGAGGGCACTGAGAAACGTCACTGCCTCCACCTTAATAGAATTCTCTGGTCTTTAGAAGGCACTAAAAGCCAAAATTCTTGATCCCATTGTCTCATGGACCACACCACTACCGCGCATGATGCTGAAACCAAAGGCTTCATTAACATTGAGCTTCATGCTCAAGATGAGGGGAATCCAGCAAACCCAGTGCCCCCTCTGTATGGGGCTGGTACAGCCCAGAGGAGCATACCTATAGAGGAAGCGTCGTAGGGAAGGCGTTTCCTCCTGATGGGGGGAGGCCGACCAGATCCATGGTGAGGAACTAAACTATGAACAGAAGTGTAAGATAAGAGTAGCGGGCACCATTTCATGCCTAGTTGCATGCATTCTAGCTGCACCAACAGCCCGCCTCCAAGAGGGTCTCCTTGGCTGAAGTCTCGTGGTTGTTATTTAGGAAACCACTAAACCAACTCAAGAGGAATTCCTCGAGGGAGGACATGGATCTATGAGGTAAATAGAACTCTCCAAGAACACCCCAGATCTTCAGGTCCCACTCACTAAAAAATAAAAGGTGCATCATTGATTCCTTAGAAGGGGACAGACAGAAAATGCACCTAGAGGCATGTTGTACACCCTTCCTTTTAATCACCTGGTCTGGGGGGAGATCTTGGTGTCTGATTCTCCAAAGAAGGAAAAAAAAAATTAATTGGGGTGGATTTGCACTAGAGACACCTCCCCTATTGATCACTCTCTGGCTAGGCAATAATACATTGGTGGTAAGATTTGGCTGAGAACTTACTAGTAGAGGAACCGGTAAAAATGCAGCTGTTATGGGATTCATCCAAGATAATACTGTCAAAGATGGCCTTTTATGTGGGGGATAGAACCTCCTGGATAGAGGTGGGGTGTACACTATCTTCCAAGAAATAAATATTCAGTGTAGGGAAACTTGGGAAGTCCATCAGCCCCCCTACCCAATCACATTGCCAGAAATTGAGATCCCCCCAGCCCAAAACCCACTGTGAGTGGCACAGGAGGATGGGGAAATGAACCTGAAGTGATCTATAGAGACTTGAGGGAGATATTCCATTCTCACAGATACCAAAGCTATACTTACCTCAAATAAGTTTTCTTCACAAGGAGTGACCCTCAATAACCTCCCATGCAAGCCTATCCGGGAGAAATTATATAGCATGTCCCATGTCTTTAACCCCAATGCCTCCCAACTCCACTAGCCTGGAAATCTTACTCCATGAGTACAACTGACATCTCCCCTCCCCTTGGAAATCCCAAATGAAACCATTTAAGATCTTCTCAATCTATCTAATGATAGACTTGGGGTCCTTGAGGTTGGAAATAACGTGTATAGGGATAGATGAGAGGACACAATTAAAAAGGGTGATCCATCCACTAAAGGAAAGGAACCTATTCTTCAATTTTAGGATGTTGTTGGTAAGTCTTCCTACCAGACCATTAAATAATTGGGCACAAATTCTGCCAGGGGAAATGGGATCTCAACTATAAATCATTGGAAAGTATTTCTTCTGAATGCCCAAAGTGGGGACAATGTTGTCTGTTCTCTTCTCTGGGCATGAGGAGGGGAAGTAAACCTTGATCTTATCCATGTTCACCATTTTTTCACTCCATAAAGCATACTCATTCATGATTATGATAAAACCCCTAATGGAGGTGTTTCCCCCATTGATGAGGAAAACAATATCATCCGTGAAGAGGTGGTGAGATACTCCCAGAACACGAGCTCCACAATGATAAGGTAGGACATAGACACATTGCATAGAGGCAGCCACATACTTATTCAGGAAGTCCTACACCAGAATGAAGATATTAGGAGAGATAGGGTCACCTTTCCTGAGCCCTTGGACCAGTTTCATGAAGCCTCATTTCCTCCCCATAAAAAAGTTGATTAAGCCATGGTGAGCTGTAGCATCGAAATAGGAGGTCAATAACCCATTCAGAAAATCCCATGATCCTTATGGTGTGGATAATAAGCCCCCACTCCAATCTGTTATAGTATTTTTCTATATCATCCTTGTTTGCAATTTTGGACCCATGAACCTTCCTGTTAATCTCACCAATTATCTCATGTGAGATAGCTATTTCCCCCTAAATGGACCACCCATGGATGATGGAATGTTTTTCTTCTGCAACCTAGTTATGAATAAACTGAAAAAGTATTATGTTTATGAGGTTCGCCATCACCTCGTATGTGAAGTTTAACATACTGATAGGCCGATACTGCACAATGGAGATATGATCATTTACCTTAGGGATTATGACTAGGGTTGTAGTAGTGGCAGGCCATGGCAGCCCTCTACCATAGAAAAAATCACAAATATGACTAATAATATCCTCCTTGATGATAATCTAAGAAATAACAAAGAAGTATCATGGGAACCCATCTAGGCCAGGTGCACTCTCCTGGTTCAGTGAGGTAACTGAATCCCACACCTCCTTCTCCTCCGGAACAAGTTCAAGAACCTCATTGGTGTGAGTGGAGACAACCCTTGTGACTGAGCTGAAAAGGTCGGTCTAATACTAGGGATACCCATTCTTCCTTTGGGAGTCACAATTACACAATAGAGAAGAAAAATATGATCCAACCATACCACCAATGACATAGAAGTCGCTAGTAAAGGGTCCATTTTGATGCTGGATATTCAGATCCCTCCACCATTGTTTCTCTCTTAGAAAAGCATGAAACTAGGAAAAATTATGGTCTCCCTCCTTGATCTAGGTCTCCCAATAATGCTCACGAAGTCACCTTTCCTATTCCAACAATCTCTCAATGAATTTCTACTTCTTGAGGCTTAGAGAGGAAAACATTCCCTCATCCTAGAGAACTTATATGCAGGCCTCATCCCTCTCAATCTCTATATTCACGTCCTCTATATAGGTCTTCACAACTAGGAGGAGATTTGACCAACCTCTAAGGATATTCTTTAAGTGGTGGATCTTGTTGTGGAGATGAGTCTAAGCCCCCCCCCCCCAGCAGGGGGCCACCCAAGAGGAATATACCAACTCAAGAAAACCAGGGAGAGCTGTTGAGCTTTTGTAGAAAAAGAAAACTCATCCCCAAGGTGAATCTGACATGAGGTGGACAAGAATGGTTGAGTGATTCGACAAAGAGGCTCTCCTATGAAGGATTTAAGTATAAACCAAAAGAGGCTCTCCTAAGAAGAGGAAAATTTCTTAAATATATGTATTTGTTTTATTTATTTTTACACCACCTTAAAATCTTATTCAACTATGATAATATAATAAAATAAGTATGTAATATATATTTATATGTTATTATGGTAATTTAATAACCCAAATCCATCTCTACTTCCATAAAATGGGAATCAAAACCATCAATCTTGTGTATGGCAGACAACCACCTCATGAATTGATGTAATTAATTTTCCATCACCACCTTTCAAGGCTAGATATAATGATGGATTTAACATATTTATATGATATTTATGGAATTATTATACTTATTTAATTATTATATCACAAATAACTTCTTAATTTTTATTCCTTAGGGGATATGATAATATCGCTCGTGTGTACGGAGGACTACTACCTCACGAAGCGATGTGATTCATTTTATTCTTACGCTTTATATGAAAGTTAATATGGTTGAAGGTAAAAAATACACATGATATTTATGATATAAAAATAATTCTATAAATATAATATCACATATAACTTCTTACTTTCCAATCCATTGGAAAACAATAACTTCCCTTGTGCATATGTGGGGACTGTCGCCTCCATGTAGCGATGTGAAACATTTTCCATTTTATTTTTACATGGATTGTAATAAAGATGTATTTAATTAATATAAATTCTATATAAAAAATAATAGTCATCCTATGAATATTAATTAATATTTATTTTCCTTTCATACAATCCATTCATAAAAATGGAAACAACGTTCTTGCATATGTACAGCCAACCATGTCCACGAACAGTGTAATCCATTTTCTATCTCTAACATTAATAGATTACACTAAATACATATTTAATGAATATATAGTATATTTATAAAATGGTTAAAAATATTGAGATTATGTAACCATGATTTAAATAAAAGGACCAAAATTTTAGAACTAAAAAATACAAGAAAAATGAAGTAATTATCATCCAAAATAGTTATTTTAACAAAGAATTGTTAATAAAAGGGTGATCAATGACTATAATTAAATAATATATGGTATGATATATATGATTATGGTACTTTAATATATATATATTTATTTATAATATACCTATATTTAATATATTGGAGGCTTGAACACATATGATATAATTCAAACCTGAGGTAAGGGTTTCTTGTCTCACTTTTACTCCCGCGAGAGATATGCCATATTCACCCCTTATTCCTTTTTTTGTGTATATAATTCTAGTTTTGATATTTTTTATCATGAATAAATTTATATTCATGTTATTTAAAGTTTCATTTTATTTTATTTATTTTATGGGGTATACGATTTACATGTTACCAAAGTGGTAAGGGTTTATTACATAATCTCATCATTATTCAGGATTATTTTTGTGTAAGTATCCCTTGGGGAATTATTTGATATTTCTATCTTAAAATAAATATATTTTCCTCTCACATGGTTATTCAAGAACTTTTTAATTAAATAGTACCTTTTTATATTCTTTGATACTAAAAATAATTGAGAATTTTTTTTAAGAAAATTTTACTTTATTCCTCTCTTTGGTCGAAAATCCTTTTTCATTAAAATCCATTCCTTCTAAAAATGTTTTAAAAAATATTTTTTTTATTTTAAAAATGATTTATTAAATATTTTTTTAACTATTTTTATTTTTTATGAATTTTTTTAAAGTAATCTTCATGTCATTTTCAAAACAAGGTCTATTTGGATTTTACTAAAATGTTAAAGGAATTAATATTTTTACGTGTACAACATGAATAGAATTACATACCATCATAACCCCTTGATGTTATAAATATTATTTTATAAGATTAAAATTTTATTTTAAAATAAAATTATTTTTAGAAAATATTGCAATGATTTATTTTAAAAAAGGCGACTTTCAAAATGCAAAGGTTATTTTCCTCAAAAATGTTTTAAAGGATATTTTTAGGGAATTTTTATTCATCAATGACAAGGAACATTATTCTACTTATGCTACACTTAGGATAAGTTATAATAATACCATCCTTATTATTTATATATATGTTCTATGACCATTTTGACTTGTGATGCACAATTTTATTACCATTTACCATTTTACTTTGAATGTTTTATGATTATTTTTATTTGATTATGGTAAGTATTGACTTTTAATGTGTTATTTTTTCAACAATGTTTATGTTGATAATGGTTCAAACCTTTCATATGTAGAATGCATTGGACATAGTATGTTGTGAGTGGTTCCCAGTTATAGATAGTCCTTGATGCATCTATAGGTCTCATGAGACAAATTAGTTGGCCAAATTAAATGTTTTTCTACCCACATATTTAAATTGTCTTTTAAAATGTCTTGAAAATATGTTTCAGATGTTTGACATTATGAATTCCCTCATTATGATATCATTTATTTATGTCTATGTGATTATTTTATTAGTTTTTATATCTAAGGATAAGTTTCAAGATTATGTGCTTATTTATATGGATTTATTTGGTCATTGTTTATTACTTCCATATTAGGCTTAGTTTTTTGATTAAATAGAATATGTTTTAGTTATTTACCATGACATATTTATAATGCTTAATTTTTTATAATATATATTTTTTGTATGATTACCCTTATTGATTATCTAAGCTCACCCCTTTCTTGAGTTTTATTTTCCTTAGGATACCTGGAGGATTTTTGTTGATATTCATGGATATTTTATGAGGAATAATGATGTTCTCAAATAAAACACTTTCTATATTTTATTTTTTAAAATTTTAATTTTAATTTGAATTATTTATCTAGATTACCAAAAAATAAACTATTTGGTCCATCAATATTTGATTCATTCTATATTATTTCAATTTAATAATGTAACCAATAGCTCTAGGCCATTGGGGTTGGAATATTTACAAAATTAGTAAGTGTATTGAAGTTTGTTAACAGTTGGATCGAGTGTAAGTGGGTGTCTATTGAATTTGGTTACCTAAAACAAAATTCATTGTACTTTATAATTTCCATTATTAATTGTTTTAATATTAATAAAATTATTATCACATCATGTTTAATATTTTTTGTGACATTTTATGTGATAATATCCTAATAGTAACCATCACACTGAAAGGTCATTATAGTTCCCGCTATGATGAGATCCAAGAAGTGAATCGATAATATTGTTAAATATGTTTTCAATAGCCTAATGATGTCATTTTATGGGAGAAAAATGATATATTATATAAGGGTTAAATACTTATTGGATTTTTAGGAACATTCTCATAATGTATGACCTTTGAAATTTCTATTATAAGAGATTATGAGAACACAACCCACTAGTAGGAAATCCACATTCATATGTGTCATTGAATTTTCCTAAATGAAAACATGTGTATTTATACTTAGAATTTATGATTATTATTAATATATATCATTAGTCATGTAATTTGATGTATTTAAAAAATCATAATGACATATATTTCAAGAAAATTAAGAAATGTTGGATGCATCACGAGTGATATTGCCTTAATGAATAATGTAAAGAATTATTTTTCCTTTTTTTTCTTTAATGGAAGTCGATATATTTGGACATTTTATGTGGATGGAACAACCCAAATAAATCCATGGCCATTGTGTTTTGATGATAGGTTGAATTCTGGAAAATCAAAGAAAGAAACATCAATCACATTGGTTGATGACACTAGCATGAAACCTTATTGATTATAAATATTTCGATAAAGGGATTATATTAAAAGGTGAGTATTTTTATGAGGTTGTATATCATTATTACATTAATGTCTTTATCTATGGGTTCTTTGGTGTTTTTTTAAATTCTAAACATCAGCTTTAGGTAGTTTCACATAATGACACTAAGAAAGAGGCCTAGATGGTCACACACAATGTATATTTAGAATCTTATTTAAATTATATTTTAATTTAACAAGTTAGAATACATATTATTCCCACATTGTGGTTTAATAGTATTTTAATATTGGTTGATCTCCAAGAATTAATCAAAATTTATTCAAAGAAATTAAAAATTAAATTAAATAATAATAAATATACAATCATCAGATTTAATGAATAAAATATTTATTATATTTCTTGAAAAATAATACATTTATATTGATTTATTAAATAAATTTTCATTATATAAGTCCCGATAAATATTAAGGTGGGTTTATAACCGAGTTTAATGATCTGACTAGAAATGATATATTAAATATTATTTATATAAATAATAACTTATTTATTTAACAAATGCTATTTATTTATCCGTATTTTTTTGGATGTTAAGAAAACAATAATAATATTTACATTATTATTTGACATTATATTCACTAAGGAATATGAGATTGGATAAGGGTCGATGTGTAATTATCAATACTAGTTTATCTTTATAAATACCCAGTTATATCGCATTTCAGGGTTAGCCACTTATTGTAACCAACAAACCTAGAGAGAATTCTCTCAAGACATAGAGATAATCCTCTTAAGAAAATTTTCAAGAACAAGGGTCTTAATCATACTTTAACCTCTCAATCCATCAATTTATACTTAAGAAACCTTCCTCCATGAATAGATTCTTCTTGTGATCAATGACGAATGACGCAAGTGATCAAAATTGACTTTGTTATCACTTGTAAATTCTATAGAAATGTTTTGATCTTTTTGAGAATGTGTGGACCACTCCTAGATGGATTATTCCATTCGATGCAATGATGAAATGATAGTATAATGATATAAGTCAACCAAATAATCAATGAATAAATAATTACAATATAAGATAATTCTAAATAAATTTATAATTTAATTATAAATTATATGTGTTTATCCTAATATTAGGTTCTAGTTTTAAAAACATAATTAATATTTGATTTCATTCTATTGGTTATGATTTCATTCATCATGTACATCTCATATTATTCATCAATTACAAAAAAAATATCAGTTTTCCATGCCCAAAAGGAACTTCATCTATGCTTGGAACCTTCACACTAATTTTCATCCATCGATTGATCCTCGAGTTAGAATCTCATCATTGATGAGATAATGAGAATCACTATGACTTAATAGTGGTAGAAACATAAATAAGTGGGGAATAAAAGAACATTATTAATAATAATGATAACAAATTATATTAAAATGTAAAAAAAATTACAATCTAACAAAAATCAAGATGAGGTCAAAGTCCAGGATCACAAATTCATTAAAAAATAATAGAACATAAATATTTATATCCATAATTGTCTTCATCCTTCTCCTTGAGTTTAGTGCACTGAGTAATCAACTGGGAGTTATCTCTTTCTAGGATGGTCTGCACATATCCAACTTTGAGGGTCTATATTGCTTCAATTTGTGTCCTCTCAAATATTCTATTTGGTAAAATTATCTCAATGATATCCATGTTCTTATTTTTTCTCATCTTGATGATCACCACATGGGCTATCTATTAAAGTTCATCCAAATTTTTCCAAACCAAAAAAAATAAATCTAATTTTAAGTCAAACTTTTCCTACTTGTTAATATTAGTGTTTTAATTTCTCCATAGGAAATTTTACGTAGATCTTGTGGTTGTCCCTTATACATATTTATCGGTCTCTCTATCACCCTTTCACGACTCCCTTCACCTTTATATAGACATTGGAAGTGTGGTGGTACCCTTATATATACTCACCCTCACCTATCGACTATACGTAGCTGGAAAATATCTTATAGGTAGAGAATTCTATTATGTGGATATAAATATGTTAAATTTAATTCTCCTACAGATAGTGAAAATATCATATGAGTGTTGAAATTTCCTATGAATCTTATTATAGATTTTCTGAAATGGAAATTCTTTTACAACCCTTTAATTATCTTATGAGTATTGAATTCTCCTACAAGAGGTGAATTGTCTTATAGGTGGTGAAAGTGGAAAAGTAAATTCTCTTATGACCCATTAATTCTATTACGTGGGGAGAATTACCTTACATAGCTATGAAAAGGTATGAATATGGAAAAGTGAACTCTCTTACATAGATTTTTTATCCTGAATTATATTAATAAATCATTTACTCTATCAATTTATAGCCTTAAAATAGATGAAAAATATCAATCAATGTTGAATTTTTTCAAAACAAAATGAAGAAAAAAATAATTATTAAAATTAAAATAATTTAAATAATGAAATATGAGAATCCAATGATTAATATAGCCTTTAAATTTCCAAAAAACATAATAAACACTCAAAGAACATAGATTAAGGAATTTATCATTTTAATTCAACATATCCTTAAAGTAAAAAAATTAATTAATTACCCAGGTTATAGATTAATTAAGTGGTTAATTATTATTGAAATGTAGTTAAAAAACTTTGGAAATATTGGCTCTCATCATTGACACTAACCAAGATGAATTATATGTAAAAAATATATCTTCTCAATGAACCTTAAAGGATACAAAAAAACTTGGTACTTCATCATAAATAAAAAATGTGAGCATATAATATACACCCAACATCAGCACATACAGTTAACTATGAAAGAATCTAGATTATCCCATCAGTTTTACATCTCCTCCATCAAAAGGAAACAAATATATATTCGGTATAAAATAGATTTTATATAGTGGTTTCCCCACCATATTTTAAAATTCATCTAATTAAATGATTCTACAAAAATAATTAAGCAAACACAAGGACTGATAAAAGAAAAAATATATCATTATAAGAGTAATTTTCACCAAAATTTTCACTAGCTAGCTTCCCACACCACACGAGTGAGAACTCATCAGCAACACAATGATTCCCAAATGTAATCACCAATGATTAAAAATCACTACAGTAAGGTACTTTCCGCCATAAGTTTCAAAAATTCCCTAAATATTAAAATTCTAGGAAAAATTTAACCTTAAATAAAGGACAACTAAGATAAACTAGATATGAAAATACAATATATAAAAAGAAATACCTCAAATAGATAATATATTAGAATTATGTTCAACAGGTTGAATCTAGGGATCTTCTAAATAGGTAGATATGTCTCTAACCTCTTCCAAACATCACATTTGTAGATTTTTTGTATATAATAAAAAAGTCCATAATTATTATAGGTCTTAAAAGATTCGTGGCATGAAGGATTATTATTCCCTACATTAGCGCATTGATTTCATATCATAGACTTACTCTAAAAAGAAACAAATGAAAATAAATAACATGGAATCTTAATATTTCCACCCTTTAAATAATACTTTCCTTGTTTTACCATTCCTCTATGATAATTCCCTTCACCACCCATGAGAATTTAGGAAGTATCATTTTTTCTAGTATCCCAGCCATAACTTCTTCAACTCTGATAACCTACTCTTCTAACTCAACATAAGACATCAGGAAAAA
The DNA here is from genome assembly GCA_963277665.1 of Viscum album. NCBI lineage: Eukaryota > Viridiplantae > Streptophyta > Magnoliopsida > Santalales > Viscaceae > Viscum > Viscum album. Next base: position 1,991,702,636 of record OY728161.1, on the reverse strand, counting down.
TGAGGAAACTTTTAACTGAAGTTCACAATAAATACCACTTCTAAAATACTAACTTTAAAGATAATAATCAAAGGATAGCTTAGGTAGATAAGAAACTAGTTCATTATAATGAATAGTGTACTCAAATTCTGACCAATAACTCTACTAAAATAAATAAAACTCTATTTATTTAGAAACATTTGTGGTTTTAGGGATGCATTTTTTATTGAATTATGGCTTGAAATATTACCATTAATGGTTATTTTGTGTATTTTTCGGAATGATATACTTATACTAATTCTAACTCTTTCCCTCCAACATGAAGGTATAAAACTTAAGTTTAAGATGATTGGGGATTTCAAGAAGGATTAATAACTTATATATATCTCACACCCAATCTTCCACTTCATGTGAATTTTACTTCTCATATAAGAAAGTTGGACTCAGGTTATGACACTCTAGAATATAATCACTAGTTTGACAAACTAAAGGGTTCACATACAGATAATCACATGCTTCTCCATCTTAAGAATCTATAAAGTATTCTTGGGGATTTATTCTAAAATATTAATAAACACAAAAAACTATCAAAATAAGCCTTAATATTCAAAATTCATGGAACTAAATATAAACTAATGAATCAATCCCACACTATTAAAATAAAACCAATTCCACCACCTTAATAAAAAAAATTACTTATCAAAATATGAAACATAAGATGATCCTTAAATACCTCTTATGAAATTACCTTAAGAAAATTTTTAAAAAATTTAAAAACCAAAACTCTCAATAACTTAAAAACATTATACCAATATTCTCAAGCATATTCCAAATTATTTTACACAGCCCTCTCTTAAAATATACTACAAAGACTATATAAAACTAAACCCACTTGAAAGAGATAGAACCAAATAATTTATTATGAAAACATGGTTCAACCAAGAAAAATAACATCAATAATACACCTAAAACACCTCAATTAGTATAAAAATAATAATTGAAAATGCTAAAATCAATTTAAAACCATAAAGAGACAAAACAACTAAATATAAAAAATAAATAAACAAATATTCAAAGTTTGTACACACGGTATAGAAAATCATATTTCAATCATATGAATCTCTCTAGAAATTACCTAGAATAGGTTACATGATTTTTAAATGGTTTTACAAGCCATGAAAATTTTGGATCGAATGAGTTTACAATGGATACAAGATGGGAGTGAATTATACTCTAAAAAATTAAACTAACACAAAACACAATACCTATTTAAGTAAAAATATCAAACTCATCTATCTTTTAGTTATTAGAGAGTCAAAATAAGAATCACAATATTTCCTATTACATCAAATTTTATTAGTATCACATAACAATTTCATAAAACAAATGTTAGAAAGATATGTAAAGACTTTATTTCTAAAGTATATTCATATATAAAATATTGACTTGTAACAATAAGAAAAATAAAATTTTTATAAAATTAGCAATGAATTAGAATATTGATAACATAATTCACTCTTTAACATTAAGAGTTAAGGTATTCAGAAACCTTGAATAAAAGTATCGATAATTTTATACCTGCTTTAAGGTTTTTCTTTCATTACCAGGAAATATCTCGATATGATGATCATTACGAGTCTATCTTCATATCCCTATAATCCATTGACATGATTATTGTACTTTTTCATACTATCCCTAAAATCCCTTGATCTGATGGATCAGATTCACCATCTTCCTATCCACAAAATCTCTCGATCAGTACCATGATCGGAAAATATATTACAGAAGAAAATTTATTCTGAAGGAATTGCGATCCTTATAAGGATTCCTATAACATAAACTCTCTAAAGTATTAAAATTTCTAGGATTGATGTTTTCACATAGGAAATATTAAGATGATGTGAGTTTCAAATTATATTAGCTACCAGTTCTTCAAATGAAATTCTATTTATAGGTGGTCCTCCAGCGGTCATATTTTAAAGTTGGTTTTAATGGCCTCAGATAGCTTACACTTCATAGATCATCCTTTAATGAATGTTTTGTGTCATTTTTTTAGCACCATTACAATTCTATTTTATATTCCATATAATAGAAACAAATACACATATTCTAATTATAAACATTGTATTATCTGATGTAATTCCTTACTAATTTTAAGTATAATAAACTAAATGAGTTTCTATTCGATGTATCAACACCAATGCCAATCCAATGGTCTTGAATTTTTGATGTCAGATAGACAAGACAAAAGTGAAACAACTAGTCAAAAAATGGATAGTCCAATGAATCAGCTTCACCAACGATCTAATAGATTGGGTTGAATAATAACATTTTATATTTGTAATACAGAAAAAACATTTCTAAGTATGGTAGAAATTAATTTTTTCTAAAAAACATACTAAAAAACTTTTGCTATAAAAAGTTAGTAAACATAGTTTTAAGAAGGTGTTTTTGATTTCCAAAACTAATGGAATGGAAAGGTATAAAGTAAGACTTTTGACTCGGTAATCTCCCCCTTTTTGTAAAGTGAAAAACATGATACTTAAATGAAAATAATAACTTTGAAAAACTTATCACCCTTTTCATTTTAATAAATTTGAAGATAAACATCATATAACAAATTCACATGAGTTTATAACAACTTCATAAACCAATGTAAAGTATTCATACTTTGAATTTTCCCTCTTAGTAAAATATATTTCTTAGGGATTTCACACCCTTAGAGAATTATCCCTTTAAATAACTACTCCCCCTTCAAAAATATCTCACCCCTTATAAATATCTCAAAAATTATTCTCCTTTGTGATTTAAAAAAGGATAGAGAAATTATATAAACTGAAATGTTAGTAATAGATAACATACGAAACAATTTTTTATATTATACAATTAATAATCCAAGGATGAAATGAAATAACATACATCCAGTAGTAATTAGAAAACATTAAAATATAAAACATTTAGATTAGATGTGATTCACATTCAACAACCAATAAAATGTTTGAAAATATTACATTGAGGGTTAAAAATAAAAATAATTAATCTTTATTCATCAAATTATTCATAATTTCCTTTATCATTTTAAAATCTTCTTGGTCCTTCTAATAATCTTCCACCAATGATCAGATCTTTATGATTTGATCTCGCATCATAGTCTTCTTTTGAAGTTCTATTTTATTTCCCCTAAATTCTTCAAAAATATTAATATTTTCTTCATTGATATAAAATAATTAATCTTCACACATTCTCAAATAGATCTTCACTAACTCCAAATTATGAACCTTTTCTTTAAGAACTACTACTTATTTAGTGAGCTCATTGATTTTATCCCTGAATTATTCCACAGGAATTACATGATTCGGTACATCTATTGATAAATTTTCAAAATAATCTACCATTTCTAAAGAATTTTTTTTTGATTCAATGAGTTGATTATCATGATACCTTATATCACTATCTACTTAATTTACCACCTAAACATTTTATTATAGGATCTCTTTTGAGTCTTGTAATTTTATTGGAAATTTTTCAATTATTCTTCAATCTAAAAAATTAATTCTATAAGAACATTAAAATATTATTATTTCTCATTAAGAATATTATTAATGAATTTAAATCTGGTTTATATATTTTTAAAATATGTAATGGTATCACTTATCCTTCTCAAAATTTGGAAAATAAATTCAAAATATTTTTTAGAAACTGTTGCTTCAGAGTCTGATGATTCTGAGGAAATTTTATGATATTTTTGTCTAGAGGACCAGATATCAGTTTTTGTTTCCTCCTCAACTTTTTCTTTTCCTTTATTAGAAAATATTACATCATTTTAAACCTATGAAATTTCTACATACATATCTATTTTAACTTTTTTAGAAACATTCATATATGATTACTAGTCTTCTTATTCTTCCTTGGAAAATTACTTTTCTTCCTCTTCTGATGATAACTTTTCTTTCCCTAATGATGATGGTTTTTTTCTTATGTCCCTAATAAGTCTACATAATAATCAAACTTTGAAGGTAATGGGGTTGAGTATTTTGATGAGTCCAATGTTTTTACTTTGGACTTTTTATTGGTCTAGGTTTCTTCATTATTATTTTCTTCTTATTTTTCTTCTTCCACCTAAAGTTATTTTTCTAAATTTTATAAAACTTTGAGAACAACTTTACTAAATTTGGTAGAAACCATTTTTTTCTTATGAACAGATTCTTTAGTTACTTCTTTCCCTTATCCCTTATCTACAACTCAGAGAACTACTAATGGTAAAACTTTTGTTTCAAAACAATTTATACCGGCATCTAGAATGATATGATCGGTATAAGAAACTAAAAGAATTATTTTTTCATAATCCCTTTCAACACCTATTAGAAAAATTTCTCAAATTTTATCCTCTTTTAATATCTTCATTTTTTCTTCTCTTTACTTCTTCTTTCAATTGATATTTAGTATGAATATTTATGGATAATATTTCATCCTTATCAATACCAAATTCTAAATCACCAAGTTTATTTTATCCCTTATTTTTCATAAATTTTTTAAAATAATCATCTAATATTTTCTTTTCTTTCTTATTCTAATTTAATGGGGAAGAATAAGCCTTTATTTTATTCTTAATATCCTCTAATTTCTTGTAAGGTTGTGCTTTATGTGAAAATCCTTCAACTTTATCCAAAAACCTTTTTTATCTTTGAAACAAAAACTAGTTTCATTCTTAGGATCATTTCTTCACCAATGAAGAAAACATTTTCTCTAATTGGGTATGTCTTATTATCAACTTTGATGAGTTCCATGAAATTAAAAAGAAAATTATTAAAAAAGAATGCAACATGATGATCTTTGAATTTATAGAATCATTCTTGATTTCTTCCACCATAATGAAGACATACTTAACCAAGTTAACTTTCCTTATATTTATCAATAAATTTAAAACAAATATATTTAATACCTTTAGGGTGTCCCTATCACCATTTCTCTATATTAGGTACCCCTACATCCATAACTCTACAACTATAGTATCCATTGAAAAATGATATATTTTTACTACTTTTAATAATTTGAAAAAATAATGCTCCAGCCCTGGTTTTCTCAAAAGATCCAATCCTAATAGGTAATTTATGTGATGGTAAATAGGATTCACCTACAAAAGTAACACCAACCCAATCTACTACTCTTTTGAATTAAATCTTATATTTCTAAGAAAATAAACTAAAAGTCACCTCATATTTACAATATTTTTATAAAAACTCAACCAAGGCATAAAATTCACTAATTATTTTAGGATAATGATGGTTGAAATCTTTATTAGGTTTTTATACACAAACATTCTCCCATCCTTAAAAATAAATAATCCTATTAAGAATAGAATCGTATTTTTTATACCATTTTCTTTCAATAATTTATTCTCTAAACACTTCCCTCTAATAAAATTCTTCATTAGTTACCATCATACTAAGACAGACTCCAAAAGTTAGACAAGTGCCAAAACAATCAGACTGACCACTTTAAGGAGTGACAAGAGTCAGGAGAGATTCTTCTAAAAACTGATGTGGGACATGGGGTGTCCCAAATTTATATAGGCATGGATAGATAATGGTTTATATTACTAATACTTTCAATGAATCGAGATTAAACTTTATCAGATATGATAACTGAGATTAATATTGAATAATGTTTTAACTGTAAATTTGAACTCTCAAAGTTTTTAGAAAACTTTTCATCAGAATATATAATTGTCCGATTATAAAAATTTTAAGTTTTAAAACATAAAATAGTATTTAAACTAAAATAAAAAATAATAAAAAACATCTATAATCTAAAGTAAATGATAAGTAAAAAAAATAAAATAAGAGTACCTTTTGGAGTAGAAGGTTTTATTGGTAAGAGTAACCAGTTATTCTTGGGTTTTTTAAATTAAACTGATTACAATAGTTTATAAAAAATATATTATTCGTAAAATTTTATAACAAATTATGATTTTGGAAAAAATTTAGTTCAGAAATCATTTTTGTTACAAAGGAATTTTCCAAAAAAATTATTAAAAAAATTGAGTCCATAAAATTCATTACGATAAAAACTTTTTAGAAAACTTATAAAAAAATTGAAATCAAAAGATTTTGGAAAACTGAAAACCTTGATAAAACTAATATTTTGTGAAAAACAAATACATATGTACTCACCATATGAAAAGTATTTTATTAATGTAAGAAGATTATTAAATAATAAGTATATATTAATAATCACTTAACAATGATCATTCCTAGCTTATATTTAATGTATTAAAATCTATCAGAACTAAGTGGTTTTGTGAAAATATCAGCAATTTGTTCTTTTATTCTGATGAATTATAAAATTATGTCTCTTTTAAGTGTGTAAGACCAAAGTAAATGGTGTCATATATATATGTTCTTATCACATGAGTGATGTGGTGGGTTTTTACTAAGAGTAATGGAAATTTTGTTTTCACGAAGTATTTGAGTTTTAGTAAAACTCATGTCATTGCATGTGATTGTGTATTGCATACAAAACACTTGATCACTACACCTTCTAGATAACACATATTCATCTTCAGTAGTAGAAAGTTCTATTGAGTTTTTTTTATTAAATTATCAAGAAAATAAATAGTCTTCTAAGAAATTACATGTTTCATATGCACTTTTTCTCTCCATTATACATCAACCAAAGTCAGCATCAAAAAAATTTAGTTCAAATTCATTTCTAAAAAAATTTAATCATCCTAAATCCATAGTTCCTTTAAGATAAAAAAAATTATTTAACATCCTTTAGATGGGATTACTTTTTATTGGCTTGGTATCTAGCACATAAGCATGCTGAAACTATTAAATTTGGATGACTAGTTGTTATGTAAAGTAAGCTTCCAATAATAACTCTAGAAGTTTTCTAATTAACTACTTTCCTAGCCTCATCAGGATCTAAAGTATTTGAATTACTGATAGTATTTCTAAAAATTTTAGTGATTTCATAACCAAATTTATTAAGAAGTTATTTAATATAATTATCTAGAGATATAAAAGTTCCTTCTGGTTTTTGTGAGATTTAAAAACCTTGAAAGTATATTAACTCACCCATAATAATCATTTCAAACTCATACATCATAAGAACTTCAAAGGAATATATTAAATATTTTTGAGTAGAACCAAATATAATGTCATCAACATATATTTTTCCAATGATAATATTTTTATCTAATTATTTTAAAAAAAATATTTGGATCTCCAAATATCTTAAAGAAAATTGTAACAAAAATCATGTAAACATATCATATTAATCTCTAGGGACTTGTTTAAGTCCATAAAGTGCCTTTGTAAGTTTATAAACATGTTATGGATGTTTATGATTTTAAAAACCAGGTGGTTGGTCAGGATAAACTTCTTTATAAACATATCCATTAAGGATATAAAACTTTATGTCCATTTGTAATTGTTTAAAATTTAAGAATGATTTATAATCTAGAAGTATTCAAATAGCATCAATTCTTGCTACCATAGTATAGGTTTCTTTATAATCCATTCTTTATTGTGGATTATTGTTGGAGTTGGTGGCCTAGAACCAACTACATTATACATTATTCATTAATAAATGCCTTATTAAATCTTGATTGTTCTTCTACGTGACAATTCATGTGATAATGTCCTAGTGATAGTTGTTGCATTAAAGGGTCATAGTGGATCTCTGCTATGATGAGAACCCAGAAGTTCCATAACACTGTTCTGGAATATATGTTATATGGATGAATGATGTTATTTGAGGGATACAAATAATACAGTCCATTAGGGGTGAGGACTCATAAAACTTTGAATCACCTTCTCATGGTGTGTGCCCTTGGTAATATCCAGGAGGATATTATGAGAAAGAGACCCGCTAGTAGGAAATCCAGATTTTATAGTTTCATTGGATGTTCCTATCTTTAGAAGTGTGTATTTGTCATTAGACTTTAGGATTATTATTAATAGGTATTACAACTCATGAACTTAGATGTATTGACGAAAACTGTGATGAAACACTGTTCGCAGTGAGGTACGATATGTTGGGTGTGTCATGAGTAATATTGAATTAATAGATAATGTGAGAAATGATTTTTCCCTTATATTCCATAACGGAAGTAGATATTCTAGGCCCTTTAATGTAATTGATATATCTTAAATAAATCCATAGCCATGGTAAGGAATGGTCAAGTTCAACTTTGGAAATTTAAAGAAAGAATAATCAAACACATGGGTTGATGGAACCAGCATGAAACCCACTTGATTCGAGATATCAAGACAAAGGGATTACATTACATGGTAATCATTCATAGGAGGTGACACCTCATTGTGGCATTAACTTATTTCTCTATGGGTTCCTTGGCAAGTTGCTAAATGTTAACCTTGAATATTAGGAAATCTCTGCCTAATGCCACTGATAAAGTGGCCAAGAGAGTCACACACTAAGTGTATCTAAGTATCTCAGTTAAATATTAATTTAACAAGTTGAATAATTATTATTCCTAATTGTGGTTTAATAATTATTCATGGATGCCTGATTGTATTTATTTCGACACTAGTTATTTGAGATAATATATTGTGGGTGAAATAATATATTTTTTAGTGAGTCATGTAGTGATATTTATTTGAGAAATAAAGAGCCATTATTCAAGGTCTAATAAATGTGGTGGAGGAAATAAAGAGAATGGAAAAACACAAGTACACGTCATGTATATTAATATACATGTCATGTATTTTTTCTATGAATTTATGAGAAAGAATATTTTTATTTAATTAAATAATATTAGGTGTAATTCATTGGGATCATGTTAAGTAATAATAATAGTCAACTCTTATTATTAGACATAGGGTATTACTAATAATTAAATGAAATGAACAAATTATTTCGAGTAATTAATTCATTTTGTTATTCAAAGTAATTAAAATACCAATTATATAATTATTATTAGCCTATCCATTTTGAGGGGTTGTGCACAATGGATCTTGAGAAAGCTCTCAAGCCAATAGAGAATTATTTTCTTCCAATAATGCTCTCAAGTTACGAGAGAGATATCCTTCTCCACCGGATCAAGATGATCGAAGGAAGTCATCGTAGGAAAATGCTATTCCATGATAGCACCTGAAGATACCTTTGTCAAAGTCCAGAGATACATGGATCATGTGTGGATCAATGATAGAGTAATCCTACACTTGTATTCTATGACGCAATGATAGATCAAATCGGATCGTGATCGGAAACATCAAAGGATAGAGAATTCCATCAAGGTAATTATTGTATTTTAATTAAATTAATTATAACCAACATATGATGATCCTCTATATGGTTCTAAGACTCCCTTCTTCTCTTTCTTTCTTCATTCTATTCTGAAGATCTGGAATTTTATTATTATTATGGATCTCAGATTAAACATCTTTAACGGCAAAAAATCAAGTTGGGTACACCCAAAAACGTGCTTCTGCTGTGCCCAGAACCTACAAGTGGTGTCAGAGGGGTCATGTCATTGATTATAATTATTTAGATTTTCATTGGTTATTTATGAATTTAATAATTTATTTGTTTCAATTCAAGTTAATAGTTCTTTAATTATGAATATCAAGATCTATTCTTCCTCTTTTGTTTCTCATTCACCTTATAGAAATAATTTTTTCTTTTAATTTTGAATAAAATAAAATAGAGGATCTCATCCGGAGGTGACAAAGCTTCCTGGATGTACAACACCAGAATACACAGTGAGTATTTGATAGTACATGCTGTGTAGTATAGGTTCCATGCACCGTGACAGTCTGCCAAACTAGGCTGTGTTGTTGGATCCTATCTAAGTCTTTAAGACTCCGTGTGTTGACCTGGAATAGGTGGCACGTGGTTTCCAAATTACACATTGTGTGGCCCACCAAACACAGCATGTATTCCCTTCATGTTAGGGTTGGACCATGTACCCCGTACACAGCTTGCCCGACTGGAAACCATGTAACGTGGATACTACACGACGTGTGTCCCACTGAACACATCATGTACTCCAAATATTTATGAAGTACATCTACATGACATGTCCTCGGGCATGTACTTTGTATGGATGGTGAACAAAATTACATCCAATGTAGTCATAACTACATGCCATGTACTCATCCAAATTGCGTTGATTTATTAAAATTTATTATTATATTATACAAACCCTTGAGACGTGTACCATAGTGCAGGCATAAAGCTGAGGCACAACACGTGATAGGTGCTTTATATATGTGTATTTAATTTAACATCTGTGTAATGTTCATTTATACTCGTTGGGTAGTTATGAATGGGAATTCACTGGTTTTACTCTAAGGTACAAGTTACGTACAAAGATAATTTAAAATGAATTTATTTGTTTAAAATTATGATGGATAAGAATCTCAAGGAAATTCCAAAATGGGTTTAAGATAAAAAAAAGATTTATTAATTAAATATAATTAATTTATTTGAACATGATTTATCTTAAACAAGAATTATTAAAGAATTTAATTCTAGTTTTATTTATGCTTAAATATCATTGCATGTATGGATGATCATGATCTAGACCAATACCTTTGTTTATGAATGGTTTCTATTACTTTATCTTAATTTTTTGTCTTGCAGGCATTCTCTTCATTAATATATAGGGCATGTGTTCCCAAGGTTTATTTTATGTAAAACCATGTTTTACCCCTCACCTGTGTGTGAGATAAAAGAATATGTAATGGATGGAGCTCCCAAGCTAGTGGAGACATCTCAAGTTTGGAGACAAGGTGAAACCAATCCAAGGATATACAAAGGTGGACAGGTGGAATGATGTAAACATGAACCCAAATGGTTTAAGGTATTTCTCCTCTTGGTCTTGGGTTAGTTTATTAACCTCCATATAAAATAAAAAATAGATCATGATCATGATCATACCATTTATTTAATTTCTATCAGTTTCATGGTTTATTTATTATGGTTGTGTTGTCACGATCACACAATTAATGAATTAAACTTGTATGAAATATGGAACTAAAATAAGACTGTATTATGCATAAATATTATCTTAGACATAGTTAATCACTTAAGTATTTCCCACTTAATATTAACAAGAATGTAATCAAAGATAATAAAATGGAAATTTATGTATATGGATAAAATCCCTCAAATAAATATAAAGTCGGTATAGCCTTCCATAATCTTGTTTAGAATCAAACCATAGTTCAAAGTGCTTGACCATCCCTAGTTGGGGTCATTTCAATTATTGGGGAATTAAAATTCAAGGTTTTGGGTTGACTTGACTTGGTTCACATCAAGGGTTGACAGCCACAACAGGACTGGGTTTGACCAAGAGGCAAAGGTGAAGGAAATCCAAAATAAAAGGGTTTTAGGATTGGTGAGTCCACTCAGTGGATCAAGGAGTACTATAATAAAAATCGAGTTTAGCGGTGGTTTTGTGGCGGCAGTTCACAAAATCGCCACTAAACATTTTCGCCGAAAGGTTTCGCATAGGTTTTTAATAAAGCGCCGTGAAACCCATAATTTTTTTAAAAAACAAGACCCTTCCTTACCCCCCCACCCTGGCCATTTCCCCCAAACACTCGCGACCCCCGCACCCTCCCTTATTCCCTTAACCCCCCCGGTGACCCGCGACCCCCTACCGTCCGGTGACCCTGCGACCTCCGTCTCCAGTGACCCCTATCTTTTCCAGGTATGTATCCATTTAAGTTTTTGGATAAATCTCTTAGAGTTAGGTTTCATTTTATTTAAACCTTGTTTATTAATCCTTTATCTAGTTGGATTAGTTGTTTCATATTGAAGAAGTATGAGAGTTTCTTTATAGATGCAAAACAAATTGATGTTATGAATTCCCAATTCATTGTGTGAATTTTCCAGGCGAATCCCATGAACCCATTCACGCCATGGATTGGTTTTGGGAAATCCGCGAAATAATAATTCACTTCATTAAATATATTCATGACATGAAATTGGTTTAATTCAGTTTTTAAAATGAGGTGATAAATTTTTCAACATATATGGGAATTGAGGAATTCTTGATGTGAATTCCCTATTCACGTCAAGAATTATATCTTCCAAGAATTTTGGCAATCCAAAACCTATGTTCTAAAATTTCTTATCTCCTTTATGATTCCATCAAAACTTCCATGGATGACGTATGATAATCCTATTTGATCTATAAGAAAGACCATATTGGATATTGGTGTTCTGAACATAAATTTTTAAGGTAAACCTTCCAGTTCATCTTCCTCTTCTTGATCTATTATTGATTAAAATTATAGTTCTCATTGAAGGGAAGGGGGAATCTGATTTCTACCACAAACATGAGGATTTTTCAAAAACATTTCTTATTTTGAGTTGGTTGGTCTTGGAAAACTCCCTTTTTTCTATTCTGATTATGCTAGTATGTGAAAAATTATGATCGCATCGACATGCCACATGCACAACCTAAATAATTGAAATTATCCCTTATTTATAAAATCCTCCTGTTGATCCCTCCCAAGGATCCCTTTTTTCTCTCTTAGCATTATGGTTAGGACTTGCATTAACATTTGTGGTGTTCCAACCCCTCATGATTTTATGAGATCATTTGGAATCATGGCTTAGTTAAAGATCTTTACATTGCATGTGAAATATGGAAATTGGTTTAAGATGATTTTGGTGATTCGTATCTATAGGAGGATTTGAGAATTAGGAATAAATAGTAAAATTAATAAGTGATGGGATGAATTAACTAATATGTCTTGTAAAAATATTTTAGACCTGATTGATATATACTATCATTGATTCATCCTAATACAAGAGAATCCACCATTTGAAATGAGATTATTAATTTTCCCCTTAGTTTCACATTCCATGTGAATACATAAGTGGTTATAGAATGTCTTAGCCCAGTTATATGGTTTATTTCCTCTTAAAAACATGTTCCATGGGAAGATGTATGTAGTTATATCAATTCTAGGATGGTGAGATGGATACTTTTTCCATTGGGGGCGAAATCCATGGGAAGAAGAAAATATTTCTTTAAAATCTATACCAAGATTGGATAATTGAATCATGATATTGGAAATTCATCCCGATTTAACAGAATCTTCTAGTATTTTGGGGAAATATGTCTGAATGTAGGAGGATCCACCTCATTAAAGAGACACCCCACATGGAGTTGATGATGGTTTGGCTAACATAGGGTGTCATCCTAGAGCCTAAGGGTATGCGGGTTTATTTTATATATATAATTAATTTATTAAATTAACACCCTTGTTTGTCGCTTTATTGCATACACTATATGCTCAGACTAGACATGTTCAGACACCATTGGTGGTGGAATACTGATTTATACTCACCCTATTTTGGCCACTATTTGGTACCTTATAATATTTCATGGAAGCAATTCTGGACAAGGGTAAGGGGCCTTGTGTTGGTTGATTGATTGCGAGACAAGTTGGATCTTGGAGATGAGATTAACATGGAGCTAGGGAACTGGTTTTTAGAGTATTTTATTGAATATGTTATTCTTTTATTTATATAACATTAAGAACATAATTTGTATACCTTAAACTTGTCATTTCATTGTTTTAATTATAAGTTGGATTGTTTGGTTTGGCCTTTATATATTTTTTGGTTTCCTATCTGATAATTTATATTGTTTCCGCTATTTGTGCTACTCTGTTATTATTTACACTATTTTTTTAACTCTATACCAGGTGGTATAGTATCCCCACTATATTTATTACACCCTCACTACTATTCGACAACCTCAGGATTACAAGGAGGTATAGCTGAGGTCACAAAACCCACCCAACTCGATCACTAGTGGGATAAATGGGTCAGGGTGTTACAAAGTAGTATCAAAGTATAGTTTCTTTTATATTTCATTACTATTTGGGAAATGTGGAATGGAGACTAGGATATGTAGAGTCTTGGTAATGAGATCATCCATGCGTGTATCTAACCCATGTGTGGAGGAAAATCTGAGTTCTTAGGGAATGGATTATTATTCACGTTGTTCGCCTGTTACAATTGATGTCATTTTACCTTGGGAAATTCACTTATTGTGTGATGTTAATATTATTGATATTTTCTATCATGTCCCACTATGGTATGAGATGAGTATCTGTTCATCATGATAGGTACATAGGGATTAATAATGACATTCATTGTTCACAATAGGTACATATTCATTGCATGTGATATATATGGATATATGAACTATGAAATAAAATCCATATGATATATAATAAAAATAAATAAATGAAACTATTATGTTATTCCCAATCACTAGTTAAGGAAAGTTTAAAGGAATCTTGAGTCAATTGTTCTCTATAAATATCATTTGTGATGTTTGTCTTATTTGTAAAATATTTTCTAAGGTTTGTTTAAATCATGGTAGAGGAAATGCCTCCTCATAGTCATTTAATTGAGTATCAGGGGAGTGGAAATCAGCATAATCCTAATTGAGTTTCAGGAGAGTGGAAATCAGCATAATCTTATTGCTTAACCTAGTCTTGTATATATTCCTACCATCAACTTATTATTTCAGGCTATATGCTAATTTATTTTGAAGTAATTTCTTCCCAACATTTCTACTCAAGTTACTCATAGTGGTGATCATTGCATTCCAAGATTAAATGGGTGATGATAGTAACAACAACACCCATTCCAGATCCTTGAAATCCACCTTAACTAACTCCAATTGAATTCTTATCATGTTGAAGTTGTTAATATGATTTAAAATAAACGTCTCTTCTTACATACTCATGCCGAACAATATCTTTAGTAATAAAATTTTATTTATGACCATGGGATTCTCAAACATGTTAGCAAATATCTTCATAAGTTCTGAACTAGTGTCACATACTAAATATTTTAAATTTATTATGATTTAATTAAGTATAATAGTTTGTGTTAAAGTTTTAAATTCATTTCTAAATAATTACTTCAAATTAACTGAGATTAGGACTTGAAATATACATAAATATTTGAAGTAAAAATTGGACATGTCCTTTGTATTATATCAAATCCAAATTTTTTGGTTTGCATGATTTTTTTTAATATGAGTTGTTTAAAATATTGAAGATAAATTTTTATAGTACTAAACAGAAAACATATTTAAGTGAAAATAACATACATCATTCATTAGTTTTTAAAAGTGATTTTAAGGAGAACCCCACTATGGAAATCTAAGTGGATGAATGAAAATTGCACAACCTAAGGATATAATGAATAAAAAATGTCTCTCCAATTTCAAGGAAATAAGAAACACTATCAAATTAAAAGAGAGAGGTAAATTCAAATAGATAGTGAAAATATTGAAAAATATAAAGAGCGATGAAACATGACAAATTTTCATGAACTGACTTAAGCTACCCATAATCCAGGTACCCAAGCTAGCCTGCGATAAGTCTCAAAGGGTGTCATATAAGGGATATATATTTCTAGTAATTTCATTGTACTAATGGTATGAAAATCGTACATCTTTGGTGTGTTCAATGACATCACTTTCAATGGGGTGTTGTTTGAGAAAACATAAATGTGTGATCAACAGTGTTATGATAAGTGTGTAACCTGATATTCTTACTGCTCCTCAATGAGGTGTTGACGTTGTCTCCTAGGGACCAGACTTGTTCGGTTTGTCTGGGCATGCTAAGTAAGTGGTAAATGTGATCAATGTATCATATTTATTATATTATGCATACTTTATGATCAATGGGTCATCTTTATTATATTATGTTTCTGTAATCTTACATTATCGTATATATGAAACTCTTTCTCTATTTAGTAGTAACTATGTGTTTTAATTTTTTTTATTATTGTATAGGCACATTGTGATATACATGGATAAAATCTGGATCACATTACCGAGGAACACACCTCAATATATTAAGGGTTTGAATGAGTTTTTAGATTTTTCAATTTCTAATCGATCCATTGAAGGTAGAATAAGATGTCCATTTCCTAAAGGTAAATTTAGAACATGGTTGAAGTGAGATGAAGTTTATGAACATTTAATACTGAAGAAATTCCCTGATTAATATTTGTGTTGGATTTGGCATGGAGAATCAAACAATATAGAAAGATTGAGCACTGATGTTAATCCACAGAATGAGGTCCCAAGTTCGTCGACAATGGAAAATGAAATGAAAAACCTTATAAATGATGCATTTGGCACTACAAGACACCACTATGAGCATCAAAACATATTAGAACAACCAGAAGAGGGTTCTACAAATTGAAACATGACATGTTATGTTATTGAGACTGTAACACAAGAAGATCAAGATTGTAACATATCATTGGATCCTCCTCTTGATTCTGTGGAGCCAAATATAAGGGGAAACTTCAGTGAGGAAAATGTGTTTCATGATTTAGTTGACCATGGAAATCAAGAGTTGTATATTTGGTGTTTGAAATATTCAAAGATTTCATTTCTACTGAAGTTATACCATATCAAATTTCTATGTGTAATTAAAAATAAGGAAATGTCTATGTTATTGGAATTGATTCGTGATGCATTTCCTAAAGCAAAAATCCCAGAATCTTTTTATGATATGAAAAAGGTTGTTAACAATATTGGTTTGAATTATACAAAAATACATGTGTGTCCCAATGATTGTATGATTTATTGGGGAGAGGATTCAAGTAGACAGAATTGTAAGAAAAATTCTTCTTCTAGATGGCAGTCAAAGAGTGATTTTGGAAGTCTGACTGAACATAATTTCATGGAGAATAAGAAAAGGAACACACCTACAAAAGTTTTACGTTACTTTTCTTTGAATCCTCAATTGCAAATATTATTCATGTCATCAAAAACTGCAAAACACATGAAGTGGAATTCTGTAGATAATAACAACGATGGGTTAATGAGACATCCATGAGATTCCAAATCGTGGAAGACATTTGATTCATTACATCCAGATTTTTCAGATGATCCTAGGAATGTTCGATTGGGATTGGCTGCCAATGGATTCAACCCATTTGGGACTTTGAGTACCAGTTATAGAATTTGGCCAGTTGTTTTGATCCCTTATAATCTGCCTCTGTGGATTTGTATGAAACAAACATCTTTTATCATTTCGATGATTATTCCTGGAAAACAAATGCCTGGAAATGATATTGATGTATACCTACAGCCTTTAATTGAAGAATTGTAGGAGTTATGGAGCAACGGTGTTGAGACATTTGATGTTTCTTCTAAAACAATGTTCAAAATGAATGCTACTTTAATGTGGACCATTAGTGACTTCCTTGGGCTTGGGAATTTATCTTGTTGGAAAACTTATTTGGTTTTGGCTTATCCCATTTATAACTTTGATTTTGATCCCAAACGGATACCTCATTGTAGAAAATGGTGCTTCTTGTGCCATTGAAGATTTCTTGATGCATCTCATAGATTTCGGCTGAACAAATCAAAATTTAATGGTTCCATTGATCGTAGACCACCTACAAAGTTTTTAACCGGTTCTGAAATGCTGAAAAATCTTGAAAATGTTAAAAAAGAATTTGGGAAGGTTCATCATTTGAATGATAGTGGAAAATGAGTCTAAAGTGCATCATCAAGTGAAATCAGAATGAAAAAATGGAAGAAAAAAATATATTCTTCAAACTTATGTATTGGGAATTTAATTTGTTGCACCACAATCTTGATGTGATGTATATTGAGAAGAATTTATGTGATAATTTGATTTTCACATTACTTAATGAGCATGGAAAGTCGAAGGATCATCTCAATGCTCCCAAAGACTTACAACTAATGAACATAAAATGTGATCTCTGACCAGATGAGAATGAAAAGTATGATCCGACCATTTTTTTCAATGAAAAATAGGGATAAAGATACGTTCCTTAGAATTTTAAAGAATGTTAAGGTATCTGATGGGTATTCGAGTAACATATCGAGGTGTGTTGACTTGAAGAATCGTAAGTTATATGAATTGAAAAGTCACGATTCACATATTTTGTTACAATAGTTACTACCATTGGAATTGTGTACATTATAACCTGAAAAAGTTACTGCTATTGTACTCCAATTCTGCACATTTTTCAGGAAATTGTGTGAGAAAGATCTACATCCATTTCATCTTTACAACCTCCAGGAGAGGTTTGTATTGTCCCTTTGTGCAATGGAGATGATCTTTCCTCCATCATTTTTTACTGTCATGATGCATTTAACTGTGCATTTGGTTGAAAAAACTAAATTAAGAGGCTTCGTTCATTATCGATGGATGTATCCAATTGAGAGGTATTTTATTTATATTTTTCTATTTATGTAAACAATTTTGGCATTTAAATAAATGCATAATATTATTATTTTATTTCACAGATATCTTGGGCATTTGAAAGCATACGTGAGAAATAAAGCTCAACCAGAAGGCTCTATTGCTGAAGGCTATTTGGTCGAGGAGTGTCTCACCTTTTGTTCCAGATATTTGGATGATATTGAGACAAGATTTAATCGAGTTGGATGTGTTGAAGACACATCAACTCAATCTCAAATGCATCAGAAATCGAAAATATTTCCTGCTACTGGCCGATCAGTTGGGAGGACCTCATATGTGACACTGACAGAATTAAAATTATTACAGGCACATAGATATGTGCTGCTGAATAGTGAAATTGCAGATCCATTTATTGAAGAGTTGAGGATACAAACAAATAGAAGAATGAAAGGCCGAACACGAAATGAGAAAGATATAACGAAAGATGTGAATAAAGAGCTGGTAGAATGGTTTGCACGACGTGTAAGTTTATAAATGTTGCAATAAATACGAATATTAGTTTGACACATACAATTTGTAAATCTATTAAATTATATTTCTTTTTTTAGATTATGAATACTGATACTCAAGAAGACTTGTCAGAAGATTTGAAGTTTCTTATTAGAGGTCCTATAAAAAATTTAGAAAGTTCGACGCTTATAATGTGAATGGCTTTAGATTTCGTACAGTTGATCGAGAAGTGGGTTTGAAAACATAGAATAGTGGTATATTTACATTTGTTGAAGTGGGATACTATGGAATGTTGCATGATATTATTGAATTAAACTACCACGGGCATTTTTTGCTGTTTTATTCAAATGAAAATGGGTCGATATTATCAGAGGTGTTAAAAGAGATTCCTTGCAATTTACTTCTGTAAACTTCTCTCGCTTGATGGATGTTGGTGATCGTGAACTACATGATCCATATATCTTAGCATCGCAAGAAAAAATGTTATATTATGTTAATGATGTTGTGGATGAAGTGTGGAGTGTAGTTACTCACGTAATACAAAGAGATTTGTATGATATGGGTGATGAAGTGGAAGATTTGACCTCTACAATTGAATTTCATCAACAACAGGAAGCATAATTATTTTCCCATTATGATATTGAAAATATTAGTCTAAAAAGGATGAATGAAGTGGATGAAGAAATGGAGCATAAAACCGACATGATTGAAGGGGAAAACGATTGTATGTAAAATTATTTATTCATTCAGCAACCACTTGTTTAATTTCTGCAGTCATTCATTATCATTGTTATATATATTTTGTTTGTCAGTACTGGGCATCTATTATCATTTTAAAAAAATTCTGCATAAATTTTTTGAAATATATATTCTGAACTTAATTTTATATGATTAAATGATAGGAATTCCAAGGAGAAAGTGGTATACTTTTTCATCTAGTTCTGTGACAGATGACGATCTGTCTGTCCCCACGGCATCTGAGGCACCAGCTACCTACACCCCGGCACCATCTCCCCCTACACCATCTCTGACACCATCAGTGGATGTCTCATTAAAGGATGAGTCATAGACTCCCCCTACAGGAGCCTCAACAGTGGGGTGGCGACACGCCCCTTCCAGTTCATCACGGATATTCTAGAGGGTCACAGTCATAGGTACAAATTTTAATTAAATAAATTTATTGCATTTTTTATACTAATTGTTTGCTCATTGCAGATGAAAAAAATGCAACCATGGAAAACACATAAAAATTTGAGATGTTTGGAACATGAATGGAGAGAATATAGTCATGCCATTTGATTCTTATGGGATCCTGACGGATGACGCCGCGGGGTTACTTGGCCATATTATAGGTCAGCTGGCAGCAGAGCCCATTTCTCTGCCTATTTCATATGATGATTGGAGTCATATGCCTCCAAACTGAAAAAATGAAGTTTTTGATTCTCAGATAAAGGTAATTTTGTTACTTTATGGTTTAATTTAATTTCATGTTACTAATATATTCAAAATGAATTTCTGTATACAGATGTTCTTCCACTTTACTGTTGCTGATTTGATAGCACGGAAGTGGACATTGAAAAATCTTGGTAAAAAATGGAAAGATTTCAAATGGAGGTTGTGGTGTGATGTCAACTATACTTCGTTGACCATGCAGCAAATGCATGAGAAGCTACCCAGTGGGGTACCGAAAGAATAGTGGAAAGTGTTTGTTGATAGACATCGTGATGAGAAGAGGATTGTATTGAAATATATATTATTATATTATCCTCATTTTACATTTATACATGTATATGAAGATTATATGACATTGAATACATTACTGTTAAATTGAATTTTATTTATTTCAGGATCTCTCAAGACAAAATGCATCAAACCAGGAAAAGAAAGTCATCTCGCACATTACGGGCTCAAAAAACTTTTCTAGAAGCTGAATGTCCTTGGTAATCTTTTAATTAGTTTAAATATTTATAAGATAATATTATCTACTTAACATATTGAATTGTTGATTTATCTTTGTTTAATGCAGTCACAGATTTTAGGGCATGAAGCATCCCGAACTGAACTATGGCTGGATGTTCACAAAAAAACAAATGGAAGTTTTGTTAATGAGCCTGCCAAAGAAGTTGGGGTATGAAGTGAATTTTTTATTATAATAACTTATTATCAGTTTTTACTATGTTAATATATATTGATATTTTATTTATAGGTAAAAATTGATGAAATATGGGATGTCAATCCTAGGCAGTCCAACTCAGTCTCCCAGGATGACCCGGTTGCTAAAGTCCTTGGGAAGGAGCATCCTGGTAGAGTGCACGGGATGGGTTTGGGACCCATACCATCTGAGGTATTTGGCAGGCCACCAGGGATTCCAGCTACATCTACTCATGGTTATATCCATTTCATACCTGAAGATTCTCAGAGGGAGATGTCTTCTCTACGAGCTATAGTTCAAGAACAGGGGGCTCAGATATTCATTGTGCTGAAAGCGTTGACTGATATATATCAGTAGATGAGAAAATATTCCCCTGGTGGTGGTTCATAGAGTAGTGGTGATCAGGTAAATCACAAAAAATAAAAATCATTTAGTTTGTAAACTTTTATTGGTTTTAAGTTTAATTATAAATATGCAACAATATTTAATTTTCAATATAATGTTCTTATAGGTGGAACCAGGTAGTGGAGATGGAGGTGGAGAGGGTGACGATGCATCATCAGACCATGAGTAGTAGTATTGTTGATGTGTTGAACAAATATGAGAATTTTTGGTCTGTATATGTAATATGTATGGCACATAGTTGCCACCAAAAAATTCTATGTCCTAACATTTTCTTGATTTCTCATGTTTCCTTCTATGCATTTTTTTGATTTATGATGTTTAATTTTATGTGTTGATTTCTCGAGTGTGGTATACATAATTCCATTTAGGCATGTGTTTGAATTGGTAGTCGAGATTTTGGATGACTAAAGAGTGATCATTTTGTTATTTTGTTTTGGTTATATAAATTGGAACCTAGTAGGCAACATAGAGACCAAACATAAGAGGATGATGGGAATGTGGTTTAGCCTAATCATGTGATACGAATCATATACTCACCAATAAAAGTAGTTGGAAACAAAAATGGTGAAACTAACATGGAACTTTAAACAAAATGCATGTGTCACCCACATGTTACGCTCCTTTTTCTCTCTAAAAATATGAAATGTGGACAAACATGGATCTGATACAATTGATTATACATGTTTTTATTTATTGATATGCTAATTTCATGAGGATTTCTTGTAAATGTTTCTCATAAGTATTCTGGCACTTTCAACTAGAACCCCCTTTGATCCAAATGACATTTTACTACTTTAAGAACACATATGCTTCGACTACTGCACAAGTTGGATCCTCATTTAAAACTAGGGCTCTATTATCAACCTTCCACCCTCAACATTGGGTCTCAAATTCACTGGTTTGTGAGTCACACCTAAATGGTACCTTTCCATCTTCATAGGAAGCTAATAAATCCATTCATCTCAAAAATCCATACTAGATATCTACTCGACAATGACTAGTGGAAAATAATTTGTTTTAAATAGTTTCCATATCAAACCATTTCATGGTCATATCCATGTAATGAAATAACATCTTACTCCATTATCTAGGGAGGTTCATCAAGAGTTCACTGATGGACTCATCTAGATAGCATAAGGGACCCTCCAAAGGGCTCCTTCTAGCATTCACCATCACCAATGCTACAATGCAATAAAACCTCTATATGTTGTGTGTGTTTACCTCGGGAGTCTGACCTAAGTCTCCCAAACCTAGGTAGTCCAGAAAACCCACTGAGGGTAGCGAACAATCAACCAAGAACATGGCCCTACATCTATAACCTCCAAAGAATCCCACTAACAAAATATGGTGGAAAACTATGAGCAAGAGGACACATTTTCCCACATTTACTAAGCTTGTCGGTATAATCTGGTATTATTCAAAGAAACCACTAAGAATATTTTGGTAAAAAATATAGGGAATACCAATATCCTTTCCCAATGAACTGATTAACATCGGCATATACCTATATGAAATGGAGGAAAAGATCATGCCCATACACATTCTCCAGCAATAGAATAAGAAAATATGCATGTTCTGGTCACTGAAGTCACCTAGAATATTCTAAAAATGGTTAAAGGGAAGACACACAACTATTCTACCATAATTTGAGTGACTCATTAACACAATATGAGGAGATTTAGAGAAGATACACATCTTTTCTCCCATTCAAGAGGGTCATGGGCCAAATCCCATGTTATATGGAAAACCAGATTGAAACCATACCCCCGTTCCAACTAAAGGTCATCAGTCTACCCCGATGGGCACTACAGGGTATGAACATATCCCAACTAAAATTCCATAGACCTATCATAAAATTATCATAGTGACATGAGAGATAATCAAACAATATTAAGTATATGTAAGATGATATCCATAGAAAGAAACCTCTCTCACCCACAAGAGAGAATCCAAAAATAAGCAACACCAAAGGTGATTGGAAAATGAATATATGGTCTATGATCTTGATCTACTTCATATTGGTGTTCTTGAACCCTCATATGTTTATCTATGGATGATCAGGATCCTACTCCTTTGTTACCAAATTACAAAAATAGTAGTTTCATATATGATGGTTCTCTTATCTACTTTGCTGCTAGTAGCTATGAAGGTCCTCTTATCACATGTTTCATCATGTTTGGGATACAAAGTTTGAAATAACTTTTTATTTTTTTGTATGATGTATCATGTTCCATTTTCTGGTTTGATTTGTTTTTCAGGGCAGTGGGGCAGTAGAAGCAAAACTGCATTTTTTTCTGCTTAGAATTTTGTGGCGGTTATAACCGCTGCTAATGCTATACTGGTAAAACATTAGTGGTGGTTAAAACTGCCGCGAAATGTAATTGGTTTATATTTAGCGTCGGTTTTCACCGCCACGACAGAGACGCATCAAACACAGGAATATCGCGGTGGTTAAAACCGCCACAAAAAAAATATCTGGCACCCGTCTAACCACCGCTAAAGACGAAAACCGCTGCGAAATGAGGAATCTACGATACTTCCCTTAAACCGCTGCAAAATAGAAAAAACTACTTCTAATAGATTTATGACGCCCAGTTTAGTGGTGGTTTCTGTAAACCACCACCAAACCATATAACGGTGGTTTTAACCGCAGATATATGAAAAAAAAAATGCTGCTAATAGCCAGTTTTGTTGTAGTGGAGTTGTGATTTTATGCAGTTGACATTTGAAATGCCTACCTAAAACCCTTAAAGTTGCTTGACCGACCCTAGTTGGGGTAATTAAATGGGAAATATAGATCCTTTCCACTATAATATTCAGGAAACAGTATATTCTGAAGTCAATGGTGAGGGATATTAGATTTTGATAAAATAGTGGGAGACTAAAAAGTATTAATTTATTCATTTGTCTTAGTTTTTATCATAATAAATTAATAAACCTTTTCTCATATTAATTTTTAGAAACGTAAATAAAAATTACTTCAAACATATCATTGTGAACTATACTCGAGAAGAAAAACCTTCACACCAGCACCAATTTCCAGGAATGGCAGAGGCATTTACGCATCATCCTTCTCCAAGAGAGGAAATTGTATTTGTTGGAAGAGACTATTCCAGTTGCTCCTGGAAAATAGGATAGTGATGAGGAACTATATCTCTATATGAAACATATGGATGATGCCACATAGGTCCAATGTTTCATGATTTCATCCATGTCTAATGCGCTCTTAAGGAAACATGAAAACATGGATGTGTATAGCATGATGTCTCACCTTAAGTATCTCTACCAAGATAAGGTGAGATAGGAGATATATGAGATATCCAAAGCTTTGTTTAAAACTAATCTTGGAGAGTCTGTGCTAGTTGGGCCTCATATATTCAAGATTATTGGCTACATTGAATGCCAAAACATCTTAGGGATTAAGTTCCCAGATGAGTTGCATACAGATCCCATCCTATCATCACTGTCCAACACCTTCTCTAGATTTATTTTCAACTATAACATGAGAAAAAATGAGAAGATTCTATCAGAACTTTTGACCTTAATTCTCCAGGTAGATAAGGACATGGGGTGTGACAAACCCGCAGCCCTTAGAGTGAATAATAAAAGGAAAGACAAGGAAAAGGGGGCAAGGACTTATAAATGGTCTGAATCCCCTGAGTGCCATCCCTCCAAGAAGGGGAAGATCTAAAGGCAAGGCAAGGAATGGGAGGCAGTATGTTTTTCATTTGAAAGGCAAGGCCACTGGAAGAAGAACTACACCTAGAAGCATGGGGATGCTAAAGGTGTGGTCATTATTGAGTGTAATCTTTTCATTTCAACACATTGGGTATTAGATACAACTTATGGGGCTCACATATGTATTCAAATGTAGGAACCAAGTAGATTTGAAAGATTTATAGAGGATAGGTGGATCTTCAAGATGCCAATAGCACAAGGTTATCTATGTTATCCATTGGTGATTACCACCTCTCATTTCCAACTTGGATGGTTTTGGTTTTACATAGCCATTATTATGCACCTATTGTTACCAAAAACATAATTTCTATATCGTGTTTGGATATGGATGGATTTATTTTCATTTTTTTTAATAAGGGTTTCTTCTATTATAAGAACAACGTATTTTATGGTATGGTGCATTTAAATAATGGTTTGTATGTATTAAATTATAAGAACCAAGTGTTGGAAATCGATAATGAAACAAACTCACATGACTCATACAACACCCAGTTGTGGCATCGCCGTCTCGATCATGTAAATGAGAAGAACTTTACAAAACTCTTACAAGATGGATATTTAGACTCTAATGAGATAAAACCACTTGATAGATGTCACACTTGTTTACAAGGTAAAATGACCAAATCGTCTTTCATTTTATAGGATTAAAGGGCCATAGAGCTTCTACGATTGGTGAACACGGATGTGTGTGGACCATTCCTAGTAGAAGATGAAGGTGGATATTCTTAATTAATTACTTTTACTGATGGATTTAGTAGATATTTATATGTTTACCTAATGATGTATAAGTTAAAAGGCTTAGATAAATTTATAGATTTCAAGAATGAAGTAGAGAATCAGCTTGTTAAGAAGATAAAAAAGCTTCGATCGGATCGAGGTGAAGAATATCTGAACCAAGAGTTCATTAATCTTCTATGGGGGTCTGGGATTCTATCTTATCTCACTACTCCTTATAAACCATAGTGGAATGGTGTTATTGAAAGAGGTATCACACCTTGTTGGACATGGTGAGGTCGATGATGAGTCATGCAGATCTTCCATTATCCTTTTAGGGATATGCATTAAAAACTGCAACATACACATTAGAAGAAAATGGAATTCCCTCTGAGTTATGGAATAGAAAGAAATCTATTTTATCACACACACGTGTATAGGGATTCAAGGTGTTTTTAAGGCCTTCTCAGGCAACAAACTAGCACCCTGGGGCATGAGGTGTATCTTTATAGGATATCCCAAGGAAACAAAAGTATATTACCTATATAACCCTTCATCCAAGAAAGTGATTGTCGCCAGACAAGCCATCTTTCTTGATAGGGAGCACATCCTCAAAAAAGATAGTGGGAGAAATGTTGACTTCGAAGAATTTGATGCTCAAGATATATTGGAATTGGTACAGGTACAAGTTCTACAGGTCCCCGTGGAAGATGATTCAGAAACACAAGTACTGCGTAGGATCTCAAGAGAGGTAAGGGAACCAAATAGATTTGGTTTTCTAGTCACTGAGAATGGTTAATCATTATTGTTTGACAATGATGAACCTATCTCTTATAAGGAATCAGTGGAAATATCATAAGTTATAAGATGGCTAGAAGCAATGAATTCTGAGATGGATTCCATGTATCAGAACCAAGTTTGGGTTTTGGTAGATGAGCCAGTTGATGTAAATCATGTTGGATGAAAATGGTTATTCAAGAGAAAACTGGACATGGAAGGTAAATTTAGCACCTATAAATCAAGGATAGTGGATAAAGGATTCAGACAGCATCAAGGAATTGACTATGATGAAACCTTCTCTCCATTTTCCATGTTTAAATCCATAAGAATCACACTTTCCATAGTAGATTACCATGACTACAAGATTTGGTAGATGGATGTAAAAACAGAATTCCTTAATAGGAACCTTCAGAAAGATGTATATATGACACAACCAGATGGTTTTGTGACACCAGGTGAATCCAAACAGGTTTTGTAAGTTGCAGAAATCCATTTATGGATTAAAGAAATCATCTATGTCATGGAACATTTGATTTGATGAATCCATAAAAGAATTTGGTTTCATTAAGAATGAATGTGATCCATGTGTTTATAAGCAGTTTAATAAGAATGCGGTCATTATCTTAGTAGTATATGTTGACAACATATTTATTATTGGAAATGATGTTCCAGTCTTACAGTCAGTTAAGGACTGGTTGAACAAGTTTCTCTCTATGAAGGACTTGGGTGAATCAGCCTACATTCTAGGGATCAAGATCGTTCATGATAGATCCAAGAGTCTTCTTTGACTAAGTCGGGGTAAATACATTGACCATATACTAAAGATATTTATTGTAGAACAATCCAAGAAGGGATTGGTTCCAGTTTCACATGGCCTACATCTTTCTAAGAAAATGTGTCATCATACACAACAAGAGAAAGATAGAATGAGTAATATCTCATATTCTTTGGTTATAGGATCCATCATGTATGCCATGTTATGTACCATGCTTGATGTTTCCTATACACTAAGTATGGTAGGTAGATATAAAGAAGATCCAGGAGAAGAGCATTGGACTACTATTAAGACTATCCTTAAGTATCTGAGAAGAACTAAGGATATGTTCCTAGTATATGGAGGAGACAAGGAGCTTGTCGTTAGAGGTTAAGATGATGCTGGTTTTTAGATAGATCATAATGACCTGATGTCACAATATGTTTATGTTTTCTCTCTCAATGGAGGATTTGTGAGCTGGAAGAGTTCAAAGAAACTAGTTGTCACTGATTCTACAGCGGATTCCTAATATATATTGGCTTCTAATACATCCAAGGAATCCATCTGGATTTAGAAAATTGTCTAGGATCTTGATTTGGTGTCTACTAGTAAAGATGTTATCACATTATATTGTGATAATACTACAGTAGTGGATCTTTCACAAGAACCAAGGTCACATCAACGGAAAAATAACGTACTCCAAAAGTATCACCTCTTGGGGGATTTCTATCAAAGGGGTGAAGTTGTAGTGAGCAGAGTGTCCATGGAAGAGAACGTGGAATACCCCATGAATAAAGTCCTATCTCAGCAGAAGCATGAATATCATGTGATAGTTATCCGGTTAAAAGTTGTTAGTAGTTGGCTCTAGTCCAAGTGGGAGTATATTGGAGTTGGTGGCATAGAACCAACTACTTTGTACTTTATTCATTAATAAATTCCTTATCATATATTGATTGTTATTTTGTGTGACAATGCATGTGATAATTTCCTAATGATAACTATTGCATTAATTGTTCATAGCAGATCCCTACTATGATGAGAACCTAGAAGTTCTATAACATTGTTCTTGAATATATGTTTTATGGTCGGATGATTTTATTTGAGGGACACAAATAATACAGGACATTAGGGGTTAGAAATCATAAAACTTTGATAAACCTTCTCCTGGTGTGCACCCTTGGTAATATCTAGGAGGATATTATGAGAACGAGACCCTCCAGTAAGAAACCCACATTTTATAATGTCATTGGATGTTCCTATCTGCAGAAGTTTGTATTGGTACTTAGACTTTAAGATTATTATTAATGGGTATTAAAACTCATGCACTTAGATATATTGATAAAAACTGTGACGACACACTGTTCACAGTGAGGTAGGATATGTTGGGTGCGTCATGAGTAATACTGCATTAATAGATAATGCGAGAAAGGATTTTTCCCTTCAGTTCCATAACAGAAGTAGATATTTCAGGCCCTTTGATGGAATTGATATAGCCTAAATAAATCCATGTCCATGTTGAGGAATAGGCAAGTTCAATTTCAGGGAGTCAAAGAAATAATAATCAAACACATGGGTTGATGGAACTATCATGCAACCTTCTTGATTTGAGATATCGAGATAAAGGGATTGCATTATATGGTAAGTGTTTGTAAGAGGTGACACATTATTGCATCATTAACTTCTTTCTCTATGGGTGCCTTGGAATGTTGCAAGATTCTAACCTTGAATATTAGGTAAGCTCCGACTAATTCTACTAAGAAAGAGGTCTAGAGGGTTACACACTAATTGTGTCCAAGTATCTCAGTTAAATATTAATTTAACAAGTTGAATAAATATTATTCTCGATTGTGGTTTAATAATTATTCAAGGATTCCTAATTGCATTTATTTCAACACTAGTTATTTGATAAAATATATTGTGGGTGAAATAATATATTTATTAGCGAGTAATGTAGTGATATTTATTTGAGAAATAAATATCCATTATTCAAGGTCTAATAAATGCGGTGAAGGAAATAAAGAGAATGCAAAAAAGAAAAGTACACGCCGTGTATATTAATATACACACTATGTATTTTTTCTGGGAATTTATGAGAAATAATATTATATATTTAATTAAATAATATTATGTGTAATTCGATGGGCGTATTTTAGGTAATAATAATAGTTATATGTTATTATTAAACATGGGCTATTACTAAGAATTAAATGAAATGAATAAATGCTTTCGGGTGATTAATTCATTTTATTATTCTATGTAATTAAAATCCCAATTATATAATTCTCATTAGCCTAGAAATTTTTAGGTGTTTTCAACAATAGATATAGAGAAATATCTCAAGCCAGGAGAGAATTCTTTTCTTCCAAGAACACTATCAATCTATGAGAGAGAGATCCTTCTCCACCGGACCAAGGAGATCGAAGGTGGACATCGCAAGAAAATGTTCTTTCGTTCTACCACCCAGAGATACATTTGGTGACGTCCAGAGATATGTGGATTACTTTTGGATCAAATATATAGGAATCCTACAATTGGATTCTATGACACAATGACGGATCACATTGGATCGTGACCAGAAACATCAATGGAGAGAGAATTCCATCAAGGTAGTTCTTGTCTTTTAATTAAATTAATTATAACCAACATATGATGATCCTCTCTTTGGTTCCAGGACTCCATTATTTTCTTTTGTTCTTTATTCTATTCTAAATATCTTGTGTTTTATTATCATGATGGATCTATAATTAAATGTAGCTAAAGGAAAAAAATCAAGTTGGGTACACCCACCAACGTGCTTCCACTGCGCCCAAAACCTATAATTATAACCCTTATAAATAATTGTAGATTTATTTATAACTGTTATTCCATTTTCATCACATTTATTTTTAAAAACCATTTTACTATAATTATTGAAGTTTATTTAGGACATTTAACCAAATTCAAGACTATATTCCTTTCAAACTCATTGAGTTCATCTTGTATGGATTTTATCCAATCCTTGTCACCTAAATCCACATCAATATTTTTTGGTTTAAAATGGGATAAAAATTCTAGATATTTAATTTAATTTATAAAACAACTTCTAGTCCTAACAATTTGATCTACATCATCAATGATATTATCAGTAGTATGATTCCTAAGAAACAACTAATGTATTTCATTTTCAGAATTCTTTTCTTCAATAATAGGTTGAATGTATTCTTGATAAAAAACATTAGAAACCTATTCTTGAGTTATTTCCTTGGGAGAAAAACCTTATAATATTGGTTAAATATTGTTTTTACAAATATCATTCAAAGATATAGTTTGGGGTTGTTTGAAAATAAATGGATCAGTTTCATCAAAGATAACATGAACTAATTACTCAATGGTACTTGTTTTTTATTAAAGGCTCTATAAGACTTATTAGTAGTGTAATAACCTAAAAATATTCCTTCATCATATTTTGGAGAAAATTTCTAGAAGTTATATTTAGTATTCAGTATGAATACTTTTCATCCAAAATACTTTAAAGTAAGAAACTTTTGGTTTTATTTCTATCCACAAATCATAAAGAGTTTTAATAATAAATGGTCCTACTAAAACTTGATTTATAGTATAAAATAAGTATTACCTTCTTCAGTCCAAATTTTTTTTCAAATTGAGTATTCACTCAGCATGGTTTTAGTAATCTCTTGAAGCACTATATATTTTTTCAACTACACCATTTTTCTGTGGAGTTCTAGGTGTTGAATAGTTATGTACAATACCTTTCTTACTAAATAAATTTTCAAATTAATATTTTAAAAATTCTCCACCATGATCGCTATAAATAGTTATCAAGGAGATATTTTATTCATATTTAAATCTAGCTATAGAAGTTTTAAAATAACTAAATGCTTCATATTTTCTTTTTAAAAAATAGACCCATGTGTGTCTAGTGCAATAGTCAAATAAGACATACACATAGTATTTTCCACCAATACTTCTAGTTTGTGTAGGAAAAAATAATTCCATGTGAACAAAATCTAAGGCATCAAAATTTGATACTTCACTAATAGATTTAAATCTTGACTAAAGTTTCTTACTAAATTTACAAGGATAAAAAACATATGAATAATTAAACCTAAGTTCTAACAGATCCTTAAGGATTAATTTCTTAAATAACATAGAAAATTTTCTAAGGTTACAGTATCCTAGCCTTCTAATCCATAACTAAGAGTAATCTTCCATTGAACTAAGATAAGGTAAGTCTTGTCTCCTAAGGTATTCTAAGTTTATAGTGTAAAATTTCTCATACTGATAGGAAGAAAGAATAAATTCCCATTTTGAACTATATAAAGTACATTTTTCATTCCTAAATTTCACAAGATAACCATCATCACATATTTGTATTATGATTATAAGGTTTTTCTTAAGTCCTATAACAAATAAAATAGTTGAAATTATGGGTTTTATAAGAATAAAAATGTTACCTATACCAATAATTTCTCTTTGAACATTATATCCAAAGGTTAATTTTACATAATTCATCTTGATAATATTCTTAAATAAATATTTGTTTCCAATCATATGTCTTGAGAAACCACTCTCTATTTACCAAATATTTTTCTGGGTACTTTTTCTATTTTCATGAAAATAAAATTTGTTTTTTGAAACCCAAACCTTCTTGGGTCTAATATTATTAGAGAATAATATTTTAGGTAACCACATTTGTCCAAAATTATTGTTTTTAGAAAATTTCATTTCCATAGAAAAATATACTTTATGAAAACCTAGATATTGAACTCTATTTAAATAACATTTATTTTCTAATGTGCATCACTTTGACACTAAATAAAAAATAAACCACATTTAGGAATAAAATAGTTGTTACTAAAAATAGGTTTTTGATTAGTAAAACCCATTCTGGTATTATCACTATGAGGTATTATTTTATTTTACATTTTATTAAAGTTTTCATTACTAGTGGATAACTTAGATTAAGGTTTATTTAATCTTCAAATCACAAAATATAGTTTAAAAAATAATTTTGTATCATCATTAGAAATAGTATTATAACTAAGTTCTAGAGAATAACTTTATTAATTATTTTTCTTAGAAATAAATTTTTCAAGATCTTTGGAAAGGTTTTCCTTTTCAAAATTATTTTTATAAAGACCTTTAAAAATATCTGATATTTTAGTAGTTAAGATGGTTATTATTGAATATTCCATCATAAGTTTTTCTTAGGAATTATCAAATTTTTACTAACATTTGAATTTTCCTTTATATAAGTTTAGAAAATTTTGATACCTCTTTATAACTAGGTAATTTATTATCTTATTCAGTTGGGAATATTCTTCATCTCAAGATATATAATTTTTTCATTTTTACTATTAGGGTAGTTTTCATTTAAATGTAAATTGGTAAGGGATTCAATATTGTGTAACTTATCTATAAGATATTTATTTACTGAAAATATTTCTTAAAACAATCCAATTTTTCTCTATCTAGAATTATTATTTTCAAAGGAACTTTCTAAATAACTGCCTCCACTAACTTTAATAAAATTGTAAGAAGTAGTCATACTTATCTTCCTCTTAGACTTCTAATACTTCTTTGTATTTATATCCATATTTCTTTCTTTCTTTTCTTTTCTTTTCAACTTAGGATAATCTATTAGAATTTTTCTTATCTTATTACACTCATAACCAATAATATCTTAAGAATATTTCTTTTAATTATTATACTTATGAATCTTTCTGTATCTATATTGGAAATAATTATTGCCCACAATTTTATTCATTATTCTAAAAATGTTTTATAATTAATTCAAAAAATGTTCTAATGGACTAGAATATGATTAAACAATATCTTTATTTTTCTTTTAAGATTTAAAAACTTCCTTTAATGACTGAACTTTAGTAGGGATTTAGATGTTTTTTCAAAGGAAAAAACTCAATTCTTATTTTCCATCCTATTAGAATATTTTTTAAGGATTCCTTCATATTTCATTAGAGTTCCAATTAGATAATCAAGTGTAAGATTAGTAATCTTCCTTGTATCATCAAATTTTGTCCCTTTGGATTCCTACTCATTTGACATTATCTCTATAATATTTTAAACCAAAATATTATCTTTAAAAACTCTCTCTCTAAGAGACTGTAAACAATTTATAATAGTCATAAATCTTTGGTGCATCTTTGAAATGGTCTCTCCAGGTAAAAAATCAAAGGCTTGATAATCAGAAAAAAGCATAGATATTCTTGTTTTGATAACTTTATAAGTTCCAAAATGCATTGATTTTAATATTTTCTAAATACTATTGGTAGCCTCACATTAATAAATCATACTATATATTTTTCTTATCATGTAACATAAAATAATATTCCTTAATCTGTAATTTAGTTGATACTCCAACTTATCTAGATTTGTAAAGGTTATAAAATCCTTATTATTAATCTTGTAATTTCTAGTAAGCATCACAAAATTATCAAATCTGGTATTGACAAAAAAATTCATCCTATCTCTCTAGTTCTCATATTAGTATCATCAAATATATGAGGTTGAATAGGATTGGAATTTTCAAGGGTTACAACATTTAAAAACAATAAAAACAACTTTCAACAAACATGTTATTGTAAACAATTTAAAAACAAGAATTTTATAACAAAACTTAATAAAACATACAGTTGATAGAAGAAGTAAAAAAATAAAGTTTTAATAATGTGTTTGTGATTTCCAAAACTAAGGGAATGGAAAAGTAGAAAGTAAGACTTTGGATTCAATATAAAAGTGACCATGTGACACGAGGTTCCCTCCCATTTTCACTCAAAATCATGGATTTACACAAAATATATCAAAATTATTCAATGAAAACATAAATACTAAAATAAAGACAAAAAATATCAAGAATAATTTAGGAAATAACGTTAATTTGAGACATACAATCCCAAACGTCCCTAGTAAATTAAGGTTTAATATAAAAAGTGTTTTCTAGACTCTGACTCACACCTATACCTAGGACTTTGATAGTTCTGAATCCTTTATATCAAGATTAAAAAAATAAAAATTAGTATATAATAACATTTTTTCCACAAACCAACCCATTTTACCTCTAATTATGGTACCTTATATGACCTATGAATTTCCCCAAAGTGTGTTTCCAGTTTCCATAAGCTGACAACTAGCTCCTGGGTATTATAACTACACAAGTGGTACTAATTTTTCTCGATAAAACAATAATATAGATAGGAATCCCACCTAGAAATCTAGAATTAACACTCTATAAGTTAGATTACCACATGGATGAAATAATCTGGTATATGAAAAAACAAAACCAAATGAGTCATAAACATGACATTCAACTCACCGATCATAAATAAAAACCAAAAAATATATGCATAAATTCTAAATATAAGCCAGGGGAGATATAAAAAATAGAAGTATAAAACGGTAAATAAAACTATATACAAAATAGAAAAAACTAAAGTGATACAAAATAGAAAAAACTACCCATATCCATGAATCAAGAAAAATACTCTTTTACTTGGCACCACTACTATGCGTGAACTGGAATCCCAATATGATATTACACATCCAATAAAAACCTATACTGAACCTATAATATAATAGGCATCACTAAAAAAATATATTTGGTTTCTTTCTTACACCCCATTAATAACCTTTACAAATAATTTCATTTCATGCTAGTTTGAAATACAATAGATAAGTGGGATTTTCTTTTTAAATGATACAAATATTGAGAGGTCATTTTTAAAACCAAACCTTTTATGATGTTTAGATTTAAATATTACAATGAAAAACATACCTTAAAATATTTTCATGAAAAATCAATATTTAAAATAAATGAATTGTACTAAAACATAATTAAAAAATATATGAGTTAAAGAGAATAAATCAAATGATCATGTTTATAATAAACCATGTAAAATTAAGAGTTAAAACATAGGTGGTATGTAAATATACATTTTAAAGGTAAAATATTAATGGTATTAAACACTAAAAAAATAAAAACAATGGTAATATGATATCATGTAGAATAAATAATAATAAACTATCATAGAAATAAAATAATTGAAATAATCATTATATAGTCGAGAATAAATCATTATGGGAACACCTAGAAGCTCTAGAGATAATATAAGACAACAAAATTATAGAATCTATATAATTGGAACCTGATGTGATTCAACTACCATATACATGGTTTTACCCTACCTATCTTGACCAAGACGTAGTATCCCCAAATAAGGTCATGATCCTAAATTGGGGTCACTGGTCAGAGTAATAAACATTACTAGTATAGAACTCTTAACTAGATATCCCCCTATCTACCCATGGTTTCCTATGACACCAATTATAAATTATTAATCAATATATACATAATGAATCGTATATAATAAGAAAAAATTATAACACACCCTCACCTTTGATAACCATTCGCAAAAGCAACCCCTTTTTAAATAATAATAACAATCAAAAAAATATGTCCTTTAATTGGGATGTTCCTATACAATTTACACAATATCCTTATCACTATAAATTGTACTCAATCACCATAAGGGGTTCACTTAACAGGTAAATAAAAATCAAGAAACCCTATTTATAATGTGCTAACCAAACCTCTAGAACATAATTTAGGAAACCAAGTTTAAAAATCACCTTTGAAGACCAAGTCACATAAACATTATCAAAGTATCTCAAACGATCAAAGAAGGAAAAACCAACCTAATAAGAACCCAAAACTCATTTAGATTTAAATTAAATCCATTAATTTAGTTTTAGAACCAAAAAAATCCCTTTGACTATGTAATTCCTTTGAAAAGTGATACATGGAAATTTAAGAAAACATTAGGTGTGTATAGTTGTTGGAACATTTTTTGACCCCTAAAATATGAGAAAACCCTTTAATTCCCAATGAAAACTAGAAAATAAACCAACTTATTTTGACACGAATAAATATATAAACATAGTATATCCTTTTAAATATTGAAATCATTGCATATAAATGATAAAGAATTCATAGTTTTAGTATTAAATATCCATACATGGAGAAACATACCCCAATTCATTGCTTTAACTAAACACCGTGTTAATCCACCATAAAATTTAAGGAAATACTTTTGAATTATGGATTTTTCCCTAAATCATTTTATATAGATGATATATATATATATAGGTTTTTCTCATGCATGGGTTGTATCACTTTTGTTTGATGGTTTGTATGAGATGATGATATTTTTTATTCCCATATATGATGTCATTAAAGTACTATTTCATAAAATGAAACCTATGGGAGAATTTTCGTCCATAAAATTGATGAATGGGTTTCCCAATTATCATTTACTCATGCATTATAAATTCATGGGTAAATGAAGTGTCCTGATAATCATTCTCATGTCTTTGAATATCATTTTCATTTGATGGCAGTGGGGTGTGGTGATTCTATGATGATCGGTTAAAACTCCCTAATACTTGAATACTCTCTTTATCATTATCCTTTTCAAATATGCTCTAGTAGGCCATGAAGTACAAATAGATCCCATATGAATGTTGGATGATTTACTCGACCTGTGTATACACTACAGAGAGGGTATGTCTTTTGGATTCCCATTTTTTATTTGTAGAAAACCCATGTGATAGTGTTTGAATATGTCTTAAATTATATTTTGGTGTAATGTATTCCATTTATGGTATTCATTTATTTTATTTTTATATGAAATTTCATTTATCATGGAAGGGAGATCCTTGTACAAGTGTTTAAATCGCTTTTACTTCATATGATAATCATTACTAATATCATTCAATACCCTTTATTGGTGTTAGAGGGAACCCATACTTTAGATTTATGAAAAACAAAATTGAAATAAATAAGTAACCAAAAACAGATCATCATTTTATATTTTCCCAAAATTCAAGTAAAATGAATTTCCCTTATAAAGAATCATTCATCATGGATTACCCTTACCCAGAATCATTCTGCATAATGGTCATCATGGATTACCCTTACATAGAAGTTTTTTGTGTAAGGGTAATTTGGAAATACCCTTATAAAGAGTGGTCTATGTAAGGGTCATCCTGTAAAGATAATCCTCTATCTCACATAAATTTTTCTATGTAAAGGCTATAAAATAGTTATAAATCTTCTATAAGGGTTACTTTGGGGTACCTTGAAGTAGCTCAAGGAATTAAAAGTTTACCTTTATGTAGAAGAGTATTAAATTAGGTTCACCTGATCCACCTCAATGCAGCAGGATTTTAGATGAATTTTATAAAGGTATTAACTGACTTACATTTACACTGACAAGAGTTATCTAAATTTTATGAATTATTCTAAAGGTTTACATAAATATAGATCTATACTTACCCTTACATGAAAATTTCACATAAAGGTAAGAACATTAATACAATTACAAATCTTATTCTATATAAGGGTCAAAGATATCTAATCTTACATAGTCTATCTATATAAATTTATAGGTAGTACACCCTTACTCATAATATAGATACTGTGTAAGTGAAAACATAAAATTTAAAAAAAATTATAAAAAATTTAAATGGTTTTTATGGTTTATAAAGTGTTTACAAATCATATGAAAATGTATTTTATAACTATTTAATTTATAATGAATTTATACAACTATATTCCTTTACAGTATTTGTCCATGTGCCTTATGTATATGATGGATTAGGATATGTATGAATATACTTGACTTCAAATTGTGGGCAAGTAACACAAACTTATGGGTTTTGTAAAGTGGCATACATCAATATAGTTTGAACATATTGATTTGGTGGAGGGAATAGGATTCCAAACTAAAATCACTATAATCATGGATATATAAAGATAATGACATGAGATAAGGTGTTGAGATTGAAATCCCCTTAAAATAATAAGTGTTGGGTTACTTCTAAAGCATCACTTTTCAATACCTAGATCATAAAATTGAGTATTTCACACAAAATTTGGGTGGCCTTGTATTAAATTATGTAGGGAAATCAAGTATAGGTGGGACTATAACTTCCTTGGATAGGACATTCCAAAGTTAGGTTCCCCTAGATTGTCCTTTTGTTATCCTTTTTTGGAATTTTTTTTAGGTTGCACTAGTTGGGAGACCCTAATAGGATTAGCTTACTAGTGGAATAGAGTAGAGTTTATCCATATGATGGATTATAAAAAAAGTTCTCCACTAAACTATCCATGAGTCATATGTGATATGATTGGGATGATACCATACCTAAATAGATATGTGATGAGAGGAAATCCAAATCTGACTCATTGCTTAGTGAAATATGGATCTTGGCATACTAATATATATGATGCACAAAAGGGGTCATAATTTTAGTTGGATTCCATTTAATAAAAGTATTTATTAAATGATTAAAAACAAATGATACATATCTCATAAAAGTTTTTTGTAATAGATAATATCATTACCATCATCAATCTAAACTTTTTGATCAATACTTGATAAAGAGAAGCCTAATATAAGTATCTATTAAGACTGGTAACTTAAAAAAAATATTTGAATAAAGTTTAGTGATTTAATAAAAATTATTAAGGACAATTTTATGTGTCGGGAGAGTTACTTCATCAGTAACTAGGTTTTGAAATTGTTAAATGAGTGAATCTAGTTATTTATGAAGCATAGACTAATTAATTATAGGTTTCAAAGGAATTAGATAAAAAATGACCAATGAAATATTAATCTCCACTCATATGCTAAATATGAATGAATACGTCAATGAATTAAGTAATTTCAGTCTCATATACTTGATATTATTAGGCATGCTAAAGGATACTCAATATTATGGAATATGTTGATAAATCAGTGAAAATAAATGTTTCCTTAAAAATATATTGGTTATAGAAATCAATTCAATTATTATAATAGATATATGATATAAAATTTATTTTTTAAAATGTGTTATAAATATATTTAATTTCAAAATCTGAAAAAAAAATTGAAGCATAAAATTTTATTTCGAGTGATGGAGAAAAGGATTTGTTTCATTCATAACTTGGATAGTTCAAGATTTGATAAACTTGTAATAAGATGTTTTTTTATCTCGTTTATATCTCTATAAGGGAATGTAAAAAATATTTGTTTAAATGAAATAAGATAGGTGTTTTATTACACATGTCTTATGATTTTCTTAATTCTATAAGTTAATTTAAGGAGGAACTAAAAATGGATTTTTATGGTTAGGAAATTTATTATATTGTTATCTACGGAAATGTTTCTATAATATGGTAATTCAATAAATTTTTACCTGATATTTTAAATTTTTTTGGAATATATATAAACTAGTAATATGATGTAAAGGTTCTAAAGTGCTGTATAGATAATACAATAATGTAAAATTTTAAACTGGAAGAAGAAAAGTTGGATGAAAAGTTCAATAATTTTTCTTCAGTAAGAAAATATGGTTCATTTAAAGATAGGTTTATGAGGAAGTGTAATAATTCAATATGATTGGATAATCTATGATATACCTGAAGGAGTTTTTTCCATGGATTTTCCATGTGAGGTATAGATGTTATAGAAATTAATTCTTTTATTTTGAAAGGTAGATGATATTGACTGTATATTTTACAAAATGTTGTAAATATAAAGGAGTTCAAAATAAAAGGAAGAAATAATTTAGCTTGTAGTTTATATTCATTAGATGGAGTAAATATTTACTATATAGAGGATTTAAATATAAAGAGAAACATTTATTCATCATGAAAATAGAAAGACATTATTTCTTGAAGGATTGTACCAGTCAAAATAAAAGGAGAACTACACTTAATATCCTAAAATAGTTT
The DNA here is from genome assembly GCA_963277665.1 of Viscum album. Lineage (NCBI taxonomy): Eukaryota > Viridiplantae > Streptophyta > Magnoliopsida > Santalales > Viscaceae > Viscum > Viscum album. Next base: position 1,991,662,602 of record OY728161.1, on the reverse strand, counting down.
ATTGTATTTAGAGATAAATATAAGAGTTTCATTTAGTTACCATATTAAAGTAATTATCACTTTATCCTAAAAAAATTTAAGATGTATTATTAAAAAGTAATGTTTATAGTTACATTATTTCAAGAAAATGTTTTTGATAAATTTGGGTTCTAATAATGATGATGATACACCTAAAAAGAGTTCTAAGTTGATAACATAATTTGACATTATAACATTTTATGTTGTGAAGTTAAGTGGTTTGAATATGTTCAAATTATTTAAAAAATAGGAATATGATTCTAAAGTGTCACCATTATTCAAGCTATCTTACTCTATATATTTTTCTTACTAAAAAGTTTAGTGGTTGGGTTTTATCAAATGGTAATATAAAGATGTGATAGGGATTACATGTTAGAGTTAGTTCCCTAGAACGGAATTTTATATACTTTATGATTACCTATATTAATTATTTTTAATATTAATAAACTTATTATCACGTTATTATTTTTCTTCTGCATAACATAGTTTGTGATAATTTCTTAAAAGTAATTGTCGCATTAAAAGGTAAGAGAAGTTCTTTATTATAATGAGAACTTAGATGTTCTACGACACTATTATAAAATATATGTTATATAGTCAATGATATTATTTAATGGGTCACAAATGATATAGGATATCAGGGCTAGAGACTCATATGAATTTGAGGAACTTTCTCATGGTGTAGGCCCTTGGTAATTTCTAGTGCAAGATATTATGAGAACACAGCCTGCTAGTGGGAAATCCATATTTGTATATTTTATTGGATGTTCCTATATATGGATTCATGAATTGATCATTATACTTTAATATAATTATTAATGGAAATTATTAGTTGTTTACTTTGATGTATTGATGGGAATTGTGATGACATGTGTTCACAATGAAGTAGGATACGTTGGGCATTTCCTGAGTACTATTTCATTAATGAATTATACAAGAAATATTTATCCATTATATTATTTAATAGATGTTGATATCTTGATCCCTTTGATGGGAATGAAATATCCTAAATAAATACATGGTTATGGTGTTCTATGGGCATGTTCATTTCTATAAATTCAAATAAAGAGGCATTGAGCACATTGGAAAATGACACCATTATGAAACCTACTGGATTAGAGATATCATGATAAAGGGATTATATTACACAGTAAGCATCCATATGAGGTTTTATGTATTTTTTACGTTATCTTATTTCTCTATGGGTGTCTTAGAATATTTTTAGATTCCAACCTTGATCATTGGTTGGCTCCACCAAATACCACTGAGAAAAAGTCTTAGAGGGCTACATGAACTAACTATATCTAGAACTTTAGTTAAATAATATTATTATTTATTATTTAACCTTTTGAATAAATATTATTCCCATGAATGGTTTAATAATTATTCATGATTACCTTGATCACATGTATTAAATCACTTGTTATTTGACAGGATATTTTGTGATTTGAATATTTAATAAATATTTATTTGTTATTTAATGAATATGTAGTATTTATTTATTAATTTATTAGTGAATAATGTAATGATGTCAATTTAATAATAAGTCATTATTCAAGGACCAATAAATATTTTTGAGGAATGGCGGACTGAGTTTAAATGTCTAGTGATAAATAATATATATTAAATATTATTTGGATAAATTTAAAAAAAAAATTAAAAAAAAGTATTATACTAATTCTCTAGTATTACGCATTTTGAGAAATAAAAATAATAAAATTATTATTATAATATACATGGGGTTTTACAGGGATTAAAAAATAATAATGGTGCATGTGAAATTATTATTTTTATAACCCTATCACTATATAAATCCAATTATATTATTTACAAACCTGACACTGGCCATTTTGTGTTGGTTGTTCACAATGACTCTGGAGAATTCTCTCAATCTTTAGAGAGCCCTTCACCAAGAATAATTTCAAGAACCAAGAGAAATCCTCCTACAAATCCCCTTTCGATTCTATATAGATCAAAGATAATCCTTCTTGTATGGTATTTTCATTGAGATCTAAGATTAATGATGCAATTCTTAGGATCTACCATGATATAACTTAGAGATTACAATGGAAATTCTTAGAGGTTCATGAAACACATTTGGATCAGTTCTAGAGGGAATATACACATTATTCCTATGATGTAAATATAGTATGACATAGAGACATTTTCATATTCATCAATGAATAAAATAATTCATTACAATGTAATTATATAACTATTTAAATTAATTATAAATCAGTATGTTATAATCCTATATTTTGTTTCACTGTTCATATGTCAATTAATATTTGATTCAATATTGTAAGTCATAGAGTTATTCATAGATGTACATTTCATATTAATCATGAATTAAGATAAAAGTTGAGTATACCATTTCCTCTAAGTGCTTCCACTTCACCCAAAACCTACAAGTTGTATCAAAATGGTCACATAATAATTTACAATTATTTAAATATCATTGATAGATTTATGAATTTATCATTATTTTTAAATTATTTTTCAATAATTATTTACTCCTAATCATGATACATTCTATTCATCCTATTCATTATCACAAATATAGTAAATAAATAGATTTGTTTTTAATGGATAACATTCAGATAACTCATCTATAGGTTCTAAGGATTTTGGTTGTGTATCACAAGAGAATACACCATGCATCTCATAGGTACATGTTGTGTACTCATGTTTAATGCAACAAGACAACTCAAAAATTAATCCAAAGCAGGAGAATTTATTACATGTAATGTGTATTTAATACACCTTGTGTTGATCAGGACATTCTTTCACATGGTTAATGTAACACCCTAAGCTTCCACGATACGCTTCTCTTTTAATAATACAATAGTGTGTGATGTAGGCAACACCGAGATCAAGTGCACCATGACCTATCAAACTAGTAGTTTAAAAAGTGGTTATGAATAGTAATAAAAAAATTAATTTTATATATATCCCATATAATTTTAACATTCATCTTTTTTGTTTCTTAGACATAATATAAGGAAAAATTCAATTTTTCAGATAAAAGAAGTATTTTACAAAAAATGAGGTTTTTCTACCTTTTAATGGAAAACCCATTAAAATACAATATTTGACACTTTTATATATTAAATTTTATGAAATTAAATTGTTCTTTAAAATAAATACATAAAAATTTATTTTGGATAAATTTTTGGTTTTTTCTGATAACTTTCATATTTTGATGAATAGTGAAAGATACTAAATTTTAATTGAAAACAACTTTTCTAATCAAAACTAATTTATAGTGTTAAATTATAAATTTGAATGGTTTTTAAATATAATTAGATTATGTTTTTATCATTTAATCCAATGTTGGTCATTGGAAGTAATTTCACTTTTAAATTGGACATAAACACATATCAATCTTATGATAGTTTTTACGTCTCAAAAACCCGCTTTCTGGTTTTGAAAACAGGAGTTAATTTTAAATTAATTAATGAAACTTAAATATTTTTAATTTTTTTAAAATACACATCATTTTTGGATTCAGAATATCAAAATTATCTTAGGGTGAATTTTTGGTATTTTTCTGAAAACTTTCAATTTTTGATGAATAGTGAAACACACTGCGTTATTGTTTAAAAATCAAATTTTATTTAAATAATTATTTATTTTATTTAAATTAATTTTAAGTCAAAATATATACATAATACCTATTTTAGTTCATTATAATTCATTGGAGTCATTTTATAATAAAATTAGATGTATAAAATTTTATTGAATTTTTTAACGTTTTTTACCCACCTTCTAGGAACGTTAGCAAATTTGCATAAAACGTAATTTTACTGCTTCTGTGAATTGAATTTAAAAACTCCAAGAGACTTGGTTGATATCAGTAAGTAAAATTTGGTTCAATAAGATGAAAATAATTTTTGTTGAATAGTAACTTTTGACTTTTATTTACCACGGTTAAAAGTAAATAGGGTAATTAAACGTAAAAATGATATTATAATTACCCTAAAACATGTCCTAATTCTATTGGATAAGTTTTCTTAGACCAAAATCAACCTTAGGAAATAACTATGGTCCTATTTGGTCCACTTGGATTAGATTAGGACATTTATTATTATTTTATTTAAAGAATAGTTAGAAGTGTTAAATTCAAATTTTCATAACTAAAACATTTTTACTATAGGGCTATACATAAGATAAATTAGACTACAAATATTCATTAGAAATATAAAATTATTTACTACATAATTTTATTTTAATTATAATTTTTATACATTAAATAGATTTATTTATTTTTGACATAATGATGATGCAGTAATTACCTTATTAATGAAAGATTAGAATAATTGATATTATAAATATAAAAATAAATGTAAATTGATACTTTTGATGCATTACATGAATTTTATAGATTAATATGACATGTTAGGGTTGATTAAATGAATTTTTTTTGAAGTAATCATGATGTTATGACATTCACAAAGACTAAATACAAAATATTATTAAAATTGACATAAATGAGTTTTTAAAAACAAATATTATATTATTAAATGATATAATATTCCTAAAAATATTAGGTTTATACAAAGGACTTATATAATGATATATATATTATTAATTAACCACTTGAGGTTCTCTTGGCAGTTTATAGTAAGTTTATTAACCAGGTAGTGTAAGAATACAAGAAGACATGGTAAAAGTTAAACTAATTAACTAAGAGTTAAATCTAAAAGATAAGGTCAACATGGTGACCTAAAATTTCCTAAAACCTAATGGTTGAAGTTATTTATACCTAGACTCACCTTATCCTCTAAATAAATCCATTTGGAGCCATTCTAAACCAAAAATGATTATATAATAAAATAATATTTCAAGCTTTTCCTAAAGTGAACCTCACCTCACTTATAAAAGGGTACTTCTCCTTCTCTTAATTTCACACCTCCAAATCCATTTTTATCAGCCAAACCCTATTCAAATATAATACCAACTACCTAAAATTAAAACTAGAGGCCTTAATTTCATCATAAATCCAACCTAAGGATCCCTTTTGATCAAATCAAAAGGACGCACCCCAAGAAGAGGTAATAATTTCACCACCTCTTTTAAACTTATTTTCTTCTACCACTTCCTCTTTATTTGTTGTTTCCATACCAAAATAATAACTACAGTACCTTATACTTATTGTTATTTTCTAATAAATATGGTACAACCATATTCATTATTCTATCCATTCTATGAATGACAAAGTCACCATACGTGTGTACGTACAGCTTACTATCTCCACATCGTGGTGTAGTTTGTTATTCAACACTTAATTATTTGGATGGGTATAATAATGAGTAAAATTGATGTAAATAATAAATATAACATGATAATGATTCTTTATATGTGATATACCATCCAATTACATATGATTTTTCCATCAATTGAATGATATTTTCGCTCGTAAGTACGTACGGATTACCATCTCTACAAACGTGATAAGATTCATTCCCCATCGTAACCATTCAAGAATAATTTTCATTTGATGATTTAAAAATAATATTTAATAACATAATATCATTCTTTATATGAATCAAATACATTCTATACATAAAAAACATGACTTATGTAACAAAACATATAAAGGAAAACAAATCAGTTAACACCCAAAACAATGATACTACTGAAATATCATTAACAAAGTAATATTAGAAGATCATGTATGATATAATATTTATGAATTTGGTTCTTTAATAATTTAATAACAATTATTTCACCATTATACATGAGTTTTACCTACCCTATACTAATTAAAATTACAAGGTAAGTGGTTTTCATCTCACTTTTTATTCCTGTGAGATTCATGTTATATTTGCCATTATTTCCTTTTGTGTGGTGTATGTATTGCCCATGATTGCATTAATTATTTAATATACTTTAATTTATGGGTATTTACATCTTAATTTTATGATTCTTATTTCATGGGGTGTATGTTTCGTAAGTTACCAAATCGGTAAGAGAAGTTCTAATTTCAATTTCCACTCATTGGGTTTTACGCATGCTTCATCGATTATTTTACTCCAAGATTATGTGTGGAATCACTATGTATTTATTTATGTGTTAAATTAAACTTCGCTTTATGTGGATATAATTTTTATACACATAATAACTCAATTTATAAATTCTCAATTCATTTATATGATCTTGATAAGGGTAATCTTAACTCAATTTCCATTCATTGAGTTAAACATCAAAGACATTGGTGTTGTTTTTACAAAAATATGTGTGAATTCCCTATGATTTATTTACACTAAATATATAATAATATTAAGTTTATTTATATTTTTCACACATAATTATGTCATTTATTTATCTTTAACCTAAGTATACAGTCATTATAAGGGATTTCATCTCAATTTACATTCCATTGAGACTTCTTTGTTGTTATGCGCCAATTCACTTTTATATGGTGTATATACTATACATTGACATAGTATATCATGAATCCCTTTATTATAGTGATATTATAAAGTTTTTATTACCTCAATTATTTTTATTTAAGCATATCTCATTTGGTTAGGAACTCTAACTAAAATATAATTGTAAATGTTTTAAATATTTATTCTTCTAAATCTTTCTCATTAATGTCCATGTTTTAAAAATGGTTTTAAGGATTTATTTATATGGACATTAATGTTTTAAAATTAAAATTCCTTTTAAAAGTTTCAAAGTGTTATGGGAGACTTTGATTCAAAAATATATTTTAAACGGCTTCTTGATAAATAGTGATACTTTTTGATGTTTTCAAGAAAATGGGGGATATTTCTATCAAATAGTTTTGATGATTATTTTAATCTATATCAATATCCTTTATTATCCTCTATTGAGGTTAATTTATTATAATAAAATCTTCTATATTATGTTTAATGAGTTATGTTTTACTATGGATGTGCTATTTTTATACCATTCATTGTTTGTGGTTAAAATATTGTAATTTTGTATGCTAGTTTTAACATGAATGTTCAGATTATGTTTTAACCTTTTTATATGAGAAATGAATTGGACTTAGTAAGTGACAGGTGGAGCTTGCTATAGCTCATTGATGCATCGGTAGGTATCATGAGCCAAAATAGTGTCTTGGCATAAGGCCTTGACAAAATCTTATTTGTAGTCTTGGCATGAGGCCTTGACTGTGTGGTTATGATGTTCGGCATTATGCATTCCATCATTATGAAATTAGCTGTTGATATTACATGTGATTATTCGACTAGTAGAATATCCATGTGAATAAGTAAATGGAATTATTTGATTTATATTTTCCATATTATGCTGAAATTTAAGTTTAAAAGGCTTGTTTTTTAGTCGTATACATTTCCTTAAATGTTTATGCTTATTTATGAAAGTTTCCACTATATTGTTATCCTTACTGAGAATCTAAGATAACCCCTTTCTATGTTTTGTTTTTTCCAAGATGTGAAGAAGTATATCAAGATTAACCTACAAGAATAGGCTAAGGGTTATAAGTGTGTTCAAAGGGGACAAAATGTTTTTATTCTTTATTTCATGATGTAATGTAAAACTTATGTATGTATCTAGTACTTCCAAGTATACTTAACTAATCGGTGTTTTGGGACTTGATCTCTTGTGATCATGATAATAATATGTAATAATGCACCAACTTTGGGTAACTAGGGTTAGGGCGTTGCAGTTTGTATCAGAGAAATTTTAGTACAAACCGTAGGAAACTAGATTTATAAAAACTCAAATTAAAAACATTACCCTCAGATAGACTTTGGGGATTAGTATAGAAGAAAATCCAAAAAATTTGGTAATGTAAATATTATGTGGGTTTTCCAAGAAATACATCTCTGCCTGGATACGAGTGGGTAGAAGCAGCACTAGTATAGATGTACTCATGGGTAAAACCCGAAAACACCACTTTGAGCTAAACTCGAACAGGAACTGGTGCATGACAATAGGCCTTGTTGCACTCTTGCTTACGACACTCCTATGGGATATGCTTAGGATAATTCACATTTTCTTTACAAACCGATTTGAAGGATTTTAATATAAGATGAGAATTAATAACCTTGGTTAATCCTAAGGTGTTTTAGATTAAAAATAAGGTTTCATGATATTCTCTAAATGATTTTTTGACTATTGTTACTCACACAATGATTTCTGGTTTTAGTCAATATTTGGATTCCAAGGAAGTCATAGTAACATTGAACATGATATAAAACGTGGGAATGGTGGTGGAAATGAGAAACGAAATGGAATAATGATAGGATTAAAAGATATCATTTTCATGCCGAATAAGTTTTCCAAAAATATGATCAACAACATATATATTAACAAACTCCCAGACTCAACAAAGAAGAGAAAGGCGATGAATGATAAGAGCTCCAGGAGTGGAGGCCATAGAGAAAAGAAATCTCAATTTCCATCATGCAAAAAATGTGGAAGGAGATACCTAGGAAAGTGTCTTAATGGAATAAAGAAATGATTTATGTGTGGGAAAGAATGATATAAAGTAAATAATTGCTGAGGAAAAATGAAGAGTATTATAGAAGATAATAAAAATGATCCCAAGAATCCATTTACAGTCATTTTCTGTAAATATAGGGGACCTGAGCATTGCCCGAGGGAATTCCCTATTCTATAGGATAACCTCTTGGTCAAGGAAGAACCTATGTGGAAATAAATGGATGGAGAAATGTTTAAAAAATTTAGTGGTCTTTGTTGATGGGATTACATTGGAATACTTTTCTCTTGTATGTGTAATGCTATAGTGTATTATGTGAAAATACTATTTGAGGAAGAATTATCTTTTCTATTGTGGATATAGTTATAAATAACCATTTGGGTTTATATGATCCTTGAATTTGAGGAAATTACAAGTTATTAAATTTTGGGATGAAAATGTGAGGTATGAGATAAAATTTGTGTTTAAATTATGTTATAGTTATTTTGAAAAATTTATCTCATTTTTTGAATGTTATAAAATATAGTTTTTGAAAAATAAAAATACGCAGACCGTGTGACAACCCATCACGTCGGAAAAAGTTGCGGGAATCAAACCCACAACCAAAGTGCGACTAGGATTTATCACCTACCACTGGACTACGTGAAGTCCTTGGTTAGTGTGACTAATTCATTTTAGTTAAATGATTTTATTGATAAATAATAAGTTTATTTGGGATCTTATGTTTATCAAATGGATATCCTTAGTATAGGAAAATTATATTGTAATTAAGTGATAAATGTTATTTTGGAAGACGTTCGTTCTGTTGGAAACACTATATGCCTAAGGAAAATAGAATATTTTGGGATTTCATTTGAGGAATAATGGTGAGTTTTTATCTATTTTTTATTATTTAATTATATATATTTAGTTTATTTATTGAAATTATTAACCTATCATATAGAATATGTGATTAGGTTAATTACTTTTAAGTATGTGACTTTAAGAGTAGTTGAAGTTATTTGGAGATACAATTTAACGTTGAATACAACATAATAAAATTCTTCTAAGTTTGGGGTTTCAATCTTAGTTTGGATTATATTGAATTATTTTAAGTACAATTGTTTGTTTAATGGTATTAATTGAAATTTGGGTATTGTTGGTTTAATTTTAGAAATTAAGATTAGTATTTCTTTCTATAAAGGATAATCCTTTTTGGGGATCATCCGATCTTGTACTAACCATTTTGGTTTTGGTTAATCTCTAAATACAAGGGAAATATATAGTTCATCCTTTGTGGATTATTTGATTCTCTGTAAGTTGATTATAGCACTTCAGCTGTGACCAAGTCAACTTGAATACTCATCATTTGGACTGAAAGATGAGTTTGTGATAGAAATTAGTTAAAGGATGGAAATATACTTATCAAGTATTTTTTTCTTATTCTATGAAGAAATTAATTCTTAAACATTAGGGAAAGGATCTTGAACCCAAAAATGTGTTATCCTAATACCTTACGTTATTAGTCATAGATTTATGGCTTTGAGTCTCTCAATTTTCCATTCAATTATTTGTGATTGATGACCTCAATCACTCCTTATAAATATTTACATTTTTCCTCTGATTATAATTTCCACTAATTTTCTCCTATTCGAAATCCTAATTTGGTGGTGACTTTTTCATTTCCCTTTCCCTCTTATTAGAACTAAAATTTATTAACCCTATTTCTGATGTGGGTTTTCCACAAAGGTATTTTCTATTTTTTTACCCTTTATTTCTGAAGAACAATTTCAAATTGTGAGGACATAATTTTTTTAATGAGGGAAGAGTGTAACACCCCAAGCTTCCACGGTATGCTTCTCTTTTAATAATACAATAGCATGCGATGTACCCAACACTGAGTTCAAGCGCCCCATGACCTATCAAACTAGCCTTTTAAAAATCAGTTATAAATATTAATAACCACAATTTTAATTATATATATATATATACCATATAATTTTAACATTCATCATTTTTGTTTCTTAGACATAATATAAGGACAAATTCAATTTTTTAGATAAAATAATTATTTTTTAAAAATTGAGGTTTTTCCGCCATTTAATGGAAAAACCTTTCAAATCCAATATTTGACAATTTTATATATTCAATTTGATGAAATTAAATTCTTCTTTAGAATCAGGACATAAAAACTTAGTTTGGATATTTTTTTGTGTTTTTCTGATAACTTTCATATTTTGATGAATAGTGAAAGATCCTAAATTTTAATTGAAAACAACTTTTTTAATCAAAATAATTTATATTGTTAAATTATACATTTGAATGGTTTTGAAGTATAATTAGATTATATTTTTATCATATAATCCAATTATGTTCATTGGAAGTAATTTCACTTTTAAATTGGACATAACCACATATCAATCTTTTGATAGCTTTTACTTCTCAAAACCCCGCTTTCTGGTTTTGACAACGGGAATTAATTTTAAATTAATTAATGAAACTTCTATGTTTTAAATTAGGTAAAATAGACATCATTTTTAAATTTGGGATATCAAAATTATCTTAGGGTGAATTTTTGGTATTTTTTGGAAAACTTTCAATTTTTGATGAATAGTGAAAAATAATGCATTATTGTTTAAAAACTGAATTTTTATTTAAATAATTATTTATTTTATTTAAATTAATTTTGAGTAAAAATATATAAATAATACCTATATTAGTTCAATTTAATTAATTATAGTCATTTTATAATAAAATTAGATGCATAAAATTTTATTGAATTTTTTAACATTTTTTACCCACCTTCTAGGAACATTAGAAATTTTGCATAAAACGTAATTTTACCTCTTCTGTAAATTGAATTTCAAAAATTTGAGGGACACGGTTGATATCAATAAGAAAAATGTGATTCAATAAAGATGAAAATAATTTTTGTTGAATGGTAACTTTTGACTTTTATTTACCACAGTTAAAAGTAAATTGGGTAATTAAAGGAAAAATGATATTATAATTACCCTAACATGTGTCCTAATTCTATTGGATAAGTGTTTTTCGGCCAAAATAAACATTAGTAATAACATATGGTCCTATTTTGTTCACTTAGATTAGATTAGGACGTTTATTATTATTTTATTTATAGAAGAGTTAAAAGTGTTAAATTCAAATTTTCATAACTAAAACATTTTTAATATAGGGTTATACATAAGATAAATTAGACTATAAATATTAATTATAAATATAAAAAGATTTAATACATCATGGTATTTTAGTTATAATTTTTATACATTAAATAATTAAATTTATTTATGACACAATGATGATGCAGTAATTACCTTATTAATGAAAGATTAAAATAATTGATATTATAAATGTAAAAATAAATATAAATTGATACTTTTGATAAATTATAAAAAATTTATAGATTAATATGACATGTTATGGTTGATTCAATTAATTTTTCTCAAAGTAATCATGTTGTTATGACTTTCACAAAAACCAAATACTAAATAGTGTCAAAATTGACATTAATGAGTTTTTAAAACAAATATTATATTATTAAATGATATAATATTCCTAAAAATATAAGGTTCAGAAAAATGACTTATATAATGATATATATATCATTAATGAACCACTTGAGGTTCTCTTTTTGGTTTATAGTAAGTTTATCAACCATATATTGTAAGAATACAAGAAGACATGGTAAATGTTAAACTAATTAACTAAGAGTTAAATCTAAAAGATAAGGTTAATATGGTGACCTAAACTTGTCTAAAACCTATTAGTTGAAGTTATTTCGACCACAACCCCACCTTAACCTCGAAATAAATCCATTTGGAGCCATTATAAACTAAAAATGATTATATAATAAAATAATATTTCAAGCTTTTCCAAAAGTGACCATCACCTCTCTTATAAAATGGTACTTCCCCTTATCTTAATTTCACACCTCCAAAGAAATTGTTCTCAGAAAAAACCTACTCAAATATCCTCCAAACCACCCTCAATTTAACCTAGAGGCCTTAATTTGACCATAAAGCCAACCTAAGGAGCCCTCTGATCAAATCAATAGGAATCACTTGAAAAAGAGGTAATATTTTCACCACCTCTTTCAAAGTTCTTTTCTTCTTCCACTTCATATTTCTTTGTTGTTTCCTACCAAAATAATAACTCTAGTAAATTATAAATACTTTTATGTTATTATAAATATGGTACATCTATATTCATTATTCTATCCATCCTATGAATGAAAAAGTCACCATATGTGTGTACGTACGGCTTACCGTCTCCACGTCATGGTGTAGTTTGTTATTCAACACTTCATTATTTGGATGGGTATAATAATGAGTAAAATTTATGTAAAAAATAACTATAACGTGTTAATTATTCTTTATATGTGATATACCATCCAATTACATACGATTTTACAATCAACTGAATAATATTGTTGCTCATGCGTACATACGGATTACCGTCTCCACAAACGCGATAAGATTCATTACCCATCATAACCATTCAAGAATAATTTTCATTTTATGATTTAAAAATAATGTTTAAGAACATAATATCATTCTGTATATTAATCAAATACATCATATACATAAAAAACATGACTTACATAACAAAATAGATAAAAAAATGAATCAGTTAACACCCAAAATAATGATACTACTAAAATATCATTAACAAAGCAATATTAGAAGATCATATATAATATAATATTTTTTTATTTGGTTAATTTATAATTTAATAACAATAATTTTTCCATTATAAATGAGGTTAACCTACCCTATACTATAGAAAAGTACCAGGAAAGGGGTTTTCATCTAACTTTTTATTCTCGTGAGATTTATGCTATATTTTCCACTATTTCCTTTTGTGTGGTGTATGTACTACCCATGATTGTAATAATTTTATAATATAATTTAATTTACCGGTATTTAAATATTCATTGTATGATCCTTATTTCATAGTGTGTATGTTTCGTAAGTCACCAAATTGGTAAGGGAATTTCTAATTTCAATTTCCACTCATTGGGTTTTACGCATGCTTCATCGATTATTTTACTCCAAGATTATGTATAAAATCACTATTTATTTATTTATGTGGTAACTTACACTCACCTTTGTGTGAATATACTTTTGATACAAATAATCACTCTATTGATAAATTCTAAATTCATTGATATGAACTTGATAAGGGTAATCTTAACTCAATTTCCATTCATTGAGTTAAACATCAAAGACATTGGTGTTGTTTTAGAAAAAATATGTGTGAATGTCCTATGATTGATTTACACTGAATATCTAATAATATTGAGTGTATTTATATTTTTCACACATAATTATGTCATTTATTTATCCTTAAACATAATGATACGGTCTTTATAAGGTATTTCATCTCAATTTATATTCCATTGAGACTTCTTTGTTGTTATATGCCAATTCACTTTTATATGGTGTATATATTGTACTTTGACATAGTATATCATGAATCCATTTATTCTCATGATATTATAAATTTTTGATTACCTCAATTATTTTTATTTAAGATTCTCTCATTTGGTTATGAACTCTAACTAAAATATCATTTTAAATGTTTTAAAGATTTATTCTTCTAAATCTTTCTCATTAATGTCCATGTTTTAAAAATAGTTTTAAGGATTTATTTATATGTACATTAATGTTTTGAAATTAAAATTTATTTTAAAAGTTTCAAAGTGTTATGGGACACTTTGATTCAAAAATCTATTTTAAACAGCTTCTTGATAAATAGTGAGAGTTTTATATGTTTTCAACGAAAAGGGGGATATTTCTCTCAAATAGTTTTGATGATATTTTCATCTTCGTAAATATTTGTCATTAGTATCGATTGAGGTTAATTTATTATAATAAAATATTCCATATTGTATTGAATGAGTTATGTTTGACTGTGGATGTTCTATTTTTATACCATTCATGGTTTGTGGTTAAAATATTGACATTTTGTATGCTAGTTTTAGAACGAATATTTAGATTATGTTTCAACCTTTTCATATAAGGAATCCATTAGACTTAGTAAGTGATGGGTGGAGCCTGCTATAGATCCTCGATGCATCGGTAGGTCTCAGGAGACAAATTAGTGTCTTGGCACAAGGCCTTGACAAAATCTTATTTGTAGTCTTGGCACGAGGCCTTGACAATGTGGTTATGATGTCTGGCATTATGCATTCCATCATTATGAAATTAGTTGTTGATATTTCATGCGATTATTTGACTAGTAGAATATCCATGTAAATAAGTAAATGGAAGTATTTGAATTATATTTTCCATATTAGGCTGAAATTATAGTTTAAAAGGCTTGTTTTTTAGTCTTATACATTGCCTTAAATGTTTATGATTATTTATTAAAGTTTCCACTATATTTTTATCCTTACGAAGCATTTGAGGTCACCCCTTTCTATGTTTTATTTTTTCCAGGTTGTGAAAAAGTATATCATGATTAACCTGAAGGAATAGTATAAGGTTTATGAGTGTGTTAAAAGGGGACAAAATGTTGTTTTCATTTATTTCATGATGTAATGTAAAACTTATGTATATATCTAGTACTTCCAAGGAAACTAAACTAATCAGTATTTCAGGAATTGATCTCTTGTGATCATGACAATAATATGTAATAATTCACTGACTCTGGGTAACTAATGTCGGGGCGTTACAATTAATTGTACTACATGGCATGTAAAATGTATGTCTGACATGTATTCCATTAGTTAAAGATGGGTTCTGTGGTTTTACATGACACGTGTGACTGGTAACTATGTAACTTGAAGACCACATAACATATAGAATATATACACACTCTGTACTCCATTTATGTTTAGGTAAGAGCAACACACCCATTCCTTATGTTTCTTTCATAAATATATGGAGAAGAAATATACATGATGTGTATCTAGATATTATATTCCATGTATATTACCAAATTACACAGAATTTAAAATTAATTTATAATATTTCTTAAACATTATAAAAATGTGTTTCATGTGTCATTTATTTAACACGTACATTCCATGTGATGGGATTTATATATATTAAATATTTCATTAATTTATGGATAATATTATGAACAAAATTCTTTGTATATTTAATAATAAAATGATTAATCTATAGGCATTAAGACATAACACACTATGTCATTTCTTATCCGGGATCACTCTATGAACAGTAGTGAGACTAGTTATAATGTAGACTTAAGTACGGCTCTCCATATATCATAGGATTATGACTAGTATTAATGAACTAGGGTGTATCTTTGGGGAGACTATTCCCTTATATCAGTGTAATAAAATAGAAAAAAAAATTAAACATAGTGGTAAATAATTAGAGTGTGGAATCAATAAATATAAACAAGATATAATAATGAATGAAATGTAGTAAAGGATTAAGCATCCATATCATGCACACAACATTGATCACTCATTGGGCTGACCTTATACATAAGAATAAGTAAAATAGACATAAATAAAAATTATAAGGATCTATTAACCACAAAAATCCATAACATGTGCATTGATCCCTTTACATATCTAATCCATGTCTCTCGATCACTCCCAAGCCTCAACCCATCATGTGCCTGCAACCAAGTTAATGTCTTCTTGGGTACCCTAGTGCAATGGTGACCTGAGTAGGTTGTGAGTACAAAACACATTAGGTAATCACCAGTGCAGTCCCATACCAATCTAGTAAATATTTCTCATGTATATGTGAACTACTAAAATGGATAACAATAATGTAAATAATAACTATTGGGAATAAATAAAAAAAATTCCATGCCTATGGCCTAGTGGCTACCTTTTTCTGATTATACCTACTTTTTCCATCACTATAAATGTCTCGGATCAAGATACATCACCTCAAGAGGGATATAAGTTGTATCCCTATGATAACCTAAATTCACCTCCATTGAATATAAATTAGGATTCTAGTTATATATTGTACATCCTATAATAAGGTATATATTTTGATGATATACCACCCAAGATATCTGTAACTAGTAGAAACTAGACAACATCTCAGTGTTCCCTAATATTGTATGTTGCTTGATTCCTTGGTCTTGGTCCATAGGCAATCAAGACATTGGAAATAGGATCATTCCTAATCTGGTGAACCTTAGGAAATATTTAAATAATAACCTCTTAGATCAAAGATAATAACTCATTATCCTTTAATCATTCGCTCAACATCCCATTCCCAGATAAGTCAAGGTAATTAAATAATGTGTTTTCACACAATCCAAAGGAGTATCCCAAGAATCGATTGAAGAGATCATTATAAATCTTTAGGGATGTCACAAGAATCCAATTCTCAAGGGAAATTATACCAGCCAACTACCACTATAATCACCTATATCCTAAAAAACTAGGTATCATGGGAGACAATATTTGTAAGATGGGTTCCATGATGCACTTGAAAACCACCTTTTTAATCTTTTAGTAAGGTGGAATCCCAGTGACACTATGACTTATGGTAATGGTAACATAAAAAAATTAGTCTCATAAGAGAGATCCCAAGAAGTACCTTTGGGAATCTCCACTATACCATCACATCACATCAATAACATAGGCTGAGTTCTAATAATTACTTCTATATTTCATATTTTCACCAATAGTAACTGGGATAAAGAATAAATAAAAGGGTATGGTTGTCCAAATTCTTAAAACCATCTCCATTTTCACATCCCCATAGTGTCTCATGTTTAGTATGAGTTCTAAGGTGACACATTCTACAATCTATACCTAATACCATAATGCACTCATTCATGGTTGTTCAACAACCGGGGAACCCATTGGGGTCCCCTGGTTAGTACACATGAGAGGTATCCCTTGTGCGATCCTCAAGGTCCACACATAAGCTGAGGAATCCCTCATGGGTTCCTTGTTCATAGTCATAGTCTCAGGTCAACACTTGATGCACCAGGACGTCACATCCTATGACATCATAGACAGGGTAGCATGGACTTTCAGGATATATGGGGTCTTACTACTATAGAAACCATCAAGAAATGGATCATGGGCCATATGAGTGCACATGGTCCCTCTAGGATGGTTTACTCACTTAATTCAATCTTATACTACTTATGGTCTATCCACCTAGGATTGTACAAGGGACAACATGACTTGTTGAGTCTAGCGTCGCCTCCTGAGAGTTCTAGAGGCTACTTAGTGTTACAAGGGTCATGGTCTCAGACATCAGGGGCCAAGGCATAAAGCCAGTGCACATGGATTTTTCATAAACACTAGTTTCCATCCATTATAATTAACTAAATTAATTTATTTAAACACATTTTGAATTAAATTTAAATAGGGAATTCAACCTCATGGGTGAGCTTAGGAATTCACATACTACCATAGACATGAAAAAATACCAAAGGCAGGATACAACAAACCACCTTCCACATAATAAGCCTTTGATTTATTTACCAAGGGCTGAAAATATCTTCCAAGGCCCATCCAAGCTCATTTAAGACATATGAGGCCTTATCTCACAACCAAACTGTCAGAAATTAATTAATTATGGTTTATTAAAATCAAAAAGTTATAAATGATTAAAAAATATTAAAAATTAATAAATCCAAAAACCTCACCAACCAAGATCATTACACCAGAACCATAAATTAATGCTAAAAAATGACCCATGGTACATCCTCAACCTTTAATCAGTCACAATCTCTAAGAAACTAAATTATGAAAAATACCTATGGAATTTAAGTTTAGCTTTAAAGATTTTTAAAATCACTATGGAAACATACCTCAATGAAATGGCACATGGTGAAGTGTGGGAAGTCTCCCAGGTCACCCTATTCCTAGGTAGAGAAAAATCCCCATCACAAGTATTCAATTCCATTATTATTTAGTGTAATCAAAAATTAAAAACCTAACTAGATAAACCAAAATTATTAAAGATCGAAGGATGAGGTTAGTAGGTTCTAATGAAGTTAAATACTTACCATAAAACACCAAAAAATATCTTCAAAATCCACCCAAAACACTCTATTAAAGGGAAATCAATAAGGGAAAAAGAGGATGGGGATTCCTAGGTAACATGAGAAAGATAGAGTAAGAAAATATGGGGATTATCGTATGGTAAAATTCTAAATTTCCCCTTTTTAATGGGTTTCATGGTTTGGCCACACAGTTTTCCAAACTGTGCACCAACCATGCGGATAAACTATCCAAAAAACATGCACCATGAATGAGAATAGTGAATGGTTTAAATTATTGTGAAATAATCATGCATCGTGTTTTTAGATAATTACATTGGTTTACATGGTTTTTTAAATCTCTTGTTTGTTTTCTGCAACCCATGTGCATATGTGATCTGGGCAACATGGTTAGGTCGCATGGTTAGCCCTAACCATGTGCCAATCATGTGCCCTAGAATTCACTTTTCCAAAATCTTGAATCTGGACCCCAACCCCCATAATTATCTTTGAACTTACGAACCACTTTTAGATTCTCATTCGACATCAAAAAACATCACTTTAAGGTATTTCTCCCTTTGCAATTCTATTCTGAATCTCTGATCAAAAACTGACCCACTCAGTACATGAAAATTAAAATTTCCTCTAAAATATCCAAATATTATGGATACAGTGTAAAAAACTAACCTTAATATAGTAGGTTCTATGGTAACTTTATTAAATTATTACTAGATACAATCATTCACATCCTAAAGTATCAAGTAGATTAGTATTCTTGAAAAACTAGATACATTATAGAATCTCACATTACATTTGAAAACTTGAAATAAAATATGGTATTTTCTGTGAAAACACCATTATTCGCTATAAATAACTATATTAGAAGAAAAAACAATATTTTTTTATAGGTATATCATAATATTTAATCATTGTAAGCATAATCATAAACAATCCTGATAAACAAGGAGATTGAAACATAAAACTCTTACAACTTTGGTAACTTTGAATCATAAGACCATTTAAATAAAAAAATTTAATTAGACTTATTATATAATTAGAATAAATAAATTCATGATATTACATTTCAAAGGGGTTGTATATTCACCTCATAAAAGAATATACGTGCAAACTATAATGTATGTCCCAAAAATAATAAATTGAGAATAAAATCTCTTAACTTAAGTTCGGAATTCCACCATACACATTTAAAACTATTATATAATAAATATAATTTTAATATAAATATATTATGTAACAATAATTATATATATCATACAATTTATGATTTACATATTACTTTTTATTACTTGTTTATCAATAATTTCTTGTTAAAATCATGTTTTCGGTAATAACTGCTACATTTTCCGTGTATGTTTTGGTTTGATGTATTTGGTACATTTACTTTGATCATGGTTACATTATTTCAAAAAAATTAACCATAATATAAATATATTAAATATTTATTATATATGTATTTATAGTAATCTGTTAACATTTGGTATAAGAAATGATATACATTGTTCATGGAGACGGTATGCCATATGTACGCAAAAATGTTGCTTCCATTTTCTCAACCGATGGAACAAAAGAAAAGTAAATATTAATTAAATATTATATAATAATTATGATTTTATGTATATCAAATATATTAATTAAATTCATCTTTATTACCTTCCATGTAAAGAGTTCCTGAAAAACAAATCGCATCGCTTTGCAAGGTGGTAGTCCGCCGTACACACGAGAGATGTTATTGTATCCCCCATGGAATGAAAAGTAAGAAGGTATATATGATATTATAATTATATAATTATAATTATTTTATAAATATAATATATATAATATATTCCTAATACCATCCAATTAAAATAGAAATGAAAAAATACATCACATCGATTCGCAAGGCGGTAGTCTGTCGTACACACAAGCGATATTATTGTATTACAATAGGTTGGAAGGTAATAATGTGGGTTTGATATTATAATTCAAAAGGTATAATAATATCATATATATCTTATATAAATATTAAATCCATAATTATATCCAATCATTATAGGTGTTTATGTAAAACTAATAACATCATTTCATGAGGCGCTAGTCCGTCGTACACACGATCGGTGGTTTTGTTTCACATTTGATGGAAGCAAATATGGATATAGGATATAAAATAAAGATAATAACTTATAAGTATATTGAATATAAGGTTTTTATTATATAATTATAT
The DNA here is from genome assembly GCA_963277665.1 of Viscum album. Taxonomy (NCBI): domain Eukaryota; kingdom Viridiplantae; phylum Streptophyta; class Magnoliopsida; order Santalales; family Viscaceae; genus Viscum; species Viscum album. The sequence goes on along the minus strand of OY728161.1, from coordinate 1,991,641,987 downwards.
TTTAATAATATTTTAATTAGTAATAATAACATGTAAAACAAAAACATATAGTTTAATACTTTACCTATTCTTTACACAACCTCTTTAGGTTTAACCATAATCATTCATGGATTGGATTTATGATCTCACGAAGGACTATAGGATGTGGGGAGGGATTTCATAAAGATATAAGTTCAGTTATTGGATGAATCAAATGGTTTTTAAAGTGTTAATAAGATATAATATGCGGTGGCCTTTTATAAGTGGGGGAGAGGACACGTATGGAATTACTGAAATGAATAAAGTGTACCCTTGTTTTCAAATGCCAAAAAGATCCCAAATGGGACATTTTCAAAAATTTGATTTTATAAGGTATAAATATATCCATAATTTTTTAAAAAAAAATTAGTTCATTCTACCCCTTATCTTTTTAGTTTAACCCCCCCCCCCCCGGTAAACCCATTTTAACTATAACCACAGTAATTAATTTTTACTGTTTTTAATATTAATTCGAACTAAAAAATAAGTTAACATTATTATATATTATATATTGTTATTATTCTAAAAAAATATTCCATTTTTATAAATTACTTTCTCAAAAGTGCCAAATTTTAATTCAAAATTAAACTTATAGACGTGATGAGAAACTGGTTTTCCAAAGAGAAGATGTTCAAAAGTTTTAAACGTTTTCATATACAAATTCAATATTAAATTGATTAAAATGACCCAAATTGGATTAATAAATATATAATTGAACTAATTTTACTTTTAAACCCATTTTAAAGAAAAATTAACAATAATAATTCTTTAAATGAAAATGCAGTTTTCAATAAAAGCTTGTATTGTTTCACTGTTCATCAAAAAAATAAACTTTTTAGAAAAATACCAAAAATCCACCCTAACATAATTCTAACTTATATATTTCAAAAATTAATATTATTTTTTCAAATAAATTTTCTAAAATTTTCAAAAATCACTTTTATTATTTTTTCATAAAAATATTTTTTGAGAAAATACTATTTTTAAAACATACAAAGACTACTAAAAATTTAGTACTTTCTTATTAATATATTTTCTTAATTTAAAAAACTTATACTTGATATTTTAAATTTTTTATTCCTATTCATGCCTCCACATTTTAAATCTAGGTAATAATTATCCTTTTTAATAATAATATTAATATTTTTTCATGGTTCGTTAAAAATCGTTGTTGCATGTAACACAAGTTATCAAATAAATTAAATTTATTCTATAAAATATTTTGTAAAATCTCAAGGTGTTATAGTTCAATTAGAAGGTAATATGGCCTAATTAGGATATATTTTTTGATTAACTAAAGGTAATATATTCCTTTTTGTGGGGGCATGATTTCGTCAAGAATATATCCCAATAAGATGGTTGATTGGGCTCACAATAATATGGTTCACTGAATAGTAAGTGGCTTCACAGTGTATATAACCCCATGAATATTGATATAAAATATGATGTTTGGATTGAACCATGATGAAGAAACCTATATATTATGATTGATATGAATCAAATCCCTTATAGTTTGAGTGATATAGTTTACAGTCATTTGACAGGACTATTCCATGTAATTTAAAATCATGAGATTAGGTTGTTTTCGTGTAGTTTTATATTATTCTACTATGAAATTATCCATATAGTTTAATTTCATGTTTCAGGGAAGTTTATTTCATTAAATTTGAGACAATATATGATCTATTATGAATTATTCATATGGGGATACCCATAAGAGTGTCCATTTCTTTCTATTTAATGTTTGGTTAGTGAATGATGTTAGACCCATGGGGGATATGTTCCCATGAGAAAGATGTTTTAGGTAATACACAATGGGAATTACCATTTTAGTAACCTATCTCAATGAGTAAAAGAGATCCATCATTGGGGAAAAATTGTACTTATACATATAGGAATCCCATTTTCACATTGCTTATCGATTGGAATCAGGTGTCAACCAAGTTCCCAAGATGATTTAGTTTAGGCCTAGGTCAGCTAAGTTGAGTTATATGAGCCAAGAAAGATCATACGTGTATCCTTATGGTTAAGACCCACATTATAGAGAGAATAAAATATCATGATTCCTCGATGTACTTATCAGTCTTGGAGGAAAAATTGATAGATACCCTTTATCCATGTAAAACATGATCGAAGGGGTTCACCCAGGTGTTCATGCCTCGATCATGCATATAATGTGGTTTTTATGGGAGGTTTTAAGATTCCCTTTTCAAGGGTATGACAATGTTGAAAGTAACCCAGGAAGTAATTTTGGGTTTTATTTATCTATAAATGTCTCCTTGAAAAATTTGGTGGCATGACGCAATTATTCCATCCCATTTTATAGGTGGTTGACATGAACAATGAGGATCGATTAGTCTTCACTAAGTATGTAAGGTCTCTGATCAGTATACTAATTGTATATAAAATTTTTTGAATGCTCTTCCAAAAGAAGATCACATAGTACATTTGACCAAGTCCTGTATACATGGTTCCCTCTTGGGGGGAGTTCATTTGGTTTAAATTAGTGAACTAGTGTGGGTTGGGAGAGGCAATTATGGTGACCATACGGTGAATATTGCATGTATTGATTTTTTTTTCAGTAGAGTTCACTTAGTAAGGTTCACCTAATGAGGTTAAACTACTATCGTGTGCTAGTTTAATTTCTTTTACAATTTCTTGGGAATAATGATCACCTATAAATCTATCCTAATATATCAAAATAACTATTCTTCATATTTTCTTCATCTCTTTTTACCCTTTCTTCTTTGGGTATTCTTGAAAGAATAATATGTGTTTATATATACAAGGGTGAGTTGTGTTGTCCTAAAAAATTAGCAGCCATTCTTAGAATCAAGTTGAGGCCATTTAGAGTAATTACATGGCTTCACCAGGTAGTAATATGGCATAGGTCTTCCTAGGTGATCGCTTAGGAAACATCTATGAAGGATTTATTTCTTGTATAAATTAGGTGATATTATTATGTGATCATTAGTGTGTAGACAGAATCTATGACATATTCGGTGCTACTTGGTTGTATGTATTTATTATTTCATTTATTCCCTTGATTTTTTAGTAGTATAGCCATGAAATTTTGAATTTTTTAGATTTTTTCTTAGGATTCATGGTTAGGTTCATGGTTTGAAAATAATATGGGGAAAACTGTCAAACCTATATAGTTTTTGGATAGTATATATCACATGGTTTATAAAACCATGTGACCTGTTCATTTTTAATAATTTTTTTCTTTCCCTCTAATTCTTAATTTTGGATTCGTCTCTAAGATAACCCATTAGGACTCCCATGACCAAGGTTCCTCCCAAGGGCCTTTATCCTCTTCCCAATCCCCTTTATAGTAGATTATTGATGGTTTCTTAATCACTCTTCACCCATATTTCAAGGTAAGAGGTCCTCTTTTCTTCTTCCATGGTTTCTTTCCCTTTTCTAATTCAATCAAAACCTAATTTCCATGATTGGATTATTTTCATTACTAGATTTATTCTTATTTGGTTGTTATGGTTTCTAAAGGTTGTTATACATTTTAGGATACCTCATTCATTGGGTTTTTATCGAAGGTGACATAGTTTTTTCATTGAAGGTAGGTGTTTCCATTCATTATATTTTATTTGATATTTCCTTGGCTTATTATTGATTTATAATTTGTATTTTAATTAAATTAATGAACTAATTTTTATATATAATTTTGATGACAATGGTTTACCAGGTTTTTTTGGTTTTCCCATGGGAAAATTGGGTAAATTTCATAATTTAGCAGAATTTTTTTAAAAATGGTATTTTCTATATTTGAAGTGATTGATAAAAATGAAATGATTTTTTTCATAAATAAAAATGATTTCTTATGGTTTTTTTGTAAAAATGTATTTATAAAGTGGGTTTCCTTTTTTGTGTGAATTTTATTCTTGATTTAAGGGGGTTGTGATGTCCATGAATTTGATTGGTGATTTACTTGAATTGATTATGAATTGGGTGTTTCTATTGATTTTTATTTCCCTTGGTTTTTTTTTTCTTTTATAAAGTTTTGTTTCAATAATGGGATTTCAAAAATTTATAGTTTATAATTAATAAGTAAATGTCTTGGTTCCCACCTTGTAAAATAATGATTGATTCGTTGATTGGTTGTGCCCTTGTTGATCACCTTAATTTGTGTTGATCATTTTTATATATATCCATGTGATATATTTTGGATTGTGATTTATTCATGTGATTATGGTTTCGATCTCATATTAAGGGGGAACGTTGGAGGTATTAATGATTTTATTATGATGTTAGCCTTTGGGTTTATTCTCTTCATGAGGTTGAAATTGATTGAGAGTAGGATTACTCCTTTATTTATTTCTTGAGGATCACTAGGAAAATATGTGATAAATCAATGGATTAATTCTTTTATTGTTGGGATTATGTTATAGATAGTATCCCCTAGTCATATTATTATGACCCTAGATAGGGGTTGTGTCTAAAATGAGGCCAGTTAAGGGAGATGTGGGAGACATGTGTAGGATTATAAGACATAGAGGTTGGAAGTTCTACCTTGGTACATCTAGTATTTTCCTATTAGTCTTCAAGGTATTTCCTCATGATATATTTCATATGTTTGGTTTTATTTATTTATTATCTATAATGTGAGTTACATTTCTTTTACCTATTTTATGTGTTGTATATTTATAGTTGATCATTGTGTTATATACTTTCCCCTTACTTTTTATTTATTTTGGGTGTATATGATTTTTTTTAAAGTAAGAAAAAGGGATTCTTTTCTGAAGTACATTTTCTAAATGGTAAATGAATGGATTGGTTATGGGTTTCAAAGGAAAACATTTCCAAATGAGCATGTTATGTGTTATTTGTTTTCAAACATGAAAATGAAATGAAAATATATATTTTACATTTTTTTCAAACAAGTGGACTTTGATTATTTTATAAAATGAATAAAATAGACTCATGGTGGTATCCTAATATCCTTTTTCTTATAACCTACATACTCACATTGGTGGGTATGTATTCTTCATGTATTATACAAGGTACTCAGTTCTTGTCTTCCCAATTTGTCTTGGCATAACTCTCTTTTAGAAATTGGTTGGATATTGATTCATGGTGGTTACTTGAGATTCACATGGAGTTTTTGTTTTATGTTGGTTTTCAGATTCTATGAACATCAACTTTTTTTTGTTTTAGTTTGAAGATTATTTTAAAGTATTTATATAAACATGTTTTGATCTAGTGTAGTTATTTTTTCTTTTTTGTTTAATATATTTGTTTGGGTTATTGATGGTGAAACTATCCCTAATGATTAAATTTTATACCTTTAACTATTTTCATCAACCTGGGGGGTCAAGGACACCCCTTGGGTCAATGGGGGTCAGTTTAGGAACTATTTTAGATGGTATCCAAGGCCACTTTATTACAAATGGTATCATAGACTATGTTTATTAAAATAGTCATACGCTTTTTATATTTCCCTCTTGTTATTTTTGGGTTGGTGGTAGAAAGGATTTAGTACCATCGTGGCTCGATATATAAATCTAAGGGTGTGCCTGGATAGGTCTCTTATGCTCTAAAACATGAGTTTCCATGGGTGTTTATGATCTTTATTTTTATTTTAGGATGTATGGATTTTTATTATTGATATATTTAATAATGTTCTTATGCTATTATAAGTTATATGAATACCCAAAAATAAATATTAGGAAATTCTTATTATCAGAATGAAACTAGAATAAACCCATTTGGTTCATGATTAGAGAACATAGTCTTTCAAACATTGTGTAATACATCCAAAAATATTCTTAACAAATTATAATATCACACACACAATTAGAGTATTGTCTAACAAATTTTGTAGCAAAACCTTGTGTATTTGAGATTTTTTGGAAATTTTATTTATTCCGCTCCCTTAATTCTTTTAGTTTCTCTTCCATTTGATGGATTTTGTTATGTGTTTTTTGTAAAATTTAAGAGATTTTGATATTATGGAATCAATTTTTAGATTAACATTTCATGACTTTATTTTTTTTAAGAACATTTTTTTGTTTGAAATCCTTTTGTGAAATTTTTTTAACATTTTCGAAATTATTTGAGTAAAATTAATTTGTGGATATGTAAATTTAAAAGGAGGAATTATTTTATATAAGGGTAAATGATTTTGGTGTGTGTGATTTGAATGTTTAAAATGTGTTTTTTAAGGAGCGGGTTTTATTTTATTAATTGGACTAGAATTATTTGTATCTTTTAAAATAAATATTGAAGAGGGATTTTTTCTAAAAACATATGGTATTTGAAATAGATTTTAGTCCTTGTTAGGAATTTTTGAAATGGGATTTTTAAAATATGTTTTATAGTATTGTTTCGTTTGTATTGTTCATATATGTCCCTTTTAGTATTATTTTAGGTGGATTTATTGAATGTTATTATTTTTTTATATTTTATTATAAGACCCCCAAAAATGAATTTTCAAGTTGAGAAGGGAATGCTTTGGGTAGTTATCCTAGTGATCTAGGAGCTAATTTTATAGTATTTGACTCTTCTTATACTCTTAATCGAGTGAAAGGGATATGTTATTCTCTTCTCATAGATCATGAATTAGAGTTTCTAAATTGATATCCTCTAGTATTTTTTGGTGATCAAGGATTCCATGTGGTGATGCAATGGATAGATAATATAAAATGGATCTTCAATTCACTATAAACTCCCAAATCCTCTAGAGTGATGTGCATTGTTCTCTTATTGAAATGATTGTATATAGAATTGTGGAATCTCACAAATCATGCCAAACTATTTAAGGTTTTATCTTGGGTATATTTCACTTTTTCTTTCATCCAATGGTTTAATATTGAGGAGACGATATTTGAGAAGGTGAGGGATTTTTTTTGGAATTCATCAGGGTGATTAGTTAATGAAGGATTATATTGAAAATTTCACTAACTTTGTAACTTTCTCTTTAGAGTTGCTTATTGATGATTTAAAGATGGTGTAGTAATTTACTATAGGTATTCTTACAATCCTTTGTTCATTGGTTTTTTCTTCTAGATAACTACATTTATATAAATTTTCAAGGAGGACAAAGTTTTTGGTGTGATTTAAATATGGTAAATTTAGGCATATTAATCCCACTTGTTTGATGACTTTGAGAACCTCTCATCTAGGTAACCATATCAATCACCTTTAATGGTTGTTTAAGCTAAATTGGCATTATAAGAAGTCTCTAGCACAATTTTAATCAGGGCAGTAGTCTGTTTTGTGGCCTCCATGGGAGTGTTAAAGGTTTAGCATTGTTTTTTGGCAGTTCCCTATTTTTTAATTTTTTTTCTTTTGTTTAGGACTTGTAAAATCTCTTGTGTATCAAATTTCATTTGTTTTTAATGGAATAAAGAGATTTTGGATTTGTCCTCATATCTTTTGAGATTTTTTAGCCTTATTAATTATTGAATTTTGTTTTCTATTAAGTATTGTGTGGACCATGTGTTGAATTTTGTTTGATAGATTCCATGGGTATTCCTTGGGTGTGGGTGTAATGGGGATGATTTATTGGTTTTGGGTTAGAATGACATAGATATTTGGTTGGTATTTTCATTTCAAGATCATTGTGAGTCAGTATTCTATGAGTTTGACCTCGAGTTACCATCCTTGTAGTTTTGTGACCTAAGTTCAAAACCATGCCATTCCATGTTAATGAATATTCATGTTTGTGGTGTTTCTCTTAATTTGATGAGTGTTTTTCCCTGTGGATTAGGTCTAATTACCTTTTTTTATTCTCAAGGGTGTGCAGACTTAAGGTGTTTCGAGCAAGTTGTTCGCAGTTAGTGGAATTCAATCTCTTTTGTGATGATCATTCCTTTGGGTGTGTCTATTGGATGCCTCGCTATTTTAGATAAATTTTAAATGGTGGGGAGACCTGTTTTAGTTTTCTATGTGTTATCCTTGTTCTTTAGGTGTATCTTCTAGAGTGATTTTGGTTATGATTTTATTTTTATTTTGTCCCATATGACCTCAGATATTTTGAAGGTGGTGGTATTATTTTAACCATTAGTCTAGATTGGGATTTGTGATGATATTGTAAGTGGTGGTGTGTATCATGATATGTCGAAAATCAAAGTAGGTCAGAGGATTGGATTTCTTAACATCTCATTTATTTGTCCCCTTTTTTTCTTTTAGTAGTGGTTCTCCGGAAGAGTGGGTTTTTCTTATCTTATTTCCTTGGTTTTAAGTTTGGGAAGTTGGGTAGTTGATCACACCCATATTAAATAGAAGGTAGTCCTAGAATTTCCAATGTTATATGATTTCAATGAAGTTTTAGGGGTACAAAGTGGCATGGTGGGGAGAATTATTACACACATAGAGCCACTTGGTCATACGTTTTTCGTCCTTGATTTATTCCCTTGATTTTTGAGGATTCATGGGGTGAAATGTTTTTGTTTTTGAGTTTTTCCAAGGCTGCACAGTTAAACTAATATTTTTTAAACTATTTAGTGTAAATTGTGAAACCTATAATGTTTTTGGACAGTGTATATCACACATTTTCTTCATGGTTTGGAAACCCATGTGGGTAAACCATCTGACCTAATCAAGTTTGGTCATTTTTATATTTTCTTCTTGTTTTTAATTGGGTATTCAAGTCACCCCATTTAAACACACCCCCCCCCCACATAGGTGCCTACCAAGGTCCTTTATCCACTACCCAAGACCCTCCATGGTCTATTCTTGATGTTTTCTTGGTTATTATACACCCTGGATGCAAGGTAAGAGAGCCTCTTTTCTTCTTCCTTTGTTTCTTTACCATTTCCTTATTCCCTCAAATAGTAAAGGTGATGGTTGGTTGACTTTCAAGACTAGGTTTGTTATTATTTTTTTATTTTGTTTCAAAAGGTTGTGAAACATTTTAGGAGACCTATTTAAGTAGTTTTTATTAAAGTTGGAATGGTTTCACAGTTGGAGGTATTTTTTCCATTCATTCCCTTTTAGTTGAGATTTCATTGGTTTCTTAGTGATTTAAAATGTTATTTTTGAATTAAATTAATTAATTAATTATTATATATGAATTTTTATGTCCAAGATTTTCCAAAAAAAATTAGTTTCCCATTATGAAAATTATTTTAAGTTAATAACTGAATGGAATTTATTTTCAAATGGTATTTTATGAATTCAAGGTGTTTGATAAAATTATAATGAGTAGTTTTTTGATTAAAAGGGATTTTTTATGATTTTTGAGATCAAAATTGATTTATAAATTGGGATTCCACTTTTTTTATAAGGTTTTTTAATTTTTTAAAGGTATTTCATTATCTATGAATTGGAATATTAATTTCATTGAATTGATTTTCAATTTGTATTTGATATTAATTATGATTTCCCTTGGTTTGATTTTTTATTCCAAATGGTTTTATTTCAATAATGGGATTTCCAAAAGGTATATTTTATAATTAATAAGTAAAAAACCTAGTTGGAACCATGTGAAATGATGTTTTATTGGTTTATTGGTTGTGCCCTTGTTGATCCCCTTTGTTTTTGTTTTTAATGTTTATGTATATCCATGTGATGGATGTTGGATTGTGATTCATGCTTGTGCTTATGGGTTGGGGATCCTATTAAGGGGGAATATTGGAGGTGTGAAAAATATTATTTTAATGTTAGCCTTTTGGATTTGTTTTTGTCATGAGATTGATATTTATTGAGAGTTTAAGACCACCTTTATTTATTATTCCATGAGGAACCTATGCTACTAAGTGGGAAATCAAGGGATGGATCATTTTCTAAGTGAGATTATACTCTGTATAGTAGCTCATAGTTGTATTTTTATAACCCTAAAAAAGGGGTGTGTCTCTAATGAGTATATTTAAGAGTGATATGGTGATGAGTGTAGTGTCATAAGATCTATAGGTTAGAAGTTCTACCAAGGTGCATCCATTATTATCCCATGAGTCCCTGAGGCATTTTCTTATGATATGTATCATATGTTATGGTTTCATTATTGATTATATATCTTATTAGTTACTTATATTTTTTATTTGTGCCTATTTAATATTTTGGTTATTTATAGTTGAGAATTGTGTTATATGGTTTTCCCTTTCTTCTTATTTATTTCAAAAGTTTGTACATTGGTTTTAAAGTAATAAAAAGGTAGTTGTTTTCCAAAGTGTATTTTTGAAATGGGAAAGGAAAGGGTTAGTTGTGGGTTTCAAAGTAAATAATGTTAAAATTATAATTGTAAGTGTTGTTTGATTTCAATCCATAAAAATGAAATGAAAACCTATTTGTATGTAATTTCTTCCAAACTAGTGAACTTGGGTTCTTTTATAAAATGAATTAAATGGACTTATAGTGGTATCCTGTTAGCTTTTGGATCACATCCTACATACTCTTATTGGTGGGTATGTAGTACTCAAGTATTATGTAGGGTTCTTAGGTCTTGTATTCTATATTTGGCTTGGAACCAATCTATTATGTAAAGAGGTTGGATGTTGTTTCATGGTGGTGACTTGAGAGTCACATCAAGTTGGTGGTCTATGTTTGGTTTCAGCCTCCCAAATTCTCAACTTTTATTTTAGTTTTGGTTTTTAGATTATTTTAAAGGATTTTTATAATCATGTTTTGATCTAGTGTATTTATTTTGTTTCTTGGTTGTTATTCCATGTTTGGATGAATTTTTAGGGTTATTGAGGGTGAAGTCTTCCCCAAAGGTTATGTTTTATACAATTGATTATTTTCATCAGGATGAGGGGTCGAGGATTCCCCTAGGGTTAGTGGTGGATCAGTTAAAAAATGGGTTCATATGGCGGCCCAATTTGGTTTGTTATAGAAACTTTCTTTGAGGTCCACCATCAATGTATCGTGTGTCTTGTCTTGAGCTTTCCCCCTCTTGAAACTCTATCAGTGTTGCACAGATGTCATTGTATTCATTTGTTTTTTGGGAGAAATTTTGTGCGGACTTAGATGATGACCATGGTATCAATGGGGTATGTAATCACATAATCTATTAAGGATCGCTTGGTTCATTAGTGATTGACCAGTCCATTAGTGATTTCCTGTCTTGTTGGTGCTCATATACCAGACTCTGTCACCACTCCAAGTACCTTGACCTAATTGCTTACTTTCCCAAGAACACCTATGGGGTTCCATAGTGAAGTAACCAAGAATGTGGTGTGGTTGAAATATATGTGGTTTCATGTAAATCATGCACTAGGCTATGAACTTTCTGGTCATTTCCTTTTCCAAAACTTTTGAAGTATTAGTGATAAAATGGAGGCTATGTTAAAATAGACCTAACTTTGGATCCATGAGTCCTTTTTGGCTCTATAAGTAGTCAAATAGAATCCAAATAAGTGAACTATACCCTTTGATATAGGGTTTAAAAAGTTTCTAGAAAACACTAAAAGGTATATTTTTGTTCTTAACACCCTTTTATAATAAATAGATGAAATTCAAAGACCATTCATGGAAGAAGGTTCTCACCACTACGTCACAAGACTAGGAAATATTTTTTAGGAATCCTTATCCCTTAGTGTGTGAGAAATAATAAAACACATGGAAATATAATTTTCATCCTCTTTGGGTCTGGTGAATATTTTCATCTAAATATAAATTTGTATTCACCTACGTGAGGACTATGTTATGGATTTCTTTGGTAAAGTGAATAATATGGCTTTTTTTGTTCCAATAGCTATGTGAAAAGGAAATATTTTCAAGAATTATGTGAAAATTAAGAGAAATAATTTATTAAGGGAGCATTGTTTAAATTTACCATATGAAACATCCAATATATTAAAAACTTATAATTATTGAGACATGAAATTAACAAGAAGTTTCTTCATTTTATCTTTTTTCTCTGGGTTAAAATATTGTTAAAGGTGGGTAGGTTTCAGAAAATATATGATATCTAAAATCTTTCATGTTTTATTTCTTAGTGGTGGATCATTTAAATTATTACTATACTTATCTCAAAGTAGTAAATATTTTGAAACTTTTAGGGGATATTTTTAATGTTTCTCTTTTCATAGGTTTTTCAAATGATGTGAAGTTCTTTTTGAAAATCATAAAGGGGGAGAAATATAAGAAAAAATGTATGTTTTTAGTTTTTCACAATGGGGGATAAACATTTGAAATTAATATTATTTAATTTTCTTAATAATGGATGATATTTGTTCAGCATTTATTTCTTGTCTAATGAATTTATTTTTGAATATTATATGAAATAGGGAAGAAATTCACTTAATGAGAATTTATAGGGAGTATCTAATTAATATTTAGTTGAACTAATCAATTTCTCTTATGTGTATTATGCTTTCCAAAAATGGGGGATATTTTTAAGTCAAAGGATCTTTTGTTTCATTTTTTGGAAAACCAAAATACACTTATTAAGAGATTTTTGTAACTTAAATATTTTGTTTAGTTGCTTTTTTTCTAGAATAAAAATGTGGTAATCTAAATTCTGAAGGTTTCATTTAAAAGGAAAAAATATGAAGAACTAAATTTCACTCCCAAATTTAATTTTTCATATTTATAATAATATTGGTGGTGTAATAATAACATCATCAAAGGATGAGAAATAATATTTAGTTCATCATAAGATGATGAAATTGTGTCTAGTGCAGTAATAACTAGACTTGAAGAACACATTATCTAATCATTGAAGGTTTTACTATAAAAATACCATTTCATATAGGTCCATAAGAACAACAGTAACTAGAATTTTAGAGAGATATTAAAAGTATTTTTTAAGATTGAAAAGTCTTATTTCCATGTGTGCTTATGATAGTATTATTTTTTTATTCTTATATTTTTCTAAGAACATATATTTGTGAGGATATCATCGTAAATTCTCAAAGTTTTATTATTGTAAGTATTTTTTGTATCTGATCCTGTGTGATTTAGGGATTTAAGGGATATGAAAATAAAGTATAAAATATCCTATATGATTGAGAAATTTTGTGGTTAGGAAGACAGTACACCCTCTAACTGGTTTAACTCGAGAGATTCCAAGGTTAGGAAGATAGAGCACCTTCTAATGGGGGATTTTAGGGATAGGAAGACAGACCTTCTGATAGGATTAATGTCAATTATACCTTGGTTCATGTTTAAATAACTTCTTTACATTTTGGATAAAAGTGAATCTTAATAATTTCTTTTAAAGGATTATTTTGGTTATAATATGATACTCCACATTTTATTTTATTTTTTATTATAAATATTTTTTGCTTTTATATTCTTTGGATTTTCTTAAAGTTCCAGCAAAATGAATTTACACTATGATTAATCTTTGTTTCTATATTTTCATTGTGTTTTTAATTACTCTAATATGTGAGTGTATCAGAATTTAATAACTACTAATAGTAAACTGAATACTCGAGAGGGTTTAGAAAATTTTAAATTGATTTTGAAATTACAATTCACCCCCCCCCCCCCCTCTTATAACATGTATACCCTATCATATCTAGGATGAAAAAAAACTAGCATTGATATATATAGATTTATCAATGTAAAAATTAGTGCTGATAATTATATATACACAAAATAAAACCAAAGTTGTGTAAGAATAAATTCTAATTTCTAAAGTTATGTGAGATTAAATCGATAATTATCAGTGCTAAATTTAACACTGATATAGGTAGATTTATCAATTCTAAAATTAGCACTGATAAATTCCAAATATAAAAAACAATACAGTAATAATTAATATATGTATATAGTATTAATTATATAAAAAACATTAATAATTAATAATTATATTTTAATGGGACAATTTTATTTAAAAATATTATTAATTATATAAATACAAAAAAAAATTACTATTTATTATTAATTATATAAATGTATAGATAAATATAAACAAAATTAAAAATTACATTTAAATACAAAATATTTACAACAAATTGTTAATTGTATAAATGTAAATAATATTTTTAATTTCAAATTGTATATAATTATTTTTAGTAATATTTTAAAAAAATTAATTATGTAAATGGATAGATAGTTGATATTATAAAAATTTATAATTATATTTAAAAATATAAATAACTATATTTTAATTTATAAGGGATCATTTTCGATATATTAATAATAAATATTAAATTTACTATCCACTATATTTAAAATATAACAGTGTTCTTATTATTAAAAGAACAAAGATATGAATTTCATATGTGATTATATAATGTTTTTTCATCAAATACATGAAAATATAAATGAATAAATGTTTTTACAAAATATTATTAATTATAAAACTATAAAATTAAATGTATGGATTTTAATAAATAGAATTAAATAGATTTAAAATTTGTAATATATATATATATATATATTATGGAGGGGTGTCCTGCCTTCTTGGAGGATGGTTGTGCAACCTTAAGTTGGGTGATATGGTGTAATTATTTCTAACAGGGGCAGCATGGTGGAAGGATGATGGTAGGGGTAATGAAATTTTCAGACTGAAATAATGTAGAGATGACTAATGGAAGGTGCGGTGTGTTGTGTGACTAGTGATATGTCATGTTTTTAACTTTTCACTCAATGCCTTTGGGAAATGTTTTGGCCTTCAGGTCGCTAGGCCTTTGGGTCATGTCACATTGGATTTATAGGGTTTTGTACCTCCAAGTCAGGTAAGGGTTAACTCTCAACCCTGTTTTAAAGAGAATTTTCTTTTTTCTAATAAAAGGCGACACAGCCCCAACCTAAAATATATATATAATTATAAAATTAATTAAAGTTTAAATATAAGTTTTTTTAAAATTCATATAAATATTTGAAGTTTCATTGCTTCAATATATAATATACATAAATTACTATCTTTATTTTCATATAAATATGTGCATGTTTGTGTCTGAAGAACTCAAAGGCATGTGTTTGTGTATTTGTGTGTTTGTGTGTCTGCGTCTATGTCTGTGTGTGTAATAGGTGAACCCAACACATATGTGTATATATCCAACCATATAAAATACATATAATATTATTTTTATCATAATTTCTATATAAAATAAACTAAAATTAATTATTAGTTATATATATAAATAAAGAATATATATATAATAATATTACTAATATTAAAAATTTCTTATATTAATTTATATTGTTATATAGATATTAATACCCTCTAATTATATAAATGTATATAATATTAGAAGTATTATACAAAAAAATATGAATAATAATAAATTATATTTAAATATTATTAGTTATTTATTCAGATTTGTTATTAATTATATAAATGCATAAATATATTGTATTAAATAAAAAATATTGTTATATTTATAAATATTATAACAATATATTTTAAAATAAAAAAAATATTTATAATACATTTTACTAATTAAAATAAATATTAAATTTCTATCAATTGTATTTAAAAAATACTATTTATTATTTAATTAAATTATAATTTAAAAAAATATGAATTACATGTGTGTATATATATATATATATATATTTAAATTTGTCTATATATATAATGAAATTAATTATATTTGAATAGAATTAATTATTGATAGTATAAATAGTTTCATATGTATTATAAAATTATTAAAATAATTTCAATTTGAAATTTTTTTACATAATAGAAGTTCAATTTTTTAATTAATTTAATTAAATTATAAATTTTATTCTCCTTAAAATATAAATTTATATTGATAATTATATTTATTCTAACATTATATATATAATATACATATATGGCCATTAACCATCCAAGGCTACCCCTAATAATGGGTACCTAAGTTGACCAGTGACATGGCTCAAAACACATTCTAAGATTTTAGAGCACATGTAGATCACCACTAGAGAGATTCGTCCCTTCAATCTTATGACTTAAAAATGGTATGATTAGAGTAGTCAACCAAATCATCAACAAAGAAATGATTACAGGACAAGGCAATTCCAAATCTCTCTATAAAATAATTATAAATTATATAGGATGATCATGACTTCTAGTTATAGTCTTAAAAAGTTAATTAATATTCCCTTTGATTCAATTGTTAATAATTTTATTCATCAAATACATCTCATATTATTCCTAGATTGTGAAAAAAATCGAGTTGTCCATGCCCAATAGTCACTTCTGATGCGCCTAAAATATTAAAGTTATATTACAGTGGTCATATTATTAATTTATAATTATTTATTAATCATGAGTTGATCGTATGTATTTAATATAATTTTTATTTCTAGATTATTCATTCTTAAATTATGAACCGTTATTTCTCCTCTTTCCCTATTTTTTCTCACTCATATAAACAAGAAAAGGTTAAATTAACATGAAGAAAATCCAAATAATACATCATGAGATTTGACGGTTCTAGCTAGATAACACAAGAGTACATGACATGTACCCAAAGGTACACATCGTATACCTGTGTTAAATGTAATATGATGACTCATGTTAATAGTGGGTCTTTATGCATTAGCTACATGAAGAGTGCATTTAATGCACACCACATATCGACCGGACCAAGCTAGTATGTGATTTGACAGGACTACACAATGTGTAACTCGCTTACATGCTGTGTAGTCCATGTATTTTCACAATAAAAAAACACAAGGGTCTAAGCATCATCATGTATTTACTAAATGAAATGGGTAATAGAATCCCTATAAATTCGAGGTCACGTGAGGTGTAGCAGGCATATACTCCATGTACCTTTTACGCATCTGTGACTGATAAACATGCCCAGTACCTAAGTGTGTGTCGTAGACATGGGAAAAAGAGGTTACATAACATATATCTCCAGTACACATTGTGTAATATATTATACCTTTTTTAATTAAATAAATGCAGAGATAAAAATTAATAATATAATAAACACATTTACATATGTTATGTGTGTCATTTATTTGATAGTACATGCCATGGGATAGGATTATTAATTGTATATTAAATTAATTTTCATGTTAAATTTTGAACTACAGGTATTGTATGGTCATTACCTATAGTGTAATATGTGTGTAATAGTAGCATTACATGCCACATCATTTATATATGATTTTTTCACCATTTATTGAAAATTTCATGCCTTATAATTGTGATCCTCAAAATGTATGTTGGATTCCATGTGAATAAAGGTATTATGACCATATAGAGTAGTTAGGATGAGTAAATGTTATTGCCACTAAGTAGACTTCTGTAATTTGTTAATTTTAAATAAAATTTATCTAAATAATTTATTTAAAATTGTAGATTATGGAAAATTTAGGAAAATTTGGATGGAATTAAAATAAATTAAATTAATTAATTAATCATATATTTAATGGTACTAATTCAATACATTTAGCCTAATTAAATAATGAATTAAAGTAATTGAAGGATATATTAAAAATGTATATTAATTGGTTATATATGGGTGATCTTGAGCTTAGACTATACCTATGTATAAGATTGGGTTCTCTTTGATTTATTATTAATAAATTAAATTAATGGTTGGTGAATCATCTCCTCCTCTCATTATGTAAGGGACAGTGTTCACATGGTTTCATTTATATAAAAACATTAAACCATTCCTTTGGTTCCTCTCACTTTTGTGTGAGTAATGATTATTTGATGGATGTATATCATAGGAAAGTAGAGTCGGTTGATGTTTAGTATTGAGGTGAAACCAATACAAGAGGTTTTCAGGATCAGAGGTGGGATACTGTAGCTCAAAATAGTATTGGTTCAAGGAGTTATTCACCTAGGGTTAAACTTGGTTTATCATCTACCAAATAAACCAACTATTAGATAAAAATTATGATCATGATACTTTATTTAATTATTTCTATAAGTTTAATGGCTATTTATTTATTTTAATGGGAGGTTTTCAAAATACATAAGTTAATTCACAAATAATTAAATATATAGATAAATAATTGCATTATGCATAATTTTATCAATAAATGGTTAGTCACTTAAGTAAATACAAAAAATATTAACAAGCATGTAATAGACATTAAATGGGATATTTACACATAAAGATAAAGTCCCTAAAATAAAATATAAAATTTTTATAGCCTTCCATTACTTAAGTTAAAATCATACCATTAGTTCAATGTGCTTGAACAGCCCAATTCAAGGTACTTTAAATTATTGAGGAATTTTATATTGGGTTTTGGGTTGATATAAACTTATTTTATATCAAGGGTTGACTTCCCAAGTAAGACTTGGTGTAACTAAGAGTAAAGGTTTAAGTAAATCCTTATCCAAGATTTTAATTCTGGGTATTCTACTCAAAATATCAAGGAACTACAAGTTAATGTAGTTGGAGAGTTATGTATTTCTAAAATCCTTCAACTAACATGTTATACCCAAGTCTAGGTTATGATAAGGGAGATATTTTTCCTTAACAATTGAATATCAATGTTATGGGATATTCCAAAACTAATGGTTATGGATATTAAGTTTCGATAAAATAGTTTGTGATTAGTAAATTTAAGATTTATTTATAAAATTTTATAATCCAAATAATTTACAAATATTATACTCTTAATTATTGTACAATTGAAAGTAACATGATATTGACAATATCACTAAAATCCTTACTAGATAAGGATAAATTTCTCATCATATTGAATATCCAAGAATGGTATAATCACCTTCACATTATACTATACCATTAATGGAAATTGTATGTGTTGGAAACCACACTCATTAAGATGCTTGATAAAGAGGCTAGTGGAAAAGAAGTATTTCTCTACCAGAAACACGTGGACAATGCCATGGATTTTCAATGTGTCATTTTATACTCCATATCAAGTTATATTTTAAAGAAACATGGGGATATGGATTAATATAGTATCATGTCTTACCTTCGTGATCTTTATAAAGAGAACGTGAGACAAGAGAGATGTGAGATATCTAATGCACTATTCATATGAAATCTAGGAGAGTCGGTGCTAACTGGACCTTGTGTAGTAAATATGGTTGGCTACATAGATCAATTAGATAAATTGGGATTCCATATATTTGATGAACTACAAAAAGATCTCATTCTATCCTCACTGCCTAAAATCTTCTCTAGATTTATTATCAATTATAATATGAGAAATAGAGAGAAGACTCTTTTAGTGCTTATTAATTTAATTCTACAAGTTAAAAATGACATGGGGTGTGAAAAACCTTTATTACCTATCAATAAAAAGAAAATGAAGATAAAGGAAAATGTTTATAAGAATTATTCCAAGTATAAGTATCCTTAGCACCATAATTCCAAAAATAATAAGGTCTAACATCAAGTAAAGGACCAAAATATGGTATGTTTTTCATATGGAAATCAAGGACACTATTAGAAGAACTATACCTGGTTAAATAAGTAGGGGGAGATTCATAAACCATGTATATTCAAAAAAAACATAGGAGATATGGATCTTCAAACAACCAATAGATAATGTCTTTTTTATTGGATATATGATATTACCACCTTCCATATCCAACCAATAGGATTTTGGTTTTTAAAGTATTATTATTTTGTCCCAAGTGTTACTAAGAACATCATCTCTATTTATTTCCTTGAAATAAATGTATTTATTTTCAAATTTTGAAATAATTGATTTCAATTTTATAACAATGAATTTTTTATGGTATGGCATTGCTGAATAACAGTCTTTTTTATTAAATTATGAAAACTAAATATTGGAAACTGATGAAAAAAAATTTGTATCACTCGTTTAAACACTCGATTTTGGAATCACCTTATTGTTTACATAAATGATAATCCTCTGAAAAATATATATCAATATATTTATTTTGACACATTTGAGCTAAAACCACCTGAAATATTTCATGCTTATTCTTAAGAAAATGACCAAACCACCATTTAGTGGATTGTGTGAAAGATTCATAGATATTTTAGAATTGGTACACACTAATGTTTGTATAACATTTACAATAGAATATATAGGTGGTAATTATTACTTCATAACTTTTACTGATGACTTGATTTGATATGGTTATATTTACTTAATGAGGAATAAGTATAAGTCCTTTGATAAATTCAAATAATTTAAGAATGAATTAGAGCATAAACTTGGAAAGAAGATACACATGCTTCAATCTAATCAAGGCGGTGAATATATTAACTAATATTTATCAACTTTCTACATGAGTATGGGATTTTATCTCAACTCACTCCACCTTATACACCATAGTGTAATGGTGTTAGTGAAATTCTGAACCATGATTTCTAGACATGGTGAGGTGGATTATTAGTTACACAAATATTCTATTATCCTGATGGGGATATGCATTACACTCTATAGTATAATAATAAACCAAGTACCAAAAAAGTTGTAAATTGAATTACCTTTGATTTATGGAGTGGAAATAAATCCATCTTATCATATAATCATGTATAGGTATGTGAGGATTTTATTAAGTCCCACTCAAACAACAACATAACAACCCAAGGAATAAAGTGTATCTTTATAGGGTATACCAAGGAAACAAGGGGATTAAATCTAGAATACCCCAAAAATTAGAAGGTGATTATCTCAAGACAAGTTATTTTTCTTGATAGGTATAACATCTTCAAGAAAGAAAGTGAGAGTGAGATTGACTTCAATGAAGTTGATTCTCAAGATACACAAGAGTTGGTATAGTAACATATTCCACTGGTTCTAATGGAAGATGATATTCTTGAAATACAAAAAATTGTGTAGGAGAATAATATAGTTATTGAACCAAAGAGATATGGTTTTCTAGTCACCAAGTATGGTTACTCATTATTGGTTGAAAATAATGATACTATTTTCTATAAAGAGGTAGTATAGAGGTCAGAAGATGAAAAATGGAAGGAAGGAATGAATTCTAAAATGAATTCCATTTATTATAACCAAGTCTGGGTTATATTTGATACACCATTTGATGTAAACCTCTTTAATTTCAAATGGGTATTCAAGAGAAAAGTGTTCATGGAATGTAAATCTAATACCTATAAAGAACGGATAGTGACTAAAGGGTTTAAAAACATCAAAGCATTGACTATGATGAAAAATTTTCTCCAATTTCTATATTTAAATCCATTGAAATTCTACTTTAAAAATAATATTTACATGACTATGATATTTTTAACATGGATGTCAAAGTAGAATTCCTAAATGGGAACCTTTGGGAATATTATTATATAAAAAATCAGAAGGGTTTGTGACTCTAGGTAACTCCAAAAAAGTTATAAAAGCTACAAAGATCGATTTATGGATTGAATAAGTAATTATAGTCATAGAACATTCAATTTTTTGAAGCTATAGAATAAATATTTTTAGTTATGAATGAAAGTGATCTGTGTGATTACAAGTATTTTAGTGGGAGGTTGGTTGTTATCCTAGTAATATATGTTGATAACATATTACTTATTGTAAATAACATACCAACATTATAGTCAGTTAAGGACTAGTTGAAGAAGTGATTGTATATGAAGGACATAGGTGAATTATCATATATTCTAAGGATCAAGATCATTGATGATAGATTCAAGATTCTTCTTGGACTAAGTCAAATTACACACATTAACTAGATACTAAATAGATTTAGTATGGAACAATATAAGTGGGGATTAGTTCTAGTGTCATATAGTATACATCTTTCCAAGAAGGTTTTTCCTCTTACAAAACAATAAAGAGAAATAATGAGTAGTATCCCATATGATTATGTGATAGTATTAATCATTTATGTTATGTTATATGCTCGGATTGATGTTTCCTACACCTTAATCATGGTAAGAAGATATTAAGATGATCCAGGTGAACAACAATGGTCTAATGTTAAGGCTATTATTCAGTATCTAAGACATATTAACAATATGTTCCCAGTGTATATATCATATGAAGATATATTCATCAGAGGTTATAAAAGTATAGATTTTAAAAAGATCATAATGATCTAAAGTTATAGTTAGGATGTTTCTTCAATCTCAATGGAGAATCTATGAGTTGGAAGAGTTCAAAGTAGAATGTTGTTGCTAATTCTACAGTGGATTCTAATTATATAGAAAAAATTTATGAATATAAATAAGTAGTTTGGATAAAAAACTTTGTTCATGATATTGATTTGGTGCCTAACAGTAAGGACCCTATCACATTATATTGTTATCATATTGTTTTAGTGGCTCTCGTAAAGGATCTAAGGTCACACAAATATATATAGAACATATTCCAAAAGTATCTCTTCTTGAGGGATTTTTATAAAAGTTTTGAAGTTTTGGTAAGTATATTTTCCATGAAATAAATTTGGAGGATCCCTTGAATAAATATTTATATTATCAGAATCGTTAGTATTATGTGGCAGTTAGCATATTGCAGTTCGTTTATAGTTGGTTTGAGTGCATGTTGGTTTCTATTGGAGTTGGTGCCATAAAAAATATTTGATGTACTTTATTATTGCATGTATTCATTATTTTTAATATTGATAAAATTATTATCATGGAATGATTGTTTTTATGTGTGGCATGGTATGTGAAAATTTAAAGAGAGTAACTATTTCACTAAAAGGTCATAATAGTTCCCTGTTATGATGAGAGAGTAGAAGTGCCTCGAAAACACTATTAAATATATGTTATATAGATTAATGATGTAAATTTTTATGAAAAATGATATATTATATAAGTATTAGAGACTCATAGTACTTTGAGGCACTATGTTTACTCCCTTGGAAATCTCCAGAGTATGATAGTTTGAGAATACAACATACCAGTATGAAATCTTAATTCATATGTGTCATTGAATGTTCTTATCTACAAATGTGTGTATTGATCCTTAGATTTTAAGATTATTATTAATGGATATCAATAGTAACATACTTTTATTTATTTATAAAAATTATAATAATATATTTTTCAGCTAATTAGGATATGTTGGGTGCATCACAAGTGATATTGCATTAATGAATACTGTAAGAAATGATTTTTCCCTAATATTATTTAATGAAAGTTGATATATGAGGACATTTTATGTGAATGGAATAGCCTAAATAAATCATTTTCCATGGTGTTTTATAGGGAGGTATAATTTTGGAAAATCAAAGAAAGAAACATAAAAAATATTGGTTTATGACACTAGCATGTAACCTTCTTGATTATAGATATCACAGTAAAAGGATTATATTACATAGTGAGGATTTTTATGAGTTTGTTTTTCAATATGACATTAAAATATTTTTACATGGTTTCTCTAGTTTGTTTCAGGATTATAAACTTTTACTTTAGGTAGTATCACCTAATTCCACTGAGAAAAAGTCCTAGAGGATCACACACTAAGTATATGTAGAATATTAGTTATATTGTTTTTCAATTTAAAAAGTTAGAATAAATATTATTACACCATTTTGGTTTAATAATTATCCAAGATTGGTTGATCAAAAATATTTAATCACAATTTATTCAAAATAACAAATAATTAATAAAATAGTAATAAATATTTATTCATAGGATTTTTAAGCATACAATATTTATTATATTTATTGGAAAATAATACGTATTTATTTATTTATTAAATAAATAGTAATTATTTAAGGATTGATTAATATTGGGGAGGGTTGCAAACTGGTTTTAATGATCTGTCTAGAATTGATATATTAAATATTATTTAGATAAATAATAATTTATATATTTAAAAAATGATATTTATTTATCCATAGTTTTTGTGTATGTCAAGAAAATAATAATAATATTTATATTATTATTAGATGTTGGTTTTTATAAGGAATATTAGATTAGCTAAGGGAAAAAGTGAAATTACCAATATTATCCAAGATTTATAAATACCTAGTTATATCACTTTTCAAGGATATACGCTTATTGTTCACTATAGACCTAGAGAGAATTTTATCCATCCCTAGAGAGAATAGTCTCAAGATAATGATCAAGAATAAGAGCACCAATAATCCTACAACCTCTAAATCCTTCAAGAGATCCATATGAAACCATCATCCAAGAATAGATTTTTTATGTGATCAATTATGAATGATGCAAGCAATCAAAATCATTAATGTTATCACCTGGAAATTTTACAGTGATGTTCTAAGATTTTAGATCATGTGTGAAAAACTACTAGAGGGATTATGCCCTTTGATCCTATGATGTAATGATTTTATGATGATATAAGCCAAAAAAAATCCACAATGAAGAAATAATTACAATGCAAGATAATTATAAATCTATTTAAAAATTAATTATTAATTATATCTATTGATCCTAATATTTGGTTCAAGTGTAAAAAATATAAATCATCTTCACTTAAATTTCATTGGTCATGAAATTATTTATCAGGTATATCTCATATTATTCATTGATTATGACAAAATATAAGTTATTCATTCCCAAAATGAACTTCTAATATTCCCAAAACCTTCACACTAATTTTCATCAAGCAAGTGATCCTTGGTTTAGCCTCTTATCATTGATGATATCTTGAGAATCACTATTACATCACAATGGGAGAAACATCAAGAAATGGAGAAGAAGAGAATAATATGAATAGTAAAGAAAATGAATTAGATTAAAATCAAGAAAACATTACAATATAACTAAAATAAAGATGAGGAAGAAGTCTACGGCATCAAATTCATTACAAAATGAGAGAAGGTAAATATTTATAGCCATAATTTTCTTCATACTTCTCCTTGAGTTTAGTATAGATAGAAGTGAATTTTAAGTTCTCTCCTCCTAGGATGGTCGATAGATATCCAACTTTGAGTGTTGATATTGCTTTAATAGGGCTCCCCTCAAATATTCTAACTGGTCACATTCTCCCCATTATATCTATGTTCTTCTTCTTCCTCATCTTGATGATAACCACATGGATTGTATATTAAAGTCCATCCAAATTTGTCCAAACCAAAAAAAATGAAATTTAATTTTAGGTAGACCTTTTCATACTTTGGAATCTTATTTTTTTAATCTCTCTATGGGTACCCATACATATCTCTTGAATTTGACCATTATGAAGCTTTATTGGTCGCTCTGTACCCCTTTCATGAATCCCTTAACCTTTATGTAGCCATTGGAAGTGTGGATCCACCCTTATATATCACTCACCCACACCTATCAGTATTACATTGGTGGAAAATATCTAACAGATATATAATTATTTTACATTGCTATGTATATGGTAAATTCAATTCTTCTATACATAGTGAAAATTTCATATGAGTTCTGAAATTTCCTATGCATATGCTTCTAGAATTTTTTCAATGGAAATTATGGTATGACCCTTGAATTCTCTTACAAGTAGTGAATTATCCTATAAGAACTGAATTATCTTAAAGGCAGTGAATGTGGAAAATTAAATTCCCTTATGGATGTTAAATTCTTATTAATGGATAGAATTTTCTTACATGATTGTGTCTATGTATGAAAATATAAAATTGACTCTCTTATATGGATTTTTGGTCCTTAATTCTATTAAGAAATCCTTTACTTTTTCAATATCCATCCCTAAACCCTATGAAAAATAAAAATCAATGTTGAATTTGTCAAAAATAAATTCAAAATGAATAAAATATTAAGAATTAAAATTAAAATCCTTTAAAAAATGAAATACCATAATCCAAATATTAATATAGCCTTTAAATTTCACAAAAATATAATAAAGACTCGAATACCATAGATTAATTAATTTATCATTTTAATTCCATATTTCATTAAAGTACCAAAAATACATTAATTACTTGTGTTATAGATAAATTATGTGGTTAATTATTATTTAAATTTTTTTAAAAATTAGTAAATATTGGCCTTCATCATTGACAATAACCAAGATTAATTATACAATAACAAAAAAAATCTTTTATTTGTGAACCTTAGATACCACATACAAAAAAAACTTAACATGACATTATCAATACAAAATGTGAGAATATAATATGCACCCAACATCATCACATACAGTTAACCATTAAATAATCTAGATTATACCATCATTTTTACATCTCTACCTTCATAAGGAAATAAAAAAAATTCAGCAGAAAAGATATCATCTATGATAGTCTCCCCACCATATTTTAAAATTATTCTAATATGCTGATTCACTAAAAATAATTAGGAAAAAAAAGGTTTGATAAAATAAAAATGGGATAAACATAAGATTGAGGTGGACCAAAATTTTCACTAGCTAGGTTCCCACATAACCTAGGTGAGAACTCATCAGCAACACAATTATTCCCAAATGTAATCACCAATGATTCAAAATCACTAAAAAAGGTACTTTCTACCACAAGTTTTAAAAATTTCAATAAAATTAAAATTTTGGGAACATTTTAACCTCAAATAAAGGAAAAATAAGATAAACCATATAAAAAAAGACAATATATATTATGAAATACCTCAAATAGATGATATATTATAATCAAGTTAAGTAGGTTAAATCTAGGGATCTTATAAAGGAGTAAATATGACTCTAACTTTTTTACGCAAAACTCTTTTACATAATTGTTGTAGATGATCCAAAATACAACAATTATGACAGGTATTTAGAGCTTCCAAACATGATGTATTATTATTAATTAGATTAATATACATATGGAATATTATAAACTTACTCCTAAAATAATCCAATGAAAATAAATAATATGGCCTCTTAATATCGCCACCCTAATGATAATACTTGGATCATTTTACATTTACTCTATGATAATTTAATTCACCACCCCTGATAATAAAGGAAATGTCATTTTCTTCTTGTATCCTAGTTGTAACTTCTTAAACTCTAAAAACCTTCTCCACTACCTCAAAATAATATGTTGTTCCAAATGATGAAACTTTTAATTGAAGTTCAAAACAAAGACCTATTCTAAAATACTAAGCTTTAAAAGAAAAATCAAAGGATAGATCATGTAGATAAGGTACTAGTTATTTATTATGACATTTATATTCCAATACTAACTAATCACCCTACTCAATGAAATAAAACTCCATTTATTTAGAAACCTTCATAGTTTCTAGGAAGTATTGTTAAAATAATGATTCTTTTAAATCCTCCCATAAATAGTCCTTTTATGGCCTAGTCTGAATGATATACTTCCACAACATCCAACTCAAACCCTCCAATATAAAGGTATAAAACATAAGTTTTAGAGGCTTGGGGTGTTCAAGAAAGTTGAATATGTTTTTTATAAATCACACCCACTCTTAATCTTCATGGGAATATGAATTCCCATATATGTGAGGAGGACTCAAGTTATGAAACTCTAGAACATAATCTCTAGGTTGATAAACTGAATGGTTCACATGTGGAGAATCACCTACCACCCCATCTCAAGAATCTATAAAGGCTTTGTGGTGATGTACTCTAAAAGATTAATAGACAAAAAATACAATCAAAATAATCATAAATTTTCAAACTTCATGGAACTAAATATAAACTAATGAATCAATGGAAAATTATTAAGATAAAACCAATTACACCCCCTTAATAACCAATGTCTTACTTATAAAAATCTTAAACATAAGATAATCCTTAAATCTCTCTTATGAAATCACATTAAGTACATTTTTCAAAAATTTACAAACCAAAACTCTCAATCACTCAAAAACATTGTACTAAAATTCCTAAGGATATTCCAAATCACTTTACACATACTTTCCTTAACATTGACTACAAAGATTACATAAAACCAAACACCCCTAAAAGAGATGGCACTAAATCGTTTATTATTAAAACCAAGTTCAAACAATCCTAATAACATCAATAATCCTCATAAAAAACCTCAATTAATAAAAAATAAATAATAGAAAATGATAAAATCAATTTAAAACAACAAATAGGAAAAATAAAAAAATTAAAATAATAATAATTTTGCATAGTTTGGTTATGCAATCTGGAAAAACATGCATCAATAATATTATTCTCTTTGGATGTTACCAAGAATAGATTACACAATATGTTCATGATTTTAAAAACCGTATAAAGTTATTATGTGACCTTGGGTACCCTCCCAATTTCACTTAAAATCATGAAGTTACTCAAAATATCTCACAATTCATCAATAAAAAAAATAAATACTCAAATAAAGACCAAAAATATCAAGAATAATTAAGAAAATATATCCATTTCAAAACATACAATCCTGAACACCCCTATTTACTCAAGTTTCAATATGAAAAGTGTTTTTTATAAACTTACTCACACATATAACTCAGGATCTAACAGTCCTAAATCTAATCTATCATGACTCCATAAATAAAAATCAGGCTCTGATACCATTTTTACACAAACCAATCTAGTGTAACCCTTATTTTGGTTCCTGATATAACCTTTGAAATAGAAAATTTCACATTATCAATTGTTACAGGTTGACACCTAGTGCCTTCACATCAAAACTACACAAGTAGTAATGATTTTTATTGATAAAACAATAATAAAGAAAGGAATCCCACCCATAAATCTAGTATGAACACTCCATAATTCATATGACCACATGTATGAAATAATTATTTTTATAAAAAAACAAAACCAAATAAGGAATAAACATAAAATACAACTCAATAGTCACAAATATAAACTATAAAATATATGCATAAAGTCCTAACATAAGCCAAAGGATATACAAGAAATAGAAGGTTGAAATAGTTAATAAAAATTATATCCAAAATATAAAACCAAAGTAATACAAAATAGAAGAAACTACCCATCTCCATAGATTAATAAAAATAATAATTTATTTGGAACCACTATCATTCCTGAACTAGAATTTGAAGACCATATTTCACATACAAATAGAACATATACTGAACCTATAATATAATTGGTATCCCCATAAAATTTCAATAGGTATCCCTTACACCACATGAATAATCATTAAAAATAAATCAATTTCATGATAGTTTTAAATAAAATATATAAATAAGATTTTTATTTTGAATGAAACAAGTATTGAGAGGCCATTTCTTAAAATCAATCATTTTATGATGTTTATATTTCAAGATTCCAAAGAAAAAAATGCCTTAATATCATTTCATGAAAACATGATATTTTAAATAAACTAATTTTTCTAAAATGTACTTTAAAAATACCTAATTTTTAGAGAATAAAGTGAAAGATCAAGTTTATAATAAACCATTCAAAATTAAGAGTAAAAATATTAGTGATATTTATACATACTTTTTAAAAGTAAAATATTAATGGTATTAAACACAAAAAAATAATCAAAATAATAGTAATATGAGATCAATATAGAAAAATTATAAATAAACTATCATAGAAACAAAATAATTGTAATCATCGTAGTATAGTCAAGAAATAATCATTATAGAAAAAATTAGGAGATCCAAAGATAATATAAGACAACGCATTTATAGAATCCATTTAATTGGAACCCAATGTGATTCAACTACCATATACTTAGTTTTAGCCAACCTATCTTGACCAAGAGGGGGAGTCCCTAGAGTAGGAATCATAAGGAATCATTGAAGCATCCCCTTTTTAAAAAAGAATAATAATATAAAAAACATGTCCATTAATGAGGACAATATTATTCAATTTATGCAATATCCTTATCACTCAAAGTTTTAAACAATCACAATAAATTTCTCACTTAATGAGTAAATTTACATCAATAAAACCTATTTATAAAGTGTTAATTAAGCCTCTGTAACATCATTTAAGAAACCATGTTATAAAATTACCATTGAAGAAAAAATCACATAAACATCATCAAAGTATCTCAAATAATCAAATAAGGAAAAAAACCTTAGAATAACCAACAACCTTAGTTTGAAATTAAATCCTTTAATTTAGTTTGAGAACCAAAAATCCCCTTTAGTATGGAATTCCTTTTAAAAGCGACCCATGGACATTTAAGAAAAAATTAGGTGTGCATAGTTGTATGAACACTGTCTTGAGCCATTAAATATGAGAAAACCCTTTCATTAATAATGAAAACTTACAAATAAAAAAACATATTTTGGGATTAATAAACATATAAACATATTATAACCTTTAAAACATTTAAAACATTTCATATAAATGAGAAATAATTCATGGTTTTAAGATTGAAGACCCATGCATGGAGAAACCTACCTCTCATCCACTAACCATGATGTTAATCCACCACAATAAGGTAAGTAAAAGCTTTTAAATAATGGATATATTACCAAAATCCTTTAATATAATTGATATATATATATATATATATATATATTTATAGGTTGTTTCCATGCATGGGTTTTATAACTTTTTTTGATGGTTTGTATAAGATTTAACCATATAAGATATCATTAAAGGACTATTTCATAAGATGAAATGTATGGGAGAATTTTCATCCATATAATTGATTCATGGGATTCCAAATTAGCATTTAATCATGCATTATAAATTCATTGAAAAGTGAAGTATCCTGAGAAGAGTTATCATGTCTTTTAATGTCATTGTAATTCAATGGTAGTGGTGTGTAGTGATTCTATGATTCTTAGTTAATACTCCTCAGAAACTAAATACTCTCTTTTCCCTTCTGATTTACATTAAAGTCTCTAATAGGATATGAAGAAAGGATAGATACCATCTTAATGTCATATTGTTCGCTCGACTAGTGGATATAATTCATAGAGGGGGTGTCTTTTGGATTCCCTTTTGTAATCTCTATCAAACCCATGTGATTGTGTTTGAAAATGTTATAGATGCACTTTTATGTAATTTATTCTAATTATAGTATTTCTTTATTTTATTTTTATATATAGAATCATTTATCATTCAAGAGAGATCCTTGGACGAGGGTTTAAATCACTTTTACTTCATCTGATAATCATTATTAGACTCATTTGAAACCCTTTAGTGGTATCATAGGGAACCCATACATTAGATTTGTGAAATATTTTTCTGAAATAAATAAGAAACCAAAAACATATCATAATTTTAGATTTTCTAAAAATTTGGGTAAAATAAATTATCCTTATGTGTATGTATTCATCCTAGATTACCCTTACAGAGAAGCATTATGTGTAATGGTCAACATGGATTACCATTTCACATAAGTTCTTTGTATAAGGGTCATCTAGACTTACCCTTATGCATAGTGGTCCGTATAAGGGTCTTCTTGTAAAGATAATCCCTTATCTCACGTAAAAGATATTGTTTAAATGTTACAGAGTGGTTTTAATGCTTGAATAAGGGATACTGTAGGTCACCTTGATAAAACATAGGGAATTTTATGGTTTCCTTTACATAGAAGATTTATACATTAGGGTCACCCGATCTACCTCTATGCAGTGGGTTTTCTATTGAGTTTCATAAATGTTGTCACTAACTTACATTTACGCATCAAAGATTTATGTAAAGGTAATTCATTATTTAAAAGGCTTATATAAAGATAGATTAGTACATAACCTTACATGAAAAGTTTACATAAAGGTAAGACCTTCAATACCCTTACACAGAATATGATGTGTAAGAGTCATGGATATATACTCTTACATAGTCTATCCATATAAGGGTAGAGGGAGTATACCCTTTCTCATAATATGAATATTGTGTAAGTGTAAACAGAAAAGTTTAAAAAAATAAATTTTAAATGGTTTTTATGGTTTATAAATTATTTAAAAATCATATGAGAAGGTATTTTGGAAATATTTAATTTATAAGGAAACTATAAATCAATTAATTAATTTAAAATGATTTACAATTAATTAAATAAATATTTATGAAACTTTTATATTCCCAAATATTAAATTTTAATATTTAAAATACCTTTTAAACCAAATTATATTGAATGTATTATGATATAGAAGTAAAAGTTTTTATTTATAAATCATATGAGATAATTTATAAAGGGCTTTAAATTGTGAAATAAGGTCAAAATATAAAGTAGTTTTTATTTAAAAAATTAATTATTAATAATTAATTAATTCTAATTTATCAAATTAAAGGGGACTTAGTTAAAAATTATTTTAGCCACATCAAAAGGGTTTTGATGGATGGTATGATCATGGTTTAAATTATTATTAAATAAATGATATTTAGATTATGTAAATTTTTTACATAAATAAAAATAGATTTTAAATTCTTTACAATTCATAAATTATCAAATATTTAAAATTAAAATTTTATATAATGAAGAATATGAAAGAATTTTTATTAGAATGCATGTAAAATTTTTATATTCAAAATTATGGAATGTATACAATGTTAAAGTTATAATTATAAAAGATTTTATATTTATATTTTATTTATGAATTTATCATGAATAATTAGCACAAGTTTAAATATTTTAATTTTATTTTATTTAAAAGTTTATTACCTTTTATATTAAATTTTATTAAATTTTTTGAGAAATGTGAATGGTGTTTATGATTTACTTTAGCTATTACATAACTTCTAGATAGAGCCTTACATTACATGTTAGTTATAGTGATGGATTTATTTTTTCATCTACCTTGACCTTGGTTTTTAATTGAAGGTATGAAATATAATTTAGTTTTTTAACATATTTTATGAATATTGGGTGTTAGAGTTATGATGAATTGGTTTCTCTCTCACTAGTAAAAATACTAGACTTAATATCAAGGTTATAACATTGGTTTATTATAAACCAAAATTAAAAGTCATGTAGAAACCTTTTAATGTATGTTTATTTCAAAACCGACATTAAAGGTTAAAAAAAAGTTCTTGTGTCAGTTTTCCCAAAAACTAACATTGAATATTAATTTAAAAAATGTTTCAATGTAAGTTTTTTTTTAAAAAAACTAACATTCAAACCCATTAAAAAACAATCACAACCTGAACCCCTCATTTAATTTTTTTCAAAATTGATTTTCTATCAACCTATGATGGAATTGAAACCCACTAACTAATCTTTGACCTCAATTTTATTTAATTTTAATGAATTTTACTCATTTTTAAATCATTGATATTTAATCTCTCATTCTTTTTCATTGTTTCACAATACATGAAAAGATATAATTCCAGAAAACTCTATTTTGGTCGACCACATAACCAACGGGTAGCTGATGATTTTCAATGGTGATTTTATTTTATTTTAATTTTCTTTTCTTATCATTGATCTTAAATATTTCATCATTCATCCTTGTTTCATGATCCATGAAGATATTTAGTTACCATAAACCCTATTATGGTCAACCAGCAACTGTGGTTGATGGTTTTTGTTTATTTTTCTTTTTTCTTGTTCATTTTTTAAAATTTGTTTCTTCAATCTTACATTGTTCACATTTCCACCAACTTTGAGGGAGTACATCTATATTCAGGATCAATTTTTCACTATAAAACTATGAATTTTGTAAGTTATTTTTTAAAAAATTTAAAGATAAATTCTTTATCTATTGGTTATAATTTGATTTATCGATTCATTTTTTTATATTCATTTTACTGTTAATTGTAAATTTTTTTGTTAAATTTTTTATATTTTATTGAATTATTATTTTACGGAATTACCAAATGTTTTTTCAAGAAATAATATATATATATATATCAATTAAAACTAGTATCTATGATTTGTTATACAAAACATATTATATATTTTTGGATCAACAAGACAAACATCAAGAAAATATAGAGTCGTATATTTCATGATATAATTATTAAAATTCAATAAAATTTTATGACTTAATACATCACATTTTTTCATTCATTTCAACCAAAATAAATATTGGATAATAATTATAACCACTATCATTTTTAATCTTCATAAATTTATGTTATGATTGTGATTTATAGAAATAAACTTACTCTAGTTGTGTTGTATGTAAATAATAAGTAATCACAAAATTTACAGATATTAAATCAAATTTTTAGATGTCACATACTTATTTTAATTGCATATTAATGTTTTTGAAAATCATATTACCTTATGGAAATGGTTTTTCTGAATATTATTATGAAACAAATAAGTTTGAAAAAAAATGGGTTTAATGTATTAGAAGAGTAATTTTTTTCTAAATGAGTGAATATTATATTATGGTGAAAATTATTTCTTAATTGATTTCCCTCCAATATTACCATATTGTATTTGGGGATTTTAATCAATGAGTTATTTTTATTTAATTCAAATTGTAGTCAATGCTTCATTTGGCCTAGATTTTTTATCCTATAAATTTTACCTTTTCTTCTTATAATGATATTTTGAATTTATGTTTAACATTTTTTATTCTAGGTTAACTAAAGAGGAATATTGATGACTAACTTGAATTATCTAAGTAGAATAGAATTAGTGTTGTGTGATAGTCATTTAAAAAAATCTATCTAAACTTGAAAAAATTAACCCTATTCCTTTACTAATATCATCAAAAATAATTTATTATTTATTATTTAAATAAAATAAATACTTGGAGTATTTTATAGTTGATTTGATTCATAATAATCATACATATTTCCCACTTGATCTCCAATAATTTTGACTGTATTTTTTTATATTTGAATTTTATCTGTTTATATATTTTTTTGAATGTTTATATGTTTTAATATATTGATCTTTTATATTTTGATCTTAGGTATTTTATCGATCATAATATGATAAATTTATGAAGAACCGCTTATGAATATAAAAAAGGAGTTGATAATTTCTTTAAATTTGTTAAACAAAATCTTTAAAATATATATTTTATTTTATATCCATGTGTGAAGTGTTTGAATAGAAGAAATTTAAATTCCATAGATATTAATCATCATCTAATTTTCTATGGTTTTAGCCATAATTATACATTTTCGATCTAGAATGGTGAAATAATGGAAACTTCAACATATAATATTGATTAAAATATTAAGAATGAGACAAAGTATCATATTAAATAATTAATTCACGATGTATGTGTTGAAACCATTTAAGAAACAGAAACTCTTGAACAATTTTATGAATATTTTGAGAAACCATTATTCTCATGTTGCACTAAATATACCATGTTAATAGTTGTTTTGAGATTAGTTAACTTGAAATTAAGATATGGGTGGAATGATAAAAGTTTCTCAATGTTGCCCAAAATTTTAAAAGAAAAACTTATAGGAGGTAACAGGCTTCTAGATTCTAATTATGAGGAAAATAAAAGATTATACCTGATGGGATTAGGGTATAAAAAT
The DNA here is from genome assembly GCA_963277665.1 of Viscum album. Lineage (NCBI taxonomy): Eukaryota > Viridiplantae > Streptophyta > Magnoliopsida > Santalales > Viscaceae > Viscum > Viscum album. Next base: position 1,991,607,016 of record OY728161.1, on the reverse strand, counting down.
ATACATGATTTCCACAATTATTCTGTATTTTAGAGGAAGAAATTTTAATATTTATCAAAATATCCTAAATATGGTACATCATTAAATAATATGGATGAAAAATTATACTCTGATTCATTCTTAGGTACTGAAATCTAACCTCCTACTAAATAAATTTGGTGCCTTCCTATAATTGTTACTAATAATTCCTTTCAATAATTTATATCTGATCCATTCTCAGGTAATAGAATCACACCTCATTCTAAAGAAATTTTCTTTATTCCAATAATTTCTCATTTGAAGTGTCTATTTAAAAATTAAAGTGATGAAAAAAGGTTAAGATGACATATAGATGATATAATATCAGATGGTAACTTATACCACCCTAATGATTCACCAAAGCAGGAGAGATTTGATAAAAAATTCCGGATTTTGGAAGTAAAGTTAGAAATCTCGGAATGGGACTGTGCACAAATAGAATGAATCAAAATTGAATCCTAAGTTTCCAACATAGTTCATGACCTATTTTATTGGTATTTTATAACTTTTCATCATATATATATATATAGAAAAAATATGTTATGATAAGATTAATGATTTCTAGACCAAAACATCCAGTAAATGATATTGATGTGTATCTTTCACCGTTGATTTATAATTTTAAAAAACTTTTAGTGAAAGGTGTAATAATTTTTTATGCATACAGGTAAAATTATTTTCATTTACATGCTATGATAATGTTCACTATAAAAAAATTTCTTACATGTGTAAAATTATCTAGATGTAGTGTTAAGGGACATAAATCATATCTAATTTTTTAAGAATATACTTCACATTATTAATTTTATAGAGGAAGAAATGTAGTGTACATGGTACATTGAAGTTTTTTGAGAATTGATCATCATTTTTGTAGATTAAAAAAATAATTTAATGGTTTATAGGAATATAATATTACCCCAAAACCATTTTTAGTTTAAGAATATTACAACAAGGTGAAAAATATATATTTAACATTTGTAAATAAAGGATGTTCTAGTCATTAAATAAATTTCTATAATAAACAGTCTATCTTTTTATAACTACCTTATTTGATAATTTTAGAGATAAAACATAACATTGATGTTATACATGTTGAGAAAAAAATATGTGAAAGTTTGATTTGAACATTTTTAGACATAAAAGGAAAGAAAAAATATAGACTTCATGCTATATTAGACTTGATATCAATGGGAATACATTTGGATTTATCTTTCACTATAAAATGAAACATAAAAAATTTATCTCTATCTTTTCGCACATTAATCAAGAATGATAAGATGAATTTTTGTCATCATATCTATGGTATTAAAGTACCCAATGGGTATTCTTCAAATTTTAATAATTTGGTTTCATTGAGGATTTTAAATTAATAGGTATTAAATCTCATGAATCTCATGTATTGATGCAATAAATACTACTGGTCACATTGAATGGTATAATTCCAAAACCTATCAGAAATACTATCATCGGGTTGTGTAATTTTTTTAAACCCATTTTTAGTAATTTTTTATCCAAAATTTTTAAATTTTTTGTATAATGAGATGAAATTATAATTTTTCAACAATAAATGTATTTCCCACCTACATTTTTTAATATAATGTTTCATTTGGTGCATGAAATAAGAATATGTGGTTCTGTTTATTTATGTTGGATGTATCATTTTGAAAGATATATGAAAATTTTGAAAGGATATATTAAAAATCCTTATCGACTAGAGGACGCATTTTTTAAAAAATATATATCAGAAGAAAACCCCATTCCTCAAGTATGGGTTTTTATATGTAGATGCATGGAATAAATTTGTCACCAACTGACATGATGAAGTATTAATGGTATGGTAATTATTTTATACTATAAAATTTATATTATATTAACTGATTACTTATTAGTTTATTTATATGTAATAAGCCTATAGAAGATCTCATTAAGAGATCTAGTTGTAGAACATATACCCCCATAATTTATCATATGGAGGATATCATTTATTAGAGTAGAAAATGATTGAAAAAAAATTTGATGCATTAATAGCTCAATATACTTGTATTTTAGAAGAGGTCCATTTTGGTCCTCCATATCCCCCCACTCACCATAGAAAATGGAAAGTGGTGAGAATAATAAAAATGAAAAGTATCTTATAGATCAATCAAATTAAGTAGTTGGAAAATTATAATAAATTAATTTCTATTTTCTATGAATGTTTTTATTTTTTAAATTAACATCACTAATATACCATTTTTTCATTTTTCATTTTAAGATGACCTTAAGGAGAAAGATACACAGGGGAATTTTATCCCTAAGGGTAGGATTGATATCCTAGATACTACTTTAGTATCCAGAACAACCCATCCATATAAGAGGATACAAGGAGGGTGTTAGTGTTAAGAATGCTTTTTGTCATCAAAGTAAGAAATCAAGATACCCAGAAATAGATTCCTTAAAATATTAGCAGAAATTAATGAAACAGCCTATATATTGAAAAATTCATTCATTTTCTTAGGATATGTTTGAATGATTGATGATACAATCACAATTTGCGAAGCTTGCGCAACCTACAGAGTTTGAACAGCCTACCCAGCCTACCTACTTGGATCCTAAAACTCCTCATTCGGATCCAACCATATACTTTGAGTTGTATTTTGGAGATCACCATGTATTTATTGTAGCATATGGAGTCATACATATTTTTTGGTATTTTTTACATCATCATCCTATGTAGTTGGGTCAGGTTAGAGTATTAGTACATGAAATTATTAATCCAACTAATTTATGGCATTGCCTACCAAAGAGGTTACCAAAACTAGAGATTGTATGGTTCATTTTTTTACTTTTTTTAAAGATCCTTCTTTTTTATCTAGAATGCGAGGTATAAGTTGTTTTTTAAATATTATTTACATTTGATTAAAAATAATTATAATTTTTTATGTAATTTAATTTATATAAGAGTATCTAAAGTCAAAAAAAATAGTAAAAAATAAATAAAAGGTTCAGGCGCTAACAAAATTAGATACTTCTGAGAGTTATGATGGGATAGAAATATTATCCTAGGTTTCTTCTTCTTTTGATGATATTTATGAGTTTTTAATGATTTCTCATATATGTGTAAGAGAATATCCATTATTAATATTCAAAAAATATATCATGGATCTGGGTTTTTTTAGCTTAATATGGATGTGTCATGGTTGTTTTCCATATAAGTAAATATTTTTATCCATTTTTATTTCCTTAAATAAATATGATTTCATGTGACTTACTATATTACTTATTTAATTTGGTATCTATACATTCTTCTAATTCAAAATGAGACCACTAGTGTTTATAGTCTTATGGATTCAGAATTTATTTCAATGGAAATTCAATATGTAAAAACTCCTAATATAGTTCCATATATATTTGAGAGATTATCAAATACGGATATTGGGTGCTGGTTTTTTCACTTCCTTGATGGGAAATAAAATTAAGATAATTATAAATTAATATTCATTATAATTTTATTAATTAAGAACTTTTTATATTTTTTAGGTCATTGGATATTATGTGTATTCTTCCAAAATTAATATACACTATATTGGTTTTTTTTATTAGGTGGTGTTTTTAAAAAATTAAAAAATTGTTAGACAAGTATGTTTTATTCTTTTGTATATGTTCTTTGTTTTTAATTCTTATTATTTATACATGTTATGTTAGTTGATATATATGAAAATGCAGGCCATGGAAAATGTTTAACAATGATCACTTGCTGATAAATTATCCAAATACAATCCAATACATGGAATTAATGATAAATATATTTTATATTAGATAATATTTGGTTATGTATATATATATATATATATTGGTTTTTCTTTTCAATTTAATGTATTATAAATAAAGTTTCATTGTCAAAAAAGAAGGGCGGAATGTGGTTATTATGTTTTAAGATTCATTTATGGGATAATCACAATTGGTTCAATAGATGAATATTATAATATTATTTATATTAATTATTTTCTATTTTATATCAAAAAATTATGTTTTATAATATTATAATATTCATTTTCATTATATATTTTTAATTATGTTGATCTGTATACAAATGAAAAACTTATCCATGTTTTCAATTTTGTTTGCAAGCTATTTATTAAGTATGATTAGGATTTAAATTATCAGGTATATCACTTTTAATTAAAGTTAGAAAAATATTATTTATATAATCATTTTTTTCTTTAATTTGGTATTTTATATTTGTTATTATATAGTTCTTATCTTCTGTATAGGTGTTATAGATTTGTAAAAAAATATTTACACTACATAATCCTTTAAATTGTCAAGTATGTATCTTTAAGAAAAAGTTTTAAAAATGAGTAATTTTATAATCAATTTTTTTAAATTTTGTATATTATTTTTATTCTTAAAATATTCATATTTTTTAGGTATGTTTATTTTAATTAAATTTAAATAAATGGGTATTTATACAAATTTATATCTACTTTTAGTTGGTATATTGTATTTGATTTTATAGGGTTATTCTTTGAATTAAGTTAGTGTATTGGTAAAGTATATAAATATTTTAGAAAATTATTAAAGAAGTAAGTTTTATTCTTTTTATAACTTATTTATTATTAATTATTATTTTTTATATATTCTTTGATAATTTATATATTAAAATACAGGTCATGGAAAATGTTTTAAAATGATCAATTGTTTATAAAAAATTCAAATAAATTCAACTATATGAAATTATTAGTAAATATATTTTATATTACATAATATATGTTTTGTATTATGTATATATGAGTGTGTTGGTTTATATTTTCAAGTTAATTTTTCATAACCATGGTGACATCATCAAAAATGAAGGTCGGAATACAGTTATTTTTTTAAGATTCATATTTGAGATAATCAGAACTAGGAAGATGAATGAATTTTATAAGGTTAGTTATATTAATTATTTTAGGTTTTATATCAAAATATTCTTTTTTTAATCTTACAACATTCATTGTTATTATAGATTTTCAATTAGGTCGAGTCATATACAAATAGATAACTTACCCATCTATGAATTTTGTTTTCAAACTATTTTCTAAGAATGGTTAACATTTAGATTATATAGTATGTATCTTTTATTTAATGCTTAAAATATTAGTAACTAGATAATAATTTTTTACTTAAATTTGGTATATTTTTTTCTTTTGCAGGTTTCTTGTTTATAAACTATTTTTTAAGTTTGGTTAAATTTTAAATTATTAGGTATATATCTTTTACTTTCAGTTTAAAAAATGAGAAATTATACTTTTTTGCTTAATTTTTGTATATTATATTTGTTTTTATAGGTCTCATATGTTTTAGGTATGTATCTTTTAATTATAGTTAAATAAATTAGTATTTATACATATTGTTTTCTAATTTTAGTTTGTATAATGTGTTTTATTTTATAGGTTTCTTATTTTCTTTAAGTTAGTTTATTAGGTGGAGTACATAAATATTTTATAAAATTGTTCAACTAGTACTTTTTATTCTTTTTTATGACTTATTTATTCTTAATTATTATTTTTGATACTCATTTTGATAATTTATATATTAAAATGAAGGTCATGGAAAAGGGTAGAAATGATCAATTGTCGATATAAAATCCAAATAAATTCAACTATGTGAAATTATTGGTAAATATATTTTATATTAGATGATATATGTTTCATCTTATACATACATATATATATATATATCATTGTGTTTTTGTGTGTGTTGGTTTATATTTTAAATTTAATGTTTCATAACTGCGATGTTATCATAGAAAATGAATTGTAAAATGTGGATATTTTGTTTTAAGATTTATGTTTGAGATAATCACAAATAATATGATGACTAAATTTTATATGGTTAGTTATATAAATATTTTATTTTAATATTCGTATTTATAAATTTTATAACCTTTATATTGAGTGAATTTTTGAAATGGTACTAAAGTTTTAAGATTATAAAAATCGTGGATTTAAAAACCATGAGTTGATTATAGGTTTTATGGTTTAATTTTTTATTTAATAGCCTAAAACTATAAAATTCTCTTCATGTTTGTCTTTATAAAATTTATGAATTTCAATATGAAAACATAAAATTTTATCACGCAATACATTTTATAAATAAATTTAAAAAATATAAAGACTCTAGTATCCAAAATAACTTTATTTTATAAAACTTTATGAAATATTTTTCAAAATATATGGTCCTTTTTTTGTATTTAAATTGGTTTTGTTATATATAAATAGTTTTTTCATTTATTAATTCCAAAAATTACTAGAATGGAAGTATTTTTTTAAATATCATTTTGTTTTATTTAATTTTAAATGTTAATAATTTATTAGATGGGTGTTGAGTTTTTGTTATATTGTTTAGGTTTAATATTACAATTTCTAAATAAAATTTGTTCAAAAATTGATTATTTTGTTATAACTAGTTTTTGGTATCATTGGATTAACTATTTTAATGAAATGGTTTATGTTTTAAAATTTTCATTACATTTTTTTTGAATTGGTTGAGTTTATAATTAATTTATAAAGATAAATTAAATAGATTTTCTATAATAGTGTTCTATTTCCTTGGGATTAAATTTATGTTTTCTGTTATATATGGGAAAATTTTTTAATAACATATATATATATATATATATATCTGTGTGTGTGAGTTATAAGATGTTTTGAAACTAATTTATGAACACCATGAGTGTTTGGAATTCTCTATTTGATATGATAAACTTCTATAAAGTCTTATAATGTTAAAAAATATATTATGGTTTTCTATTAAGGTGTACTCTAAATATAATTGGTTTAAAATAAAAAATAGGTTTTGAATACTTATGTTGATTCTTAATTTATAATTAAAGTTACAAATTTATTATTTTAAATTTAAAATATTCTTCATTGGTTTAATGATATATTCAAATGATTTTTGATTCAGTTGGGAGAATTTTGAAATTTAAGTTGAGTAAATGGGGTTTTAGTTTGATTTAGGATTCTTAATTTTAATTGTCTATTAAGATGAATGGATTTTATTTTGTTATGAAAGAAATATTGATCATTATTGTTCTTGTTTTAATGATGTTCCTTATTGATGATAATTTTTTATAAAAGGTTCTGTTAGGATAGTTAGTTTTTAATAATTTTTTTTTTATTTTTTTTGTGAGTGTTTTATAATTTCGTATTAGGACATGTTTGGTTTTCTGAATTAGCATGAAATTTCTTATTTTAAGTTATTTTATGATATTTGGTGTATATTTGTTGGTTGGATTGAGTTTAAATTTTTTTATCCTATGTAATATTATCCCTTAATCATTGGAAAGTTGTATCAACCTAATGATATTCAAGGAATACTTCCAAGGAAAATCGAGAATGATTAAACTATAAATTATCAGTTATGTGTCTTTTTATTATAGTTTTAAAAAATTATTATTTAGATAATCTTCTTTGATTTGTGTTTTTAAAATATGTTTGTTTCTACAGAAATATTGTATGTTGTATATTTTGTATCATTATTGTATGTTGTTTTATAGTTTTTTAGAATTTTGGGAATGTAATATATTATATTTTTTAACAAAAATAAATAAATTTTCCATATCATTTTTTCATAAAATTACATTTAATCATAAATATTTAACTTTCAACAACTAATTTTATAGAAAAATGACATTGAAAATACTTTTAATGTTGGTTATTATATAAAAACGATGTTGAAATTCATAATCAATTTTTTGAGGAGGACTTTCAATATTGGTTTTATGTAATAATTGATGTTGAAAGTGTCTTTCAACTTTTCTTTTCTATAAAACCTAATGTTTAAATCCTTTAGATATTTTTTCATGTTAAAATAATAAGACTTTTAATGTTGGTTTTAATAAAAACTAACATTCAAATTTACATACTATCTTTTTCCACATCATTTTTACAATAAACACAACATGGAAATGTATTTTCAACATTGATTTATAAAAAACAGTAGTTGAAATACCACTTAAATTAACTTTTTAGTAAATTTTTAAATGTTAGTTTTATTAAAACTAATATTGAAACAATTATTTATAATTTCTTCTGCATAAGTATCAGTTAAAAATCGATGTTAAAGAGTAAAAAACAATATAGAAATATATTTTTACACTAGTTTATTGAGTAATTTATCCTAGGGTATAGGTACATGGGTTTATACTACCTAATTACTAAGAGGATAATTCCTTTTCTGGGCTAGTGAATAGGCTTAGATATCTGGTGCTCTTGTCTTACTCATGTAGAGGTTGTCAATATCATATAACTCTATTCCTTTACATGAATTGTTCATGTACCTTTTGTATATAATGTATTTACATATGTATTAATATAATTGACTTCTAATTTTGGGTGAGTGACACAAACATGTGGGTTGTGTAAAGAGTAACACATCAATATGGTTTGTACATATTGATTTAGTGGAGGGAATAGGATTCCCTAATAAAATCCCTATAATCATGTATACATAATGAGATTAAAATGAGATAATATGGTGATATTAAAATTCCCTTAAAATAATAATTGTTAGATACCTTCCAAAGGGGAACTTTTTAGGACCTCAATCTTCCTATTGAGTTGGTCGTGCCAATGTTGGGTGCCCTTGGATTATATTATGTAGGGAAAGAAAGGATAGGTGGCACTAGAACATCCTTGAGTAGGTAATTCCAAAGTTGGGTTCCCCAAGATTTTCCTTTTTTTAGCCTATTTTTGGAATTTTCATTAGGTTTAACTATCCGAGAGACCCTAATCAGATTAGTTTACCACAGTAATAGATGTTATTTTATCCATATGATAGATTAGAAAAAAAATGTCTTCTCAACTATCCAATATTGATATATGATATGATTTGGATGATTCCCTAACTAAATAGTAATGTGGTGAGAGTAATGCTAAAGAGAACTCATTTCTTAGTGAAATATGGATCTTGTCCTACTAATAGATATAATTCACAAAATGGGCTATCATTTTAGTGGGATTCCATTTAATAAAAGTCTTTATTAAATGATTAATAATATATTATACTCATCTAGTGAAATATTTTGTTGTAAATAATATTATCATCATCTTCAAGATAAATTTTTTGATCAATCCTTGATAAATATATGCTTAATGTAAGTAGATCTTAAGACTGGTAACTTAAAGAAAAGTTCTTAAGAAAGATTTGTGATTTAAGAAATGTTCTTAAGGAAAAATCTATGTTTTGGAATAGTTCTTTCTTGAGTAATCAAGTGTTGAAATTATTCAACAATATAATATAGATATTTATGGAAGCATATAGTAATTCATTTAAGGTTTCAAAGGCCTTAGATGAAAAATGACCAATGGAATCTTAGTCTCCACTCATGTACTCAATATAATTGGGTATATTAATAATTTAAGGAATTTTAGTCTCATATACTCAATATTATTGGGCATGTAAAATTATATTCAATATGATTAAATATATTGATGACTCAATGAAACTAAAGGTTTACTTAAAAATGTATTGGTTATAGAAATAAATTTTATTATTTTGATAGATATATGATATAAAATATATGTTTTTCAATGTGTTGTAAATATACAGAATGTCAAAAGATGAAAACAATTGAAGCATTATGTTTTATTTTTTGTAATAGAGAAATGTATTTGATACATTGATAACTTGGATACTTCAATCATGGATAGAATTGTGATAAGATATTTTTTTATCTCATTTTTTACTTGATAAGAGTATGTAAACAACATCTATTTTAATGAAATAATATGGTTGTTTTAATACACATGGTTTATTATTTGTTTAATTCTATAACATACTTTAAGGAGGAACTAAAAATGGATTTTTTTAGTTGGAGATGTTATCCTGTTTTTATATATGGAAATATTTCAACAATATAGTTAAATTCAAATAAAATTTACCCTATATTCCAAAAGTGTTGGGAATATATATAAAATAATCATATAATGTCTAGGTTCTAAAGTATTATATAGATAGTAAAAGTAGCCAAAAGTTAAAATCAGAAGAAGAAATGTTGGTTGAAATGTTCAATAATTTTTCTTTAAGAATCCAATCAAGGTCACTAAAACCTAGGGTTTTCAAGAAGGAAGAGTAATAATTCAATATGATTGGATTATCTAATAATAATTGAAGGATTTTGTGAAAATCCATTGAATTTCCATGTCATGTGTGGATATTATATAAATTAATTATTTTATTTTGAAAGTTATATGATAAGTAATGTATATTTTATAATGCTTTATAAATATATAGGAGTTTAAAATCAAAGGAATAACTGATTTAGATTATATTTTATATTCATTAGATAAATAAAACATTTACTAAAATCTAGGATTTAAATGTTAAGATTCACATTTATTTATCATGAAAAGAGAAAGATGTTATTTCCTGAAGTATTATACCTATAAAAATGAAATAATTATTTCATTTGATATCCTAAAAGAGTTTATTTTATGTAAAGATAAATATAATATTTGCATTTAGTTACCATATTAGAGTAATTATCACTTTATCCTAAAAGTGTTTAGGTTATATTAGTAAAAAATAATGTAATTAGTTACATTATTTAGAGGAAAACTTTTGATAAATCATAGTTCCAAGAATGATGATGAAGAATATAAAAAGGGTTATAAGTTGATAATATAGGTTTACATTGTAACATTTGATGTTGTGAAGTTAAGATGTTTGAATATTTTCAAGTGGTTTAGCAATTAGTAATATGATTTTGAAGTCTCTCCATTATTCAAACTACCTTACTTAATATATTTTTATTACTAAAAATTTTAGTGGGTGCGTTTTATCAGATGGTCAGATAGAGATGTGATATGAATTACATGTCATATTTGGTTCCCTAGAACCAAATTTTATATACTTTATGACTACCCATAGTCATTATTTTTAATATTAATAAACTTTTTATCACATTATGATCATTCTATTGCATCAAAAATTATGTGATAATTTCCTAAGAGTAATTCTTGCATTAAAAGGTCATAGTAGTTCCTCGTTATGATGGAAACCTAGAAGTTCCAAGATAGTATTTGTAAATATATATTCTACAATTGGATGAAATTATTTCATGGGTCACAGATGATACAAGCAATCAGGGGTGTAGACTCATAGGAATTTTTGTCACTTTCTCATGGTGTATGCCCTTAGTAATTTCTAGTAAAAGAGATTATGATACCACAACCCACCACTGGGAAATCCACATTTATATGTGTCATTGGATGTTTCTTCCTAAGTAGGTATATATTTATCCTTATAATTTAATATAATTATTAGTGTATGTTATTAGTTTCCTACTTTTATGTTTTGATGAAAATTATGATGGCATATGTTCATAGTAAAGTAGGATATATTGGGTATGTAATGAGTAATATTACATTAATGAATTATACGTGAAAGGGTTTGTCACTTATATTATTAATGGAAGTTTATATCTTGGTCCATTTTATAGTAATGAAACAACCTAAATAAATCCATGTATATGGTGTTGTATGGGTATGTTCATTTATACAAATTCAATAAAAGATGCATTAATAACAAAGGTAGATGACACCAGCATGCAACCTAGAAAGCACTAATCCTCTATTATTGTCATTCTGGAACAAAATTAGGATGTTAGTAGGTAAAGATTCATTTCTAATAAAATGGGATATGGGCATCATCTACATGATTATCTCGATAATAATCATTTCTGGATTGGTTGGAAGAGTAATGTAATGGTGGAGTTGGTTAATGTTATGGCTCAATATATCACTACTAGGATCATCCATGGAGGAAATGTTATTTTATTCTCTTTTTTTATAGTATTAGTTAGGTTTAGGGAAAATAGGATCTCTAGAGATACCTTAAGGCCTTCCACCCATTAAATATGGATTGGTATTTTGGAGGTTATTTCAATTCTATTGTGGATTTATCAGATAAAATAGAGGTATGGGTTTCTTTAATAGTGGAACTTTGGACTTTAAAGATTTTCTAGCATCTAAATTCCTTATTGATATGGGATTTTCTGACAGAAAATTCACCTAGTGCAACAATTGTCGGGGGAGAAACTACATTTGGATCCAACTAGACAGGTTTCTTACAAACCTTTAAGGCTTGGTCTCTTTCTCAAAGGCTTTTGTTATGCATTTAAATCGCTCTTTATCGGATCATGCTCCATTACTTGTGGAGATGGGAAAAAGAGAACCATAAAACCAAGATTTTTTCTACTACAAAATTTGACATTAGTTAGAAGGATTCATGAAAATGATAAAATCATCCTAGTAAACTAATGAAGTGGAAAGAGCCTAGGTTGGTCTAGAGAAACAGCTCTAGTGATTTAAGAGATAAATCCAGGTGTGGTCAAGGAATAATCTGATTAAAGATGATAGTTTAGAGAATATAAAAGAGGATATTAAAAAGATTGAAGAGGAGATTCTAGATAACTGGTAGGATGGTAAAATATTTATTCTTTGTAATAGGTATAGCATGTTGGCTAAGAATCTTTTGAAAATTGTGAAAGATTGCCGGATTAAATCTAGAATACGGTGGTTAAAGAAAGGTGATTGAAACACCGCTTACTTATAATCCTACTTGAAATATAAGAATAAAAATATGAGAATAAATCTAAGACTGAAAATGGTTTTTATACTTATGATTTTAAGGTGGTATGTGAAATGTCTTTGAAGCATTTTGAAGGGATTTTGGTAGGGTCTAGCAGTAACAAAATTTTTGGACCTGAAATGATGGAGGAAGAGGAGACCATTATGGGAGGCGTACCTATCTGGGTGGAGATCTTGGATAAATATATTCTAATGTAAATACTAAGTGAGGAAGACATCGAATATAATATTTTAAGTATGATTCATGAAAGTGCTCTGGGGTCAGATGGTTTTCCTTGAGCCTTTTATATCATTTCTTGGGACTTTGTTGGTGGTTATGTTGTGGAAACCTTATAGGATTTCTTTCAATGAGGGTCTCTGAACAGAAGTGTGTGTGCCTCTAGAGTGCTTCTAATTTCTAAGGTGAATGATCTGATGAGTCTCATCCAATATAGACCTATATGTTTGTGTAATGTATCTTATAAAATTCTTGCAAGCCTCATTTCTAAGTGACTGAATGGAATTATCCCAAGACTGATATCCAAAAAAAACATGGGTTTATTAAAGGCCAGCACATTCAGTGGAAATTGTATTTTCCAAAGAGCTGATGGAATACATCAATAAAAGAACCATTGGTTCCAATTTGGTTATTTATGAGGACATGAACAAGGTGTATGATAGAATTGAATGGAGCTTCATAATTCATGCAATGAAAAAATTCAGCTTCCAAGAATGGTTTTGTGATTTATGTTTTAGATGCTACTATCCAATGAATCTTGACCTCCAACTCAGTCATCTACTTTCAAGATCCATCCAAACATAGAAATAAATCATGTGTTTTAAGCCAATGTGTCTCGTAATCAACACATGAATACATGAAATCTTCCTAGTGTTCCAAACGCTGCTCAGAGAGGGTATGTGATAAATCTCAATGGGCCACCACCAATGGTGTATATAACATTTGAATCATGTGATGGAAATGTAACAGTGTGCGGACATGCGTATATAATTTAAAACAGTATAGTGTAACTATATACTCTTGTACCTACTTCATCCCTCCACTGGTTTGTGAAAAAATAATCAAATAATTACATAATTGTTCCAATTTCTAAATAAGTCATGCATTATCTACGGTGAAGGTTCCAAGATGTAGAAAGGTGAATATAATTGAAAGTTAATAAGAAGTGGTTACATGGTATTATCCATGTAAATGTAGACATCGGGGGTAACTAGCTTAGTAGTAATTAGGTTTAGCTAAGGATAGGAGGGTAATCAAAAGAGCATAGTCTAGAGAATGGGATTCATTGTCCCCATATATCTCCATTTTTGGTACAGGAGTTCCTCTCTAAAAACATTCACAAAAACATGGAGGATAGAACGATGTTGCCTTATTCCAATAAGTTTGTAAATAGTATCATATCTCACCTAATGTTTGTGGATGATTTGATTATTTTTATTAATGGCAGGCGCAAATATCTTCGAAGTTTCATGAATTCCATGAACATGTACAGGAAGTTGATTGGATAGATTACCAATTCAAGGAAAAGAAATGTTTTTATCTCTAAAAAATGACCAGGAAGGAACATTAGGGGTATCCAAGAAACCCTGGGTATTCAAAGGAATCATTTACCTATGACCTATCATGGGGATCCAATTTCTAATAAATGAGTCAAGAATTCCTTCTTTAATGACATTATAATAATGATCATTAGGATAATATGAAATTTGAAAAATAATTTCCCTTCATTTGGAGGGAGAGTCACACTGATTAATAGTGTTTTAACCTTTATACTAATTCACATCCTTTCAACCATGAGACCTCCTAAAGGGATGATTTCTAGAACTGAGAAGGTGTTGATGGAATTCTAATGGGATGATAATCAAAAAAGTCATTTTCACTAGGCTTCGTGTAAATTCATGTAAAGACGATTGAGTAGGGTGGTATGGGCCTTCAGGATATTACAGAATCCATGCAATACATGCAAGAGAGGCTGGCATGGGAAATCATTGAAGGGGAATCCTTATGGAATTCCTTTATCAAAAAAAGAAATGGAGAATGTTGGGAGGAGTGGGGAAGCATAAGAAATAGACTTTAATATCTTTCTATATGTATGTTAAATTACTTGAAAGATCTCTAGGACTCAACCTGGTGGATTTTAGTGTGATGTGACATCAACATTTGGAAAGACAACTGGTCTAGTGAGATATTATTTTTCCCAATATTCCATGTGCCAGACATGATCTTTAAGGATTCCATAAAACATCCAAACCTAATGGAATATATCCTTAACAAAGAAAAAATATGGGTTCTTGATAATTATATCTTGAATGTTGATCCATAAATATGTTGTTTTATAGGCTCGGGCTCTGGTATATTTAACGATCATGACTTCAAGCTGATGCTTCATAAAGAAAATTAATATGGCGACTGGGCTATTAAATTATGGTTCAAGGACATCCCCACAAAAATGAATTTTCTTGTTTGGATAATGAGAAACCGGGAGATACTGACTGATGATAATGTTTAAAAGAAAGTTATATCCTTGGCTTTGAGATGCTAGTGCTATAATAAACCCCAATGAAAATCTGTTATAATTTGTTTTTCATGGGCGATTGAGAAACGAATCTATGGACCTCCCTAGATAGAAGTTTAATCTTCTAAAATAAAGGGTACTCCATGCATGATTTCATCATAAAGTGGTTTCAAGGATCAACACATAGAGAAACAGAGAGAAAGTTTTAAAGAATTATGTTCTCTTTAGTCTACTGGTCTCTCCGGGAGGCAAGAAACCATGAATGAATGGGCCCGCAACTCTCGAAGTTTTTCTTGAAGATTAGAACCAAAACTCTGGTGGTAGAACAAGGTTCACTGCTCAAAAATGGGAGGTTTTTTCATGTGCTCTATATGTTTCCTAACCAACCTCATGCTAACTCGAGCTTATAGGGACAGTGGGTAAAATGGTATCCACCCAATAGTGGATTAAAACTCAACATGGAAAGATCCTTTTTGGCTAGGAAAATGAGGGGGTGGGCTTATTAGGGACCCCATAGGCTCTATCTTACTTTATTTTAGTTCTTTTAATGGTCAAGGTAATTCCATGGGTGTAGAGATAAGGTCATTTCTCACTGGCATCATTCCATTTAAAAGGTTTCATCTGCAGGTGAATGAAGTGGAATCCAACTCGGGGGTACTGATGAATATTCTTCAAGGGAAAATCAACTCTCTATGTGAATTGGTTTACCTGGTTAGATGTTTTAAAATTGAAATCAACCAAGGGGTCTTGGTGAAACACATATGGAGAGAGGAGAATTTGGTAGCCAACACCATAGCTCGTAGAGGAAGGTAAGAGGAGACTCTCATCATTTACTCTAGTTTGGGATCTCATCCAGTTGAATGTAAGGATATTATTTAATTATATTCTCTTGGTCTCCATCACTTTAGGTCTCCTTAAATTTTTTTCTTATAATTTTACTTGGTGGGTGGTTTTCCCCATATCTAATAAAAAAAATTTCAGTCAAAGGGATTATATTACATGGTAAGCATCTATATAATGTTTTATGTTGTTTTGACATTAAATTATTTCTTTATATATTTCTTGGTATATTATAAGATGCTGACATTGGACTATGGCAAGATATACCTAATTCCACTGAGAAAGAGGCCAATAGAGCCACACACACTAAGTGTTTCTAGAACCTCGGTTAAATAATAGTATTATTTATTATTTTACATGTTAAATAAATATTATTCCCATTCATGGATTAATAATTATTCATGATTATATTGATCAAATATATTCAATTACTAGTTATTTCAGATAATATTTTGCTAGTTGAATATTAAATGAATATTCATTTGTTATTTAGTGAATATTTAGTATTTTTTTATTTTTTTATTATTGAATAATGCAATGATATTTATTTATTAAATATTCATTATTCATGGACTAATAAATATTTGTGGGTAATGGATGATTGAGTTTAAATGTTTGGTGAGAAATAATATATATTAAATATTATTTGAATAAATTTAAAAAAAATATTCAAGAAAAAATATTTAATTTAATTCTTTGGTCTTACGCATATTAAGAATTATTATTATTATTATTATTATTATTATATACATGAGGATATATGGGTATTAAAGAAATAATAATAGTTTATATGAAATTATTATTATTTTAACCCTAGAACTATTTAAACCTAGTTATATTATTTCTAACCTTAACACTGTCTATTTTGTGTTGATTGTGCATAATAACTTTGGAGAATTCTCTCAAGAACTATAGATCCCCTCTCCAATAACAATTTCAAGAACCGAGAGAGATCCTCCTCCAAAACCCCTTTTGATTCTAGAGTGATCAAGGAGAATACTTCTTGGATTCTATTCTCAGGGAGATCTAAGATGAATAACACAATCATTCAGATCTACTATGCTAGAACTCTATAATTCCTATGGAAATGATCATAGGTTCATCATACATGTGTGGATAAATTCTAGAGGGAATATACACTTGATTCTTATGACATAAAGATAGTATGATGTAGAGATGTCTCAATATTCATCAATGAATAAAATAATTCATCATAATGTAATTATTTATAAGTTTAAATTAATTATAAAGTAGTATGTGTCAATCTTATGTTTGGTTCCAGTTTTCTCGTGTCAATTAATATTTGATTCAATTTTTTTGGTCATAGAGTTATTCATATATGTAGATCTTATATTAATCATGGATTATGATAAAATTTGAGTATGGCATGTCCTCTAAGAGATTATGATGCACCCAGAACTTATAAGTGGTATCAGATCAGTAACATAATAATTTACAATTATTTAATAATCATTGGTAGATTTACAAATTTATCATTAGTTTTCAATTCCATTTTAATTTTTCATTAATCCTAATTGTGACACCTTATCTTCTTCCTCTTAATTATCATAAATATAATCAATTAATGGATTTATTTTGAACAAATAACATTTTAATAACTCATCTGCAGGTTCCAAGGCAACTAGTAAGATATCTCAAGAGTACACACCATGTATCCCCGAGGTACATGTTGTTTAATCATGTTTAATGCATCATGAAAACTCACAAATTAATTTAGATCACGTCTATTTATTACATGTAGTGTTTATTTAATAAAATTGGTGTTGATCAGGCCCACCTTGCACACACTTAGTTGAACTATATGGCATGTAACATGCATATGTGACATGTAATCCATTAGTCAAAGATGATCTATGTGTTTTTACATGGAGAGTGTGACTGGTAACTGTGTACTAGGAGACCTAATTGTAAGAACCCCGGTTTTGAGCCTGTAAGACTTTGAAATTTTCTTAATGTTAATCCAGAGCATGGCATTCAGACAGTGTGTGATTCCGAGCCCCGGTGTGGCCAGAATTAATTTTTTTTAAGTGTGTTCATGCTATACATGCCAAATAAACATAATAAATCTTAAACAGTTTCTTGGATACGAAAACTGAGGGCACCATTGAGTCTGGAACGTGTCGTTTACCCTAGGAGGGGTGTAACTTTCACGGGCGCGGCCCTTCTGTGAAAAATGCCACTAGGGGCGTTTTCATAATTTAGTGGCCTCAGGCATCAAATTTTATAAATTTTAAATGGAGACTCAGATTAAAATTATGAGACCTCCATTGCGCTCAGGGCATGTAGTTTACCCTAGGGTAGGCTTAACTTTGACCCTATTGGGAGTTCGGGTACGGGGCCTACGGGTGGGGGGTTTAAGTGTTTTCTATTTAAACTTGACCCCCACCCTTCTTCTCCGCCTTCTTCCCAAGAACAAACTCTCCCAACGATGAAGGAAGAAATCCTCTCCTCTCCTCCATCCCTCCATCAAGGCGGTGACAGCTCCGACAGATCGTCGATGAAGCGTCGGGCAACTCCCATCAAGGTAGGCTCATGTTTTATCTTTTTAATTCCCACAGTCTTCTTCAAATTGGTTTAATTGCATTGAATTGTTTTCCGATCATCGATATAATATCATATTCGAGTAGAACTCATTTTAAGCTTTCCAACACATTCTTCGGATTGAAAATATGAGTCTCGGGGTGTCTGGGGTGGCCCCGGGAAGTTTTTCGGCAGTTTTCCCCGTTTTCTGGCGATTCCAACGGTGGTCCGGTGGGCTCCAGCGGTGGCGGCAGGCTCCGGTGGCAGCGGTGGGCTCTAGGCGGTGGCAGTTTGGGCCCCAGGAAATGACGTAGAAGGTGTAGGTCGTTCGTGAGTGGATGAGGATGGCTCAGAGCATACAGAAGTCCTATACAGACCGACGTCGTTGGCCTTTGGTGTTTGAGCAGGGAGACCATGTCTTTTTGAGATTCTCCCTGCGGTGTGGAACGTGGAGGTTCGGACGGAGAGGCAAGTTGTCCACGAGGTTCATCAGGACCTTAGAGATCATTCACAGGGTTGGTGAGGTCGCCTACCATCTTTCCCCATAGCTGGATAGAGTGCACGACTTCTTCCACGTGTTGCAGCTGAGGAAATACGTGCACGACCCCGCACATGTTATCGACTGGGGAGAGATGGACATTGAGAATGGAGCCACCTTTTTAGATCACTCGGTGGAAATTAAGGACCTACAGGAGTGGAATCTGCGCGGACGGGTCATTCCTCTAGTTCGTGTGTTGTGGCAACACGGGAGGGTGTAGGAGAGCACCTGGGAGTGGGAGAGCTAAATGTGGTCTCAGTATCCTGAGATGTTTTTGTAGTTTTTTTTTTGGAATGAAAAACTTGAAGGAGGGAATGATATAAGAACCCCGATTTTGAGCCTTTAAGACTTTGAAATTTTCTTGATGTTAATCTAGAGCATGGCATTCAGACAGCGTGTGACTCTGAACCCCGGTGTGGCCGGAATTAATTTTTTTAAGTGCGTTCACAGTGGACATGCCAAATAAATATAATAACTCTTAAAAAGTTACTCAGATAGGAAAAATGAGGGAACAGTTGAGTCTGGAATGTGCCGTTTACCCTAGGAGGGGTGTAACTTTCGCGGGCGCGGCCCTTCTATGAAAAACACCACCAGGGGCGTTATCGTAATTTAGCAGCCTCGGGCGTCGAATTTTATAACTTTTGAACTGAGGCTCGGATTAAAATTCTAAGACTGCCATTGTGCTCAGGGAATGGCGTTTACCCTAGGGGAGGCTTAATCTCTACCCCGTTGGGAGTTCGGGTACGGGGCCTACGGGCGGGGGGTTTAAGTGTTTTCTATTTAAACTTGACCCCCCAGCCTTATTCTCCCCCTTCTTCCCTGGTGAAAACTCTCCCAACAACAAATTATGAACTCCTCTCCTCTCCTCCATCCCTCCAGAAAGGCAGTGCGGCTCCGGCGGATCTTCGGTGAAGCGTCGGGCAACGCCCATCGAGGTAGGCTTGTGTTTTATCGTTTTAATTTTTGCAGTCTTCTTCAAATTGGTTTAATTGCATTGAATTTTTGTCTGATTTTTGATTGAAGCCCATATTCGAGTAGAACTCGTTCTAAGCTTTACAACATATGCTTCGTATTGAAAATCTGAGTCCCGAGGTGTCCCAGGTGGCCCCGGGAAGTTTTCTGGAAGTTTTCTACATTTTCCGGTGATTCCAGTGGTGGTTCGGTGGGCTCCAGTGGTGGCGTGGTGGGTCGAACGAGCGACGGTGGTCGGCCGGGTGGATCGGGGTCACGGCGCGTGACCCCGCGGGAGGAACCAAGACCTGCTGGAAGAGGGTCTCCGCGTGGACCAAAGACCGGCCATGAGGGCTGGTTGGAAAAGAGGTGGACTACAGGTCCACAGCCGGCCCGAGCGGCTGAACCGAGGGTCGGAACTGCGAGCTAGGTCGGCCGGTGCGGGCCGGCCCAGACCGGATGGACCGGCCGTCCAAGCCGGTCCAGTCCAAGGGGCATCGTCCCCTCCGACTTCGGACACCCGTAACTATCGCTACGGGTGTCCATTTTTTGTGTCTTCTACAGAAGTTTAATCCTCGGCTCAAGACGGAGGTTTTGAGATGGTTTTTGGGATTTTTAATTCCCGGTACGGGAGCTCGGTTGTCTGACACGCTCGTTAAGTACTACGCTGGGATTCTTGTTTTGGATGGCGTGGACACATCCAATGTCTGATTTGAGCACCGTCAGCGGCGTTGCGACCCCAGAGTTGAGGCAGAGATTTCCATAATGGTTTCATGCATTGAATTCTGAGTTGATCTGTGGGCCCTATGGGCCATCTTTTGAGCTGCATGCAGCGTTGTTTTTTTAAGCCTTTTTCATCAGACGTCCATTTGAGGCATTTGAGTAGTCATTTATGCGTGTTTTTTTGAGAGCATCATCATGGAGCAGTTCTCCGGACATGTATCCGAGTCGGGGTGTGGGCCCCACACGGTCTGGCTACGGTGAATAGTACCATATTCACCAGTTGTCTATTTCGTGCAAGTAAGTAGTCTATCTCGCGTGTTTTTCTGCGAGGACTGCAATGGTGTAATCTGTTTCGGCATGTGGAGTCTCTTTTGAGATCATGTTAAATGTAGAAACATGGGAGGGTGTTGAACGGATATCCCTTCTGACACAATCTGAACCAATGCACAGTGGCGTTGTTAGTGACACCTGGTGATGTTAGAAGAAGTGTGGAACTATCGGACCGATTCCAGGTCTACCATCCATCAGGGCTGGGCAGTGGGTCACCCGATGACTCTTGAGTATCTACCCTCTAGTAGGGCTGGGAAGTCGGTCACCTATCAAATTCTTCCAGGTCTACCCTCCTGCAGGGTTGGTCAGTGCGTCTCCTGTCGACTTGTTTCAGGTCTACCCTCTAGAAGGGCTGGGTAGTGGGTCACTTGTCAACTTCTTCCAGGTCTACCCTCTAGCAGGTCTGGGCAGTGGGTCACCTGTCAACTTCTTCTAGGTCTACCCTCTAGCAGGGCTGGGCAGTGGGTCGCCTGTCGACTTCTTTCGAGTCTACCCTCTAGCAGGGATGGGCAGTGGGTCGCATGTCGACTTATTTCGGGTCTACCCTCCAGTAAGTTTGGGTAGTGGGTTACCTATCGACTTATTATAGGTCTACCCTCTAGTAGGGCTGGGCGGTGGGTCGCCTGATGATGTATTATGATTTACCATCCAGTAGGGTTGGGTAGTGGATCACCCGTTGGCATTTCAGACCCAGCCCTTCTTATGAGGCTAGTCGGTGACTTTTCGTCGTGACTACCAGAGCGGGACCCTGGTTGTGTGGATCAGTGGTGTAATAGTTTTAACATTACCTAAATACCCACAAGGAAGAGGGTAACTTTCCCCACTGAGATGCGTCCTTGAGACGTGACCTAAAACCATGTGGTTATGTCAGTGTCGCCCAAAGAGGATAGTATCGAAGTGCGGTGATTGAGCCCATTTGACTTGAGCTTCCTAGGTGGACGAGATGAGATGCTGGGTTGTGCGGGTGGTTTTACTTGGAACTGATGGCGACTTATCCTGGGATGAGATTGGAGATGGAGATCCCCTTACACACTTTTTTGGGTTTCTTTTTGAGCGTATATATACATAATTTCACCCTACTTTCATTCCCACTCCTTGGGGTTCGTGCTTACTTATTTATGTTGGGTTGAGCTGCACTCTCTTTACTAAACGTTTTCACTGTACTTGTTCACTGTACTGCTTACCTCTTTAGTGCCTCCTTTGTTTCTCCCTCGAGATTTCGGGGCATCCTACTGAGTATCTTTATACTCACCCCTTCTTGGGCTTTGCCCACACCTGGTGTGCCCTGGAAGATGATAGACAGGTCGATCATGACTACAGAGGAGCGTAGAGGTCACAATAGTTGGAGCATCATACCACAGTCGTGCTAGAGTTTTTATGTGGGAGTTTATCTAGTTGTTTTCTTTTGTTTACTTGTTGCCGGGTTGTGGAGCCTTTGTGTTTGGGTTCATGTTTTTCCCTCTTTACTTTCCAGTTTACTTGTTAGTACTTCCATCACTTTACATACTCTTTTTAGTGGTTGATGCATGATTGTGTTTGGGGTATAGTTGTTTATATTTTGGTTTTCTTTTTCATCTACACTTCTGCATCGAGTGGGTTGTGTGTGTGTGTGTATAGGTACTTAGGTGAAGGCCTCCCCGAGATTGTTATGCCTACGGCGCCGGTCGCTAGCCTCTGGCCTATGGAGACGGGCTTGAGGTAGTTACAGCTCGGGACCGTTAGGGTCGGGTCATGACAAAGTGGTATCAGAGGGAGGTTCACTCCTTGGGACGTTGTTCGGACGTCCCTAAAAATGAATTGGTTGGGATTTATGGAAATGATGTCAATGTGTCTCAAGAGCGGCTCTCAGGCCAGGGAGTCCAGTGATGGTACGAGCGGCAGACGTATCCATTCACCAGGACCCTGATAACCCGCTTGTCGACTCGACATGCAGAGACACTTGTTCCAAGGAATTTTGAAACATGCATCTTGTAGGATTGAGTCTTTTATTGTCTTTTTTTGAGTCAGATCCCCTTTGTTATTACTTTTATATATATATGCTCATCTGATCACGGTATCCCTTAATAATTTTTAGGATACCCCCACTACAGCAGCCATCCAGGTTACCCTCTCCAGCTCGTGACGACGATCTGGAGAGCGGTGAGGTGTCGGTTCAGGAACCCTCACGTGATCCCCTTCTGCCCAGTGCTTCAGCATTAGCCCCTCCACATGAGGAGTGGCAGTTAGTACTGGCACCTTAGGCTGATGTTGCGTGCAGACTGAGCGCGCTATGAGACTTCCAGCGTGAGAGGCCAACGAGGTTCCAAGGGGACCCGGATCCCCAGGTGGCAGAGGACTGGCTTGAGTTAGTGGAACATCTCTTCAAGCTGGTACAGACCCCAGCAGAACAGATGGTGGCCCTAGCCTCCAGTCTTTTCCTCGGGACAGCCGGGCGATGGTGGGGTCTGGTGATGCAGACCCATGACGAGTCATCCCTCACATGGGATGGCTTCTAGCAGCTTTTTTGGGAGGAGTAATCCCCCTTGTGTTTATGCTTCATTCGGATCTAGGAGCTTCTGGAGCTGAAGCATGGGGGTTGTCTATGTCCCAGTACTCAGCCCAGTTCCCTGATCTTACATGCTACTCGCAGGACATGATCCACGACAGATACTTCAGGGCGCGGAAGTTCGAGTAGGGTCTTTGCAGGGAGATCTGTTCTGGTGTGGTACCCTTGTGCATCCCCACTTACGTCAGGGTGCTGGAGCGGGTGCTTGTGACCGAGAGATTCATGGCTGAGGGGCACCAGATAGTAGGACCTAGTAGTGTCCGCTTTAGAGCAGAGTCTTTAGTAGGCAGACGACAGAGATTTGGGCCTCAGTCGAGGATACCCTTCCGTGAGCAAGCTCAGGGGCAGGGTCGTACACCGCAGTGGCGTCGTAGGGCATTGGGGAAGACAGAATAGAGTCGGTGCTATTCTTGTGACGGACTGGGTCACCTAGTACAGTATTTCCTAACCCGGTGTACTAAGCAGTCGTGGTAGGCAGCGGGTGCACCGCAGCGGCAGAGGCAGCGACATGGCCTGGGGTCACCTAGGCGGGGACCGGGCGGTCCTCAAGGAGGTGGTGCAGGGAGAGCAGTAGGACTAGGACGTGGAGGATGGAGTTTCGAGATCCCTCCACCACCACCACCGGGCGGCCCATGACAGGCTTAGGGAACTGGCGGTAGGGGCCGCGGGCAGCTTCAGTCCATTGGTGTTCGAGACCCTCTAGTGCACGAGATGGTCCAAGGTACGCTTTGTGTTTACTCCACACTTGCTTCAGTACTAGTAGACACGGGCACCAGCCATTCCTTCATATCACTGCTGTTCATACGGGAGTTGGAGCTTCCAGTATAGGTGCTGACACCTGCACTTAGCCTCGACGTTCCTACGAGAAGTGCCTCGTTAGTGACCATTATCTGCAGATAGTGCAAACTGTCGTTCAGAGGATGGAGTTTCACGTGGGACCTTCTCATCAGCACGATGGAACCTTACGACGTCATCCTGGGCATGTATTGTCTTGCTATGATTCACGCCCAGATCGACTATCATCACAGATGAGTCAGAGGCGTGTTTTATGATGGGACGAGGTTCACCATCCTTGGTGAACGAGACCTCATGGTAGAGTAGATGGGTACTCTGAGCAGGATATCCTGTCCTTTTTCGCACCTGCTGGAGAGCATGGCTCTTAGAGCAACAGACGCTACAGGCACCTGTATCCCTACCATTGTAGAGGACTACATGGACGTCTTTCCCGAGGATGTTCTAATACTACCTCTGAGGTGAGATATAGAGTTCTGTATTAACTTTCAGCTGGGGACTACTCCGATATCTTGTGCAGCATATCGGATGGCACTCACAGAGCTTCGGGAGCTACGAATTCAGTTGGATGACCTTCATGAGAAGGGATTCATTCGGACCAGTGTGTCCCCCTAGGCAGCACAGGTCTTTTTTGTGAAGAAGTCAGATGGGATCCTATGACTTTTCGCAGATTATCGTCACCTGAATCAGGACACAATAAAGAACAAGTACCCTTTTCCAAGGATCGATGACCTATTTGACCAGTTGCATGGTGCGAAGTGGTTCTTGAAGATCGATCTTTGATCTAGCTACCACCAGTTGTGGGTTGGTGAGGTTGATATCCCGAAGCTGGCCTTCCATTGTTGATATGGGCACTACGAGTTTCTGGTGATGCCCTTTGGTGTAACGAATGCTCCCGTCATCTTCATGTCTTTGATGAACCCGATTTTCCAGCCGTATTTGGATCATTTTGTGGTTGTCTTTATTGAAGACATACTCATCTACTTGGTGATAGAGGAGGAGCATGTGGAGCATTTGAGAATGGTCCTAGACTTACTTCGAGAGCACTAGCTATACGGGAAGCTCTCGAAGTGCCAGTTCTGGATTTTTGAGGTTCACTTTTCGGGTCACATCATTAAGAAACATGGGTTGGTTGTGGATCCCGCAAAAATAGAGGGAGTTCTTGCTTGGGAGCCACCCAAGAATGCATCTGAGGTGAGGATTTTCCTTGGTTTGGAAGGGTACTACAGGAGTTTCATGGAGGAATTCTCCAGGATTGCTTCCCCTTTCACCGCATTGATGCGGAAGGGACGACCATTTACCTGGACTAATCAGTGCCAGAATTCCTTCGAAGATTTGAGGCAGAGGCTGACTAGTGCTCTGCTGTTGAGGCTGCCAGAGGAGGGAGTTGAGTTCTCCGTATACTACGACGCTTCCGAAGCTGGGATTGGGTGCATGATGATGCAGCAGTAGGCAGTGATTGCATATGGGTCGAGGCAGTTGAGGCCCCACGAACATAATTATGCAACTAACGACTTGGAGCTAACAGCATTCGTCTTCGCTTTGAGGTTATGGAGACACTAGCTCCTGGGTGAGCGTTTTGTGGTCTACTCAGACCATCAGAGCCTCAAGTACGTCTTCACTCAGAGGGATCTGAATCTGAGGCAGAGGCGCTGGATGGAGTTTATGCAGGACTGTGATTTCGAGATAGTCTACACTCCAGGGAAGGGAAACGTAGTAGCAGATTCCCTTAGTAGGAAGTCCCAGGCTCGTCTAGTGTGGGAAGCTTCAGAGTAGTTGGCTTCCCTACAGCTGACCTTGGTGGAGCAGGAGAGTACAGATTTTCTGCAGTCGATGGTGTTGACTCTTTCTCTCCTTGAGTGTTTGAGAGAGTCCTAGCTGAGGGATATTGACAGCGAGGTACTACATGATCAGATATCCACGGGCGACGCACTTGATGGGTATTCTGAAGGAGGGAATCATGAGATCATGTTCCAGGGACGAGATGTAGTACCGGTGGAGATATAGGAGGAGGTGATGCGGGAATTCCACACTTCTCCCATGGTCATTCATCCTGGTGTGAAGAAGACGTACAGAGACCTTCAATGACAGTTTTGGTGGTCTGGCATGAAGCGGAGCGTAGCTGAGTTTGTTTCTCGGTGTCTTACCTGTCAGCAGGTGAAGGCAGAGCAATAGGTTTTGTCAGGGTTGTTGCAGCCCCTTGATATCTCAGAGTGGAAGTGGGATGGCATATCTATGGACTTCATCATATGGTTTCCACGCACAGCGAAGGGCCATGACTCCATTTGGGTGATAGTGGACTGACTCACGAAGTCGGCGCACTTCCTTGCTATCAAGGAGCAGAGCTCGGTGGAGAGTCTGTGGTAGTTATATGTCTGGGAGATCGTCTGCCTTCATGGAGTACCCTAGATGATCATCTCCGACCATGACGCGCGGTTTATGTCATGATTATGGCGAGGCCTGCAGGAGGCATTTGGGACTCAGTTGCGGATGAGTACATCTTTTCACCCCCAGACTGACGGGCAGACCGAGGGCACTATCCAGGTGTTGGAGGATATGCTCAAGGCATGCATGTTAGACTTTGTCTAGAGCTAGGAGGATCACCTACCCTTGGTAGAGTTTGCATACAACAACATTTACCACTATACTATTGGCATGGGGCCTTTTGAGGTCCTCTATGGGGGACCATAAAGGTCTCCCTTGTGCTGGACGGAGGTTGGGGAGACCTCCCTCGTGGGCCTAGAGTTGGTTCAGAAGACGACAGAGAAAGTGCAGGTCATTCGTGAGCGGATGAGGATGGATTAGAGCATACAGAAGTCCTATGCAGACCGACGTCGTAGGCCTTTGGAGTTTGAGCAGGGAGACAATGTCTTTTTGAGAGTCTCCCCGCAGTGTGGAACGTGGAGGTTCGGCTGGGGAGGAAAGTTGTCCTCGCAGTTCATAGGGACCTTTGAAATCATGGACAGGTTTGGTGAGGTCACCTACCATCTTTCTCTACCCCCACAGCTGGAGAGAGTGCACAACGTCTTCCACGTGTCGTAGTTGAGGAAATATGTGCACGACCCCACACACATTATCGACAGGGGAGAGATGGACATTGAGGATGGAGCCACCTTTGCGGAGCACCCGGTGGAGATTGAGGACCAACAGGAGCGGACTTTGTGCAGACGGTTCATTCCTCTAGTTCATGTTTTGTGGCAACACGGGAGGATGCAGGAGGGCACCTGGGAGCAGGAGAGACAGATGCAGGCTCAGTATCCCAAGATGTTTTTGTAGTTTTTTTTTTCAAGGATGAAAATCTTGAAAGAGGGAATGATGTAAGAACCCCGGTTTTGAGCCTGTAAGACTTTGAAATTTTCTTTATGTTAATCTAGAGCATGGCATTCAAACAACGTGTGATTCTGAGCCCCGGTGTGGCTGGAATTAATTTTGTTAAGTGCGTTCACGTTGGACACACCAAATAAACAGAATAACTCTTAAACTGTTGCTTGGATAGGAAAATTGAGGGCACCATTGAGTTTGAAACGTGTCGTCTACCCTAGGAGGGGTGTAACTTTCACGGGCACGACCCTTCTGTAGAAAATGCCACCAGGGGTGTTTTCGTAATTTAGCGGCATCGGGCGTCAAATTTTATAACTTTTGAATAGAGGATCGGATTAAAATTTTGAGACATCTATTGTGCTCAGGTAATGGAATTTACCCTAGGGGAGGCTTAACCTCGACCCCATTGGGAGTTAGGGTACGGGGCCTACGGGTGGGGGGTTTAAGTGTTTTCTATTTAAACATGACCCCCCACCCTTCTTCTCCCCCTTCTTCCCTGGCGCAAACTCTCCCAATGATGAAGTAGGAACTCCTCTCCTCTCCTCCATCCATCTGTAAAGGCGGTGATTGTGATGACGGATCGTCGGTGAAGCGTCGGGCAATGCTCATCGAGGTAGGCTCATGTTTTATTATTTTAATTCTCATAGTCTTCTTCAAATGGGTTTAATTGCATCGAATTTTTTAATGATCATCGAGAGAAGCCCGTATTCAAGTAGAACTCGTTATAATCTTTCCAACACATGCTTCGGATTGAAAATACGAGTCCCGGGGTGTCCGGGGTGGCCCTAGGAAGTTTTCTGGACATTTTCCCCGTTTTTCGGCGATTCCAATGGTGGCAGCGGGCTCCAGGCAGCGGCAGCGCAGGCTCAAGGCAGTGGCGGTACGGGCTCCAGCGGCGGCGGCGTAGTGGGTCGAACGGGTAGCGGTGGTCGGGTGGGTGGACCGGGGTCGCGGCGCGCGACCCCGTAGGAGGAACCGAGACCTGCAGGAAGCGGGTCTCCGTGTGGACCAAAGACCGGCCACGAGGGCCGGCCGGCAAAGTGGTGGACCGCATCCACGACCTACGCGGGCCGGCCCAAACCGGGTGGACCGGCTGGCCAGGCCGGTCCAGACCAAGGGGCTTCATCCCCACCAACTTCGGACACCCGTAACTTTCGCTACGGGTGTCCATTTTGCGTGATGTCTTCAGAAGTGTAATAATCGGCTCGAGACGAAGCTTTTGAGGTGGTTTCGGGGATTGTTAATTCCTGGGACGGGAACTCGGTGGCGCGACCCACTCATTAAGTACTACATCGGTATTCTTGTTTTGTATGGTGTGGACACATACGATGTCCGATTTGAGCGTCGTCAGCAGTGTTTCGACCCTAGCATCGAGGCCGAGATTTGCATCATGGTTTCGGGCGTTGAAGTCAGAGTTGAGACGTGGGCCCTATGGGCCGTCGTTTGAGCTGCGTGTAGCATTTTTTTGTGAATTTTTCACCGAACATCTGTTCAAGGCGTTTGAGTAGTTTTTTCAATGTGTTTTTCCAAGAGAATTACGATGGCGCAGTTCGCCCGACATGTATCGGAGTTGGGGTGCAGACCCCACACGGGCTGCCTACGGTGAATAGTACCATATTCACCGGTTGTCCGTTTTGGGCGAGTAAGTAGTCTATCTCGTGTGTTTTTTCATGAGGACTGCAACGGTGTAATCCATTTGGGCATGTGGAGCCTTTTTGAGATCATGTTAAATGTGGAAACATGGGAGTGTGTTGAATGAAGATCCCTTTTGACACACTCCGAACCAACACACGATGGCGTTGTTAGTGACACCTAGTGTTTTCAGTAGCAGTGTGGATCTATCGGACCGATTTCAGGTCTACCCTCCAACAAGGCTGGGCAGTGAGTCACCTGACGACTCTTGAGGTTCTACCCTCTAGCAGGGCTGGGCAATGGGTCACTTGTCAACTTCTTCCAGGTATACCCTCCAGCAGGGCTGGGCAGTGGGTTGCCTATCGACTTCTTCCGGGTCTACCCTCCAGCAGGGCTGGGCAGTGGGTCTCCTGTCGACTTCTTCCGGGTCTACCCTCAGTAGGGCTGGGCAGTGGGTCACCTGTCGACTTCTTCTGGGTCTACCCTCCAGTAGGGCTGGGCAGTGGTTCGCCTATCGACTTATTCCAAGTCTACCCTCCAGTAGGGCTGGGCAGTGGGTCGCCTGTCAACTTCTTCATGTTCTACCCTCTAGCAGAGCTGGGCAGTGGGTCGCCTGTCAACTTATTCTGAGTCTACCCTTCAGCAGGGCTGGGCAACGGGTTGCTTGATGATGTATGATGATTTACCCTCTAGCAGGGCTGGGAATTGGGTCACCCATTGGCATTTCAGACTCATCCCTTCTTATGAGGCTAGTCGGTGACTTTTCACCGTGACTACCAGAGCGGGACCCTGGTTGTGCAGATCAGTGGTGTGACAGTTTTAACATTACCTAAGGACCCACAAGGAAGAGGGTAACTTTCCCCACAGAGATGCGTCCTTGAGACACGACCTAAAATCGTGCGGGCGAGTCAGTGCAGCCCAAAGCGGATAGTATCAAAGTACGGTGATTGATCCCCTTTGACTTGGTCTTTCTAGGTGGACGAGACGAGATGCTGGGTTGTGGGGATGGTTTTACTTGGAACTGATGGCGACTTATCCTGGGCTGAGCTTGGATATGGAGATCCCATTAAACACTTTTTTGGGTTTCTTATTGATCATATATATATATATAATTGCACCCTACTTTTGTTCCCACTCCTTGGGGTCCATGCTTACTTGTTTCTATTGGGTTGAGATGCACTCTCTTTACTAAAATTTTTCACTGTCCTTGTTTAGTCTACTGCTCACCTCTTTAGTGCCTCCTTTGTTTCTCCCTCGAGCTTTCGGGGCATCCTATTAAGTATCTTTATACTCACCCCTACTTGGGCTTTGCCCACACCTGGCGTGCCCTTGCAGACGACAGACAGGTCGATCGTGACTATGGAGGAGCATAGAGGTCACAGCATTTGGAGTAGCATACCGCGGACGTGCTAGAGTTTTCAGGTGGGAGTTTATCCAGTTGTTTTCTTTTGTTTACCTATTGCCGGGTCGTGGCACCTTTGTGGTTGGGCACATGTTTTTTCCTCTTTACTTTCCAGTTTACTTGTCAGTACTTCCAGCACTTTACTTACTCTTTTTAGTGGTTGATGCATGACTGTGTTTAGGGTATAGCTGTTTGTCTTTTGGTTTTCTTTTTACTCTACACTTCTGTATCGAGTGGGTTGTGTGTGCGTGTGTACAAGTACTTAGGCGAAGGCCTCCCCGAGATTGTTACGCCTACAGCGTTGGTCACCAGCCTCTGGCCTATAGAGGCGGGCTTGAGGTAGTTACGGCTCAGGACTGTTAGGGTCGGGTCGTGACGCACATGATGTATATAACATGTACACACTGTGTACTCCATTTATTTATGGGTAAGAGCGACACACAAATTCCCTAAGTGTCTCCCATAGATAGACGATGAAGAGCTATACATCATGTGTCATTGGATAGTGAATTTTGTGTATAATACCTGGTTATGAAGAATTTAAAATTAATTTATTAAATTGATTAAACCTTATCAAAATGTGTTTTGTGTGTCATTTATTTAAATCATACATAAAATTTGATGGTATTGGTATATATTTAATATTTAATTAATTTCTGGGTAATATTATGAACAAAATTTTTTGTATAAGTCATACTATAATGATTACTCTATGAACGTTAAGACATAACATGTTATTCCATTCCTCATCCTAGTTCACTTTATGAATATTAGTGAGACCATTTCGTAAATTGTCCTTACATGCACTTCTCCACACACAAGAGGATGTCGACTAGCAACAAGGGCCTAGGGTGTGTCTGTGGGGATACTATTCTCTTATATCAGAGTAATAAAATAGTTGAAATAACTAAATATAAATAATATAAGTAGATAGTAATAGTTTAGAAGTAATAAATATAACAAATATATAATAATAAATGAAATTTAGTAAAGTATCAATCATCCATATCATACACACAACACTGATCACCCACTGGGCTGACCACATTCACTTGAATAAGTAAAAGATACATAAATAAAAAGTCAAAGTCTCTACTTCCCACATCAAGTCACACTATGTACATAGATCCCTGTACATATATGAGAGATCATGATCGATCAGTCACAGGCCTCAGTCCATCCTGTGCCTATAACCAAGTGAACATCTGCTTGGGTATCCCTGTGTACTGGCGACACGAGCAGGTTGTGCGTACAAAACTTAGAAGGGAACCACCAACATGGTCCCTTACATAGCTAGTAAATATATTACATGTATATGTGAGTTACTCAATTGGATAACAATAAAGAAAATAATAACTAATGATAATAAATAAAAACCAATTTCATACCTAGGTCCTGATGGCTACCCTGGTCTGACCATACATGCATCATCCATCACTAGAAATGTCTCTGAGAAAGCTACATCACTACAGGAGTATATAAGTCTAAGCCCTTGGATCATCTATAGTTTCATCCAATAAATATAATGTATGATTTGAGTTATCAAATTGAAATCTTGTAATAAGGAATATAGTTGGATGTCATACCACTCAAGGTGTGTGTAACCAGTGAAAACTATAAAACATCTCATCACTCCCTAATAATGTCTTATGTTGGGTTCCCAGGTCCTAATCCATATAAAATCAAGACATTGGAAAAAGGATGATTCCTAATAGGGACAAACTTATTCAATTTATAAGGAATACTCTCTTAGATCCAAGATAATAACTCAGAATACTTCAATCATCAGCTTAGTAGCCCATTGCTAGACATCTCTGGGAAATGCAGTAAGGTGTTTCCACCCGATCCTAATGAGTATCGCAGGCATCAATTGAGGATATCATCATTAATCTTATGGTATTTCACAATAATCTAGTTCTCATGGGAAATTGTACCACTCGACTACCACTGTAATCACCTAGATCTTAGTAATATATGCATCTTGGGTGATAGTCTATATAAGTGGGGGTCAAAGATGCACTCAACAACCTCCTCTATAATCCCTAAGAAAGGTTGAATACCAGTGACACTAATACTTCTGGTAATGGAATCATTAAAAAAAATCTCTCATAATATGTATCCTAGGAAGTACCTCTAGCCATCCCCATTATACCATTGCATCATGTTAGGAATATAGACTGAGTTCAAGGAAGTACATCTGAATTTCATAGTTTCGTCAACAATAACAAGGTGAAAGAATAAATAAAAGGGTTGGGTTTGATGAATGCCTAAACCCATCTCCACTGTCACAGCCCCTTAGGATCTCATGTTCAGTATGAATTCTATGGTGAAACTCACTACCATCTCTTCCCAAGTCCATAACGCACTTTATCGGGATTGTACAACCACCGGGGCACCAACTAGGGTCCCCTAGGTCAATACATGGTATAGGTATCCCTTGTGGGATCCTTAAGGTCCACACATATGTTGAGGGATCCCCCGTGGGTTCTCAGTCATAGTAACAGTCATGGGTCAACACCTGATGCACCAGGACATGATGTATTATGACATCTTCAATAGGGTATCATGGCCTTGCCGACAATATGGGGTCTTACAACTATGGTAACAATTAAGAGATGGATCATGGACCATATCATTTCACATGGTCTCTCTAGGATGGTTTACTCACCCAACCTAGTCCTTGACTTCCAATGACTATCCACTTCAGTCTATACAAGGGCTAAAATGGCTCACTGAGTCTAGCCTCACCTCCTGAGAGGTTTGGAGGCTACATAGTGTTTCAAGTATCATTGCCTTGGTTTTCAAGGTCCAAGTCATAAATCTAGTTCACAAGGGTTGTTCATGACCCCTGGAATCCATCCATTATAATTAAAAATAATAATTTATTTAAACATGTTTTGGATTAAATTTAAATAGTTTTTTCACACTCAGGGGTGAGATTAAGAATTTATATACTACCATAAACATGAAAAAATACCAAAGGAAGGGTAAAACATACTGTGTGACTCGTAAGAAGCCTTTCATTTCTCTTCCAAGGGATAAAACTAGTTTTCAAGGCCCATCCAAGATCATTTGAGATATATGGGGTCCTGTCTCAAAAAAATCACCAAAAATTAATTAATTGTGTTTAAACTAAAATTAATTAATTAAACCTAATAAGTTATAAACAACTAAAAATATATAATTACAAAAGAATACATCTCAAAACCTCACTAATTAATCCCATCACACTGAAACCATGACCTAATGCTCACCAATGACCCATCGCACATTCTTAACCTTTAGTAAGGCCTAATACCTAAGAAATTATATCAATAAAAATGCCTATTAAATTTAAATTAATCTTTCAAACATTGTAAAATAATCATTGGAACATATCACAATGAAACGACATGTGATTAAGTGTGGATGACCTCAAAGGTCACCCCTTTACTAAGAAAAGAAAAAGCCCCTTCATATATATTCAATTACACTATGATTTAGTGGAATTATAAATAAAAATACTAACTGGAGAAACCAAAATTATAAAATACTAAATGTGCATGTTTTCTAAGTCTAAGCGAGTTAAAGAAATACAAAAAATTGCCAAAAACCCGCTTCAAAATCCACAAATAACTCTTCTTTGAAGGGGATTGAATAAGGAAAGAAGAGGAGGGGGATGTCTGGGTCATGAGTGGATAAAGGAGGAATAATTAGGGGTTTTCCCTCTTAAATATTTTTGGGAAAAATGGCTAAATTACCCCCCTTTTAAAGGTATTCACGTTTTGGACACATGTTCTTCTAAATTATGCAACATCCATGCACCTATACTATTTGAGGCACACCCACCATGCACAAACATGGTGAATGGTTTAATAGATTGTTTTCCAACCATACCAAATTTCTATAGTTAATTATATAGGCTCAAATGGTTTTTCAAGTCTCCTTCATGTTTTCCCCCACCCATGAGTATATGTAATTTGGGTTGCGCGGTTAGGTTGCATGGTAATCCCTAACTATGCTCCAACCATACACCTTAGGATGAACTTTTCCAAAACCCTGAATTTGGACCCCAAACCCTCAAAATGATCATGGAACTTTATAACCTCTTTTTTATCCTCTCTCCACTTCAAAAAAAAGTCACTTTAATGTATTTCGACATTTAAAATTCCATTCTAAATATCCAATAAAAGATCGACCTACCCAAGACTTGAAAATTAAAATTCCCTCAAAAATATCCAACTCTTATAGATGTGGTGTAAAACCCTAACCCTAGTATATCATGGTCAGTTGTTACTTTATTACATTGGTACTAGATATAATAATTCACATCCCAAAGGATCGAGTAGTTTATTAGTCTTGGAAAACTAGATACATACTTGAATCTCACATTGCATTTGAAATCATAAAATAAAACATAGTATTTTCTTTAATAACACCATTATTCCCTTTATAATATCCCTGAATATCAATCAAAATACACTTCCTGGCATCCTAAGGAAAGTAAACAAAATAAATGGGTGGGTTCAGATGCTTGATAAGGTTATTTGTATAGTGGAAGCAAACAAAAATTAAATAAAACATGAATAATATATTCAAGATAACGATAATAAAATATTCCATAGAAATAATACCAAAAAATAGGGGAATAAATTCATGGATAACATGACAACATAAATAATTACATGGATAATAATAACTAGTTTTATAATGATTGAATGCATAATGTCAGACAATATAATCTTATTATCAAGGCCTCATGCCAGGAAAAAATATATAAAAATGTAAAGTGTATGCCAAATACCAAAACTAGTTTGTCTCATGAGACCTACTGATTCATCCAGGGGATATATTAGTCCCTTCCCATCACTTATTAAGACTGATGCATTCATTATATGAAAGGTGTGAAATATAATCAATATAAACATTCATTTTGAAAAACTAGCATACAAAATGTTAAAAATTCCCACAATAAATAAATATAATCATAAACTATAAAGATTAATATGGTATATAGAATCAAAATATTAAATCCCCATTAAATTATAATATTCACCAAATAACATTAACATAGATGAATATACTTCAAAAGGATCACTAGAAACTTTCTTGAGGAATATATCCATTTCATTTTGAAATAAAAATTTCTTAAATATTAATTAAAATATTTTCTTTGAAATAATCTTATAAACTTAATAAGTAATATTTAAAACATTAATCTATCATAATTATGGGAAATTATTTTCATGTCGTATAAGTTAAAAAACATTTCTTCCACACTTTTGTAAAAAAATTCAAAAAGTTCCTCATTTCTAAAATGAAAAGTAGATTACATTTAAAGCCTATTTTAAAAGTAAAATATGGTAAAAAATTTCCTTAGTAAATCATTATATATTATTAAAAAAATTCTTTAAAACATTTTATCTAAAATATATATATAGAATAAAAAATATTCCCAAACAAGTAGAAAAACAAATTCAATTTTCCTTAAAAAAATATGGTTCCAGTATCTTGAGTACTTAAAGAATATAAAATGAAATGAAAACATGTATTTTATATAAATAAATAAATAATAATAAAATATATTATTTTTAATATTGAAATATAAAATAAATCTCCCAATGGAGACTTAAACATAAACAGTCCTGAATAATGTTGAGATTGTAAAATAAACCCTTACCACTTTTGTAACTTTTGAATAGCAGCCCCCTTGAAATAAATGACATAAAATGAATATTTTAATACCATGAATATAAATTTAATCATGATATATTATATCAAATGGGAAGTATATACACCACATGAAAGAAACTAGTAGTGAATATGGAATATGTCTTGTGAAAACAAAAGTGAGATGAGAAACTCTTACCTCATGTTCGACTTCCTTCGTATGAATATGAACCTCCTGTATGTTAAATAAATATTTATTATATTCTAATTAAATAACCATAATTACATATATCATACCATATATGATTTAATTATAATCTTTTATCACCCGTTTATTAACAATTATTTGTTAAAATCATTGTTTTGGGTGATAACTACTTCGTTTTTCATGTATGTTTTGGTTTGGTGGTTTTTTTAATTGTACTTTTATAATGGATAAATAATATATATAGTTTCAATATTTAAATAAATATAATATATATTAATTATATACATATTTAGATTCATATATAAAAGTTATATATAGAAAATGAATTACACTTTTTATGGATATGGTAGGTCGTGCGTACGCATGAATGCTATTTTAATTTTATAATGGATGGAATGAAATGAAGTTAAATAATAAATCACCTTTAAATAATAATTATAATATCATATATATCATATATATTCATAAATTATATCCTTATTACCATCCAAGAAAATTTGGAATAAAAACAAATCATGTCTCTTTGTGGAGGTGGTAGTCCACACATACGCATGAGCGTTGTTGTTGTTTTCAAAAGGAATGGAAGGTAAGAAGGAATATGTTATATTATAATTACATAACTATTATTATTACATAAATATAATATATAAACATTAAACCTATCATAATAACCTTCCCTGAAATATAGTGGTGTAAAATGAATTGTATCACTACATGGTGACGGACAGTCGTACATACACACAAGTGATACTTTCACTTCCCATTTGATGGGAAAGATGGTGGATAATGGTGATTTAATAATCATAATGAAATTTTAGTATATTTAGGATATATAATTTATTATTTTATTATAAATACTATATATTAAAGTAGGTAAATAAGAAATATAAAAAAAGTGATCGGTTAAGGTGATTACCTCTTCTTTAAAAGGAACCCTTTAGACCTCCTATTAAGGGTATTAGGGTTTGTATTTTAGGAAGAATGTTGTAACATCCTTACTTGGGTTTAACATATAATAGTTCCTTGATCTGGTTCTCCACTAGACCTCAAGTGTTCTTCCCCATATGCTAGAGGCTACTAACAAGTAGTGAGGTTTTGAAGATAGAACATTGGGGAGTCAGTAATAAAAACAACTGAAGAAATAATAAATGAAGAATATTGGAATAATAAATAAGGTTTTCAAACTATAATAGATGAAAAAATTCCCCCAGGGTAAAGCTCAGTTGGTATCGTCCCTATGCAGTCTCATTGAGATCTCGGGTTTGAGTCTCATCGTGTTGTTCCTTGTCAATAGTGTAGGGATTTTCTTGTATTTATCCTAATCCCCTGAAAATTGTAATAATAATATAATAGATTAACAAATGATAATTCATGAACATGATAAAGTGTAAAATAAATAGACATATAGTATGTGAAATAATATATATTACTAAATTCAAAAAAAATAAATAGATAAAAGACTCCAAATCTGAAAGGGAAGCCCGAGTACATGAAATTACACTACTCCCAAGATCCTATGATAATAAGGAAAATAGTACAGATCACAATCCATGATCCTGAAACCACATCCATGAGGTTTGTTTGGGTAGCAATTGGCAGCCTAAATAGGGTGTGAGATAAACTCAATAGGCCACTACCAAAATCATCTAATTCATAATCCAGTCCATGAATATAAAATAAATCACCATGTAGATATAACATAAGTAAAGTAGTGTAACTAAAGATAAATGTGATCAATTCGAGCCCAGGTTCTCAATGGAAACCTGGACAACCATACCTACTTTTTACTAAATCTAAATGTCCATGTACACATGTCATCATGTATATATATGGTTACATGAGACAATCATATGAATAGATATGCATGCACTAATGAAGACCAATGGTTTAGATCCAAGGAATCCATATAAAGGTATCATATATCAAATAAGGGCATCATGCACAGGGTTCTATACCCATCAATCATAATGTTAGGGATACCATGACCAGGTATTCATACACATAAATCATAGTACAGGGGATTTTATTCCCAAGTTTCCATACCCATCAATCATAATTTAAGGGATTCCATGCCCAGGGTGCCATACCCATCTATCATAATACAAGGGACACCATTCCCAGGATTCCATACCCACAATATCAGATCAGAAAAATTAAACTAAATAAATTTAAGTTCCATGTTAGTGTCTACGCCATTCAATTTATTAGTAAGGTAACTCACCTATGAATGTGGTTCCATCACCCCACCTAGGATTAGGAGGCCTAGTTTTTCATCACATTATTTCATTTAAATTAATTATACTACATAACATTTTCAGTTGATAATGATAGCATGCCATTACGGGTTGATTTATTATAAAAATAGAGGAATTATGGTCACACTACTCTCTTTAATTCAATCTAATTAACTCATTTAATAATTAAACAAATTAATTTTAACACCATAATTATCAAACGATACAACCACAACTTAATAGTGATTTATCCTTATAGAAAGTGAAAAAATCTAGGTAATTAAATGAGGACACCCAAGGGGTGGACCGATTTGAGGTTTACAATATATAACTGAGTATATAAATCACTTAACTTTACCAAAACATTTCTAAAAATAATTAATTAAAGGAATTTAACATTTTTGAGGGAAAATCACTGAAATTTTGGCATACGGCACAATGGAACATTCTATAAATAATGAAAATTTAAGGGAAAACATATAGACTAACTACATGATGCTTTGGATGGTCCACTCATCCAATATCATGCTTTCATTCAATCCATAATGAGAGAAAATTAAATATTATACAAATTCCTCAAAAATAGGGAAAATTAGCTTATGTGAAGATATCACTAAAAATATAGATATGAAAAAAGAAAGGAATAAAAAGTAATCTTGGAATTATTGATACACTTCCAATGTGATGAATGAAAATGAAATTGGTCCAAGGACAGAGTAGAACACACCATTGGAAGAGGAGATGAAGTAGGAGCATGCAGGAGGGCCTCCTAGCTGAATGGGGGAGGAAAAGAGTGAAACCCCTTTAAGGGTATAGGGTAAAATCTATAATTTTTCCTATTTGAATGATTTTTATGGTTTGGTCTCACGGTTTGGATGACCATGCACCGATTGTGCATATCATGGTGTCCAAGTTACACATCCCCACATAGTTTAGTCACATGGTTTGGATAAACCATGCTCCAATCGTGTGGTGCTACTAGTTAGGTGGAACTAACCATGTAGTCTAGAAACATAGTTTTGAAAACTATCCATAGCCTATGCACCCACCTATAAAATTTACTAAAGACCTATTGCACGACCATGCATCCCACCTTTCATTATTTAACAAACCATGTGAAACCCCTTTATAGGGATTCATGGTTTCTCCAAGGGTGCTATGTGATTTAAATAAATCATACACCCCTAATTGATTCTCTTAGAAAGTTTTTTTTTGGAGCCCGATGCTCCCAAAACACATCTAAACTTTTGAGACACCTCTAATACTTTTAAAATAATCTAAAAATAACACCTTTAAGTATTATAATACTTGTATTTTCATTCTAGGGATTAATTTATGATTCAACCGATCCACTAAATGAAAAGTTCTAATTCCTTTAGAACTTTTTCTCAGTTCAAAAACATAGGATCTTATAGTCTCCCCACCTTAAAACTTATCATCCCTGAGAAACCTTATGGAACATCAAAAACAACACCCAAAATACTTTGGTCATGAATTTCTGTTCAAACAGCAACATTGTGTGCATGAATTAACAATGTGCCTTGAAAATAAATCATAGAAAATAGTACATAAGCTATCAAAACTCATGAAAATGCTTGTATCCAAAACATTAATATCAAGATGGAGCTTACTCGATCCCTTATAACCCGAGACATGATAATGAATTTATCTCTTTCACCCACTAGCCTATGTGACTACCCACCATAGGTTCTAGATTTAAGAAAAAAATTCACTCCATGGTACTCCCACCATCATAATTTCTTATATAAACACACACTTAGAGTCATAAAAACACTCCCAACAATTTTTCTCAAAATAAAGAGTGTTCAAATTCCAATTAAACTACCTGGATTGGTCATTAAAACTTTTCCTTGAAAATACCTAGTTGATCCTTGAAGTTTTAAATGTCTTATCCTAATAGCATTCCCAAAGAGATTCCTCGCCAACCACATCTGGTCAACTATTATGAATACACTTGTCTCCTACGACTGATGTGTCACCAAAACTAGATTCTGAAGCCTTATCCCAAGACATACCAAGATTTGTTTTATCATAATTTTCTAAGTCCATACCAAACTTCTGGTGATTTCTCCTGGTTGAACCATCTCCCACGAAAAAGCATCTCCGTGCCAAATCACGAACCCTTATACTAATTTCGATCCGGCATACATGGATTGTTATAATATACTTTAGCCTAATTCCACATCTATTTTCTACCCAAACCATAATTAATCTTGAACCTGGGATTTGTTTAGGATTCCAATCATTCATTGGTTAATTTATTTAAAGAATGCATGTTCCAACACTACTAGCATCCAACTGGTGTCATGGTCTTGTGACCCATTTTTATTTGAGGGCCACCTTCCAGTGACCGATGTCTCACTCCCTGCCTTAGGATCATCCATTTCATTGTATAAACAAACGATTTCCACAATTTACACAGCCTATGCCTCATCTATTGTTCGGAATAACCACTAGCATTTATAATAACATGATCATCAAAAGCACAAAATTAAATTCCATTCACCACTCATTACTTATTTTTTATAACATTTTCCATGATGATTTCTTATTTTTAGAACACAGTAAGGGTTTCTATCCTTAAATATCCCAAAGTATACTACGCACCATCAAACTTACTTTAAATTTCACCTCAATTGTAACTCTCAAAGAGTCTCTTCATCAAACCCTAAAAAATATATAGATAAGTATATCGGTTTAAGTAAATTCTCTCTCATCATACTCTATATAATGTCATGATAGGGGGAATAATCTCCTTTAGCTGCGATTACACTAAGATTCTATAGATAGGAATGTATAGATCTCTTAATCCATGATCACTTCAAATAGGATAAATTTTCCTTAATTAACCCCATACACCATGTATCCCAACCATGTATGAAATGGTTCATTTGAGGGTCAACTACCTCATGTCACCCAATCTATTCTAGTTTAACCCTCATCCTGGGAACTTCCTTTTAATTAACCCAAAGCTTCGGGTCACCCTTCCCTATAGCACCATCTTTGAACCCATCAATCCAAAACCCTTGCTAGGATACTCATTAAGTTTAATTCTAAAAGTTAATACATGAAATAGGAAAGATATAAACTTTCTATATACAGCAGGTGTACATCACATACTACCCATTTCAAAACCTGACTCACGATCCCACAATTCATTCATAAGTAGGATTAGACTGATCATGGTACATGGCACATCAATCTTTAAATACGTTGAGAGTTCCCTAGGAAATCCTCTTCAGAATTAAGCATCCCACATGTTCCATGATTTATTGATTGATCTCTCACCTCACAGCATCATTTTGGAAATGAAGGCATCAACTGTGCCACTACTGGCCTCCTAGGATGGGTACCCAAGTAGTCCTACCCATCAAATATAATTTTGAAAACTAATCACTTAGGTTGATTTCAAAAATAAAATATATAACCATGCCTAAATTAAATACTTAAAATAAATCTTACATTAAAAAAGTAAATTTAAAACTGGTCCAAACTCTCTCAAATTTTTTCCTTAAATAAATAAAACACTAACCTGCTAGGGTTTGAGTTAGAAATAAGGGCATATATGTCTCACATCTATCCCTATGTTCAATATCTAACATGTCCACTAGGTTCATCCACCTATCCCTAAGTTCTCTCATATGAGAACCATATCCTATATAAAGGATTCTACTATATATCATCTAACGCACTTGTAACTCTCTTGAAAATAGATAAAACTGAAATAGAAAGGAAGGTAATTGACCTACAAGGGTCACAACATCAACACATAAGAATAATAATATGAAACACAATAGTATCTGCATACGGTATTACCCCCCTTGAGTTTTAACTCACTGGACAACCACCCATCTACCTGGGGTTTCATTTCGTCATTTAAAAGTCCTACCCAACTCAAAAAATTAGTGAAAACACTTATTATGCTTGGAAACTAAGTCTAAAATTCTATCGGTTTTCTATCTCTAAGGGTACTACTAAATAGGATTACCCCTTATTTTTAACATAAGGCAGGGACTTTAAAATTAATTTCATGGTTAAAAAGTAACTAGGATCTACCTCTTATCCATTTGGTTCTAAACAGCTGGTTGAAGCCAACTAAGACCTATGGTAAATTCCCACATTGATTTATCTCATAATTTGCTCATAATTTCATTTAAAACATTGATTTATCCAAAATCCCTCAAATTGGTATCAATTAATAAAAATGTAAATTTTCAATATATAGAATAAAAAACTCTTTAGGTTCTATTTGACATTTTAATTAACCAATTCCTTATAATAACAAATCTCAAAAACATATAAATGGGATTTTATCGAGAAAAGGGGATTATTTTAGTAAGATTCCACCATAAATTTATATTTAATACCATATAAGTGGTCGTGGACACTTTAAATAACCATCAATATATCATAAACATACCCCCATGGGGATAAGAGATAAGCATGTAAAGGAGTAAAGGAGATATATGAGGTTCCCATTATATCATTCTAGGTTCAATTATAAGGATAACCATCCCCATTTCATGGAGTCAAAGCTCTATAAATTACAATTGGAATTCCATTTAAATGAAACACATAAGAGTTATTTCATTAAATATTTAACATAACCTTAATGGGTTTATATCATAAGAAACATCCACCAACTTACCTACTTGGGTCCAGTTTTACATTTAGGGATATAGTCATACAGGTTGTTACACCCAAGTAATAGACGTAATAACATTTATAAAGGAAAACATTTCCTCTAAGTATTTCAATCAAATAGACATATATAATTATGATGATTTAGATAAATGAATTGTCATGACCCGTCCTCGGGGCCCATGTCGTAACTACCCCAAGCCCGCCTTCCATAGGCCAGGGGTTGGCGACTAGCACCAAAGGCATAACTCCCTAAAATAGGGAAGGCATTGCCTTTAGAAATCATAAACACACACAACCAGATAAAAAGTGGAATCAAACACTAAGTAAAAGTTGTATAACAACTGTGCTAGAAGTTAAGGGGCTGGAAATACAAGCCCAATAGTAAAGTACAAGGAAATGACAAATAGGTACAACTAAAAAGGGAAATAGCTAGAAGGTGTCTAGAAGCTCCTGGATCATCCACCACAGATCCTACCTGAAGGGTAGGTATAGATAGCCTCCTCAGTGCTCCACGTCCATCTGTTTCCACTAGGTACTGACTCGTCATGAGGTCCACCTCCCGGTACCATCCAGTCCTCGTACACTCCACCTCGGTCAGCACTATCCGACGTCTACATCCAACACAACGAGGTGAGGGCATAACCCGTGTAGGGGGGAGTATAATGATACTTAGTAGAGACCCCAAAACCCTCAAGGTCTCACAAAATCTAAAAAGGATAAACCACAAAGTAAGATATAATCATGATGCATCAACCAACCTCACTTAGGTATATGCCCATACATATATATAAGTTACCAATTACAGTCCAGATCCAACTCTCGAGCCCAAGCACAACCCATTACACAAATGAAGTAAAGTCAATCATCTCGATGATATCAACTGAAAGTCAAGACTCAGCTCACACAGGTATACATCTTTTGTGGAGTGATAAAGATGATCAGATATAGTCACTGATTCATCTAAGCTGTCGGACCCACACAGGATACAGAAGCAGCTAATCTGTCGAATCCACACATGATACAGAACCAGCTATTATCATCTGT
The DNA here is from genome assembly GCA_963277665.1 of Viscum album. Lineage (NCBI taxonomy): Eukaryota > Viridiplantae > Streptophyta > Magnoliopsida > Santalales > Viscaceae > Viscum > Viscum album. The sequence goes on along the minus strand of OY728161.1, from coordinate 1,991,562,453 downwards.
GATGTTGGAAACACAGGATACAAGACCAACTAAGCTATCAGACCCACACAGGATACAGGACCAGTTATTCTATCAGCCCCCCACAGGATCCAGGAATATAAGTCAGAACTGTCAAACTCATGGAGGATTATAGTACAGAAGTCATCATTGTCAAACCCACAGAGGATCCTGATAAAGTATTGTCACTTTCAAACCCATAGAGGATTTAGTCATCTTAGTCACAGCCAGCCTTAGGGTTCCCGCACATAGCACGCTCGATTCTAGGATGGTCCGCTACTTGAGCCAAGATTCGATACATCAACTATCATTAATTCCTGAGTTGATGTATCCTGTAATTCTGTATCATCATAAGAAACCCAACACGACAGAAGGCACCTCAATCGGACGCCTGGTCTGAGAGTTATTGGCTTTTCTGTTCTAGGGGCCCAGTTGGATTTACGCTCCATCCAAACCCATCTGTTTTCCAACTTTTTCCAAAACTCACTTATAGAGTCCCAAAAGGACCGCCTCATCGTGAGGGTCCCAGCGAGATAGACGGTGTGTCAATCGGACGCGCGGTCTAGGAGTTATTCACATTTAAGCGAAGACAGGCCCGGCCCGTCAAGCCCAGTGGGCTGGCAGGTCGGCCCGACCTGGCTCGGTGGGTCCGACCCGACTTGGGGTCGGCCCGGGATGGTGGGGAGCGGCCCACCCATGAACCCAGCCCACACTATGAGCCAGCCCGGTTCACCCAGTAGTGCCACGCGGCGCCGCCTCCTCCTTTGCCCCATCCAGCCGTAGTCAGCCGGTTCGGCCCAGCGCACGCGGCCCGCGCTACGGTCCGCGGTTCTCCTGCCTGACCGGCACACGGCCGTCCGGTTTGCCCAGTTGAGCGGCTCGTGGATGCAAGTCACGTCCTCCTCCATGAGGCGTTTTGGTTCTCCAGCGGGCCGCCCAGATCGGCCGGTCGGTCGTCCCACGGACCGGGCGGTGCGAGCGGTCATCGGTCCCTCCACGCAGCTGGCGTGTGGCCACTGCTGCCACCATCGTCTTCGGTCACCGGCATCGCTGCCCAACTACCCACATTTTTCGAACCACTGGGTTTTCTCTGGTGGTCGGAAAATGGATCCATCTGTGATGGGGGTCCTCCCGGGATGCCACCCTCAACGCTGGAACCTCCAGATTCTGTCGCTTCCACTTTGGCCCGTCACCCACAAAGAACGTAACAAGCTGAAGAACATCACAATATCAGTGGAGGGAATCAGACCGTGTTCAGATTGGCCTACACCCTCTGCGTTATCAGATCATAATAGGGTTCAGTAAATATCATCAACAAGACCGATCCATCCCAAAACTAAACCCCGCATGAAATTCTTCCCTTACCCATAAGAATGATCGAACCGTGGATCAGCCTGTTTGTTGGTTGGTCCACATTTGTTGTTTGGAAATAATAATGGAGAATTTAAATCCCAAGAAAGGTAAATCCCCCTACCTCGTATTTGCCCTCGTACATTGACGAGTCACGGAAGACGGACGTTGTGAAAGACGGGCGTCGTTCAGTCAACGTCGGAAAAGGTAGAGCTCGGTGAAAATGAGTCAAGACGACGCCCTCAGTGTACTTCGTGGGTGGCAGTGCTTCCCTTCCTTTCCTCGTTTGAAGAAGGAAGAAGATGGTGCTCCATGTTCTTCGGAGATGAGGAGCGTTATTTTTTGGAAGAAGTGGTGTCTCCAAGAGTTCTCCCAAAACTATTATGTGTCCACCCAAACTAAAATAATAGCCTCTCTATTATTTTATTCATACCATGCATTCCAAATGGAATTCAAAAGAAATCAAATCCCAAAAAATTAATGAATTAATTGTGGGATCTCAATTAATTAATTAATGGTTTTTGGAACTTTAATGAGAGAAGGTGGAAGGTTAAAAAATAAATGAGGAGAGGTGGCTTTATTAATTTCAAGGGAAGTTTAATAGACTTCCCCCAATTAAATGAAAGTTACATGGGGGTTAAAGGGGGTTCAAAATAGATTGGGCCCCACCTATTTATATCTTCCCAAGGGAGGTTAGGGTGTGGTGGGCCCCACATATAACCTCCACTTGGTGGTTTTCATCACCAATAAAAGAAAAATATGTACATATATTTTTATTTTATTTTATTTAGAATCCCCAAAAATTAACTTCCAACCTCGATAAAATGCAACTGCGGTAAAGGTCTCCTTAAGAGAATATCGGTGCTGTGAGTTCGGTGGTGCCCTCGGATTTCAATTCTGAGCACCGGTTCAAAAGATATTGAATATCACATGTATGTTTACTGAACGTACCCAAGAAAAACTTCAAAAATTGATTCCGGGCACACTGGGCCTTAGAATCAAGTGCCGTCAAAAATTGTGGACTCATAAAAATCCCATGTATTTAAAAAAATCACTGAATTTCAAGGTCTTTACATTTTCCCCACCTCAGAGATTTATGTCCCCATAAGATACAACTCATACTAAAGGAACAAATGAGGGTATTGATCACACATCTGAGCCTCCCGCTCCCATCTGCTCTCCTGGAGGTTCCCATGCTGCCAGCAAACACACACTAAAGGAATCGACCATCCATGTAGGACCTACTCCTATCAATCCTCAATCTCCACTAGAACCTCCGTGAATGTCGCCCCATCATCGATGTTCATCCTCCCATGGTCGATGATGTGGGACGGTTCGTGCACATATCTCATCAGCTGAGATACGTGGAAGACGTCATGCACTCGGTGCAACAGAGGTAGAAGAGCCATGTGATAAGCCACCTATCCTACTCTGCTGAGGACCTAGAACGGTCCGATGAATTGTGGAGACAACTTGCCACCTCAACCAAATCTCTGTAGACCTCATTGAGGTGATACCCATAGAAATACGTGGTCGCTATCCCTGAACTCCAGTTGTCTCCGTCTCCTATCAGCATAGGACTTCTGTATGCTCTGTACAGTCTTCATCCGCTCTTTAATGATCTGCACCTTCTCCATCATAGCCCGCTCCATCTCTGGTCCTACAAGTGTTAACTCCCCGAACTCCAGTGGTCTCCGTCTCCTATCATCATAGGACTTTTGTTTTCTCTTTGAAGTCTCCATCTGCTCTTGGATGATCTGCACCTTCTCTGTCATAGCCTACTCCATCTCTGGTCCTACAAGTGTTAACTCCCCTAGGTCAGTCTAGTATAGAGGCAATCTACAAGGTTGGTTGTAAAGTGCCTCATAAGGTGTCATCCCGATGGTGGAGTGGTAGCTGTTGTTATACACAAACTCTACCAAGGGTAAGTGATCCTCCCAGCTATGACAAAAGTCTAGGACACATGCACGAAGCATGTCCTCGAGAGTCTGAATGGTTCCCTCAGTCTGACCATCCATCTGAGAATGGAAGGTGGTTCACATGCGAATCTACGTCCCGAAAGCCTCCTGCAACCCCTTCCATAGCCGAGAAGTAAAACGAGCATCTCTATTGGAGACTATCGTCAATGGCACACCATGAATTTGTACAATCTCATGTACGTAGAGGCATCCCAAGATATATATTGAGCCCTGATCTATGATCAGTAGGAAGTGGGTTGACTTGGTGAGTCGGTCGACAATCACCCAGATAGAGTCGTGTCCTCTAGATGTATGTGGAAGTCCCATCACGAAATCCATGGATATCCCATCCCACTTCCACTCTGGTACCTCTAAGGGTTGAACCAAGCCTACTAGCACCTGGTGCTCCGCCTTCACTTACTGACAAGTGAGGCATCGTGATACAAAATCTACTACATCCTTCTTCATACCTGGCCACCAGTGCTATCGTCAATGGTCCTGATACATCTTCTCCACTCCTGGATGTACCGCTAAAGGTGATGTGTGGAACTCCTGCATCACTTCCTCCTAAAGTGCAACTGGTACCATGGTACGTCCTCTGAAGAGAATGACGTGTTCCCCACATTCAGAAAATCCATCAGGTGCCTGCACTTTGGATATCTGAGCACATCATGTCTCACAGTCAATTTCCCCACGTTGTGCCTCCCTAACTCACTAAAGAAGTGGAGGAGTGACTATGAGAGACTTTAGAAAGGTTTCTCCATCTCTATTCACAAAAGATATTTGCAACGCGGCCAAATGCTTTGTCGCCTCTCCTAGTATCTGAATGCCTGATCTCCTGCTGAGAGCATCTGCTACAATGTTCCCCTTCCCATAAGTATAGACTATCTTGAAGTCATAGTCCTGGAGAAACTTGATCCATCGTCGATGTCTCGGGTTCAGGTCCTTCTGTGAGAAGATATACCTGAGACTCTAGTGGTTAGAGTAAACTATAAAACGTTCGCCCATAAGATAGTGTCGTCACATCTTCAAGGAAAAAACCACTGCTGCCAACTTCAGGTCATGGGTATCATAGTTCTTCTCATGTTTTCTCATCTAACGAGAACCATACGTGATCACTTCTCACTCCTGCATCAGGACACACCCAAGTCCGGTCCCTAATACGTCGCAGTAAACCACGTACCCAACACCCTCCTCCGGTAGCCTCAAGATGGGAACACTAGTCAACATCTGCCTCAGCTCCTGAAAGCTCTGCTCGCATCTCTCTAACCACACGAAGGGTTTCCCCTTCTTCGTCAAAGATGATAGTGGTGCTGTAAATCTAGAGAAGTTTGACACAAAGGTAAGTCTGGCCGACTCATGAATGATCGACTGCACCCTCTTATGCATGATTCCATCCTATGCTGCCTGGGTTTTCCTTTTCTCTAACCAAGGAAAACCCCATCACAACATTATAGATAAAACACAAACTTTTTCCTAATACAGTCAATATGTGCATGAACTGTGGTTGCCCAGTCCATAACCAAACTAATGTCGTAAGGCCTCGATGCTGCCACCAAGAGGTTCCAACCGAAACTCTCACCTCAAGGGTCAGATCACACCATCGGCATAAGTGTGATTATCATGTCTCCTCCCAAAGTTATCTCCAGACATGAGGGTCAATTCAACGGTTTAACCAGAAACTCTAGGTCTGGGACAAGATTCATGGAAAGAAGGAATGATTGGTACATATGTCTATTGATATGGTAGCTAATAGTAGACATAGTCCATAACTCAAATAATTCCTAGATCTCTTGGGTCACACTTCTTGACCACATGCAGCTACTCCCTTCCCCTGCTCTCCAGCTACTTGAGCCTAGCGGGGACTACAAAGGCGGGTGGTTGTAACATGTTGAAATGTTCACCACCTCATTCTGCTCTCGTGGCTTTACTTCCACATCTTCTACCCTGCAGATTCATCTGTCCTTAACACTTCCTCTTCCAGAAACATCTCACATGCCCAAGTCTCTGAGACTGATGCCAGTTCGCAGCTACCCACTAATAACATTCACTTCCTGTATCCGCTCAGCCGAAGAAAATTCAACCACAAATGTTCTCTCTAGAACCCTAACATAAGTAAGAGTGCATAGAAAAAAAAGTTATGACTCAGATTCCCTTAAACACACCTCACTCAGAGGTCCGAGATCTAGGAACTAATCATATCATATTCATCGAGTACCAGGAAATATCGATATGCCTTGATGAATACTCATCTACTGACATGTCATCCTACCAAAGCTGTACAAGCTCTAGAAAACTCTCAACCACCTCCTCAAGCCAGTACTCAGACACCTGTGGATCGGGATCGCTTCAGAACTTGAGGGATATTTGGTGCTAAAACACATGTAAGAAACTAATCCTACAAGTTTCCTCTACCGGTACCGCCGGTAGTGTCTTCTAACCAACAGGAAGTGATATAGTTGGCACACTGCCCGAAGGTACCATCTCGGAAAATGGTAAAAGTACCAAAACCTCATCACTATGCGGATCATCCTCGTGGTCACTCCCTGAAAAAGATTAGTAGATAAGATCAACATCTTATCTACTAGTGTCTCAAATAGGCAGAAAACTCCAGTAATTTCCTTCATCCAGTCCTCTGCTACTTGGGAATCTCTCTCACCTCGAAATCTCTGAGGCCTCTGCCACTAGAACTCGTGCAACGTTCTCAGTCGGCGTGCACTGTCCGCCAGTGCAGCTAGGGGTATCTGCTACCCTACAGGTGGTTGTGCGCTGGTATACCACTCGATGGTTTTAACATAGAAAGAGGGCCCTAAACCGAAGCCTCGTCACTCGGTGGGTTGTCATCGTGTACTCTCTCAGAAACCCTAGCTGGCTGTCTACGCAGCGGTATCCTGATAAGGAACAGGTGTGCCATGGTCAAAATTGTATACCTGGTGAGCTGACACAAAGTAATCATGAAGAAAACTTTTTCAAAGGAAACACACACGCAATCATTGTTTTCGTGCACTGAGTCAGAAATCAGAAGTTAGAGTCCTAGTGTATGGATACGTCGGTTGCCGCACCAACACCAGTTTCCCTAAACTGATAACCACACCCAAAACACTTAACACTATTGTCATTAAAAGAATTAGAGTCTAAGTTTTGCGGTAGAACTGACTCCTCTGATACCAATTTGTCACGACCCGTCCTTGGGGACCATGCCATAACTACCCCAAGCCCGCCCTCCATAGGCCAGAGGCTGGCGACTAGCACCAAAGGAGTAACTTCCTAAAACTGGGAAGGAATTGCCTTTAGAAATCGTAAAAAGACACAACCAGAGAACAAGCGGAAGAAAACACTAAGTAAAAGCTGTATAAAAATTGTGCTGAAAGTAAAGGGGCCATAAATACAAGGTCAATAGTAAAGTACAAGGAAAGGACAAACAGATATAACTAAAAAGGGAAACAGCTGGAAGGTATCTAGAATCTCTTGGATCTTCCACCACATATCTTACCTGAAGAGTAGGTACAGATATCCTACTTCATGCTCCACGTCTGTCCGTCTCCTCCGGGTACCAACTCATCATGAGGTACACCTCCCAGTACCATCCAGTCCTCATACACTCTGCCTTAGTCAACACTGTCTGACGTCTGCATCCAACACAACAAGGTGCGGGCATAGCCCATGCAGGGGTGAGTATAATGATACTCAGTAGGGACCCTGATACCCTCAAGGTCTCACAAAACCCAACAAGGATAAAACACAAAGTAAGATGCAATCAGGAGGTATCAACCAACCTCAATTAGGTATATGACCATACATATACCTAAGTTACTAATCACAGTCCGGCTCCAACTCTCGAGCCCAAGCACAACCCATTCAACAAAGGAAGTAAAGTCAATCATCTCGATGATATCGACTGAAAGTCAAGACTCAACTCACACAGGTATACATCTTTTGTAGAGTGATAGAGATGATCAGATGTAGTCACTGATTCATCTAAGTTGTCAGACCCACACAGGAAATAGGACCAGATATTCTCATCTGAGATGTCGGACCCACACAGGATACATGACTAGCTAAGCTGTCGGACCCACACAGGATATAGGACCAGCTATTCTGTCAGACCCACACAGGATCCAGGAACAGAAGTCAGAACTATTGAACCAACAGAGGATTCTGGTATGGAATTCATCTCTGTCAAACCCACGGAGGATCCTGGAACAGTATCACCACTTTCGAACCCACAGAGTATTTTTTTCATCTCAGTCGCAGCCAGCCCTAGGGCTTCCGCACACAACACGCTCGATTCCGGGAGGGTCTGATCCTCAAGCCAAGTGTTGATACATCAACTATCATGAAGTTATGATTTGATATATCTCATAGTTCTGTCTCATCATAAGAAACTCAATGTGACATACGGCATGTCAATCGGAGGCCCGGTATGATAGTTATTGGCTTTTCTGTTCTAGGGGCCCAGTTGGATTTACGTTCGATCCAAACCCGGTCATTTTCCAGATTTGTACAAAATTCACTTAGATTATCCCAAAATGACCGCCTCATTGCGAGGATCCCAGTGTGGTAAACGGTGCATCAATTGGATGTGTGGTCTAGGAGTTATTCTCATTTAAGCGAAGACGGGCCCGACCCGTCAAGCCCAGTGGGCTGGCGGGTTGCCCCAACCCGGTTCGGCGGGTCCGACCCGGCTGAGGGTCGGCCCGGACCGGTGGGTCGTGGCCCACCGACGGACCCGGCCCGCGCTACGGGCTAGTCCAGTTCGCCCGGTGGCACTGCCTCCTCCTCTACCCTAGCCGGCAGTAGCCGGCCTGTTCGGCCCAGCGCTGCGGGGCGCGGTTCTCCAGCCTCGCCGGCACACGGCTAACCAGTTTGTCCAGCCGACCGGCTCGTGAATGTTGGTCGTTTCCTCCTCTATGCAGCACCTACGAGCACCGTGGTTCTCTAGCGGGCCGACCGGATCGGCCAGCTGGGCGGCCCGAATGGCCGTCGGTCCCTCCATGCAGTCAGTGCGTGACCGACGCTGCCACCGCCGCCTTCGGTTGTCGGCACCCCCGCCTGGCGACCCACCTTCTTCGGACCACCGGGTTCACTTTGGTGGTCAGAAAATGGAACCTTCTATACCGAGGGTCCTCCTGGGATGCCGCCCTCAGCACTGGACCCTCCGGATTCTGTCACTGCCACTTTGGCCCATCGCCCACGAAGAACGCAACAAGCTGAAGAACATCACAAGATCAGCGGAGGGAATCGGGCCATGTTCGGATTGGCCCACACCCTCTGCATTAGAAAATCATAACAGGGTTCAATAAAGATAATCAATAAGACTGATCCATCCTAGAACTAAACCCCACATGAAATTCTTCCCTTACCTGCAAGAACGATCGAACCGCAGATCAGCATGTTCGTTGGCTGGTCCATGTTCGTCGTTTGGAATTAAGAATGGAGAATTTCAATCCCAAGAAAGGTAAATCTCCCTACCTCATATTTGTCATTTTATGTTGACGAGTCGCATAAGATGGACATCGCGGAAGACAGACATCGTTCCGTCAATGTCGGAGAAGGTAGAGCTCGGTGAAAACGAGTCAAGACAATGCCCTCAATATACTTCGTGGGTGGCGGTGCATCCCTTCCTTGCCCCGGTTGAAGAAGAAAGAAGATGATGCATCACGTTCTTCAGAGACAAGGAGCATTCTTTGTTGGAAGAAGTCGTTTCTCCAAGAGTTCTCCCAAAACTATTATGTGTCCAACCAAACGAAAATAATAGCCTCTCTATTATTTTATTCATTCCATGCATTCCAAATAGAATTCAAAAGAAATAAAATCCTAACAAATTAATGAATTAATTGTGGGAGCTCAATTAATTAATTAATGGGTGTTGTCACTTTAATGAGAGAAGTTGGAAGGTTCAAAAATAAATGAGGAGAGGTGGCATTATTAATTTCAATGGAAGTTTAATATACTTCCCCCAATTAAATGAAAGTTACATGGGGGTTAAAGGGGGTTCAAACTAGAGTGGGCCCCACCTATTTATTTCCTCCCAAGGGAGGTTGGTGTGTGGTGGGCCCCACCTCTAATCTCCACTTGGTGGTTTTAACCACCAATCAAATAAAAATATGTACACATATTTTTATTTTATTTTATTTAGAATCCCCAAAAATTAACTTCCAACCTCGATAAAATGAAACTACGGTAAAGGTATCCTTAAGTGAATATTGGCGTTGTGAGTTTAGCAGTGCCCTTGGATTTCAATTCCAAGCACCGGTTCAAAAGATATAAAATCTCACACGTATGTTTACTGAACGTACCCGAGCAAAACTTCAGAAATTGATTATGGGCACACTGGGCCTCAGAATCAAGTTCCATCAGAAACTGCGGACTCGTAAAAATCCCATGTATTTAAAAAAATCACGGAATTTCTGGGTCTTTACATAAATCATCATTTCCAAATTATGAAGTTATTTTCTTTTTTAAGTTATGATTGGAATTTATGTAACTAAAACTAGGTTTTTACCTTCAATTCTAGAGTATATAAAGTACATATATGATGGTTAAATTATATGGGTCACCATTATTAAATTTATAAAGGTCCATACACATTATAAATTAAACAATTAGATCCCATTTAATTGGAACCATTAATGTTTCAGCCCATACAACCAATTTTCCATGGATCAAACATGTCATGACTGGTTAGTTAAAGTTCCTCCATCATGATATATGGGAAAATTCCATTTAGGTTCATACAGACCCATTAAGAACTAATTATTTTATCATAATTCTAACAATGCATGTTATGAAGGAGCAATAAATAAGTTTAGCCACAATAATTTACTATGTAAAAAGAAAACACAGCTAAACTTGGTAAAAATAACCCAAACATGTTATACAGGAAAACATGATATACAATAACCTAAACATGTATACAAATAAGCATGATGATAAATTACACAGACATGTTATATTAAAAATAATGCTAAATAATCAACTAAGGAGGGTATAAAAATCATTATGCATTTATAAATGTACAATTCAACTACATGTAATGTAATATACATGGCATGTGAATTTTATATGTGTCTATAATGATGCATGAACACACATCATCCCTTTCCATACCAAGCCAAGAGGAAAATATAATAATTCCCTAATCTAATAACCAGTGGAAATAAAATAGTCACCCAAAGTGAAATAATACTCAACTGTAATAACATATCATTAAGAAAAACAATCCCATCCCAGGAAACTTGATCTTTCCCTCGTGTATGGGTTGGTTGGACCCAAAAAAGATATATTTACCAAGTTTTGACACATTCCTAGTCTATTATATATTATCCCCTATTAGTATGGAAATAGATGGAAAATTAATCCCTTTAATACCACTTGTAACATCTCATCCTAGCTTCCACTTAGAATGGTGCCTCGATCTGGTTCATTGTTGGGCCTCAAGTGCACCTCACCATACACTAAAGGATGATGACTAGTAGAGAGGTTCTAAAGGTGAAAAATTAGGGAGACTATACCCTCTATATTAGCAATAAATATATCATAAGAAATAATAAATGAAGAGTGGTGGAATAATTATTATTATTTTCAACTGATAATAGATGAATAAATGATACTACATGAACATGCTCTAGTGTAAATGAAAAATACATATAGCATGTAAAACAATATACTTGACCAAACTAAAAAAGTAATAAATATATAAAAGATTCCAAATCTAGAAGGGAAGACTGGGTACATGATCATTCACTACTCTAAAGTACTTATGACCATAAGTAAAACATCATAGATCATGATCCATGATCATAAACCTACAACCATAAGGTCTGTTCAGGTACCAAGAAGTGGCTCGAATAGGGTGTGAGATAAACTCAGTAGGACACCGCCAATGATGTATAATGCATAATATAGTCCATAAATATAATAAAAGAGTTTTCATATGTAAAACATATAAGGCAGTGTAGTAAAAGATAAATTTAATCAAGTATATCTTACGTTCTTCAATAGAAGCCTAGCTAACCATACCTACTTCATCCTAAGACAGAATGTCCCGGTAAACATTTTATTATGTATATATATTCATACATAATACAATTTTATGAATATATATACACTTACCAATGATTATTTGTGGTTTAACACTAAGGAATCCACATAAAGGGATCAAATATCAAATAAGGTCATCATGACCAGGTTTCCATACCCATCGATCATAATGTTAGGGATTCCATGCCCAGAGTGTCATACCCATCGATCATAATAAAAGGGATTCCACGCTCAGGGTTACATACCTATCAATCATTATATAAGGGATTCCATGACTAGGTTTCCATACCCATCGATCATAATAATATGGACATTATACTCAGGGTCTGATACCCATAATCACTAATTAGAAACATAAAACTAAATAAATTTAAGGGTTGTTTTAGTTTCCATGAAATTCCATTTATAAAGTAATGAAACTCACCTCTAAAGGTGGTTTCATCACCCTTATTAGGTTTACTATGCCAAGTGTGGCAATGTATGATTTCATTCAAATTAATTAAACTACATCACATTTTCAGTTGATAAAGACGGTATGCCCATATGGATGATTTTATTATAAAAAATTGGAATAGTGGTCACACCAATTCCTTTAATTACATATAATTAACTCATTTAATAATTAATAAAATCAATTGTACCAATATGATTATCAAACAATACAACCACACCTTAGTGGTGTTTTGTCTTATAGCAAGTGAATAAATCTAGGAAATTAAATGAGCTCACCCAAGGGGTGGCCCAGGTTGAGGTTAAAACCTCCAATTAGGTATATAAATCACATAAATTTACCAAAAAATGTTCTAAAATAATTAATTATAGGTATTTAACATTTCAAGGGAAATTTGCGGAAATTCTGGTTTGCAACACAACAACACATTCTATAAACAATGCTACTTTAAAGTAAAAATATATATACCACCTAAATCATGAATAATATTTTCCACTCATCCAATATCAAGTTTTAATTTGAGCTAGAATGTGAGAAAAAAATATTAAACAACATTGTGATAATAGAGAAAATTATATCACATGGACATAGCACCGAAAATGGAGAGATAAATTAAGGATGGGAGAAGGAGGAGTCTTAGACTTAGCAATAAAATTCCAACATGATGAACGGTGGTGAAATCAGTCCATGAATGAATTATAACCCACCATTGGAAGTGGTGTGGAAGGAGGAGTGCACAGGGGGCCTCCTAGACGAATGGGAGGAGAAAAAGGGTGAAACCCCATTAAGGGTTAAAGGAAAAATTAGTAATTTTTTCCCTTTAAATGAGGCAAATGTTTTGGATGTATATTTCATCTAACCATGCACTAAATGAGTGGATCGTGTTTTCTAAGAGTCATACCCTACACAATTTGGTCACACGGTTTGGCTAAATTGGGCTTTAATCATGCGGTGATACTGGTTAGCTGGAACTAACAAAGTAGACTAGGTACATGGATTGGAAAACCATGTGAATATTGTTCTCCCACCTCTTAAATTTATTGTATACCTCTCACATTTCCATGTTCCCCACATTTCATAGTTTAACAAACCATGTCACATCCCATTAGAGGGTTTCATAGTTTCTCCTAGGGTGCCTCATGAATTAAAAAAATTGTGTGCCTCAACTTATTTCTTTTGAAAGGAGTGTTCTTGGAGCTCGATGCTCCCAAAACTCATCCAAACTTCTGAGACACCTCTCAGAACTTAAGCCTTATCCAAAAACAACACCTTTAAGTATGCTCATATTTACATTTTGAGGCTTTGTTTAAGATTTGACCTGTCCATGAAATGAAAAGTTTGAATTCCTTTAGAGATTTTTATCAGTACAAAAATATGGGATCTTATAAATAAAAATCTATAATGTGGATAAGTAATATTATAATGGATTTTTTAAGGGTATGTTTTATCTAGATGGTACAAATTGTGTTAAGGAATATGAATTAGGAGTGTCCTTTTATATGGGAGGGAGAGGACACACTTAGAATTTCTTATAATATAAAAATATAATAAAGTAATTATCATGAAAAATGATTCCAAATGGACATTAATTTAATGAAAAATTGGATAGGGTTGAAATAACATCATAAAATTAAATTTATATAGGTTTTGGTGTCATTTTAAACCTTTTTTATTAATCCCTTTGGTGATTATTTTTTACCATTATTGTGGTAACAACTATTTTAATCATAAAGGGTTTAGAATGTTACTATAAATTGATAAGTGATGCATAAATAGACCATGGATGATGTTTCAAACCATATTCCATTATCATGGATGAATATAATACTTTTATGAATATTAAATCATTTAATAAAATATTATTTATTATAAAATATCATTAATGTCAATTTTGGAACAATTCATTTAATTTGACTTTAAATACACCAAGACAAATATGAAATTAGAATATAAACCTTTTAAGCATCACTAATATGTTATATTTATCTAAAAAATTAGTGTAACACTATAACTCACTCAAATTATATTACTTTTAAAAAAATTAAAATCATTAATTTTATTTTTGTTATTAATTAAAAAAATATTGTATTAGTGTTGCGTAAGAAATTAATGTACTTATTTAATCACCAATAATTAGAAATAAATTACCATTATGAATATAATTTTAATATTCACAAAATTACTATTAATATTTTTTCACAACTTGATTTTTTCTCTATGTGAACACATAATAGATATTTAAAACTAAGAGAGCCACATTTTGTAACTTTCTTTGATTTAAATATTATATAGGTCATTTCCATGGAAAAGTGTCTCTTAAATAATTAAATTTTAAGCCTAAGGTGATAAATTTTGAATTCCCTTATTCAATTTGAAATTTAAATAAAAAATAGTGACCTTATCACTTAGTTTTAACCTATATTAACCCAATTAACCATTTACTAAGGTGATAAATTTTATCACGGATACTATTAATAATGACTAAGAATAAAAGGGAACTCTTTACCAAATATGAAACTCTTCATTCAAAATATAGAATAATTTTTAAAAAATATGATACCTATAATTTTGAAAAATTAATTTTTAAATAAGTGTGCAAAATGCGATGAAAATTGATTTTCAAAAAAATACTATTTTTATGCATAAAACTGGATTTATTCTTATCCCATAAATAGTAAAAATATTATATGAGTGTTAAAAAAATTATTAAATACATAATATATAAATTTCATTAAAATAATTCCCAAATAGTGATTAATTAAATTTATTAAAATAAATAAATTATGTACATAAAAACAATTTATTTAGAAAACGTCTCTTTTTATTTCAATTGATTTCATTTTTTATAATAAATTAATAACCAAAGAATTTATGTCACACATTTTTAAACCATAAATTTTCCATAAATTAGTTAATCTTATTTGTACCCATTAATTTAGTAGCTAAGTTATAATGGTATATTATTCTATGGTTTATTTTAACTTGGGGCTGTGTTTATCACAAACTATCAAAGAGATTAAATTTATTTAAAAATAAATATATCATAAAATTTCAGGGTGTTACATTATTCCCTCCTTCAAAAATTTTATCCTAAAAATTTATAGATTGTCGCCTCATAAATATATTAGGATATTTTTTCATCATAATTTCTTCAGGTTCCCATTTTTTTTCTTCTATCTTATGATTTCTCCAAAGTACCTTTACCAGCCAAGTTATCTAATTCCTTAATACTTATTCTCTAGTGTATAGAATCTAGACAGTCTCTTCATTGTACGATAAATTGTGTTCCAATTATATTTCTTCAATGGTGATTACATACATTTGATCTATAATATACTTTCTTAAGAATGATATATAGAACACATCACGTATTTTAGAGAGACTTGGTGGAATTTCAGAATGGTAAGCCTCATCTCCAATTATTTCTTATATTTAAAAAGGTTACATTTACTTAGTTATAAGTTTCTATTTCTTATCTAACATTATAACACCCTTCTATGGAGATGCTTTCAAGAAAACATGATCTCCCACTTGAAATTCCAAACCTTTCCTTCAGTTTCCATCATCAAACGTTTTCCAACTTTGAGATATTTTAATATGGGTTTTAATAGTGTTTACCTTAATCATTATCTCATCTAAAAATTTTTGGTCTATAGGCTTCCTTTAACCAAATTCATCCCAAAAAGTTATATTACAACATCTCTTTCCATATAATTCTTCATATGAAACCATTTGAATTCTTGAATGGATGCTATTATTATAGGTAAAATACACCAAAGGTGAATAATGATACCACATTACTTAAAGTCAAGTGATCATGACCTCAAATTGTCTTCTAAAGTTTGTATTATCCTTTCAGACTACCCATAAATTTTAGGATGATAAGCGGTGCACAAATGAAGCTCGGTATCAAGACCCTTCTGAAGACTTTTCCTAAATTTTGATGTAAATAACCGATCATGATAAGACACAATTGAAATAGGTGCACCATGGAGTCTTGAAACTTCATTAATATAGAGTCATTTATAGATCGATAGAGGTAAATATTCTCTTATAGTGATTAAATATTCAGATTTGGTAAGGCGGTCAATAATAACCCGTATTTTATAATTATTTCTAGGATTCTTCGATAATCCAGTGAAAATTTATATAGTAATTTCATACCATTTACATAGAGGAATAGTTATAGGTTTCATGACTCCTCTAGTATGTTGTCTTTCGACCTTCACCTATTGAAAAACCAAACATCTTGAAACATAATTAGTAATTTTACACTTTATATTATCCCATGAAAAATGTTCCATCAAATCTCTATACATATTGGTGCTACTAGGGTGTATAGAGAAATTAAAGTTATGATCATCATTTAATAATTCCATTTATATCCCATATATATATATAACACATATTAACTTTCAAAATCTCATAATTCCATCCTTATATATGAAGTCTCCCAATTTCCCATCATTCAACGCCTTAATTTGTTTTCAAAATTCTCATAATTAGGCTGAGAAATTTTTATCTTATCTAATAAAGATCGTTTGGAAAACATTTGAAAAATTAGTGATGTTTCCCCTTCCTTAATAATTCTTAGACCCATATTTACTAAATCCATGAACATGGGATCCCTTTAAATCCTCATTTTTTTCAAGATTCGATGATATTTCAGACTCAATGTAGTTGTTGCCTTATTTTCCATTCCTAGGTGGTAGCGTATTGAGAAATCATAATCCTTGAGGAGATCAAGACATCACCTTTTCCACATGTTGAGATATTTCTATGAAAATATGTATTTAAAACTATTTTGATCTGTGTATATATCACATTTTTCACCATAGAGATAATGTATCCATATATTTAATGAAAATATTACATTTTTCAACACAAGATCATGGGTTAGATAGTTTTTTTCATGATTCTTTAATTGACTTGAGGTATAGGTAAAAAATTTATCATTCTTTATTAGTACACAACTAAGTCCCTTCTTTGATGTATCACTATATATCACAAATCCATCATTTCTCAATGGTTGAGTCAGGATTGAAGCATTTTCTAATAACTACTTTAATTATTCAAAACATTCTTCACATTCCTTTGTCCATAGAAACATAACCAATTTACAAGTAATATTGGTTAACAGGTTATCCAATCAAGAAATTTTTTTAACAAATCACCGCTAGTAACCTACCAAATCAATGAAACTATGTACCTAAGTTATTTTCATTGGTGTATGATATTTTTGGACTACCTCTATCTTCACAGTATCAACTAAGATTTTATCCTTATAGAAAATATGGCCAAGAAAAGAAACTTTATGAATATAAAATTCACACTTTCTAAATTTTCCATATAACTCTTTTCATTTAAGATTCTCAATAATGATTCTTAAGTTATTCTTATGGTCCTAATATCTATTAGATTACATCAATATATCATCAATAAATACCATAAAAGTTTTCAAACTATTCCTTGAATACTCTATTCAGTAGATACATAAAAATAGAGGGTTCATTATTCAATAAAAATGTCATTTATATGAACTTGAAATGTTCATACGTCATTTTAAATGTTGTATTTGGAATATATTCCTTCATTATACATAATTTATGATTCCCATAAAAAATTTCAATCTTTGAAAAAAGTTGAGATTTATTAATTTGATCGAATAACTCATAAATGTGATCTACAGGATAATTTATATTTATTATAATAGCATGTATTTCCTTATAATAAACTTATATCCTCATATATTCATATTTATTATTAATGAAAAGAACAGGGGCTACCTAAGGTGAAACACTAGGGAATATAAATCCCTTATTACACAAATCCTATATTTATTTCTCAAATTACACTAATTATATAGTGTCTATTCTATAGTAAATATTTAATATAGGTTTTTAATCAAGGATTAAATCAAAGTAAAACTCAACCTCACACTCTGGTGGATGTCCAGGAAATTACTCAAGAAATACATCAATATATTCTTCTAAAATAGTTACATTCTAAATTTGAATATTAACTTTTCTATCCATAGGTTTTTTATACTCTTCTTCTCCAAGAATTTAATTTTTAAGAACTGCTAGGGGTGGATCTACACATGAAATGAATGATGAATTATCCCCTCTAAAGATATAAAATTTCATATCTTCATCACAAATCATTATTTCCTTCTCTTTTCAAAAAATCTTTACACCATATTTTGAAAGTGATTCTATACCAAGGAATATATCAAAATCCACCATAGGTATATTAATAAAGTCCTCAAATAGGGAATTTTTATGTGTCATAATGGTAACTGAATGATGCGTCCTTTTTTTGTGAGACTTCCACTAGTATTCTGAACTAATAACTCACTTATTAAGGTGTTAGGCAAATATATAAATTTCTTTTAAAAGATGGAAGATATAACATATTACGAATATCCATAATAAAATAAATCATTAGATAAATTTGAGGAAATTATTAGAGTAAATTCTACCATATATTTAGGAAAATTAACCTCGGTTATTGTGATCTCATAACATTGGACTTTCTCCCTTAGCCTTTTCTGGGGAAAATTCCCTTGATGCCTAGGAAAATCATTTGTAGAGTGTCCCATATCCTTATAGTTGAATAATAAAAAATTGGTATCTTCTTTATTTCCCTTTCAATCATGATCACGGTGGCCTATTTCTATACACTTGAAGAAAAATCTCATTCCCAGTAAGCATGTTTCACAGTGTTTCTTTTAACATTTAGTACAAAGTTGGAAATTTCACCTTTCCTTTATTCCCTTTTATATTATTTCCTTTTATAAAGTGTTAAGCCTCCATTTTATTATCTATATTTTCTTCAAATTATTAATACTTGGACAATTCTTTATTTGTCTTGATAGTACATGATACTATGTATTCGTATGATGAGAAAGTTTGGGAGACTATTTCCCTTTAAAGTATTGGATTTATCCCATCAAATAAATGGTCAATATTACTCTTTGGATTACATTTATAGTTTATAGGATTATTTTCAAAAAATTTAAATTTGGATTCATAATTAAAAAAAATTCCTCTTCCTTTTTTCTTATACTCAAGAATTGTCTCCCTATATATGCATGTTATTTATGAGGAAAATATTTTCCAAGAAAAGTTCCTTAAAATCCATAAATTCCATGATCATTTTTTCTTTCTCATACTTAGTGTTTTGAATCAATGAAAATCATGGATCCTTATCCTCTAAGAGATAATAAACAGTCTTGAGAAAATTCACCCATTCATTACTTCCTGAAGTAATAAATATCTTCTCTAAGGAACTTATCCATTACTCAACTACAAATAGATTCAAAGTTACATTGAATGATGGAGGTTGATAAGGCATGAAGTGATCTAACATTATTACTCTACATTTTGGATTTGTATACCAATCTATACAAGCTAGGTTATTATCCATAACATGGATCAGCTACCCTAAAATAGTTTTCATCTTCAGTTCCAAATTCATTATCTTGACTAGGAGGGAAATCCATACATGGATTATGTGCATTGATATAGTTTCCATTCCTTCTACTATGAAATATTTCTAAACAATGGAATACACTAGATTATATCATAACATTATGAATTATAATGTATAATTTCAATACTACTAAAATGTTAACATAAATTGATAATTTATGTATAATTATTTCTAAAATCATAATCTTGGATTCTTTGGGAATATTTTCAAAGTTTATCATAGGGTTACATTAACTCATCTATTTATTCCTAAATATATTTCCCAAGGATTCTACTAAAATTCCTCTGATACCAACTATAACACCCTAACCCTAGTAACTCAGGTTCGGTGGTTAATTTATTACATTGGTACTCGATACAATTGTTCTCATCCCAAAGGATCTAGTAGTTTATTAGCCTTGGAAAAATAGATACATACTTAAATATCACATTAAATTTTAAAAAATAAAATGAAACATAGTATTTTTTTTAGAACACCATTATTCCCTTTATCATATCCCATCATATCAATCATATTATACAACTTGGCATCATGGGGAAAGAAAACTTAAGAAATGGGTGGGCTCATATGCTCAGTAAGGGTATGCGTGTAGTGGAAGCTAACATAATGTAAATAAAACATGAATAATATGGATGATATAACAATAATAAAATATTCCATATAAATAATATTATAAAATAGGGGATTAAATCCATGGATAATATAACAATATAAAAAATCACATGGATAATAAAAACTATTTTCATAATGATTGAATGTATAATTATAAACATAATAATCCTACCGTCAAGATCTTATGCTATGAAGATATAAATAAATAGGTAGGTCATATGATAAATTACTAAACTAGATTGTCTCATGATATCTACTAATGCATTGAGGGATTATAGTGGGCACTTCCTGTTATTTACTAAGTCTAATTCATTCATCATATAAAAGGGGTAAAACATAATCAATGAAATATTCATATTGAAAAACTTGAATACAAAATGTTAATATTTATCCAAATAAATAAACATAATCATAAACCATCTAGATTAATATAGATAATGTTATAAAAATATTAAATTTATAGTAAAGAATAATATTTACCAAAGAACATTGAAATAGATGAATATACTTTAAAAAAATCCCAAATAGTAAGGAAAATTTTTTATTTGAAATAATATTTTAAACTTTTAAAGTAATATTAAAAACATTAAGTGGTCATGACATCAGGAAATTTTGTTTATGCCATATAAGTTAAAAAACATTCCTTTCACACGTTTGTAAGAAAACTCAAAAAAAACACTTTATTCAAAAAAATGATAGGAAAACTCCTTTTAAACTATTATGTAAAAGTCAAACATGGGTAAAATTGACTTTATTAAATTATTATATAATAGTAAAAAAATATTTAAAAAATTTTAAGGAATATATGGATATGGAATAAAAATATTATCAACTGAGTAGAAACACAATGTTGGTTTTCCTTAAAAAATATGGTTTTGGTATCTTGAGTAATTAAAGAGTGGAAAATAAAAGGAAAACTTTTAATTTTACTAAATAACCAAAAAATAATTAAATATATTAGTTTTAAGATAGAAATATAAAATAATATTCCCAATAGTGACTTAAACAAAAACAATCTCGAATAATGTTGAGATTGTAAAATAAATCGCTTTTGTAACTTTTGAATCATAAACCCCATGAAATAAATAACTTAAAATGAAACATTAAATACTATTAATATAAATTTAATCATTATATATTATATCAAATTTTAATTATATATATCACATTAAAGAGACAAGTGGTGAATATGATATATATATCATGAAAACAAAAGTGAGATGAGAAACCCTTACCTCGGGTTCAACTTCCTTCATATGTGTCTGGAAATCCTATATGATAAATAAATATTTATTATACTTAAATTTAATAACCATATTAATATATTTTATATAATATATTATTTACTTATAATCTTTTATCTCATGTTTATTAACAACTATTCCTTAAAATCACTATCTCGTGTAATTGCGGATTCATTTTTCATGTAGATTTTGGTTTGGTAGTTTAAATCCATGTACTTTTATCATGGTTACATCATATAAATAATGTTAATAATTATATAAATATAGTATATATTCATTATATATATATATATATATTCATCCATAAAATTTATATATAGAAAAATGAATTACACTGTTTATAGAGATGGCAGAGCGTACAAACGCATGAACACTGTTTTTATTCTTTGAATAATAGAACAAAATAAAATAATTCAAATTTCCAAAATAATTATTATATCATATATATCATATATATTCAATAAACATATCATTATTACTATATAATTAAAACATAAATGAAAAACAAATCACATTGCTTCGTGGAAGTGGTAGTTCGTATGTACGTATGAGCGATGTTATTGTTTCCCAACTGATTAGAAGGTAAGAAGGTAGATGTGATATTATAATTACATAAGTATAATTATTTCATAAGTATAATATATAAAAATTAAACCCATCATAATAACAAACCATGAAATATGAAGGTATAAAATGAATTGTGTTGTTGTGTGGAGACGGTAAGTTGTACATACGCATGAGTGATACTTTCACTTCCCATTTTATGGGAAAGATGGTGGATAAGGGTGATTTCATAATAATAATAAACAATCAGAATTTTTATGATATTGAAGTTACTAATTTATTATAAATACCGAATATTTATAGGAGTTAAATAAGAAGTAAAAAAATAAATTGATCAGTTAAGGTTATTACCTCTTCTTTGAAAGAACTCCTTTAGATCTCCTATTAAGGGTCCTAGTATAATGACCCAAACTTTTATTAATGAAACTTTATCTTGATATAATTAAATGTTTTATTATATAGAATGGTTATATAATACATATGCACTTCCTTGGTTTTATGTTTTTAGATTTTAAATACCATTAATAATGTTTACCATTGCTAATATAGTTGTTGAACAGTGATCAGATGATTAGTATAAATATAGGGATTTAACAAATCCAATTTACTAAGACAAAGGAAGTGATGGCCTCATCCAGTATAATTTCTCCATATAAAGTCCATTTTTTAGAGCTTATAAAGGATAGGGTGTCACTAGTATTCTCTCTTGACCAAGCCCAAGATGATCTTCCAAACGTTAAGCTTGAACAGAACTGCCTACGGGAGAAGTGGAAGTTAATAGAGATTACCACCCAAGCGATGTTATCCAAGCCACCCCAAGAGTATGTCACCATCACACACCTTACCCTTAGGTCTTATGCAGGTGTTATAAGGTTTTATGTATCAATACCCTAGCACTATGATTATGTGCATTATTTTTGTATAGAATAAAGAATATACATTCCTTTTATTATTGTTACTTTGTAAATAATTTTTAAAGCACATATAGTATTTTTAGTTAATATTTGAATAAGAAATATATTTTAATGAATTAATGGATTTTTTGAATTAAATAATATTTTAATAAAATATTATTTTTAAGTTACTTTTTATTAAATATAAATTATGGTATAATTTTTATGAATACAATTGAAATTTTTATTAAGGTTTGAAAATAATTTTGTAAAAATCCATGAAATTTCAATAAATGTCGATTTTTATTTTAAAATCAAAAATTCAAATATTTATAAAATTATTTATATAAAATTAATATCATTTTTGGATTCATGATGTTGAAATTATCTAACGGTGAATTTTTCATAATTTTCTGAGACAGTGAATTTTTTGGTAAAAATTAAATACCGCTTAAATATATAATGTGTTTTATGACATCATAATGACCCAATAGTTATGTAATAAAATACTATAAAATTTATTTTATTCCAAAATATTTTTTAAATTTAAAATAATGTGATTTTATATTTTTTTTATTAATTTTACAAAGCCTTAGTGGACCCTCTAAGACTTATAAAACATTTTAACTTTTTAAAATGATTTCCTAGAGAGTGTGACTCGCCTCCACATAATCAAGCCTAATATTTTAATAATTTCGGACATTGTCCTTATAAATTAATGTTTTACACTACCCTTTGGAAAAACCATAGGCAAAAACCATGGGTTGGTTTGTGTTTTTGATTAGTTTACTGTGTGGTGTCCAAAACCTAAATAATAAGGAATTCTCTCTCCTTCCCTATATAAACTCACTCAATCTCCCATTAATCTTCACCAAAACCATTTTTATCACAAAAAAACTCTTTAATAATATCTCTATAATCCTCTCAATGTGCCCCAATATCCCAAGAAGCCTCTCTCAAGCATCTCTCAAGCCTTTGGGATCACACTTTCAAGTAAGGGATTTCTTCCTATCTCATTTTTGTCCAAGTTTCTTTATATTTCTATACCCTTGTATTTTCAATTTAAAATGTTCTGGTATGATTTTTCACATACCCTATACTTACCTCCTTATGTTTTAATGATTATATACCCCTTTCCTCTCTCATTAATTCCTCCCATGTACACCTGTTACCATGCCGAAATTTCGTTAGGGATTTCTCTCTCCTCAGTTACATTCAAGAAATTATTTTGTATTATGAATCTAAATTCCATTACATATGTTGGTACATGTATATATATGATACCCTTACTATCCATTTCATG
This sequence comes from Viscum album, assembly GCA_963277665.1. Lineage (NCBI taxonomy): Eukaryota > Viridiplantae > Streptophyta > Magnoliopsida > Santalales > Viscaceae > Viscum > Viscum album. The sequence continues at coordinate 1,991,538,544 of OY728161.1, read as the reverse complement.
TAAATATAATTATACACCCCCTTATCTCTCATCTACCATTTTTTATGAATTCTTATGTCATGTCATTATGTTGCTGAAATTGCACAGGGATTTTCCAAGCCAAAGTCATTATATAGTGAATACCGTTATCATTTCTCTATCAAGGGTATTCACCTTTATTAACATTTACTTATTTATTATATAGTTTCATGTATTAATTCCACATTCTTTTATCGTGTAATAAATGAACATGTTTAATTAATCTATGTTATATGATCCATGTGGCACACTTATGCATGAAATGAAATGATTAAAAAGGGTGTGCCCTGATAGTTCCCCAATGCATTAGGTAAAGACTAATATCATGATAATTCAAGTGAAATTAGAGTTTAGTCATGATAATTCAATTTTAATGGGGTTTTACTCATTATATATGTGCAATGAGCCTTGGCTTATGCTATTATCTGGTTAAATGTTGTTGACACATTTACATGTTATGATAATCATGCTATATCATGCATTTATGTTCATGTTTCTCTTGTTCTCCATTGATATGCATATTTCCTAGAATTTACTATATTATTAATTTTATGCCTTCTTTAATCCCTTATGGGGCTTTATAACTCACCTTTTTCTTATGCATGTCCTCAGTTTATCCCATGCAATGCTAAGTACGAAGGAATATTGGGGTCATCTAAAAGAAGTTTTCAATAAAGATGTTGTATTTTTATGTATTAAGTTGTCATGTAATGTCCTTAATTTTCTAAGAAACTAGACCTATCAATCCTCAGAGTTGTTTTAAGTTCAATTTTATTTATTAAATCATGTTTAAGTGTGAAATAAAGAGAAGGGTTGTTATAGTTGGTATAAGAGGATAGGTTTAGTTATTTTTGGGATTAGGATTAGAAAGCCCTAGTGAAATCATTATGAATAAGACTAAGTATAATAAAAATATCCCTAAATTTTGGTTAGTATAGAGTAAATGTTTTTTCAATAAAATACATCCTTGTCTGGATATGAACAAGTAGAGGTGGCTCTGGCATAGATGTATCTAGGGGTAAAACCCAAAAACATCGCTTTGAGATAGACTTGAATGAGAAATGGTGCACGAAAATGAGCCTTTTTCACTCTTGGTTATGAAACTTCTGGGGGATATGATTTGGTAAATTCATAATATTAGTATGAACCATTATTAAGGGAATAAAAAACTTCCTCTAAGAATATATGTTGTCAAGTAGATCATGGATAACATAGATTGAAGCCTATAAATTCATAAGTTAATAAAAAAAAGTAATTTATAAGTTATCCATTTTTTTTGGATTCCCCTTTATGTGTTACCCCTAACTTTCCTTTTATTCCATCCAATGGACGGAAATAGGAGTAATTGGGATAAAAACTGATGCAAGTATCAATGTGATGAATGTTCTAATGAGATGTCCAACCCGATGTGAGTGGGAATCGTGAACTTTGTCATGATACTCTCTCAGTTAACTCATGTTTTGAATAGAAACATGGGTCAAGAGGATTTTCCAACCCCCCCCCAATAAAGAACAATCCTAAATTGAGATATTCATGAAAGAAATTCTTCATACTTTTAATGGATCATATGATACCTCAATCACTGAAAAATGGATCAACTCCATTAAAAAGATCATCTCCAGCCTTCAATGTTCCGAACAAGAGAAGGTTCTTCTGGTTGCTTATTGTATGGAGGGTGAAGCTGATCAATGGTGTACATTGATAAAAAAAATACAAAACCTGAGGAAGATATTGAGGCATTGAAATGGAAGGATTTCCAGAAAATGTTTTTCGATAAATATTTTCCTTGCACCCTCCGACTTAAGATGGAAAGGGACTTCCTTGTCCTCAAGAAAAAAATACAATGAATCCATCAGATCGTACAAGTAAAATATCACAAGGCTTGCATGATATGCCTCTGTCTTTGTCGTTACCCCTAAATTTAAGGTTGAACGCTTCTATGCTAGGATAAAACCTAGCCTACGAAAATCCCTAGTGATCCGTGACTTCGATAGATATGAGGAAATTTTTTGATGTACCCTCAAAGTTGAAATAGAGATCGGAGAATCTCAGTGGTATCATACAGATAAGAAACATAAAGTGGAATTTAATTCTGGAAGTCCGATGGATAAATCCAATGGTGCTAATAAATTTCATCACCCCACTTTCCAAAGGTGCGGAAAGAAGCACCCCAGAAATTTCTTGAAGGGGGTGAGGAAATGCTTTAGGTGTGGAAGAGAAGGGCATCTGGCCATTAACTATCAGTAAGAAAAACCCGCTACTATGAAAGAGCAGAGGAACGCTCTGTTAGAAACTCAACACACTATTAATTACTTCAACTATAAAAAACCAAGGCACTTTTAAAACCACTTCCCTAAGACAAGGGTTTTCGGAGGCAACCAACAACCTCCAAGGAAGCAAGGGAGAGCCTTTTCCACCACTATAGAAGAAGTGAACCCCGGCAATGAAGTAGTTATAGGTATGCTAGTTATTCATTCAAGAATAGTGAATGTACTTTTTTATTATGGTTCTATGCATTCTTTTATATCCCTAATGTTTAGTAGAACAATCCCAACACCACCACAAATCATGGAAGTAAAGATTTTGGTGAGAATGGAAAATGGAGAAATCATTGCATCCCATGAATATAACTACTCCCCTATCATAATTTTTGGATTGAACTTCCCAAAAAATCTTTTCATACTCCATATAGTATAATATGAAGAAATTATTGACATGGATTGTCTTTCCTTATATAAATCCAACATAAATTTCCGTGAGAGGAAAATCACTCTCCATATAAAGAATCGACCCCTGATTCTGTATAAGTGCAAGGAGGAGGATTAATATTATTTAGAACCATCATCTCAACGGCGGATATTACTACCCTATGGGAACATATATCTTGACCAAATGATTGAGTCTAAGGAAGAAACCATCTTTGAATACATGCCTATTGTGAGGGAATTCGCTGAAGTGTTTCCCGATAAATTTCCTGGTCTTCCTCCTAGAAGAGATGTTGAATTCTTGATTGATATTATACCTGGGGCATTTCCAATATCCAAGAATCTATATAGAATGAATATTTTGGAGCTTAATGAGATAAAGAAACAACTACAGGAGAATTTGGATAAAGGGTTTATATTCCCAAGTGCTTCACCATGAGGTGCACTAGTCCTCTTCGTCAATAAGAAGGATGGGTCTATGCACCTTTTCATTGATTATCGTGAGCTCAAAAAATCACGATAAAGAACAAGTATCCTCTTCCACGAATTGATGAATTGTTCGATCAGATATGTGGAGCAAAATACTTCTCCAAGGTGGATCTATGATTGGGATATTATCAAGTAAGGGTGAAGAAGGAAGATATCCCCAAGACTGCATTTTTTACAAGATACGGTCACTATGAATTCATAGTAATGACTTTTGGACTCACTAATGCTCCAGAAATATTCATGGACTTGATAAATAGTGTCTTTAGAGATTACCTTGAAAAATTTGTGGTAGTCTTTATAGACGATATTCTAATATACTCCAAAACCAAGGAGTATCATGAGGAGCATCTAAGCATTGTACTAGAGACCTTACGAAAGGAGAATCTCTACGAAAAGTACAGGAAGTGTGAGGTCTGGTTGAAGGAATTCTCATTCCTGGGTCATGTCATTATAAGAAATGGGATATCTATGGATCCCTCCAAGATAGCTGCAATTGAGGGATGGTCAGGGCCAATATTTGTGATAGATATACATAGCTTCCTTGGGTTATCTAGATATTATTTTCAATTTGTGAGAAATTTCTTACGATTGTAAAAACATATTACCAAGCTAACCCGGAAGGGAGACAAGTTTTATTGGAGTGATGAATGGGAATATAGATTCAAGGAGTTGAAAAGGTGGATTATCATTGCACTCATGCTCACACTACCCACAAGTGGATTACTTTTCGTGCTATTCAGTGATGCTTAAAAGAAGGGTTTGGGATGTTTATTGATACAAAATTACAAAGTCATTTCCTATGCTTCAAGGAAATTGAAAGTTCATGAGAAAAACTATCCAACACATGATCTGTAGTTGGTTTTGTAATCTTCTCTTTGAAAATTTGGTGGCATTACCACTTTTGGGAGAAGTGTGAAATATACACGAATCACAAAATCCTCAAGTATATATTCACATAGAAAGATTTGAATATGTGCCAGTGAGGATGGATAGATCTAATCAAAGACTATGACTAATAAATCTATTACCATCCTAGGAAAGCAAATAAGGTGGCGGATGCTCTAAGTATAAAGGACCCAACAACTCTATAATTGATGAGAATTTAAAAGGATCCAATATTTTTATATTTAATGGAGGTGGAAATGGGAATCATAAAGAAGGGAACATAATAAATACTTTCACAAATGATTGCTCAACTATATCTTTTGGAAAGGTGAAAGGATGATCAAAAGGATGATGTGGGAATTCAGAAGAAAGTTGAAACTATCAGAAAAGGTAAATCATCAGAGTTCAATGTTAATGAAGAAGGAATTTTAAGATTTGGGTCAGGAATATGTGTTCCATCATATCCAGAGTTAAGGAAACAACATTTGGATAATGCACATAGTTTGAATTTCTTCATTCACCCAGGAAACACAAAGATGTATCGAGATCTCTGAGAGAATTATTGATGGGATAACATGAAAAGGAGATCGTTGAGTATACATCAAAGTGCCTAGTATGTCAGCAAGTGAAGTCTGAGAGGCAGAAGTCCAAGGGGATGATGCAGCCATTACCCATACCAACATGTAAATGGCAGAACATCACCATGGACTTCATCGCTGGACTTCTGAAGACATCCAAATGAAATAATGCTATCTGGGTTGTTGTGGATCATCTTACAAAGACTACACACTTCATTGAAATTCGAGAGGATTTATAATTGGATCAACTAGCACAGATATATATCATAGAAGTGGTAAGGTTTCATGGAGTACCGCTATCTATTATATCTGATTGAGATCTGAGATTCACCTCTATGTTTTGGAAGAGTCTTCAACATGCTATGAATACTGATATGAACTTCAGTATGTCTTATCATCCTCAAACTGATGGACAATCTGAGCAAATTATCCAAACACTTTAGGACATGTTCATATCATGCTCAATGTACTTCAAATGAGGATGGGATCAACAAATTCCTCTATTTGAGTTCTCTTATAATAACAGTTTCTACTCAAGCATCTAAATGGATCTATATGAATCCCTTTATGGAAAGAGGTGAAGAACACCGACATGTTGGGATGAAGTTGGGGAGCAAAAACTCCTAGGTATAGAAATGGTTGAAGAAATGGTGGAGGAGGTTAAGACCATTCAGTAGCACATTAAAGCTACTAAGAGTTGACAAAATAGCTATGATGATAATAATCAATGAGACCTAGAGTTTGAATTTGGGGATAGGTTATTCCTATTCATATCACTATGTAATAGATTTATTAGATTTGGGAAGAAGGGAAAGCTTAGTCCAAGGTGCATCGGCCCTTTTGAGATCCTTGATCACATTGGAGCAATGGCCTATCAACTAGCACTCCCACCAAACCTATCTCAATTACATGATATATTCCATGTATCACTCTTGAATAAGTACATACCTGACCCATTTCATGTAATCAATCTATAGGTGGTACCATTGGAGAATGACCTCTCTTATGAAGAGAATCCGGTGAAGATCTTAGATCATAGGGAAAAAGTTCTACGAAATAAGACAATGCCCCTCGTGAAAGTATTGTGGAGAAACCAAAAGTTTCAAGAAACAATGTGGGAACTAGAGGAAGTGATGAGGAAGATTTACCCAAATCTGTTTTATTGTGGTAAAAGGAAATTTCAAGGGATAAATTTCTTAAGGTGGGAATATTGTAACGACCTGAAATTTTATTAATGAAAATTCCTCTTGATCTAATTAAATGTTTTATTATGTAAATTTTGACACTGAAAAATGCGTCCCTAGAATTTTCAGATGCTTCCATACATGATCCAAGATCGTAGCCTGTTTTACAATCTTCGATTTGGTAGGTCATAGGGCCTGAACAGAGTTACGGATTAGGAGTTATGGACATTTGAAGTTGGGCTGGAAAACTGGTTCGTGAAGCCCGTTCGCGAAGCACCCTCTGTGACCCGCCACAAAGACCCACTGTGAAGCAAGGAGGTGAAATAGCTCCATGATCCCCTTTGACGTTCTCGAACCACTACAAAGACACGCCTTGAATTAAGGAGGTGGGATGGCTCCGTGAATCCATTTGACGTTCCTGAATCCGCTGCGGTGCAAGCTCTGTCTTTGCACCGAGCAAGATCTGCTTCGTGGAACACCTTGCCTATAAATACCCAAATCACCCCCCCCCCCCTTTCCAAGGACAATCACTCCTCTCCTTGGGGGACTGATCTCCCAGTTCACGGAGCTCTGCTTTCCTTCACGAATCGGCTCTACAGGCCCATGCTCCGCGAGCAGCTTCCTTCGCAATGTTGCTCTGTGAGCACATGCTCCGTGAGCAGCTTCCTTCATGATGTTACTCCGTGAGTCCATACTTCATGAGTAGCATCCTTCGCGATGCTGCTTCATGAGTCTGTGCTCTGTGAGTAGCGTCCTTCGCGATGCTGCTTCGTGAGTCCATGCTTTGAGAGTCCATGCTTCGTGAGTCGCACTGCGATCTTTTTGGGTCGGGACATCGAGAATTTCCATTGCGCCCTTATGCACACCCACCTTCCACCTGTGTAATACCATGATTTGATATACTCCTCCACACACTGTGAAAAACCTTGAGTAGACATATTCCTCTTGGTTCGTTTCCCATGTTGTCAGTTGATATTCTCATCATCAATTCCCCTAGTACCTTGAGTTGAACCATTCCTCAAAGAACTCATCCAAACCCCATCACTTGGCTCATATGCCAAGTTGAACCATAAATGGCCGCCCTTGCATAAGTCCCAACACCAATCATTTCTAGGCGCCTTATACCTAATAGTCCTATCTACATGACTGTAAACTATAGTGCACCCTATGTTCCAGACATAGGATGCCTCTTACTACTAACAAGAGATGCCTTATGCTCCAAGCATGAGATGCCATGAGTCCTCTCTACATGAATATAAACTATAGTTCACCCTATATGAAAAATATAGGATGCCTCTTAATCAATATAAGAGATTCCTTATTCTCTAAGCATAAGATGCAAATAGTCCTATCTACATGACTATAAATTCTACTACGCCTTATGTTCCAAACATAGGATGCCTCTTGCTCCTAACAAGAGATGCCTTATGCTCCAAGCATGAGATTCCAGTAATCCTATCTACATGACTATAAACTGTAGTACACCCTATATTCCAAAAATATGATTCCTCTTACTCTATACAAGAGATGCCTTATGAGCCAATCATAAGATGTCAATAGTCCTATCTACATGACTATAAACTGTAGTACTCTCTATCTGAGAAATAATAGCATGCCTCTTACTCTATACAAGAGATTCCTTATGCTCCAATCATAGGATGCCTAATGCCATGACTACAGTGGCATAATCTCAAGAGAGTTGGAATCTGTTCAAACATTTCATCACTCCACCTCACGCTTTGTGTGTCCTTCATTCAGATCTTCATCCTCTTCCAGGTATAAAGGGACCCCCTAACGGCCTGGTCCTATGCCGCATCGTCTCACCTACCGTCCTGGGCCAACGCCCCATAAGACTTTGTACAACACTTCGAGTTAGGTCCTGTGTTTCGAACACGGTCAGCAGTCGACCATCATTTGTTTGTCCCCATTTCAGGCTAACGTGATAGGGATGATGTGTTTCAAACATGGTCAATAGTTATCCTACATTTCCATGCCACCCTCATTGCATTCTGAATGTTGGTCATGTGATTCACACTTTTCGTCTCCCATTGTTTGGACTGATTCCAACGCCCCTTGGCATTATCCCTCTTTTGTACTAGTGAATAGGCGAAGGCCTCAACCCACCAGTGGGTTGGGATACCCTCATGGCCAGACATGAGGAAGAAATTATGTTCATATTCCTCGCATAATCCCCATGCACCATTTCCACACCATAGTGGCACCTAGGCAGCTTCCTTGCGTAAGCCCCATTCACTATTGTAGCTCCATAGCGGCACCCGTACAACTTCCTTGTGTAATCCCCATTCACCATTGCCACTCCATAGCGGCACCCGGGAATCCTCCTTGCATGATCCCAACTCACCATTATCGATCCATAGTGGCACCTAGGCAGCTCCCTTGCATAAGCCCCATCCATCATTGTCACTCCATAGTGGCACCCAGGGCAACCACCCTAGTGTAAGCCTCTATATTTCCTTATAGGAGGTAGCATCTCTACTCCTCCTCTCTTCCTGGGTGCCAAGTCCCTCTCTCGCTGGGATTTTTCACCATTCGGGCCTCCATCCCGGAGTATGTCCCAGTCTTCATCACCTCAGACTGCTAACCAGGCGTAAGCCCCTATTTCCTCTTTGGACCACTAACTGTGCATAAGACCCTATTCCACTTCCCATGGACGCACCTTCCTCGACGTGAATGCCAATTCTTTACTGTCTCTTGTTTCTCACACCGAGCATGACTCACGTGGGCTTAGAGAAAGCATCGACCATGACAAACACCCTGGGCATCCTAGAGTATAATCCTTACTCCTTCTGAACTATGAGGACTTTGATCCTTTCCAAGGAAAGGTACATAGGAAGCCTCTATGAGGTTTAAGCCAAACACTCGGTCATTCCGACCATCTTCACATCGGTTCACCAACACCTTGGGAATCCTAGAGTATAAGTCTCACCCCCCTCATGAACTATGTGTTCTTTGATCCTTGCCAAGGCAGGGTATGTAGGAAGACTCCCTGAGGCTCAAGCCCAACAACCATTGGACCTCAGGTCCTCCTTCACGTTAGTTCACTGACCCACCTGAACAATGAGGTCTTTGATCCTTACCAAGGCAAGGTACGTAGGAAGAATCCCTGAGGTTCAATCCCAACATCCATTGGTTCTGACCCCCTTCACGTCGGTTCACCAACACTCTGGGCAGCCTAGAGTGTAAGCCCCACACCCACCTGAAATATGTGGTCTTTGATCCTTTCTAAGGCAAGGTACGTAGGAATCCTCCATGAGGTTCAAGCCCACCATCCATTGGTCGTCCCGACCCCCTTCACGCCAGTTCACCAACACATTAGGCCTCCTCAGAGCGTAAGCCCCAAATTCCACCACCTTAACTACATGGTCTTTGATCCTTGCTAAGGTAGGGTATGTAGGAAGCCTCCACGAGGTTCAATCCCACCACCCATGGGACCCCAAGTCCTCCTTCACGTCGGTTCCCACTCCCACTGAACTACGCTGGCTTTGATCCTTGTCTCCTAGACAGGGTACGTAGGAAGCCTCCATGAGGTTCAACCCCATCCAGCGGTAAGCCATTGTGACCCCATTCAGAGGTAAGTTGTTGTCAACCCCATTTGATGGTAATCCATCTTCATATGAACTAAACGGACTTTGATTCCCTACCATGGGGATATGTAGGAAGACTCCATGAGTTTCAAGTCTATCGCTCATGTCTCATCCTGATCTATCCCTTGATCCCATGTGTTTTGGGAAGATCATGCCCCAACCTGGAGGTTCCATTTCCTTTATATCCCATCCATTCATCCATTCTCATGGGCTACCTCCTCAGGTGTCTCATCATCTCATCGAACTACGCGGACTTTGATTCCTAGGCATGGGGATACATAGGAAGTCTCTTCGAGGCTCAAGACCAACACTACTATAACCTTCACAATAGTCCTATTTCATTCCCCCTCCACTCCATTCAATTCTCCATCATCCATCCTAATTCTTACCTGGGTCTCCACATCTCGGTGGGATCATGTCATCCACCCCCTCACTGCTCCTAGCAGTACCCGGGCCACAATCCACGCGTAAGCCCCAGCATGTCTCCGAGTCGTTGTCCTTTGTGTACACCCCGATTCATCACCCCTTCAAACTACATGGTTTTTCATCTTTTTCGTATACATAGGGTACATAGGAAACCTCCCTGAGGTTCAATACCATCCAATGGTAAACCTTGGTGTCCCCCATTCTGGGGTGAACTCTCCCTGATCCACCCTCAATGGTGTTTAGATCAGCCATTACGGTGTGACTTCTCCCCTCCATGGGGCGCACCACCTAGGATCCATCCTCATTGGGTGTTCTGATCCACCCATATTCCAGGTGTTCCCTCCTTGGGATGTACCAATCTGATTCATCTCTATGGGATATTTTGATCACCCTCATTTTATCTCCATAAGATGTTAAACTCGCAGCCTACCTTGAGATAAACATGAGATGCATGAGGAAAACCTCGAAAGACATTCCTTTGGAAAAACTGTATCCGAAAGATGTTAAACAAGAGGAATACCCTATGTTAAACATGGTAATCTGAGAAAAACCTCAGATAAATGCCTATGGCATATGATTCCTAGAATTCGATGTGGGATGCCTCGGGTTCTACACCCTTGAGATGCCCTCTTATGAGAAATAATACAGGTTCCCTAATTTCCACACATCCAGGGATGCCTCGAAATGCCTGATGTTGTCATCTAATCCAACCGAATGTTTCTACCAAGTCAAGAACCTATGGAATTTTCTGACAGAAGTAGTGTAATTAATCGGCGTCCACAAAGATATGGCAACGGGAATGAGATTCACAAACCACGACTTAATCTATAAGGGAGACCCAGACTAGGTGACGATTTTTGAGGAGGAATCCATGGAAGGAAGAACCGACATCCCATCATCCTATTTCGGTCAGAGAGAAAACGTCTCTGAATAAGGAACGGATTCCACCCACCTTTGGAAAGTGGTAATGCGGGGCAACAGTTGTGCGTCCTCACAGACAGATACGTGCGCCCCGGAAAAAGCGTCAGAAAAAGTAGAATGGTTGTATAATAATTATGAACTTCCTTGGTTTTGTGTTTTAGGATTTTAAATACTATTAATAATTTTTACCATTGCTAACATATCTGTTTAATAGAGATCACATGATTAGTATAAATATAGTGATTTAACAAATCCAATTTACTCAAACAAAGGAAGCGATGGCCTCATCAAGAAGAATTTCTCCAAACGAAGCCCATTTTTTAGATCTCGGAAATGATGTGGTGTCACTAGGATTCTCTATTGACCAATCCCAATCCAAGCTTCAATATGTTAAGCTTGAACAGAACTGCCTGTGGGAGAAGTGGAAGTTAATAGAGATTACCACCCAAGCGATGTTATCTGAGCCACCGCAATCGTTTGTCACCATCACACACCTTACCCTTTGGTCTTATACAGGTGTTATAAGGGGTTATGTAACAATACCCTAGCACTATTATTATGTGCATTATTATTTTATAGAATAAATAATATATAGTCATTTTATTATTGTTAATTTTTAAATAATTTTTAAATCACAGATAGTATTTTTAGTTCATATTAAATTAAGAAATCTATTTTGATTAATTAATGGTTTTTTTGAATTAAATAATATTTTAATAAAATATTATTACTAAATTTATTTTTATTAAATATAAATTATCATATAATTTTTATGAATACAATTGAAATTTTTATTAAGGTTTGAAAACTGTTTTTGTAAAAACCCATGAAATTTCAATAAATATCGGTTTTTATTTTAAAATTGAAAATTAAAAAATTTAGAAAATTATTTATATAAAACGAATATCATTTTTGGATTTAGTATGCTTAAATTATCTAATGGTGAATTTTTCATAATTTTATGAGACAGTTAAATTTTTGGGTAAAAACTAAATACCGTTTAAATATATAATGTGTTTTATGACATCATAATGACCCTATAGTGATGTAATAAAATACTATAAAAGGTATTTTCGTACAACATATGTTTTAACTTTAAAATAATGTGATTTTTGATTTGTTTAATTAATTTTACAATGCCTTAGTGGACCCTCCAAGAATTATAAAACATTTTAACTTTTTAAAATGATTTCCTTAAGAGTGTGACTCACCTCCACATAAGAAAGCATAATATTTTTATAAGTTCATCCATTGACCTTATAAATTAATTTTTCACACTCTCCTTTGAAAAAATACATGGTAAAACCCATGGTTTGGTTTGCGTTTTTGATTAGTTTAATGTGTGGTGTGCAAAACCTAAATAATAAAGAATTCCCTATCCTTTCCTATATAAATCCACTCAATATCCCATTAATCTTCACGTAAACAATTTGGAGCTTGAAAAAACTATTCCCCACTCTCTCTAGAATCCTCCCAAAGTACCCCAATCTCCCAGTAATCCTCTCTTAAGCCTCTCCCAAGCCTTTGGGATCACATTTCCAAGTAAGGTATTTCTTCCCCTCTCATTTTTGTCCAAGTTTCTTTATGTTGTTATACCCTTGACTTTTCAATTACAAATGTTTGGGTATGATTTTACACCTCCCATAAACTTAACTCCTTGTGTTTTAATTATTATATACACCTATCCTCTCTCATTAATTCCTCCCATGTACACTAGTTCACATACTGAAATTCCGTAAGGAATTTCTCTCTCCTCGTTTATATTTAAGAAATTCTTTTGTATTATGAATCTAAATTCCATTACATATGTTGGGACATGTATCTATATGAACCCATTACTATCCATTTCATGTAAATATTATGAGACACCCATTTATCTCTTATCAATAATTTTTTATGAATTCTTATGTCATGCTATTATGCTGCCGAAATTACACCGCGATTTTCCAAGCCAAAGTCATTGTGTAGTGAATACCATGCACATTTATATATCAAGGGTATTCAACATTATACACATTTAATTATTTATTATATAGTTTTATGTATTAATTAAACATTACTTTATCATGGAATAAATTAATATGTTTAATGAATCCATGTTATATGATCCATGTGGCACACTTATACATGAAATGAAATGATTAAGAAGGGTGCACTCTGATAGTGATCCAATGCATTGGGTAAAGACTAGTATCATGATAAGTCAAGTGAAATAAGAGTTTACTCATGATAATTAAAGTTCAATGAGGGTTTACTTATGATCCATGTGCAATGTCCTTGGCTCATGCTATTATCATGTTAAATGTTGTTGCCATATTTCTATGTTATGATAATCGTGTTATATCATGCCTTTATGTTCATTTTTCTCTTATTATAAATTGATATTAATATTTCCTATCAAGTACTATATTATTCATTTTATGCCTTGTTTAATCCCTTACTGGGCTTTATAGCTCACCCTTTTCTTATGCATGTCCTCAGGTTATCCCATGCAATAATAAGTACGAAGGAATGTTGTGGTCATATAAAAGAAGTTTTCAATAAAGATGTTGTATTTTTATGTATTAATTTTTTATTTAATGTCCATAATTTCCCAAGAAACTATACCTATCAATCCTCAGAGTTGTCTTAAGTGCACTTTTTTGTAATAAATCATGTTTAAGTGTGAAATAAAGAGCGGGGTTATTATACCTAGGGTTAGTATTTTGGGAATACCAGCAGTTATAAAATGTCTATATGGAATTTTATAAGTTATTTATATAATAAATGGTCAAGATATATTGTTAAAAGTTTTGTAATAAAGTGGAATTAGGGGCATCCTTTTATAAGGGAGGAAGAGGACACACTTGGAATTTATTATAAAAAGTATAATAAATTCATTATCAAGAAAAATTCTTTCAAATGGAAATAAATTCAAAGATAAAGTGGATAGGGTTGAAATAACATCATAAAATAAAATTTATAAATGTTTTGGTGTCATTTTAAACCTAATATTTTTTATTAATCCCTTTTTTAATTATTTTTGACCTTTACCATGGTAAGGACTATTTTAATCATAAAGGGTAAAGAACGTTACTATAAATAGAAAAGTTAATCATAAATGGACCATGGATAATGTTTTAAAATATATTCCATTCACATTTCTAAAGATAATATTTTTTTTAATTTTAAATAATTTAATAAATTATTATTTATTATAACATATCATTAATGTCAATTTGGTGACTGTTCATTTAATTTTATTTTAAAGGAACCAATAAAAATTTTAAATTTGAATATAATCCTTTTAAACATCAATAATATTTTATATTTATCTAAAATTATTTTAACATTATAACTCAATCAAATTAAATTACTTTTAATATTTTTAAAATCATTTATTTTATTTTATTACTAATTGAATAAATATTTTATTAGTGTTGCGCAGTCATTTAAGGTAATTATTTAATCACCTAAAATTATAAACAAATTACCATTATGAATATAATTTCATTATAATCAAAATTAATATTAATATTCATTATCAACTTTATTTTTTCCCTATGTGAATGTGAACACATAAGAGATATTTAAAACAAAGTGAGTGACATTTTTTGTAACTTTATTTCCTTTAAATATTATATAGGTCATTTTCATGGACAAGAATCTCTTAAAAAAAATAAATTTATAGTGTAAGGTGATAAGGTTATAATTATATTCATCCAATATGAATTTATATTAAAAATGGTGACCTTATCACTTAGTTTTAACCTAGATTTCCCTGAATTACCTTATACTATAGTGATAAATTTTACCACAGTTACTATTAATAATTCTTAAAAATAAAAAGGGACCTATTTACCATATTTTAACCTCCTAATTCCAAATTTTAAATCCATTTTATAAAATTAAAAACCTATAAGTAGAAGAAATTAATTTTCAAATAAGTGTGCAAAACGTGATGAAACCTACTTTTTAGAAAAAATATTGTTTTTAAGAATAAAACTTGATATATTCGTATCCCATGCATAGTAAAAATATTATATTAATATTAAAAAAATTATTAAATATATAATATATAAATTTCATTAAAATAAATCACCAATAGTGATTTATTAAATTTATTAAGATAAAAATAGATTGTGTACATAAACACAATTTATTTACAAAACATCACTTTTTCTTTCAAATGATTTCATTTTTTATTTCTAATAAATTTATAACTAAATAAATTATTTTAAATAATTTTAAACCATAAAATTTTCATAAATTAGTTAATACTATTCATACCCAACAATTTAATGGTTAGGTTATAATGGTATATTATATTATAGTTCATTTCATCTTGGTGTTTCATGTATCGTTAGCTATAAAAGAGATTAAATTTATTTAAAATATATATATATCATAAAATATTAGGGTGTTACATGTAGGACCTTACATGCTATGTAAATAAAATGTTTTTTTATTTAATTTATTTTATAGTACGTGAAATTACATGATATGATGTGTCTGTTATGTGTCGCATGAGTAAATAGTATATGAATATCATACACATTGGGTAGTTCGGATGGGTACTCACCGCGTTGCTTATAAATTAAATGTTTTTTATATAGTAAATTTTAAATAAATTTATTATATTGGTTTAAAATTAAGATTTATGGGAATATCAAGAGTGTTTGGATGAGAATTAAGATAAAATTATTTATTAATTAAAGAAGATAATTAATTTATTTGAGCGTGATTTATCTTAAATAATAATTATTTGGACCGAATGATATTTTATTAAATTCATAATTTATTTCATGCATGTGTATGATCATTATCATAGACAAAAAAAAGTATATGATTGGATTTATTTTAATTTATTATTAAATTATATTGATGGTATGTGCACCACCCTCCTCTAATTATGTAAGGGAATGTGTGCCTGTAATTTCCTTTTATGTAAACCCCCTAAACCAATTTGTTGGTTCCCCACACTTATGTGTGAGTAAAATATTATGTAATGGATGGAGATCCTAGGGGTGTCGATGAAATTCAAGTTTGGGGCTAAGGTGAAACCAGTCTAAGAGATACATGGGAGGAAAGGTGGAAAAGATGCAACATGAAGCAAGTCATGGTTAATGATTTTTTCCCCGAGTTTTATGGTAAATTTATCATCCTATAAATAAAGTGACCATTAAGAAAGTATTATGATCATACCACTCTTATTATTTTATTTTATTTTCACATTTCATGGTTAATTTTATTATTTTTGTTTTGTCGCTACCACATGAATTAATGAATTATCAAGAATAAAATATAGTACTAAAAAAATTAGATTTTAAATAATCTTTATATAAGGAATGGTTAATCACTTAAGTAAATATAATTAATACTAATAGAAATGTAATAAAGATAAAATGTTATATTTATGCATAAAAGACTAAAATCACTCAACTATATATACCAATTCGTTATATCATTCTACTACTTGGGTAGGAATCAAACCATAGTTAAAAATTGATTGACCAACTTCTATTGGGGTGCTTTCAATTATTAAGGAATTTATATCTTGAGTTATTAGTCAAATTAAACTAGTTAACATTAAGGGTTGATTACCTTTTTGAGACATAGTTAAACTAGTAGGAAAAGTGTTGAGTAAATCCAAATCAAATATTTCAGGATTGGGGAGTCCACTCAATAGATCAAAGAACTGTGAGCTAAAATATTTGGAAAGTTATGCCTACCTAAATACCTTTAAATAGATTTAAAACCCTCCATCTATATTATGGGAAGTGGCATATATATCCTTTCCACTAAAATAATTAAGCAAGAGGATATTTTGAAACTAATAGTGAGGAATATTAAGCTTCGATAAAATAGTGGGAGATTAATAAATTTAATATGTATTATATAATTTTATAAATTAGATAAATTATTAAAATTATGCACTTATTAATTGTATAAATGACATTACACATGACTTCAAACATATCACTATGATCTATACTTTAGAAGGATAACCTTATCACTATAACTAATTTTCAATAAATTCATAGGAACTTGTTCATTATTCTACACCATGAAAGAAAATTATATGTATTGGAAAATCACAATCATAAAGTGCTTGGCCAAAAGGCTATTGAAGAAGAATTATCTCTATACAGGAAAATTTTGGATGATTCCAAAAATTTCCAATTTTTCATACTAGCATTCATGTCCAATGAGCTGCTAAAGAAATATGAAGGCATAGATACATAAAACATGATGTCTTTCCTTCTTGATCTTTATCAAGAGAAGGTGATACAAGATAGATATGAGATCTCTAATGCCCTATTCACATATAAGATTAGAGATTCATTACTTTATGGGCCTCACATGGTCAAGATGATTTATTACATAGAGTTCTTGGAAATCATGGGAATTAAATTCTATGATGAGTTTTGCAAAGATCTCATTATGTACTCGCTACTTAAATGCTTCTATAGTTTTATTGTGAACTGCATCATGAGAAATAGCAAGATGACTCTTAAATAAATTCTTACTATCATCCTCTAAGTTAAAAAGTACATGGGGTGAAAGCCCACAGTCATGATTGTTAACATGAAAAGGAAGAACAAGGTAAAGGGTCCCAAGACTCATATTAAGTCTAAAGATCCCAAGCATCATCCTTCCAATAATAAAAAGATCCAAAGGTAAAAAAAGGCAACAATTCAACATGTTTTTAATGTGGCAAGCTGGGACACTAGAATAATTATACCCAAAAGCAAGGTAAAACTAAAGGTGCATTCATTATTGAGTGTAATCTTTTTATATATACATATTGAGTATTATATATAGATCTTGGTGCTCACATATATATCTAAATACATTAGACAAGTTTATTTTGAAAATTTTCTAGAGGTGTGGTTGATATTTTAAAATGAAATAGAGCATGACTTACTAATTTAGATATAGGATACTACCACCTTCCATTACTTAATGGAATGGTTTTTGGTTTAAAATAATTTTTTTATTTTGTTCCAAGAATTACTAATAACATCATCTATATTTATTGTCTTGATATGGATGGATTTATTTTAAAATTTAAAAATTAATAATTCCTCTTTTGAAAAGATGGAATTTTTTATGGTGTGTCGTAACTAAATAATAGTCTTTATGTAGTAAATTACCAAAACCAAGTATTTTCAATAGATAAAGAATCATGTTCGCATAACACATATAACACCCAGTTGTGTCATCAGTTCATTAGTAATGTAAATGAGAATTTTTTGACAAATATCTATCAAGATGATTATTTAGACTCTTTTTAGATAAAACCAGTTGAAATATTCCATGCATTCTTACAAGAAAAAATGGACCAACCTCTATTTAGTGAATAGGGTGAAAAAGCCACGAAGCTTCTAGAATTAATACACACTGATGTGTGTGGACCTTTTCTAGTAGAGAATAGAGGTGGATATTATTACTTCATAACTTTTATTAATGATTTGAGTATATATGGATATGTCTACTTGATGAGGTATAAGTTTATGTCCTTAAAAAATTAAAAGAATTTAATAATGAAGAAAATAATCAAATTAGTAAGAAGATAAAGAAGTTTTTATCTGATAGAGGTGGTTAATATCTTAACCAAGTGTTTATAGAATTCCTATGGGAGTTCAAGATTCTATCCTAACTCACTCCACCTTATACACGAAAGTGGAATGGTTTTAATGAAAGGAAGAACCATGCCTTTATTAACATTGTGAGTTCAATGATCATTCATGTAGATATTCTATTATCCTTTTGTGGATATAAAATTTATGATGTAGAACAAATTTTAAAATGAGTACGAACTAAGGTAGAAAATGTAATTCCATGTGAGTTAGTGTATAGAAATAAATTCATATGGTCACACACTCTTATATAGGGATGAGAGGTGTTTTTTAAGTTCATATTAGAAAAAAAACTAGAACCTTGAGGCATTAATTGTATCTTTATAGTATATCCTAACGAATTAGGTGGATACTATCAATACAACCCCTCAGAAAATAAAGTAACTTTCATAAGATAGTTCGTATTTCTTGAAAGGGAGCACATCCTCAGTAAAGATAATTAGATAGAGATTGAATTAAATAAATTTGATGATCAAGATACAAAAGATTTGGTACATAATAGATTTCATAGGTCCCCATGGAAGAAGTTGTTCATTACACACAAGTACTACATAGGAGAATCATATAGGTAAGATAACTTGAAAGATAATTTTGTCTAGTAATTGAAGATGGTGACTCATTATTGATTGAAAATAATGATCCTATCTCTTTCAAAGAGGTAGTAGAGAGATTAGAAGGTGCAATATGCAAGAAATACATGAATTATGAGATAGATCCCATGTATCAGAACCATGTTTAGATTTTGTTCAATCTTCCAATTGATATAAATATTATTGGTTGTAAATGGGTATTCAAGAGAAAACCATACATGGAAGATAAAGTAAATACCTATAAATCATGACTAGTGTGTGAAGAGTTTATATAGTGTTAAATTATTGACTATAAAAAAAACTTTTCTCCAGTTTCCATGGATAAATCCATCAAAATTATACTCATTATAGAAGCTTATCATGACTATGAAATTTTCAAGATGGATATAAAGAATAGTTTTACTTATTGGGAATCTAGATTAAGATGTCTATATGACATAACCAAAAAAGGGTTTGTAACCCCAGGAAATTCCAAAAATATATTCAAGTTGAAAATATCCATTTATGGATTAAATTAAGCATCTATTTCATGGATCATTTGGTTTGATGAAGCTATAAAATAATTTAGTTTCATTAAGAATGAATCTGATCCATGTGTTTACAAGTGGTTTAGTGGGAGTTAGGTCATTATCCTAGTAGTTTATATTGATGAAATATTACTTATTGTAAATTTCATACCCTTCTTACAATTAGTTAAGTACTTGTTAAACAAGTTCTTCTCCATGAAGGAATTATGTGAAGAAACTTACATTCCCATGATCAAGATAATTCGAGATTAATCCAAGAGGATACATGGACTAATTCAAGGTACATACATTGACCAAATACTAAAGAGATTTAGTGTGGATAAATCTAATAGAGGTTTGGTTTCATTGTCACATGGTGTACATATTTATAAGAAAATGTGACCTAAAACACAAGTGGACAAAGAGAAATGAGTAAGATACCATACATTTTTGTGATTGAATCAATCATGTATACAATATAATATACTAGGATTGGTGTTTCCTATTCCTTGATCAAGGTAGGTAGATATCAATCTTCCCCAGGTGAATCAAATTAGTACTGTGTTAAGGCTACCCATAAGTATTTTAGAATAACAAAGGATATGTACCTAGTTTATAGAGTATAAGAGAATCTAGTCATCAGGGGTTATACTGAAGATAGTTTTCGAATAGATTAGAATGATCTAAATTCATAGTCAGGATATATATTAAGGATCAATGGAGGAATTTTGAGTTGGAAATTTCAAAGCAACCAATTTTCATCAATTATATAGTGGATACTAAGTATATAATAGCTATTGATTCATCTAAATAAATTTTATGGATATTCTACTTTGTACAATAGATTGGTGTGGTGCCTAGCAGAAAATTCCCTATCACATTATATTGTGAAAATACTATAGTGGTGACTCTCACAAAGGAGAAAATGTTATACCAAAAAACAAAACACATACTCTAGAAGTATCACCTATTGAAGTATTTTTCTCATAGAGGTGAAGTTACAATAAACAAAGTTTCTATGGAAGAAAATTTGGAGGAACCCTTGACTAAACCCTTATCTTAGCAGAAGCATGAGTATCATGTGAGAGCTAACTGATTAAAGGTTTTTAGTAGTTGACTCTAGTACATGTGGGATTTTTTTAAATTTGGTTCCATAAAACAAAATTTTATATACTTTATGATTTTTTTATTCATTATTATGAATATTAATAAACTTATTTTCACGTCATGATTTTTCTTATGTGTGATATAGTATGTGATAATTTCCTAAGAGTAACTGTCACGCAGAAAGGTCATAGAAGTTCCCCGCTATGATGAGAACTCATAAGTACCATGAAAGTGTTATTAAATATAAGATCTATGGTTAGATGATATTATTTGGTAGGATAAAAATGATATAGTTTATAATTGGTGGAGACTCATAGGACTTTGAGGCACTTTCCCATGGTATATGGCCTTGGTAATTTCCAGTATAAGAGATTGTGGGAACACAAACTATAAGTAGAAAATCCACATGTATATGTTTCAGGGGATATTCCTATCTAAGAATGTTTTTTTATCCTTATACTTTAATATTTTTATAAATGGATATTATAAGTCACGTACTTTGATGTATTTGAAAAAAATGACGACATGTTTTCACATCAAAGTAGGATATATTGGGTACGTCGCAAATAATATTTCATTAATGAATAATGTAAGAAATGATTTTTAAACTTTTTTCTTAGTAGAAGTTGATATATCTATCACTTTTATGGTAATTAAATATAATAAATAAATTCATTTCCATGGTGTTCTATGGGAAGGTTCATTTTTGGAAAGTCAAAGAAAGGGACATCGAGCACATTGGTTGACGAAACCAGCATTCAACATGCTTGATTAGAGATATCACGATAAAGGGATTATATTACATAGTAAGTATCTATATGAGGTTGTCTGTAACACCCCAATATTTCATATTATGTTATCTATTTAAAGTAATTTAATAGCTTGCGCTACATGCAACACCAAGTTCAAGCGCATCACCACCTATCAAACTAGCCGTTTAAAAAGAGGTTATGAATATTATTAACCACATTTTTAATTTTCTATATATACTATATAATTTTAACATTCATATTTTGTGTTCATTATACATAATATAAGGACAAATTCAATTTTTTAGATAAAAGAAGTATTTTTCAAAAAAATTGTTTTTCCGCCTTTTAATGGAGAACCCTTTTTAAATCCAATATTTTACACTTTCATATATTAAATTTAATGAAATTAAATTCCTATTTAGAATATGAACATAAAATTTTAGTCTGGATAATTTTTTTATTCTTTTCTCATAACTTTCATATTTTGATGAATAATGAAAAATACTAAATTTTAATTAAAAACAAGTATTTTAATCGAAATAATTTATAGTGCTAAATTATACATTTGAGTGGTTTTAAAGTATAATTAGATTATATTTTTATCATTTAATATAATTTAGGCCATTTTAAGTAATTTCACATTTAAATTGGACATAAGCACATGTCAATCTTTTGATAGTTTTTACTTCTTAAAAACTCACTTTCTGGTTTTAACAACGGGAATTAATTTTAAATTAATTAATTAAACTTATATGTTTTAAATTTGGAAAAATAGACATAATTTTTGAACTTGGAATATCAAAAATATCTTCGGGTGAATTTTTGGTATTTTTTTGAAAACTTTCAATTTTTGATGAATAGTGAAAAACACAATGTTATTGTTTAAAATCGACTTTTTATTTAAATAATTAATATTTTTATTTAAATTTATTTTAAAGTAAAAATAGATATATAATACCTATATTATTATAATTTAATTCATTATAGTCATTTTATAATAAGATTAGATATATAAAATTTTATTGGACTATTTAATGTCCTTTACCCACCTTCTAGGCACATTTGCAAATTTGCATAAAACGTAATTTTACCACTTCTGTGAATTGAATTTCAAAATTCTGAGAGACATGGTTGACATCAATAAGTAAAATGTGGTTCAATAAGATGAAAATAATTTTTGGTGAATAGTAACTTTTGATTTTATTTACCACGGTTAAAAGTAAATAGGGTGATTAAAGATAAAAATAATATCAAAATTACGCTAACACATGTCCTAATTCTATTTTATAAGTTTATTTTGACCAAAATAAACCTTAGGACAAAAATATGATCCTTTTTTATCCACTTGGATTAGATTAGGACATTTATTATATTTTATTTAAAGAAGAGTTAAAAGTGTTAAATTCTAATTTTAATAAATAAACCATTTTTAATATAGGGTTATTGATGCACCCAATTTGTGTATACATTTCCATATATATAATTGATGATAAAAACATGTTTTCAGAAAAAATCTATTGTTTCATGAACATATTATTTGATTTTTGTGATTCTGTTTACTTTCAAGAGCTTTCTAGCTAAATACACGAATCAAGGGAAGTCTGTAAAAATTTTGAAACTACACGGTGTGTACTTTTATACACGCCGTGTACATCCAGACAAGGACACAGACCAAAGTTGGGAGTACACACCCATGTCACCAGGCAAAAGATACATGCCGTGTGAGGTAGTGTTACATGTCATGTACTACTTTCTAGAAGCGGTGGTTGCTGAGAAAAGTCCACACGCCCATGTGGCCGTTGAAGGAGACACGATGTGTTTGAATTTCTACACACCGTGTCTGCTATTATCAAAGGGGTTGGCGGCCAAACTTATGATACTACACGCCATGTATGGAGGCGCTACACGCCGTGTACACCCGACCACCAGGCGGCGCCGTGTTCAACAGTCAAAGACGGCGTGTTAGGCCACCTTCCAGCGGAGAAATTGGCGTCAAAGAGTGTTGACGAAAAGTACACGGCGTGTACTTTCTATACACGCCGTGTACTTTACTTTTCTATAAAAAGAGGCCTTGGCCTACAGATTTTGGATTTCTAAACCATTGGAGGATAGAAGAAGATCTGTTGCTACCATTCCTGAGCCACCGTGGTGCCATAGTTCCACTATTACACCTTCTGACACCCTACCTCAACGCTTACACGATGAATCTGTCAGGTATCACGTGTGTCATTTCTCTCCCACTTTCTATGTGTTACTAAACCCCTCATGTTGGGGCTGTGGATAAAGGGATCGTAATTTGTATGTTGTTTTATATAGTTGTGTTTTATCATTGTTATTCATCTTACTCTTCTTAATCTACTGTTAAATATAACTGAGAATTCTGAGCCGGACCAAGGGAAGAATTCTCAGCGATACAAAAGAAAATTAATGGTGAAAACATCCATGACCATTGGAAGGATTTCACTGATTCAAATAATGGACTGAACTTAATAAAGAATTAAGAACACTGACTACCAGACCAAGGAGTCAAATGCTCTAATTCCAAACAAGAGGAACCGGACCAAGGAAATCTTGTAACTAAATGAAATCCAGAATGATTGAATTATTATGAACAACACAACCATTTAAACAATCTTCATAAGAACTCCTTAATCACCATAGCCCCGACACATCTTTTCTTCCCGTTTTAAAACTCTTTAAATTTACCTGTTGTTTTCTTTCAAACTGTATTCATTTCTTCAAAGTAAATCAATTTAGTTTCAATCAAAACCCAAAATCAACCTAATCGATTCTAAATTCTGCAAACTTCACCTAATTAAGTATTAACTCAATTAAATTCACGCACGTCATAGTTCCCTGTGGATCGACCCTGATCTTATGCTATACTAAAGTTCTAAGAACGGGTAATTAATTTGGGATGCATAAAACTTCAACCAACGACAAGCGAGACCAAATTTTGGCACCATTACCGGGGACACGTTCTTTTTTAGTTCTAAGATTTTAATTGTGTTAATAATTGATTTAAGTGAAAATAAAAATCAAAAATTATCAAAAAACTCTTTTCTAATCCCATTTCAAATTTTCTCTTTTGTTTTTCCCTTTTACGCTTGGTTTTTGTTTTTGTGTTGTGCAGAGCTTAAAATGTATGTTTAGACATCTTACACAATCCAGAAGCGCTGAGTCTTTGGAATTAGTTTCTCTTGACTCGGAAATCTAACGGACCTTGCTTCATCGTTGGCGTACACAGACAGAAACTCACAATCATCAACCACAACCCATAGCGAACAAGGAAGGGGGAGCACCAGCCGTAGATGCTGCGACTGAGCATCAGTACCAGGATCAGCAGCCTCCCGCTGTTGGTCTACCGGAGCAACCTCCTAGAGCTGTCATGGAATTCCTCCCAAGGTATTACCAATGGCCTCCACAGCAACTCTTCCCACGGCCATACTTCGCCCCTCAGGAGCAGTTCATGCAAGCTCCACCCCTTCAGAAACAACCTCCAAGACGTACCCTTATGAAGTACGGACTTCCTTCAATCCATGGAGCTGATACGGGCATTGTTCGTCTCCTGATCCAGGCTCCACACTTTGAGATCAAGCCTGCCATCATGCAGCTGATCCAGAACACAGTTCAATTTGGAGGCCTGGCCAGCGAGGACCCGAACGCTCATCTCTCCAAATTTCTGGAGATCTGTGACACCTTTCGGTACACCGGTGTGTCTGAAGACGCCATCCAACTTTGCCTATTCCCTTTTTCTCTATGGGACAAGGCAAAAGAATGGATCAAGGGGCTACCACAACAATCTATCCTCACCTGGGAGGTGCTAGCCCAGGCGTTCTTGTCCAAGTACTTTCCACCATCAAAGACGGTGACACTCCGGAATGAGATCCATAATTTCCAGCAGCATGACTCTGAGTCATTGTACGAGTCCTGGGAACGCTTCAAAGAAATGCTACGAAAATGCCCCCACCACGGACTTCCACTTTGGATGAAAGTCTAGACCTTCTACGGAGGACTTACCATGAATACCAAGTCTGTGATGGATGTTGCTGTTGGAGGCACGGTGATGCGGAAATCCCCTGAAAAACTATTCGAACTACTGGAAGACATGTCATCCAACAGCTTCCAGTGGAACTCTGAGCGGGGGACTCAAAAGCAAGGTATGCACAACATTGACGCTACCACTATGTTAGCTGCTCAGTTGGACGTTGTGTCCAAGAAAATCGATGCATTGAACCTCAAAGGAGCATCTCAAGTTCATGCAGCGAACCATCCAGCATGTGGCGACTGTGGTGATAACCACATCATGGGAGAATTCACGGGTTCGACTGGAGGCCCTTCGACGAGCGAGGTGAGTTATGTTGCCCAAAATCGAGGGCCCAACCAGTACCAGCAGTACTAGAACCCGGCATGGCGAGATCAACAGAACACAGGCTAGGGCCAACAACAACAGAATCCTCTACCCCAGAGACCACCCAGCTACAACCAGCCTCCATATCAGAACCAATATCAAAGGCCACAACAACCCCAGCAGGGTCCTTATCAGCAACAAGGGTATCAAAACCCTCGTCCAAAGCAGCCACGGCAGCCACCTCCTCCACCGGCTCAACAACCACCTCAGCAGGAGAACACCTCAAGGTTAGAGGATTTGATGACTAAATTCATATCCACTGCTGAGTCTCGGTTCCAGAATCAGGAAGCTTTGATTCGAGGCTTGGAGAATCAGATTGGCCAACTGGCAAACCAACTTTCAGGGAGACATCCTGGTACACTACCGGGGAACACCGAAAAGAACCCGAGGGAGGAGGCCCATGTTGTCATGCTCCGGAGTGGAAAAGAGCTCCAACAGAACCAATCAGCATAGCAAGGTGCATCCACACCCACTGTTGATGAAAAAGGTACCAATACCGACCCCTCCTCATTCAAAAGCCCACAGAAGGAGGCTTTACAAAATAAAGAAAAGCAGATAGTCCAACCATTCAAGCCTGCATTACCCTTTCCGGAGCGATTGAAGCAGAGGAAGCTGGACCACCAGTTCAGTAAATTTATAGACGTTTTCAAAAAGCTCCACATTAACATACCATTTGCGGAGGACCTGACATAAATGCCAACATATGCAAAATTCATGAAGGAAATCCTCTCGAATAAGAGGAAGATGGAGGATTTGGGCGTTATTTCACTAACAAAGGAGTGCTCCGCAGTGGTTCAACATTACATTCCTCCCAAACTCCAAGATCCATGTAGTTTCACCATTCCTTGTACTATTGGATCCTGTGAGTTTGGGAAGGCCCTCTGCGACTTAGGGGCCAGTGTGAACCTCATGCCCCTCAGAGTTTTCAAGAAGCTGGGACTCAACGATCTCAAGCCTACTCGTGTAGCCCTTCAACTAGCTGATCAATCCATCAAACATCTGAAGGGGCTACTAGAGGACGTACTGGTCAAGTCAAGATGGGTAGGCTGATCCTCCCAGCTGATTTCATCATCCTCGACATGGGGGAGGATCCGGAGGTGCCACTAATTTTAGGAAGACCTTTCCTCGCCACTGGGAAGGCGCTCATTGATGTACACCAAGGAGATCTTATTTTCCAGGTAGGAGATGAGAGAGTCTCCTACAATGTTATCAAAGCCATCAAGCAGTCATCATTGTCCGATCATGAGGATTGTTCTGCAATAACTACTATGGAGGATCGCCTGGTGGATGATCTGGTATGTTCCTATATTTCTGATAACTTTAACATTCCAGACATTCCTGTTGAAGAAGAGCCCGAGAACTTGCAACTCCAAGATGGTCAGGGCAGCCACTATTGGTACCATTATCCACCATAAATATCTGGTAAGCAAGGTAAGTAGGTCGAGCCAATGACCTAAAACAAAGGAGCTTCCTGGGAGGCAACCCAGAGGTTACACGTCATGTCCCACTTATATACACAGTGTGTACTGATCTTTTAAATTTATAATCTTAATAGTATAGATCTCTATAATAACAAATAAATAACCAGGGATGATGTCGGTGCTGATGGTAAAGTCACTGGAGTTTATTCGAGCCGTCCTCGGTTCGAATCCTCCTAACCTACCTTCGGCACGGGGTTCCTCCTTTTATTTACACGGCGTGTGTGATATTTTTCATATATATATATAAATGTTTTTAATAAAACCCATGGTGGGGATGGACCGGTTGGCTAGAATCGTAATCCGATTTCAAAAGACCTGGGTTCAAATCCAGACAATCGTCCCATTTCCATCCTTTGTTCTTTTAATAAACCCACATGATGAGTACTCAAATATATGCTGTGTGCGCCATAATTTTTCAAATATAAATTAAAAACGTTTTAAAAATAAGAAATTACATGCGGGTGAAGTTGGCAGATTGGAAAAGTCTCGGAACAAGGTTCAAAAGACCCGGTTTCGAATCGTGCTAATCTCCACGCTTCACCCCCATACTTTCTTAAATAAAAACCACACGTCGTGTTTTTCTTTCTTTCTATTTGTATAGGCCGTATATAATAAATATATATATATAATAAATATGGACAGCAGAACAACCTTTGCTCCAGTGTGTGAGGGCATCTATTTGAATTGGCCAATCACCGGTTCGAATCCCGCCCCACGCATTGGACCAAAGGTTGTACTACTCTTTTTCTAATTTTAAAATACACGGCGTATATTTTCCGATATACGTCATGTGTAGGTTTGTGTATAATATAATTTTTAGATATATCTATTTTATTTTAATTATTAATAATAATTATTAGCTAGTTTACTATAATAATTATATTTATTTATATAATTCAAAAAAAATCAGGATACACGGCGTGTACCAAATATACATGCCGTGTACCACGGCTATATAAGCCGCAGGCCACCCGGCTTGAGGTCGTGTCGCACGGCCACCCCATTTTTCTCCTTTCTTCCCGTTTCTTCTCCCGAACCCCCTTTTTCTAGATCCGTCGATGTGGGGTGTTTCAAGTTCTGATTCTTCTCACATTGTGATCCTCGGTCAAGGTACGTCGTTCTGCACCCTCTATTTCAAATTTTTAGACTTATTTAGGGTGTTTATCGGATCGGCCGACCGTTAGGCTTCCGGCAGTACATGGCCATGAAATGAAGAACACACGTCGTGTACTTCTGTACACGGCCACACACAAAATATTTCGAACTTTGAATATACACTGTGTGTATGTTCGATACACACTGTGTCCTTTTTCATCATGACCAAGTACACCTTTTCACACGGCCGCACACACCATTTTCATGAACACGACGTGTATGTTCGGTACACACCGTGTAGACCATTTCCCTTGGCCCCTCTATGTGTGGCACATAACACGGCCTGTCACCCCATGTTCCAGAACACGACATGTATGTTCAGTAAACGTCGTGTCCTTTATATCTATAGTCGGCCCGTGTCTCCCCTCTACACGGCTTCTCACCCCATGTTCCTATGCACGTCGTGTGTGTTAGGTGCACCCCATGTCTGTGAGATGTTTAGTCGACCCGTGTCTCACCCTCTACACGGCCATGTTCTTCGTGTGAAGTACACGTTGTGTCCTGTACCTACATGGCATGTATTTTTTTCTTTGAACTGATAACAACATGGTCGTGTCATTTATATTACACGACCACATACACTTTGACTGAACGCGGCGTGTATGTTCGGTACATGCCGTGTATTGTTACATGGTCTATTTCCACCCTCGGCATGTCTATCCAGAGAACACGGGATACTCTATATTCTGACTACATGCCGTGTACTCTGGAGTACACGCCGTGTACTTTTCTTTTTCACTTTTCTCACATTTTCTTTGTTTTATTTTCTTCCTTTTTCTTTTTCTTTTGTTTTGTTTTCTTTTTCTTTCTATACCAAGATATGGCAGATCATGATCCTTCCTGAGGGAAGCGGCCAGCCTCCACCACTGAGGTCGATAGGCCCAGCTATCGTCAGATCCGACTCTGACCACCTACGCAGCCGGACCCCGACGCTCCGGTCTTTGAGCTCCCTCCATTGGCCATTCTGCCACCACTCAATCCCTCAGGTGAGGTCGGGCCTACTTCTGTTGCACCAACTACCACTTTCCTTGTACTATCATCCTCAGCAGCTAGTCCCTCTTCAAGCACACCTTCCACAGAGCCACCTTCTACTTCGGAAGATCCACCTCCAGAGCCAGACATTGCTGTTACACCGGCACCTGGGCCGGGAACTGCAGGTTCTCCCTATCCCTACACGGTATTCCCGGTCACCTACCTCGCATACGACAGGTTCTGATACTTCTCTCGTCGGTCGATACCATTGAGTGGACGGTACCTCGACAGCAGTATTCCACAGCGGCTCGGTATTTGGGAGGAGTTGGAGGTGCTTCTCGGGCACACCGCACTCCTCGATATTTTCCAGGTCGGTACTCCTATGTTCCGTGATTTATTTTTGGAGTTTGCGGCCTAGTTTGAGTTTGATGGAGTGGAGTACCGGGAGACACCTAGCGATGCGGTACCCGTAGTCCGATTCCGGCTAAACGGACGACATTTCTCTCTTACTATGATAGAGTTTGTCTGAGGGTGCGGCTTCTACCCCCATCTTATCACCCCACCCCCCGTTTCTACCTTGACCCGGCCTGAGCGCTCTAACCTCGTTGCCATGTGGCGGGAGATCGTTGGGCCTGACCACTGATACTCCCCCAATTCCCAGAAGAGCACTCTTATAGCTGACCTCATCCTTCGATTTTCCCACCGGTGCTTTAGCGCCATCCTTTTCCCCCACCATGAGGATATGGGGGTCATGACCGGCCGTGACATGGAGCTTCTTACCTATGTCATCCGGCACAACTACCTAGACATCCCCTATCTTGTCGCCTCTTATTTCCACTCCATGTTTACCGTCCATCAGGGCAACCTGAACGGTGGGTTTTACACCACCCATCTTGCCCACCACTTGGGGGTATTAGAGCCCTCTTTACCTCATGACTTGTTAGGTTCACCCCAGTGGATGGAATTTCTCATGCTCATTCACATGGGATTGGTCCAGAAGCAGGGGGTGCCTACATCCTTGCTCAGGCTCGAGCCCCACCACCTGTTGACCCTCCTGCCCCAGCTACTGACCCTGCTCCTCCTTCCCCACCCCCTCCAGCTTCTCCACCTCACCCACCTCCTACTGACCTCACTTTTTATGACCTTCCTTATTCTTTCCCATCCCCCATCCCACCTACCCCCGCACCCTCGGTCGATCCGACTCTTTCCCTCCGCCTAGCCACAATGGAGCAGAAGTTAGTTCGTATCATCAGCCGCCAGGACACCATTGCACGCCATTTGATTCTTCTGGATGGCCGCCAGGACCGGATGGAGCATATTTTGGTGCATATTTCTCAGCATCTTGGTGTTCCACTGCCTCTGCCACCAGCCTCTGCCTCCATTCCTGGCCCTTCTACTGTTTCTCCACCTCCATCTCCTGCGCAGGCCACAGATTCCATTATGATGACTACGGTGGGCTCTGCTGCTGCCACTTCTACCAGGCCTGGGCCTGCTGCTGAGCTTCCTATCCTGAGTCTCGCCTCGGCGGAGCCTTCTTCTTCATCTCCCCTTCTCGATGCAGAGTTAGAGCCTCCCACTTCCACGCCTCATGCGCCGTCTCTACCGGCCGATTCTGTATAGGATGATGCCTCCCCTGAGGCGACCCCATGATAGTGACATTTTTTTTTATCTTATATATCTCTTTTGTCATTTTCTATGTTGTGCTATTATACATGTTTGCAGTTTTCCTTTTTCTCGATAGTCACAGGTACGGTCATGGAGCGCCTTGGGAATCACTTTTCACGATGGGAGTATTTTTCCATTTTTATTTTATTTCTTTTTGGATTTACTTTTTCCATTGCTTTCCCTCATTTTTCCCCCATATCACCCCCCTTACCCACCCTTTACCTTAGTATTTCACTTGGTGGGCCATGTGCCTTATTCAGTGTGGGGGAGCATCTATCTTTTTCACCATCGTTGTTTCCCTTTAACTACTCTAGGAGTCATCATTATTAGATTCTATATTTGAAAATATAAAGCTATTTTGGTTAATCATTATTATAAATGCTAGAGTTATCAGTAGAAACTTTTGGAAAGGTTGCATGATTATTTTAGTTTTTAAGTATTTTAAAATGATTGCTGATATAGTTTCAATTGCAACTTTTCTTCCTTGATTAAATTACATTGATTAGGCTAATCATTTATATGCATGTCATGACCTGATTGTCCCTTTATTATTTTTTCACTTCTGAGAAGTATTCTAAAACCTTTTTCATATTTCTTTTCTAATACCCTCTTTCTTGAGATATTCTTAGGATATGCATCACTACCAAAATTTGTAAGATTTTTTTTCAAAACATGAAGAATTTTTTTGAATTACATTAAAATGATTGAGGCGTTGGATTGTTTCAACCCCTTTATCTTGAGACCAACCCTACATTTAATCTTTTTTAAGCCCATAGAATCCATGAACAACCTTTATAGGAAGCCACATTAAAATACTATTTCCCTTCCTACCCTATTTCTTTTTAAACTTTGCATGATTATTCATTTGAGATTTAAAGAGGGAGTTGGCAATACATGGCATATTTTTGTGTACAGCCACGAAATAAAGTATGGGGGAGTGCCTCTTGATTATTTGGGGAATAATGGGTTCCAAACATCTACTCATTGCATTCATAAGTGTTTCCCTTGTGTTTTGTTATATAAAAAAACAAAAAAAACAAACAAACAGCAAGGGGGCCTTATGCTTATTTTCCCATGAACCCTACTTGCCTAAGGAAGAT
This sequence comes from Viscum album, assembly GCA_963277665.1. NCBI lineage: Eukaryota > Viridiplantae > Streptophyta > Magnoliopsida > Santalales > Viscaceae > Viscum > Viscum album. Next base: position 1,991,506,372 of record OY728161.1, on the reverse strand, counting down.
GGTGACGATTACAAAAGCATTTGACTGATCTTGTGAAAGATTCATTTTCAATGATTTTTACTTTGAACAACATGAAATGTTGTTTAAAGGAATTATCCTTCCTTTTTAAAGCCTCAGAATTTATTTTCACATCTGAACCTACCAACCCTTAGCCACAGAGACATCTGAACCTTATTGATAAAGCCCTCGTGATTTTTGTAATTCAATTTTTCTGAAGTAGAGAACAAGATATCTTGCAAACCTATGGATAGAGTGTATATTCCTTAGATTGAGCATAACTTTTATTAAAAACATCTTGAGTGTGGAGTGTGATTTTAACTGGTAAGGTAAATCATCAAGTGGCATGCTTATTTTTGAAAGGTTAAAAAATGTGTTGAAAGAGGATGAGAGTAGTTAATTTCATTATATATGAGGCATGATTTTAATATCTTATGAATTGAATTTGTTTGTGCCTTTTAGAATTTTTCCTCAGTAACTTTATCAGTTATACGTTTGATTAATTAAATGCCTTCCTTTTAAAGTATAGGCTCTTTTAATTAGATGTTGAGATTTTGCTTGAGGGAAAGCAAATGACTAAGTGTGGGGGAATTTGATGCACCCAATTTGTGTATACATTTACATATATATAATTTAAGATAAAAACATTTTTTCAGAAAATATCTATTGTTTCATGAACATATTATTTGATTTTGGTGATTCTATTTACTTTCAGGAGCTTTCTAACTAAATACACGAATCAAGGGAAGTCTGTCAAAATTTTGAAACTACACGGCGTGTACTTTTATACACACTGTGTACATCCAGACAAGGACACAGACCGAAGGTGGGAGTACATGCCCATGTCACCAAGTAGAAGATACATGTCGTGTGAGGTGGTGTTACATGTCGTGTACTACTTTCTAGAAGCGGTGGTTGCTGAGAAAAGTCCACATGCCCATGTGTCCGTTGAAGGAGACACGGCGTGTTTGAATTTATACACGTCATGTCTTCTATTCTCGAAGGGGATAGCGGCCAAACTTATGATACTACATGTCATGTATGGTGGTGCTACACTCCATGTTCACCTAACCACCAGACGGCGCCATGTTCAACACTCAAAGACGGCGTGTTAGGCCACCTGCTAGCGGAGAAATTGGCGCCAAAGTGCGTAGACGAAAAGTACATGGAGTGTACTTTCTATACATGTTGTGTACTTTAATTTTCTATAAAAAGATTCCTTGGCCTATGGATTTTGGAGTTCGAAAGCATTGGAGGAGAGAATAAGCTCTGTTGGTACCATTCCCGAGCCACTGTGGTGCCATAGTTCCACTATTCCACCTTCTGACACCCTACCTCAACGCTTACACGATGAATCTTCCAAGTATCATGTGTTTTTTTTCTCTCCCACTTTATATGTGTTACTAAACCCCTCATGTTGGGTCTATGGATGAAGGGATCGTAATTTGTATGTTGTTTTATATGGTTTTGTTTTATCGTTGTAATTCATCTTACTCTTCTTAATCTACTGTTAAATATAACTGAGAATTATGAGCCGGACCAAGGGAAGAATTCTCAGCGATACAAAAGAAAAGTAACGGTGAAAACATCCATGACCATTGGAAGGATTTCACCGATTCAAATAATGGACTGAACTTAATAAAGAATTAAGAACACTAACTACCGGACCAAGGAGTCAACTTCTCTAATTCCAAACAAGAGGAACCGGACCAAGGAAATCTCGTAACTAAATGAAATCCAGAATGATTGAATTATTATGAACAACACAACCATTTAAACAATCTGCATAAGAACTCCTTAATCACCACAGCCTCGACACGTCTTTTCTTCCCATTTTAAAACTCTTTAAATTTACCCATTGTTTTCTTTCAAACTATATTCATTTCTTTAAAGTAAATCAATTTAGTTTCAATAAAAACCCAAAATCAACCCAATCGATTCTAAATTCTGCATACTTTACCTAATTAAGTATTAACTCAATTAAATTCACGCACGCCATAGTTCCCTATGGATCGACCCCGATCTTATGCTATACTAAAGTTCTAAGAACGGGTAATTAATTTGGGATGCATATAACTTCAATCAACGACAAGAGAGACCAGTTATACATAAAATAAATTCTATTATAAATATTCATTATAAATATAAAAATATTTTCTACATCATGGTATTTTATTTATAATTTTTAGACATTAAATAATTAAATTTATTTATGACACAGTGATGATGCAGTAACTACCTTATTATTGAAAGACTAAAATAATTGATGTTATAAATAATAAAATAAATGTAAATTGAGACTTTTGATGCATTCCACGAATTTTCTAGGTTAATATGACATTTTAGGGTTGATCTAAGTAATAATGTTTTTATGACTTTCAAAAAAACAAATACTAAATAGTGTCAAAATTGACATAGATGGGTTTTTAAAACAAATGTTGTTTTATTAAATTATATAATAGTCCTAAAAATATAAGGTTCAGAAAAAGGACTTAAATAATGTTATATATGTCATAAATGAACCACTTGATATTATATTGGTATTTTATAGTAATTTTATTAATCATACAGTGTAATAATATAAGAAGACATGGTAAGAGGTAAACTATTTAACTAAGGGTTAAATCTAAACGATAAGGTTAATATGGTGACCTAAACTTATCTAAATCCTATTGTTTGAGATTATTTAGACACATATACACCTTATACTCTAAATAAATCCTTTTATAGCCATTAGAAACAAAAAATTATTTTATAATAAAGTAATATTTCAAGATTTTCTTAAAGTGCCCCTCACCTCTCTTATAAAAGGGTACTTCCCCTTCTCTTAAATTCACACCACCAAAGCCATTTGGATCGTCCAAACCCTACTCAAATATCCTCCCAACTACCCTCACTTAATAATATATGCCTTACTTTGATTATAAATCCAACCTAAGTTTCCCTTTGGTTCAAATAAAAAGGAAGCACCCGAAGAAGAGGTAATTATTTCATCACCTCTTTCAAAGTTCTTTTCTTCTTCCATTTCCTCTTTATTTGTTATTTCCATTACAAACTAATAACTCTATTACATTATAAATACTTTTATTTTATTGTAAATATGTTACAAAAATATTCATTATTCTATCCATCCTATGAATGACAAATTCACCATACGTACATACGTATGGCTTACCGTCTCCACGTCGTGGTATAGTTTGTCAATCAACACTAAAATATTTGGATGGGTATAATAATGAGTATAATTAATTTAAATAATGAATATAACATGGTAATTATTATTTTTGTATAATATACCATCCAATTAAACACCGTTTTACCATCTATATAATGATATTGTCGCTCGTGCGTATGTACGGATTAGCCTCTCCACGACGCAATGAGATTCATCTTCAACGATCACCATTCAAGAATTTTTATAAAAATATATATATTGATTAAGTATGAGATATATGAAATAATATTTATACTGTAATAATATATATTTATGTAGATAAATATATGTCGTTTACTTACTTCTATACTACAATAAGAAAACAGAAACAATGTTCATGCGTATGTACGGACTACCGTCTCTATGAACGGTGTTTCCATTTCATATATCTATCTATTATAAATATTTATATTCTGAATTTATATGATATATAAATCATGTTTTATATTCTATAAGTATGTAAATCCTGATCTAAGTGATACGATCAAGAATAACATTTTAAAACATGTACGATAAAGAAAGTGGTTATTACCCGAAATGTTACTTTAACATGGAAGTTATTATTAAATGGGTAGTATAAAGTCATAAATGAATCGTATATGATATCATAAATATTAATATGGTTATATTGTAATTTAATAACATATTATGGTCATTATATAGGAGGTTAAACATACCCTTGAGTAAATCAAAGTACATGGTAAGGGTTAATTCATCAATCTCATTATTATCCGAGATTGTTTATGTGTAAGTATTTACTGGGAAATATTTATAATTCATGTCCATGTTTCATAAAATTGTTTTCAAAATGAATATTTTAAGGTTTTTTGGAAGGTAATATTTATCAATATCATCATTTTAAATGTTTTAATGATTTATTTTTCTAAATATTTTTAATTAATGTCCATGTTTTCAAAATGATTTTAAGGATTTATTTATTTAGACATGATTTTTTTAAAATGTTAATTCCTTTCAAAAGTTTCAAAGTGGTATGGGACACTTTTATTCAAAAATATCTTTTAAATGACTTCCTTTATAAATGTGTGACTTTTAAATGATTTCACAAAAAAGGGATACTTCTCTCAAAGAGTTTTACTGATCATTTTCAACTATGTCAACATCCTTAACTAGATATTATTCTTGATTGAGGTTGATTTGTTATAATACAATCTTCCATGTTGTATTGAATGATTTATGATATGTTTGACTGTGGATATGCTATTTTTATACTATTCACGGTTTATGGTTAAATTATTTACATTTCATATGCTAGTTTTAATATGAATATTTATGTTATGTTTCAACATTTTCATATGAGGAATGCATTGGAATTCGTAAGTGACGAACGGGGCCCTCTATAGCCCCTCGATGCATCGATAGGTCTCATGAGACAAATTAGTGTATTGGAACAAGGCCTTGACAAAAAAAATTATTTTTAGTCTTGGCACGAGGCCTTGAATATGTGTTTATGATGTCCGGAATTATGCATTCCCTCGTTATGAAATTGGTTATTACATGTGATTATTCGATTAGTAGAATATCCATGTGCATGTTTATATGGTAATTTTTTAATTATTTTTTCCATATTCTGTTCAATTTTATGTTTAAAAGGCTGTTGTTTTTATTAGACATCTTTCCTTAAAAGTTTATAGCTTCCACTAAATTATTTACCCTTACTAAGCATCTGAGATCACCCCTTTCTTGTGTTTTATTTTCCTAGGATTCCACGAAGTGTATTATGATTGATATGCAGGGTTAAGCTAAGGTAATAATGGAATTATCAAAGGATTATTTATGATGTGTTGTATGTTTGAAAGAGTAATGTAACATTCATGTATGTAATATATTTTCCAAGACTGCTAAACTGATCAGTCCTTCGAGACTTGATTCTTTTTAATAATGAAAATCTATTAAAATAATGCACTGACTCTGGGTAACTAGGGTCCCCGCATTACAGTTGGTATCAAAAGGATGTTTAGAAATAACCTTGGAGGTTATATTTAGATAAACTATGATTTAGAAACATTACCCTAAGATAGACTTTGAGTATTAGTATAGAAGAACATCCAAAAAAATTGTAATGTAGATATTATGTGGGTTTTCTAAGCAATACATCCCTATTTGGATACAACAAGTGGACGTGATTCTGGAATAGATGTACCGAGGAGTGAAAACTCTGACAAGGAGTTTCGGCCTTGACCCAGGGTATCCTGGTACACGACAACGGGCCTTACTATGCACCTGGTTTGACACTCCTAAGTGATATGCTTAAGATAATTCACATTTTCTTTACGAACCATTATGAAGGACTTATGAGTAAATATGTCAGAAAAGAAACCATTTTTATGAGACTATATGTGTTAAAATATTCAATTAATGTTTATAATTTTTCTAGTTTTTGGATTATAAATTATTATATGATCTAACCTAGTGTATATCCTCATTTAGAAATGGCCCCTAGTAGAAGGAATGTGAACTCCGGCAACATGCATGATCCAAAGATTAATAAAGATCATATCTTTCATGGTATTAAGCCAAAATTTAGAAGGGAAATAGTCTCCGATGTGTCCACATCATATAAATAAATAGTATCATGTGTTAATAAGATAAGTAAAGAATTCTTTAAGTCCTATGGATTTAAATGGAAGAATGAAAATAAGAGGATGGCAAAAAAAATATAGATAAAGGGAAGAAGGAAAATAAGGATTTTACCACATGTGATAAATGTGGAAAGAATCACCTTGGTAAATGCTTGAATGGAATGGGAGTATGTTTTAATTTTGGAGAAAAAGGACACCATGTTCATGATTTCAAGGGTAAGAAAAAGGTTTCAAATGTATAATGCTTCATCTGCAAGGAGTTGGGATACTACGCAAATCAATGTCCAAATCATCAGAGTATGCCCTAAATGATGCTATTGGGTAATAATAAAGTTCTGATACTACCATAGATAAAGAGGAATGACTAGTGTTCTTATGTTGTTATTAAAGAATTATGCCATTTTAGTGTTGTATCAATGATGTACTGGTTATATGAATTATGGAAATAAATTAGGATTGTATTGTAGTACTATTTCATTAAGGATTTAAGACTATATGGTTCTATGAAAAGGGACTCAATAGAAAGTTAAACTTTTTGAAAAATACATGGTTGAAGGAAATATAAACCTTAATATGATTTTGATACTGAGGTAGTGATTTTGGAATAAGATATAATTGATTTGGATAAATTATATTGGATATTCTTGACTAACTTGAAATTGATTAATGATTTGTATATTCCATCATTGTTGGAGTTTACAATATTTATGTATTTAAGGATTATATCCAGTATTATATGTTTTATAAAAGGAATAATGAAGTATATTCATATTCAAATAAGGTTTTATGCTAATTCATTTTATTACCACGTTTTAATAGAATACACGATGAAGGTATTCACATGTAAATTATGTGACCTTCCTTATAAATTTTGGACTGTGAGTTTGGAAAGAAGTATTGTGGATAAGTCTAAAGGTTGGAATGAATTAAGTTTGACATTGGATACTATTTTTTAAGGTTGGAGCATTTCTTAATATTATTTTTTGATTGTTATAAAAAAGGAAAACCCAGAGGTCGGGTGACAACCCGTCATGCCCGGTAAGGCTGTAAGACTTGAACCTGCAACTGAAGGATGACAAGGGCACATCACCTAACATTGGCCTATGTGATGTCCTAGTTTGTATAATATATTTTTTAAAATTTTATGATAGATAAATTATAAATTCATTTTTTTAAACCTATACAATTAGTTTTAATATAATATTTTTGAGTTATATTATCTTTTGGAAAGAAAGATGAGTTTGTGGTAGAAATTATTTAATGGATGGAACTCTACTTGTCATGTATTCTTTTTTTTCTTATTCTATGAAGAAATTAATTCTTAAACATTAGGTAAAGGATTTCAAAACCAAAAATGTGTTATCTTAATACCTTATGTTTTTTTTGAACCGATGATATTTTAAATCATCATAGATTTATGGCTTTGAGGCCCTCAATTTTCCATTTATTATTCACTTGTTTCTGATTGATGGCCTCAATCACTCCCTATAAATATTTAAGTTTTTCCGCCAATTATTTTTCTATAATATTCATCAATGTTCTCCTATTCTAAACCCTAATTTGGTGGTGACTTTTTCATTTCTCTTTCCTTCTTATTAAGACTAAATTTTATTAACCCTATTTCTGATGTGGGTTTTCCACAGAGGTATTTTTTATTTTCAACCTTTTATTTCCGAATAACAATTTCAAATTGAGAGGATGAAATTTATTGAAGGAGGGGAGAATTTGACACCCCAATATTTCATAGTATTTTATCTCTTTAAAGTGATTCAATAGATTGTGTTACACGCAACCTTAAGTTCAAGCGCATCACGGCCTACCAAACTAGCCGTTTAAAAAGCGGTTATGAATAGTATTAACCACATTTTGAATTTTATATATATCCTATATAATTTTAACATTAATCTTTTTTGTTTATTAGACATAATATAAGGACAAATTCAATTTTTCAGATAAAAGAAGTATTTTTCAAAAAAATGTCATTTTTCCATCTTTTAATGGAGAACCCTTTTTAAATACAATATTTGACACTTTTATATATTCAATTTAATGAAATTAAATTCTTCTTTAGAAGAGTGACATAAAAAAATTATATATTTTTTGGTACTTTTCTGATAACTTTCATATTTTGATGAATAGTGAAAAATACTAAATTTTAATTAAAAACTATTTTAATGGAAATAATTTATAGTGTTAAATTATACATTTGAGTGGTTTTAAAGTATAATTAGATTATATTTTTATCATTTAATATAATTTAGGTCATTATAAGTAATTTTACATTTAAATTGGACATAAACACATGTCGATCTTTTGATAGTTTTCACTTCTTAAAAACTCACTTTCTGGTTTTGACAATGGAAAATAATTTTAAATTAATTAATGAAAATTATAATTTTTAAATTTGGTAAAATATACATCATTATTTAATTTAAAATATCAAATTTATCTTAGGGTGAATTTTTTGTATTTTTCTGAAAATATTCAATTTTTGATGAATAGTAAAAAAACATAATGTTATTGTTTAAAACTGACTTTTTATTTAAATAATTAATGTTTTAATATAATTTTTTTAAAAGTAAAAATAGATACATAATATCTACATTAGTACAATTTAATTCATTGGAGTCATTTTATAAAAAGATTATATATATATAATTTTATTGAATTATTTAATGTATTTTACCCACCTTTTAGGCACATTTGCAAATTTGCATAAAACTTAATTTTACTACTCCTATGAATTGAATTTAAAAAAATTTAGAGACACGGTTGCAATCATTAATTAAAATTTGGTTCAATAAGATGAAAATAATTTTTTCTGAATAGTAACTTTTGAAATTTATTTACCAAGATTAAAAGTAAATAGGGTAATTAAAGGTAAAAAAATATTAAAATTACCCTAACACATGTCCTAATTCTATTAGATATGTGTATTTAGACCAAAATAAACCTTATTACAAAAATATGATCCTTTTCAATCCACTTGGATTATATTATTACATTTATTATATTTTATTTAAAGAATAGTTAAAAGTGTTAAATTCTAATTTTAATAACTAAACCATTTTTAATATAGGTTTATAAAAAAGATAAATTAGACTATAAATATTTATTAGAAATATAAAAATATTTAATACATGATGGTATTTTATTTATAATTTTTAGACATTAAATAATTAAATTTATTTATGACACAATGATGATGCAGTAATTACCTTACTAATGAAAGACTGAAATAATTGATGTTATAAATATTAAAATAAATGTAAATTGATACTTTTGATGCATTCCATGAATTTTTTAGGTTAATATGACATTTTATTGTTGATTTAATTAATTTTTTTTTTGAATTAATCATTTTTTTATGACTTTCACAAAAACCAAATACTAAATAGTGCCAAAATTGATATAAATGAGTATTTAAAACAAATAATATTTTATTAAATTATATAATAGTCTTAAAAAAATAAGTCTCAGACAAAGGACTTAAATAATTTTAGATATGTCATTAATTAACCACATGAGGTTCTTTTGGAATTTTATAGTAAGTTTATTAACCATATAGTGTAAGAATATAAGAAGACATGGTTTGAGTTAAACTATTTAACTAAAGGTTAAATCTAAAAGATAAGGTTAATATGGTAACCTAAACTTGTCTAAAACCTATTGGTTGAGATTATTTCAACACATACCCACCTTAGTCTCTAAATAAATAAATTTTGAGCCATTAGAAACCGAAAATGATTTTATAATAAAATAATATTTCAAGCTTTTCCTAAAGTGCCCCTCACCTCTCTTATAAAAGGGCATTTCCCCTTATCTTAAATTCACACCTCCAAATCCATTTGGATCAGAAAAAACCTACTCAAATCTCCTCCCAACTACCCTAACTTAATTCTATAGGCCTTAATTTGATCATAAATCCAACCTAAGGATCCCTTTTTTAAATCAAAAGGAAGCACTAGAAGAAGAGGTAATTATTTCATCAACTCTTTCAAAGTTCTTTTCTTCTTCAACTTCCTCTTTATTTGTTGTTTACATTCCAAAATAAAAAATCCATTAACTTCTATATACTGTTATTTTATTATAAGTATGGTATGACCATATTCATTATTCTATCCATCCTATGAATGAAAAAGTCATCATGCATGCGTACGTACGGATTACAGTCTCCACGTCGTGGTGTAGTTTGTTATTCAACACTAAATTATTTGGATGGGTATAATAATGAGTATAATTTATTTAAATAATGAATATAAAATGGTAATTATTCTTTATATATAATATACCATTCAATTAAACATCATTTTACCATCGATAGAATGATATTGTCGCTCGGGCGTACGTTCGGCTTACTGTCCCCACGGTGCGATGAGATTCATCTTCAAAGATCACCATTCAAGAATTTTTATAAAAAAATATATATTGATTAAGTATGAAATATTTGAAATAATATTACTACTGGAATAATATATATTTATGTAGATAAATATGTATTGTTTACTTTCTTCCATACTATGATAAGAAAACAGAAAAAACGTTCATGCGTACGTACGGACTACTGTCTCCATGAATGGTGTTTCCATTTCATATATCTATCTATTATAAATATGTATATCCTAAATATATATGATATATAATCATGTTTTGTATTATATAAGTATTTAAATCATGATCTAAGTGATACGATCAAGAATAACAAGTTAAAACACGTATGATAAAGAAAGCGATTATTACGTGAAATGTTACTTTAACATGGAAATTATTATTAAATAGGTAGTATAAAGTCATAAATGAATAACATATGATATAATAAATATTAATATGGTTATTATATAATTTAATAACATAATATGGTCATTATATAGGAGGTTAACGTACCCTCGACTAAAGGAAAGTACAAGGTAAGGGTTAATTCCTCAATCTCATTATTATCCGAGATTGTTTATGTGTAAGTATTTACTGGGAAATATTTATAATACATGTCCATGTTTCATAAAAAATTAAAAAGGGATATTTTAATGTTTTGCGAAAGGTAATATTTATCAAGATCATCATTTTAAATGTTTTAATGATTTATTTTTCTAAATCTTTTTAATTAATGTCCATGTTTTCAAAATGATTTTAAGGATTTATTTATATGAACATGATTGTTTTAAAATGTTAATTCCTTTAAAAAGTTTCAAAGTTGTATGGGACACTTTGATTCAAAAATATATTTTAAATTACTTCCTTTATAAATGTGTGACTTTAAAATGATTTCACAAAAATAAGATATTTCTCTCAAAGAGTTTTATTGATCATTTTCAACTATGTCAACATCCTTTACTGGGTATTATTCTTGATTGAGGTTGATTTATTATAATAAAATCTTCCATGTTTTATTGAATGATTTATGATATGTTTAACTGTGTATGTGCTATTTTTATACCATTCATGGTTTATGGTTAAAGTATTGACATTTTTTAAGCTAGTTTTAATAGGAATGTTTATGTTATGTTTCAAAATTTTCATATGAGGAATACTTTGGACTTAGTAAGTGACGGGCGGGGCCCGCTATAACCCTTAGATGCATCGGTAGGTCTCATGAGACAAATTAGTTTCTTGGAACAAGGCCTTGACAAAATTTTTATTTGTATTCTTGGCATGAGGCCATGACTATGTGGTTATGATTTCCGGCATTATACATTCCCTCGTTATGAAATTAGTTATTATATGTGATTATTCGACTAGTATAATTTCCATATGCATGTTTATATGGTAATATTTGATTTATTTTTTCCATATTATGTTCAATTTTATATTTAAAAGGTAGTTGTTTTTATTGCACATCTTGCCTTAAAAGTTTATAGCTTCCGCTAAATTATTTACCCTTACTAAGCTTCTGAGCTCACCCCTTTCTTATGTTTTATTTTTCAAGGATTCTAAGAAGTGTATTATGATTGATATAAAGGGTTAAGGTAAGGGAATAATGGATTTATAAAAGTATTATTTATGTTGTGTTGTATGTTAGAAAGTGTAATTTAACATTCATTTTTGTAATCTATTTTCCAAGACTGTTAAACCGATCAGTCCTTCAGGACTTGATTCCATGTAATAATGAAAATGTATTAAAATAATGCATCGACTCTGAGTAAATGGGGTTGGGGCATTACACTATATGTCATTGTGACATTAACTTATTTCTATATGGGTTCCTTATCATGTTGCTAGATGCTAACCTTGTACTTTGGTCTGCTCCACATAATGCCACTGATAAAGAGGCCTAAATGGTCACATACTAAGTTTATCAAGAACATCGGTTAAATAATATTATTATTTATTATTTAAAATATTGAATAAATATGATTCCCATAAGTGTTTTAATAATTATTCATGTTTTTCTTGATTTCGTATATTCAATCATTGGTTACTCAAGAGAATATTTTGTGAGATGGATATTTAATAAATATTTATTTTCTATTTAGTGACTAATATTTATTTATTTATTGGTGAATAATTAAACGATATTTATTTATTAAATAAATAATTATTTTTCATGCTCTGATAAATATTTTGGAGGAATTATGTTTCTCACCTGACTTCATGGTGAGTTGGTTTCGAATAGGGATTGTTCATGAAATTAGAAACAATCAACGACTCTCACATCCATGATAGATCATGGGCCTACTTTTTAAAGGTAGATACTCATTGGGGAACTTAACAAATGAAACTTAAGAACTCACAATGGTCGAGAGGATTGGAGGTCAGGCTCATCACACCCATTTGAGGGGAATTATTTCCTACTCCAGGACTCTATTAGATATTTAAGAAATGTTCATGAATCCATTTTAAATTCAAAATATGAAAATAATCATCCCTGTGTATTAAAAATAAGTTATGAACATGTATTCATGGGAAATCATCTGCATGTATCCAATATTCTCCATCGATAGAGGCAATTTATATGTATTAGAAGTTCTCCATCTTGGTTGTGTTTATTTCTTTTTTATACTGGTTTTAAGCCACATAGTTAGGTTCTCTGGAATTTATTTCTATATAAGGAGATGAGAGTTGTTTATATATTGGGATCAGACCAATGATATAGCATTCTTATGTATCCTCCTGAGAGGAATCAAAACACACGTAGTTTAGTGCCACTTAAGAGGACACATCAGACCTTTTAGGGTCATTTGAAAAAGACCATACCATGCATTTTAATGTCATGCGGCTGGGATATCTAAGAAAAAGGGGGGATAGAAAGATTTGGTGTGGGACTTACATCAAAATATACCTTTTCATTTTACTTAGTATGGAATATATCCCTATTATGGTATAACCTGCACTATGTATTTGTGCTAATGAGGATGAGGTAATAAGGATATGTAAAGGATATAGACTCCCTGGTGTGGGTTTAAACATTTTGAGAATATAACCCAATAATGATGTTGATGCTGGAGGACCATAAGAAATATGTCCCTCTAGGTTGGATGTGACCCTACTAGGAATATGGTCTATAAAATATTAGAGTGGGATTGGGATGTCATGTTTAAACCTTATGGAGGATTTCTATATATACTATTTGGATAGTAATTAAAGCCCATGTAGTTTGGAGTGGTTGAGGATTACGCCGAGTAGGATGCCTGTATGGAGGATACTTGATCATGATGATGAAATTATTACCACTAACCTATAATCTCATTTGATTCATGATCATTGTGATAAATAAGAGGATGTATAAGATCTAGAAATCTATACAATCTCTTTAATCCACTGGTGGACGAGGGTGAGGACATAGAAGGTGGGGGAATATACCATAAGAAAGTCAAGGGGATTACTCTCAGGGGGATTTATAATTTTTTATTTCATAGAGGATGCGATAATGATATAGTACTATCCCTTGTCAAATGTAAAAGTAAATTGTTCCACTCATTGTTTGAAATGGGGCAGTCCCTGGAACTGCCTCCAAAGTTGGGTTCCTTATTACCGAGGGGATACACAATTTTAAACACCATCAGGACCTTACCTATTAGGTATGATAAGTGTCAGACATAATTTTCCAATTAAATTCACAATATAATAGTAGACACACTGATTTGTCCTATGTTATGATCATGAAAATATACGGTCCTCGGTGGAGGTTTTGATTCCCCCCCCCTCATATGGGGGTCCTAAGGAAAACAGTTCTCTTTCATTGATGATATGAGAGAGGGATTAAATGGTACTTCACCCAGGTGATACCTATGTGAGTTGGAGGATGATTCGTCCATGTGATATGTAGGTGAGGTATCTTTTATTTCTCTTATGTATTATTTGGGTGGATTGGGAGGACCTCACCCAAGTGATACCTTGGTGATACTGTTGTGAAATCACCTAGGTATTTCTTAGGCAAGACATAAATGAACTTTCCTAGCTAATGCCTGGGAAAGATGAATTGACCCAGATAATTCCTAGGAAGGTTGGTAGGAACTCTCCCAGGTGATACCTGGGTGATTTGGGTGGGATCTTTCCCAGGTGATACCTAGGTGAGCCAAAGATGACTTCTTGGGAAAAGCACCACTTGGGAACCCATACTTGGTTGAGTCCATCCTCTAATCTCCAAGGGTCTCCTCAGGTTCTCTTTGATGGCTGGTGCTCAAGTTTTGATCCAATAAAGGGCCCTTTACCCTTGAATATTCATACTATGTTGAGGCTCCACATATGATCCTTTGGTGTTCTTAGGGATTTGAGGAGCTCAAATACCTTGTCACTTACTAATTTCATCTTATTTAGTAGGCTTAAGAAACTATATAAAGGTTTGTGGAACTTGAGCTAAGGACTTGGGAAAGTAGATCTTCAGGCTGACTCTTCATCTTCAAGTTGTATAAAATGAGGATCCCAAGATTCATATTTAAATTGAATCTCAAAACCTTAGGCGAAGGAAGTGGTTCGCTCAAGTCACTCATGAATGTATCTTGTGTAGGTGGAACCTGTATGAGGAGTGGGTTGTGCATGTTTTTTTGTGTAGGTACTATGAACAAGTGGATCATGTGCATGGTTTTCATAGACTAGTCTATATAGGATAGTCTGTGCAAATTCTCCATGTATCTAGGACTGCCATGATATTGGTGAAAAAGTTGTGGGAAAGAGATGCACAAGATCTTGAATTCCTTTATAAAAATTCCCAACTTCTGAAAGACATAAATTTTGATCCATAAGTCTATTTGGGAACCATGACTACTCAAATAAAATCTTGTTAAGTGATATATGCCCCGATTCTATAGTGTATACACCCTATCAAGGTATTTTCTGATAGAATAAAGTTCCCAGAAGACCCTCAAAAATGTGTTTTAAGGCATTGATATCTTTTTATCTATAATTTACAAAATCCAAAAGGTACTCCTAGAGGAGGGGTTCTCACCACCAATCCATCATATAGGGAATCATTTCTAAGGAATCTCTATCTCTCAATTTGGAGTAGTCATGTAGCACATGTAAATCCAATTTTCTTCTTCTTCCACCTTGGATACACATTTCTACTTATGAATTATGCATTAAAGTGCATGGAATTAATTTTTTGATGCCAAAAAAAATCCCCCCGTTAGAATTAGATTCATTTAGAATGAAAAGAATCTGATTCTTAGGTAGACATAGGGAACATTGATGCATTCATAAATCATTTGGTGGGATCTGGGGTATTTTCACCAGTTTGAGTATGCTCTCAATTTTTCCAAGGTCTTAAGACCCTACGAGTGTAGTCTGACTATTTATAGATCCATATAATAGTCCTTAAAAACATTGTGAATTTTGTGTCATTGCCCTAATTTTTTCCTAAGTCATATATAAATGTTACTTAGCAAGAAATACAAGAATTTTTTTTAGGCTTCCCTTTATAGGTTTTTACCCAATAATTCTGATGTATTTTTAATATCAATTTCTTGATTTATCCTAAATCATATGGAGTTAATTCCTAGAGAGTTGAGATGAACTTTTTCCTAGGGTACCCTTTGTTGGTTTTCAGCCTAGTGAGTATCAGGTCTCTTTCTATTGGAAATTTAGGTTCTTGCAATTTGAACTGATACAACTAATTTTTTAGGTCAAATAGATTTGACCATGAGTTATGGGTATAATTAACAAAGTCGGAATTTTAGGCCAATAATGCTCCAACAATTCCCATATATGAGGAGGGAAATTTTTAAGCCATTATCTAATAATTTTTAGACATGAAGAGATGACATGGGACAAGTACACAAGGAATGATTGTGGACCATGTTCAAAAAGTGACTCCCATTATGATGTTTTTAGGGTGTATAGAGATAAGTGTACTTTCTAATAGGGATGAAAATGCATTTGATTGACAGGCCATATTTGGAGGTGTATTATAAAAATCAGTTTTTGAGGTGTATTATGTACAGTCAAAACAAAGGTGTCCCTCAGATTTGGACACTCTTATTACTGATGGATAAATGAGGTTCATGATGGTTCAAGTTTCCCAATACCATGAAGTGTGGTTTGTGAAAGTAATGTGTTTAGGGATAAAGGAAACATTTAGATTAGCATTTTCCATGGATAAGGGAAGGGAATTTTACTCCAATTATAAGTTTGTTGATGAAGGGGATCAAGTTGGAATTCCTAGCATATATTAGGACCATGTTTGGGAGAGAGGGAGTATAAATTTTTTCTATAATGTATGGGCCTAGAATGAGAGATACATGCTTCACTAAGTATCTCATTGTAATGTGAATCAATTCACATGTAGTTATGACATAAAGGTGCAATAGGAGACCAACACAAGGAACGGTGGTCCTCTCAGGAGAGGGGAACATCAATGCATATTTTAACATCATATAATAGGGATGTGAACCATTAATTATAATGTATTATGGTGAGGAATTTTCCCTACAGTTTAACATCATGTGATAGGGACATCTGGTGTGCCTTTTAAGGTCTTGCATCCAAGACTAGCCATTTCATGGAGATACGGACAAGAATTCTCTGAAATTCTATGGTCGTGAAGAAGGATTGTTGTAAGTAATGGCCTTGGGGTTCCTATATCTGAAAGAGTGGGATGGGATGGGCATTCAGGGCATAAACTCGGTCCATGTTCAGAAATAGGTTTCCATTATAAATTTTTAAAATCATACGGAGATAAGATGATTTTTTCCAGGGGGTGGAAATGCCTTTTATTTACAGGCTCCAATTAGAGGTTTATTATGCATATCCATGTTTTGAGGCATATTATGAATAGACAAAAAAAAGGTTTCCTTCAAAACTAGATTCTATTATTACCAATATCTAGATGAATTTAATTTTGATCTAAGTCTTCTAAGACATGAAGTGTGATTTGTGAAAGGAACATGCCTGAGTATAAAGGGTGCATTTAAGAAGAAATTAACTGGGAAAAAGTAGAGTCTTCCCTACATAGGTATGACTCATATGAAATGAAGGTAATATTTTTTACTAGACCCAGGATTTGAGATCTATGCATCACTATATATCTTATAGTAATAGGAATCAAGTTGTATGTAGTTCTAGGATAGATTCCCACACTGATTGAGTTATTATAAAGGGAGGGGCATGTTATCATATTGCAGCTAGTTCAAGATATAGAATAAATGCATCACTATGTACCTCATCAGGATGATAATAAATCCACACATAGTTCTAAGATATAGGTGTTATAAGGGACCAACACTGCTAATAGTGGTTCTTTCAGGAGAGGGCCACAACAATGGAAAATTTAACATCATATTATAGGGACATAAACCATGAGGATTAACTTCATGAAGGAAGGATGTAGGTTACATGAGTTAAATAGGAGGTATGAATAATCGTATTTCACAAACACATTTGGGATGAAATAAACATAGTTTAAGTTCATGGTTCTTGGATCGTGAAGTAACCTAACCATGTGAGGAGGACCTTACCAAGATTCCAAATCCCATGTGTTCTATGCTCGATGTGAGAAACAAGGAATGGTGTGGTTTTTACTTTTTTAATGGAAGGGATTCAAAGAAAGATGTTGAAGTGACTGATTAGAACTAATGGGTATGGAGTGGATTTGTTAGATGGTAAGGAGAAATCTGACATTAATTGATGACATGGAGTCAAAACCTAGTGAATAAAATTCTACCCAAGTTTTTGAATTTGTGTCCAAGTCTAAGATAAAAGGTATAAGTATCACTGTGTAACCTATGGAAATAGAAATCTCAATTCGTACATAGTCTTGGGTAAGGATTCTATACACTTATCTAACACATATATAGGTAATGAGGTAGAATTTATCATGTTGTAGCTAAATTGGGATGTAGGATTCAGGAATCATTATGTATCTCATCAAATAAAGAATCGTTCCACACATAGTTATCAACATTCCATAAAGTTTAGCGTCATGTGGTAAGGATTACTATTCCATGAAAGGAGTGAAAATAAGGGGATTGGGGGTTATGAATTAAAATATTCCCAATAATTCAAGAAATCATATCATAAGAATAGTTTCCTAGGAGTTAAGTAAATAATATCATAAGAAGAGGCATCCCATGCTCATCGCATGATGCTTCCTAAGCTTGTCACCCAGGGAATCCCATGATTTGTTCATAGGGTAATAATACATTTTATTTCCATGTGTTAAAGTTATTATCATACAATTTAACATCGTGTGACTATGAAGATATGGGTCATTCCTTTTAGAGCCATGCCTCAAGGACTTATCCATAAAGTTTAACATCATGCGATAAGGATAAATGGTGTCTTGTAGTTTTGGGTCATGTGACTAAGACCATATGTCATTAATCAGATGAAATATTTCTTGATAAATCTTTCATTGGTAGAGGGTGTAGTATTCTCACCATCCATGGTTATCAATGAATATTATCCATTGGAATAGACCTTATTGATAGAAAAAGTTCCTTCTCATTTTGGTTCAAGCTTCATAATTTTATTCCTAAGTATCATCAGTTTCATACTCAGACTTCGTATCAAGGTATGTTTTTAATTTTTATTTTTATCTCATAATTTTATTTGACATTTTAATAATTTCTTTATGGAATGTGGGTCGATCCCAGTTTGAGTCGTGTGCTTTTTGTGCTGATAAATGAAGTTGAGCTCGACACGTGTGGTGCACTTTTTGAGCTGGTAAATGATCATTGTCTTGATAATGCCCGACGCGCGAGTAGGGAACGGCAAAGCTGTGTGGCCTGCCCAGCATGTGAGTGGACCTTTTTATTATTAACATTTTAAGCACGTATTTTTTTACATCAATAGTATTTTATTATTGGTAATCCTATTATTAATATAAATTATCAAATTTATTTATTCTCTTTTTTGAGATTGGTTTAATTATTTTTTTAGGGTTTCTATTTCTTCTTCTTATTTTTTATTTATTTATCTATTTTTTTATCCTATCATTTCTATTTATTTTTATTCTTTTTTTTCTCCATCATTTGCTCTCTCCCTCGTGGCATTACACTGTTCACTCATCTCCCCCCCCCCTTGTGTCTTGCGTCAAACCCTAGCTGCCTCTTCACTTCTCCTCTTGATGACCAGTTGTAGCCTTTCTTCCTCAGTAAAATTACCGCATGGTGGTTTCCCCCCTCATTGATCCGAATTTTGTGCATGCCTCATCCTCGTAGAGACAAAGTCCGCATGCACCCCTGGTTTAGCCGAATGCACGACCTCCCCTGGTACAACCCGTTCACATGTTGGACCAACCGGCTCCTCTTCGGCCAGGATCCTTCTCTAGAAACCTTCCTTATTTTAGCTGAAACACCTGTGCACAAACTCTCCTAGGTTTGGCCAAGACACCCGCACCTCTCCCTTTGATCATAAGAATTTTATGCGGCCTTCCCTTCTCCTTTTTCCGGCATTGCGCAACCCACGACACCTTCTATCGACCTCCTACCAGCCTTTAACACCCTCTCCATAGGTGTGTTTCCCCTTAATTGGTTATTATTCCATTTTGGGTGATTGTTTTAGTTAGTTTTTGGTTGTGTTTGGTTGATTTCTAATGCATATGTTAATTACCTTGTTTTCAGGTCCGTTATAGGTCCCTTGCAGCCCTACACTGAGGTAGGTGATTCCGCATATAAGTATTAATTATTTAATTAATTTGTTTATTTAATTAATTCATTATGATTATTAATTTGTTTTGTGTGCTGAAAATTTCGTTTTATTTGAGGTTTAATATGCATTTTAATTGTTTAGTAGCGTGTAGATACCATATGTGTGATTTCTTCTAAAAACTCATATCTAGTAAAATGTTAGTGTATTTTGTTGTGAAAACCCACCTTGAATTATTTATCAGTGTTTTTTGAACTATGCATTTAGTGGGTTGGGAAGTGCAGATGATGCATTTTATGTTTTGGCATGGTGTAAGAATGCGTTTTTGTCTTGAAAAAGGTTTTGAGTGAGCTTTTGACATAAAAAAATATGTGACACGTTTGGAAACTGTTTAATAAATTTTCTTAGTGGTTTTCTTAATTATCAAAGTGTTTTTAACTATTCATCTAGTTTAATTTAATGTGTGAGCAGTGCATATTAAGTTTTAAAAAGATTTTGGTGTGTGTATGGTTTTAAAATAGTATTTCAGTGTGCAAATGGTGTGTTTTTGTGTGCAAGAACCTTGTTTGGATCTTATGAAATAATGTGACATGTGATGTGAGCTTGTAATTTGAATGATCATAAAGAGGGAAGCCTAGGGTATTAGGTTGGGGGACTAGGACTAGTGATCTAGTGTTCCAGAGATGCCTTGGCCCGGTTTCACTAGCAGGATTGATGATCGCAACACTAACTAAATATATGATGACTGAGGGTTGTGGTCTTCTAAGCCATGTTTTTTAAGGGTTGTGGTTTCTAAACCACATTTTTTTAGGGTCGTGAAGATATGTTTCACCAAGACACGACGTTCTAGGGTCCCATTCATTACTAGTACCCACAGGGCCTCTGCCATATTTTAGTGATCCCGATTACTTTGCACACACCGATGATACATGATATGTCACTTGAGTTACTACACAAACATGTGTTGCTTAAAATATTTTTTCTTTAAGTTCGTTTCATAAAAAAAGACTATTTTCATTAATGTTGTTAAGCATTTTTCACTTTCCTATATTTATCACTACAAATGTATTTGTCTTTTAATGCTTGAGCGTGGAATATTTTCTTGGTGGAATCCTACTGGGCGATTTCTCACACCCTACTTACACCTTTGGGTGTAATTAGAATTTTTTGTGTCTGATACAAGTAAGGGTCCAGTATTTGGGAGCAGTGGTTTAGGTTGTTAGCAGACCTATTGACGTGGAGTTGTGTTGATGTCTTGAGGGTGGTGTCCTCTCATTAGGAGACAGTTTTTGGGTTGGTTTTTGGTCACCATACTTTTTAGTGTTGTTTGGGTTTTTTTTTACATGTGACTCAAAATCTGGTTTTGTTTAAAGGCTTGTTTGGCTGCGACTTTTACTTTTGGTTTGTTTTATTTTGTTGGTTGCTTTATATTTGTTTACTTGGGTAAATCATTACCAAGGTTTATTTTAATACCCAGGCACTTATGTCAGCCCATGGGGATTGGTAAAGCCCTTCATACCATGACGCAGGCTAGGCCGAGTGCCGGTTCAAATGGTGACCCAACTTGGTTTGTGAAAAAATGGTATCATAGGGGGTTATTTTTTTCTGTGTTATTTTATTTGGGATGAGTCTGGTTAGACAGGATCTAGGATTTTCGGGGCTCAGAATTTTGGTTGTGAGTAGGATGTCTGGCCAGCACACCTCGTGACAGACCCTGAGTCGCCATGGGGTGTCAGGATGCTTGTTTGACTTCTCCACCAGGTGGGACGTGTAGGCTGCAGATTGTGCATGGACATCGGGCGGGGAAGAAGAGTTTGGACACGATGTTACTTTTGCATGTTTGCTTTACTGATGATTATTTATCTTGCTGAAAATTTGATTTTTCTTTGGATATGATATATTGATAATGTTATTTTATGATTGTTTCTCTTTGTAGGAAAATACCTCCCTGGAGAGGTTACACACACCCATGGAAGGAAGCCGAAGAGAGTTCTCCCTCGCCGCTTGATCAGATATTGGTAGAAGTTGTGGTCTGAGCTGTTCAGGATTTAGGATAAGGGGTAACTCCTACCCCTACCCTATTTTAGCTAGAGGAGATTATTTTGGCTCTAATAAGGATAAGTCATAGGAGTTTCTAAAGAATAAACCTTCATCATTATGAGGTAGATCGAAACCTCAAGAGGAAGAGGAATGTCTTAAAAAGATAGAGCGTATGTTCGAGTTCCTTGATACACCCGAGGAGGTCGGGGTAAAGTGTGCCTCATTCCAGCTAGAGGGTTCTAGTAGCAAGTGGTGGGAATCAATGATTCAGGCTGGGAAGCATGAGCAGATGAGTTGGAAGGATTTTAAAGATATCTTTAATGAGAAGTACTGTCTCGAGTTTCTGGCCTATGCCAGATCCTGGGAGTTCGTGGATCTTTCATAAGGGGATCAGACAATGATGGATTATGAAAACCGCTTTACTGATCCAGTGAGGTACGTGCCTGAGATTGTTTCAAATTAATATTTGAAATCTCATAAGTTTGAGAAGGGACTTCGACCAGAAATTCACTCTCGGATTTTCTTGTTCAAGCTGGGAACTTATGCTGATGTGGTAGATCATGATTTCATAGTCGAGATTGACCAGAGAGGAAAGGAAGGGTTTTCTGTATCAATGTCAGGGTTTGGAAGTGGTAGTTCATCTGAGAAGAAGAGGAAGCATGATGAGAAATGGAAGAATAGTGGTGGAATATCCGGTCATCCTCCCAGAAAAACTTCATCTGGGGATTCTTGTGAAGGGTTTGTGGTGTTACATTAGTGAGGAAGGGTAGGGTACATCTGACTTGCATGTCCATACCCTCCCAGACCTTTCCATGGGTGTGGATTTGCAGGACATCTACAGAACTTCTTCAGGACTGTATGACCTTACCAGAGTGGGATTGGATCTATGGTTTCTATAGGGGCATCAGTTTAGTCAGAGCCGACCAGGATGATGGGATCTCGGTTTGGTGGCCATAGTGGTAGGACCAGATCGTCTTCAGGCCAGAGCCAGATCAGGGTAGAGCCTCAGGCAAGTGGTTGTTCTCAGGCAGGGACCAGGCATCTACATGTTGTGGATCATGCACTAGCGGGATCTGATGCAGGACCTTGGACTGTTCGAGGTACTATTCTGATTGAACCTTCAATAGCTGCAGTTTTATTTGATACTGGTGCTTCAGTTTCCTTTATATCTTCCCGTCTTGTGAATCTACTGAACCTACCAGCTGAACTATTATCTTTTTCCATGGAGTTGGTAACACCGTTGGGGAAAAAGAGGGAGTAAGGCCTTAGGTGTCCATCGTTCACACTCTCTGTGTCAGGAGTCGAGATAGAGTGGGATTTCTTGGTCCTGGATATGGACCTATTTGATGTGATTCTCATCATGGATTGGCTGGTGCACTTCCAAGTGCATATTGACTGCTATCAGCATCTAGTCAGCTTTATAGCACCATATGGGAGTCCTTAGTTATTTCATGGAGAATGGGATCCTCGGTCAGGTCACACGGGACCTCCAATTCATGAGTTGGGGAATCTTGCTTATCAGTTGTCATTGCTCGCATTAGAGGACGATGGTGGTGTTTCTCAGGGCAGGTTACCTCGTGTAGTGGATGAGTTCCTAAAGGTCTTCCCAGATGATTTTCAGGCTTACCCCCAGAGCGGGATGTGGATTTATCGATTGAGTTGGCACTGGGAACACAGCCTATATCACTTCCCTCATATCACATGGCCCCCACTGAATTGAGGGAATTAAAGATACATCTAGATGATTTGGAATCCAAAGTATCCATTCACCCGAGCATCTCTCCTTGGGCCGCCCCAGTTTTATTCATGAAAAAGGCTGATGGAACCCTCCGGTTGTGCATTGATTACTAGAAATTGAATAAGGTAACCATCAAAAATAAATACCCTTTACCATGGTTTGATGATTTTTTTTTGACCAATTGAAGGGGGAAAAGTGGTTCTCCAAAATTGACTTGTGCTCGGGATACCACTATCTTAGGGTGAGAGAAGAATACATTCTGAAGACATCTTTCTGAAGCAGGTATGGTCACTTCGAGAATCTAGTCATGCCTTTCGAATTGAAAAATTCTCTAGAGGTTTTCATGGCACTCATGAATAGGGTGTTCCACCAATATCTCCACTCCTTTGTCGTGGTATTTGTGTATGACATCCTGGTTTATTCTGGATCTGAGGAAGAGCATGATCATCACCTACACATTATTTTGGGAACATTGCGGGACCACCGCCTGTATGCCAAACTCTCAAATTTCACATTCTGGATCAGGGAAGTGAAGTTTATGGGGCATGTCATCTCAGAACAATGGGTTTCAGTGGATCCTGAGAAGATCAGTGCAGTGATGTCATAGAAAAACCTGACGAATGTGTTTGATATCAGGAGTTTTCTTAGTTTGTCAATTTATTATAGGTGTTTTGTTCAAGATTTCTTATGGCTTTCCTCCTCCATGACCGCACTCACTCAGAAAGGGGTGAATTTTGAATGGAGCCCATAGTTCCAGGAATCCTTTAAGGAGTTGAAGTGGGGATTGACCACCGCACCTATGTTGATCTTACCAAAGTCTAGGAAGGGCTATGTGGTTTATTGTGATGCTTCAGGTATGGGCCTTGGGTGTGTGCTCATGTAGGATAATCATATGGTGGCTTATGGGTCTCTCCAGCTCCGGACGCATGAGAAGAATTATCTGACTCACGACTTGGAGTTGGCAGCAGTGATGCACGCCCTGAATACTTGGTGCCACTGCCTCTTTGGGGAGAAATTTGTGGTTTATTCTGACCATAAGAGCCTAGCCTACATTTTCTATCAGAAGGATCTCAATCTGAGGCAGCGCTGCTGGATCGAGTACCTGTAGGGATTTGACTTTGACATTGTCTATACCCTAGGAAAGGGTAATGTGGTGTCTGATTCTTTGAGCAATAAGGTACCAGTGCAGGTGTTGAGGAAGTCTTGCGATGAGTGGAATTTAATGGGGCTATTCACCTAGATTCACTTGGAGAGAAGGGAGCACAGCGGAGGTACTTTCTTGGCTATCATTTAGTTGACTCTCACTCTTCTAGAGTTGATTCAACAGGAGCAGCCCGATGATGAGCTGTGTCAATGATCTATGTAGTTTCTTCATGGTAGGGAGAATCCTTTCGATTGGTCTTTATCTTTTGAGAGGATTTTGTGATTCAGGGATCATGCAGTGGTTCTGTTATCCCTACAGAAGGTGGTGATGTAGGATAGCCACCAAATCTTAGTGGGCCATCCATCCTAGTTCTACCAAGATGTATTACGATGTTCATCGCCATTTCTAGTGTCCGGGTATGAGACGAGAGATAGTTGACTTTGTATCGAGATGCTACACTTGTCAGCAGGTGAAAGCAGAGCATCATAGACCATCTGGCCTGCTTCAGCCATTACACATTCCTACCTGGAAGTGGGAAGAGGTCTCCATGGACTTCATTGTTGGATTGCCTCGTACACCTCGGGGGAGGAATACTATTTGGGTAGTGATTGATCATTTGACCAAGTCGGCTCACTTTATCCTGATCAGAGATACAGCGAAGGTGGATGAGTTAGGCCATTTTTATGTTCAGGAGGTGGTCAGACTTCATGGTGATCCATCAGCGGTTGTTTCTGATAAGGACCCCCACTTTATCTCTTGGTTTTGGGGAGGCCTCCAGAAGGCCTTGGGGTTGCAAATTAAGATGAACACGGCATACCATCCTTAGACGGATGGCTAGATGGAGCGGGTGAATCAGATTTTGGAGGACATGCTTCGCGCATGTGTGTTGGATTTCAGAGGTTCATGGGATAGACATTTGGGATTGGTTGAGTTTTCTTATAATAACAGTTACCAATCCTCTATTATAATGGCACCCTTTGAGGTGCTCTATGGTTGACCTTTTCAGTCTCCTTTGTGTTGGGATGAGGTAGGTGAGACCTCACTTTTGGGATCGAGCCTAGTTCAGGAGACATCTGAGAAGGTCAAGTTGATTAGACAGCAGTTGTTGACATCTCAGAGTCACCAAAAATCTTATGAAGATCAGAGGCGTTGGGATCTTGAGTTTTTAGTGGGGGACAGAGTGTTCTAGAAGGTGGCCCCTTTCTTGGGTCACCATCGCTTGAGAAAGCAGGGGAAGTTGATGTCGAGGTATGTTTGGCCTTTAGAGATTACTGAGAATATTGTCAAGGTAGCATACAGGTTAGCTTTTCCTTATCATTTGACATCGATTCACAACATATTCCATGTCTCCCAACTGAAAAAGTATAATCCTGATCCGTCGCATGTGTTAAATTGGGAGGAGTTGGAGATAGAACCCGACTTATCAGTGTTTGAGTGGCTAGTGCGGATAGTGGATTCTCATTGAAGGTGCTTTATGGAAATTCCATCCCCTTGGTTTTCATTCTTTGGCAGCATAGGAATAACTAACATGAGACTTGGAAGCAGAAGTCTTGGGTTGAGCAGGAGTACCCATTTTTATTCTCTAATCAGGTTTCGAATTGACTTTTTGAGGGTGGAAAGTTTTCATAGTGGGGAGAATTGTTACACCTAGACTTCATATCTAGATATGTTTTTTATTTTTATTTTTATCTCATAATTTTATTTGACATTTTAATAATTTCTTACTGGAATGTGGGCCGAGATCAGTTTGAGCTGTGTGCTTTTTGCGCTGATAAATGAAGTTGAGCCTGACACGTGTGGTGCACTTTTTATGCTGGTAAATGATCCTTGGATTGACAATGTCAGATGCCCAGGTAGGGCACGGGCAAAGTCGTGCGGCCTGCCCAGCACGCGAGTGGACCTTTTTATTATTAACATTTTAAGAACATATTTTTTTACATCAATAGTATTTTTATTATTATTTATCCTTTTATTAATATGAATTATCAAATTTATTTATTCTCTTTTTTTTAGATCGGTTTAATTATTTTTTTTAGGGTTCCTATTTCTTCTTCTTATTTTTTATTTATTTATCTATTTTTTTATCCTATCATTTCTATTTCTTTTTATTCTTTGTTTCTCCCTCTTTTTCTCTCTACCTCACGGCACTACACTGTTCACTCATCTCCCCCCCCTCTTGTGTCCTGCGTCGAACCCTAGATACCTCCTCACTTCTCCTCTTTCTGACCGACTGCAGCCTTTCTTCCTCGGCCAAAGTCCCACATGGTGGTCGCCCTCCTCATCGAGCTGAAGTCCACGCGTGCCCCATCCTTATCGATTCTAAGTCTGCATGCTCCCCTAGTTCGGCCGAACACATGACCTCCCCTGGTTCAACATGTTCACATGTTGAACCAACCAGCTCCTCTCCGGCTGGGATCCCACATTGGCAACCTTCCCTAGTTCAGATGAAATACATGCGCACAGCCTCTCCTAGGTTTTTCAGAGACCCTTAAACCCCTCCCTTTTCTCGGCCAAATTTTTAGCGGCCTTTCCTTCTTATTTTTCCGGCATTAGGAAACCCACGACACCCTCCGTCGACCTTCGGTCGGCCTTTCACACCCTTGTCATTGGTGCTTTTCCCCCCAATTGGTTGTTCTTCCATTTTGGGTGATTGTTACGATTATGTTTTGGTTGTGTTTGGTTGATTTTTGACACAGATGTTAATTACCTTTTTTTGGGTCCATTATAGGTCCCTTGTAGTGAAATTGATGTGCGACGGGAGTTTACGTCAAGTCGTAAGACTTTCCCTACACCGAGGTAGGTGATTCCGCATATAAGTATTAATTGGTGAATTAATTTGTTTATTTAATTAATTCATCATGATTATTATTATTTTTTGTGTGATGCAAATTTTTATTTATTTGAGGTTTAATATTCATTTGAATTATTTAGTAGCGTGTATATACCATGTGTGTGATTTCTGCTGAAAACTCGTATCTAGTTAAATGTTAGTGTATTTTGTTGTGAAAACCCACCTTGAACTATTTATCAGTGTTTTCTAAACTATGAAGTTAGTGTGTTGGGAAGTGAAGATGATGCGGTTTATGTTTTGGCATGGTATAATAATGCATTTTTGTCTTGAAAAGGGTTTTGAGCGAGATTTTGGCATCAAAAATTATGTGACAAGTTTGGAAACTGTTTAATAAATTTTATTAGTGGTTTGCTTAATTATCAAAGTGTTTTTTCTAAACTATTCATCTAGTTTAATTTAATGTGTGAGCGGTGTAGATTCAGTTTTAAAAATATTTTGGTGTGCATATTGTTTTAAAAGAGTATTTCGATGTGCAAATGGTATGTTTTTCTGTGCAATCACCCTGTTTGGATCTTATGCAATAATGTGATGTGTGATGTGAGCTTGGAATTTGAATGAGCACAAAGAGGGAAGCCTGGGGTATTAGGCAGGGGACTAGGACTAGTGAGATAATGTTCTGGAGATGGCTTAGCCTGGTTTCGCTGGCAGGATTGATGATCGTAACACTTACTAAATATATGATGATTGAGGGGCATGGTCTTCTAATCCACATTTTCTGAGGGTCGTGGTTTCTAAGCCATGTTTTTTGAGGGTTATGGTTTCTAAGACACATTTCACTGAGACACGATGTCCTAGGGTCCCACTCATTACTAGTACCCATAGGGCCTCTCCCACATTTTGGTGCTCCCAGTTACTTTATGCACACCGATGATACATGATATGTCACTTGAGTTACTACACAAACATGTGTTGCTTAAACTGTTTTTCTTTAAGGTCGTTTCATAAAAAAAATATTATTTTCATTAACGTTGTTAAGAATTTATTAATTTCCTTTATTTATCACTACAAATGTATTTGTCTTTTAATGCTTGTGTGTGGAATCTTTTCTTGGAGGCATACTACTGGGAGATTTATCACACCATACTTATACCTTTGGGTGTAAGTAGACTTTTTTATGTCTGATACAGGTTAAGGGTCCAGCATTTGGGAGCGGTGGTTCAGGTTGTTAGTAGACCTCTTGACGTGGAATTGTGGTGATGGCTTGAAAGTGGTGTCCTCTCATTGGGTGATAGTTTTTAGGTTGGTTTTTGGTCACCATACTTTTTAGTGTTGTTTGGGTTTTGGTTTTACATGTGACTCAAAATTAGGTTTTGGTTAAAGGCTTGTTTTTCTATAACTTTTACTTTTGTTTTGGTTTATTTTGTTGGTTTCTTTATATTTGTTTACCCGGGTAAATCATTCCCAAGGTTTATTTTAATACCCAGGCACTTGTACCAGCTCGTGGGGATTGGGAATGCCCTTCGATCCTTTCATGGGCCAGGCCGAGCACCAGTTCGGATGGCAACCTGACTTGGTTTTTGACAATCAGGGTCCTGAGGACCAAAAATAGTTCCCCTTGCAAGAGTGAATGAAGTCTAACATTATTATTGAAAGCTAGAGATACTTGTTTTTAGTGAACCTCTAAATGATGTAAGGTGTGTAGTCTATTATCATTGAGTCATTCTAATTCATCCAAATTCTTTTGGGACTGCTTGTATATAGATAACTGATCAAAAATGGAAATGAACATTAAAGGAAATTTAAATTATATTGGAAAAACTAATTTTTTCCCTTATACTAGTGAATAGGGATCATGTGCATAGTAGTATGGGTTATGGTATGGTAGGTCCACAAGTCATTTTGAATATTGTCGAGCAAATATTAATTGTATTTTTTCACCATTTTCTAGAGTATATTCAATAGGGTTTTGTTGAAATCCACTATCTTTTCATTTACCACTACATGATAGTGGGATAAATGGTTGGACTTGTTGTTATATTCTTAGTATATCCCTATAAATTTGGAATAATAAAATTTGGTGTAATTTTATATCAATATTTTATGAGGGACACCAAACCTGGTAATAATGTTAGACTTCATGAAATTGATGATTCTTTCTATCCTGACTTCTTTGATGGGTATTTCTTTAGTCTTTTTTGAGAAGAAGTCAGTAGTAGTACAGATATATGTAAACTGATTAGTTGTAGAAGGAGGTTAAATGGGTAGAAGTATTTGGTGGTGAGAATCAACTTCAGGGTTTCATGGATGGAATTGGAAGTCACTTGAATCAGATGGCACTTTTTGGTGAATTGTGTGAAATCCTGCATTATCAAAGGCCATAAATATCTAAGACTTCCAATTTGGTGAGAAATGTAAGATCTAGGGTTTTCTTATAAGTTAAATATCTTTCTTTTAGTTTAAATGCTTTTTATGGACTAATGTGAGTTCCCAATGATATCATGGGTGTATTGGGGGTGTCTAAGGCTTGTTCGGAGACTAGATCCTCACTTTTTGGAAAAACAAAGTAGGTTTCATGGTTAGTAGAAATCATATAGGATAGGCTACACAGTTACTCATAATCATGCAAGGATTTATAGTGGGGTGAAACATATTGCACGGTTTGAGGAAACGATTCCACCTCAGGCACACACCCATGTTGGGGTCTCTACAATTTTGGTATAGGTTGATACACGTTTTGTGCATGGTTTTCTAAACCATGCACATGTAAACCTATGAGACCCCTCTTATAATAGTTATGGACACAAAGTTGACACACAGTTTAGCCAATCGTGTGGTCAAACCATGATACCCAGTTAAAAATGAAAAATGACCATTTTGCCCTTAAAATCTATTAAAAACTAAAACGCTTTTCTCTTTTCCTCCATTGGACAAAATCTCATGCTTGGGAGCTCCTTTGAAATCCAATCCATAGGCTTTGCCACTATTTCTCCATCCAGACTCAGAATCGAACATTGTTAGTCTTGTTGGATTTCCCATAATGAGTACTATATTTCTCTTATTTATTTATTTATTTGACTTTGTATCGAAGAAGTTATTTAGGTTCAAGATAATATACCCTATTTTAGGCTTTTCATCTGTTCTTAACTTTTTTCTTGATTTGGACCAAATCAGAGGTTGATATTGGATGAGTTCTTTACTATGAACCTATGGTAGGTGTTTTATACCTTTTCCTCGGGGTTTGATGTTTTATAGGAATAGTTTTAGCTATTCCCCATGTTGTACTTTCTGAAAATTCCCCATTAATTAATTAAATGAATGAATTGGAACCTTTTGTGATTCCCACTTGTTTATTTGAGATTATTGGAGGTTTTTTTCCCAACCTATCCCACCCATGGGGTGTGTCCTTTTAAATTCCCTTTGTTTTACCACCTGTGGGGTGCGTGTTATATCACCACTAATTCATGACCTTTTTAAATTGAATGAAATTGAATTGTTTTGGAGAGAGTTTATGCCTCCCTTTCTATGTGTTGACATGATGTAAATTGAATTAATTATTTAAATTGAATAGTTATATGATTTGGATTAACTCATGGAACGTGATTAATTTTGAAATAATGAATGAATGGGATGTTTATGTGATTATGGTAGTGGATTCCTTGGTTGGTATACCTTGGATCCTAATTCCATAGGATGCCATGGATGTTTCTCCCATGGATCTTTATTGCGGTAGTGGATGCCTTGGACTTATTTACTCCTTGGATATTGATTCTGTAGGATGCCTTATCCCTTGATACCCCTTGGATTTGACTTGCTTGGACACACATTAGACATGATCTATTGACATGCTCCAATAAATTCGCCCAAGTTTTTACCAAATTTCCATCGAGATGATTTTGGGACTCGATGTGGATGCCTTACTCATCTATACATTGGATTCATGGTCTGATACTTTTGATTACATGGAAAGTCCGATGTGGATGACTATGATTATACAGCATGGACATGGTAAATGTTATATACTGGATTATACGGCATGGTCATTATGGATATTTTACACTTGGTTATATGACTGGTCATGATGGGTATTTTATCATGTTTTACATAAAGACCTGGTATGGGTATCGGATAATATTGGATTGATTGTACTGTATTACACCTGTTTAGTTATGTTTTTATAATTTCCTTATTTATGGGATACTGAATGTTGTTTTAAGGGAGCCTTTTTGGGATGGATAATATCATATATGCCTTGGGAACTTTACTTTCAGTACTTTTATAGTTGTAAGATATTGCACATTGATTTTTATTATATCACATAGACTAGATTTGTTATAGACACCATTGGTGGTAGCATAATGAGTGTTATCTCACACTCTGTTCAGACCATTATTGGGTACCTAGACAGACTTCATGGATGTAGGTAGGTACCGAGGAAATCACCCATTGTACAATGCTTGATTTCTTGTTTCATATGAGTAGAAGAGAATGAGAATGATCTAGGCTCATGATAATAGTTGTGATTCTCCTTTTTTTTCTTTTTGGTATTTTGATGCGTGTATTATACTGGATGCTTGTATACCTTTTTTATTGGGTTTTAGAGACATTAAATGACACATCATTTATATATAATATTACCTTTGGAATTATTTCTATATTCCTATCTTGTATGTTTATCTTCTATCTAGTTGATTTACTATTTCCACTATTGACTATTATGTTTACTATTGATGTTCTACACTCTGAAAAAAGATAATAGTCTCCCCATGGACACACCCTAGGCCCTTAGTGCTTGTCAGAAACTTCTATCATCTAGGGAGGCATGCTTGAGGTCATGTGATCCACCAACTCAAGGCACCATTTAGTGGAATCTATTTTAGGATGTTACAAAGTTGTATCAGAGGGTTTTTCTTTTCTTCCTTACTATTTTTAAACAATATATAGGGGATTAGGAAATTTTTGAAATTTGGTAATGAGCTATTCCTGGGAATAGCTAACCCATGTACATAGAAAATTCAAATTTCCACTGATAGAAATTATTGTTTTTTGTATTTTCTTATTATAGTTGATTTGATTCCACCATTGGGTGATGCACTTGAATTTTTATGTTATTATTACTATGATTTAGGATTTTATTTTATCATTTCATAATGAGATGAGGGTATGCATCTTATGCATCATCTTAGGAACCATACAGAATTAACATGCCATACATTATTCCATTACATATAGGATTCATTGATTAACTGCATGACCTTGTGATATGCGCCTTGTGTGTATATTTTTTATCCTTCTGGTGTTCTTGTGGGGAATTGAGAATAAAAGTTGGTACTTACAGTGTATTTTGTAACCTAAATAGTGTTTTCTGATTAGGCTACAGCAGACACCCTAAG
Organism: Viscum album; assembly: GCA_963277665.1. Lineage (NCBI taxonomy): Eukaryota > Viridiplantae > Streptophyta > Magnoliopsida > Santalales > Viscaceae > Viscum > Viscum album. The sequence continues at coordinate 1,991,473,439 of OY728161.1, read as the reverse complement.
AAGTCAACTATGGTGTGTTGAGTTATGAAACATTAGTCACATTAACTGGAATGTGTTATGGAATGGATTTAGTGGATTCCATATTTTTGTACATGAGGTATATTGGACCTTATTGATTGGAAGTTTTGAACCATTTGGTTCATCCATTAAAAGATAATTGTGATTTAAATATGAATTCAAATGGAAATTAAATTGTTGAAAATATAGAAGTGGTCCTTGACCTGGATTTAGAGTGGGCAGTAGGTAGTGTATCTAGAGAAGTTTGTGACAATTTATTTTTACCCAATCCTAGATTTAGGAGCATGCATAGGGGTGTGAGTTTTTTATAGGAATACTTCAACATGTCCTATGTTTTTGATATATAATCTTATGGTTATCAATATTTTCTTAGGCATTTGTTTTCAATTATAGAGACATGAAAATATGATGACCTCTAGTCATACGCTGGAAGGTTGGTGATGACCATGATACAAAGTTAGTGGTCCATGGGATACCAGTGTATCCTTTTATAGTTCCAGTTGAGGCACTAGTGGTTTTATTAGACACAAGTGATGAGGAATAGTTTTGTGAGGGTTTTCTTTGCTATATGAAGACTTTTCAAGGAGCACTAAAACCTACCTCATCTATGGAAGAGATGAATCATGTATTCCAATAATAGAATATCCCCATGTTTTTAGGGTGTGGAGTTCTATAGGCTAATGATCTATGGATTCAGACTACTTTTTCAGTCTTTGAGCATTTGGAGACACCTTATGAGAGGAGAGTGAAGCTCATGACATATATGTTTTGGGGAGCAGCAAAGTGCTAGTGGGATGTTTTGAACCAGGATGATGCACTGTGAGATATGGTTTGGAGGGATTTACAATATAGGTTTTATGACTACTTTTTTTCCAAGACTATGAGAGCAGATTTGGACAGTGAGTTTATGTGTCTGGAGGAGGGCATGGTGACTATTATAGAATATTTGGAACGCTTTATAGGGATTCAGCATTTTGTGTCGATATATCTTGTTGATGAGCTATTGAGGGATATATTATTTGGTGAAGGTTTTAGTTATACTATTCAATCATAATTCAATGTGTTCAGGTTGAAAAATTTTACTCATATAGTGAATCGGGTGCTCATTATAGAGTAGAACCTAAGGTAAGATGGGGGTGCATAGAAGGGAAGTGTTGTCTGTCGGCCTAGTAGTTTGACTTACAATGGTATGAAGCATCATTTTTACGATTCTGATAAGGGGAGTACTAGCTAGGAGGTTAGTGATGTTAGCACTTTTTCTGTCATCGGTGTAGTTGACGGGTATATATGAGGAACCAGTGTGATAGAGACCTAGTCATGTGTTGAGCTTTTAGAATAATGATCCACATGTGACATTTTTACAGGACTTTACCTTTAGAAGTTAGTGGAAGTGGATCTAATCTGAATCCAGGTTCAGTGGTTGGATTTATAGATCCACGTTACGATGGGATATGGGGTAGTACTAGTCATTCAGGATGAGGTGATGATCATGGATGAGGCATCCAGACACCAGTTTTACATAGACAGTATAGTGGGGTTTCTTTCAATGGCATGGTTGTTTCATAGGGTCTCAGTACAATCTATTTTTTTTTACTGCCTACACCTGAGTAGCAGAGCGTTGGTCCATCTACAATGAGTGGTAAAATCTTAGAAGCCTTTACTCTTATAACTGCTCTTTTCGATATAGTTGTATCTCATAGATTCATATCTATACCTGTGGGGGGAGCCTTGGGCTCATGGTTCAGTTCTCTGATGGTGTTATGACCTTGGATACTTCATTTAGGATCAAAATGGAGGGTGTAAGCTAGTGCAAGGAGTTCCCCCTTGAGATGGGTGGGTGTCGCTTCATGTGTAACCTTTTTCCTCAATATGAATGGGTTTGACATCATACTAAAGATGAACTATCTAGTTTCTTATCGAGCCTACGTCGACTACTATCATTGAATAGAAGAGAATAGAGTTTTTATTCACAAGGTTGAATGGGATGTCCAGGTGAGCCGAGCTGGACCAAACCATCATAGGATGGGAAGGATGATATCCCTAATTACTATTTTATATCTAAATGATTAGGGATTTCATTAGGAAGATTTCCATCTAGTGTTTGATCATTTCAAGGATTTTTTCCTGGATTAATTTTCTATTTTACCTCCTGAGAGATAGTGGGAGTTCTCTATAGAGATAGTGTCAGTAGATGCAATGATATTGATTCCTCCTTACAGGATATCCACTACAAAGTTGCAGAAGATAAATAGGTTTCTATAGGATATTGAGGAAATTGGTTTTATACAATCTAACACTTCTATATGGGGTTCTCTAGTTCTTTTTGTAAAAAAGACAGACAGTAAACTTAGGATATGTGTGTGTTATTGGAAATTGAACCATTTTATGGTTAAGAATTGATATCCCTTACCATGGATATATTCCCTTTTTGATCAACTCTTATGAGCTTTAATGTTCTCAAAAATTGATATGAGATATGGGTATTATCAAGTGCATGTTCGAACTAAATACATGCCTCATACAACCATAGAAGGCATTGTATATATAAGTATTTGGTTGTGTTTTTTGGTCTCACAAATGCACCAGTATTTATCATGGAACTGATGAACTAAGTATTTCATCCTTATTTGTATTTTTTGTGGAGGTTTTTCTGGATGATATCTTGGTGTATTATCATAATCAACATGACCATTCCAAAAATCTTGATATCATTTTGGATACACTGAGATTGAATTAATTATATTCTAAGTTCACAAAGTGCCACTTTTGGATGGATAAGATTCAATTATTGGGTTATATTATCTATAGTATGGGAGTATCAGTTGACCCAAATAAGGTGAGAGTTATAGTTTCCTAGGAGCATCCCAAGAATGTCTTTGATATATAGAGATTCTTGGAACTAGTTGGATGTTACAGGAATTTCATACATGAATTCTCATTCTTAGAAGCATTATTTACATGATTAAATAAGAAGGGTGTGAATTTTTTATGGTCAGATAACTATGAGACATCCTTTCAAGAGCTAAAAGGGAGACTAACTTCAATGACGGTCTTGATTCTTCTAAATTTGGGAAGGAGCTACACAGTTTATTTTGATGCATAATGTATTAGGCTAGGATCAGTTTTAATGTAGGGGGGTAGAGTCATGGAATATGGATATCATCAACTGAGGACATACAAGAGGAATTACTTGATGTGTGATATTGAGTTAGTTGTATTTTTTCATGATTTTTTCTATTAGAGACATTATTTACTAGGAGAGTGTTTTTTTGTTTACATAGACCAAAAAATCCTCAACTATATATTTACATAGTGTGGTATGAATTTGAGGCAACAAAGGTGGGTTGAGTACCTACAGTTTTTTTATTTTTAGCATTCCTATACACCTAGGAAGGGAAATATAATGGTTGATGCACTGAGCAGGGGGACTCATATATAGGTAATTCAAGAGTCTAGTAGGGAGTAGTCGCATATGGACTTATTCTTAAATATTCATTTGGAGGAGTAGGATGGACAAGGATAGACTTTTCTTTATTCTTTAGTTGTAACCTCTACACTTCTGTATAGAGTGATAATTAGAAAACTTTCTAATCCTAAGGGCCTAGTTCTATGTGAGAGTGTGGTAAGTGAGGACCCACCTCCTGGTTGGACTATGGGTGAGGATGGGATCCTGTATATACATGGTCATGTTTGGGATCCATGATACATATTTGAGAATATTATGTGGTAGTTTTATATCTCAGTTTGGGTAATATATCCTAGGGATGAAACATGTGGTAGTTGGTTTTATTATGATGTGTCTCGCCTGTCATCAGGTGAAGATGGAACATCAGTGAACAACTAATATTTTAAAGTATTTACACATTCATAAGTTGAAATGATAGTATGTAAAGATGGATTTTTCCACACCTTGGTTTTTATTTTCTTCTTTTGTTTTGGATTATCTTTTTTTCCTTGGATTTTATCTTGAGTTTTGGGTGTTTTGGATTCAAAATTTGAGTTTTTATGTAAGTTTAGGTGCACATTTAATGGGTAACTATGTGAACTCTTGAGGATAATCTCATTTTTAGTTCATTTTGAACTTGCATGGTTTGAGTTTCATGACATCATAGTGGTTTGATCCAAACTGTATGGATCTAAGGAGAAACCATGAGAGTCTTTGGGTGTCTCTGATCAAGGTAGCACAACCCAAGAATGGTTATCCAAACTATGAGAAAGGCATCTCATCGTTTTGTAATTTTTGACAGAACCATGTCACAAGGTTGGAACATGGTCTCCCAAACCGTACATCCAAATTGTGTGGTTTCTCAATGTTTCTATTAATGGGTTCACAGTTGGCACATGGTTTGGGAAACTATGCAACCTAACTGTGCACAGTTCCTAGGTGTCTTAAAAATATGAATTTACCTTTATACCCTATTCGTATTTTAACCCCAAAACACCCCATTTCTTCCTCTTCTGGCTCGTGAAACCCATAGGGAGATCCTCCCTTCTTTTCCAAGCCTCATCTTCTCTCCCAAGGGTAGATGGAAGTGGTTTTGTCAAGATTTAGGTCAAATATTCAAGGTATTCTCCTTATATGTTATCCATCTTACTTCTCCTTCCATTTTTAGTTGGGTTCCTCTTCTCCCTTGGTCCTTTGAATCAAGAGTTCATTTTTATTTGATTTTTAATTAGGGGTTTTGTGTTTGTAAGTTTTCTCTTAGACGTTCTTGGTTCTTTGATCCTTTGTGGAGTTGTTTCATGTGGGATTCATTTAAGCACTTGTGGTTTTAGGTAGGTTTACCTTTACACTTGTCCTTTAAATTTAAGAATTGTTGATTTCTTGCTTCTCACACCTTCCTTATATGTTAATTAGTGATGTATGATTTTTAGAATAATTTTTTGATATGAAATGAGTTGGTTTACTTCTTATTTTAAAGTATATGAAATTTTTTTGTTAAGTGTTTCACACCAAGTGTTTGATAAAATTTCTGGTTAGATTTTGTAAGTGATTCTTGATTTATAAGGAATTATTTTTCCTTGGTAAAGGTATTTATCATATAAAATAATGGTTTGGGTTTTCTTAAATGTATTTATAATTGGTTTTGGATTTGTAAATGATGTGTTGTATTATTTTAGAAATGTGTGGTTTCATAATGGTTGCTTGAGGCCCATTTTTAACTTTGATAAAATTTATTTCTCATGAAAAATCTCTTTAGATAATCTCCTTACCTTAGTTATGTTGAAAGGTGTGGGAGATATTTTGTGTGGATACCCCTTCTTATCAAATTGTTGAAAATAAATGGATTGATCCTTAGGGTTATTTGAGGTGAAGCTTCTGTGTGATTGTTGTGTGTGTGATATATGTGCATATGGTTGGTTATTTTTTTGGATTGATTGGATCACCCCACTTTAGTCCTGACATGGGAACCTAGTATAGCTAGAGGATTATAAGTGAACGATTGCTACACTAGCTTAGGATTGTTCTTTAGCTAGTAGCCCTTGGTATGGACCTTACTCTGCTTTGGAATAGTTCTCCTCAATTAGGCATGTTAGGGAAAGAACCGAGCATGTGGGTGGTAATTGATGTCATTAGGTGAGGCATGCCTATGGGATGAGTTAGATGTATATTATGTTCTAGATTATCCACTGAGCTCCTAGGTTCTCCCATATACTTCGACACTTAGTTATCTATGATGGATTATTGAGATGCATTGTTGGTTGGTTACTCTTTCATGCTATATTACTATTGTTCTTGTTATGTGATTATTTCTCCCACTTCCTTGTATGTTTTACTTCTTGGTTAAAAGTGATGTGTTGGTTTTCAAATTTTTACGAAAAATGATTTACTTTTTTTTTCACTTTCTTTCTCCTTTTTTAAGTGAAATCATTATTTATTTCTCTATAAAATTTATTGTCTATTTCTTGTAGAAGAGGAAAATTTTAAGTAGAAAAAGGGCAATGGACCATGTTTTTTTTAAATATAAAATGTGTGAAAACATATTTTTTATATATTATTTCAAAACTAAAATTGATGTCTATTTTATTTAAATGAAATTCATTGGGTATATATTTTTTTGAGAATGACTACTGAGTTTTAATACTTGCACCTATAGTTTCTTATTGTTTTTATCTTCTAGTGCAGGTTCAAGTTTGTTCTCAATCGTTAGGGGTGATATTGGGTTTTGGGATTCGAGAGTGACCCTCAGGGTCACATGGAGTCTTCATGTTCATATGTTTTGGTTTAGTTTTATTGTTATGTTTTTGTTATATTCTCATTTTTTAGAAATATGTTGTTCATTTTTTCTATTTATTTATTTATTTTTATTGGGTTTCTCTATTTATTTCTGCTACTTCATACTATTTTTATTAGTAGAAATATTTCCAATTGGTTCGCGTTGATGCCCTTTTAACTTTTCGCCATCCCGAGAGGATTGAGAATGCCTCTTGGGAATTGTTGTGGGCTGACTTGGGTGACCAATTCAGGGTCGATCCGGGTTGGTTCATGAAAAAATGGTATCAAATCCTAGGTTATTTAGATGAACTAGATTTTAGAGTGTCCCTTTTTATTTGGGATGTTAAGGTAGATGGTTTAGGACTGTCAGATCTTGGGGTGTAGGTCTGGGGGAGTGTTTGGCCAACACTTTCTAGACCAAACCTTGGGTTACCATGGGAAGTCAAGTTTTTCTTGGTTTATTTGGTTCTTGTGAGAGTTTTTATGTTTGGGAAATTAAAATAGATTCAGTCTAATTTTTTTAGTGAGCTCACAGGGCCAGGAAATCCATTTTTATTTGAGGAAAATGTCCTAAAAGACTCTCTGTAATAGTGGAATCATTGGAATATAGATTCCAACTATAAGAACCCAAACCTTCTTTTCAGGTATGTTTTTCCTTTTCTGGTCGTTTTTTGAGAAAAGAGGAAATTCTGGAAATTTTCTAAGTACACGCCATGTACTTTATGAGTACACATCATGTACTGCTTTGTCGTAGGAGGCCGTGTGATGGTCGTGTAGTGGCCACACACGCGGATGTGTGGGGGTGACCTGGAGGCCACCTAATGTGGAGTACAGAAATGGCAAGTACACACTGTGTACTCCAAAAGTACACGCCGTGTATTTTTTTTTATTAAACACACTAGGGTCGCTTCTAATCTCCAGAAGACTCTTCTTTTAGGTCTCATTCATCCAAGAGAGTTCGTACGGCCATGGATATTTGAAGAACCCATAGTCGTACATCCATCCTCTGAACTGAACACCGTTGGTTGCGTTGGAATCACATCGGCGAGTTCTCTCTTCTTCTTGAGCCATGTTTCGTGATTCCTCTACTTTTCCAAATTATCGTGGGTTGAATGTTTTATACGTTTTCTTAGATATACGGTGTTCTAAGGCAATTCAAGCCTCAAGGTTCAAGTATATTGATCTCCCAACGTCAAGGTAGGTGGTTTGTGCCTTTCCGTTCAAATTCTTTGAGTATTATGTGAAAATTCCACCAATACCCTTGAACGGGGTATTGCATGTTTACCGTTTTACCCCTGTTGATTACCTGGAATGCTTGTATGCTTGTGTAGAGTTAATTTGGATATGAATAGGGATGATTACTATAGTTTAGATGTTTTTCCCATGCATGTTCTATTTACGACTGTTTGGTCCTGTTTAGCCAGTTTGGCCGCTTTGTCTGTTTTCCATGCCTATTACTGTAGGATGAAGAGTTTGTATTCTGACATGCTTGATATGTTGTAGACTGATTAACCAAGTAGTTCTATAGGGTTAATTTTTCCATATTGTATTTCTATGCTCGTCGAACTACACAGGGCTGTGAGAACCTGGTGTCGTAGACTATAAGGGTAAATGACCGAGTGAGCTTCCTTAGAGATTCTTTGATCACTTTAGACTATAAGGGGAATTGACCGTGAGAGCTTCCTTAGAGAGTCTTTATTTTACTTTTAATTACCTTGATTACTATAGACTATAAGGGGAATTGACCGAGTGAGCTTCCTCAGAGAGTCTTTGAACGACTTGGGCTATAAAGGGAATTGACCGAGTGAGCTTCCTTAGAGAGTCTTTGACCTTGGGGCTATAAGGGGAATTGACCGTGTGAGCTTCCTCAGAGAGTTCTTGACTACCTTAGACTATAAGGGGAATTGACTGTGAGTTCTTCCTTAAAGATTCTTCATATACTTAACCAGAGGGGTTAGGTTGAGTGCACTGCCTAGAGGGTTGCTTGTACTTCTTAGGTAGGACCAGAGGGGGTGGCTGTGAGTACTTCATAGAGGGTTACCTATTTGAGGTTTAGCTATTTGTTTCACTATTTCTTGATATTGAAACTGTGGTTTTTTTACTACTGAGCACTTTCCTATTTACTATTTTCTGAATTTCTACCTGTCATATATTCACTGACTATTTGGCATAGATCTTCGGGTGGTTGCCTATTGGGATTTAGTCTCACACCCTGTTTGGGCCATGCTTTTGGGTCCAAACAGATTACATTGTTGTAGGTATAGATAAGGGAAAGATCCCTTCTACTTCAGGTACTTGAATTGCTCTGGAGCTGGAGAGAATGGGACCAAGCTTATGCCTACAATGCTAAGGAGCAGTTTATCTTTTATTTTGTACTTTGGTTTAGTACTGTTGTATTCCAGCATTATGACTTGTTTGGCTGCTTTCCTAGACATATGTATCTTATCATTTATATATGTGCTCCAGTTTTTTTTACTTTCAGTCTTCCACTATTTACTCTTGTATGGATGTGTACTGCTTCTGCTATTTCTTTTTTTTACTTCCGATGTGTACTCTACCAAAGAGGGCATAGTTTCCCCACTATCACACCCAAGGCACTCACTGCTAGTCGACAGCTTCTGGTGTTTGGGGAAATGCGCTTGAGGCCATGTGACCAACCGGGTACATGGCGCCTCTAGGTGGCTTCTGGAACCAGGATGTTACAAAGTGGTATCAGAGGAATTCTTTTCTCTTGATTTACTTTTTGGAGCCTTTAGCCAAGGATAGGATGGAATAGGTACTTGGTAATAAGTTGTGCCTAGGAGTATCTAACCCGTGTATAGGGATAATCCAATCTACCTCGTTAATTGCAATTTTTCTAGTTTTGCAATTATTACAGTTGATTTGATTTTACCTTGAGTGATTCACATGATTTGTGTTGTTGTTGTTGATATTATTGAGGTTCTATTTATATTGAAACCCAATGAGATGAGGGTATTCCATCTCATGAATCATATAGACTCTTTCTAGAAATCACATGTCATGAATTTTTTTCATGCCATCTAGGATGAATTAGTGATTTCATGTTGTTTTGATAGATTTTTTCTAAAATATGCATGTTGTTGTGATAGTTGCCTTGATAAAAATACATGTTGTTTGATAGGGTATTGTTTTTTGTAAGGTTTTGTTTGAATGAACACCAAACTTTGGTTCTTGAGGTGTTATGGGCCCTCATGGACCAGAATTTGGTGGGTAATTGCCTTGTTATAACATGTATAAAATTCCATACTTTGATTCGTGGGGATTGTGGGCCCTAACGGATCAGAATTTGGCACTTTTAGTTATTATTTCAATGTTTTCTGGGTTCCAGAGTAGTTTCTGAGGCTTACTGTCCAAAAAAACATAGAATACACATCGTGTAATGTTAAGTGCATGCCATGTGTTCTTCTGTTCAGGAAGAAACTTTTTTTCTTAAGTACACGTCGTGTACTTTATGTAAACACTATGTACTTTATGTAAACTCCATGTAATATCTAATTGTGTCATAATCTGTGTGGGCAGAGACACGAGATAGGGATTTTCTTGCAGAGACACACTGTGTACCCTCTGTACACGTCGTGTGGTGTTAACCCGGTGTCTTCCCATGTAACTAACAACACAGATGGATAAGTCTGAAGATATACATGTCATGTCAGCCTTGAACACACCTTGTAGTCAGACCCAGGTACCCAGCCATGTCACGAACAACACAGGTCGGTGTTATCCTTCCACGTACACGCCGTTTCCATCCAGAACATGTTGTGTAGTTTGATCCATGTGCCTGGTCGTGTCACTAACAACATGGGCCAGGTGAAGCTTGTATAGTACACACTGTGTCTATCTTGAACATGTCGTGTAGTCTTGCCTTAAGAGAGTTGTGTGGCTTAACCATGTAGAAGGAATCAGGTAGGGGAAGAGGATTAAAGTACATGTCGTGTGTCAGGACAACACGCCATGTATCTGGGGTGTTACATGACCAGTTTAGGCAAGAGTACATGCCCATGTAATGACTTAAGGGAACACACCATGTAGGAAATGTACACACCATGTAGTCATGTTTTTTAAAACTTGAGTGCTTTATTTCTCCTTTTTCCTTCTTACACTCCTTGTTTTCAGTCCTTGTAATATTGATCTGAGGTGTGTGCTTGACCTTGCGAAATCATGCCACCGAGATGTTCTCTGGTTGTATGCCATTTTCCAGGCAGTGATCAGACACCGGATATGGTTGTATAGGGGATTCCCTTAGATTTATATTTGTTACTTTCATGGAGATCCTTAGTCTCTTTATCTTTTATTCTGCTGATATCTTAATTCTAGACACTCCGTTGGGGACTAGAACGACTAGTGTATGTCAGTGAAGAGAGTGCCCTCTACAGGTTGGTGTATGTCACTTTTTATGGTACCTCTATGTCCTAGAGAATAAAGGCTATGATTTCATTCTCAGAATGGACTGGTTAGTTCCCTTCCAGGCATTCATTGATTGTTATCACTATAGGGTGAGTTTCGTATCACCAAAGGGTGGATTCTTTCTTAATAGGGGTGAATGGGATGTCCAGGCAAGCAGAGCAGGTCTAGAGCATCATGGGTTGGGAGGAGTTACAGCCCAGATTGCTAGTCTATATCTGGATGACCAGGGGACTTCACAGTTAGACTTTCCTCCAATGGTAGATCATTTCATAGATGTCTTTACAGAGTAATTTTCAGGTTTGCCTCTGGAGCATGAGGTAGAATTTTCTATTGATCTCGTTCCAGGAGCAGCACCGGTGTCCATTCCTCTTTATAGGATGGCCACACCTAAGTTGCAGGAGCTCAAGAAATAGTTGGAGGATTTGCAGTCAAAGGGTTTCATCTGACCCAGTACTTCTCCTTGGGGTTCGCCCATCTTGTTTGCGAAGAAGGCTAATAGTACCCTTAAGTTTTGTGTAGATTATCAGAATCTAAACCAGTTGACGGTCAAGAACCAATATCCCTTGCCTAAGATTGATGATATCTTTGATCATCTTTGAGGAGCTCGAGTGTTCTCGAAGATTTACTTGAGGTCCTGTTATAATCATTTTCATGTTAGACCATCAAATATACCTCTTAAAGCCTTCCGGATCATGTATGGTCTATACGAGTACTTGGTTATGTTGTTCGGTCTCACGAACGCGCCTACAGTTTTCATGGAACTGATGAACCGAGTGTTCCATCCATACTTGGATTCCTTTGTGGTTTTTTTCATGGATGATATCTTGGTGTACTCTCACACTCGACACAACCATGCTACCCATCTTGAGATCATCTTGAGTACACTGAGAGAGCATCAGTTATATGCTAATCTCTCGAAGTTCCACTTTTGGATGGATCATATTCACTTCTTGGGTCATGTTATCTCAGAGGTAGGAGTATCAGTAGACCCATATAAAGTGAGAGATGTATTTTCCTGGTAGTAGCTGAAGAACGTCTTTGAGGTGCGGAGTTTTCTAGGGCTGGCTGGATACTACAGATGTTTCATACAAGACTTTTCATGCTTAGCAGCACCGCTTACAGGTCTGACCAAGAAGGGTGTGAAGTTATTATGGTTAGATTCTTGTGAGTCAGCCTTTCAGGAGCTAAAAGGGAGGTTGACTTTAGCACCGATACTAGTCTTGATAGAGTCGGGAAAGAGCTATATTGTTTACTGTGATGCGTCAAGTACTGGGCTAGGAGTTGTTCTTATGTAGGGTGATGGAGTCGTTGCATACAGGTCTCAGCAGTTCAGTCCACATTAGAGATATTACTCAACACACGATCTAGAGTTGGTAGCTGTTATTAATGCCTTACGTTGTTGGAGACATTATATTCTGGGAGATCACTTTGTGGTTTTCACTAACCACAAGAGTCTCAAGTACATCTTCACTCGGCGTGATCTGAATTTGAGACAGCATAGGTGGTTTGAGTACCTACAGTCCTTTGACTTTGAGCTTGCCTATATGCTTGGGAAGGGAAATGCAGTGGCTGATGTGTTGAGCAGGAAGACTTAGATACGGGCAGTTTAGAAGGCCAGTAGTGAGTGGAAGCTTATGGATCTATTCTCTGAGATGCATTTGGAGGTGCATGATAGTCAGGGGTAGACATTTCTTTCTTCTATAGCTGTTACCTCTAATCTTCTAGTTCGAGTTCGAATGAGGCAGCTATTAGATTATGAAGGCCTAGTCCTAAGGAATAGTGTGTCAGGAGAGGACCATATTCCCGAATAGACCATAGGCGAGGATGAGATCTTGCATTTCTAGGGGCGTGTATGGGTGCCAGTAGATATACATGAGGAGCTGATGCATGATTTTCATTCCTCAGTTTCGGCAGTTCATCTTGGAATCACCAAGATGTATCTTGATCTACTCCATCAGTATTGGTGGCCAGGTATGAAGAGGGACGTTGCTGGTTTCGTCATGAGGTGTTCCACTTGTCAGTAGGTGAAGGCGAAGCATCAGTAACCAGCAGGAATTTTATAGCAGTTACCCATTCCCGAGTGGAAGTGGAATGATTTCGTGATGGATTTCGTGACTGGTTTGCCAAGGTCGCCTCGAGGGAATGATGTAGTCTGGGTTGTCATTTACAGACTCACGAAGGTTGCTCACTTCTTTCCGATCAAGGAGACCTTCAGTGTTGATGAGTTGGGATGGTTGTACATCTGAGAGATTGTATGTCTACATGGAGTTCCACACTCCATTGTTTCGGATAGGGATGCTCGTTTTACTTCTCAGGTTTGGCAGGGGGTTCAGAAGGCTTTGGGTACACAGGTACTTTTGAGTATAGCTTATCACCCCCCAGAAATATGGCCAGTCTGAGAGTAAAATTCCGGTGCTTTAGGATATTCTACGAGAATGCATTCTAGATTTTGGAGGCTCTTGGGAGAAGCATATACATCTTGTGGAGTTTTCCTACAATAATAGTTTTCAAGCAACTATTCAAATGGCACCTTATGAGGCTTTGTACGGTAGGTCATGCTGATCACCCTTATGTTGGTTGGAGGCAAGAGAGGTATCTTTTCTAGGAACTCATCTTGTTTAGGAGACTAAAGATCAGATAGAGTTGATTCAGAAGACGATGGATATTGCATAGTCTCAACAGAAGTCTTATACTGATCAGCGGAGATGACCTATGGAGTTCAAGGTCAGGGATCAGGTTTTCCTACATGTCACACCGAGGTTGGGACACAAGAGGATTAGGAGACAGGGTAAGCTTTCACTGAGGTATGTCGTGCTATTTGAGGTGTTGGAGAGAGTTGGGTCGGTTTTCTATCGGTTGCAGTTACCTCAGAGGTACTGGGCTATTCATGACATCTTCCACATTTCTTAGCTTCGACGTTACTTCTCAGACATGTCTCACATCTTCCAACCCGAGGAGGTTGAGTTGGAAGTGGATGCATCCTTTTAGGAGCATCCTATCTAGATTTTGGATCACAATACAAATGTTCTCCATGGCCGATCTATTCCTCTGGTACTAGTGCTATGGCAGCACGGGCGGGTGCAGGATGAGACTTGGGAGAGGGAGGCTGATGTACGAGCATAGTGGCCAGAACTGTTCAAGGTTTCTTCTTCTATGCCATGCTAGGGAAATTCAAGGACGAATTTCTTTAAGGGGGAAAGTTTGTAAGAACCTGGACCTTATTTTCAGGTATGTTTTTCCTTTTCTGGTTGTTTTTGGAGAAAAGAAAAAATTCTGGAAATTTTATTTGTACACGTCGTGTACTTTATGAGTACACGTCATGTACTGCTTTTCCACAGGAGTCCATGTGATGTTCGTGTAGTGTCCACACACATGGCTGTGTGGGGGGTGACCTGGAGGCCGCCTAATGTAGAGTATGGAAATGGAAAGTACATGTCATGTACTCCAAAATTACATGCTGTGTATTTTGTTTTTTTTTTCATTAAACGCACTGGGGTCGCATCTAATCACCATAAGACTCTTCTTTTCGGTCTCGTTCGTCCAAGAGAGTTTGTATGACCATGGATCTTCGATGAACCCCCGAGCGTGCATCCTTCCTCCAAACTGAACACCATTGGTTTCATTGGAATTTCATTAGTGAGTTCTCTCTTCTGCTTGAGACTCATTTCGTGATTACTCTTCTTTTCCAAGTTATCGTGGGTTGAATGTTTTATACATTTTTTTAGATATATGGAGTTCTAAGGTGATTCAATCCTTGAGGTTCAAGTATATTGATCTCCCAACATCAAGGTAGGTGGTTTTTGCCTTTTCATTCAAAGTCTTTGATTATTATGTGCAAATTCCACCAATACCCTTGAACAGGGTATTGCATGTTTATCGTTTTACCCATGTTGATTTCCTACCATGCTTGTATGCTTATGTAGAGGTAATTTGGATATGAATAGGGATGATTTCTATGCTTTTGATGTTTTTCCCATGCATGTTCTGTTTATGACCGTTTGGTCTTGTTTAGCTAGTTTGGCTGCTTTGCATGTTTTCCATGCCTGTTACTATAGGATGGAGAGTTTGTATTCTGACACGCTTGATATGTTGTAGACTGATTAGCCAAGTAGTTATGTAGGGTTACTTTGGTCATATTTTATTTCTATGCCCATTGACCTACATAGGGCTATGAGAACCTGGTGTAGTAGACTATAAGGGGAAATGACCGAGTGAGCTTCATCAGAGAGTCTTTGAGCACTTTAGACTATAAGGGGAATTGACCGTGCGAGCTTCCTCAGAGAGTCTTTGTTTTAATTTGAATTACCTTGATTACACTAGACTATAAGAAGAATTGACTGAGTGAGCTTCCTCAGAGAGTCTTTGAATGACCTGGTATATAAGGGGAATTGACCGAGTGAGCTTCCTCAGAGAGTCTTTGACCTTGGGGCTATAAGGGGAATTGACCGCGTGAGCTTCCTTAGAGAGTTCCTGACTACCTTAGACTATAAGGGGATTGACTATGAGTGCTTCCTCAGAGAGTCTTCATATACTGAACCAGAGGGGTTAGGCTGAGTTCACTACCCAGAGGGTTTCTTATACTTCTTAGGTAGGACCAGAGGGGATGACTGTGAGTACTTCCCTGTGGGTTACCTATTTGAGGTTTAGCTATTTGTTTCACTGTTTATTAATATTGAAACTATGGTTTGTTTACTGCTGAGCACTTTCCTGTTTATATTTTCTATATTTTTACCTTCCATATATTCACTGACTTTTAGGCACAGATCTTTGGGTGGTTTCCTACTGGTATTTAGTCTCACACCCTGTTTGGGTCATGCTTTTGGGACCAAACAGAATATATTTTTACAGGTATAGATAAGGGAAAGTGCCCTTCTACTTCAGGTACTTGACTTGATGTGGAGCTGGAGAGCATGGGACCAAGCTTATTCTTGTGATACTGAGGAGATGTTTATCTTTTATTTTTTACTTTCGTTTAGTACTATTGTATTACATCATTGTGACTTGTTTGGATTCTTTCCTAGACATATGTATCTTGCATCATTTATATATGTACTCCGGTTGTTTTTACTTTCTGTATTCCGCTGTTTACTCTTGTATGGATGTTTACTACTTCTATTATTGATTTTATTTACTTCTAATATGTACTCTGCCAAGGAGGGCATAGTTTCCCCACTATCACACCCAAGGCCCTTGCTACTAGTCGGTAGCCTCTGGCATTCGGGGAAATGCGCTTGAGGTCATGGGACCAACTGAGTACAGGGCACCTCTGGGTGGCTTCCGGAACCAAGACGTTACACCAACCATGTGTCTAAGTCACCCATTGACACTTGTTTCCCCTTGTGATTTGTTCAGAGTCCTTATTGATTTTGAAGATGTTTTGAAAAACCTTGTTCAAAAATTATAAAAACTTGATTTTAAGTGGTAATGGTTGGGTTTTTTGGAAAATGGAAAATGAGTTTTCATATTTATTTTAAAGAGGTTTTTGGAATTCCCTTTTAAATGAGAATATTTTTTTGATAAAATAAGTTCTTAATCAAATGATATTTGATGAAATGAGATTTTTGAATTAATGGAAATTATTTGAATTGGATGAATTTGGGTTTTTGGATAGAATTCAAGAGATTTTATTTTTGAGCAAAGTAAAATGGATTGAAGTGTAAAGTTTGAAGATGGTTTTTGACTTAGCGGTTAATCATATTTTGAAAAAGTATTATGAAATTTGAAACATGGTTTGAAAGTTTTGTTTGAAAAATGTAAAATTATTGTTTTGAACTTTGGTATTCTTATTAGTGATCACATATATAGATGTGTGTGAGGAGATATAGGATTAATGGCATGCGTTGATGGGTACCCTTTTTGGCACGATAATATACATGTGTGAGGATCCATGGAATACAATTGGTGAGTGTGCAACCCACCAAGTTTTTTTACTTTCAAAATAATTTTTAAGATGAAAAATAGTCATGTTTCTAGAACTGATGGTTGTGTGGTGAATTATCTTTTTGATTTTGGAAATGTTTTTTGAGTGGTATTTTAAGTTTGAGTTCTTTTTAGTGAATTGGTTTTTATTGGGTTCTTGGTTTTCCTTATTGTTTAGTGTACACCCCCACCAAAGTTTAGATGGATGTTTGAGGTGTGGATATGGGTGGTTTACTGTTAGAGGACCCTCTATTTAATCAACCTAAGTATTTTATTCTTGAGTTTTTGGAATTTTAATCCTTCTCTCTTTTATGGTCAATAAGATCCTTTACAATTGGAAGAATGGATGAAAAAAATATAAAGGGTCTATTGTTTCCTCAAGTTTCCTAGGTCTCTAAATGTTAATTTTTCTACCTTTATGCTCGAAGGTCCAAGTTATAAGTGGTGGAAGTTTATTATTCAATCCAAGACTTGGAATGGCCTCTCTTGGAAATTCTTCAAGGATTCATTTGTTCGGTAGTATTTCTCTAAGGTTATAAAGGTGAGAAAAGAGATGGAAATGTGTTGTCCTCAGAAAGTCGATGGTTTATTGTTTGAGTTTTTTTTTTTTGAGGATTTGGTTACTTATCTTCTAGAGTGGGATGAGGAAGATTCACTGAAGGCTTGAAATTTTGATAATGGATTTCATCCTGATTTGTAGTTTAAAGTGCCAGAATTTGTTCTAACCTCATTTATTGGTGAGATAAGTCAAGCCATCTAGGTTGAGTTGTTTTAGCATGAGTGATTAAGGTATAAAACCTTCCTCCATTCTCTGGAAGTAGTGAAGGGAGTCCTGATAAGGACATTAGAAATCATCATAAATCTAGAAATGTTGGTCATGGAATTAAGAGGACTTCAAATATTTTTTTAGTTTCTTCCGAGCATAAGACCCTAGTGTGTCAGTACTGTGGAGAGTCAGATGATAAGAATCTATCATTTATAAGTGCTCTAAAGACCTTTTATACCTATGGACACCTAGGTCACTTTAAATGGATATGTCGGGGAGTTTATAGAAAGTTACATGGAGCTAGATCCACCCCTTCAGAGGAAACCTCAAATAATTTGAAGGAGTGAGGGTCCGTCTTGGGTTCAGTTTGAAGGCCCCTTCTATTTGATTATTCCTTCATTTTTATTGGTTGTGTCTTGTAGTGTTTTTCTTTATATGTAGCGATGGTTTTTTGTGGTGTTTCCTTTTTTTTGAAATGTAAAATTTGGATTATGAAACTTTCGAGAACCTATATTTAATACATTCGTGTCTTTTGTAAATTCTAAATTTTTTCACCTTAAGTGGAGGTATGCCTCACTCTATTCCTTTTTTATACTTTTTTCTCATTTTATGTGGAAGATTATGATTTGTGTGTGTGTCTTTTGAACCTCTATTTTTGTGGAAGTGTCTTGTTTGAGTGAAGTGGGTCTCGTGGTGTGTTTTATTCGTTTGGTTATTACTACGGTTTGTGTATGGTCTTTCTGATTTTGGGTGTCGGTGTCTGGTGGGTGATGTTGGTTGGGCACCCGATTAGGATTTTAAAATAGTGGGGATTCCATTATGGCCTCCCATGTTAAACCTAGTGAGTCTTTATTTCAATTCATGTTGTTCTTTATTTCTTCTCTCCTTGGTGAATGTTGGGCCCTTAGAGTTGGCCTCGATGTTTTCATTGTGGTAAGATGTTTGAATATGGTTCTAAGGTTTTCTGCCCTCGAATGAGGAATGGATTGTTTCGGGTAATAGGTGTGATCTTTTTTTTTAGTGGTCAAGATGTTCTTCAGTTTGAGGATTTGAACTGTGTGAATGTGTAAACCTTGTCCTTTTGAATTGATCAACTAGATATGTTGTGGCTTTATAGGGGAATAAACATAATGGTGTGGAGAATTGTCACACCCTTAGTTTTTATTTTCTTATTTTATTTTGTCTTATCTTTTTTTTCTTGGATTTCCTCTTGATTTTTGGGTTTTTTGGATTTAAAATTTAATTTTTTTGGTAGTTTTTCTTTAGTTTTATAGTTTAGGTGCACGGTTAAGGGGTAATCATGTGGCATCTTGAGGCTGAGATCCTTTTCAATTCATTTTGAACTTGCACAGTTTGAGTTTCACGACTTCATCATGGTTTAATCCAAACCATGGGGATCCAAGGATAAACTATGAGTTTTTGGGTGTCTCTAGTTGGGGGGGCATGGCCCAAGCATGGTTATCCAAATAGTGTGGAAGGCATGTGCATGGTTCTTTAATTTTTGACAGAACCATGTCTCATAGTTGGTGCACGATTTCCCAAACCATGCGGCCAAAACATTCTGGTTCCCAATGTGTCCAGTAAGGGGTGCACGGTTGGCATGTGTTTTAGGAAACTATGCAGCCTTACCATGAAAATTTCCTAGGTTTCTTAAAAATGTGGTTTTACCTTTCTAACCTCTTTGTATTTAAACCCCAAAACTACCATTTCTTTCTTTCCTAGCTCATAAAACTCCAATGGATCTTCTCCCTTCTTCTCTAAGCCACATATTCTCTCCCAAGGGTATATCCAAGTAGTTTCTTCATGTTTTAGGTAAAATCTTCAAGTTATTCTCCTTATCTCTTCTCCCTCTTCCTTATCCTTCCATTTTCTCTTGGGTTCCTCTTCTCCCTTGGTCATGTGAATCTAGGGTTCATGTTTTTTTTAGTTTTAATTAGGTTTTTTGTGTTGTTAAGGTTTCTCTTGGATTTTCCTTCTTCTTTGAGCCTTCATGGAGTTGTTTTGGGTGGGATTTATTGAAGCGCTTGTGGTTTGAGGTATATTTCCCTTTGCACTTGTCCTTTAAATTTAAGAATCATTGATTTATTACTTCTATCACTTTCATTATATGTTAATTAGTGATGTATGCTTTTTATAATAATTATTTTATTTTAAATGAGGTGGTTTCTTTCTTATTGTATAGTATATGAAATTTTTTTCTTATGTACTTCACACCAATTATTTGATAAAATTCTCGATTGTATTTTGTAAGTGAATTTTGATTTCTAAGGCATAGTTTTACATTTTTAAAAGTATTTGGATTCTTAAATGATGGTTTGGGTTTTTTTAAATGGATTTCTAAGTGGTTTTGGATTTGTAAATTATGTGTTGGATTCTTTTGGAAATGTGTAGTTTCTTAATGCTTAATTGAGGCCCGTTTGGAACTTTGATAAAATTGGTTCTCATGAAAACTATATTTGGATAATATCCTTGACTTAGTTATGTTGAACAGTATGGGAGTTCCTTAGTGTGGACCCCCTTGTGATCAAATGGTTTAAAGGAAATGGATTGACCCTTGGGGTGATTCAGGGTGATGCTTCTGTGTGATTATTGTGTGTGTTATATATGTACATGTGGTTTCTTTCTTGTTTGTATTGATTGGATCACCCCATTGTAGTCTTGACATGGGAACCTGGAATGGCTAGCATATTTTTAGTGAATGGTTGTTACACTATCTTAGGATTGTACTCTAGATAGTTCCCCTTAGTATGGACCTTTCTCTACTTTGGAATAGTGCCCCTCAGTTAGGACGGGTAGGGAAAGAACATAATGTGTGGGTGAGAATTGATTTCATCAGGTGCGGCATGCCTATCGGATGAGTTAGATGTATAGTATGTTCTAGATTATCCACTGAGATCCTAGGTTCTCTCATGTACTTAGGCACTTAGTTATATGTGGTGGATGATTGAGATGTATTGTTGGTTGGTTACTCTTGTGTGATATATTATACTTACCTTATTATGTGATTATTACTCCTTATCTCTTATATGTTGTACTTATTGGTTAAAAGTGATGTGTTGGTTTGAAAATGTTTATAGAAAATTATTAAAAAAAATCACTTCCTTTCTCCTTTTTTAAGTGAAAGTGGTATTTCTTTCTCTCTAAAATGTTAATGTCTTTTTATTTAAGAAGAAACTAGTTTTAAATGGAAAAAAGGAAATATACCATGTTTTTTATAAGAGAAAACGTGTGAAAAACTATTTTCCATATTGTATTTGAAACCTAAAATTGATGTCTCTTTTATTTAAAATAAATGCATTGGGAATAGATTTTTCCAGGCATGCCTATTGAGTGTTAATACTCATGCCTATAGTTTATTATTGTTTTTAGATTATGGTGAAGGTTCTATTTTGGTCTTAATCATTATAGATGATGCTGGGTTTTAGGATCAGAGAGTGACCCTCAGGGTCACATAGAGGCTTAGTGTTCATCTAGTTCGATTTAGTTTTTGTGTTCTGTTTTTTTTTTGTATTCTCATTTTTTGTAAATATATTATTCAGTTGTTTTATTTATTTATTTATTTACATTCGTATCATTTATTTATTTATGCTATTTTAGTTTATTTTTATTGGGAAAATTATTCTCAATGGTTATCATTGATTTCCTTGGAACTTGTCGTCAGTCCAGGAGGATCGGGAATGCCTCTCGGGCCTTGTTGTGGGCCAACTCGTTTGACTAGCTCAGGGTTGACCCAGGTTGGTTCATGATAGATTTCTCAGCCGATTTTCCAAGGTCACCTAAAGGTAGTGATTCTATTTGGGTTTTTTTTGACAGGCTCAAAAATGTTGTTCATTTCCCATAGGACGGGGATACCTTCTTAGTAGATAAGATTGGGAGGTTGTATATACATGAGATAGTGAGACTTGATGGGGTTCTTAAAAACATGGTATCGGATAGGGAATTATATATTACATCTCATTTTTGTAAAAAAAATCAGAGGGAACTTGGTATATAGGTGCTTCTAAGAACAACATACCACCCTTAGACTAATGTCCAGTCAGATCACACTATATAGGTTCTTGCAGACATACTGTGAGTATGCATCCAATATTTTGGGGGATCTTGAGAGGGGAATATACCCCTTTTTGAGTTCACCTACAATATTAGTTATCAGGAAAATGTATATATGACACCCAATGGTGAATTTTATAGTAGGACATGTTGATCACCCATATGTTGGATAGAGGTAGGTGAGGTTGAATTACTTGGAACTCATCTAGTTCATGAGGCTTTGAAGTGGGTTCAGTTGATTTGGAGATGGATGGCTACTACACGGTCAATATATAAATCTTACACTGATTTTCATCGATGGAATTTAGAGTTAAAGGTTAGAGATCAGGTCTTTTTATGTATCTCACTAAGGCTGAAACACAGACAGATTAGGAGACAGGGTAATCTTTCACCGTGATAATTTGGTTCATTCAATATTCTAGAGGTAGTTGGGTTGGTATCCTATCAGTTGTAGTTAAATCATAGGTATTAGGCCATGCATGACATCTTCCATGTATCTCAGCTGCACCATTATCACTCAGATCCATATCACACTCTATAGGTGTAGTTATAAGTAGATGTATCCTTTGAAGAGAGTCAGGCTTATATCATTAACAGGAGAAAAAAGTTTCTATGAGGTTGGTCAGTTCCCCTGGTACAGGTTTTTGGAAGCACAGATATTTATAGGATGAGACTTGGGATCATAAGGCCGACGTACGTGCTCAGTGGGCAGAGTTATTCTCAAGCAAATCTTGACCACCCTTGAGAGAGAAATTTGAGAATTAATTGCTTTAAGGGGTAATATTGTAAGATCCCATTTTTTCCTATAAGGTTTGGATATTTTAGATTTTCATTTAAATGTTTTTTTACAAACTAATGTGAGTTCCCAATGAGATCATGGGTGTAATGGGTGTGTCTGGGGCTTGTTTGGATCCTAGATCCCTACTTTTTGGGAAAAACAATGGAGGTTAAATGGTTACTCATAACCGTACAGGGCTTGATAGTGGGGTGAAGGTGGTCTCACAGTTTGAGGAAACTGTTCCACCTCAGGCACACTCCCATGTGGAAGGCTCTTAAATTTTTGTTAGAGGATAATATATGGTTTCTATATGGTTTTCTAAACTGTGTGCGTGAAACCATTAAAGACCCCCCTTAGCAAAGTGAAGGGAACACGGTTGGTGCACGGTTTGTCTAACCATGTATCCAAACTGTGTAAACTAGTTAAAATAGGGGAAATGACCATTTTACACTTAAAATATATTAAAAACTAAACCCCTTTATCTTTTCCTCCATTGGAAAGCAGCTCATTCTTGGGGACTCCTTTGAAATCCAATCCACAGGCTATTCCACCATTTCTCCATCTTGACTTGGAATCGAACATTGTTAGTCTCATTCGATTCATGCCGGTGAGTTCTTCATTCCTAATGTATCATTCTTTGTTGTAATTCATATTAAGAAACTTATTTATGTGTAATCTTATATTCCCTATTTTCAGGATCTTTTTCTTTTCTTCATTTTTCTCTTGATTTAGACCGAATCAGAGATTAATACTGGATGAGTGCTCTGCTACGAACCTATGGTAGGTGTTTTATACTTTTTTTTCAAGGTAGTGTTCTATTCAAAGACCAAAACACCAAATAATGTTAAAAAAAGAGGTTACACAAGTCTAAAATTTGGAATTTTGTTAACATCCCTAATATAAAGCGGAAGTAACTCTGGAGGAAGATCATCCCTCCAATGCAGATCATGGGTAACACCTAAATTGGAAAGCCCATCAGCAATCATGTTAGCTTTACAGTAGGTCTGGGTGGCGATGAAGCTGATTCAATCCAAAGAGTTCAAGCAATCCATCCAACGTGAAGTGAGAGTCCAAGAAAGGTGGATGGTACCATTCTAAATAGCCTGAATGATGGTAGTGGAGTCGCTCTCAATCCAGATGTAGTTCTAGTTGTGAATCTTGGAATAATAAATGGAATGAATGATGGCCATCATCTTATATTCTAGGTAAGTGGAGGAACCGCAGGAGCCATAGAAGCAACCAAGCGTCTGGTCTAAATGATTTCTGAAGATGGCATCATAGTCCGTTGGTCCAAGATTGCCTTTAGAGGCTCCATCCACATTAAATTTAATTCAGCCTAGGGGGTGAGATCCAAAACACTTAAAGAGTATAATTAGGGAAGGGATATTTCCCCTCCACCCTCACTCATCTAAGAATCTCAAAGTCATGAACCGAGTTGTTGCAATGATCTTTTTGGATTGAAGTCGCTTCTCGAATGTCCATGAGGATTCTCGATTTTCCTGCATTAATTTTAAATGAGTTATTACGAAAAATCAAATCATTTCTACCATACCAGATTACATGAAGAAGCTCCTCTACGGCAGCAACCAAAAGATTTTTGAGTTTCTGGGAGATAGATAAGTCCAAGCATCGTTGAATCTTTATGGTAATGGATTCACAAAGAAACCATCTACACTCAAAAATGTCAAGAATGTAATTCCAAAGAGCAGTTTCCGTGTCACAATAAAGAAAAAAGATGATTTATATTCTCTCGATGCTGATTGCACATTCATCATTTTGAACATAGAATGATCTTAAAAGTTTTTAGACAAGTATCTGTGGGAATTCTATTATGAACAATCTACCAGACTAATGTAAATCTCGAGGGTTTTAACCATGCTTTATTAAAGTTACTTAACCAATAAAAATTATTGTCAATATTATTGAATAAATGATTATAGTAATTTTTTTGGAATCAAGAATCCCATTATGGGCAGGTTCCCAAATAATAAAATCATTTATATTAATGAAGTGATAGTTTTCAACAATTTATTTAACATGCTCAGAAAGACAGGGGTTTTTCATATGCATGACAGTTATAATAGAGTCCTGAGAGTGGGGAGGAGAAAAGTTGTTGTCCATCAAAGAGATCAAAGGAACACCAGTCCAGTTATCAAGCCAAAATTTTAAGTTGGAATCCTTATTATCCATACATCTAGAGTTTGTCATAATAGAATTGAAATTTTTTCTAATAGAGGGCCATATAGAGGACGTAAGGAAGTGAGAATGGTTATTTCTAAGTTTATCAAGAAAACGAGCCCTAAGAAAATCTGTAGAAGGAGAGGTGTTATGAATGAGATTCCACGTAATACTAGCTTGAAGAGCTTCATTAAAATTAGAGATATTTTTAATGCATATCCCCCCTTTATCAATAGGTTTGCAGCAAGAGATCCAGGGGACAGTCACCAGTTTTCTCTTCAACATACTTCCAGTCCAAAAAAAAATTAATAGAAACATTAATGCATTTTAAAAGACTCTTTGGACATTTATAAATCATCATGGAGTAACCCATTTTAGAAAAAATGGTATATTTAACCAAACAAATTCTCCCAACCATCAAAATATTTTTACCCTTACTGAAGGAAAGATGATGAAGCATTTGATCAGTGATGAGAGAAAAATAATTTTCTTTTGGTCTACCCCAAAATATGGGCACTCAAAGGTAAGTGAAAGGAAGTGAGCCTTATTTGACACCTAAAGCATTAGTGATGGTAAGTTTCCTCCCCATAGAAAAGTCCTTAACAAAAAAGATGTATTATTTATTCTAGTTGGTATGTTGACCAGAGAATTCCTGGTATTGAAGAAGGATAGTTTTCATAGCCATAATGTTTCTTTTACCCCCTAAGTAAAGAGAATTATGTAATCAGCATAGAGAAGGTGTGAGGGATCATTCAAGTTTCTAGAAGCATAAATAGGCTTTATAGAACCTTTATCTATCGCTTGAGAGATTATCCTACTTAGGTAGTCTTCAGCAATTGAGAAGAGAATAACCGAGAGAGGATCACCCTATCTCGCTCCTTTCAAACAATTGAAATAGCCTCTAGGTGAACCATTGATTAGAACAGATATATAAGCTGAATTGAACAAATATGTGATCCTATTAATAAAAGTTTCATTAAATCCTAATTTCCTGAGGACTTTATACATGAAGTTTCAATCAATGGTATCAAAGGCCTTAGCAATATCCAGTTTAATAGAAACATTCCCACCTCTATTATTTTTTTTAATAAGATTGGTGGCTTTAGAGGAAAGACATATGTAGTCTTCAATATATTTTCCTTTTATAAACCCAAATTGGTTCCAGAAAACAATTCGATTACTAATGGAAGCTATTCGGTTGTCAATTAATTTAGTGATGATTTTGAATAGAAATTTAATGAGAGCAATGGGTCTGAAGCTTTTAATGTCATCAGCATTCTTGGTTTTGGGAATGAGAACAAGAAATTGGGAATTAAACCCATATGGGAGAATGCCTCTAGAGAAGAAATATTTTACCATACTACAAACATCATTTTAAAGAACATCCCAATGTTTTTGATAAAAACAATTATTAAATCCATCTGGCCCAGGGGCACTGTCTGGATTTAAACTAAAGACAGTTTCTTTAATTTCATAGTCAAGGGGGATGTTGTTTAGCAAGGATTTATCAACACTAGTAACTAGGGTTGGAATGATGTCCGGCATAAGGTCTTTGTCAATACTATCACCATTGAAGATATTATGAAAGTGAGAAACAATATGATTAGCAATACTTTCATCAGTATCAAGAATATGATCCCCATATCTAATATAGGCTAGAGGTCTATAGGCTTTTCTGATTCTGTGAAGGGAATTATAAAACTTAGTATTCTTATCCCCATCATTAAGCCATTTGGCTTTAAAGAGTTTCTTTTGGAGATTGTCTTTAAAGTTTAGCAAAGAGATAAGCTTAGAGGATATGTTAATTTCATGTTGAGGGTCTTTATAAAAGTTTGAAGTAGAATTAGTATTTTGGAATTGAATAAGATCCTTTTACAAGGGGTTGATATTATTGTCCATTTCACTTACCTTGGATTTACACCAGCTTTTGATAGTTAGTTTAAGAATTTTTAACTTCACCAGGAAAGAAAACGGATCAAATTTTCCATACATATTAATCCAAGTGTTCTTAATGATGTTTATGCATTCTAGGTTAGATGACCAAGAAATGTTATATCTGAAAGGGGCCATATGTTTATTAGGTTTATGAGAGAAGTAAAGTAGTATGGGGTGGTGATCAGAAGCAATCCTCACAAGAGTAATGCTAGAAATGTTATCCCACTTATCTGGGGCATTCACATTGGTGAAGGCTTTGTCAAGTTTACTGGACACAATTCTATTATAATGTTTCTTATACCAAGTAAATTTAGCTCCCAAGAGATTCATCTCTGCAAGATTATTCATTTCAATGCAAGCATGGAATTCCCTAGAAGAGATAGGGGCATGTGAAGGGACAAGCATTTCACTCGGGGCTATAATAGCATTAAAGTTGCCAACAATAAACCAAGACTGATTAATATAATTACTAAGGTGGGTGAGTCTATTCCAAAGATCCCTCCTATATTGGTATCTAGTATAGGAATAAAAAAATTGGAGTAGACATGTATATTCTCAAATATGTATTCACATGTAATTGCTTGATTCGAGCAGTTAAAAATACTGACATTATGCAAAGAGGAATGAGAAAATAACCATAAAGAATCAGTAGATGTCCCATTATTACAAGCCCCTATAAAAGAATAACCAAAAGGGGCTTGATGTAATCTAGAGGCAAAGATGGTTTTAGGTTCAGTAATAAAAAAATAATTGGGGAATGTGTGCTAATGAATATTTTTAAAACATTGAAGGTGTCAAGGTTAACAATTCCTTGATAATTCCAATATAATATATTCATTTAGACCTATTTTTAGTGGGCTTGTCCCCTTTTATTTTGGAGGCCAAGGCCTTTGACCTGGTTACAACTCCAGGAACACCCTATTTTGAAGGATTAATATTTATTTCATTCAATGATAAGTGGGTTGGCAATGGAATAGCATCACCTTCACTATCTCTGCTTTTCAGTTCATCTGGTGGTATAGAGTCATAGGAGATCTGCTTGCAAATAGATTCTGGTTACAAAGAATTCAGGTTATAGGGGTCCTGCAGGGGAGGTGACTAAGAGCCCAGGGCATCAAGACACTACAAAGTGTGCCTTCTCCCAGACTATACCATTTGAGTCCCACTGGAATAATTCCCCCTATCCTTACATAAGGGTGAAGAAATAAGGGAAACCCTGTAATTATGCACTATAGTCTTAGGGATATCTACATTTTCAAATGCAGGTTGTATTTCAGAAATAGTGGAAATGATTTTTGGGTGATTTATATTGCTTTCAGGTAAGGGAAACTGTTTATCAGTGTTAGCATTATCAATTTCAGAAGGAGTGCAAGGATTTTCCTTAGCTGCATTATCAAGGACCGGGGAAATAGTGGAGGAGTTCTTCATCGTTGGTACCAAAGAAGAAGGGTCTTCTAAAGGGGGGTCTACTGGAACTGAATCAGAGATGGGGTGAGACAGAATATCAAGGACATCATCTTAAATGCCCTTTTTAAAATTCTATACAAGAGTTTCCAATTCTTGGTCTTCAACAAGATCATCCCAAGACTTCCCTTTATCAGAATACAATAGCTCAAATGATAGGTGGTTTATACCTTTACCTCAGGGTTTGGTGTTTTATAAAAATATTTGTAGTTGTTCTATATGTTATAATTTCTAGTGGTTCCCCGTAAATTAATTAAATGAATTAATTGGATGGATTGGAACCTGTTAGGGATTCCCACTAGTTTCTTTGAAATTTTTGGAGGTTTTTTCCCCAAACTAGGCCACCCATGGGGTGCACCTTTGTATTTGACCTTTTTTATACCACTCATGGGGTGTGTGTTAGTTTTCCACTGATTTGAGAGCTTGTTAAATTGAATGAATTGAATTGAATTTTTTAAGAGAGTATTGATGCCTCGTTTTCCTTGTTTTGACATGATGTAAATTGATTTAATTGTTTAAATGGAATCGTTGCATGAGTTGGATGAACTCATCGATGTGATTAATTTTGAAATGATTAATTAATGATATGATGATTTTATTATGGTAGTGGATGCCTCGGTTGGTATACCTTGAATCTTGATTCTATAGGATTCCATGGATGTTTCTCCCATGGATCCTAATTGTGGTAGTAGATTCCTTGGACATTTTTACTCTTTGGATATTGATTTTGTAGGATGCCTCGGGCTTTTCTAACCCTTGGATCTAGCTTTCTTATACTCATATTGTACATGACTTGTTAAAATTATATAATTAATCCACCCAATTATTTAATGAGTTTTAATCGATATGCTCCTAGGAATCGATGTGGATGCCTTGGTCTTCTCTTCCTTGGATCCATCCCTTCATGGTCTGACACTTTTTATTACATAGAAATTTCAATGTGGATGACTCTAATTATATGGTGTGTCTGTGGTAAATGTTATATACTGGATTATATAGCATGGATGTGATGGATATTTTATACTTGGTTGTATGTCATGTACATGGTGAGTATTTTGGAATTTTTTATAGATAGACCATGTATGGGTATCGGATCATAGTGGATTGATTGGAATGTATTACACCTATTTAGTTATGTTTTTACCACTATCCTTGTTTTTGGGAGCCTGACTATTGTTTGTAGGGAGCCTTGTTGTACTGTACAATATCACATATGCCTTGGAAACTTTAATTTTAGTACTTTTATACTTATGATATATTGCACACTGCTTTTGATTATATCACACATACTGGATTTTTTATAGACACAATTTTTGGTGGACAACTGATTGTTATCTCACACCCTATTCGGGTCTTCATTGGGTACCCTAATAAACTTCATGGATGCAGGTATGGATTGTGGAAAGTGACCACTATACAATGCTTGATTTCTTTTTTCGTAGGAGTAGGAGAGCACAGGACCTATCTAGGCTTGTGATACAGGCTGGGATAGTCCTTTTTGGTATTTTTTGTTATTTTGATACATGTATTGTATTTTATGATTGTATACCTATTTTCCTTCTTTGTAGAGACATGAAAAGACACATCATTTGTATATGAGATTACATTTTTCATTGTTTATATATTTTTAACTTGTATATTTATCTTATATCTGATTGATTTAATGATTTATTTATTGATTATTATGTTTACTACCATTGTGATACACTCTAACATGATGGAATAGTCTCCCCACAGACACACCATTATCCCTCACTTCTAATTAGCATCCTCTGGCATATGAGGAGTCATGTTTGATTCCATGTGACCCACTGGCTTAGGGCACCATTAAGTGGCATCTAGTTTGGGGCGTTACAATAAATCGCAGTCCTTAACTGATGGGTACCATAGGCATTGGCATGAACTTATTGCATAATGTTGATACTATCCTCTTCATCAATGTATTTGAGTAAGATCCTATAAATGGATCATTTATAGAGGACCTTATGATGACTCAGGTTGTCAAAGAGGGTAAAATTAACTTCCCACCATTGGATATTCTCTTTTTTAGCTCTTTATGATGGAAGACTCCCACTTTGGAGATAGTCCAGGATAGGAATCATCCAACTACTTGAAAGATTATTTGGTTCAAGAGTACAATTGACCTCGTTGATCTCTTCCATGACACTCTTAACAAATGGTGATACCATTCTGAGATGTGAAATGTTGATTATTGTTTCATCCCTATCTAGATCTACCAAAGTTGTAGCTATATTTTCTAGTGCATCTGCATGATCATTCTATGAGCATGGGATATGAGTAATTTTTTCTCTAAGGGGAATTCATCCATTAATCCTTGGACATAGTCAAGAAAGGGGATCAG
Source organism: Viscum album (assembly GCA_963277665.1). Classification (NCBI taxonomy): domain Eukaryota; kingdom Viridiplantae; phylum Streptophyta; class Magnoliopsida; order Santalales; family Viscaceae; genus Viscum; species Viscum album. The sequence goes on along the minus strand of OY728161.1, from coordinate 1,991,443,327 downwards.
ATGTTCTTTTCTAATAACGTAATCATCGTTGACTTGTTTGATTACTTACTCTGAATCGCCTTTAACATTTAGATGGGTCATTGGAATTTTTCATGTGAGTTTTAAGCCCATAATGAGGTCTTATTACTCTACCTTATTATTGGTGTAGCCTTCTGACAATAGTAAGTAATAAGGTAAGACTGTCTTTTCTAGAGAGATAAGAATAACTCCCAACTTGACTTTATTAATCTTGGGGTATTCTGTTCTCTTTCCTATTGGGATCCAGGGAATTACATACAAATATATTTCTCATTTCTTGGGGGAGTCATGGAGAAATAATTTTTCCTCATTAGGAAGTTCAGTATTCATAGGTGTTTCTTCTAAATAAGGAATTTATGTGATGAAATATGCTAAATATTTCCCCTTTATTTCCTTCGGTGGTATGAAATAGATGTCAAACTACTATAGGATGACCGGTCACCAAGACAAACGTCTACTCAAAATATGGAATTTTAGGATATACTTGATCAGGTTAGTTCAAGAGACCAAGTGGACCTCGTTATGTTTCAAGTAGTGCCTCAACTTCTGAACCACAAATATTAATTCTAGATGATTATTCTAGATATTCGAATAATGATTCTCAGTATTGATCATGGTCTAAATAAGATAATAAAGACTCTTTTTATTTCCATAATCATTCTTTTTTTAGAGGAAATCACCTAGTGATCTCTCTAATTATATCACATAAAAGATGAGTGACTTTACTTCAACAGGTAGCAACAGCACTAGTGGACTTATTAAATACTTCTTGAGACAATCGAATGATTCTTTATATTCATCAGTCCACTGATATATGGCCCTTTTTTTCATAAATTTGGTGAATCTAAATGACTTTATAGAAAAATTTTCTATAAAATATTGAATGTTCGAATGGAATCCTTATAGTCCTCTAAACTATTTGAGATTTTGATAAGGTAACATGTCATGGATAGAATTTTTCTTCTTGGGATTTACCTTGATGCCATGATGGAATACTGTGAAGCTGAGAAAATTTCCCAAGGATACACCAAAATCACTTTTCATGGGGTTCATTTTCAAGATATATTATCATGGTTTGTCAAAAACCATCTCAATTTTACTAAAATGGTTAGAAAATTATTGATATTTCACCACTAGATCATTGACATAGAACTCAATAGACTTTCCCATAAAGGGTTTAAATATGTGGTGCATGGAATGATGGTATGTAGTTCTAGCATTTTTTATGCTAAACAGAATCACCTGATAGCTATATACTCCTTGGTTTATCTAAAGTATGTGTCTTTATAATATTTAGGGTCTATATGAATTGTTTTTATATCCTAATATCTATCCATGAAGTGGAGGACTTGGTATCTAGACATTTCATCAATCATAAGTTCTGTGATTGGATCCTAGAATTCATTTTTCAGACAATACCGGTAAAGATCTTTGAAATTGATAAAAATTTTGATTTACCTATTTTTTCTTGACTGAGACTATATTGGTAATCCATTTCGGTTACTAGAAATCCATATTGAATTTGTATTTGATGGTCTTATAAAATTTAGATTTAACATTAGTAGCATGAGTTGGATGTGTTCTCCAGGCTACCTACTTGTAGCCATGATGATCTTTTAGAAAACCCTAGTGGTGGGAGACCACATTAAGATTGAGGATTAGAATTTCTGTTTAATTCTAGGTGAATAAATATATATTAATATTTAATAAAAAGGGTATATACCTATTGTTATTTAATGGTAATATTTGTACTTATTATAATAGTTTGTGGATCTTCTTATGTTCCTAGATTTACCTATCGGAGTTCATTAATGGTAGTAAACACACCCTCCTCAAATGCTATAGGAGCATATTTGACATCATATTCCTCTTCTTCTTCCTATTACACCTCCTTTTCCTCTTCCTCTTACTCTCTTACTTATTTTTCCTCTTTCATGACCACATTGGGATGTATGAGTGATGAAGTGGAATCTTTAGAGTTAGCGAAAAGATTGATATTTTGAGATTCATAGGTAATGATATCCCCATTACCCAGTGGTGATGTGTTAATTCCTTCAGATTCAGCTGATGACATTGGGGTCTACTAAATTCCTTGGGATAAATGGAGTGAATTTTTACCTAAATATTTGTTGCTGACAGGAGGATCATGGATCGATTCAGTATGGTTGGGTATAACTAACATGACTGATATCATGAGGGTTGGAAAGTTCATTCCCAATTTCAAAATGATATCTTCGATCCAATTAATGGGTAGCACATATTCATCACTGATATCCTTGAATGGGTTGGTTGGGTTCATTTCCAGACCATTTAGGGTGGTAACCTAAGCAACATCATCGATCATGGGTTGCATACCTTCTCTCTAATAAAATCATACATCAATGGATTAGTCTTCACAATATTCAAATGGATATTTATCACCATATGATGTCCCACTTTTCCCATTGATGTAGTAATTTAGACATTGTTGATATGATGAAGGGGATTCTAAACGTTGATGTAGCCAAGGTCTTCCAAGAAATACATTGAAATTTTTATCTTTTCAGATGACTAGGAATTCCAAATTGGACCCTAGGTCACCAAATTGAGTTCTGAGATTGATCTAGACAAGGGTATTTTTTTAAATCTTGTTGTATCTCTGGAGTTTTATGGGATAAGGATATGGGTCGGATTTACTATAACCCAACTAACGAATCATTTATATCAGAATGATATTAATCCCTAATCCATTATCAATAAAATCTCATCTGATGTCAATGTCGTCTAGTATTCCCAGCACATACAAGGGCCTAATGTATCCCAATATCACAACATCCTTATTTTGTTCTATAAAAGAGATTATAACATGAAATTCCATAGTGTTGGTCTTTACTTGGTATAAATTAGCAACATTGACCTCATCTTCAAACTCTTGAAGGCTTAGTAGTGCCTCTACAAGTTCTTCTCAAAGATATTTTAATTGGTTTAGAGCATCTAGAATTGAAAGCTTTACTAGAATTGTATCCAACTACTTTTTTATGTCATAATTCTAAGACAAAGTCATGTTACTTACTATAGGAATTTGTTCCCTAGTAGGATATTTAGATGTTGAAGTGCCTGGAAGAGGTAAGTCAGGTGGTTGTTTAGGGAACTTTTTGTATTATTGGATTAGGCCTAATTTCCCCACCTACCTGCCTAGTATAACAAGACTATTTTACCCCTTCCAATTGATCTTCTAAAATAATTGGTCCTAGAATAATTTTAGTAAATGTAGATGCATTTTTCTATTCTTAATGTGCTCACAGAAGGGCTCTTCCACATGTCTCAGTAGCGTAAATGGCTCTGGCGTGGATGTGGCCTGAATATTGAGCTCATCCATGACTATGTCTTCCCCTACCTCCTTGGCCTATTCGGACTCTCCATCTAATTCCCTAATTTTTTATAGGGAAATCAGGTTTTTAATATTTATCATCATTAAATAATAGCTCAATTAAATAAATGACATTAATGGAAGTAAAGATCAAATCTTCATCTGTTGGGGATTCCTCCTAGTGGAACAATTCCTATGGTACCATTTGGTGGTATGGTTTTGGGGGTATTACTAGAGGAATGAAGTTTGAAAGGGTCAAAAATTATTTTTGTCTCATTAAAATTTTGTTTTCCTATGATTATTTTTTACTCTTTCATCTATACCTATTTTGGAAGATTGTCTCTTGGAAGATTATAGTGTTACTAAAACTTATTAATCCATAGAAGAAGAGACTAAGAGAATAGTTTATTGATTTAATTGTGACCTAAGGATAGCATAAATTTGATTTATTGTTTTTTTGGTCATATAATCACTGAAATTTTGTGCACCCTTACTCGTAACTTCCCACCATTCACCTTTTCCCACTAGAGTGGTAGTGGAAACACTTGCCACTTATTCTAGTGGTTTACCCAGATTTACTTGCTCAAAGTTAACCATCTTCTACAGGATGTATTTAAAAATAAAACAATCTAGAATCATATTTCCCAATGTTCATTAATAGGGGAAATAATTTGGGTGTTTATCAAGACCAACTTGATCGGGCCTCTTAGGCTCTGGAATCCTCAATAAATTGTTTTCCACAGATACTATAAAGTATCCTAGAACTTTCTCATCTTGGAAGGAATAAAATTTATTCTTCTATTCCTAAAATTGGAAACATTTAGTTTCTATACTCTCATTTATATGGGTGTATTTTTTCTAACATTGTTGTTCAAGAGGTGGTTTCATACAAGGATTGTAATGACCTGAACCCGAACAGCCACCCAAACAGTGCTAAACGGGTTGGGTGTTACGACCTTAGGTGCACCTACCCGAATGCCAAAGGCTTCCGACAGGCAGCGAGGGTCTTATAGGTATATTGGGGAGGATATACCCTCTCGGAGGATAATAATAGTACTAGTATGAGTATAATAATAATGATGCAGCAGAACAAATGACTCAGCAGACTCGAACCAGACCCGCAGAGTGGAATCACATTCAATCTCAATAAACAGTGGAAGCAATAAATATAACAACAGCAGAAGAAATAAATACAACAGTATTCTAAACACATGTAACTAGTACTGAACCATAAAACATGCATCCAAAGCAGGTCAGACATATCTGAATATAAAAAGGGCGCTAATGGCTAACCAACAGTAGCTACAACAAGTAAGCATGCTAATACAGAAAATAAAACAAAACAAGATAAACTCTAGCTAGGTAAGACCTCAAGGTCCATACCATCTCCATGTAACAACTAACGCAACCCAACTCCTAAAGATGGCCTATTTCCTTCACGTAAATCCATAAAGTTTTCACGCGTCCTGAAGGGCCCATGTAGGGTGTGAGAAAAATCTCAGTAGGATACCACCCAATTGTGCATACCTAATATAATTGTTTAAGAAGAAATGAATTTATAAGTAACACGATAAACAGTATGATGCACAAATAAACACAAACTCCACTAGTTCTCAACAGCCACCATGGAGTGTCACCTACTTCATCCAACGCCGGAATCTCTGTTGTGTAACCCAGCACCATGTGCCCCCTGACACTGCGTGTCTCAAGTACCGATGTCCTGAAGGCATGCCCAAGAATAGTAACCTGGCACCTTGTGCCTCCTGACACCTCGTGCCTCAAGTAAGGACGTCCTGAGGGCACGCCCGAGAAGTAACCTGGAGGAACAGTGATGCATGTCCTCAAATAAATAACCAGAGGGACAGCAATGTCTTCCCTCAAATAAAGTAACTAGAGGGACAGTGATATCTTCCCTCAAATAAGTAACTGGAGGGACAACGATACCTGCCCTCAAATAAATAACTGTAGGGATAGCGATACCTTCCCTCAAATCATGGTGATCCTCATCCCCCAACCTGATAGCCTCAAGCTATCCCCTGGAGGCTCCTCACCTCCCACGTGGCTTTCTATGGTAAGCACCCCCAACCAAAATACCTAAACCACATCTACTGGGGCCTCTACTCACACGAGTGGTCAAAACCACCTCATCGCAGAGTATCTATATGTTCACACTACTCAAAGTTCCGGGTGAGTGGTAATCACCAAAATAGTACCTAAGACACCACACATCTGACACATCATGTCCCTGAAACCATGACGCTAAAGTCTGATGGCCTTGCCATCCAAGTAACTTGGGCCATACTCAACCTGACAGTCATCATGCCTCAAGCCGACGTCCATGATGCTCAATCCCGTGGTTAAAACCTCCCAAAGTAACCTCGGTCCAAGCCCAACCTGACAGTTGTACTGCCTCAAGCCGATGCCAATAACGCCCAATCCCGTGGTCAAGACCACCCAAGTAACTCAAGCCATGCCCGTCACAACTCGAAGGTTCCAACATATGCAAAACCACACATCACATATATAATCGCATTTTAACAGAACACATAATAAGAAAAACCATCTAAACAGATGAATTGCACTAAGCAAGTGTTTTCCCATACTAGAACTGAAGTTTCTAAGGTCTCCAACAATTCATATCAAGGTTTAAATAACTAAACCTAACAGTTTAAACCAATAAATTTCAAGTATTATCATTTTTGCACCCCCGGCCAAAATGACCCATGTGAGAAAAGACCTCTCACTAGGCCATGTTAAATCAAGACAGGACAAAGGGCACACCCAAAGGTGTCCCATAGGTGTAATAAAAAACTTATGATGCACGAGCAGATAAATTAGGGTCTCTCTCAAAATACCCTAAAAAGTGCCATAGGATGCGCCACACAAATTTCCATGAAAACACGAAAGGAGGTATGCACCACCTACCTCATACTAGTACGATGATAATCCTTCTATATCAGCCTCCAATTAGGTCTAAAACGCAGTAGATATACAAAATAAACAAAACCTCTCAAACCACAACAACTTTTTATAGAACAGAAATCAAGAAGAACAGCTCAAGAGGAATCAAGGCCTTATCGAGGGGGTACCAATGGATCAAACGGTGCTCTAAACAGAGTTCAGATGAAGATCCAGGAGGGATTTGAAGGTCCATACGGCTCTCCCCACGTAAGCCTCGGGTGGATGGAAGAAAAAGAGGAGAATGGGAATTCCCAGGTGGAACAGAACTTAAAAACCCTAATTTTAAGTGGTCACACGGTTAACCCGCACGGTTTGGAAAACCATGCACCAACCGTGAGGTTTCTACTGCCTCACCCAGGAACTTCACACGGCCAACCCGCATGGTTTGGAAAACTGTGCACCGCCCATGTAGAGCCCACTATCTCACCCAGAGACTTCGCACGGTTTGTCTGCATGGTTTGTTCAGACCGTGTGCCAACCGTGGGCACCTGTACGACCTCCTCAAACTTCAAAAGTTTAACCCAGAATTGTCCAATTTCTCTAGTTTTCTCAAAAGCGAGTCAAAATTCAAACAGGGTCGGGATTTTGACCTATTCTAAAAACTTGGGTTCTTACAATCTCCCCACCTTGACATAGATCATCCCCTAAATATCAAACAAAACCTGAGGATGGCACCGAACATACCACCTTGATCAAAGCAACCCAGACTTCCTCAGTCACTAGGTTCTGGCTAAATTTCTCAAGGGGCTCCCCACCTTAGGAATCACCTAACCCGGTCTCAACCTGAAAAAACTCACAACCAGAAAAGGTTCTCAAACCTGTGTTCCGGACTCAAGGTCCTCCCGTGATTCATCATCACCCCTACCCCTCATTGGAGCTCCCATGTTGTTTCTGACATCCAAACGTATCCCGCACCGCATCGGTGCCCGCCTCCATGAGGTCTTGCATCCTATGGATTCTCAAAACAAACCTGGTGCCTAGCACCTCAAGTAACCTGCATCCTCTATGCCCTGATGCCCATGGAACCTCAAGTAACCTGCATCCTTGATGCCCTGATGCCCATAGCACCTCTAATAACCCGCATCCTCGATGCCTCGATGCCCATGACACCTCATACATATAAATATATAAAAAAATATCACGCACCTGATATGGCGCCAAACCCACTAAACAACATCTAGTCAATCCACATAGGTCTTGTGCATCACGTGTACCCAAAAAAAACAAACCTCTACAGGTCATGCCAAAATAGATTGAGCGAATCATGGCCACACCCGTGGTGTACCTCTAACTATCGTCGGCTCACCAGCCTGCTTAGCCTCTGGTAGCTCCATGGTGTGCACCTGGCCTGAAGTATGGTTGTCTGATGCCTGACCTCCCTACGGTGCTACTCCAGCCACCGACCACTGACCCCTCAGCTGGATCCCACTGTCTCTGTCACGTCTGCCACATGTAGTTGAACCTTATCTACCCTCTCCTGGTACCGAAACTGAACCAACTTTGGATTCCACCATCTGTCCTGGTCCCTGTCTGCCAGTTATCTGGAAAGGCTACCTGAAAAACCTCTCCAGATGCACGGCCTGTCCACATGCCTAGCACTCCTTTGGAGGCTTATTGCACTGAGTTCGAACATGTCCCGGATGTCCACACTGGAAGAAAACCACTACATAACTGCTACGATGTGGTCTAGATGAGTCTTTAGCCTAACTTCCCTACTGGAACTCATCCCGTCCTCGCTTCCTGCTATCTGAACCCTCACCATAAGTCATCGTCTGGTAAACCTAAGGAATATCCCTCTGGTTTCCCTCCGCTATGAGCACCTGGTTCAATACCTCTGAGAAATAACCCGGCCTGAAAATATTCACCTGGACCCAAATGGCGTGTCATAATCCATCCTCGAAGCATCTCACCCTAGCCGCGTCATCGCTTACCATACTAGGTGCAAAGCGAGACAGCTCAATGAAATTAGCTGCATAGTCCATGACGGACATGTCTCCCTACTGAAGGCTCAAGAACTCTCTAGCTCTCTCTGATCTCAGTGTCTCTGGGTAAAAGTGATCAATGAACCTGTCCTCAAAGTCCTTCCATGCTAGTCCCTCATGCCTGCGAGCCTGAACCTGCACATCCCACCAATGCTTTGTCGGTCCTCGCAGCATGTACGTCACCAACTTGACCCTTTGCCCTGGAGGTGTCTCGAGCTACTCAAAGATCATGTGCATACTCTCTATCCAGTTCTTAGCCGCCTGCGAACCACCCTCACCCTAAAAAATCGGTGGGTGCTGTGACTGGAACTCTCGCGTCAGGTATGCCATAGATGGCTCTGTACCCTGTGCGCCTCTGTCGATCCCCTACAAGACACGTACCAGGATAGATCGGAGCTACTCATCGAGCCATGGTCTGAACGCTGTCAATCCCAGATGTTGTCCTACCTGTACTGTATCCTGAACCTGATCCTATCCCTAAGCTTGTACATGCAGATCATGCTTTGCCTGTACCGAATCCTGAACCTGATCCTGCACATGTCGCATTATATCCTCACTTTCCTGACACTCTATCGAGACATGTATGAGGAACCCGCTCGGGCCATGCCCATCCTGACAACCAAAGTTGCCTCAAACTGATGACCGAGTCGCCCAATCATGGTGATCAAAATCACCTCAACCGATAGTACATGCCTACTCTCATAAGAGCCAGACCCAAATGTTCTGCCACATACAATTCTACAAATATAAAAATCATGCCATAACACATTGCAATAAACAAGAAATTGTATCATGAATTTCACCAATTCACATTTCAGAGCATACAAAGCATGGCAATTGATTTTTATTCACATGGAATTATCACTTCACAAAGCATACGTGCAATTATTAAATTGAAATACCCTAAAATGTTCCTATCAAAATCCAAGAAAACAAGCCTCGCTATACTGAGCCAAGGTCCAATTCTCCCTTACCGCACCAGGTCGAGGGTTACATATCACAATCAATAACATCACACACCAAGTGATCCACCGAGGAGGAAATCATATACACTGTAATCTGAGCAAAAAGCAATAGCAATTCCCACTCATTGGCAACTTGGTCCATCCCTCGTACATGGGACTGCAGGAACCCAAGCACAAGTTAGAAACCAAGTTCCATTAACAACCTACCTCCAGTCTAAAATATCCCATATAGTAAAACCAGCAGAAATAAAAAGAGATGTCTCAAACTCATTAGTAGTCAGCAAAGAAATTCTACTAAATCCCTGTCAAGAACTCCTCTGATACCACTTTGTAACGACTTAGACCCAAAAATCCACCCAAACAGTGCTAAACGGGTTGGGTGTTACGGCCTTAGGCGCACCTCCCCGAATGCCAAAGGTTTCCAACTAACAAAGAGGGTATTATAGGTATAGTGCGGAGGATATACCCTCTCGAAGGATAATAATGGTACTGGTTTGAGTATAATAATAACGATGCAGTGGAACAAATGACTCAGCAGACTCAAACCAGACCCGCAGAGTGGAACCACATTCAATCTCAATAAACAGCGGAAGCAATAAATATAACAACAGCAGTGGAAATAAATACAATAGCATTCTGAACACATGTAACTACTACTAAACCATAAAACATGCATCCAAAGAAGGTTATACATATCTGAATAAAAAAAGGGCGCCAATGGCTAACCAACAGTAGATACAAAAAGTAAGCATTCTAATATAGGAAATGAAACAAAACAAGATAACCCCCAGATAGGTAAGACCTCAAGGTCCATACCATCTCCATGAAACAACTAACGCAGCCCAACTCTTGAAGCTGGCCTCTTTACTGCACGTAAATCCATAATGTCTGCATGTGTCCCGAAGGGCCCATGCAGGGTGTGTGACAAATCCCGGTAGGATACCATCCAATGGTGCATACCTAATATAAGTGTTTAAGCAGGCATGAATTTATAAGGAAAATGATAAACAGTATGATGCACAAATAAACCCAAACTCCACTAGTGCTCAACAGCCACCATGGAGTGTCACCTGCTTCAGACAACGCCGGAATCTCTGTCTTGTAACCTGGCACCATGTGCCCCCTGACACCGCGTGTCTCAAGTACCGACATCCCGAAGGCATGCCCAAGAATAGTAACCCGGCACCTTGTGCCTCCAGACACCTCGTGCCTCAAGTACTGACATCTCGAGGGCACACCCAAAAAGTAACCCGGAGGAACAGCGATGTATGTCCTCAAATAAATAACTGGAGGGATAGTGATGTCTGCCCTCAAATAAAGTAACCAGAGGGATGGTGATATCTTCCCTGAAATAAGTAACCAGTGGGACAGCAATACCTTCCCTCAAATAAATAACCGAAGGGACAATGATACCTACCCTCAAATCATGGCGATCCTCAGTCCCCAACCTGATAGCCTCAAGTTATCCCCTGGAGGATCCTCACCTCCCACGTGGCTTTCTACGGCAAGCACCCCAAACCAAAATACCTAAACTACATCTACGGGGGCCTCTACCCACACGAGTGGTAAAAACCACCTCATCATAGAGTATCTCTATGTGCACACTACTCAAAGTTCTAGATGAGCGGTAATCACCAAAATAATACCTAAGCCACCACACATCTGACACCTCGTGTCCCTGCGACCATGCCACTCAAGTCTGATGGTCTTTCCATCCAAGTAACCTGGGCCATGCCCAACCTGACAATCACCCTGCCTCAACCTGGCATCCATGATGCCCAATCCCGTGGTTAAAACCACCCAAAGTAACCTCGGGCCAAGGCCAAACTAACAATCGTACTGCCTCAAGCCGACGTCCATGACGCCCAATCCCGTGGTCAAGACCACCCAAATAACTCGGGCCATTCCCATCACAACTCGAAGGTTCCAGCATATTCAAAATCACACATCACATATATAATCACATTTTAACAGAACACATAACAGGAAAACCCATCAAAAAAGATGAATTAGACTAAGAAAGTGTTGTCCCATACTAGCACTGAAGTTTCTAAGGTCTCCAACAATTCATATCAAGGTTTAAATAACTAAACCTAATAGTTTAAACCAATACATTTCAAGTATTATCATTTTGGCACCCCCGACCAAAATGCCCCATGTGAGCAACGGCCTCTCACCTAGTCCTGATCAATCAAGAAAGGACAAAGGGCACACCTAAAGGTGTACCATAGGTGTAATAAACAACTTAAGATACAGTAGTAGATAAATTAGTATCTCTCTAAAAATACCCTAAAACGTGCCATAGGATGCGCCACACAAATGTCCACAAAAACAAGAAATAAGGAATGCACCACCTACCTCATACTAGTACGATGATACTCCGTAGATATCAGCCTATAATTAGGTCTAAAACGTGGTAGATCTATAAAAGAAACAAAACCACTCAAACCACAAAAACACGTTCTAGAACTGAAATAAATAATAACGACTCAAGAGGAATCAAGGTCTTACCGAGGGGGTTCCAACGGATCAAACGGTGCTCGAAATGGATTTTGGATAAAGATTTGGGATGGATTTTAAGGTCCGGTCGGCTCTCCCCGCATAATCCCCGAGTGGATGGAAGAAAAAGAGGAGAATGGGAATTCCTGGGTGGCCCGGAACTTAAAAACCCTAATTTTAAGTGGCCACACGGTGAACCCGCACGGTTTGGAAAACCATGTACCAACCATGCGGTTGCCACTGCCTCACCTAGGAACTTTGCACGGCCTACCCGCACAGTTTGGAAAACCGTGCGCCGCCCGTGCAGAGCCCACTGTCTCACCCAGAGACTTCGCACGGTTTGTCCGCACAGTTTGTTCAGACCGTGCGCCAGCTGTGCGCAACTGCATGACCTCCCCAAACTTCAAAATTTTAACCCATAAGTGTCCAATTTTTCTAGTTTTCTCAGAAGCGCATCAAAATTCAAAAAGGTTCGGGATTTTGACCCGTTTTAAAAACCCAAGTTCTTATAAGGATGTGTGGGCTTTGGAGTTGGAATGGGCATAGAGGTCGGTTTTAAGGTGACCATTTTGGTTTCCACTCTACCCATTCTCTTTCCCTGGGATACTGATACTAAATGATAATTGTCCTTAGTTCACAAAATAGAATCTTCTAACCTTTGAGATACTATGGTAAGATCTTAGAAGCCACCTAGATACTTTACCAGAATAAGTGGTGTTCACAGTTTTCCATGAAGATTCTAAATGCAAAGATCTGAAAAATCCTCTTGAGGAAACTGAAAATTCAATGAGTAAGTAAAAATATTCCACCTAGAAATAAAATCTGAAAACCTATTATTTTATATCTATCTTCACTTTGAGAGAGTTAGGATCATCGTCTTCTGTAAAGTAGATCTGAATTGAGAGAGTAATTTTTATTGAAGATCTTCCCACCCTTTAATTGATCAAGTAGGTAGACCAGTATATAAGGTGAAGGCTATTCCCTATAATGTATTCCCAAAACACCTAATTTGGCTACCTCATACTATTCAAGGGTTTCCATAATGGGACTAGAACAAGACACAAAGTGTGTTAGATGTTGTTTTGGATCCCTCGATCCATTGAATATTGGGAATATATGATTCCCAAAGTTTGGTGGGGGAAGAGTTGCATCCACCCATTTAGCTTATGGGTTCCTTTCTAGTTGTACCGGTGCATGTCATCCTTCCACATCTTTCAATAAAGCTTACAGTTACTCAATAGTGTTGATAAGATAGGGAGGAATGGCCAAGTGGGATGGAATATGAACAGGGGGAACAGCAGGTTGAGCCAATTGTGGCGGTTCTGCCTATACTCATGATGGGTAACCTGGTGGGGCTAGCCTATGAGGATGTATCTGACCTAGACCTAATTTCATCACCAATGGAGCAAAATCCTGATATCTTTACAACATGGGGTTTAGGTATATTGGTTATCAGTATCCCATATTGAGTGTATTATATGACTCTACTTATATTGTTGTAATGAATTATCATTTCTGAGGTACATCGACTGGTTGTTCAAGATGAGGAACTGCTTGAAGAACATATCCAGTAGTGATTTTTCCTTAGAGTAGCTCCATATTGATTTTTCTAAACTCTATCATCTCTTCCTCATACTAGTTATTATTTCCTCAAGGGTGATATGTTCAACCTATTCGTGTTGAAGGTGAGATAAGACTGTGCGTTTACCCTTTTCCTTGGCATATTCTTTCTGAGGAGGTGGTGGTGGATCATTTGAGGTAGTCCCAAAAAATTTATCAAGCCTATGTTTCTTGGTATGCACACCTTCATCAGTCCTTTCCATGTGAATTGTATTTTAGATGGAGACATACTCCTTTTTTCCCCTATATTAGCTTCATGTTTTGTATCATCTATAGGGGTGGTGCTAATGATGTTCACTAATGCATAATGAATTATAGGTTTCACATTAGTACTAGATGTTAAGTTTAAAGTTTATACTTTCTATTTTTCCTTTCCTTAGTTTTTTAAATCAAAAACACTTTCTTAAAATCTTATTTTACTATATTTATATATACCAATTATTTTAGAATGCTTTTTTAGAAAAAAAAACTTTTCTACTGAATGATGAAATAGTATTTAACTAAATGAATATAAACTTTATATTATTTAATCCAATCCATCGAACTGACTTATATTCTAGTCAATCGGACTGACTAGTGTTATGTCCATCAAATTGACTCGTGTTATATTCATTAGAATAACCAAATTCATATTCATTAGACTAGAAATAGTTCATATATATATGACTGACCATAGTTTATTCCATCAGATTGAAAAACAATTTATAATCCATCAGACTATGAAAATTTTATAATCATAAAGTTGGAATTATTTATATTGGGCATAAGTTATTATAGCATTGTAATGGTTATATCAAAAAAAATCTAATGAAGATGTTTTCCTAATATTTCATGTGAATAACATCCAATTTTATTTCAAATAACTCCAAGACTAACATAAATATATCCATTTGAAGATTACTATAAATAGGAGTTTATTTTAGGAGTTGGGTACTAATGCATTTTACAAAAAAAACACATCTAAGATATTTCACTACCTAAACATCTAGTTATTATTCTTTATAAATTTTATAAGAGTTTTGGTTCTAAGGAATCTTTATGAGGATTTTAAATTCCTTATAACATTTTTATTTTTTATTCACTTTTTCTGATCGAGGTTTAAATCAAGGGATTCCAAGGATAAGAAGACATGTGATTCAAAACTAGCAGAACGAGGGATTCTGGGGATAGGAAGACAAATTTGACATTGATCATCATATCGAGGGATTCCAAGGTTTTAGAAGATATATCTATTATAATATTCTTATTGAGAGTTTTCATGGAAAGGAAATACATAAATTTATAGTTAGTTTGAAAATTGTAGACATCTAAAGTCAGCATTTCTGACTTCCTTAACTCTTACGGCTAAAGAGTAGAATTACTTTTATAAAGATTTTAAGTCGTTCTTACTTTTTTATAAGATTTCATATTACTTTTTTCTACAAGTTTTAAATTTTTCTGTGAAATTTACATTAGAAATTTTATTTTACTAATATTTATAATAAATGTTTTATCAGATAGTCTATGAGACTGATTAATAACTCTAATTTATCAGAAAAGTTTTGGTTTTAATACATACACTCCGATCATTAGACAATTTGTGAGTTCGATATTTTTAACTAAATAGGTTTTGGGTTTTTTTTAGTTTAAATTTTTAAACTACAATTCACCCCCCCCCCCCCTCTTGTAGACATCATAAACTCTTATGATCCAACAATTGGTATTAAATCATGTTCTACTGATCTAATTTTTCGTTTTTAATTTTTTTATCTAATTAAAGTTATTTAGTTTTTATAAATTGTTATCACACTAACATGTATTGTAGAAAGAGTTTATATTTTCTATAAGATGGTAGGGTTAAATGTTAGTACCCTTGAGAATTTGAACCCTATCAGACCACCTATCTTTAATGGTAATTATTATGAATACTTGATAGATATGATGAAAAGATTTTTTATAAACACTAGAGTTTATAATTTTTTGATGTTGACTGAAAACTATGTCATTCCATAAAAATAAAATATTACTTTTACTAATAAAGAAAATTTGGAATGTCGATTGAATTATAGAGTAAGGAACACTCTATTATGTTCTATGAATAGAAACATATATAGTTAGATATCATCCTGAAAATCCACAAATATTATTTGGAATAATTTATAGGTAACTCATTTTTGAACTTCTAAAGTCATTGAGGAAAGAAGAGCTATGATTAGAGCTAATTATCAAGCTTTTAATTTTCTACTTGGAGAAACTGTTGCTAAAATGCACCAATTGTTTATAACTATTTTTAATAGTTTATAGTCTCTTTATGAGAAGAATATTACATATAGAATAATAGTGTAAAATATTATTGAAATTATGATTAATGAATGGGAATAAAAGAGAACTTATTTGGATGACATAAGAAGTATTACTAATATTACTCATGATGGTCCTATTGGAAACCTTATACAGAATGATGGAAGGTTAAAAAGGGATGCTAAGACAATTAAAAAGAAAACTAGAGGAGTTTATTTTTCAACTAAATAAAATGTTCCTAATAAATTTTAATCTTTTAAGAAAGTTTTAAAGACTTATAAAAATAATAAAGTTATTATTGAGTTAGATAGTATTTCCTCAGAATAGTCAGTAAATGAACTAGCTAATATTACTAAAAGGATGAATAAAATCGTTGGGAAAAAACTTCTAGTACAGATATAAGAAAATTCACAAGTATAAAGGTGATAAAAATGAATCACCAGAGGTGATATGTTATGAATGTAAGAAATTTGACACATCAAACTAGATTTTCTTAATCTAAAAAGAAATGATAAGAAGGAAATAAACTCTTATAAGAATTCCAAAAATTATTACAAGCATAAGAATAAGAAAAGTTTAAAAGCTTCAGATACTTGGAGTATATTTGGAGGAGATATTTATTCTAAGAATTAATTAGAAAATTAAATCTCATGATAGAAAAGATCAAATTCTATATAGAAATACCAAAGGTTAACAAATGATACATGGATCTGGTAACTACAAAATCTATTAAAAATCTTACATTAAATGAAAATTATTCAAATATTAATGAAGGTAATGATTCTACATCTTCTGATAAATAATATTCTTCATCAGATGAAAATATCACTTTACCAAGTTTTGAAGATGTTTATAGATTCAAAATGTTATTATAAAATGAGATTTTTAAGATTTATAATAAACTTGAAGTTCCTAGGAAAAAACTTGTGAAATAAAATTCAAGAATTTCTACTTTAACTACTGAGATATCATATCTTTCTAAATATATTAATAAATATAATTTTGAAAAATATAATATTTCAAAATATCTTGAAAATTATAATTTTTTTCAAACTAGTTTACAAAATTATATTGAAAAATATAGTTTGAATACATATTCTACCAAGGATAAAAAATTAGTTGTAAAACTAAATTCTGAAATTTCTAGTTTGAAGAAACTTTTTTCAATGTTTACCACTAGAAAGGAAAATTTTGATAAATTTTATAATAAAATTAGACCTCATAGAAATATTTTGGGAACGGATTTTAAAAATAGAAAACCTGTTTTTAATAATAAATATTTTTTTCCAAAAAGTGATTCTTTTTACACTAAATTTCAAAAGTGGTGGACACTAGAATAAAAATTTTATTTAAACAAATTTTAGTATTTAGGATTTCATAAATCATATTTTTCAAAATATTTTACATTTTCTCAATATTATAATGTTGGAAAAATTTTGATTCATAAAATCTTACATTCTGATAATACCAGACCCAATAAGGTTTTGGTTCTAAAATGCTAATGTTTTTGTTTTAAGGATAATAAAAAATGTACCAATAATAAGAATATTTGATACATGGGTAGTGGTTTCTCTAGAAACATTAATGGAAACAAATATTTATTTAATAAGATAATAATGATGAAAAGTGGAAAAGTCACTTTTAGAGATAATTCTCAAGGAGAAATTATCAGAATATGTAACATTATTCTTCTTGGAAAAACATTAATTTCAAATGTTATATTTGTTATAGGACTTAAGTAAAACCTTATTACCATAAGTCAATTATGTGGTGAGGGTTATCTTGTGAACTTCATGAATGAAAAATGTATTGTTCATAGTTCTAAAGATGAATTTATTATTTCTATCAATTGTCTTGAGAATCTCTACACATTAAACATAGAAGACCTTATGATCAAAGATCTACCTTGTCTTAGTGAAATAGAATACCAATCTTGGTTATGTAATAGAAGATTAGGAGACTGTAATCTTGGAACTTTATCTAAGTTATCTAATAAAGGACTAGTTAGAGATATACCAAAACTTAGGTTTGATACTTCAAAATTTTTTGATCCTTATAAATTTGGAAAGAAACATAAGTCAAGTATTAAATCTATTAGTAAAGTATTAACTTCTGATGTTTTACCATTAGTGCACATATAATTGTTTGTCACTACACAAAAATGGAAGTATTGGTGGAAAAAACTATGTATATGTTTTAGTTTATGATTATGCTATATATAATTGGGTTTATTTTCTAGCAAAGAATTATGAAGCCTTTTTTGTTTTAAAACTTTTTTAGCGATAGTTTAAAGTTATAAAAACTTATCCTTGATAACTATTCATAGTGATCATGGTGGATAATTTTTAAATTCTAATTTTGAAACTTTTTTTCATAAAAAGGTATTATATATAACTTTTCATCACTTAGAAATCCATAAAAAATGGTGTAGTCAAAAGAATAAATAAAATTATTTATGACATTACTAGAACCATGTTGAGTTAATACTCAATTGCTATAAATTTTTGGGATAAATTAGTTAGTACAACCTTTTATACTATAAAAAAAGTTTTAATAAGACCTTTTATTAATAAAACTCCTTATGAGTTGTGGATTGGAAGGAAACCAAAACTATTTTACTTCAAAGTTTTTAGATGGAAAGTATTAATTGTGAATAATAAATATAACTTATATAAATTTGCATCAAAATATGTTGAAGGAATATTTTTAGGTTATTATAAAACTAGTAAGGTATATAGCGTTTTTAATAAAAACATAAGTATTGTTGAGGAAACAGTACATGTTAAATTTGATGAAACGGGTCCTTTTTTTCAAACAACCTCAACCTATATCTTCAGACGTTATTTCTAAAACTAATTTTCAACCTATGTTAGAAAATTATTCTCATTAGAGGACAACTAAAGAATATATTTTTGAATTTCTACCTTAAGATAATTTTTAACATGTTGTTAAAGAAAATGATTTTTTTAAACCCAAGAAATTAGTTATTTCTTAAGAATAATCCTATTGATACCATCATTGGTAGTGTAGATAAACTAGTTAGAACTAGAAATTATTTGAGAAATAAAATTGAAAATTTTACATTTTTATCTCAATTTGAACCTAAGACTTCTAATGAGGCTTTAAGTGATGAAGATTGGATAAAATCCATGCAAGATGAAATCAATGAATTTGAGATCAATAAATTTTGGGATTTGGTTGAAATACCTAAATATACTTCTATAATTGGAGTCAAATTGGTTTTTCAGAAAAAATGTGAATAAAATGGAATAATAGTTAGAAATAAGTCTAGTCTTTTTATAAGGGATATAATCTGTGACGCCCTGAAAATATAAAGTAAGAACCTCATATTCGATAGCATGTATGACACGCGACACCAAACAGATATGGTAATATAATATCTGAATACTTTAAAATTTAATTATTATTTAAAATATATTATTTATATTTTAATTCATGAAACACCGATTTATTTT
The DNA here is from genome assembly GCA_963277665.1 of Viscum album. Classification (NCBI taxonomy): domain Eukaryota; kingdom Viridiplantae; phylum Streptophyta; class Magnoliopsida; order Santalales; family Viscaceae; genus Viscum; species Viscum album. The sequence continues at coordinate 1,991,424,177 of OY728161.1, read as the reverse complement.
TTGTTACAGGCAAGAGCGGCCTTCTTCGATGGCTTACGTCACACGCAAAAACGAGTTTTACCAAATAATAATATATTATTAAAATATAATTATTTAATATAATAAGATATAAACTAGAAATTATGAATATTATTAACTAACCTATGAAAATTTATGGTTTATATAAATATAAAATAAATTCATGGGTTACCAATTAATGAGAAATAAAAATAGGAACCAACTGGATATAAAAAAGAAATATTATTATTTATATGTTTCCAAAGGAGATTTGTCTTAATAAACATAATTAATTACAATTATTTAATGATTTTAATGAAATATATATGTTATATATTCAATAAAATATTTTTTATATTCATCTATTAGGTTTGATAGGCATAAGATAAGAATAAACCCAATTTCACATATAAAAACCTATATTTTTATAAAGGCAATTTTACCACCTTTTAATGGAGAACCCATTTTAAATATGAATTTTGACACTTTAATTGATTTAATATGTAAAAATAAACTTCATATTTAAAATATAAATATAAAAATTAGGTTAGGTTAAATTTTTGATATTTTTTGGGAACATATCATCTTTTAATGAATAGTTAAAAATACTGAATTTTAGTTCAAAACTTCTTTTTCATATACTTTATTTATAAGGTTAAATTATAATTTTAATTAGTTTTAAATTTTAATTAAATAATTGTTTTATAAATTAATACAATTTATGTCATTATAATAAATTTCACTTTGAAATTGATTATAAACGCATAGAAAACTTTTGATCGTTTTTACTTTTAAAAACACGCATTGTCGTCCTGTATTTCGGATGAATTTTAAATCAATTTATGACACTTATATGATTGGAATTTGAAAAAATTGATTCCATATTTATAATAATAGTAATTTATATTGTATAATAAGACCAAATTTGTTTTTTACCAAAAATATTAGTGAATGTAATTAAAATTAATTACAACGATTAAGGTTAAATTTAGCTTAATAAGGGACTAAACCTTAACCTTAAGGCCCAAAACGAACTATAAAATTTTCCAAAAGCTATTTTATGGAAATATTTATACCCTATACTCATTTTTATAAATTGTTTTCTATTATTTTATCCAATTTCAACATAAAAAATGTGGGAATAATTCCTTTGTCAAAATACTACAAGAGTGCCACTCCTCCTCCACTATAAAAGGCCACCACTTCTCCCCATTACTCACACCTCTCAAACCACTTAGTTTTGGCCAATATCTAAAAAAATATCTCATCTCAACCTTTAATCATATCTTTGGTTATAAATCCTTCCAAGTAATCTCTTTGGTATAAACCAAAAGGAGTTACCCGATTAAGAGGTAAGAAACTTTCTTAATATTTTTAGTTTTATTTACATTCTCCAACCCCTAAAATATTATTATTATATAATTTTGTAACAAAAATAGTATCCTAAATATAATTTTATGTTTTTATGTTAATTTTTATATCTAAACTTACACATAATTTCATCTAATGGATAACGAACATATTGTTTACGTGTACAGCAAACTATCACCTCACGAAATGATGATTGATCGTTTTTTCTTTAACACCTCTCATGTTGGTCGATAATATGTAAACTCTATTTATATATGTTATATATTATATTTATTATGTATTTATGATTATTTAATTCTTTTATAACACACACCCTTATACTTTCCATTTTTTTGTAAATACGATAACATCAGTTGTGGAAGTGTGGACCACCGCCCCCTCAAAGCGATGTGATTCGTTCACACTATACATGGATCGTATAAAGGATGGTTTTAATTAAAAATATGTGACAAAAAATCTATATGATATTAATGAAATAATTAACTTTCTATAAATAATATATATATATATATATCATTTTCTTTATTACCCTTTCACACACTTAAAAAGTGATAATGTCGTTCGTGGACGTGCGGACTACCGCCTACTCAACACGATGTGATTCATTTTACATACAAATAATTATATATATAAGTATATATGATTAAATAATATGGTATTTATGATATAATTATAATTCTTAAAATATTTATGTTACTTATCTTCTTTCCATAACAATCATTTAAAATGGGAATGTTACTCATGCGTACGTATGGCCTACCGTCTCCATGATTGTAATGTTGGTTCATTTTTCATGACCATATTTAATGATTGATTTTAAGAGAATAATTTATATATAAATAATATAATTCTTTCATTATTATTATTATGTATATGTTATATAATTAACCCTTTGACCATATTTGACCTACCAAAGTTTTTTTTGACATATAAACCAAATTTAGTCAAAACACCCGAAAAAAACTTAATTGTTTAAGTAGTTGTATACAAAATAGAAATAATTAAAATAAAATAAATGATAAAAATGATAAATGTTCTCAATAAAGTATATAATTAACATAATTTTATTATATATGAAGTTAAAGTACGTTTACTCGAAAATGAAATGTAAGGTAAGGGATTCATCTCAATTTACATTCCATTGAGACTTATTTGTTGTTATGAACCTAGTTTCTTTTACATGGTGTATATAATACCATTTTATATGATATATCATGAATATCCTTACTCTAATGATATTATGACTTTCATTTAATTTTATTCCTTCATGAGGATTATGATTTAAAAATTTTCAAATTGGTATGGGACACTTTGAAATTTTTAAAGATTATTTTCTTCAAAAAGAATACTAATAATATTTTATTGGTATTTCCATTTGAGGAAATTAAATGACCATTTTTTCAATAAATACTTTTATTCTACTCTGGTTATTTATGATCATTTTCCTATATTTGTACCATTTTTTCACTCTTTGGTACTTAAAATGTTTTAAAAATGTTTTTAAGAAAACCTAACTTCATTTCTCTCTTTAGTTAGAGAACCGATTTTCTTATAAAAACCACGTTTTATTAGAATATTTTTAGAAATGTTTTTTAAAATGATTTGGTAAATAAATTTTTACTCTTTTTTTCTTTTACCAAATGTTTTCAATGGAATCTTCTTGTTTCTTTAAAAACAAGTCATTTTTTAACCTCTCTATCAGGAAAAAGGAATGTTCTTTTTTACCTTGTACAACATGTACAAATTTACCCACTATCATTCTTTTGAATATTTCTTTTCATGTTTAAACATTTAATTTTTAAATGATTTTTTAAAAAAAATTATTTTCAAATAAAAGGTTTTTAAAAAGTTTTTTCAAAACAAAATTATATTTTCTTCAAGAATGTTTTTAAAAGATCATTTTATAATATTTCTATTCATCAATGACAAAAAACCTTTATTTTACTTTACTTGGGGTATTTTGTATTGATACCATCCTTAATCTTACTCTAGATAGTTTATTATTGATTTGGAAAACAATAGTATTCACATTCACTTCCTTGATTCCTTTTTTCCCCTTGAAATATTCAATTTCCTATGATCATTGAACATTGAATTTACCCTATTTTACCGTATCCTTTATCATGGATATATTCATTTCTTAAACCATATATCATTTTTATATGGTGTTTAATTTGAATTTTATTTGATTATTTGGGTAAATATTGATAAATCCATATCTCTTACTCTATACAAATATTTGATAAGGCACATTGTTAAATCGATTATTCAATATATGAGGAATGTTTTGGACTGGTACGACATGGGTGGGGCTTGGTTATAGATAGCCCATCGATGCATCGATAGTATCATGGGATGATTCATTTGTCTAGCCACCTTATATGAGTTTTTAACTAATATGTTATAAACCATATTGTGAAATGTCTTGATGGTATAGGTACCATGTACCCAGGAAACATGGCATCCAATAATCAAGAATTTCTCTCATTTAGTTTCAGTTATTATTTATCCATGAGATTTTTCATCGATATATCTATGGATACATTTCATTTTCAATTAATTGATTAAGTGACATGTGTTTTAGTTTCATACCTTGCCATATTGATTTTGAATTATCTAGTTATTTGAATGGCATGTGTTATTAATTATTCACCTTTCCATGTTAATTTATTCTCATTCATTCATTATTGCTTTCTCTTTACTTACCCTTACTGAGAATTTGATCTCACCCTTATTATTTTTATTTTCCCAAGAATCCAAGAAGCATACTATGAAAGATATGTAGGGATTTATTATATGGATTAGAGTTATCCTTGATATTATTTATTTACTTAAAAATAATAAAAAAAATATGTTGTAATTAGTGTATTAATTTTTAATACAAGACTCATGTATGTATCTGGTTTACCAAGACTACTAAACTCTTCAGTACTCTAGGATTTGATTCCTTGTAATCATGCTAATGTAATTTATATAAGACATAAAATTTTGGATTTCTAGGGTTATTTTTCCATAGTTGGTATCAAAGGAAGTTTAGTAGTAACCTTTAGAACTAGATTTAGGAAAACATAGGTTAGAGAATATAAACCTAAGGTATAAATTGAGGATAAGTATAGAAGAACATCTTAGAATTTTGGTAAGGTAGATATTATGTGGGTATTCCTAGAAATAAATTCTTATCTAGATACTATAAGTGGACATGGTTCTGGAAAAGATGTACCTAGGAGTAATAAATCCGACAAGGTGTTCTGAGCCTAACTCAGGGTAACCTGGTACATGACAATGGGCCTTACTGCACACCTGGTTTGACACTCCTCAGGGATATTCTTAGGATAATCCACTTTTTATTTACAAATCATTATGAATAATTTTAATGGATAATGAAATTTAATAATCAAGGTTAAACTTAAGGTGTTTTAGATTTAAAAATAAGGTGTCATGATTTAGATATCTTATAGATAATTATATTCTTTTCTCACTATAACTATTATTGCTCACACTATTCTTTCTATTTTTATTAAATGGATAGAACCCTAAAGATTGAATTTAACATCGAACATGAAGGAAAATATGGTGAAAATTAACAAAAATAATGAGGTGTTTACAAGAGTGAGGGATATCTTGTTTATGCCAAATCAGTTTTCCTGAAATATGATTAACAATATATAACTTTACCAACTCCTGAATGCACCAAAGAAGATAAGGATGGAGGTTTCTAAAATCTTGAGTGGTAGAGACTATAAAGAAAATAAGTCTTGATTTCTTACATGTGAGAATTGTGGAAGGAGACACCTGGTAAAGTGTATCAATGGAACAAGTAAATTATTTATGTGTGGAAAAAAATGACATAAATCAACGGATTGTCGATAAAAAATAAAGAGTAAGATGGAAGGAAATGAATATCATCAAAATAAATCCTTTATAGTTATTTGTTATAAGTGTGGGGAACCTATAAATTACCCAATTCAATTCCCTCTTCTAGAGGATAAACTCTATGATAAGGAAGGATTTGTATGAAAATAAGTAAATGAAGTATTTATGTATTAGGTTTGTATTGAAAACCTTTGTTAAAAGAATATTTCAAGGATTTACATAATATTTATTTTTAAAATTATATTAATTTAGTTTTATAAAAGGAAAACATGTAAGCTAGGTGAAAACCAATCAAATACAGTAAGGTTGTGGGTCTTGAACCCATTACTGAAGGATGATAAGGGTTTCATGCCAACTACTGACCTATGAAATGTCCTGGTTAATTTTTCATTGTTTTTAGTTAAACAATTTGATGATTAAATATTAATGAGTAACCGGTAGTATCAATTTTGAGGATTATAGATTAATATATGAACCATATTGGTTTTGGAAGATAGTTAAAGACAAATAGTTATACTTGTCACTCTTTTATTGGCCTTATGATCCTTTAAAAGTTTCGTTTAGTGTTTCAGGCATAAAAAAATTCATTATTGGTAATTAATTGTCGAGAATAAAGGGGTGAATTAGAATTTTATTTAATCACAACCAAAATTTATGATTGTTCATAAGAAATTAAAACATATCAAGTAAGAATATTTCCTTATATTCTTGGTCAGTAAAAGAATTTCCCAACATTTGGAAAATGACTTTGAAATAAAATGTTATCCTAATACCTTAATTTTTGTTGAACCGATGATCTACTAAATCATCACAGATTTAAGTATTTGAGGCCCTCAACTTGTATTGATCATTCACTTGTTTGTAATTGATAACCTCAATCATTACATATAAATTTTTATGCTTTTCCTCGAAGTATGTATCTCTACTTGACACTAATTTTATTCTACTTAGAGACCATGTTACATGGTAGTCCATGTGACCTTTGTACTTTTAATTCTCTATTTTATAGCGGATGAATTATGAGACCTTCTCATGGTGTGGGATTTCAAACATAGGAAGTATCAAAAAATCTATCACCATGATCGAGTTTAAATTGTGATGACGCAATTTAAATAAGGTGGGGAGAATGTGATGCCCTGAAAATCTAAAGTAAGAACCTTGTATTTGATAGCGTGTATGACACGCGACACCAAGTGCGTAAGGTAATATTATATCTAGATACTTTATAATATATTTAATATATAAAATATATTCTGTATATTTCAATTCATGCAACACCAAGTTAGCGTTTGTTACACATAAGAGAGACATTCTTCGATGGCTTACGTCACATGCAAGACCAAGTTTTACCAAACAATAATATATTATTAAAATATTATTATTTAATATAATAAGATATAAAATAGAAGTTAAAAAATTATTAAACAAATTATGAAAATTTATGGTTTATATAAATATAAAATGAATTCATGTGTTACCAAGTAATGATAAATGAAAATAAGAATCAATTGGATATAAAAAAAGAAATATTATTATTTCTTTGATTCCAAAGGAGTTTTGTCTTAATAAACATAATTAATTAAAATTATTTAATGATTTTAATGAAATATATATTTTATATATTCAATAAAATAATTTTTATATTCATCCATTAGTTTTTATAGGCATAAGATAAGAACAAACCCAATTTCACACATAAAAACCTATATTTTTATAAAGACAATTTTACCACATTTTAATGGAGAACTCATTTTAAATATATATTTTGACATTTTAATTAATTTAATATGTCAAAATAAAATTAATATTTAAAATAGAAACATAAATATTATATTAGGGTAAATTTTTTATATTTATTAGAAACATGTCATTTTTTAATAAATAGTTAAAAATACTAAATTTTAGTTCAAAACTGATTTTTAATCTAATTTATTTATAAGGTTGAATTATAATTTTAACTAGTATTAAAGTTTAATTAGATAATATTTTTATCAATTAATACAATTTAAGTTATTTTAATCAATTTTACTTTGAAATTTATTATAAAAACATAGCAAACTTTTGATCGTTTTTACTTTTAAAAACCTGCATTGTTGTCCCGCATGCGGGATGAATTTTAAATCAATTTCTACCACTTAATTTATTTGAATTTGGAAAAATGGATTCAATATTTAAATTAAAATAATTTATAATGTCTAGTAATACCAGAAAAAAATACCAAAAGGATTTGTGAATGTAATTAAAATTAATTACAACGATTAAGGTTAAATTAATCTTAAGTAGGGTCTAAACCTTAACCTTAAGGCCCAAAATGACCTATAAACTTGTAAAAGATATGTTTTTTTCTATATGTATAACCTATCCTCACTTTTATATTTTTTTTTTCAATTATTGGATCCAATTTCAACATCAAAAATGTGGGAATAATTCATTTGTCAAAATATTACAAGTGTGCCACTCCTCCTCCACTATAAAAGGCCACCACTTCTCTACATTCCTCACACCTCTAAAACCACTTAGGATCAGACAATATCTAACCAAATATCTTCCCAAAATACCTATTCTTGAACTTGAATCCTCCCTTCAGTTTGAAATCCTTCCAAGTAATCCCTTTGGTATAGATCAAAGGGAGTTACCCGATTAAGATGTAACAAACTTTCTTAAGTTTTTTAGTTTTATTTCCATTATCTATCCCCTAAAATATTCTTATTATATGATTTTATAAAAACAAAAGTATCATAAATATACTAGGATATTGTTATTATGAGGTTTATATATACACTTACACACAATTCCATCTAATGGATAATGAACATATTAGTTACGTGTATGGAAAACTACCGCTTCACGAAACAGTGATTATTCATTTTTCATTCACCACCTCTCATGTTGGACATTATGATGAAAATTTTATTTATATATGTTATGTATTATATTTATTATTCATTTACTATTCTTTAATTCTTTTATAACACACACTCTTATACTTATCATTTTTTGTAAATACAATAACACCGTTTGTGGAAGTGTGGACTACTGCCCCCTCAAAGCGATGTGATTCATTCACACTATACATATATCTTATAAAGGATGGTTTTAATTAAAAATATGTGACATAAAAACATCTATATGATATTAATTAAGTAATTACCTTTCTGTAAATATAATATATATATATATATATCATTTTCTTTATTACCCTTTCACACACTTAAAAAGTGATAATGTCATCCATGGACGTGTGGACTATCGCCTCCTCAACACAATTTGATTCCTTTTACATCACAAGAATTATATATATAATTATATATGATTAAATAATATGGTATTTATGATATAATTATAATTTTTTAAATATTTAAGTTACTTACCTTCTTTCCATAACAATCATTGAAAAATGGGAACGTTACTCATGCATACATATGACCTACCATCTCTATGATTATAACGTTGGTTCATTTTTAATAATTGTATTTAATGATTGATTTTAAGAGTATAATTGATATATAAATAATATTATTATTCCATTATTATTATTTTGGGGATGTTATATAATGACCCATTTGACCTTCCAAAGTTGTTTTTGACATATAAACCGAATTTGGTAAAAACTCCCGACATAAACTTAATTGTTTAAGTTATTGTATAAAACATGGTAGTAAGTGAAATAAAATTAATGATAAACATGAAAAAGGTTCTCAATAAAATAGATAATTAACATAAGTTTATTATCTATGAATTTAAAGGATTTTCTCCCGAAAATGAAACGCAAGGTAAGGGAATTCATCTCAATTTACATTCCATTAAGACTTATTTGTTGTTATGAATCGAGTTTATTTTACATGGTGTATATAATACCATTTTACATGATATATCATGAATATAATTACTATAATGATATTAAAATTTTCATTTAATTATATTCCTTCATGTGTCTTATGATTTAAAATGTTTCAAAGTGGAATGGGACACTTTGGAATTTTTTAAGATTATTTTCCTAAAAAATAATACTAATAATATTTAAATGGTATTTAAATTTGAGGAAATTAAATAACAATTTTAAAATAAACCCTTTTATTATCCTTTGGTTATTAATGACCATTTTCATGTATTTGTGCCATTATTCCACTCTTTGGTACTCAAAATGTTTTAAAAATGTTTTTAAGAAAACCCAAATTCATTTCTCCCTTTAGTCAGAGAACATGTTTTCTTCTAAAAACCATGTTTTATTAAAATGTTTTTTAAAATTATTTAGTAAAGACATTTTTACCCTTTTTTATCTTTTACCAAATGTTTTCAATGTAATCTTCTTGTCTCTTTCTGAACAAGGAATTTTCTAACCTTTTTACCGTTCAAAAGAAATGTTCTTTTTACCTTGTACGACGTATATGAATTTACCCGTCATCATTACTTAAATACTTACTTTTCATGTTTAAAGGGTTGATTTATAAATAAATATTTTTAAAATTGATTTTTAAAGAAAATGGTTTTTAAAACAAAAGGATATTTTCCTTAATAATGTTTTTAAAATATCTTTTTATAATATTTCTATTCATCAATGATAATAACCCTTTATTTTACTCCACTTGGGTTATGTTGTATTTATACCATCCTTAATCTTCCTATAGATGGCTTATGATTTATTTATACAAGGATAGTATTCACATTAACTTCCTCGATTCCTTTTTCTCCTTGAAATGTTCAATTTCCTATGATCATTAAACATTTAATTTCCCCTATTTTACCATATCATTTATCATGGATATATTCATTGCCTAAACCATATATCATTTTTATAAGGTCTTTACTTTGAATGTTATTTGATTATTTTTGGTAAATATTGATAAATTTGTATCTATTACTCCATACACATATTTGATAAGGAACATTGTTAAATCAATTATTCGATATATGAGGATTGTTTTGGAATAGTATGACAAGGGTGGGGCCCTGTTATAGATAGCCCCTCGATGCATCGGTAGTCTCACGGGATGAGTCATTTGGCTAGCCTCTTTAGATAGGTTTTTACCTGATATTTTATAAATATTCATATAAAAGGTCTTGATGGTAAAGATACCATATACCTAGGAAACATAGTGTCCAATAATCAAATATTTCCCTCATTTAGTTTCAGTTATTATTTATCAATGATATTTTTCATCGGTATATCTATAAATACATCTCATTTTCAGTTCATTGATTAAATGAAATGTGTTTTAGTTTTATACCTTTACATATTGATTTTTACATATCTAGTTATCTGAATATCATGTGTTATTAGTTATTTAACTTCCCATGTTAATTTATTCTCATTGATTCATTATTTCTTCTGTTTTACTTTCCCTTACTGATCATTTGAGCTCACCACTATTATGTTTATTTCCCCATGAATCCAAGAAGTGTATTGTGAAAGATATGTAGGGATTTACTAGATATATTAGAGTTATCCTTGATGTTATTTATTTATTTATAATGAAAAATAATTATTTTTTAATTAGTGTAGTCATTTGTAATACAATACTCATGTATGTATCCGGTTTACCAAGACTCCTAAACTCTTTGGTCCTTCAGGATTTGATTTCTTATAATCAGGATAATGTAATTTATAACATACACCAACTCCAGGATTTTTGGGTTTTGGTTGCTATATAATTAACAAGAGGGAATATATTATGAAGAAACTTATGATCTGGTATCAAGATTTGAATCTATTCATATACTTCTAGCATATACAGTATTCTTAAATTTAAAACTATTTCAAATGGATGTGAAGTTTTCATTTATTAATGGATATGTTCATAATGAATTTTATGTAGAACATTACCCTATTATTGAAAATATAAAACATCCATAACATTTGTTTAAATTTACTAAGGTACTTTATTGACTCAAACAATCTCCTGGGGAATGGTATGATATATTAATTGGATTTTTGTTAAAACAAATGTTAAGGGATCTGCAGATCCAAATATTTTTATAAAATAGGTTTCTAAAAACATCATCATTGTTCAAATTTATGTCGATGACATTAAATTTGGTTCAAATCAAAAATATTTAATAGATTACTTTGTGGATCTTATGAATCATGTGTTTGAAATGAACATGATAGGATAACTTACTTACATTCTAGGTTTTCAAATTTCTCAAAAACCAGAATAAAATTTTATATCTAAACATAAGTATATAAAATATCTCCTTAAGAAATTAAGATATAAAAATACTAAAAGTATTAGTACTCCTATAAGAACCTTAAATAATTTAAATATTGATGAATCTAGGAAACCAGTTGATCAAAAGATATTTAGAGGTATGATTGGAAGTTTAATTTACTTAACAGTTAGTCATCTAGTTTTAATGTGTCTAGTATGCTTATATGTTATATATTAAGTAAATAAAAAAGAGTCCCACCTTAAATATGTTAAAAAATGTTTTTTATCTTAAGGTAACTATGGATTTAGTTTTATTTTACTCTTCCAGAAATGATTTTGAATTTAAAAAAAATTATATGCAAACTTTAGTGGATGTAGAATGGATGGGAAAATTACTTATGGAACTTTTCATTTCTTAGGAGAAAATTTAGTTTCTTAGTCTTATATGAAACAACACTCGGTATCACATTCTACTACTGAAGATGAATATGTGGTAGCTAGAAGTTGTTTTCCACAAGTGTTATAGATGCAATACACACTCATAGAATATGGCATGAGTTTTAGTAAAACTCAAATATTTTGTGATAACACAAGTGTCATTTCTTTAAGTAAAAACCCATCACATCACTCATGAGAAAAGCACAGAGATATAAGACACCATTTCCTTTGGGATAACACACAAAAAGGAGATATTATTTTACAATTCATCAGAATGAAAGAACAACTTTAATATATTTTTACTAAATCCCTTAGTTCCGATAGATTTTAATATATTAAACAGAATATAGGAATTATAAATATAAAATTATCATTCATATATAATTCATGTTTTCTAATCTCTTTATATTAATAAACTCCTTTTTCAAGGGGGGTACATGTGTTATGGTTTTCTAAAAAAACTTATTTTCTAAAAAAAAATTGTTTTCTAAACATTTTTAGTTTTCTAAAAACATTGTTTCTATATATTTTAGTATTTCAGAATAAAAATTTAAAAAAACTCAAAATCAAAATTTATTAGAATCAAAAAAAATTACTTAGGTTTTTGGAATAAAAATTTTTGTTTATCAGATTCAATTTCTATTAAAAAAACTAATAAGAATAGGTTACTTGATAAAACTTTCATATTGAAATTTAATTTATACTCGGATAGGTATTATTATAATCTTATAGTTTTTTAATTTATTCATTACTTTTCTTTTATATATTGTTTTATATATTCTTTATTTTTTATAAAATTTCATTTTGTTATAAGTATAAATTTTATATAATCAGACTATTTTTTACTCCAATAAATTGGTTTTCTTAAAAAACTTTAAGAATTTAGAATAATTATTAAATAATTTGAGAATTTAATCTCAATCATTAGATCATATTATTGTTTTCAATATAATTTGTTAGATCGTTGAAAGATGAAAGGTTTCCCCTATTTCTATATATAAGGAATGGGTTACCCTTGTCCCACAATGATTTCCAAGATTTTTTTCTCATCCCTCAACTCTTCGATTTAAGCTCAGTCTGAAAGTTTTTCATTTGTATAATTCTTAGCATCAGTTTTATTCTAATGCCTTCAACTAAAGATTTCAATAATCACAAAGTAATAAAGGAAAGTTTGATAAAAAATACATGTTATACAAAGTATGATTATTTACTGAAAAAAGTTATTAAATTTCAAGGCTGGGAAAAGATATATGTAGAGAATGAAGACTTCGATTTACACTATCTAGAAATAGTTAGAGAATTATATTCTGTGGTAGAATTCAAAATGGAAGATTATATTAAAGTTATTATTTTTAACCTATTTTTTTAAAGTTGTAAACTGAATATTCAACAAGTGTAGATCTTGTTGAAGTTAATTTAGAATGTGGGATATATCTTACATCACAAAATATTTTAAATAATCTTGGAATTTTTGAGAAATAAAAAGTTGGATCTTCTTTGTTTAATTCTTATGAGAAGGTTATAAAAGTATTTTATATCACTTCGGATACTAGAGTTGTAACCTTATGAATGCAAGAATACTTTATATTAAGAAAATTTTATAGGTATACTTTGAAAATCCTTAATATTTTCATTCTAGATTTTCTTATCAATATGTAAAAACGAAACCTAGTGAAGTTTGTTTGCCTTTTGATTGAGGATATTAAGAAAACATCTATGAAGTAAAGGATTCATATGTTCCCATGATTTATAAAAAAATTGTTGGTTAATTATATGTAGGTTTTTCTGATTAAGAATCTGTTATATTCCATTATAGAAAAGACTTTATTAATTTGTGAGTAAACCATGGTGAGAATGAAGTTGGTTTTAATTTTAAGTTTAAAAATTTTGTAGAAAAATCATACAAATCTACATTTAATGATGAACTAATTAAAGAAAAATAAATAGTAAAAGAGAAAAGTAAATTTTAATCATCTCCTCCTAAAGTTAAAAAGAAAAAAAAATCAATGTTTGATACTGATTTTAAGAAGTTAATGGATCATAAATCTTAGAAGAAACTGGGGGATCCTTATTTCAAACTTCATAAATCCAAAAACTTTGGATTTGAAGATCAAAAAATCATATGCAATGAAAGAATCTGAGAAAAATAATAAACAGGATAAGAGACTTTCTAGGCTATGATGATAGAAAATTTTATTAAGGGAGTAGAAAGAGAATTGGAAGATCAACCTTTATCAATTTCTCCATTATCAGTTTCCCAACCTATTCTAGACTCTGAAACATTTTCTACCACTAATCAAAAAGTTTCTAATCCATCGGCAGAAAAAAATTTAGAATTTTTTGAAAATTATATTATTTTGGTAGTTTTTTATAAAGGAAAGGGAAAATAAGTTGTAGTTGAATCTAGATTAGAAAATTAAATTCAATAATTGGTTCTAAAATCAGATAATAATTCAATAAAGAATAAACTTCAAAAAAAATCAAAAGGTCGAAAAGGGAGTTTTAAGAACTGTGAGATAGATAGAGAAATAACTTAAAGAAGAAGAAGAAGATGAAGAAGATGAATAAAAAGAAGAAGAAAATAAATAATCAAGCTCTTTGGATTCATCCACATCCTCTACATTGATATCAACTTGAATTAATAAGAACCAAGTTCTAGATATTTTTTTGGATGATCAATCATCATCCAAATAGGAAGATGAAGTACAACATTCTCATACCAAAGTATTGACAATGGTAGAAACCGATAAAGGGTTTGATGTTGTAAAAGTTTTGGAAGATGAAAATGTATAAGAAAATGAGAAGAATAATGTTAGAACATCTCACCAAAATGTTTCAAAAACATCATTTGATTCTTCAGATACTTCAATCATTAAATAATATAAGATAATGTATTATATATTTCATACTCTGAAACAAATTATGAATTCAATTCCATATCTACCAAATATTTAAGCAAAGTGAAAACAAATTTAGAATAGTTTTAATGAGAAATAAAAATCATTGAAGTTGTTAAATTAATTAGTTGTTCAAAATGAGGTTGATATTAAGTGTTTTATAGAAAATTCGGAGGACTAGAAAAGAAGATTCAATCAAATTGTTAAGTGGTCAAGACAAGTAGATAGTTACTTAAAAGAACATGATGATTGGTTTATAGAAGTCAAAAAAGTATCTTTTGATATTGCTGATTATTTTGAGAATTTGTCATTAGATATCTCATATATATTAAAATTTGTGGAACATCTCAATGAATTATTGGATTCTTAGAATTAGTAAATCTCCTAACTTAAAAAAGATATTTGTAATTTGAAAGAAGAGAATACCAGAATCTGATCATTTTAAGAAGACTTCTTGAGGATAAAGAAAGAAAACAAGAAGATCAGTGTTCTTGAATAAGAGGTTTTAAGTTTTAAGGAAAATAATAAGAGTTTTTTGGTCATGGAAGAGAGGATATCCAAGCTCAAATCCATAGTAGTTTAATCTGAGAAGAATCAAGAGTATTTCAAGAAGATAAAAGTAATTGTCAAAAAGTTGTATAAGAAAGAATGAATATTTTTTCTGAAATATTAATGTATTCATTCTTATCAAACCTTTTTTAATGAAATCTAGTTTGAATAAATTATTCTCCAAATACTTTTTGTCTAAATGTTTTCCAAATTTCACTTGGATGAATTTTCTTTATTTTTATCTTGGAGGAATAGTTATTCAAACACAACTGTTTCATACTATGTTTTCCAACATTTCAAGACAATATATTACTTTCCCTACTCCTTTTTTCAAATAACAAAGGGGCATAAATAATCTAAGGAAGATAAATAATAAAAGGGGGGAGAAATAATCTATGTTTAGAAACTATATAAGGAAGAAAACATATTGAGGGGTGGATCCAAAGCAATTATATTTCCTATTAAATGAAGAATGATGAAAAATATAATTCATCAAGATAAGGGGAGTTAAAATATGAAAAGGGGAGATGTTTCTTATAAATAATTCCTTTGAAGTTCATAAATGTACAAAGTGTTGTAAGTTTTTCAAAGTTAATAGTTTTTCAATTTAAGTGTTGTGCATTGTGATTTTCAAAAGGGGGATATTTTTTAGTCTAAAGTTTATACTTTCTACTTTTATTTTCCTTAGTTTTGAAAATCAAAAACACTTTCTTAAAATATTATTTTAATAAATTTATAGATTCCAAGTATTTTAGAATGATTTTGTAGAAAACATACTTTTATACCGAATGATGAAATAAACTCTAACTAAATGAATATAAACTTTATGTTATTTAATCTGATCCATCAGACTAGCTTAGAGTTTGGTCCATTGTACTGACTAGTGTTTTTTCTATTAGATTGACTAATATTCTATACATTAGAATAATTAAATTCATATTAATCATAATAAAAATAGTTCATATCCATCGGATTGGCCATAGTTTATTTCATTGAATTGAAAAAAATATTATATTGCATCTGACTGTGAAAATTCTATAACCAAAATGTTAGAATTATTTCTATAGGATAGAATTTATTATAGCATTGTAATGGTGATATAAAAATGACATTGGATAGAGAGTTTTTGATGAGATATCAATTAAAGAACATCTAAGGTTGTTGCAAACAACATCTATATTTATATGAATATAGTCATTTAAAGGATTCCTGAAAATAGAAGTACATTCAAGGTGCTGGGAGCTAATGCATTTTGAAAATCAACACATCTGAGATTTTTCTCCACCTAAACATCTCATTATTATGCTTTGTAATTTTTCATAGAGTTGTAGTTCTAATGAATCTATGGTAGTATTTTGAATTCCTTAGAACATTTTACTTTTTTATTCAATTTTTTTGATCAAGAGTTAAATCATGGGATTATGGGGATAGGAAGATAGGTGATTCTAATTAAGTGGATTATGGGATTTTGGGGATAGAAAGACATTGATCATCATATTGAGTGCTTCTAATGTTTTAGAAGATAGAGGTATTATAATATTCCTATCTAGTTATTTTATGGTAAGTAATGATAGACATTTAGAGTTAGGTTAAAAAGTGTGGATGTCTTAAGTCTAGATTTCTGACTTCATTAATTCTAAGGTTAAAAATTAGATTTACTTTTATAAATCTTTTAAGTCATTATTACTTTTTTATAATCTTTCATATTACTTTTTCATATAAGTTTTATATTTCTCTATACAATTTACATTTAAAGGTTTTTTTACTAATATTTCTAATAACTATTTTATCATATTGTCTCTGAGCTTAATTAACAACTCTAATTTATCGGACAACTTTTGGTTTTGATAAATACACTCTAATCATTAGATGATTTCTGAGTTTTGATCTTTTTAACTAAATAGTTTTTGGGTTTTATGTTAGTTTAAATTTTTAAACTACAATTCACACCCCCCCCCCCTCTTGTAGCCATCATAATCTCTTATGATCCAACACTAGAATGACATAAGGTTTAGTCACCCCAAGAATATCTACTGAAAGAACTATGATCTTTAGGAGTGGTTGTACCCATTTTAGATCGATCTTGTTTTCACCCTTTGTGGGTCCTTATTTTTTCTTTTAAAAATCCCCTTGGATTCATCTAAAAAATGGTTAACCGAAGGTAATCACTTGATATTTTCATCAATTGTGTTCCTGTTGAGTAATCCATGTCACAAAATGGGACAAAATGGGAGGGTTGTCCTTTTAGTAATCCTCCTAATCAGGAAAAGGATGACCTCTATTGGGGAGGAGAACAAGGTAAAAATAACCCCATCCCTGTGGGCTGGGGTTATTCTTTCTCAACTACTGTAACCTTTTGGACTAAATTTTTTGACCTTGTGGGGGTAAGTTGAGTTAAAAATTTCCTCATCACTATAGGTTAGGGCTTCTCCTGTATCACAAAGGATGCAGTTGTCATGGATTCTCTCTTAATATTGTGAATCTTTGTTCAATCATGATCTAGGTTCATCGTATGGTATATATATGAGATAATTTATTTTTAATTCATTTTTGTTTCTTGAAAATTGAAATTCCTTAAAATAGAATCCTACTTAACCTTCTTGGATGTGTTGTGAAATAGTCTTTCAATGGTTTTCTCTCATTAGGCCTGATGCTTCTCAGATTTGTTCAGGGTTGATTCTTTCCAAGAATTACATCTATCATGAGTAGAGTTTTCTTCTAATAGTTAGATAAAATCAATGAAGTTACATGATGTCATTTCTGGTGGGCTCTACTGATTGGGGAGAAGGGTAAAACACAATTCTCTGTGCTCATCCCATCCCCTAATTTGGACTCTGGCTGGGGAATTTGCGATCAACCATTATATATTACTTTACATGTTAAGATATATGAATTAGAGACCCTCCTGATATTGCCCTAATTTATGGCATCACATAGATAGAAGGGAATCTAAGTCAATTTGATGATGTAGTCCTTTTATTACCTTTACATGATATTCATATCCATAATAAGGTAAGACTTTATCCCTCTAGTGATGAAGATTCATTCATATGTTCAGGTGAATTTCACACACACATCCTTCTAACAATGTTTCTGGAATACCATATTAAGGATTGGATAAGGGCCAAAACATGACTGGTATATTTATCGTAACCAATTCTTTCCTTATAATTAATGTGTCTACTTCATCTTCTGCAGAAGATTCCTCCACCTAATCTAACCAAAGAGGGTGTTTTAAAACTCCCTTACTATAAGTGGTGGGGTTATAAAGAATTTATTCTAAAATTTTGGAGGGAATATGATCCAAGGGTGGTTTGCAGAGTGTCCATTGCCTTGAACTATATTTCGGTTGATAAATGATATCACTTGTCAATGATAAGGCATCAGGCATGACTGAACTCATATTATCAATAATTGCATGATATGAGGTCTTTCTCATAATTGATTCGGCAAGGGTAGGACCTTCTTGTTAAAAAAATATTACTATAGGGAGGACCTTCATAGAAAATTCCAATATGAGGAGGATTACTATCATACTTTGATATTTGACTAAAATGAGAATTCATGTATCATATAACCTAGGGAGGACCTTTATGATGGATGATTTAAAGGGTAACACCTTATTTATATTTGATCTTCTGACCACAAGAATGGTTTTTGTGATACTAACCAAGAGAAGGATTCTCATGATTGATCATTTCATGACCAAAAAGGAGGCCTTCATGGTATATATTCTTGAGAGGACATCCAGAGTTTCCGATAGCAATGTTATTTGGATGACCTTCATAACTACGGCTACAAATTTTTTAATTTGGTAAAAAATCAATAGGATCTTAGGAAAATATTGATATATATTTGATGGCCTCAAGAATGAAAACCTTAAGTAGAGAAGGATCATTTACCTAATCTTGGTTTTCAATTTTTATTTGGTGAGACTTCGTTTGGTGTTCTATTCTTCAGGCTGCTGAATTCTCATGTTGTGGATAGTGACTTTCATACATAATCACCTTTCTAATAGACTCTTATGATTTTTCGAGGATTTTTTTATAAAATTTTAAAATTATTTCAAGGATATGTGCCTACCTTAGAGTGTCCACTAAATTAGACCGATGACCTTGAGTTGGAATGGGGATATATACTCGATCCAGTTGTCCTTTTATCATGGTATTTTTCCAATGACCCTCATAGATGGGAGTATTGTGTTTCTACCTCAAAGTGGACATATTATTATCCTAATGGTCCACTCTGATTATGGAGGAATTTTTTTATATATAACTCCTAACCACTACTATTTCAGTCATTATATCCAGGAAGGTTTTTAGAATGTGGTTAGGGACTGTCATCTATCCCTCTGGTATCACCAAGATGTATTGAGTAACTTCTTAAGCTAGAAATGGGATATATGCTCATTATATAGTTGGATCAGGGACATATCCCTGCTTCTATCCTCCATTTCTTGTAATAATATATTGATAATCATCATGGATGGGGGAAAATACATGGGTGTACCCCATATTTGTTGCCAGGTGTTCCGGTAGGTTTCTCTCGGTAGGTTTTATGTGTACGAGCAGGTATATGGGATTCTTATAGGTTACCACCATGTATTATGGGTGGGATTTTTTTGGTAGGAATAAGGATGTGAACCTATTACCAGTCGTTCAATTGTCACCCTCAGTGGGTTGTTCTAGGTTCTTAGGTCTGAATGACCTAAGACGAAGCTTATAGGGAGACAACCTTGTCATGATGAGGACTTGGAACCATGTGTCATTGGTATAAATGGTTGATAGTAGGATCCCTTCTATGAAACTTCTATATTGTTGAGTTAAGTCCATCGCTGACATCTTGGTCTGCTTCCTTAATGTAAATGAAGGACATGTTGTTTTATTCTGAGGAAAGTCTCTTGAAATGGTTTGAACCAGCGATGGGTGTCATATACCTTTTGGAAACTAGTTGTCATTGGGTGGATGGTTTAAAGGGATTCATATCTTGGAGGTCTATATGTGTGTCTCCAAGGTCGGGATAGTACAATTGAGGTGGTACTCTTGAACCAGTGCATTTGAAACTTGGAATTGAAGATGTTGCATTGTAGATGATTTCCTATGGTTAGACAAGGACCCATCTTGTGTAGAAACTAATTCATATGTTTGTACCAATCATTAATATTCTATTGGATTGAAGAGATATATAATAAAAGTTCTTAGAGTTTTATTTGAAAAACACAAATGAGATAACTCAGCAAAGTAGCATCACAATAAATGAACGCATGTGCAATTAATTATCTTAATAGATCCATGTTTAGACCAATTTCTCTTTATAATAATAAAAAAGGGTCATGGAAGGTGGGAGAAAGATTTATTTTGGTTAATTAAAGGATTCATGTTGGTTTAACCATTTTTTTCACCCAACTTTGTGGAGGGTCAGTTTCCAACGGGGATTGTTTTTGGAACTGAAAACACCCAACGACTCTCACATCCATGATGGATCATGGTCCTAATTTACAAAGTTAGGTGGTCATTAAGGAACTTAACCAATAATGGTTAAGAACTCAAATTGGTTAATGGGATGGGAGGTTGGGATCATCACACAATTTTGGGGGGAATTATTGCCTACTTTGGGACTCTCTTACAAATTTAAGACATATTCATGAATCCCTTTTAAATTCCAAATATGGAACTGGTCGCCCCTATGTATTAACAATTAGTTGTGGACATGTCTTGATGGAAAATCTTATGAATATATCTAAGGTTATCCATTGATAGAGAGGATTTGTACATATCAAAATTCTTTTATCTTGATTATGTTTATTTCTTTGTTATGTTGCTTTTAATCCACACAATTGGGCACTCTAGAATTTATTTTCATCAAGGGAGATTGTAGTTGTTTCATTGTTGGGATTAGGCATATGATATGGTCTTCTTAAATATCCTCATGAGAGGAATCTAAACCCATATATTTCTTTTCCACTTAATGGGATACATCATACCTTTTAGGGTTATGTGATAAGGACAAAACCATGCAGTTTAATGTCATACGATCAGCACATTTAAGCAAAAGGGGGCCCTACAAAAATTAGGTATGGGACTTATGTTGAAATATCCTTTTCTGGTTGATTTGGTAAGGAATTTGGATCTATTGTGGGATGACATTCACTAGGGATTAGAGTTGATGTGGATAAGGTAATTTGGACCTGGATGGAATATAGCCTCCTAGGTGGGGGTTTGACCTTACTGGGAATATAACCCAATAAGTATAATGATGGGGAGGACCTAGAATAAATATGTCCCTCAAGGTTGGATATGGCCCTACTAAAAATATGGAATAGAGAATATTATAGTGAGTTTGTGGTGTCAGGTTTAAACCCCAGGAAGTCTTCCTATATATCCTATTTATATAGGAATCAAATCCCACATAGTTCGGAAGGGTTGGAGCTTACATCTATGGAGGAGGCCCAACCCTTCTGAACTATGTGGGATTTGATTTCTTTCTAAACAAAATATATAGAAATCCCCCCTGAGGTTTGAAACCCGACACCCCAAACTCACCCTACAATTCTCTGGGCCATATCCCCAGTAGGTTCACATCTTACAGAGAGGTCCATATTCCTTCTGGGTACTCCCCCCCCCCCCATCATCATCCTTATTGGTTCATATTACTAATAAGGTCAAACCCCCACCTAGGAGGGTATATTTCTTCTAGGTCATTATTACCTCATCCTCATCATCCCAATTCACCAATGCATGTCATGACATAACAAGGCCACATCCCCTAAAAATCAACAAGAAAGTTTTGTTTCAACATAAATCCCACACCAAATTTTTCTATGCCCCCTTTCACCTAAACATCCTAGCTGCATGACATTAAACTAAATGGTTTTGTTCTTGTCACGTAACCCTAAAAAGTATGATGTGTATCGTTAAGTGAAATAAAAATGTGTGGGTTTTGATTCCTCTCATGAGGATACATAGGAAGCCCATATCATGGAACCGATCCCAACATCAAAACAACTTATATCTCCTTGGATGAAAATAAATTCCAAAGTTCCTAACTATGTGTCTTAAAACCATCATCACAAAGTAATAAACATAACCAAGATAGAAAACTTATGATATGTACAAATGGTCTCCATTGATGGAGAACATTGGATACATATTGATGGTTTCCCATCAAGAAATTTTTGTAATTTATTGTTAATACATAGGGGTGATTGGTTTTGTATTTTTAATTTAAAAGGGATTCATGAATATGTCTTAAATATATAAGAGATTCCATAAGTAGGAAACAATTCCCCCCAAAAGTGAGTGATGAGCCCAATATCTCATCCTCTCAACCAATGTGAGTTCTTAATAATCATTGGTTAAGTTCCCCAATGATTTCCTACCTTTGGAAATCAGGCACATGAGACATCATGTATATGGGATCCATTGGGTATTTCTAATTCCATGAAAAAAACCTCATTGGAAACCAACCCACCGAGAATTCGGGTGTGGGTCAGTTTCCATTGGGGTTTGTTCATGGAGCTAGAAGCAACCAATGGATCTCGCATCCATGATAGCTCATGGTCCTACTTTCCAAAGGCAGACGGTCATTGGAGAACTTATCCAATGATGCTTAAGAACTCACATTGTTCGAGAGGGTGGGAGTAGGCACACTGTAATTTATTATCATCCAGGGAGATGGGATTTGTTTCAATATTGGACTCGATCCCATGATAGGGTCTTCCTGGGTATCCTCATGAGAGGAATCAGAACCCCCATAGTTTGGTACCACATAATGGGACACATCATACCTTTTAGGGTCATGTGACAAGGACCATACCATGTATTTTAATGTCATGTGGCTAGGAAATATAGGTGAAAGGGGCCCTAGAAAAATATGGTGCAAGACATATGCTAAAATTTCCCATTCTAGTTGATTTAACAGGGAATATGGTCCTATTATGGACCGATCTACAATAAGAATTTGAGCTGATGAGGATGAGGTAATAAAGACCTAGAAGGAATATAAACTCCCAGGTGGGGGTTTTACCTTACTGGGAATATGACCCAATAAGGATGATGATGGGGGCGTAAGGAATATGTCCCTCCAGATTTGATGTAACCCTCCTAGGAATATATCCTAGAGAAGATTTGGGTGATTTTTGGGTGTCATGTTTGAACCATGGGGAGGATTTATATGTATTCTATTTGGATAGTAATCAAATCCCCTATAGTTTAGAGTGGTTGGGGATTACACTAAGTAGGAGACCCAAGTGGTGGATACTTGATCATATCGATGGCATGATCACCACTAACATCCAATTCCATATGATTCATGCTTGGTGTGAGAAACAAGAGGAAGTAGACAATATGGAAATCCATAAATTATCCTTCATCTATTTTTGTACAAGGATGATGGTATGGAATGTGGAAGAATATCCTATAATAAATACTATGGGATTACTCCAAAAGAGATTCCCAATTCTCAATTCCAAGGAGGATAATAGAAGGGTACAACACTATCCCTCATCAAAGGTAAAGTGAAGTGGTTCCTCTCACTCTATAAAATGGGGAGGTCCTTGGAACTTACTCTAAGGTTAGGGTCCTTATTAAATAGGGGATTAACAATTATAAACACCCTAAGGACCTTACCTATTTGGTTGGATAGTTGTGGGACATATTTTACTGAGGGAATTCACAATCAAATGGGAGATTTTCTAATGTTTCGTGTATTCTAATCATGAAAATATGGGGGCCTCAGTGGAGTTTTTTTAGTCCCTCTTGGATGGGATTCCCAGGGAAAGGGTTCCCTTTTATTTATGATATGAGGGATATCTTAAAGGGTACTTTTCCCAGGTGATACCTAGGAAATTAGGAGGGTGTGTCTCCCAGGTGATACCTGGGTGAGGTATCTTTCACTTCACCTAGTTATTTCTTAGGCGTCTTGGGAGGACCTCACCCAAGTGATACTTGGGAGAGCTTACTACGACCTCACCCAGGTATTTCCTAGGATAAATAGACATGACCTCACCTAGATAATGACTAGGTGATATAGATTCACCCAGATGATGTCTGGGAGGGATGGTAGGATCTCGTCCAGGTGATACTTGGGCGAGATGGGTGGGATATTTCCTAGGTGATACATGGGCAAGCCAGAGCTAACTTATTAGGTGAAACACCACCTGGGAAACTATACTTGGGTGACTCCATCCTCTGATCTCCAAGGGTCTCCTCATGTGCTCTTGGATGGTTGGTGCTCAAGTTTCAAGCTAACAAAGGTCCCTTTTCCCTTTTATCTTTAGAATATGGGGCTCCTCATATGATCCTTTGGTGTTCTTATGCCATTAAGGAGCTCAAATCCCTTAGATATTGCTAATTATCTCACCTTTGGCAGGCTTAAAATACTATCTGATGGTTTGTGGGACTTGAGGGGAGGACTTGGGTGAAAAGATATTTGAGATAACTCTTCATCTTCTAATCATTCCAAATGATGATCCAAAAAAGTTCTATTTATAGGCAATATCAGGACCCTTGGAAAAGGAGGCAGTTTATGTAAATCACTCGCACGGGTATCTCACGTAGGTGGAACCTACGTGAGGAGTGGCATGCACATGTTGGTTCGCATAGGTGCTCTGCACAGGTGGATCACATTGGTAGTTTTCATAGGCTATTCTATGTAGGATGTTCTGTGGAAATGATTTTTATATCAGAAACTTGCATGATATGGGTGAAGGAGTTGTGAAAAGGAGCAACGCGAGATCTCAAATTACTTATTAAAAATTTCCACCTTCTAATAGCCATAAAATTTGATCTATAAGTCTATTTGGGCTTCATGACTAGTCAAATCGAAACTTGGAAGTAAGTTATACCCTCGTGCTATGGTGTATACACCCCAGTAGGGTATTTTATGAATCTAAAAAGTTCCCAAAAGACCCTAAAAAATGTGTTTTAATTAATTGAAACCTTTTTATCTACAATTTATGAAATCAATAGTGTAGTACTAGAGGGATGTTATCACCAACAATCCATTGGATTGGGAAGAATTTCTAAGGAATCACTATCCCTCAATGTGGAGCAGTCCTACATCACATGGAAATCTAGTCTACTTTTTCCAGT
Organism: Viscum album; assembly: GCA_963277665.1. Taxonomy (NCBI): domain Eukaryota; kingdom Viridiplantae; phylum Streptophyta; class Magnoliopsida; order Santalales; family Viscaceae; genus Viscum; species Viscum album. Next base: position 1,991,398,812 of record OY728161.1, on the reverse strand, counting down.
ATAGAGACACATTTTTTCTTATGAATTCTATGACAAAGTTCATGGAATGAATATTTCAGTGCTAAAAATAGAAGATTGGGTTTAAAGGTTAGCTGAAAAATAATATTTATTAAATATTATTTTAAGAAATTTTAAATAATTTATTCAATAAATAATATTTAATTAATTCACTATTTTTTCTCATATTAAAAAATATTATTATTATTATTATGATAAACATGGGGTTCCATGGGGATTAAGGAAATAATAAGGGTGCATGTGCAATTATTATTTTTCTAACTCTATCACTATTTAAACCCAATTATATTGGTTTCATCCGTAATGTTATCCATTTGTGTTGGTTATGCACAAAAAACTCTATATAATTATCTCAATGCCTAAAGAGACCCTCTCTAATAACTCTTTCAAGAAATGAGAGCGATCCTCCTCCATAAACCCTATAGATTCTAGAGATATCAAGTAGAATCCTTATTATAAGAGATCCACATAGAGATATAAGATGAACGACACGAGTGTTTGGACCTACCATGCTAGCATTTAGAGATTCTTATGGTGATGCTCAGAGGTTCATGGTACATGTGTGTATCAATACTAGAGGGAATATACACTTTATTTATGTGAAAAAACGATGGTATAATATAGATACATTGTCAGATTCATCAATGAAGAAATAATTCATCACAAGGGAATTATTTATCTATTAAAATTAATTATAAGTCATTATTTTATGATCTTATATTTGGTTTTGGCATTCTTATTTCAGTTAATATTTGATTTAATTTCATTGGTCATGATGTTCTTCATCAATGTATATCTTAAATTAATCATCGATTATGATAAAATTCAAGTTGGACATGCCCTCCCGGTGCTTCCACTATTCCTGGAACCTTCATTACATATGATGGAATGTGTTAAAAACCCTAGAAAGTGTATAAAATGTCAGGTTGATGTGTAATTTTATCATATATGATATGATTAACTGGTTCTTATATTGTCTTTGTTAAATATTGTTTAAGAATTTTAAAATGTATCATATTAGAGGCAACCTCTATTTTATCATTCTTTCACATTATCTACATAAATGTATGTATAGATATACATTTCATGAAGTGTAATGATAAATGACCTCTAAAAGTATGACTTTAAGTTATCCCTAACTGATGTTCATCATGGAGTATTATAGGTTATGATGAAATGAAAAGGTTAGCTTGACTAGGATTCTTGTATATGGATACAGAATATGCTCATAAGGTACAAAACAAAGAATAGTATTATTTATATGAACTGGATGACCTACTAAGTATACCATATGGAGTTTCATCTGAATTTCTTTGGTATAATGGGTGTCACAAACCAACCTAGATACCTTGGTACCTTAATACCAGAGCTTTCTCTAAAATGGTTTGAAGGGCGTTCCCAATCCCCACAGGTTAGAAACAAGCACCTAGAATCATACATGAATCATAAGTGGGTGATTTTTCCACAATAATGTGAAAGATAAAAGATAAAATTTAGTATACTCAACACTCCAAAGGGATAAAGTACCAGAATCAAAAAGGTAAAACAATACCCAAAAAGTATATCATTAAAAGACATAATATATACCAATATAAAGAAAAATTAAATGAATCCCATGTAATAAGTGGATCAAATCTCCACTGGTCACCTCCATCACGCCAGGTCCTGAGGATTAGGGACTACCCCACCTACAAGTGGTGCTTTTCCTTTGTTTGGACCTAACATAAGATAATCTACAAATTACCAAAGGCAAAGGTATGGTGTGAGCTATAAATCCCAGTAGGTTATGACCAAGTGTTCCATAATCAATTTTATAAGAATTAAAACAAATATTCTATCAATTAAAATAAAACAAGTCAAGGTATGACATTTACATATTTTCAACAAAACAAGCTTTCATAATAAAAAATATGGAAGATATATCAAAACTAGCTTAAATGGATATTTTATATAATACATTTATATAAATTATTTGGTATGAATAAAATAGTTTTATAAATAAATGGAATTTAATCATCAAGTCAAGTATATCATAGCACCATGTATCAAGACTTTTGGTATGTTAGTTTCTGGTAATAGGATCCTCACACTACTCAATCGGTGATCTCATCTCAATGTGTACACATGACCCACGAATCAAAGAGTCGAGTCTTAACTCCCCATATGGGGGAAAATCATGTCATGGTATGTTTATGTCAGCGTTTTCATAGTCAATCCAGTGGTAGGGGGTCAGATCCTAGCATGATTTTCCTAATTACCCACTAACTACCTTGGATCACATGTTCTCCAGTCAATCAAAAAATTAATCAATAAATCATGGACAAATAAATAATTTCAAATTAGTTAAAAATACAGTTTCCCACTTTCAGTTTTCAACATGTATTTCTCATTTTAAAACCAAAACATAGGTTTTCATCAATTCATGCCTTTTCAAATCATCTTTCAATTTAATCCATTTTTCTCAAAAATCAATTTCCAAATCAAGCCATCAATTTTTTCTCAAATACCTCCAACAATTTCAATTCCATTAAAATTGGTGGGTTTTCATAGACTCTATGAATTTATCAAAATCATCCATAAATCGTCTCTAATCCAGGTTTTTAAATCATTTAAAAACTCATTTCAAATAAACCATGCAATTAAAGGTTTAAATTGTAGGGAAAAGTCATATGGAACCACCTACCTTTCAATCAATGATAAAATCAAAACTCATAATGGGAAAACACCAATAAAAACTAAGGAAAAAGATACTAATAAGAAAATCCTAGAAACACCATCCATCATACATGAATCCAATCCATCATTATCATAAGGACTCAAAACTCTCAAAGAGGGAGAGGAGGAAAAGCATAGGACTCCAAAACAAGGAGAGATCAATTACTGAAGAGGAACCAAATGCTTCTATTGAAACTTTGATCTAATAATAATGAAATTTTGAGGATTTAAAATACCTCTAGGGATCCATTAGGATACAAAAGTTTGAGTGAGATTCAAGAGGGAGAAAATGAAATATAAAATGAGGCTTGATACATTTAATAATATAAAAACACATACCACGCCGCAACCCCCATGGCCATGGTATAGAAAGGATGAAAATACCCAATCCATAACGCAGCCACCCCGGACCATGATGTATCCACCCTTGATCAACCGACCTCTTAAAACCATAATGTAGATCTCACCCATATCCACTTTACCTGGTGTAAATCCATTATGCATCTTAATCAACACGCTGCAGCGATGCCTAAATAGTCAGTAGCACTGAAATTAATAAAATAGGGATCCATGGTGTAGTCGGACCTCCACAGTGTAGTTATACTGAAATTGGTATTAACTCTAAAAAAACCTATAAGTATCCACGATGAAACCAAAAACCCATGACATAAACATTTTGGGATTAAGAACCCCTACGCAATAGCTTGAGGGTCCGCAAAATATCCTGGACTCTCCATGCTGCATCCCATACACCACAGCACATATCATGCTGACACACTTATACTAGGACTCCATTAACTAAAACAAACATACATCCCCAAAATTTATATCATTTTCCCTAAAAAAGGCTCTCCATCCTCGAATGTCCCGAAACACACCCAAACAAAAACAAAAAAAAAGATTCAAAAAATGAGTCAATATATACCTAGAAGAAGTTAACTGGATGTTACACTACATGGATCATATTTTAGTCCTCATTACATGAGGTTGGTGAGATACCTAGAATGAAAACCTACATACTTTGATACCCTACTTGTACAAGTATACATATTTACATAGATGATACGATGTTATTGGGTATGTTGCTCATCATGTCCTCTGTTGGAGCTTAGCCAAGATGGGATTTTTCCTCTCATGTGATTAGTTTGACACCTAGGCCCTCAATTGAGATATATTGTGGGAGTTTATTTCTACACCTATATATAATATGTGTATCCTCATAAGGTACATATGATATTCTTACCTATAAGGATGAATGAAATTTGATGTATTTGTCGATCATATCAGTCTACACTATAGAGAATAGAGAACATATGAGATGGTTATATGGGATTTATCAATCGATCGACAATTAAATTTTTATTTCCAAACACTTTTAGGAAAAGTGAGAAACCGCACAACCCTTAACACAAACCAGAACACAACTTGAAACATTCACAAAATAGACATATGCATAACAACCACAAACCAATCAGCCCATCACGAGACTACATATCATAATACCCATAATCATCTCCGCATCCCACATAATATTCCCCTTCTGCTGTAGTATATTCCCACTCAGAGGACGATTTATGCCACCTCAAGATATAATCAGTTTTCTCAAAGTTCCTCATCTGGTCCAGTAAAGGTTTCACTAGGCAAGGTTTCTTGATCAAGTTGTCTTTTTTGAAGGCAAGAATCGCACCTTTGTCCTGCTTAAGGGAAGATCTGATACACACCGGTCATGGAAGGTAAGAGTAGTATTTACTTATTCATCTTCTTGGAGTAGCAGATAGAGTTCCTTCACACTCAGTCATCCTTTCGTTCCCATTCTGTACAATTTCACTGTATGAAAGGTAGGATGGACCACTCATATTTTCTTTATTTCCCCCAGGAACATTTCTCCCTTTGGTCCTCAAGGCATTATCCTTGCAACCAGTAGCATTCCCCCTCCTTGTATCTGGTATGTTACTATCAAGAAAGGAAAGACACCCAACCACGGTAGCATCCTCTTCCTCGACCATAGGGACTTTCTTATGACCCAACCTTACAGCATTGTGCCCTTCCCCACAGGCCCCATCGACATCACCACTGATCACAGCATCAGAATCCAAACTTTCTTCAAAAATTCCTTCCGAAAGGCCTTCAAACCTGTTGGTTAACGTGAGAAAGGGCATGGTCGATGGTTCTAATCCTCTAGTACCCCTAGCACTATTCGAACTAGACATGCTCAAGTTATCTCCCTTTCTCCCCACCCTCTGTTCCTTCATTGTATTCTACCCATCCATGTACTGCTCCAAACAAACCTCCTTGTAACTCAAACCATACTCCTTCTGAGAAAATGGATTAGAGGATCCCTCCAAATCCTATAGCAACCTGTTGAAAACCTACGCTACAGTCGGGTTAACCTGAGTTATCATAGCACTTGGAGTTTTAGAAGCATGAACATCCACTATCGTCACCTTATGGGCATCATCCTGGAGGTACTTCTCCACAGGACTCCACTGAAGAATTCCCCCAGCTTTGGACCCCGAAGCCTCCTTGACCAGACCAGACATCACACCAACCTCCATATCCTTACCCAGTGCAGCATCCCCATTTCTTGCAACAACCTGCTTCCCCCTACGGCTTACCTCCAATGACGTAGTAGTGTTTCTTCTATGGAAAACCCCCAAAGGGTGGCCCAAATGCTTGCAAGATGGACAGAACTCAGTCCAATTCTCATAAACCACTCGTTTCTTCCACCTGTAATCCTCTCCAATAGTAATCCATACATAATCAAAGGGTAAACAAGAAGCATCCATTTTAACATAGACCCGAGGATTCACCGGGTGGCACAAGACCTCAGTGTGGCTATCAGAACAAAGATATCTTCCAATGAGGTTTCCTATCATTCGAATCACCGAAGGGTTCTGAAAAGGTAAAGGGAGATTTGGAAAGCTGACCCAAACTTCTATAGCAGGAGAATCCCAATTCATGTGCAAATCAAAGTACCGTCGTAGGAGGAAGAAATGAAATTCATTGAAGCTAAGAGGTGACCTCGACCATGCCTTGATGAGATCTTCCTCCGATTCAAACTGAATCATGATATGGCGGTTGTCGAGAAATCCAACAATCACTCTTTCTTGAAGGTCCCAAGAACAGAAGATGAAATGGTCTAAGGAATCGACTGAAGGTCTTCTATTCTTAAAGTGAGTAACCAGAGTGCGATTCAAGAGTGTTGAGGTTTCCGAAAACTCAGAGGATGAGAGCTGAAGATTAGGAAGGCCATCGAGAATATCTAGAACCTTCAGGCATAACGAAGCTTTTAGGAATGAAGAGAGAAAGTCAGGGTTGGAAAAAGGTCGGAAGAACCCTCCTCTCTCATGGAACGATGACTCCCCCTCCCACACCAAGGGGGGAGGATCCATTGTCGGTGCCGTCATCACCGAAGAGAAGAGAACATCCCTGAAGGGCTAGGGTTTTTTCAGGTAGTATGTATAAGTCACATGAAAACCCAGACTGTCATGACCTTTGACAAGATGGTATAAATTAAGGGTAAAAATCCAATACATTTGTCTGTTATATGGGATTTAAATTCTTTGTGTCCCATGGTAACTCAATGTCTTGTGAAAATTCAAAATATGAGAATGCACATTTTCATATGATGTAGACTTTTGGACACAAGTATAAAGATACATGTGTTTGATATAGATCACATCAGTTCCCTTTATAGCTTGAGTGGCATTGATGTTTTTTATAGTCTTATCTTTTCTTAAATATATGGATCCAGAGATTTGTATTTTTTTCAATGTTATAAAGTCCCACAAGGTCACACTTTGTTTTTGACTAAATGGGGATTTAGTTTGACTCAAATATCTACTTTAAAAGTTCTTTAGAGTTAATCCAAAAGTGTTTTGGATGGGTATTCACAAGGTATTATATATGATGTGATAAAAGATAAATTTGATGATGGATTTACAAAATAGTTTTGAAAAATATCCAAAATGGGTTTTGGATATAATTTCACAAGTTACTATATATGATAAAATGGAATAAGGACTATTAGGATTTAGTAAAAGTGGGATATTGATGGATATTTCTCTAAAGCCTTTATATATATATATGATATATATAGGATGTTTTCATTCATGGTTTTTATCATTTTGGTTAAATGGTTTTCATGATGAACTACCATTTTTACCCCATGTAGGATATCATTAAAGGACTATTTTATAAGATGAAACATATGAGAGAAGTTGCATCCATATGATGTATTAATGAGTTTTCAAAGCATCATTTACTCATGCATTATAAATGCATGAGTGAATGAAGGATCCTAAGAAGAATTTCCATGACTTTAAATATCATTTTCATTCGGTGGTAATGGGGTGTGGTGTGATGGTTTTAGGCACAGTGGAAGCATGCGTAGGTGGGAGATATATTAAAATTTCTTTTAATAATCGTTGCTTGAAACCAAGACCGGGGATCTTACACACAAAAAAATATAATTTATTTTATTTAATATTTAGATAAATAAATATATGGTATTATAAACTTTCTTCATTGGTGAATGTTGATCTTCCAAAAAGACCCTTTCGGATTACCTTCGTTGCGTTGTGAGGATCCAAGGATAGAATCCCTCTAGCAGTGATCTACACGTGCTCCTATGATCTCCAAGAAACACCACTCAATCATCGGGTTCTATCATGGTGATTCAAATGTATTTCATTATTATTTATTGATCACTCGTTCTTTGGTCTTGAAAATATCTCTCTTGCACTTCTCACTATTGAAAGGGAGAGGGAAGGAGGTGTTCAGAGAGAATTTGTTGTGCACAACAATTCTCTATTATAAATTTTTGGATACACTACATAATAGACATATTCATCTATTTATAGATTTAGGATTTAAGTTAAAATATTATTTAATTGCATACCGCCCATTAATTAATAGTTATTACCTTTAATAAACCCCATTTCACATAATAATAATTATATTATTATCATTTCATGATGTGTTCCAACTTGATAAATAACAAATATTATGTAATGGTCTTGTTAATTAATATTTTTCACTAGACCCGGACATGGTCTGTTCAAACTCTTCTAGAATTTATTGAACAATTGAATAAATATTTTATTCATAAATAAATATTTTATTCACAATCTAGCTAATAAATATTTATTAAAATGTTCAATAAATAAAATAAATATTTTATTCATAGTCCAGTGAATAAATATTTATTTAATTTATGCGATTAATATAACTTGAATAAAATTATTCCTTGGACTTGAGAATAATATTTATTCCATTAATTAAACTCAAGTAAAATTTAATTGAGATCAATATAAACACTTAGTGTGTGACCCTCTAGGATTATTTCTCATTGACATTAGGCGTGCTTGCCTAAAGTCCAAGATTACTATCTAGAAATGGGTCAAGGCACCCAAGAGAAAGAAATTAATTTCACAACATTGAAAACCACATACAAATGATAATTATGTAATATAATCTCTTTCTCATAATATATCATCAATTAGGTTACACATCTGTGTCACCAACCTATATTATTGATATGTCTTTCGTTGATTATCTGAAATAAACACGTCATTACACCATGGACATAGAATTTAATGTGATGGTTCTATTACAATCAAAGGGATGAGATATCAACTTCAATAAATAAAGAAATAAAAATCCTTCATTGACTTATTCATTAATGACATTTCACTTGTGGCGCACCCAACATATCCAAATTTTCCATAAACTGTTATCATCATGGTTTACAAAATAAATCTAAGTGTGCGAGTTGTAATATGTATTAATAATAACCTTAAAGTATAAGGACCATCAAACATTCTCATAGATAGTAATATCCAATGACACCAAAACATGAAGAATTCTTACTGGTGAGTATGTTCTCATAATCTCCCATCTTGGAGATTACCACATTCAAACTTCATGAGAAGAAGCCTCATTTTCTTATGAGTACTCACACTTGATAGTCTATGTACTATGTGTCTCATCATAGTACATTATCCAACCATAGAACGTTATTTGAGAATATCGTTATAGCACATCAAGGTTCTCATTATAGTGGGGAACTTCTATGAACTTATCAATATAATGTATACTCTAGTAAATTATTACATTAGAGTCATGTAAAACAACAAAAAATTTGTACTAATAAGTTTTGTTAATATTCAATACATTGAATATACATGTAATCAAAGTACAAACAGTTGGTCCTATGACACCAACTCCAACAAAATCCCACTTGAACTAGAGAAAACTTACTAAAACCCTCAGTCCTCTAAACCTCACATGATAGTCATATTTCTACTAAGTCAAGGATTTAGTCAAGGGGTCCTACATGTTGTATTTTGTGGGAATATTTCCCATTGCAAATTCACCTCTCTGAGAAAAATCCCTCAAGAGATAATACGTACAAAGTATGTGATTTGTCTGTTGATGTGAAATTGGATCTTTTACACGATCCACTGTTGTAGTATTATTACAATAGAGTGTGATAGTATCTTTACTGATAGATACCACATCAATATCTTACATGAATTTTTTCATCTATGCTACTTATTTAGCTGCCTCAAAAGCTGAAATATACTCAAACTCTACTATAGAATCTGCAACAACAACCTTCTTTAAGCTCTTCCAAATCACAAAATCTCTATTAAAATTTAATATGTATCCCATTTGTGACTTCATGTCATCTTTATCATTTTAGAAACTAGAATATATATATCCTATAATGATTAGTTCCTCATCTCCTTTATAAACTAGGAACATATCCTTTGTATACCTTGGATACTTAAGGATAGTCTTGACTTCCATCCAATGGTGGTCACCTAGATCATCTTGATATCTTCCTTCCACACTTAATGCATATGTTACATCTATCCTAGTACATATCATATAATACATGACTAAATAAATTGTTGAGGCGTATATAATACTTGTCATTTCGTTTCTTTACTCATGTGTCTGAGGACACATTTTCTTGGAAATATTAATGCCATGTGATGTTAGAAAAAATTCCCTCTTTGATTTTTCCATACTTAATCTCTTCAATATCTTTTCAATGTATGTACTTTTACTTAGTCTGAGAAACCTATTGGATCTATCATGATTAATATTGATCCCAAGAATATATGATGCCTCACCAAATTACTTCATAGAGAAGCATTTATTCGACCATTTCTTAACAAACTATAAGACTAGTATTTCTTTTTTAATAAGTAATATGTCATCAATATATACTATTAAGAAAATTATTGCACTCCCATTAAACTTTTTATATACACACAGCTCATATTTCTTCTTTATGAAACCAAATTCTATTATGGACTCATCAAAATAAATGTTCCATGACCTTGATTCTTTATTTAATCCATAAATGGATCTTTGCAACTTGAATACCTTGTTGGTATCCTTTGGAGTCAAAAACTCTTCGAGTCGTGTCATATAGACATCTTCCTAAAGGTTCCCGTTAAGGAAGGAAATTTTAACATCAATTTTCCAACTCTCATAATCATGGAAAACTGTGATGGAAAGTAGGATTCTGATAGATTTTATCATTGAAACTAGTTAAAAGGTTTAATCGTATTCAACTCCATAATGTTGTTTAAACCCTTTTGCAACCATTCATGCCTTATAGGTACCAAATTATCTTTCCATATCTAGTTTCTTTTTTAATACCCATTTTTAACCAATGGTCTTTACATCTACTAGAGGGTCTACCAAAATCTAGACTTGGTTTTGGTATATAGAATCCATTTCAAAATTCATGGATTATTTCCACTTAGAAGCATCTGTTTCACTTACTACTTATTTATAGGTTAGAGGGTCATTATTATCAACTAATAATGATTCTCCATACTTAGTGACTAGAAAACCATATCATTCTAGTTCTCTAACCTCTCTAGTACTCCTACGTGATAATTGTGACTCTGAAACAATTTCTTCTTCCATGGGGCTTTGTGGAATTTGTTCATGTGCCAACTCTTGTGTATCTTGAGCCTAGACTTCATCAAATTCTATCCCTCTCCCTCTATATCTTTTAGAGATAATATCCTTCTCAATAAATGTGATAATTCTTTCAACCACAACCTTTTTTCTAAGGATTGTATGGGTAGTATCCCTTTGTTTCTTTGGGATGTCCTATAAAGATACACTTTGTGCCTTGGGGTGAAATATTGTAACCTAAAGAGGCCTTAACAAATGATTTTCAACCCCACACATGTAATTAATACAACACAAGTTTCTTTCTATTCCATAATTGGTTTGGTATACTGTATGTTACTTTAGTTGCCACTCGGTTTAGTATATATACTTCTATTTGTCAAGAATATCCCCAAAAGGATAATGGAAGACTCGCATGAATCATAATTGATATCACCATGTCCAATAAGGTGTGGTTCCTTCTTTCGCTTACACCATTCCATTGAGGTGTATAAGTAGGATTGAGTTAAGATAAAATCCCAAACTCCCATAAATAATCAATTAAGTCTTTATTAATATATTCTCTACCATGGTCTGAGTAAAGTTTCTTAATCTTCTTACCAAGATGGTCCTCAAATTCATTATTGTATTACTTAAATTTATCAAAAGAATCTAATGTATACCTCATTAAGTAGACATATCCATATCTACTAAAATCATTAGTAAAAGTTATAAAGTATGAGTACCCACCCCTTGCTTCAACAGGAAATGATCCATACATATCAGTATGAACTTATTCAAGAATCTCTTTAGCCTTTTCACCTTTCCTAATAAGTGGTAATTTGGTCATTTTAATTGTAAAAATGCATGACATACACCAATTAGTTTTAGTTAAAAAGAATCAAAATATCTATATTGATGTAATTTAGTCAAGTGCTTTTCATTTACATGACCTAGCCGATGATTCAAATTTGGGTGTGGTATTATTCATATGAAGTAACTTCATTATCGATTGCCATTATTTAGTTTGTGTAATCCAACACATAAATACCATTATTTAAATGTGCCTTACCATAAAAATTATATCTTTATAAAAGAATAAAAATTTATTCCCAAATTTGAAAATAAATCCATCTGTATCAAGTTTGGATACAAAAATAATGTTTTTGGTAATTGAAGGCACATAATAAAAAACCTTTAAAACCAAGATCTTTATAGTCAAAAATGTGAGGTGATAAAATAGAAAGTTTAACTTCTTTGGTTGCTTTAGTATATAGATCTCCTAGTTCAATATTTCCAAATCTACTTGGTTCTTATATTTGAATACATATGTGAGCACCAAAAGCTATATCTAATACACAATTTATAGGAATGGATAAATTGCACTCAATAGCAAATGCATCTGAAGCTTCACCTTGTTTCTTTCTCTGGGTGAATTTATTCTTCTAGTGTCCCTTATTTCCACATGAAAAATATACAACATCCATTTACCTTTCTTTCCCCTTGATCTTCCTCTTCTTTGAAGGGTGTGAAGAAGCTTTGGTCTTAAAGCTATATGCTTGCCCTTTCTATATTCTCACCATAAGTATGGAAGGTTTTTCATGATTAATATCCTTATATACTTGGTGAAGAAGGTTAAGAAGACTTGGAAGATACTTATTAAGGTTGTTCATATTAAAATTGACAAAAATTATGGAGAATATTTGAGGGAGTGATGCCAGAATGAGGTCGGTACCTGGTTATTTGGGGAGTTTAAACCATAGAACCTCTAATAGATCGGTGTATCCAATGATATTGACTACATGAGGCTCATATGGGGAACCATATCTAAGATTTCTCTGAAAGAGTCCCTTGGAAATATCAAACCATTCCTGTCTAGATCTCTCCTAGTAAAGACCATGGAGTTTCTCAAGCATGCTATATGCATCCCTGTTTTTGTGAAACTTTATCAATTCACTGGACATCGATGAAAGTTTCAATCATTGAATGCTGACCATGTCACTCAAATTTTTTTCATAGAAAATGAACTATTCATCACTTGCCTCTTTAGGAGGCGAATCTAGCATGTAATATTTTTATTCATAGCATAGCACAACCTGAAGGCGTCTAAACCACTCGTGGAAGTTACTACCAGTTAGGAGGTTATATTTCTCTAATATTGATCATAGGTATAGTGTGGATAATGAGATTTTCATTTTATTCTACAATTAAAAAGAACATATTATTATTAATTTACTTAATTACAGAATAAGTGAGATATAATAAATTAAATGTTTTATTTATTTATTAAATATCCCATTATTTTATCAAGTCTCAATAGCCCTCACTATTGAACTCAGAATGTCTAGTTTCTTTAACATTATAGTGTAAAGGATCCCCATTACTTTTATTAATGATCCATACTTTGTCCATAAAAACCATAATAAAGTAATTTGGTACGTGGTCTTACCAACTGCAGACTTGTAGGTCCTTGATCTGTTTAGTGTATTCCCCTATCCTGAAATCCTGACTTGGATTTCCTCAACACTTGTCTCCAAATTTTTATTGAACAGACTTTGGTTATTAAACTCAATATAATTTCAATTAATTCAACCCAAAACTCTCATGATAATTCCTTGATAAAAGTAAGTGTCTAGAATTTTTTCCATGTACTACACTTAGTTCTATGGTTTCATTCCCAATCAAGTAATGGAAGGATTAGTCTAACTTAATATATAATTTAGGTATTTTAATTTATTATACAATTATTTTATCTTATTTTATTCTTTACACATCTTGTTAAGATTAAGTGGATGTTACATAGTTAATTGACCATGTTGGATAAAAAATTTACAAACAATTCATTTATTTAATTTTCATATTCTCACATTAATTAATTAATTAATTTATGTGATTTTGTCCTTATATCCATAAAATAAATATTTACATATATAGAAATAATTAATTAATTAAATGACCTATTCATGAGCTTTGTATAATGGTTGATTTAATGAGCGGACATTAAATCAACCTTTGACCTAGGGAAAATAACTCTTATTGTTAGTCTTGGCAAAGTTAAATCATTCCACTTGTCCACTTATGTATCACCTGGGATGACATTATGGTTCTATCTTGAACTTCCTCCATACACCTTGGGATTCTCCATCAATTATAAATATATATTACTCACATGCAGGTCAGGGGAACCAAATGATTCATTAAAGGTGATTGCATAAATATCCTTGGACACATAGACCCTATATAATAATAGAGGTAGGGATGAATCATAGACCATCATTTAATTTAATATTAAATAATTTAAAATTCATGAAATAAATTAAATTAAAAAATTCAACACACTCACATGTCTTGATCAAGCTCATGAACAGTCATACATGCAATGAATATGAAAAAGTAAATGGATAGCATTCATTTATTTATTTTTTCTTGTATTATTTAAGATAAAAATAGTTGCATTAATTAATTAATTAATTAATTCCATTTCATCTTAATGATCATCCGATCTTATTTGAAGATACCCACTATTAATAGCATTCATGGGAAATAAACGGCAGAACCAATAATGACATATTAATTATAATAAATTAATTAAGCATTTAAAATTCTTTAAACCCATTATTAAATTTTAAAACACACAATTTTGTGTCAATTAATAAAATAAGTTTTAATACAGTAATTTAAAATTTTAATATAATTTTAATTTTGTCCATTAATGGAAGACTACACAGCGTGTACATCTAGTTACACGACACATGCCTCAGTTTTTGTATATCCAAGTCACACACCTGGGGCTTCAGCGTGTTTACTTGGTCAGACTACACAATGTGTACATGTTATATACACACTCTATATCCACTTTCCATGTGCTAGGTTTTCTTGGTCAACATGAAGTGTGCAATAAAAGCACTAAATTTAATTAATTGCTTGGCACATCTAGAAACAATGTAAATGGGTATATGGAATGTGCTCTGACTACATTTTGTGTGACCCAATTTTATTGGCCAAAGATTTGGTGTTACCTGATGGTATCTCTAATCATTCTTAATTTGTTTTTAAACCTTTAAGAAAATGAAACACTTAATGAAAATGATTAATATATTGATAACATGTTAATTCAAATCTGATTAAAGGACATATAACATGAAATGAAAATCTAACCAAAATTGTTAATAGATCAACAATAAAATAAATAATTATAAAATTAAACATGGCCCCTCTAATACCACTTGATAGTTTCAAGCATAGAGGAAGCATGTACAGGTGGGTGATATATTAAAAATTCTTTTAATAATCATTTCCCGAAACCAAGATTGAGGATCTTGCATGTCAAATTTATAATTAATTTATTTAATATTTTAATAAATAAATACCTAGGCTTAGGAACTTCATTCATTGTTGAATGTTGATTTTCCAAAAAAAATCCTTTCAAATTACATTTGTTGCGCTGTGAGGATCTAAGGATAGAATCCCTCTAGTGGTGATCCACATGTGTTCTTATGTTCTTCAAACAACACCACTTGATATTTGGGTGTTAGCACGGTGAGTCAAATGTCTTGCATTGTTCATTCTTGATTGCACATTCTTTAGTCTTGAAGAAATCTCTCTTTCACTTATCATTCATGAGAGGGAGAGAGAATGAGGAGTTGAGAGATAATTAATTGTGCATAATAATTCTCTATTCACAATTTTAAGATGCTCTACACAATAGACCTAGCTGTATATTTATAGAGTTAGGGTTTAATTTAAAATATTATTTAATTGCATACCAGACATTAAATAACATTTATTACCTTTAATAAACCCCATGCCACATAATAATAATTATATTATTATTATTTTGTGGTGCGATTCAACTTATGCAATAACAAATATAATGTAATGGTCTGGTTAATTGATATTTTTCACTAGACTCCGTATTTTTTCATTTAAAGTCCTCTAGAATGTATTGAATAACTGAATAAATATTTTATTCATAAATAAATATTTTATTCACAATATAGTGAAAAAATATTTATTAAACTATTTAATAAACAAAATAAATTTTTTATTCACAATCCAGTGAATAAATATTTTTTTAATTTATGTGATCTATATAACTTGGATAAAATTATTCCTTAGACTTGAGAATAACATTTATTTTATTAATTAAAATCAAATAGAATTTAATCAAGATCAACAGAAACACTTAGTGTGTGACCCTCTGGGATTATTTATCATTGGTATTAGGCAGACTTACCTAAAGTCCAATATTACTTTATAGCAATGGTTTAAGGCACCAAAGAGAAAGAACTTAATGTCAAATTTTCAAGAACCGCATATGAACGCTCACTGTGTAATATAATCCTTTTTTCATGATATCTCATCAAGAAGGTTGCACATCTGTGTTATCAACCTATATGCTCAATATGTCTTTCTTTGACTATATGAAATAAACACATCGTTATACCATGGACATGGAATTTAATGCTACGATTCTATTCCAATCAAAGGGTCAAGATATCAGCTTCCATAAAGATGGAAGGGAAAAATACTTCCACAAGTTATTCATTAATGACATGTCACTCGTGACACACCTAACATATTCAACTTCTCTATGAACTGTTATCATCATGGACTCATGGTTTATGAAATACATCCAAGTACATGATTTGTAACATGCATTAATAATAATCTTAAAGTCTAAGGACCATCACACATGCTCGTAAATAAGAATATCCAATGACACCAAAACATGTATAATTCCTACTGGTAGGTATATTATCATAATATCCCATCTTGGAGATTACTAAGTGTGAACTTAATGGGAAGAAGCCTCATCTAATTATGAGTACTCACACTTAATAGTTGATGTATTATGGGTCCCATCATAGTACGTTATTCCACCACATAACATTATTTGAGAATATAATCATAGCACATCAAGGTTATCATCATAGAGGGGAATTGATATGACCTTATCAATACAATGTATACTCTAGGAAATTATTATATTATATTTATGAATAACAACAAACAATATGTAATAATAATTTTTATTAATATTCAATACATCAAATATACATGTAACAAAAGTAAAAACAGTTGGTCCTAGGACACCAAATCCAATATGGTGCTTCCATGATGCTTGGAAGAAACTCTTAGGTACCTGAATTCTCTTTTTATACTTATACTTTTCATTAGACTCTCTAGTAGGTCATGGAGGAAGGATAGATATCATCTAAACTTCAAATGATTCACTTGACCCATGGATACACTATGGAGAGGGGATGTCTTTTGGATTTCATTTTTTGATATTTATCAAACTCGTGTGATGATGTTTGAAGATATTTCATATTCTATTTGGTGTAAGGTACACCATTTATAGTATTTATTTATTTCATTTTTATATATAGTTTCATTAATATTGTATGGGAGATCCTTAGACAAGGTTCTAAATCATTTTTTGTTTCATTTTATAATAATTATTGGACTCATTCAAAACCCTTCATAGAAGTCCATAAAGAACCATAAAATAAGAAAACCCACAAGTAAATTTGACCAACACTAAACCCTAGTCCAACATAAATAGCCACTACTACAAATAGAGCTTTTATCAGCGCTAGAAATAGCTTTTAACGGCGTTTTTTTAGTTTTGTTAATCTTGTCAAAGTTAAAGGGGTCCCTTTTATCAGCGCTTTTTTTAGCGCTAATAAAGGCCCCTTTTATCAGTGATTTTTTTAGCACTGATAAAAGGGTTCTTTTATCAGCACTAAGAAAAATCACTGATAAAAGTCAAAAAAATGTAAAAAAAATAAAAAAAAAAAAATAGAGACCGCCACTTTTAACAGTGTCGACCACCCCCTTTTAACAGTGCTCACCCCCCCCCCCTCAGAAGCCACCACCCGCACCTGCCCCCACCTGCCTGCCTTTAACAGTTCCCTCCAACACCTTTAACAGTGTTATCCCCCCTGCCTGCACCTGTGCATGCCCCCTGCCTCTCCCGAGATTCGAACTTCATACCTCTTCCCTGCACATGTGGACACTTTACCACTCCTCCATGTTTCTTTTCTCTCAATTTAATTATATATCTATTTATTTATATATATATTCATATTTATTCATATATTAAAATATATTTATATTAATATATATAGTTATATTAATATATATATATTTATTTATTTATTTTTATATTAATATCTATTTATATCTATTTATTTATGTATATATATAGTTATATTTTTTATCTGTATATTCATTCGTATATTAATATATATTTAGTTATATATTTATTCATATATTAATATATATTTTTAAAATTAGTTTTAAATACATTTGTAAAATATGTTTTTTTGTGTTTATAAATAAATAAAGGCATAGATACATACATATATACAACATACATACACATGTATATATATTATATATATGTGTATCTATAAGTATAATTATACATATTTATATATATTTATATATATTTATAAATATTTATATATATTTACATTATTATATATTAATATGTCTATTTATATGTTAGAGGATGTAGATAATATATATCAATTTTCTAAAACACACACACACACACATTATATAGGTATATAAATATTCATATTTTGTATTTTAAATAAAATGGATATTAGTTTTTATTTAGGTAAGTCTTATATATTAATAAATATATTTTATATGTAAATATTTTTAATTAATTATTTATAAAATTAAATTTTTAGGTGTGAATATATAAAAAATATGTACATATTGTTATATATTTGATTATAAATAACAATAAATTGTAAAAAATGATAAAATTTAAAAACCATTATATCAATATGATTATAATACCTGTGAATAAATTTAGTCCCCACCAAAAAAGGGAAAAAATAACCCCATAAATGAGCCTGAAAATCCATCAAATGTTAAAAAAATCGGGGTTTACCGACTAAAAACTCAGTTTTGGAGACCTTATGAGCCTTTTTTTGCCTTGATAAAACCTTTAATGGGATCCCCCCAAGTCACAGCAGCATATATCTTGTCGCAAGCTTTGATTTTATATGTGGTAAAGCTCAAACGGACATCTGGATCAAAAGTTATGACCATTTTAAGTTCGAGTTGTTTTTTCAACTTATTTTAGATCTTTTATTTATTTAATTATTTATTTTATATTTAAATTGTTATTAAATGACTATTATTAGATAAAAATAACAAAATTAATAATTAAAAATATTTTTAAATCATTTTATAAGCTTTTTTTACTAAATATATTATATATTAAGTTTAAATTTCTTGGTTTTATGTGAGTGAAACTTTTTGAACTAAAATGTCAATTTCAAACTGATAACAGGAACTTTGAGTCATATCGGGCACATTGTTTATCAGATTTAGGATAGTATGGTTACTACATATAAAAAATTACTTAATAATCATTTTCATAATGTATCAAAATAATATGAATGGGTTTTTTTGATTTTGAGTATGTCAGTTGTCTTTTTTACTAAAATTAATGTCAATTTTAAATAAAAAGACACACTTGGAGTCATAACGGTAACTTTATGTGTTGGATTAAGATTTTATTGATTCTTACATGTCTCAAATGGATTATGTATATTTTACTAAAGTATCAAAACAATATGAATGTGTTTTCTTTGTTTTAAGTATATCACTTGTCTTTTTTACTAAAATGTCATTTTAAACTAGAAACACACACTTTGAGTCATATCAGTTACATCATGTGTTAGTTTGATGTGAGACTGATTCCTATACATAAAAATGAATTATGAATAATTTTCCTAAATTATCAAGAAAATATGAGTTTGTTTTCTCAATTTTTAGTGAGTGACACTTTTTGAACTAAACTGACGATTTTAAATGGAAAACATACACTTTGAGTCATACTGGGAATATCATGTATTGGATTGAGGTATGGGTGATTAAAACAAATAAAAAATGACTTATGGATCATTTTCTTAAAGTATAAAAACAATCTGAATTTATTTTCTCAGTTTTTGAGTATGTGAGTTTACTTTTTTACTAAAATTAATGCTAATTTTAAATAAAAAGACGCATGTGGAGTCATACCGATCATACCATACATTGGACTAAGGTAAGTATAATTCCTACACATCCTAAATTAATTATATATCACTTTAATAAAGTATAAAAATAGTCTGAATACATTTGTTCAATTTTGAGTATGTTAGTTGTCTTTTTTACTAAAATTAATGTCAATTTTAAATAAAAAGACGCATTTGGAGTCATATCGGTCACACCATGTGTCATATTGAGGTGATGTTTATTCCTACACATCCAAAATTACTTCTGGATCATTGTATTTAAGTATCAAAATAATCTAAAATGATAATGTTACCACACTTTCCATTGTCTTTCTTTGTCGAACTGCCAACACTGTATATTGATTTGATGTTCTTAGATGAAAAAGCCTTCCTCTATTCTTCTAGTTTTCAACAATGAGAAAGGTTTTTTAGATAAGAACATAGAATCAATATTTATTGTTGGTATCTCAATAAAGAAAAGTAATGGAAATCATGGTAACATTGGCGGAAATGAACATGTTATCTCTTTTGTGGCTTGTTACAGATAATTGAAAGCAAAATATGACTTCCCAAAAGATCTATGAAAAAAACTAAATAATTATTAGATAAAAATTATAGGGAAAATAACTTATAAATAGTAGACAAAATGACAGAAAAAATAACTAAATAAGTAGTAAGAATTCAAATTTTCATGCTAGTTGTATACATTCTTGACCCATTTCCATATTGTTGTTATCTTAGTTGTAGCCTCAAAGTACAATCTCTCACGAGCATGAGTAGCTTTGAACAAACCACCCCAACTCAAATAATGGAATAAACCTATATAAGAAAACAACTCTTATGTGAGTAATACTAAAAGGAGATAAATTCAACATAAATATGAAACAATCCATTACTTTTATGGAAGTCACATATTCAAGTTATTTATGTGCATTCTTCCATAAAGTATATTGATTATTCATTTCTAAGAAAATCTAAATCATCTTGTAAATATGATTATTTTTGATAGTCATAGTAGTGCTGGAAAAATATAAATACACAAAGTATTAATAAATATTTTAAATATAATAGTAATTATCTTCTAAAATACCTCTTAGGGGGTGCTAGTTTGTTGGTGGAATATGATCTCTCTCATAAATTTACAAACATAATAACCACAATCTTTTCTATTTTTTTGTTTCAAAAACTAAAAAAACATTGAGAAAAATAAGTAATTTTTTATGTGTTTGGATAGTGAAATATTATCATATATACCCTGATACTTTTCTAGTTTTAGAACTTTTCAAGCTTCTTGTGTGCATGGACAGTCCTCATGCCACAATTTTCGTGATATTTAAACACTACCCTATCATAAAAAAATTCTCATTAAAACATAATATGAAATATATAAGTTTAATTTTAGTTCTAAACATTGGATGTAATGTATTACAAATTGAAAAAAATCATCATGTGTGGTTGGTTTTTTGGGTAACCATGCAGTGAATCCAGGAAATAAATCTTTGGAGTATCCAAATTGACTGTAATTAGCATCCAATGTTTCCTAAAAACACAAAAGGAATAAGTAATGAAAGAAATGAAAATATATTTGATATGATTAAATTATTGTTTTTTCTCCTTCGTCATTGGTATTAAGAAGAGTCTATCATCCATAAGTTTTTCTTTTAAACAATTTGATGAGTTCTGCCACTATTTTATTTTTTTTGAATCTATTGTTGTTTGTTCTATAGAAGTGATGTGAGGACTAATGAGTCCAAATTTATTTTCATGTGGTAATCCCTTCAATTAGTATTTATATATACTCTTATAAAAAATATGAAAAGTATTTAGTTATAATTAACATATTTTATCATATTTTGGAAAAAAGAATCATGAAAACATTCCTCATGTATACATTTACAACTAAGGATCCTAGCCATTCATAGTAGAGGATTTAATTTACATTCTCAAAATAAAAGTAGTTTATAACTTCCTCTTCGTGCATTTTTTATTCAAAATCAACTATGTGACTACTACCATTTTGTGACTTTGTATCCGCAAAAACCTTCAATGTTAGTAAATGCGAATATTGAACAGGTGGGATAAAGGTGATTTTGGAAGATGTTTTTTATCATTTGGTTGATCCTTTAGATGGTTTTGAGTCAAACTTTTGTTTCACCCCCTTACCTGTGTCCTTCTATAATAACATTCATCAATTTTGACCTTTTTTCATTAATTTTTAAAGGTTTATCATGAAAAATAAATTAGAAATGAATACCTCCTTATCAACATGTGTCTTTAAAATATCTAAAGACCATGTGATGAATGTTCCAACAGCTTGGTCAACCATATGAATATCTTCATTATTAAGTGGAACAAGTATCTTGGTGCTTGGCTCATGAGTTACACTTATCTTCACTCTCACGTGACCTATTGTAAGTGGTCTGTTGTGTAGGTGGTCATCTTGGATATTAAACAATATTTACCTCGCTACAAGCTAATGGGTTGGTGTTGATAGATATAAATCATAGTCATTTTAATTCTATAGAATATTAGTATGAGAAAGGTATCAGTGTCTTCCTGATTTTAATTTCATAGAAACAATTATTAGAATATATATTACCTCAATTAAGACAGCTCTTTGAGTGGAATGGATCACCTCAAAGATGGTGGGGGTGGGGGGATCTTCACACAATGGTTATTATTGAGTTGTTTCTTCTCTTTACTTTCTTCCCATAATAGTTGCTAGCAACTTAGTTTTCCATTGAAATTTTTCTTCAAGGGAAGCTAATCTTGTTTTTATTTCTTTTATTTCTTTATCTTTATCCTCTTATTGTTGTTTTTTCAAAATAAGTTTGGGGTGTCACCCCAAAATCCACACCTTTGACTCAACCATACTGTTCTAGATACTTTAAGGCAACCAATAGTAGGTGTTCATCCGGTATAGGTGTTGATGATTCCTGTGACTATATCGGATAGAAAATATAGGAAAATAAGTAATAATTGATATATAATAGTGATTTAAATCAAAAAAAATTATTATGTCATACTTATACATGTTTCCTGCACTTTTTTATGTCTTTATCTATTAGTATCTCATATTTATTTACACGCGCCTCCTTCCATAGCACATGACATGGGATGGAAGTGGAATTGGATTTAGATTCATCAATCTGTATATAAAAAGAGGAACATAATTATATTATTGTTTCATGTCACATAAAAATATTACAGTAGATTTAAAATATGTACCAATTTTTTTCAAATGAAGTGTACCCCATCCTTGCTTTTTGATAGGGGTACATTGGTTTTGTTGTTTGTTACTTATTTTCATCCCTCCATTTTTTGTTTCATAAATAAAATATTCTCAATCAAAGTGATGAATACATGTATCATCAAACAATGTATTAATATCCAAAATATACCTAAAAAGACATATCCTCACAACATCCGGTAAATGAATCTCATTCTTCTTAGCTTATCAAGTGTGCATACATAAGTGTCGACATGAAAATGCTAAGTTTAATCATAATTCTGCTCTCTCAAAAATTCTATTGGAAATGCAAATGGATAAAAAATTACATGTTGTGCATTGTGATAACACAATTAGGGACTTTTCTGTATTGAGGAGACTGCTGCTACAAGGTAATTATCCAAAACCACTTTGCACCTTTGAATTCTTCTGGACTCTGCCTTTTGTAGGATGGATCAAATGCAACTCAGATGGTGCCTCGTGAGGCAACCTTGGACCTGCTAGATATGGAATTGCCTTCAGGGATTATAAAAGTGATTTTGTGGAAGGGATTTTTAGTCCTTGTGGACAGGTCACTACTCTGGAAGCAGAAATGATGGCTCTTATCACTACAGTGGATGTGGCTCAGCAAAACAATTGGGATAGAATTTGGTTTGAAAGTGACTCATCACCAATCGGTCAAGCAGTCAGAATGGGGCAAATTCATCTTGATTGGAGACTCACATCTAAATGGATTAAATGCCTTGATATCCTTACTTCAAAGCAATAAATCATAACTCATGTTTATCGTGAAGCCAATCATCTTGCTGATAGCCTTGCTAACATGGGGATTTCTGCACACTCTCAAACTCACATTTCCAACATCACAGGTGATTTTCTCACTATTTTTCTAAGATATAAATGTAAATTTCCTACCTATAGTGTAATTACCTGACCCCAGTTACCCAGAGTCAGTGCATTATTACGTAATATTGGCATGATCACAAAAGATCAAGTCTCGAAAGACCGATTAGTTTAGTAGCCTTGGAAACACTAGATACATTCATAAATGTTACATTACATCATAAAGTAAAAAACTACAATAACATAGTCTTCATAGTCTACACCCATATCCCCTTCAGACTATCCCTGTAGGTCAGTCATAAAATATTTCTTCACATCCTGGGAAAAATAAAACATAGAAAGGGGTGATCTCAGATGCTCAGTAAGGATAACAATATAGCAGAAACTTTCATAAATAAACATAAACATTTAAGTCAATGTATAACTAAAACAAAAGTCTTTTAAACTTGAACTTTGGCATAATATGTAAATAATTAAATGAAATAATGCCATTTACTTATTCACATGGATATTCTACTAGTCGAATAATCACATGCAATATCAAAAACCACTTTCATAATGATGGAATACATAATGCCAGACTATCATAACCACGTAGCTAAGGCCTCGTGCCAAGACTACAAATAAGATTTTGTCAAGGCCTCTTGCCAAGACACTAGTTTGTCTCATGAGACCTACCGATGCATCGAGGAGCTATATCGGGCTCCACCCGTCACATACTAAGTCCAATGCATTCCTTATATGAAAAGGTTTAAACATATCATAAACCATAACATAATCGTATCACATAAAACATGCATAAAGGAAACATAACATTTCCACATATCAATAACAAGATATCAATAAAACACATTGATATAATAAAACCATTTTCAATACTAAAATAAAATAAAAGTAAAAAATGGTATTTGTTTTTCATTTAAAAAAAATTATGGCTTATAGAGGAATCCGAAACTCAAATAATGGTCACAACGGCGAAGAAGTCATTGTCACCACATATGTATGACAAAAAAACATTCCTTTTTGTCCTTTAGTAAAACACTTCGTATAAAAAATATTCCTTTTTAATTAACGTAAAATTCAAAGGGGTTTATACACCGTATAAAAGAAAGTTGTGTATAAAACAAAATATGCCTCAATGAAAGAAGATTGAGACGAAGTCCCTTACCTCTTGTCCGACTTGACTCGATCGTTCTTTAATCTCCTGAATAATAAACTGGAGTTAATTTCTACTTCCTTAAGAACCTTTTTCAAGTTCATTATTCCTTTTATATAACTTATTACCATGTTATTAACATTATGTAATTATTTAAGTTAATAATGGTCGTTTTGTCGATCTTTGGTACTTGAGTCAAAAATAAACTTCTTATAATTTCAAGTTGTTCATGTGGTAAAATATCCATTATATCCAAAATTATATTCATGATGTAGATATCATATATATCATATATATCCAGTATATAAATTGATTTATAATATTACATAACATTTAGAGGTAAGAAATGAAATGCATCGCTCATGGAGACGGTAAGTCGTACGTACGCATGAACGCTACTTTCATTTCTATTTCATATTTAATGGAATGAAATCATAATAATATAAAGTTATATTATAATTCCAGTATAATATCATATATAATATCATTTACTCCATCCTTTATACATCCCACATATGGCATTAACGATTCCAATCACTTTAAGGGGGCGGTAGTCCGCACTTCCTAAAATGAAATTATCGCGTTTACCCATAATGGAAATAATAAAGGTATGCCATAAATGAAAAATAAATAAGCCCAAGGAAAACATAAAAATAATATATATCATATATAAATATATCGACATCTTAATGGACACCATGATAGGTGTCAAAAGAATATTGAACAATCATCGTTTCGTGAGGCAGTAATTCGCCACCCACAGAAACAGTATGTTCTTTAACCATTAGACGAAGGTGTGTGTAAGTGTAAATCAAATAATTATTATAAAAACATAATAGTATATTTAAGATACTTTTGTTGTTACAAAATAAAGTAATAAGAAGAGTTTAAGGGGTTGGAGAATCAAAATAAAACAAAAGAACATAAGAGAAGACATTACCTTAAAATCGGGTAACTCTTTTTGATTTGAGCCAAAGGCTTCCTTGGGAAGACTTCTACCCAAAGTGAGGCTTCTAGGAGTAATAGAGGGAAGTTTATATTGTATTTGGGTGGAGTTTTGCTGATCCAAATGGATTTGAATGTGTGAATAAGGTGGTAGAGGTGGGGGATTTTTATAAGAGGAGAGGAGGGGCAATCTTGGACATTCATGAAATGTTACTTTATTATATAATGAGTTTCGGATTTTAAAGGTCCCACAATTATATATTTCTAGTATAAGGTGATAAGGGTTCAAAATATACTCATCCAATAGGTTTTTTACAAGTGTAAGGCTTAGATTTTACATTATCTTTTCATTTTATTTAAATCGTTAATTAATGAGGTAATCGTTGCATCATCATGGTATGATAAATAAATTTATTTATTTAATGCCTAAAAATTATAAAAAAATTACCATGATGTAGGAAATATTTTTATATTTCCAATGGATATTTATAGTCGAAAAGATAACTTGTATAACCCCTTGTAAAAATTGTTTTAGTAAAACAATACATGTTTGTGACACTTTTATTTTTACTTTAAATAAAAAGTTATTAATGTCATTTTCTTACCCAAGTGGCTCCATGGGGTCCCCAAGTTGACACATGGATTGTATTGGTCTTCAATGACTCATACAATAAGGTTAGGACAAGTGTAAAGGTAATTTCATATTATTATATCATTATATTTACCTTAAATTACACTAATTACCTTTAATCGCGATTAATAGAACTTAAAAGTTACTATTCACCAAAAATTATTTTAATCCCATTGAACCACATTTTACTTCCTAATGACAATTATGTATTTCGGATTTTTGAAATTCAAATCACAGAGGTGGTAAAATTTCATTTAAACGAAAAATCGGTTTTTTAACTACTACTTAGTGGTTTCACTATTCATCAAAAATCGATGTTTTTCAAAAAAATACCAAAAATTAACTCTGATATATATTTGATATTACAAATTCAAAAATTATGTCCATTTTACCAAATTCAAAACATAAAATTTGCATTAATTATTTTTATATTTAATTCCCGCTGTCAAAACAAATAACGTGTTTTTAAGAAACAATATCTATCAAAAGATTGACACTCGTTTATGTCCAATTTCAAAGTGAAAATAATTATAATAACCAACATTGGATAAAATGGTAAAAGTATATTCTAATTATACTTTAAAACCACTCAATAGTATAATTTATCACTATAAATTATTTTTATTAAAAAAGTTGTTTTTAAGTATTTTTCACTATTCATCGAAAATTGGAAGTTCTCAGAAAAATACCAAAAATTCAACATAGGATAATTTCGATATTCCAAATCCAAAAATGAAGTCCATTTTGAAATATAAAATTTATATAATTTCAAAAAGTGGGTATTACTATTCATAACGGCTACTTTGATTGGTCGCAGTGTGTTAGAATCTCGAACTTGCATACAATGCAAGCTATTGCATTATTGAAAGAAAATCATTTCGTGGGAGCTTGGGGTGTTACATTCTACCCTACTTCAATAAATTGTGTCCTCACAATTTGAAATTGTTCTTAGAAAATAAAAGTTTGAAAATAGAAAATACAATTGTGGAAAACCCACATTTGAAATAAGGTTAATAAAATTTATCCTTAATAAGAGGGAAAGGGAAATGAAAAAGACACCATAAAATTATGATCTTGATTAGGAGAACATTGGTGGAAATTAGAGACATATAATTGGAGGGAAAACATAAATATTTTTAGGGAGTGATTGAGGATATCAATCACAAACAAGTGTAAAATTGAGGGCCTCAAAGCCTTCAATCTATGGTGATTTAAAATATCATCAGTTCAACAAAACATAAGGTATTAGGATAACACTTTTTTTGTTTTAATATCCCTTTAATAAAGTTTAAGAATTAATTTATTCATAGAATAAGAGATAGGTATATATATATATATGCTTGACAATTAGATTTTCAACCTTTAACTAATTTCTACCACAAACTCATCTTTCACTCAAAAAGATAATAGAACTCAAAAATATTATATTTATCCTAATCGTACAAGGTTCAAAATATTAACACATACCATTTAGATTAGGAAAACTATTTTTTAATAACCAGGGACTTCCTGTAGGCTAGTGGTAGGTAATAAAGGCATGTCGCACTATGGTTGTGGGTTCGATTCCTACAGCTTTGTCCGACGCGACGGGTTATCCCCCGACCTGCAGGTTGTCCTTTTCCTAAAACTATAGTATTATAATAATCCAAAAATAATCTTCAGAAATGTTTTAACCTTAGAAAATACTATCCAAAGTTCAACTTAATCCATTCTAACCTTTATAGTTATCCAAAATACCTCTGTCCAAACTCACAGTCCAAATTTTATAAGGAAGGTAAACACAATGAAGATCCTTTTTTCACCGCATAATAACATGTGAACACCTTCATCATGTATTCTTTTAAAACACTACAACATCCTGAATTACCATAAATACTTATTGATTACATTCATGACCCCTTATTCCTTATAGAATACTAGATATACTCCTTCTATCCAAAAATGTATACAAATCATTAATCAGCTTCAAGGAAGTCAAGAATATCCAATATAATTTATCCAAATCAATCGTGTATTATAACAAAATCACTATCTTGGTATCAGAACCATATTATGGTTTATCTTTCTCTTAACCATATATTTTCCAAAAAAATAACCTGCTATTGAGTCACTTTTCTTGGTTCCACACAATATCAAGTCCTTAATGAAATAGTACTGTAGTACAATCCCTATATACTTCATAATTATTATAACCAGTACATCATTGATACAACACTCAAATGACATAATTCTTTAATAACAACATAATAACTATAATCATTCCCCCGCATATGTGGTAGTATCATAACTTGATTATTATCCAATAGCATCATTTGGGGCATACTTCGATGATTTGTACATTGGTTTGCGTAGTGTCCCCACTCCTTGCAGATGAAGCATTGTACATTTGAAACCTTTTTCTTACCCTTATAGTCACGTACTTGGTTTCCTTTTTCTATACACTTATAACAAACTCCCATTCCCTTCAGGAAAGTTCCAAGGTGTTTCTTCCCACAGTTATCACATATTGGAAGATTCTTCTTTTCCCTCTTCCCTTTATCCATCTTTCTCTCTTCCATCCTTTTCTTCTCTTGCTTACCTTCAAATCCATAGGACTCAGATAATTATTTACTTATCTTATTAACACATGATACTATTTCTTCATATGTTGAGAACACATGGGAGACTATTTCCCTTCTAAATGTCGTCTTAATACCATGAAAGAAATGATCCTTCTTACTCTTTAGATCATACGTATTCTTGGAGTTCACATTCCTTCCACTGGGCGCCATTTCTATACAATGGCATAAACTAGGTCAGTTTATGAATTGCAATGAATAATTCTAAACTTGTAAAATACTTAATGTAAATTGAATGGTTTATGGACATAATCCATAATCATAAAAATGTTTTCTTTGAGGAATTATATACTCATAAACCCTTCATAATGGTTTGTAAAGAAATCATGAATTCTCCTAAGAATATCCCCCGGGAGTGTCATAGTCAAGAGTGCAGCAAGGCCCGTTGTTGTGCACCAGTTCCCATTCGATTCTAGCTCAAAGTGGTGTTTTTGGGTTTTACCCCTAGGTACATCTGTACCAGAGCCTCCTCTACCAGCTCATATCCAGACAGAGATGTATTGCTTAGAAAACTCACAAAATCTCTATAATACTAAAATTCTAGGAAGTTCTTCTATACTAATACTCAAAGTCTATCTTAGGGCTATGTGCTATAATCAGAGTTTGTATAAATCTAGCTTCCAAGGTTAGTACTAAACTGCCTCTGATACCAACTGTAATGCCCCGACCCCAGTTACCCAGAGTCGGTGCATTATTATGTAACATTGGCATGATCACAAAAGATCAAGTCTCAAAAGACCAATTAGTTTAGTAGCCTTGGAAACACTAGATACATTCATAAATGTTACATTACATCATAAAGTAAAAAACTACAATAACATAGTCTTCATAGTCCACATCCATATCCCCTTCAGACTATCCCTGCAGGTCAGTCATAAAATATTTCTTCACATCTTGAGAAAAATAAAACATAGAAAGGGGAGATCTCAGATGCTCAGTAAGGATAACAATATAGCGGAAACTTTCATAAATAAATATAAACATTTAAGGCAATGTATAACTAAAACAAAAGCCTTTTAAACTTGAACTTCAGCATAATATAAAAATAATAAAATAAAATAATGTCATTTACTTATTCACATGGATATTCTACTAGTCGAATAATCACATGCAATATCAAAAACCACTTTCATAATGATGGAATTCATAATGCCATACTATCATAACCACGTAGCCAAGGCCTCGTGCCAAGACTACAGATAATATTTTGTCAAGGTCTTGTGCCAAGACACTAGTTTGTCTCATGAGACCTACTGATGCATCAAGGATCTATAGCGGGCTCCACCCGTCACATACTAATTCTAATGCATTCCTTAAATGAAAAGGTTTAAACATATCATAAACCATAACATAATCGTATCACATAAAACATGCATAAAGGAAACATAAAATTTCCACATTTCAATCACAAGATATCAATAAAACACATTGATATAATAAAACCATTTTCAATACCAAAATAAAAGAAAAGTAAAACATGGTATTTATTTTTCATTTAAAAAAATTTATGGCTTATAGAGGAATCTGAAACTCAAATAATGGTAACGACGGCGAATAAGTCATTGTCACCGCATATGTATGACAAAAAAACATTCTTTTTTTCATTTAGTAAAACACTTCATATAAAAAAGATTCCTTTTGAATAAACGTAAAATTCAAAGGGGTTTATACACCATATAAAAGAAAGTTGTGTATAAAACAAAATATGCCTCAATAAAAGGAGATTGAGATGAAGTCCCTTACCTCATGTCTGACTTGACTCGATCGTTCTTTAATCTCCTAAATAATAAACTAGAGTTAATTTCTACTTGATTAAGAACCTTTTTCAAGTTCATTATTACTTTTATATCACTTATTACCATGTTATGAACATTATGTAATTATTTAAGTTAATAACGGTCATTTTGTCGATCTTTGGTACTTGAGTCAAAAATAAACTTCTTATAATTACAAGTTTTTCATGTAGTAAAATATCCATTATATCCAAAATTATATTCATGATTTAGATATCATATATATAATATATATCCAGTATATAAATTCATTTATAATATTACATAACATTTAGAGGTAAGAAATGAAATGCACCGTTCGTGGAGACGGTAAGTCGTACATACGCATGAACGCTACTTTCATTTCTATTTCATATTTAATGTAATGAAATCATAATAATATAAAGTTATATTATAATTCCAGTATAATATCATATATAATATCATTTACTCCATCCTTTATAAATCCCACATATGGCATTAACGATTCCAATCACTTTGAGGGGGCGGTAGTCCGCACTTCCTAAAATGAAATTATCGCGTTTACCCATAATGGAAATCATAAAGGTATGCCATAAATGAAAAATAAAGAAGCACAAGGAAAACATAAAAATAATATATATCATATATAAATATATCGACATCTTAATGGACACCATGATAGGTGTCAAAATAATATTGAACAATCATCATTTCGTGAGGCAGTAATTCGCCACCCACAGAAACAGTATGTTCTTTAACCATTAGACGAAGGTGTGTGTAAGTGTAAATCAAATAATTATCATAACAACATCCTAGTATATTTAAGATACTGTTTTTGTTACAAAATAAAGTAATAAGAAGAGTTTAAGGGGTTGGAGAAGCAAAATAAAACAAAAGAACATAAGAGAAGACATTACCTTAAAATCGGGTAACTCTTTTTGATTTGATCCAAAGGCTTCCTTGGGAAGACTTCTGCCCAAAGTGAGGCTTCTAAGAGTAAGATAGGGAAGTTTAGAGAGTATTTTGGCAGAGTTTTTCCAAGCCAAATGGATTTGAAGGTGTGAATAAGGTGGTAGAGGTGGGGGCCTTTTATAAGAGGAGAGGAGAGGCACTCTTGGAAAGTCATGAAATGTTACTTTATTATATAATGAGTGTCGGATTTTAAAGATTCAACAATTATATATTTCGAGGATAAGGTGATAAGGGTTCAAAATCTACTCATCCAATAGGTTTTTGACAAGTTTAAGTCTTGGATTTTACATTATCTTTTCATTTTATTTAAATCGTTAATTAATGAGGTAGTCGCTGCATCATCATGGTGTGATAAATAAATTTATTTATTTAATGCCTAAAAATTATAAAAAAATTACCATGATGTAGGAAATATTTTTATATTTAAAATGGATATTTATAGTCGAAAATATAACTTGTATAACCCCTTGTAAAAATTGTTTTAGTAAAACAATACATGTTTGTGACACTTTTATTTTTACTTTAAATAAAAAGTTATTAATGTCATTTTCTTACCCAAGTGGCTCCATGGGGTCCCCAAGTTGACCCATGGATTGTCTTGGTCTGCCATGACTCATCCAATAAGGGTAGGAAAAGTGTAAAGGTAATTTCATATTATTATATCCTTATATTTACCTTAAATTACACTAATTACCTTTAATCGCAATTAATAGAACTTAAAAGTTACTATTCACCAAAAATTATTTTAATCCCATTTAACCACATTTTACTTCCTAATGAAAATGATGTATGTCGGATTTTTGAAATTCAAATCACAGAGGTGGTAAAATTTCATTTAAACGAAAAATCAGTTTTTTAACTACCACTTAGTGGTTTCACTATTCATCAAAAATCGATGTTTTTCAGAAAAATACCAAAAAATAACTCTAAGATATATTTGATATTACAAATTCAAAAATGATGTCCATTTTACCAAATTCAAAACATAAAAGTTGCATTAATTATTTTTATATTTAATTCCCGTTGTCAAAACAAATAACGTGTTTTTAAGAAACAATATCTATCAAAAGATTGACACTCGTTTATGTCCAATTTCAAAGAGAAATTAATTATAATGACCACCATTGGATAAAATGGTAAAATTATATTCTAATTATACTTTAAAACCACTCAATAGTATAATTTATCACTATAAATTATTTTTATTTAAAAAGTTGTTTTTAAGTATTTTTCACTATTCATCGAAAATTGGAAGTTCTCAGAAAAATACCAAAAATTCAACATAGGATAATTTCGATATTCCTAATCCAAAAATGAAGTCCATTTTGAAATATAAAATTTATATAATTTCAAAAAGTGGGTATTACTATCCATAACGGCTACTTTGATTGGTCGCAATGTGTTAGAATCTCTAACTTGCATACAATGCAAGCTATTGCATTATTGAAAGAAAAGCGTACCGTGGAAGCTTGGGGTGTTATATATAGACTCTTGTAAGTTTTTCTTTTCTTTTATATTTAATGAATCTTTACTGCTTTCTCTATTAAAAAATAAGTGGTGGGTGTGGGTTTATTTTCTCTTCAACATCTTTAAGATGAAATCTCATTAGAATTGCATGAAATCCTCTATGAATCCTTTTAGTAAGCATTAATACATATTTCTTGTGGGAGTAATCTACTATAAATGAACTCTACAATGGATGATGAAGATTAAGTCAATGTTTCATTATTTTATTTTTTAGTAAAATAAAGAAATGATATCATAATTTTACTATAATCTCTTCCCACATCAATTCCTTAAGCATTGTCACAACATGGTGCCATGAATCGATATCAATCAGCACGTGTTTCTGAATGATGAGCTCAATGTAACTACTGAACATGGCCTTGTTGGGTTTAACATGGTGGCCCTACACATTCCATCCAACCTCAAATTTGATTCATTTTCTTTTCACCTTAATGATTTTTAATAACACCGTCAAACTATGGTGCTTTGGTTTTTTCTGCATCATCGGTCCTTCGTCTCCTACCACTTCCTCAAATTCAACATCATCAATATGTTGTTACTCTAGATTGGTAGCATCGTTATGTACATAAGGTCATCATAACCATGCAATAGGAGTATTTAAAAGTTGAGAAACATGTTTTTCCTTAGTATTGGGAGCACCATCACGTGCAGAAGGTCATTGTTCCTATGAACTGGGAGCAAAAGTAGGTTGAGAGACCTGTTGTTCCTCAGAATTCGAAGCACCAACATGTATAGAAGTCATTGTCTATAGAATTGATTTAAAATTTAATTTATATTACATAAATGTAGCATTGAACAGATAATAACATGAGGCAACACAATGTATATTACAAAAAAATATAACCTAGTTATTGAACTCTCTTTTTTTAAAGGCTAAAGAAATTTAAACCCTCTATCGAGTATCCAAATCCCTTTAATGTGGTCTCCTATGACATACAAAACCCTATCTACATTGGGACCACTGTGAAATGATTGTGATTTCCCAATGAAAGGGCCATCTTTAGTTGAATTTCCATCTAACCCTTTAGTGGTTTTGGTCGAAAACAAAATAATTGAACACTTTCGTTTTGTGGGATCTGGAACATAAAATACTTGTACTACCTATGATGTTATTACAAACAGTTCATCTTTTTACCCTTAATTACTAAAATCCACTTTCACAAATCCCAATTCATTTATTTTAATAGAACTCCTATTATCAACCCACTTTTATTGAAAATCAGCACTTGAAATGTTATATAATCCAACTCCCATATTTTTTTGATGATTCCAAAGTATGAAATATTCTCATAAAATGGATTTCTATCCTTAGTACTAGAAATATACATCACTTTAGATAAAAGTTTAACTCCACTATTTTTCATGGTACCGCCTTCATCATGTTCATTTTTATAGAATGTATAACCATTAATTACATAAACATTGTAATCTAATACATACACACTCAGTCCTATGGTTAGTCATCAAATTTGTTCTGAAATTAAATTCAGATTTTTATCTGACTCCTTAAAAATATGGTCTTGAAACCATCCTATAAAATTTTTATTATGTGTATTTGATATCCAGATTTTATCCCTTGATGGATTCAAATGTTTAATAATTTCCTTGTGGGTTTCAACATATGGGGAAACCTCCAAACTAGCGATGAAAAATAGGTCCATGGATAGTGGGCTTTGCAACTATGAGGCGGATATAGGGTGGGGCGGGCCTAAAAAATTTAATCGTTTAAAATGAGGGTCTATGCAAGCTGATCCCATGTAGATGTGGGTTGGGGCGAGTAAGCCCACGCAGGTGCGGGCCAACCCGCATGTTCATTTTTTAACGTAAAATATTTAAGGTATTATTTTTTATAGATATGTTTATGTGCACCGCTTCACGCTCTATCCCAAGCTATCGATTCCCCAAAACTACCTATGCACCCTTACTGGTTAAAATCTATCACATTAATCTCATATATAGTCCCAATACTGGTTAACGCATGGAGTTTCACCCAATGCAACAGTCAAACCATCGCTCTACACTAGTTCCCGTATTTTCTCACCAATCAAAGACAGAAAGACCTCATCCATTTTGTTTTGTCTATCCCCTCCCATCACTCCCATTATACATCGTGAGGCCATCCCTTTATCTATCCCTGCTCACTGGTCGGAGCCAACCCATAGCCACCACACCGGACCAATCTTGCTGCGTGCCTCCACCACACCCACGTCAGACCATTCTCATCGCACACCTCCACCACACCCACCCTGTATAAGTCTCATTTCCCACCTCCACCTCACCCCATGTCATTGTCTGCATCCTCTTCCCCCATGCTGAACCAGCACCATTTCCCACCTCTGCCTCACCCCACTTCATCGATCGTTCCTCCCCATGCCAGACCAGCCTCATTGCCCACCTCTACCACACCCCACATCATTTCTCGCCTCTAACGCACCTGATGTTGTCGTCTGCGCCTACCTCCCCCTATGCCTCTTCTATGTCGGACCATCTTCATCACCTGCCTCCGACTCCCCCACCCCATCTCCTGATCCACCTCCCCCCGCCCCCACCCCCTCTCCTACCCCACGCCTCCACCTCCGCCTCTCTGGACCGTCGTCACCACCCGCCTCCGCCTCCCCCCACCCTGTCTCCCCCTCCACCTCCCCCCCAACATCAAACCACCCATGTCGCCTCCCCCCTCACCCCCCACATCATCAGCTACCCCCACCCCCTCTACCTGGATTTTTATTTTATTTTTATTTTTCTTATATTTTTATTATATATATACATATATATATATATCCACACTTTCACTTAAGTTTTTTATTTTTTTATTATTTATCTTATATTTTTAATATATATTTATATATATCAATTTATCATAACATTTTACTTATATTAATAATTAAAAATATAATAATAACAATAAATAATGTGGGTTGCCTACGGGCTTTCCCGCATCCACTGTGGGGTGGGGCGGGCTTGATAAATCTTCCTATTTAATATGTAGGTTTTTGCGATCTCAAGCTCACACAGTCCAAAGCCCGTGTGGTTTTAGCCTACCCCACCCCAACCCATCTGTTTCACATTGCTTCTCCAAATTTTTATGAAAAACATAAAGGTAGGTCTGTTCCTAATCTTTAATATTGATTGTGACAACATCTTTTCCATAAATTATTTCACCCACAATCCACCCAATGTTTTGAGATTTCGGTAGACCAATGATATCCAAACCAAATGGGTAGTGGGTATAGAATTCAACAACTTTCTCAAAAATATATCACTCTGCAATAAAACCCTCTGAATGACTTCAATTTTTGACATACCCTTTTAAAATATTCATATACATTCCCGGCTGGTATACCAATATTCTTTATTAATTTTTTATTTAATTGGCATTGGCTTTGTGTTCCTCCTTTAATCCAGCAATCAGTGGTGGTGTTTGTTCAGATTCAATGATTTTCGTCTTCGCAGACTTTGTTGTCCATCAGTTCTTACTTTTATGTTTTTGTGGTGGCAGTTTGATTTCTTTTTTTTCAGTATTTTTTTTTTGTTCCTCCTGAACCAATCGATGAAGTTGTCTATTGGGATGCATGTGTGATTTGATTTCTACAGTTGATTGGCATTTGGGGCATCTCATCGACATTTCATCCTTCTTATTGCTTGATTCTCAGCTCTGGTTCCAGAATTCCTCCATTTTCTCCGAGGTGGGGCAGAGCGGTGGTCTTTTATGTACTTTGAGATGTGAGTTCCAGTGGTCGGTTCAGGGAAATTGACGGTGATGATCAGTTCGTTGTATTTTTTGTGATGTTTTGAATTTGGTATTTGGTATATTCTCAGTGGTGATTCTGTTATCTGGAATGGGTGCGATTTGAGGCAGTTTTTGGTTTAATTCTGAATTTTGATAGTGGATGCAATCAACAGTCTACAAGGATCAGAACCAGATGAGGTTACAGAGCATGAAGCATCAATCTGTGCATGACCATTCAGATTTGGATGAATGAGAGGGTATGGTCGTACCATCGGTACCAGACCCGTGCAACCTTGCACGAGACAGCTCACTGAGCGGTCATGCAAGGTGGAGGATTAACATAACGGTGTAGTTGTTGGGGAGGTGCAGTTACTTGTAGTCTTGATCTGGGTATTTTCATGTATTGGGTTTCCCACTTTTTCCTCAAAAGTGATTTTGAAATAAAAAATTAATTTTCAGTCATATACCATTCAATGGGGTACATCCACATATAGTGTATAAGACCACATAGTTGAATATCTTTCACTAAGTGAACCATCATATCAAAGATACTTATGGGAAAAACATTTCCAATTCATATAATATGATGGAAATTTCCTTTTCTATAGTCATAAATTTCATCAGGTATATAAATTTTCTGCATATAACTTTGAAAAATAAATAAAGCTTGGTTAATGTATGAAAAATATTCTTGGAAAAAATGTAACATAAATCTACAAGAATTATATCTTTCATAAAAACATGTAAGTCATGTGATTACAAACCCTTTAACTTTAAATCAGTCATTGACATGATATTCTTGATATT
The DNA here is from genome assembly GCA_963277665.1 of Viscum album. Taxonomy (NCBI): domain Eukaryota; kingdom Viridiplantae; phylum Streptophyta; class Magnoliopsida; order Santalales; family Viscaceae; genus Viscum; species Viscum album. Next base: position 1,991,360,921 of record OY728161.1, on the reverse strand, counting down.
CTATGAATACACCTTTGTAAAATTTATGTATTTAAAGAAGTTTCAAAACTGATATCTTTCCTGCCTGGAAAGAGTGTAAGCATCTGGAGGAAGAAAAGTTCATTTTTCACCCTTAGTTGGAACCAACCCTTCTCATATTCTCATATCAACCATGTCCAACCTAGCCTTAATTCCATCCTTTGTTTTGTTGGGTGCATTTAGTAACATGACAATTATATTATCACATACATTTTTTTTAACATGTATAACATCAATAAAATTTCTAACACGCAAATAATTCCAGTATGGTGATTTAAAAAACTGATCACTTTTTCCAACTGATTTTCATAAGGTTCTTCAAAAACGGTTTACCAAAAGTAGTTTCCATATCATTTACTTTATAAATAAGTTGATCACATGTTAGTGGAGATTGTGTTTTATGTTATTCTGAACTTCAATCGAATGATTTCATCCAAGATTGGTACTTATGTCTTCAGGGTAGAAATCCATGAAGGCCTAGAAACATTGTCTTTGATGAATGTTTCAACCTAATTGATTGTGTACATTTTTCACAAATGGGACACCCTTGAGTCCCTTTAATGTTATATCTTGATAAATTTTTATACGTGGAAAAGTTATTTATCGTCCCATATGACATGAATCTCAACATAAAATATTCATTTTTTTAAGCATCATACAACATAACACCTTAATCCCAAAATAATTTCAAATCTCCGATCAATGGATCCAAATAAACATCATTATCCTTACCTTTTTGTTTCAGTCCTGATATAAGCATAGATAACATGATGTATTTTCATTTCATGAATAACCATAGTGGAAAGTTATAATTTACTAGCATAATTGGTCATGTACTATGAGTGTTTCTTTGAAAACCAAAAGGATTCACTCCATCCATTGATAATATAAGATGAAGGTTTCTCAACTCGTTTTCAAATTCAGGATACTCGTGATCAATTATCTTTCACTGAGAAGAGTATGTTGGGTGATGAAGTTTTCCATTTTTATTTCTTATATCTATATGCCACATTAATTTCCTTGAAGTATCCTCACTTCTATATAGGTTCCTAAACATTGGAATTATTGGAAAGTACCATATAACTTTTATAGTACCTGATTCATATTTCTTGTATCGAGAAGAACCACACTTTGGACATTCTTTAAGTGATTTTTGGTCCTTACAAAACTGTATACAATAATTTTTGAAGACATGTATTCTTTTATAGATCATACTCATTGAACTTATCATTCGTTTAGCATAGTATGTTCAGATAGGGAGTTCATTGTCTTCTAGGATCATATCATTTAAGAGAGAAAGTAGTTTGGTAAAACTGTCATCACTCCTATTTCCTACTTTGAAATTATACAACTTCATTATGGCTGACAATGTTGTATATTTAGTGCAACCAACATACAATGGCATATTTTCACAGCACTTTAACTTCTAAAACAATTTTGGATAATCATGAAGTTCATCTTCAACTGTCATTATCATTTCCTCAATATAATCTACATCATCATTCACACCTGTGATCACATCCTCAGTAAAATATTCTTTATTTTCCACACTTATAATCATATCATATGATCCATAAAATGCAATGTTATCCCAGTCACTAGCTATATTTTCTTTTTCCCCATGTTTATTCAAACATTTATAACTTCGATCAAATTTCATGACAGATCAAGTGTTTCTAACTCCTCTAAACTAATTATTCTTGAATAATAATAGCATAAACATGGACAAAGGATCTGAGAGGGTTCATATACATGATCTTTTGCAAATTTTATTAACTCTTTCACCCCATCTTCATACTCTTTTGTCATACAATTGGCATTCATCCATTATTTATTCATATCCATCCTATTTGATTTGGTAAAATTAATATTTAACAAAATAAATACACAAAATATGTTCAATTGAAGATGGATCTCATGAATTTATTTAAAGGTAATAGAAATTTTGAAAAAAAATTAACATCCCACATGATCAAACACAAAAACTTATTGAAGGAAATTTATAAATACAGCTATTGAATGTAATAATTAAAATAAAAAAGAAAGATATATTATTTGAAAACAATTTTCATAATAGAAAATATGACTATTGAATATAATAATGGTTTCAAAAATAAAAATAAAGAAATTATTATATTTTTTAAAACAACAATCCATACCTTTGAGAAAATCTGGGTCATTATAAAGACCCAAGGATTTAATACAATGATGAAAGTAAATGTTTTTTTAATGGAAAAAGTGACTAGATTTAAAATTTTGTGTGTCAAATATAATTTTAAATTTAATAAGGGGTTTTGAAGTGGAATTTTAAATGGATAGAAATACTTGTCTAAATATTTTTGGAAGCTAAATTTGAATTTGATGGTTTTGAATAAGTTTAGGGAAATATTTTATTTTTGAAATTTTGGGATATAAACTAAGAATTTTAAATGGGTATACTTTATTAAAAATCACAGGGAAGAGCATTTTTATAAAAAAACTTAGGATACAAAGGTATTTTTCAGAAAAAAACTATTGGGTTGGAGATCCCCACTCCTGAACCATCTCATATCATCACCCTTTGGGGGAGGAGAGCCCCACCCTAGAACTATCTCAATATGTCATTTCCTTATCACCTAGAGGGAATAACACCCCACCCTAGAACCATCCTCAAAATCTCATGATGTATTAGTTACCAATCTAAAATTCCCAAAAGGAAGATGTCAAGTAAGCACAAGATGATTTGATATCTCAATCATATTTCAAAATTAAATATAACTAAGTTTTAAATAGGTCACAATTCCATCCTAGCTTAAAATATCAATATTTAATTTAAGAGGTTGGAAATTTCCCAACCAAATTTCTATATCCATATTTAACTAGGGTTACCACCTTTTTACCCATTTTACCACATGTTATCATCTTAGGGATTACCATAGGGCATCTATTTTTGGATTATATGGTAATAGATTCACTTATATCACCCTTCGGGTTGCCTCTTATAATTCCTTTCTCATTAGTCCAAGGAATTCCTTTCTTAGTGTCCAATGATATAAGATTTAATTTTATTAGTGGACCCCTCATATCCTAAATAACAAAACATCCACATGAAACTAATATATATACCATTTATTTAATTTTAGGTCTATCACACATTAGGTAGACACAAACACACATCATACGCACATAGAATGAGAGTATCCTTAAAATATAACTTAGGGACCACCTAATTTATGCATGTTGGGTGCTTCTCATTTAATATCATTGGTTTATTTTGTCACACATGACCAAAATCAATAAAAATAGATAAACCCTTTAAAATAGGTACAAATGGGTTTAATTTTCCTAAATCTAAAAAACAATGAGAGAAACCATGGAATAGATGCTCAAGGAATGATAGCCTTACCCATGGTTTCTATCTGCAATAAATGACATGAAGATCTAACAATATTTGATGAATATCTCAATTAGAGATGAAAATAGGAATGAAAGAACAATTCAAGTCATGATCACTATATTCTAGACAAAAATGGCCTAAAACCTCTTTATATTTCTTGTAAACATTTTATACATATTTTATAAAATCAAAACCAAACTTGTCACACTAAATTTTCAAAAAACAATGGGACTCTTATGTATAGGGAACCTTATATATGGTACCCTTACATATGGACATTGGTTACACCACTCCATCATCATCATCCAGAATCAGAAGATAAATTATGAATTCTCTACTTCTGGTAGTTCCAACAACTAATTGGAAAAATGTTTTCATGCAACTAGACAGTATGAAAAATTATTGCATTCAGACCACATATGTATTATATTTTTTTCATATGTAAGGTTTTTTACTAATCCAAATTTTTAGAAAACTACTAAAACTTAAAAATATGACCAAATTCACCCCAAAACATTTCTAAACCCTTTTCACCACAAACACACTTTTTATAAACATGACAACTACTGAAAACTATAGTAAACTCATCCCCAAAATTGATCCACTCCTAAGAATCAATTCCTAGCCTACACTGGCACTCTAACACCTTGATTGAGTCATAATACACACGAATAATCAATGATCCAACCAGAACATAATCAAATACCCCAAAACCAAAAAGTACAGGACTAAAAAAATCCATGAATCTACAAAATGGAGAATAAATAATATCATACATTAGAGAGGTAATGGTTCATTGATGAAGAGCGGAACAAGTTTGGTAGGGAGAAATGGCAGAAGAGATCTCCGGCAGCGGAAAAGTTGAGCAGTTATGGATAAGGTGAGTGGTGGCAGTGAAGGTGAGCGATGGTGAAGGTGAGCTACAAAAAATGTGAAGGTGAAAATGAAGGCGAAGGCAAAGGAAAGTGACGGTGGAAGCACTATGGTTTTATGAAATATTGAAGTCATAGGAGTGACGATGCATCATGGGAGGATTTTTGAGTCAAGGAATTGGTCGATGGACCGTATGCTTGATTTTAGTTTTGGTTCAGGTTGGACTGGGGTAGGTCACTCTTAAGGTGGGGAGTCCCTTTTGAGGTTGTTGACCTATGCCCCTGAGATCGGGGTATTCCAAGTTGTTTTAAATGGGATGGGTATGTTTTATACCATCTCCTTGTTTTTTTATAGCTTTAGGATGATCTATGTTATGGTGGAGAGATTGTAACGTCCTGAGTTTTTGAATCAAGTTGAAAACCTCTCCTGTTTTGAATTTTTGAATTGGTGGGTATGCCTTTTTCTTTTTTCGATTATCATAACTCAATTCTGAGTTTTCCATCAACCCAATATCATGTTTTTGGATGATTTTAGGGGTTTAGCTGAAGGCTTGGGTGCTCGGAAGGGGTTTCGGGAGCATCGAAATCCCAAAGGCCTGTTTTGGGTGTTGCGGGTCAAGCCACGCGCGGTTTGGGACAAACCATGCGGCCTTTTCTAGCTAATCGTGCATCCCATATTTTTACTGATCATGGTTTGGGGGAAACAGTTCCTATGGGGTGCATGACCATGTAGTCATGTATATAGTTTTTACAGAGGCTTCTGCATGGTTTACGTATGGTTAGAGAAAAATGTGCAGCAAGAAATATTGGTAGTGCCATATAGGCAGTACCCTTGCACTGTAACCCACACGGTTTTCGCACAGTTTAGAAAACCATTAAAACTAACCATGCGACCTCATTAAAGGTATAAAATTACCTTTTTACATTATTCCTTTTTTATTTCTTCCTCCCCCTTTCTCCCCTCTTGGTAGCACACTACATAGGGAGATCCTCCCTTTTCTTCTCCTCCTAGGGTGTGAGCTATCTCCCTCTACTGACCTCTGTTCGTCGATCTATCAATTGTGTTGAATCCGTCTTGATAAGGCTTATCACACTAATTCTTCTATTCTCCTTTTCTCTCACCTCATAGAGCTCTAAATCCTTTTAATACGTTTTACCCTATTTTTAGGGAGTTTGATGGAATTGTCGATTTCTTCCAAACCGCTTGGAGTTAGAGGCCAATACCAGATGTTCCTATGTCTACGAGTCCAAGGTTGGTTGTGCATGACTTTTTTTGTGTTTTTATAGATTTTTGGGGGGTGCAACTTTTAGCGCGTCATTGGGTATTTGAGCGAGCCTCTTTTTAAATTGATTGCTTGATGTTAAATTGATCGTATGACCTTATAGGATGTCGTTGGGAATGCATTCACCTTGTTTACTCATACGAGGTCGGGTTAGAGGTTGTTGACCACCTTGGGTAGTTAGGCCGAGGTGAGTTCTTGATTTATTTTGAGTTTTTTTTAAATAGAATTGTACAATTCAATTTCATTGAATTGTTTGGTTGATTTAAATGAATTATTTATATATTATGATTGTGATATATTGTTGAGACCCATGGGGTCATGACGGGCTGGCCCAGAGAATTGGGATGGCATGGCCATCGGGTATGAGGTGATGTGGTCGTCAATTTGGGTTTGGCCTGGGTTACTTGGGTGGTGTGATCACCGATTGGGCGTCAAGGACGTCGGTTGAGGTGGTGAGGCTGTCAGGTTGAGGGCGTGGCCCATGATATTGGATGGATTGACCATCAGACTTGAGCGACACAGTCATAGGGGCATGAGGTGTCAGTTGGATGTGGCTTAGGTATTAATTTGGTGATTGTTGTTCACCCGTGATAGCCAAAGCGTTGATTGGAGTTGTGTGAACACAAGTTGACTCAGTGATGAGGTGGTTTGACCACTCTTGTGGGTAGAGGCCCTCGATAGTGCATATTAGGTATTTGTCTTGGGGGTTCTTGTCATAGAAAGTCATGGGGAATGTGAGGAGTCTTTGGATGATAACGTTGAGGCTATCGGTTGGGGGTTGAGGCTCATCGTATTGAGGTTGTTGGTCCATGACTACTTTAGGAGGATGAAGATCGTCATTCCTCGGGACATCATGCTATGATCCAATGGTGATTTTTATTTTAGGAAAGATATTATTGTGCCTCCGGACGTCGAGCTTTAAGCGGATGGGTGCTTTTGAGTAGGGTTCTGAGGGACCATATACTTTTTCTTAGGTGTGCCTTCAGGATTTCGGTGATTTATTTGAGACATGAGGTGTTAGGAGACACGAGGTGTCGGGTTTCTTACTTGGAGTTGGAACCTAAGGGTTCACCTGGGATGTTTGACATTAGGGGATACCTTGGACCATGGGCCAAGGATCCTCTCCTCTTCTGGGTCTCCGATGTTGGCTGAGGTAGGTGTTGGCTTCCTAGTGGCTGTTGAGCACCAGATAAATCTATGTTTACTTTACGCATGTATTGTTTTATTTATTATAGTTCACGCATGATTAAACAATTATGTTGGGTACACACACTTTGGTGGTATCCTACTTAGAAACGTTCTCACACCTTACACAGGCCCTTTGGGATGCGTGTAGACTTTATGTTGTTGTGCTCAGGTAAGAGTTCAGCCTTAGGATTTGAATCATAGTAGCAGTTTGGCATGAGATTTTGGGAAGGGACCTTAAGATGCTTGCCTCTACAGGAGTTAATTTTGAGTTTTCCTTTGTTTTCCTTTTTTGTATCAACATGATTATATGTATGTAGCTATTGTGGTCAGCCATTGGTGACCCCATTTTGGATATTGTACTGTATGACCTGTTATGCTTTCATGCTCTGTTTTAAATTTCTACAAGTGGTATGTTTGGATTGATTGTTTATTTCTGTTGTTTTTGTTCAGGTATGCTTCAGTTATTGTTTATTGTTGATTGTGCTTCCGCCATTGGAGGGTCTTGTTCGAGTATGCTAAGTCTTTATTTTTACACTGCTTGATATATATATATATATATACTTAGACCTTATTATATCGTTCCCTTGTGGGTATAATCTCCCCATTATTACCCATTTACACATTTGATACTAGTTAGCAGCCTTTGGCGTATGGGGAGGTGCGCCTAAAACCAATGGCACCCAGTATGATAGCGTTGTTCGGGTGGTTAATTAGGTCGGGGATGCTACATAATATATATAAATAAACATTATTTTTCAATATAAATAATATATATATATATATTAATAATATTTTTTATTAAAAACTTTTATCAGTGTTAAGAATAACACTGATAAATATATTCTTTATCAGCATTTAAAAAAGCATTGATAAATGGTACACTTTTATCTGTGTTTTTGTAGCGCTAATAAACGTTACCTTTATCAGTGCTTTTAGTTAATGCTGATAAAATTGTGACTTTTATCAATGCTTTCTGCTGAGCGTTAATAAAAACTGACACATCCCTTGCCTAGATGTGTGGTAGTGATACTTTTATCAGCATTAAAAACATACATTGATAAAGGTAGACTTTTATTAGCATTAAATAAAGTGTTAAATGTCAACTTTTATCAATGATATCTTTAGTGATGATAAAAGTGAATATTTATCACCCCTTACTAAAAGCGCCGATAAAAACCAACGTTTTATTTCACCATTTCTGTAGCAGTGAGGAGATGTTGATGGTCTTTTTTTGTTGTTGGTATGATGGGAGTTTTGTGTTTTTATCTGCCTGTTGTGTTGGAAAACTTATTTATCACACCCAAAATGTTGGTGTTAGTTTGAAAAATGTTGGTATGGTGTAGAGTTGGTTTTGTCACTATCTTTGCATTTGTTGTGTGTGACATCATGGTGTGTTCAGTGACTTATTTGTGTATTGTATGGGTGATGTTCATTTTGGTTGTTGGTCGAAGTGGATACTCAAGAGGGGGGGTGAATTGAGTTCCAATTAAAATTTATTTTACAAATATTTCTCTTAAAATCCCCCTATTTAAAACACAAGTTAAACTGTAGTGAATTTATACAGATTGTAAAAGTTCAATTAGTTTCTCAAAGACTAATTAGGTCTCAGTTAATTTAATCAGAAGATTAAATTGACTTTTGAAACTAACTTACTGGTTCACAATAAGTACAAACACTTGCTAATTTAACTATCAAAGTAACTTTAAAACATAATGTATTTCAAAGTAATTAGCAGCGGAATATAAAATATATAGTATAATTTTTACTTAAACTAAAATGCACAGATGTAACCAAGAGGTTAAGTCTCAAGCCAAGACTTGGTCCTCTCAAAAAAATTATATAAATTTGATCCACACCCTGGATCGGGGTAAACAACAGTGAAAACACTGTCCAGGTACAAAGACATCTACCATAGTTCTACGTGGGAAAACAAACAACAGCTCACTAGCTGTCCAGGTCTTACTTGACCTCTACCACTATGCACAGCGGGATATAAGGGAGTTATATATTTTGAATGAGGATTTATAAATCCTCCAGCTTAGCATAGGATACAGTGTGTGTAAAAAATATACAGAGTATACACACTGCTCGAAATGTAAATAAAAGAATCACTAAGAGAATAGATAAGAGTTTAGAATGCTCTAGTGATGTGAAGTGCAGCTCTGGACTCTTGATTAATCAGAAATGCTTCTGAGTACTTCTCTGGTTTTTTTCTGAAAAACAGAGAGTCGTTTTCTTCAAGTTTAGTTTAATCAGCTTGAGTGCATGAAGAGCTCATTTTAATTCTTCACTCAATATGTATCTTGTGTTCTCCTCTAGAATTAATGGATTTGTGTATGTCGAGTTCTCTTCCATTATGAATGTAGCTTTTTCTTTTTGTGTGAATGCACCACGTTTCAATGTTGTTCAGCCCTTCCTTTTACACACCCTTCACGTGCCTTCTTGATTATCTTTTATGCCCAATATTTGTCCTTCCTTTTATAGCTTTCACCTTCAGTAAAAAGAATGATTACCTTTTTCATGGGTACTAGGTACGGTTCCCTGACATGCCAACAACTATCATTAAATAACATTAATTTCATTAAAAACATCAAATATGACCATTACATAATAAATAAATAATATTGAGAGTATAGAGTTTGACTGGTCAGTCTTTCATTAGTAGCCTTCTGTTGGTAGATGTGTCATGGTGGACTTTGTGTAGCAGTGACCTTCTATCAGTACCTCTTTGATCTTGTATCGGTAACTCCTGGTATCGGTAGCTGTTACTCTGTATCAGTGGCTCTATATACCAGTGACCCCTTCTATCGGTATCTCTTGGTCTATCGGTAGCTCTTGGTATATCGGTAGCTCTTGGTCTATCGGTAGCTCACTTTGTCTCGGTAGACTTACTCTATCAGTTACTTATTTTTTCTAGCAGTAAATTGCTTGTATCAATATCTTAAAGTATCGGTGATTATCTGTATCGGTAGCTAGTGCATACCGGTAGCTTCGTTCTGTACCAGTGAAGTGTATATCAGTAGACTTATGCATACCGATGGACTTGTTCTATCGGTAGCTCAGTTTCTTTCGGTAGCTATCTGTATTGGTGGACTTGATCTATCAGAGACATGTGCTTACCAGTGGACTTATACATATCGGTAGCTCTGCGTATCGGTGACCTTAGCTTATCGGTGACTCTGTCTATCGGTAGACTAAATACCGGTAGATCTGTATCAGTAGCTATAAGCATATTAGTGAATTAATACTTATCTGTTTTATGCAGAACATATCTGATTGAGTTATAATTACTTCAAAACTCATATAAACATAGATAAACATTGATTAACATATTTCAAAGATTATTTTACTATTATTGGAAAATAGAATGTCACAGATTGAACGAGTTAGAATATAGATAAACATTAATTGGGATTATCAAAATATGTGAGGTCAACAATCTCCCCCTTTTTGATAATCACAACTTATGATATTATAGTCTCAAAATAATGAGTAATTGTATTAGAGGATATATCATTAAATCCAATTGTAGTAGAGAAAACAACACACTAGAGGGAAAAATGTAAGATATGAAATGATCAATGTATCAGAGGTAGAATGAAATGCAATGGTATCAAAGGTACATATTACTAAACATAGTAGCTCTCCCCTTTGGTCATAAAATAAATTATTCCCACCGATAGGTTTCCCTTAGATAATATTTCTTCCCCTTTGTGATAATCAAAAAGTGGGAAATAATAAAGAGAAAAGGAACAAAATGGTAAAGAAGAGAAAGCCATTTGTATTTCATGTTGCAAAATGGTACAGGGAAATAAAACAAAAATAAAAGGAGTTTCTATCAAATATCTTATCCACTTATTCAATCCACGTCCTCAATGTGAGATTTTCCCTTGGGATTAGAAGAGTATTCAGGTTGTGTGGAGGTAGGTGAAGGCTTAAGAACACCAGAGATGATCACATGAGGCTGAGCGACTGAAACTGTTCCTAGCCTATACTGAGTAGTTCTTTGAGTGATCATAGGGGTAAGGCTTCAGATGGATTGGGTTGGGGTCATTTGAACAGGAGAGGTAGTAGAGGCAGAGACAGGTAAATATGGGGGTACAATCACTGGCCTATCATCGACATGCAAGAAAGGAAACAAGAGGTCTCTAAAATCCATAATTATTTCTCTTCCTCTCTCCATAGAAGATATGAAATCATCCTTGTTCTCCATGAATTTGTCCAAGGCTGGAGTCAATTCCCTTAGCTTCCTGACTTTCTCTCTGAAGGCTTGATTGACAGGAGGTAACTTCAGGTTTTCTAACAAAAGTTTGAAGTGGTTGTTGAGTTGATGTTTGGTATAAATTCTTTGTAAATAGTATTCTACCTTGTCTTTCACTTCTTTTTGAGAGGCAGAAGCTTATCTCATATAGTCTTGGACTATCTTTATTATATCTCTAGTGGTATCTCTAGTAGAAATCACCACTTTTCTCAGATCGGATGAGTCCACAGAGCCACTGGTTGATGCTGAACCAAGATCCTCCTTCATCATAGCTCTAATCTGATCCAAATCCACTGAAGGTCTAGAGGCAAGAGAACCAACAGAGAAGGTTACTTTTTCCTTGAAATTTTTTTTCAATCCACTGATAAGATTTTTCACTTGGGAATCCTGAGTGCTGACATGGTCTTTCATGGAGGTTTTAAATCCTTCAAACACTAATACCATCTGGCTCACAACACCTTTGAAATAAGTTAAATCTTTATCTGCTTGGGATTTAGAACTCATATAAGCTTCTAAAGAGATAACAGATTTCTTTATAGCTTCAACATCTTCTTTTAGTCTAGAAACTTGAGTCTGGAAAGCTGTAACTTCATCCACTATTTCTGCCTCAAAGGTTGACATATTACAACCTATAGAGAGTTCAAAAGTTTTTTCCAAATTTCTCATCTATTCAACAAAGAAGTGCTTCAATTTGGTAACAGAAGCACTAAAAGACTCTTTCAGCTCATCCTTTAAGGATTCAAGGTCAGCCCTAGTGATCATATCAGTAGGTGAAACCACAGCAGGTGCTCTTTCAGATACTATATTGGCCACTGAGTCATTCATAATCGATTGAATTGATTCCACCAGTGAAGCTTCCATTTTCCTTATTTCTTCCACAAAACTGATTTTGAGATCAGACTTTAGCTTATCCAGATCATGTATTCTAACCACATCTTCAGGTAACAACTCATTTTGAACATAATAATTGATTTTTGGTCTATTTAGGGATGCCTCGTTATCAGAATTGGGATAATCCAATCCACAAACCACAAAACCTGGGTCTTCTTCCCAATCCTCAATTTCAACAGCCACTAAAACACTATAAAACCTGGTTTGATGCTCCCCCTCAATGGGTGAATTCTCTTGTATAGAAATAGCATTCTCAGCAGGTCTTTCTTCATCAGAAGAATCTTCTATAATCAATTCCATTTCTGCAACACCAAGAGGCTCCTCTGGATTAGGAACAGGTCCTTTCATCTCTCCCACTACATCCTTAACAGGTACAAATGAGATTCCAATCAATAGACTCAGACTTAAACAAACAGAATCAGATGCTTCAGATTCATTCTATCTTTCTTGTTCATGTTTAGGGGCTGGATGGTCTTCCTCATTAGTAGGTTTCTCTTCTTCTAATAGAGTTTCTTTTCTAGATAATACAATTTTAGCAACAGGACTTGGGGGAAAATCCGGATCCCTTCCATCAGCCATAGAATTCTCTTCTTCTTTAGTCTCATCATTGTACTTAGGTTCTTTTTCATCAGGTCCTAGACCTAGATCCCTCACATCCTTAGGCCTTGAAGGATGATCCACAGGATTGAGTTTATCGTAAACCTTTTCATCATCATTAACCCACTCTCCTCTCTATGGGTTCCAGTTTATCTTCATATATTTGCAAACTGTGTTTGTGATACAAAAATTATTCCTTACTACCACTGTCTCATCTTGAGACTCAGCTACCCCTTTCACTTTGATCATCACTGAGATCGACTTGGCAAAGAATAGGGAATTGGTCTTTGATTTTGGCCTGGTCATTTCCTCCATTTGAATTATTAGCAATCTACACAGATTCACTTTCACACAATGTCTCAAAAGATGTAACAGATAGATATCCTGATATCTTAAATTCTCAAAGTCCCATATCCTTAGAATTAAGACATGCTGAACAAACTTGAACAACAATATGCTCTCTCCATCCATTTCAGCAGCCACCACTTGTCTTTGATTGACACTATCGGTGAGCTCCTATAAGGTAGTCTCATAGTCGAATATATCACTTGTAGGTGGTATTTCTTTTGAGACATATCCAGAAACACCTTCGTGTGGAACCTTCATGCATTCAGCCCACTCAACGGATGAAAAAGATATCTCATTTCCATTCACAAAATAAATCACTCGGTTCTCATATTCTGACTTCTCAAAGCTCACAAACTCATAGAATTATTTCACTAGCTTCGGATAGTAGGGACCATTGTTGTTCAAAAATCAATCTACCCACTTCTGATCTTCTATCACCTTGAGAACTAACGATTTTCTATCCAACAACCATTCCACGCATAGCTCTTTTTCGATCACAATAACTCTATTTTGCAAATGAGGGTTCACTGGTCGCCTCCCCGAACTTGTTCTACCAACACTGCCACTTGCTTCTGGCTCAGACTTCTGCTTCTTCGCATTCGGCTCATCAATGTCATCTTTGATGGTAGGGAGTTTGGCTTTTCCATCTCCAGTTCGAGGAACTTAGGGTTTTCGAGAAATTTGGGAGTAAGTCTTGAGGGTAAAGGGTTTGAGGCTCGGTGGATTGAAAAGTAACTAGGAATTTTTTTATCATTTAGGAATCATAAAATAAATAAAATAAAATAAAATATATATGATACAGATTCTGGCAGCAGACAGAAGTTTAAAACAGCACGTATTCATCGGTAGGGTTTATCGGTGAGAATTCCTATCAGTGAGGTCCATCGTTGAGGTTCATTGGTGAGGTATCACATTGGTGAGATGTTCACATCTATGAGGTATTCACATCGGTGAGGTATTCACATCGGTGAGGTATTTACATAGGTGAGGTATTTATATCGGTGAGGTATTCACATCGGTGAGGTATTTACCGATTAAGGTTAATCATTCCTAACTCATTTCTAATGTAACTTAACCTATCCGAACTTAAAGGTTTGGTGAAAATGTAAGCTAATTGATGTTCAGTACCTATAAATTCAAGAGTAATATCACCTTTTTGGTAATGATCTCTCAAAAAGTGGTGCCTTACATCAATGTGTTTGGTTCTAGAGTGAGATACAGGGTTCTTTGAAATATTTATTGCACTAGTGTTATCACAGTTAATTGAAACATGCTTAAAATCATATCCATAGTCCAAAAGAGTGTGTTTCATCCACAGAATTTGTGCACAACAACTACCAGTAGCTATATACTATGCTTCGGCAGTGGACAAAGCTACAAAATTCTGTTTTTTACTACACCAAGACACTAAGGATTTTACCAATAAATGACATGTTCTAGATGTGCTTTTTATATCCAACTTGCAACCAGCAAAGTCAGCATCTGAATAAATCATTAATTCAAAAGATTGTCCTTTTGGATAAAACAAACCCAAATTTGCAGTGTGTTTAAGATACTTACAAATTCTTTTAACAGCAAGTAAATGATATTATTTTGGATTAGCTTGAAATCTTGCACACATACACACACTAAACATAATATCTAGTCGACTAGCAGTAAGGTAAAGTAAGCTTCCAATCATACCTCTGTAATTGGTTTGATCCACTGGTTTCCCAGTTTCATCTGCATCCAATTTACAGGCAGTACTCATGGGAGTATCATTTTCCTTAATACTATCCAAGCCAAAACATTTTAAAAGATCCTTTTTATATTTACTTTGATTCAAAATAATACCATTTTCATTTTGAGAAACTTGAAATCCAATAAAATATTTGAGTTCTCCCATTAAACTCATTTTAGATTCATTTTGCATACTCTTTGAAAAATCAGTACATAAAGAATGTTTAGAAGATCCAAAAATAATATCATCAACATAGATTTGTACTATCAAAACATCTTTAGAAATTCTTTTAATGAAAAGAGTTATATCAGCAATCCCTTTAGTAAAACTTTTTGAAATAAGAAAATTACTAAGTCTATCATACCAAGCTCTTGGAGCTTGTTTTAAACCATATAATGCCTTAGATAGCTTGAAAACATGATTTGTAAAATAAGGATTAGTAAATCCAGGTGGTTGTTCAACAAAAACATCTTCAATTATAAAACAATTTAGAAAATCACTTTTGACATCCATTTGATATAACTTGAAATTCAGATGAGTATCATAGGAAAGTAAGATCCTAATGGATTCTAATCTAGCTATAGGTGCAAAGGTTTCCTCATAGTCTATTCCTTCCTCTTGAATATATCCTTGTGTAACTAGCATATCTTTTTTTTAATTATATTTCCAGATTCATCAACTTTGTTTCTAAAAACCCATTTAGTGCCTATTGTCAAAGTGTCCTTGGGTCTGTCAACTAATTCCTAGACTTTGTTTCTTTCAAATTGATTTAATTCTTCTTGCATAGCCATTACCCAAAATTCATCATTGATTTTATCATTGACATTTTTAGGTTCTAGCTGTGAAAGAAAGGCTTGGTGTTCAACCTGGTTTCTTAGAGAAGATCTAGTCTGTGTCCCTCTATCAAGATTACTAACAACAGCATTAAAAGGATGATTCTTTAGAATCCCAGTTGATCTAGTAAAGGTAAGACTAGAAATTTTAGGTTCATTTATAGGTTCGGGTTCAACAGAAGCAGATTCTGGAATATGTCCAGAACTGGTTGTTTTTAGAGTAGGTTCTTTAGTTTTATCATTAAGGTCCAGAACAGTCAAATCTTCTTCAAGATTTTCAAGAGAAGACTTATGTTCATGTGGATCAGTTTCATAAAACTTGATATGAACAGATTCTTCTACACATTTGGTTCTTTTATTAAAGACTCTATAGGCTTTTCTAGTTAAAGAATAACCAAGAAAAATTCCTTCATCACTTTTAGAGGCAAACTTGTTAAGATTATCCTTTGTATTGAGAATAAAAACTTTGCATCCAAAAAACTCTGAAGTAATTAACCTTAGGTTTTCTATTATTCCACAATTCATAAGGTGTATTCTTAAGAATTGGTCTAATCAAGACTCTATTAATAATATAACAAGCTGTATTTACAGCGTCATCCCAAAAATAAACAGGCAGATCATACTCATTAAGCATTGTTCTTGCAATTTCTTGAAGGGTTCTATTTCTTCTTTCTACTACACCATTCTGTTGAGGTGTTCTAGGGGCAGAAAAGTTGTGACTATAGCCATTATGTGAGTAGTAAGATTCAAACTCGTGATTTTCAAACTCATGACCATGGTCACTTCTCTAGGTCTTAATCTTAAGTCCACTAAGGTTTTCTACAGACTTGGAGTATTTAATAAAGTAAGAATAAGCTTCACTTTTGTGAGCTAAGAAGTATACCCAAGTATATCTAGAAAAGTAATCTACTAAGACATAGACGTAGTGCTTCCCATTTAAACTAGAAACTCTAGAAGGTCCAAACAAGTCCATTTGAACCAACTCAAGAGGTTGAGAAGTTGAAACTTCTTTCTTTGATTTAAAAGAAACTTTATGTTGTTTTCCCTTTTGATAGGGATTACAAACTCTATCAGTTGGGAATTCAAGTTTAGGTAGGTCTCTAACTAAGTTCTTCCTAATCAATTTTCTAAGTGAATAAATGTTTCAGTGTCCTAATCTTTTGTGCCACAACCAAGATTCTTTATGAAAAGCATTTAAACAAGTAACATTTTTTTTAGCTAAAGAATTCAAATCAACAGCATAAACATTTTCATTTCTTAAAGCAGAAAATACTAAAACATTTTTAGAGTTAAAAACATTACAGGAATCATTTTCAAACTTAACATTGAAACCATCATCACATAACTGAGAAATACTTAACAGATTATATTTAAGTCCATCAAGAAATAAAACTTTAGAAATTAAAACTGAATTAGTGTTACCAATCTGGCCTAGGCTGATGATCTTTCCTTTAGAGTTATCACCAAAGGTGACATGGCCTCCATCAACTTTGATTAAACTTTTAAATCATGAGTAGTCCCCAGACATGTGCCTTGAACATCCACTATCCAAGTACCATGTTTTCCTATAGTAACTCTTTATAAGGTCTCATAAAAAACAGGTTTAGACAGAGAATGATTTTGGTACCCAGATTCTCTTGGGTCCAGATAGGTTAGCAATCAAAGATTTAGGTACCCAAACTTGTCTTATGGGTCTCATATAATTAATAGATTCAACATATTTTGACATATAAACTCTATTTTATCTATAACTATGTGAATAACTAGTTGAGGCATATGAATTTCCAGAACTAGAACTAGCAGAATTTTGTCCAGATTTAGGAATAAATCTATTTTTTGTAAACTGTCTTTGTCCAGGTTGATATCCCAAACCAGTAGTGTACTTGGTGCCACTTTTTTACCTAGCATTTGAGTTAGATTGTTCTTTCCATTTGTGAATTTTTCTAAGTCCTTTCTCAGTTGCTCATTAGACATTTTCAGTTCAGTATTTTCCTTAAGTAATTGAGCATTCTTTTCCTTTTCTACATCAAGAGCAGATTTAACAGTGCTAGATAAAGCATGCTGTTTCTTTAAGGCTTTGTACTTGTCCTTGAGTTCATTACATGTCTCTTCTAGCATATTAAAATATTCAAATAACTCTTCACTAGACATATTTTCAGATTCAGAATCAGAATCAACTCCAGAATAATATCAATTTAAAGCAGGAGTGTCCAGTGTTACCTCAAATGTGTTTGTCATAAAACACATGTTAGCCTTATGAGAATCTTCATCCTTAGCAGAATCAGAATCACTTGAAGTGTCTTCTGAATCACTCCAAGTTGCTTTCATTGCTTTCTTATACTTGTTTTCCTTGTAGTCATGTTTCTTCTTGAACTTCAACTTTGGACAGTCTGCTTTCACATGTCCTTTCCTTTTGCATTCATAGCAGACAATTTCATCACTTTTATCAGGCTTCTTCCATTCCTTATTCCAATGACCCTTATTATCATATTTTCCTTTGTAATTTGATGATCTAAAGAATTTATTCTTCCTGTAGAACTTTTTAAATCTTCTGTCTATTTGAGTCATCTCTGCATCACTATCAGATGCACTCTCATCACTGCTTGAACTATCAATTTCACTTTGAATTTTTTCTCTGTCTTTACTCTTTGAAGCATATGTCTTGAAGGCTACTGACTTCTTCTTTGGTTCATCATCCTCTTCTTTTTTGGCCTTCATCTCTTCCTCATACATCATTAGCTTACCAATTAATTCTTTAACAGGTAGTTTGCTGATGTCGCATGATTCTCTAATAGAAACAGATGTGTCTCTCCATCTTTCTGGAAGACATCTTAATATTCTCATTATCTTCTCCTTTGCAGGAACAACTTTACCAAGAGAGCTCATGGTGTTGAAAATCTCATTGAACCTGAGATACATGTCAGAAATAGGCTCATCATGCTTCATTTTAAAGTTATCATATTTAATAGTATAGGTATTCAGCCTCATTTCTTTGACATTGGTTGTTCCCTCATGGGAAATAGCCAAAGTGTCCCAGATTTCATAAGCAGTTTTACAAGCAGATATTCTATTAAACTCTTCATCTCCTAAAGCACAGTATAGGGCATTCATTGCTTTATAGTTAGTATTGTAAGCAGTTTTAGTAGGTTCATCCCAAGTATTTATATCAGTTTCTGGAATTTTATATTGAGTTTCTATAGCAGTCCAGATATCAAATCTCATACTTTCTAAATGAATTTTCATTTTAAGCTTCCACTGGGCATAGTTTTTACCATTAAAGAAAGGTGGTCGGTTGGTAGCAGCACCTTCTAATCTATTGTCCATAACTAGATTTTAGAAAATATATTTAAAGAGATAAAATTTAGAACTAACAGAAATTTAAGATCTTTAAAGATGCAACTAAAATCACAGTTGAAAAAACAGAGTGTTTTGAAATCTTGAATTAATAAAAACAATCTCTAATACCAAATGTTGGTCGGAGTGGATACTCAAGAGGGGGGGTGAATTGAGTTCCAATTAAAATTTCTGTTACAAATATTTCTCTTAAAATCTCCCTATTTAAAACACAAGTTAAACTGTAGTGAATTTATACAGATTTTAAAAGTTCAATTAGTTTCTCAAAGACTGATTAGGTCTCAGTTAATTTAATCAGAAGATTAAATTGACTTTTGAAACTAACTTACTGGTTCACAATAAGTACAAAAACTTTCTAATTTAACTATCAAAGTAACTTTAAAACAAAATGTATTTAAAACTAATTAGCAGCAGAATATAAAATATATAGTATACTTTTTTACTTAAACTAAAATGCACAGATGTAACCAAGAGGTTCAGTCTCAAGACGAGACTTAGTCCTCTCAAACATTTTATATAAATTTGATCCACATCCTAGATCGGGGTAAAAAAAAGTGAAAACACTGTCCTGGTACAAAGACCTCTACCACAGTTCTACGTGGAAAAACAAACAACAGCTCACTGGCTGTTCAGGTCTTACTTGACCTCTACCACTATGCACAGTGGGATACAAGGGAGTTATAGAGTTTGAATGAGGATTTATAAATCCTCCAGCATAGGAGATAGTGTGTGTAAGAAATATACAGAGTATACACACTGCTCTAAATGTAAATAAAAGAATCACTAAGAGAATAGATAAGAGTTTAGAATGCTCTAGTGATGTGAAGTGCAGCTCTGGACTCTTTTGATTAATCAGAAATGCTTTTGAGTCCTTCTCTGGTTTTTGTCTGAAAAATACACTACTAGAAAAGTAGGCTATACCAACGGTTTATAACCGTTGCTATAGGCTAGAAAACTGTTGGTATAGGGGATACCAATGGTTTTCCAAACCATTGGCCAGTAAGGCGTGGGGAAAGCCCTTTACCAACGGTTTTATTTAAACCGTTGGTATAGGTTCTGAGAAATCTGGAAAACAATTTACCAACGGTTCTGAACCGTTGGTATAAGTTCTTCCAGATATCTGGAGAACAATTTACCAACAGTTCAGAACCGTTGGTAAATTGTTTCCCAAAACTGCTACACAGCAGCACCCAGAAGCCCCCCAGAAGCTACACCTGCATAAAAAAACAGTGCACAACAGCCCTCAATATACCCTCCACTATACACCTGCATAAAAAATATCACAAAAGCCACATACAAACTTAAAACAGTATAAAAAACACATAAAATATCCCAAAAAAACACATGACAACAATCATCCGGTGGTAATTCACCTCACCCATCAAATTATAATAGGCATAATAGTTTGATAAATATCTATTAGAGTTGAATAAGACATTCAAATTGACTCAAATCCCATTTTTTTGTGATACTAGGTTTGTGTATGTAATGATTTGTGATGAATTTTTCATTGAACTTGTATTGTTTATAAAATATGGTGAAAATATATTTTCTTAGGAGTCTCGTCACTTATGACCCCATGAGTAAAACTACCAAACTCATGAAAAAGAGTCATTGATGAGTGTAAATTTCAGTTGTATTCACTTAAAATGATTTCCTTTTGAAATAAAAGAGAGACATTGAGTGGTGTCGTCCACACCGCGCCTCGGATTGAGGCGGAGTTGACTCATACACATCACAAATGACCCATGGATACATGTCCTAAAGTATCAACAATATCCGAATGCCTTTGGTCTATTTTCCGTATGTCAGTTGTTGTTTTAACTTAAATTGTTTTCCATTTCAAAGAAAATTGAAACACTTTGAGTGGTTCCGGCCACACCGTGCCTCGGATTGAGGCGGGGTTGACTCTTACACGTCACAAATGACCCATGGATCATTTTCCTAAAGTTTCAATAGAATCCGAAAGCGTTTGGTCGGTTTTCTGTATGTCGTTTTTTTTTACTTAAAAGCGCATCCATTTTAAACAAAAGAAAGACACTTTGAGTGGTGTCGGCCACACCGTGCCTCGGATTGAGGTGGGGTTGACTCGTACACGTCACAAATGACCAATGGATACATGTCTTAAAGTATCAACAGTATCCGAATGTTTTTGGTCAGTTTTCCGTATGTGGTTTTTTTACTTAAAAGCACATCCATTTTAAACAAAAGAAAGACACTTTGAGTGGTCCCGGCCACACCGGCCCTCGGATTGAGGAGGGGTTGACTCTTACACGTCACATATGACCCATGGATACATGTCCTAAAGTATAAACAGTATCTGAATGCCTTTGGTCTGTTTTCCGTATGTCAGTTGTTGTTTTAACTTAAATCGTTGTCCGTTTCAAAGAAAAGTGACAAACTTTGAGTGGTCCCGGCCACACCGGCCCCCGGATTGAGGCTGGGTTGACTTGTACACGTCACATATGACCCATGGATCTTTTTTCTAAAGTTTCAACAGAATATGAATGCATTTGGTCGGTTTTCCGTATGCAAGTTGTTGTTTTCACTTAAAATCCTGTCCATTTCAAATAAAAGTTAGACACTTTGAGTGGTGTCGGCCACACCACACCTCGGATTGAGGTGGGGTTGACTCTTACACGTCACAAATGACCCATAAATAATTTTCTTAAAGTTTCAACAGAATCCAAAAGTGTTTGGTCGGTTTTCCGTATGTCGTTTATTTTACTTAAAAACGCATCCATTTTAAACAAAAGAAAGACACTTTGAGTGGTACCGGCCACACCGGCCCTCGGATTGAGGCGGGGTTGACTCGTACACGTCATATATGACCCGTGAATCATTTTCCTACAGTTTCAACAGAATCTGAATGCATTTGGTTGGTTTTCGGTATGTCAGTTGTTGTTTTAACTTAAACTGGTGTTCATTTCAAAGAAAAGTTAGACATTTTGAGTGGTACCGGTCACACTGCACCTCGGATTGAGGCGGGGTTGACTCGTACACATCACATATGACCCATGGATCGTTTTCCTAAAGTTTCAACAGAATCAGAATGTGTTTGGTCGGTTTTCCGTATGTCAGTTGTTCTTTTAACTTAAATTGTTGTCCATTTCAAAGAAAAGTTAGACACTTTGAGTGGTGACGGCCACACCGCGCCTCGGATTGAGGCGGGGTTGACTCATAAACGTCACAAATGGCCCATGTATAGTTTTCCTAAAGTTTCAACAGAATCCAAATGCGTTTGGTCGGTTATCCATATGTGGTTTTTTTTACTTAAAAGCGCATCCATTTTAAACAAAAGAAAGACACTTTGAGTGGTACCGGCCACACCAGCCCTCGGATTGAGGAGGGGTTGACTCCTACATGTCACAAATGACCCATGGATACATGTCCTAAAGTATCAATAGTATCTGAATGCCTTTGGTCTATTTACCGTATGTCAGTTGTTGTTTTAACTTAAACAATTGTCCATTTCAAAGAAAAGTGACACACTTTGAGTGGTACCGGCCACACCGGCCCTCAGATTGAGGAGGGGTTAACTCGTACACGTCACATATGACCCATGGATACATGTCCTAAAGTATAAATAGTATCTGAATTCCTTTGGTCTGTTTTCCGTATGTTAGTTGTTGTTTTAACTTAAACCATTGTCCATTTCAAAGAAAAGTGACAAAATTTGAGTGGTCTCGGCCACACCGGCCCTCGGATTGAGGCGAGGTTGACTCGTACATGTCACATATGACCCATGGATCTTTTTCCTAAAGTTTCAACAGAATCCGAATGCGTTTGGTCGGTTTTCCGTATGCAAGTTGTTGTTTTCACTTAAACCGTTGTCCATTTCAAAGAAAAGTGAAAAACTTTGAGTGGTCCTGGCCACACCAGCCCTCGGATTGAGGCAGGGTTGACTCGTACACGTCAAATATGACCCATGGATCGTTTTCCTAAAGTTTAAACAGAATCCGAATGCTTTTGGTCAGTTTTCCGTATGTCAGTTGTTCTTTTAACTTAAATTGTTGTCCATTTCAAAGAAAAGTTAGACACTTTGAGTGGTTCCGGCCACATCGCACCTCAGATTGAGGCGGGGTTGACTCGTACACGTCACAAATGACCCATGGATCGTTTTCCAAAAGTTTCAATAGAATCCTAATGCGTTTGGTCGGTTATCCATATGTGGTTTTTTTACTTAAAAGCGCATCCATTTTAAACAAAAGAAAGACACTTTGAGTGGTACCGGCCACACCTGCCCTCGTATTGAGGAGGGGTTGACTCCTACATGTCAAAAATGACCCATGGATACATGTCCTAAAGTATCAATAGTATCTGAATTCCTTTGGTCCGTTTACCGTATGTCAGTTGTTGTTTTAACTTAAACAGTTGTCCATTTCAAAGAAAAGTGACACACTTTGAGTGGTCCCGGCCACACCGGCCCTCGGATTGATGAGGGGTTGACTCGTACACGTCACATATGACCCATGGATACATGTCCTAAAGTATAAACATTATCTGAATTCCTTTGGTCCGATTTCCGTATGTCAGTTGTTGTTTTAACTTAAACCGTTGTCCATTTCAAAGAAAAGTGAAAAACTTTGAGTGTTCCCGACCACACCGGCCCTTGGATTGAGGCGAGGTTGACTCGTACACGTCACATATGACCCATGGATTTTTGTCCTAAAGTTTCAATAGAATCTGAATGCGTTTGGTTGGTTTTCCTTATGCAAGTTGTTGTTTTCACTTAAACCGTTGTCCATTTCAAAGAAAAGTGACAAACTTTGAGTGGTCCTAGCCACACCGGCCCTCGGATTGAGGCGGGGTTGACTCGTACACGTCACATATGACCCATGTATCATTGTCCTAAAGTTTCAACAGAATCCGAATGTGTTTGGTCAGTTTTTTGTATGTCATTTTTTCTTTTAACTTAAATTGTTGTCCATTTCAAATAAAAGTGACACACTTTGAGTGGTGTCGGCCACACCGCTCCTCGGATTGAGGCAGGGTTGACTCCTACACGCCACAAATGACCCATGGATACATTTCCTAAAGTATCAACGGTATCTGAATGTGTTTGGTCTGTTTTCCGTATGTGGTTTTTTTTACTTAAAAGCGCATCCATTTTAAACAAAAGAAAGACACTTTGAGTGGTACCGGCCACACCAGACCTCGGATTGAGGCGGGGTTGACTCGTACACGTCACATATGACCCATGGATCATTGTCCTATAGTTTAAATAGAATCCGAATGCGTTTGGTCTGTATTCCGTATGCCAGTTGTTGTTTTCACTTAAAATCCTGTCCATTTCAAATAAATGTTAGTGGTGTCGGCCACTACTTCAAAGCACATTTTCCATATCATCTTCCACATGCATAAACATGAAATACATGGATAACTAAGAAATCTAAGTAAAAAAATAGAAAAATTAGCATCACAGTACCAAGGAATACTAAAGGTCTATGTAGTAGACTAATCATACAATAAGAATCAAGTGCAAAAAACAGAATCTGAATGCAACATCCCTATGAAGCAGAGGAAAACCCCAAAGTGGAAAACCATGTTCAAAAATAAAGAGTTATACAGAATTCAAAAATGTAATGGATCAATCTACCTCTGATCACCATCACCATCACTACTATCATCATCAGCCTCATCCTCGCCGCCATCTCTGTCCTCGTCATCGTCCTCATCCTCGGCATCATCCTCGCCCTCAGCCCCATCCTCGCCCTCAGCCCCATCCTCTCCCTCGTCCACGTCCTCATCCTCTCCCTCTTCCTCTTCAGCATCCTCGTCATCACCAGGAACGTCATTATCTCGATCGCCACTAGAGCTGCCACCTGGTGCATTGGATGATGCACCCATCGATGACATAAATGTCTGACAAGCCGCACTAGCCTCTGGTGGAAGTGATGAAGATAAAGCTCTCATCAGTTTCATAAATTCTCTGTCTCTTGTTTAAACTTGTACTTCCAACTTTGTGACCCTTTTATTAGACTTTCTTGCATGCTCCTTGACTTGTTCCAACTCGGTGGTACTAGAATGGATACCTGGAGACGACCAATACCTCGTCGGGACTATATTCTTACCAGGTCGGCAGCGTACTTGACCAGAGTGCTCATCTCCCAAAACCTGATATAAATGATCGTGTGGCCCAAAATTGTCAGGCTCCTGGGCATCAAGAGCCTCTAAAGCAGCCTGTAAAAAATATTAATAGATGGAGGGAATATTTTCTCTAACTCGCACAAAATTAATGGTGTCTCTGCCAATAGTTTTTGCACGAGGGATTTGGACAACCTCTTAGCACAAAGATCTCTAAACAAATAGCACAACCGAATAACTGAGACTCTAACATTATTGGACAAGAGATGACAGATTTCTATTGGAATCAACTCATGCAAAAGGACGTGATAATCATGAGTCTTAAAAGATTTCAACTTCAACTCTTTTCTGTTGACCCGTTTTGATATATTGCTTGAATAGACATCAGGAACTTTAATAGTCTCTAGCACTTCCAGAAATTGATTTTTTTTTCAGCAGGAGTCATCACATAAGAAGCACATGGAACTTTCCATTTATTTTCACTGATACAGACAGGATGTAATTCTAGTCTGATCCCCCAATCTACCAAGTTGCGTCGAGATCGTAAATCATCTTTTGTATTCCCCTTGACATTTAGAAGAATCGAAAGTAACATTTCACATATATTTTTTTCAATGTTCATTACGTCTAAGAAATGACGTAACAATTTGGTTAACCAATATGACAACTCAAAGAATATACTCTTCTTCTTCCAATTTTAACAGGTATCATTGGAAACATTTTTCCTCTTTATAGATTTCATTACACTCTTCCCAAATGAATAACTGAAATCTTTCAATTCATTAAGCACATCAGTTCCAGACATAAGTTGAGGTGGATCGTCATTCTCCATGGTATTGTCAAATCTTCGACGATTGTTTATATATGGATGGTTCATTGGAAAGAATCGTCGATGTCCCATAAAACTAAAACTACGACGATATTTCAGTCTTCTCGATCGAGTATTCTTCATACAAACAGGACATGACAATTTTCCTTTTGTGCTCCATCCATACATCATTGCATAAGCAGTAAAATCATTGATAGTCCACATAAGTGCAGCACGCATCTGAAATATGTCTTTCGAACATGCATCGTATGTGGGCACACCCACATCCCAAAGAAGTTTCAACTATTTTATTAAAGGTTGCATGTATACATCTATATCATTGCCAGGATCAGAAGGGCCAGATATCAGTATACTCAAGAAAGTGTAAGGCTTTTTCATACACAACCAAGGGGGAAGGTTATAAATGTGTATGAAAACCGGCCATGTGTTGTGCTAAGTAAGCATCTTCCCAAATGGATTAAAACCGTCACATGAAAGACCCAGTCTCACATTACGCACGTCGGCTGCAAATTCAGGATATCGAGCATCAAATATCTACCATGAAAATCCATCCGAAGGGTGAACCAACTCTTCATTATTCTTTTTTCTCTCGGTGTCATGCCATCGCATTTTTACGGATATTTCATCAGACATGAAAGGGTTCTGTAATCTGGGGATCAATGGAAAGTGCCACATTACTTTTTATGGCACACGAGATGGTGTTCCATCATCTTTTGGCTTCCATCGGGAGGTTCCGCATTTTATACAATCATTTCTTTCAGCAGTTTCCTCCCAAAATAAGCTGCAATCATTCGGGCAAGCATGAATTTTTTTTTTTTTTAGAATCCAAGTTCATCAACCAACTTCCATGCCATATAGTGGTTTGAGGGAATATCTACATCATCTGGAAGTAAGTCCTTCAAGAAGGTAAGAATATAATCAATTGCAGTATTTGAAATCCCATACATAGTTTTCCCATGAAACAATAGGATTAAAAATTCCAACTTTTTCATTTTATCACATTGCCGATATACTGGAGTCGTCGCAGCATCATTCAATTTTTTCACTCTATCAACATCATCATTTTCATTGGATGCATCATGTGTGCTTGTATTGAAATCTTGTTGGTTGGACATCCCTTCCTTCTCATGATGTCGAATAAATGGAAACTGATCATATATCAAACTCTCCAATTCAGTCCTATCATTTGGATCATCAACATTTTGAGATTCCATTTTCTCTTCATTGTGATACCACACATAATAGTTTGTTTGGAAACCATATTTTGTTATATGATAGCTAACTACTTCACAGCTCAACCAAGGTCTTCCAACACAATTAAAACATGGGCAGTGTATGCGACCACTATCTGAAGCCTTGTCAAATGCAAAATCTAGAAATCTATTCAAATTATTTTGAAAATCGGTTGAAATCCGATCAGTTTCGTACATCCAACTTCTATCCATTCTGTAAAAAAATCGCAATAAGTCATTTCAAAGCAATTCAATAATATTAAAGTTTAATCAAAAAAATATTTACGTAAATGACAATTGTTTACTCTATATAAAAGCATAACTGACACATTACTCTATATGAGAATCATATTAAGAAATACAACAAAATACAGTGTATATAAGAAAATAAGATACAAAATTTCTAATGCCTATATTCACGGATTGACCAGTAAGATATTGGAAGTAGATCAAGGAATACATAATCCTTAAGGGTCTTGTTGGGAGTATATGAGTTTTATACTTTAACTTCTCCAAGTAGATAAGGATGAGGAGTAGGATGATGATCATGGGAGTGGTGGGACTGTCCAAGGGGGGTGTGGCATTTCTAGGGGGGTGCGGGGTGTCTAGGGGGTGGTGGGGCCGTCCGGGGGGTCGGAGGTGTCCAGGGGGTGGGGGGCTGTCTAGGGGGGTCAGGGTGTCCAGGTGGGCGGGCTATCCGTGGGGGTGGTCAGGTTGTCCAAGGGGGTCGGGGTGTATAGGTATATTTATATGAAAAGAATACCCCCACAATAATCATGCAGCCATGTCATTAGTCTAAACCCCTAGAACACATAAAAGAAGCTAGTATGAACATTTGCTAAAATATTTAACACCATACGATTGAAAATACAATCTAAATATAGTTTGAGAGGATATAATGGTGTGTGTGAAAAAAATGATATTAAATCAATTTAAATGAATATGGAACAAATGAGGGTTTATAATACACTAAGAGTACCTCAAACAATCCAAAACCACTATAGCACCACCCCCTTGGATAGCCCGCCCACCCCCCTCAACACCCCTTATCCCTATGGACACCCCCCCCCCACCCCCTTGGATAGCCCGCCCACCCCCCTGGACATCCCTACCCCCCATGGCCAGCCCACCCACCCCCCATGGACAGCCCGCCCACCCCTCCTTGACAGCCCGACCACCCCCGTGGACCGCCCGTCCACCCTTGTGGATAGCCCGCCCACCCCCGTACCCCCCTGGACACCCCGTACCCCCCTGGGATAGCCCCGCCCACCCTCCCAAACAGCCCACACCCCCCTCCCCTGAAACCCCACCACCACCACCTAGACATAACAACCCCCCTGGACACCCCCACACACCCCTCCCCCACCAGGACACCCCACCCAGACCCCCAGGACAGCCCACACCCCCTGTACAGCCCCGCCCACCCCCGTGGACAGCCTTTCCCACCCTCGTGGACAGCCCCGCCCACCCCCGTGGACAACCCACCCACCCCCGTGGACACCCCCTACCCCCTAGACAGCCCAACCACCCCTGTGGACAGCCCACCCACCCCCCTCGACACCCCTTCTCCCTATGGACAGCCCCCCACCCCCTTGGATAGCCCGCCCACCCCCCCTGGACACCCCTACCCCCTGTGGCCAGCCCACCCACCCCCCCTGGACAGCCCGCCCACCCCTCCTTGACAGCCCGGCCACCCCCGTGGACAGCCCATCCACCCTTGTGGATAGCCCGCCCACCCCCGTACCCCCCTGGACACCCCGTACCACCCCGGGATAGCCCCGCCCACCCTCCCAAACAGCCCACACCCCCCTCCCCTGCAACCCCACCACCACCACCTAGACATACCAACCCCCCTGGACACCCCACACACCCCTCCCCCACCAGGACACCCCACCCAGACCCCCAGGACAGCCCACACCCCCTGGACAGCCCCGCCCACCCCCGTGGACAGCCTTTCCCACCCCCGTGGATAGCCCCGCCCACCCCCGTGGACAACCCACCCACCCCTGTGGACGCCCCTACCCCCTAGACAGCCCAACCACCCCCGTGGACAGCCCACCCACCCCCCTCGACACCCCTTCTCCCTATGGACAGCCCCCACCCCCTTGGATAGCCCGCCCACCCCCTGGACACCCCTACCCCCTGTGGCCAGCCCACCCCCCCCCCCCCACTGGACAACCCGCCCACCCACCCCCCCCCCACTGGACAACCCGCCCACCCCTCCTTGACAGCCCGCCCACCCCTCCTTGACAGCCCGTCCACCCCCGTGGACAGCCCGTCCACCCTTGTGGACAGCCCGCCCACCCTCGTACCCCCCTGGACACCCCGTACCCCCCCTGGATAGCCCCTCCCACCCTCCCAAACAGCCCACACCCCCCTTCCCTGCAACCCCACCACCACCACCTAGACATACCACCCCACCTGGACACCCCACACACCCCTCCCCCACCAGGACACCCCACCCAGACCCCCAGGACAGCCCACACCCCCTGGACAGCCCCGCCCACCCCCGTGGACACCCCCTACCCCCTAGACAGCCCAACCACCCCTGTGGACAGCCCACCCACCCCGCTCGACACCCCTTCTCCCTATGGACAGCCCCCCACCCCCTTGGATAGCCCGCCCACCCCCCTAGACACCCCTACCCCCCGTGGCCAGCCCACCCACCCCCCTGGACAGCCCGCCCACCCCTCCTTGGCAGCCCGGCCACCCCCGTGGATAGCCCGTCCACCCTTGTGGACAACCCGCCCACCCTCATACCCCCCTGGACACCCCGTACCCCCCCTGGATAGCCCCGCCCACCCTCCCAAACAGCCCACACCCCCCTCCCCTGCAACCCCACCACCACCACCTAGACATACCACCCCCCCTGGACACCCCACACACCCCTTGTAATGGCCCGGACCTCCCTGGTCCATTACTTTGTGAAAATGTGGTGTTGGAGGTGTTCCGGGAGGTCAAGGTGACTTATCCCCCAGCTGCTGCCTACCGGTAGCTCGGTCTACCGGTAGCTGCTGATTACCGGTAGCTCGGTCTACCGGTAGCTGCTGCCTACCGGTAGCTCGGTCTACCGGTAGCTGCTGATTACCGGTAGCTCGGTCTACCGGTAGCTGCAGATTACCGGTAGCTCGGTCTACCGGTAGCTTCTAATTACCGGTAGCTCGGTCTACCGGTAGCTGCTGATTACCGGTAGCTCGGTCTACCGGTAGCTGCTGCCTACCGGTAGCTCGGTCTACCGGTAGTTGCTGATTACCGGTAGCTCGGTCTACTGGTAGCCGCATCCTACCGGTAGCTGGGTTTACCGGTAGCCACGGCATACTGATAGCTCGGTATACTTGTAGTCGTAGTCCAGCAGTAACTCGGCTAACACTTTGCCAAATTTCTAGTTCTGTAAACAGTGTTTCTATCGGTGAGGTCCTATCGGTGGACTTCTATCAGTGAGGATCTATCAGTAGACTTGTGTTTCTATCGGTAAGGTTCTATCGGTGAGCTTTTCTTTCCTTTGCCAATTTTTTTTAGTTCTGTGAACAGTGTTTCCAGACTTCATAAGAGCTACCGATTCCATACTTTGCCAATTTTCACGAATGAACAGTGTTTCCAGACTTCATAAGAGCTACTGATTCCATACTTTGCCAAATTTCACGAATGAACAGTGTTTCCAGACTCCATAAGAGCTACCGATTCCATAATTTGCCAATTTTCACGAATGAACAGTGTTTCCAGACTCCATAAGAGCTACCGATTCCATACTTTGCCAAATTTTGAGTATGTAAACAGTGTTTCCAGCTTCGCAAATTTGACATTTTCTTTGACGTAAAATACTTTTAAAACCTTATTTTAAGGACTTTAAGGCCGGTTCAAAGGCCATAAATCCTATATTAATTATTCCTAAGGTCGGGATGTTTTTTTTACTTGGTCAAGCCGCGTGGGTTAATGCGATCCGTTTTTAATGGAGAATAAACCGGATCTTAAACTGTCGCCTCTCTAATTTTTTTTAAAAGGAATGAGATATCATTCTTCGTTTTTCTTCCTCCTGGTTCTCATCTACGAGATGCTAGAACCTTGCAATCATTCTCGTAGGAGTTTCACAATCAAACGTTACTCAGATTAGTTCCGCTCTGTTGATGCAACCAAGTTGTGTCGATCGTTCTTCGATATAAGGTATGTTTTATCATCGTTCCTTCGGGGATCACCTTCTCTTGTTCTTCCTACCATATTAGCATGTAATATCCATGGTTCTAATGGGTTTTCTTGGGGTTGGCTGGTACTGTCGTACCGTGGCATCCTCTGGTGGAGGAAGGTATCGTGAGGAGAAGAGGATTGTGACCCGTTGTGTGGATAAAGGACGTCAAGAACTCTTCGAGGTAGGGGATTCATGGCTTCTCTAATTGTATATGTGAAATCTTAGAATTAGCATGATTTATCTCTTTGGATCACAATGAAATTGACCTAATTAAATACTTGAACCGGATTAAAAGAATTGGTTGATCGCATGCTGTTGCTTTATACCGTGATAACGGTTTGCCTCATGTTTTCCTAGATATAGTGATATCTATGTTTTCTTTGATTTTTTGTTCGTTCATGATAGAAATTGATAATGAACGTAAAGCCGGAATTAATTGTTAATTAATTGGCTAAAGATAAAGAGGCATGTAAATTAATCTGGTTATTGTCGTTGTTGTAGTTGTTCTAATTTGAGGATAATCAAATTAGGGAAGTAAGAATGGTTATTTAAATTGTGATAGCTTACTGATTAGGTATCCATGATTGGAACCTATGAATAACAAGTTTGTTAATTCAATATGGATTAGAGAACAGATTATGTGGGAATTTCTAAAAGGGTTCTGAGTTACCCTCTTGTTTGTTAAAGGGCCAAGAGCCCACTTTGTGATGTTTGTTTTCCTGCTGCTTGTGCTGTGATGTGAGCCTGGATGGCTGTTGTGATATGTGGAGGCATGGAGACTTGTGGTTGTGGCAGCGGATGACGCCTAGTGTGGCGAGATGCATCGGTTTATGCATATGGGTGTCGGGGAGGACACCAAGGGTGATGGTATGAGATGAATGTGATGGTTTGATGTTGGTGGTTTGGTTTGGTTGCTTATCTTCTTTACTTTTCCCCACTGCTCAAGGCAGCTGGTCTTGCTTACCCTCTTTCCGAAGGAGGCGAAGACACGCGGGGTATGCCACGTGCTTTCCGTGTTTAGCCTCTCGATGGAGGATGGGTCTATGCTCTTTCTATAGGCGGCAAAGACTCGACGGGTAGTATATCTACTCACCGTGTTGAGCCTCCTTTGTGTTTAGAAGCATAGGATGTTTTTCTAGAATGCCTGGGAATGTGGAAAAGTAATTCTGTAATGAATGTTTGATTAAATGGTGATAATCCACGGGGATGGAGAAGCTGGAATTTAATAGTAATGTGAATCCTAAAAATGAGCAGTTTTGAATGTGTTGCCAATTTAGTTTAATGTGGTAAATTTTTCATGGTTAATTAATGTTTAAAGAATTAATTAACATACAGTGGAATTGATAAAATGAGAATGGAGTAATCTAATAAATCTCTTCAAATGGTTGTGTGCTTATAGGATACCTAGTCTTAGAAGTAGCAGCCTGGAGTTTGAGAGACGTTAGCTGCAGTTGTGCCTATGACTAGGTAATGCCCATAGTGTGGTTGTGAGTTATATATATTCTGTATTTTTGTGTTTCTATATGCTACTCCACCCTGTCGGTAAGGGCAACTGACACCCCGGGGATTCTGAGCCCTGGGGGGTGTTTTCCCCAACATTCTGATGGGAGGTTGAATGGCTGACTACCCCCTTTGGCCCCGCTCTCTTCTCTTGGTAGATCCTTGTGCTGGTAGGCACAGTGTTTAGTTTTACCCATATATGTGTGTAGAGGGTTGTAATGGCTTGTGGTTATTTCACACACATATACTCTGGATATAGTATCCTATGGAATACTATAGGTGTAACGTGTATAGGCTGTGATGGCTTGAGGATCCTTACTCGGCGTATGGGCTGTGATGGCTTGAGGAATATTACTCGACGTATGATACACGTTATACGAGCTATGGTGGCTCCCAGAAACTACCTGGTTACTTTGGTTGTGAGGACGGTGTGGTGCTTCGCCCAGGTGTCTGCGGGCAAGCCTATGTGGTGCACGAGGTGCAGATTGTGGAGCTTAGCCCAGGTGTCTGCGGGCAAGCCTTTGGAGAGAGATGCACAGGACGTATGTCGTTGGGGCAAAGCGGAAAACCATTGGGGAAGTAGTAGCGGGGTACCCTTGATATTATTTACTATATGCTATATTCTTGTATGCGTTACTTGGTGAGAGTAGTCATGGTGAGGTTGGGAACATAGTATACCTGTTTAGATAACGAGTTAGTTTCACTTGTTGTTCACTGGGCTTTAGCATGCTTTCTTTACTTTTGCACGAGAGTCTTGGGGAGGATCCTACTGAGTATACTGTTATACTCACCCTATGTACATATAAACTGTTTTTCAGGTCACTTGGAGCAGGTTGGAGATCAAGCTGGTTACTACTAGCTTGCGGTTGGAGGAGGAGCTGTTCGGGCTTGTGGTCGCTGCCGTTTTTCTTTCTTTTGGGTACTTTTAGTTTTCCCTTTCAGTTGTAGTACTTTTGCATGACATTTCATATATGTACTTGGTTTCCTTTTTATATTTCAGTTCTGAGTTGGAGTTGATTGGAGTCTATTCTATCTCTCTCTTCTGCTTGTGTTCTCTTAGAGGGTAATGCCTCCCATTTGTACGTTATTATACCCTCGGTGCTAGTCGCCAACCCGGGGCCTACTGGAGGCGGGACTCGGGGGTCATTATCTCCCTTTTCACATTGTCGGCCCAGGAGGGGTACACTTTGTGGGGAGGGGGTCGTTTCAGAGTGGTATCAGAGGTCTGGTTGAGGGATAGGATGGAGTTTGGAGTTAGGCACAGGTGAGGATGCATGGGATGGTAGGGAAACGGTGTCATTCATGTATAGCAAGTGGGTAAACACTGGAGACCGGCAGACACATAGGCGTTCAGGGCCCCCTATGATCTGTTGCACGGACCTTTAAGTTTACGATGGCTACTAAACAAAGTGATACTGGTTGCAGGGTAGAGACCTAGGAAAGGATCATGCATCATTATTCTTTGCGCCTGTGTTTGAATGGGTAGTCCTTGGGATAGGTAACCAAAAATTAATAAAACAAAATAATTAATTAATTAATGTTGAGTCTTCCATATTCCAGGCTTAGGATCTCTAACAGTTGTTATTTTACAGGTATGGCTCCAGGTCGACGTCCTCGTCAGGTTTGCGCCGAAGGTGCCCAGCAGGCTGTTCCAGCAGATCGCCGCCGGGTAGAGGTTGACGACGATGACACTTGGAGGAAGACACTCCGAGAGTTTCAGCGCCAGAGTCTACAGAAGTACGAGGGCTCCGTTTCAGATGCAGTCACAGAAGACTGGTTGGAGGAGGTTGAGATAGGCTTCAGTTCGATTCGTGCTCGGAAGGAACACTGGGTGTCCTTGGTTGTGACGATGTTGCGTGGAGCAGCGAGAGAGTGGTGGTTCTTGTTCCTCGGGGATCGTGAGGAGTCAGCGATCTCGTGGGAGCAATTTCGAGACAGGTTTAGAGTCGAGTTTCTTTCATCGACTGCGAAGGCGTCCAGTCTCCAGGAGCTTCTTACCCTTCGACAGGGGAGATCCAGTGTTCGAGAGTTTGGAATCCGTTTCAGGAACCTTCTACGGTATGCTTCAGACCTGTTACCAGATGAGGAGGCCAGGGCGAGGCATTTCGAGGAGGCTTTGCGTCCAGAGATCCAGCGCCAGGTCACCCCATTTATGCTGAAGACATATCTTGAGGTGCTGGCGAGGGCAGAGGTTGTTGAGAGGACTTTGACCAGGACCGGATCGTCACGAGAGGGGAATCGTCATGATTCCTCACGAAGCAGAGTTGTGGTCTGGGGTTCCCGGTTTTCAGGGCAGAAGAGTTTCCGTTCACCTGGGGGTAGGTCCCAGCCCTTCCCATCTCGTTTCTCCGGAGGCAGCAACTCTCAGGCCTATGCCAAGGGATCAGGCGCTTGTTTTTCTTGTGGTGGTCGTGGTCATCAGCAGTGGGAGTGCCCGACTTTTCAGAGCAGTCATCGTGCACCAGGCGCTCCACTCTAGGTTCCTTCGTTGAGGCAGTTCCAGCCGAGGCAGCAGCAGCAGGTTGCACCAGCTTTAGATCACCCGAGGGTATATGGAGCAGGCAGAGGACAGCCCCATGACGCTCCCCGTCCTCAGAGAGCAGAGCGTGGCCGTGGTGGTGGTCGTCATCAGGGTCAGAGAGGCCGTGGAAGTGGTCGTGGTCAGCTTCATGCTCTAGCGTTGCCAGCCCCAGGCAAGCCAGACGTCGTCCGAGGTACCCTTTTCTTGTTTTCTACCTTGGTGTATGCCTTGTTTGATTCAGGAGCGACACACTCCTTTATATCCCCTACCCTTTTCCATGCTTTGGGACTTGAGGTAGAGAGGCTTCTATTGCCCTTGGCGTTGACTACGCCAGTTGGAGGTCGAGCTAGCTTGTTTGAAGTATGTAGAGACTGTGAGCTAGTGTTGGGGCAGCACCGCTCTTGGGGAGATTTCCTATGTTTACGAATACAACCATATGATGTCATCCTCGGCATGGATTGGTTATATTCGTTGCAGGTTATTGTGGATTGCTACAGGAAGAAGGTCGTTTTATTTGATGAAGACAGAGAGGAAGTAGTGTTTGTTGGTGAGAGAGATCCTCGGATGAGTCATAGACGAGTTTCATCCTTATCATCCATGATGGCTGGGATGATGCTGAGTTCTTCAGAGGTTCAACAGTTGGCGTTTCCTAGGGTCGTAGAGGAGTACCCTGATGTCTTTCTAGAAGAGGTTGTATCCTTACCCCCTCGACGAGAGATCGAGTTTGGGATCGAGCTACAGCCAGGAGTGTCTCCTATCTCTATGTCTCCGTACAGGATGGCCCCTTCTGAGTTACGAGAGCTACGTATTCAGCTCGATGTTCTGTTGCAGTGTGGTTTTGTTCGGCCAAGTGTGTCACCGTGGGGTGCACCAGTTTTGTTTGTGAAAAAGGCTGATGGCAGTTTGCGGTTGTGCGTCGATTATCGTCGCTTAAATAAAGTGACAATAAAAAACCGCTATCCTCTCCCGCGGATTGATGACCTATTCGATCAACTGAAGGGTGAAAGTTGGTTTTCAAAGATCGACGTGCGGTCAGGATATCATCAGATGCGTGTAAAGGATGAGGATATCCCGAAGACTGCTTTCCGCTGTCGTCATGGGCATTATGAGTTTGTTGTAATGCCATTAGGCGTGATAAATGCTCCAACTGTTTTCATGGGGTTGATGAATGCTGTGTTCCGTGAATTCCTGGACAAGTTTGTTGTGGTTTTCATCGACGACATCCTTGTATAATCCACATCAGAAGAGGAGCATACAGAGCATCTACGAGCCGTTTTGGGAGTTCTTCGCCAACATCGGTTGTTTGGGAAGTTGTCCAAGTGTGAGTTCTGGGCTCGAGAAGTTCGTTTCTTGGGACATGTTGTGTCCCAAGAGGGAGTAGCTGTGGATCCTTCGAAGATAGAAGCAGTGGTGTCTTGGCCAGCCCCCAAGACCGTGTCAGAGGTGCGAAGTTTCCTTGGTCTCGCAGGCTATTATAGGAGGTTTGTGGCTAATTTCTCCTGAGTTGCGACTCCTCTGACATCTTTGACCAGGAAGGATCAAGCGTTCATATGGACTGATTAGTGTCAGACAGCTTTCGAGTATCTAAAGGAGAAGTTGGTAAGTGCTCCAGTCCTTTTTCTTCCAACGGAGGGAGTCCAGTTTGATGTTTTCTGTGATGCTTCACATCTGGGGCTAGGTTGTGTTCTTATGAAGCAGAGGTCCGTTGTTTCTTATGGGTCTCGGCAGTTGCGTCCCCATGAACACAACTATGCCACCCATGATCTTAAGTTGGCAGCCGTGGTGTTTGCTCTGAAGTTGTGGAGACATTACCTCATTGGTGAGCACTTTGTGGTTTTCACCGATCATAAGAGTTTGAGGTATGTTTTCTCCCAACGCGACTTGAACTTGAGGCAGTGTCGGTGGATGGAGTTCTTGCAGGAATACGACTTTGAAATATCATATACACCTGGGAAGGGAAATGTTGTTGCTGATGCACTGAGCTGAAAGTCACGTAATGATGTTGTGCGTGAATCTGGTGATTCCTGGAGAGTGATGGAAGAGCTATCATCTTTGCATATTGATATGGGAGAATTTGGGGGAAGAGGTTGTCTTTTCCAGATGACGGTGCAGTCATCCCTGATGCAGAAGGTGGAAGAGTCTCAGTTGGGTGATTTAGAGGTGGAAGTTTGGAGAGACAGAGTTGTTTGTGGGGAGGCCCCTGATGGTTGGTCGGAGGATGAACAACACCGAGTGTTGTATCATGGCAGGCTTTTTGTTCCCTTGGAGATGCGCGAGACGGTTCTCCGAGAGTTCCATAGTTCACCCTTGGTAGTACATCCTGGTGTGACGAAGATGTACCGATCCTTAAGGAGTCAGTTCTGGTGGCCTGGGCTGAAACGTATGGTTGCAGAGTGTGTGTCTCGATGTTTAGTCTGCCAGAAGGTGAAGGTCGAACACCGTGTTCCTGGTGGTTTTCTCCAACACATAGAGATTCCTCAGTGGAAGTGGGAGGACATCTCAATGGATTTTGTTACAGGTTTACCTCGAGCTTCGGGAGGACATGATGCTATATGGGTGGTAGTGGATCGTTTAACTAAATCGGCCCACTTCATAGCAATCAAGGAGTCGAGCTCAGTGGAGGTTTTGTTGAGGCAGTATCTGGAGGAGGTGGTGAGGCTTCACGGAGTACCTAGGATGATCATTTCTGATCGAGATCCTCGTTTTACCTCTAGGGTGTGGAGAGGTCTCCAACATGCTTTTGGATCTCAACTATGCCTTAGCACTGCTTTTCATCCTCAAACAGATGGTCAGACAGAGAGAACCATCCAGACTCTTGAAGACATGTTGCGCTCTTGTGTTCTTGATTTTGGAGGTTCATGGGTGAAGCACTTACCCTTGGTAGAGTTCACTTACAATAATAGTTTTCACTCTACCATCGGTATGGCGCCGTTTGAAGCCTTGTATGGCCGGTCATGCCGTTCTCCGTTGTGTTGGACTGGGGTCAGAGAGTCGGCAATTCTCGGACCAGAACTAGTGCAGAATACAACAGAGATGGTTCAGGTGATTCGTGAGAGGATGAAGACAGCACAGGATCGTCAGAAATCATATGCTGATCAAAGAAGGAGATTGTTAGAGTTTAATGTTGGGGATCATGTGTTTCTAAAGGTGACTCCCCGTCGTGGGCAGCGAAGGTTTGGTCGTGGAAGTAAGCTTTCTCCCCGGTTTGTTGGGCCTTTCGAGGTGTTAGCTCATGTTGGATCTGTGGCGTATCGAGTAGCACTTCCCCCTCAGATGAGTCGGATACATGATGTTTTCCATATATCGCAGCTCTGTCGTTATCTTCATGATGAATCTCATGTTATCGATTGGGGAGAGATCGATATTGACGATGATACAACCTTCGAGGAGCGACCTGTGGAGATCCAAGACCATAAGGAGAAGGTGTTGCGTGGGCGTTCTATCCCCTTAGTTCGTGTCCTATGGCGACACGGTGGCATGGAGGAGAGTACCTGGGAGCGTGAGTCACAGATACGTGCTCAGTACCCAGAGTTGTTTAATGTTTAACTCTTTCCATGTAATGATGTTTCCTCTCTGGTTAGACCTTTCATGTTTTATTTATGTACCTTTGATGTGATGTTATGTTTGAATTGTTTGGTTATGGATTATTTGTTTCCATACTCTCGAATGTCGTAGTTTTGTTCCAGCTTTTGAACAACTCATGGTGGTTTTCCCCTGAGAGGTATCTTATGGGGTGGTTGTTCGGACCCCTCTTTTCTTCTGGGTTGGTTTTTAATTCTTGAGGACGAGAATGTTTTGAGAGGTATCTAATGTAATGGCCCGGACCTCCCTGGTCCATTACTTTGTGAAAATGTGGTGTTGGAGGTGTTCCGGGAGGTCAAGGTGACTTATCCCCCAGCTGCTGCCTACCGGTATCTCGGTCTACTGGTAGCTGCTGATTACCGGTAGCTCGGTCTACCGGTAGCTGCTGCCTACCGGTAGCTCGGTCTACCGGTAGCTGCTGATTACCGGTAGCTCGGTCTACCGGTAGCTGCTGATTACCGGTAGCTCGGTCTACCGGTAGCTTCTGATTACCGGTAGCTCGGTCTACCGGTAGCTGCTGATTACCGGTAGCTCGTTCTACCGGTAGCTGCTGCCTACCGGTAGCTCGGTCTACCGGTAGCTGCTGATTACCGGTAGCTCAGTCTACCGGTAGCCGCATCCTACCGGTAGCTGGGTTTACCGGTAGCCACGGCATACTGATAGCTCGGTATACTTGTAGCCGCAGTCCAGCAGTAACTCGGCTAACACTTTGCCAAATTTCTAGTTCTGTGAACAGTGTTTCTATCGGTGAGGTCCTATCGGTGGACTTCTATCAGTGAGGATCTATCAGTAGACTTGTGTTTCTATCGGTAAGGTTCTATCGGTGAGCTTTTCTTTCCTTTGCCAATTTTTTTTAGTTCTGTGAACAGTGTTTCCAGACTTCATAAGAGCTACCGATTCCATACTTTGCCAATTTTCACGAATGAACAGTGTTTCCAGACTTCATAAGAGCTACCGATTCCATACTTTGCCAATTTTCACGAATGAACAGTGTTTCCAGACTTCATAAGAGCTACTGATTCCATACTTTGCCAAATTTCACGAATGAACAGTGTTTCCAGACTCCATAAGAGCTACCGATTCCATACTTTTCCAATTTTCACGAATGAACAGTGTTTCCAGACTCCATAAGAGCTACTGATTCCATACTTTGCCAAATTTTGAGTATGTGAACAGTGTTTCCAGCTTCGCAAATTTGACGTTTTCTTTGACGTAAAATACTTTTAAAACCTTATTTTAAGGACTTTAAGGCCGATTCAAAGGCCATAAATCCTATATTAATTATTCCTAAGGCCGGGATGTTTTTTTTTACTTGGTCAAACCGCGTGGGTTAATGCGATCCGTTTTTAATGGAGAATAAACCGGATCTTAAACTGTCGCCTCTCTAATTTTTTTTTAAAAGGAACGAGATATCATTCTTTGTTGTTCTTCCTCCTGGTTCTCATCTACGAGACGCTAGAACCTTGCAATCATTCTCGTAGGAGTTTCACAATCAAACGTTACTCAGATCAGTTTCGCTCTGTTGATGCAACCAAGTTGTGTCGATCGTTCTTCGATATAAGGTATGTTTTATCATCGTTCCTTCGGGGATCACCTTCTCTTGTTCTTCCTTCCATATTAGCATGTAATCTCCATGGTTCTAATGGGTTTTCTTGGGGTTGGTTGGTACTGTCGTACCGTGGCATCCTCTGGTGGATGTAGGTATCGTGAGGAGAAGAGGACTGTGACCCGTTGTGTGGATAAAGGACGTCAAGAACTCTTCGAGGTAGGGGATTCATGGCTTCTCTAATTGTATATGTGCAATCGTAGAATTAGCATGATTTATCTCTTTGGATCACAATGAAATTGACCTAATTAAATACTTGAACCGGATTAAAAGAATTGGTTGATCGCATGCTGTTGCTTTATACTGTGATAACGGTTTGCCTCATGTTTTCCTAGATATAGTGATATCTATGTTTTCTTTGATTTGTTGTTCGTTCATGATAGAAATTGATAATGAACGTAAAGCCGGAATTAATTGTTAATTAATTGGCTAAAGATAAAGAGGCATGTAAATTAATATGGTTATTGCCGTTGTTGTAGTTGTTCTAATTTGAGGATAATCAAATTAGGGAAGTAAGCATGGTTATTTAAATTGTGATAGCTTACTGATTAGGTATCCATGATTGGAACCTATGAATAACAAGTCTGTTAATTCAATATGGATTAGAGAACAGATTATGTGGGAATTTCTAAAAGGGTTCCGAGTTACCCTCTTGTTTGTTAAAGGGCCGAGAGCCCACTTTGTGATGTTTGTTTTCCTGCTTCTTGTGCTGTGATGTGAGCCTGGATGGCTGTTGTGATATGTGGAGGCATGGAGACTTGTGGTTGTGGCAGCGGATGACGCCTAGTGTGGCGAGATGCATCGGTTTATGCATATGGGTGTCGGGGAGGACACCAAGGGTGATGGTATGAGATGAATGTGATGGTTTGATGTTGGTGGTTTGGTTTGGTTGCTTATCTGCTTTACTTTTCCCCACTGCTCAAGGCAGCTGGTCTTGCTTACCCTCTTTCCGGAGGAGGTGAAGACACGCGGGGTATGCCACGTTCTTTCCGTGTTTAGCCTCTCGATGGAGGATGGGTCTATGCTCTTTCTATAGGCGGCAAAGACTCGACGGGTAGTATATCTACTCACCGTGTTGAGCCTCCTTTGTGTTTAGAAGCATAGGATGTTTTTCTAGAATGCATGGAAATGTGGAAAAGTAATTTTGTAATGAATGTTTGATTAAATGGTGATAATCCACGGGGATGGAGAAGCTGGAATTTAATAGTAATGTGAATCCTAAAAAGGAGCAGTTTTGAATGTGATGCCAATTTAGTTTAATGTGGTAAATTGTTCATGGTTAATTAATGTTTAAAGAATTAATTAACGTACAGTGGAATTGATAAAATGAGAATGGAGTAATCTAATAAAGCTCTTCAAATGGTTGTGTGCTTATAGGATACCTAGTCTTAGAAGTAGCAGCCTGGAGTTTGAGAGACGTTAGCTGCAGTTGTGCCTATGACTAGGTAATGCCCATAGTGTGGTTGTGAGTTATATATATTCTGTATTTTTGTGTTTCTATACGCTACTCCACCCTGTCGGTAAGGGCAACTGACACCCCGGGGATTCTGAGCCCTGGGGGGGTGTTTTCCCCAACATTCTGATGGGAGGTTGAATGGCTGACTACCCCCTTTGGCCCCGCTCTCTTCTCTTGGTAGATCCTTGTGCTGGTAGGCACAGTGGTTAGTTTTACCCATATATGTGTGTAGAGGGCTGTAATGGCTTGTGGTTATTTCACACACATATACTCTGGATATAGTATCCTATGGAATACTATAGGTGTAACGTGTATAGGCTGTGATGGCTTGAGGATCCTTACTCGGCGTATGGGCTGTGATGGCTTGAGGAATAATACTCGACGTATGATACACATTATACGAGCTATGGTGGCTCCCGGAAACTACCTGGTTACTTTGGTTGTGAGGACGGTGTGGTGCTTCACCCAGGTGTCTGCGGGCAAGCCTATGTGGTGCACGAGGTGCAGATTGTGGAGCTTAGCCCAGGTGTCTGTGGGCAAGCCTTTGGAGAGAGATGCACAGGATGTATGTCGTTGGGGAAAAGCGGAAAACCAGTGGGGAAGTAGTAGCGGGGTACCCTTGATATTATTTACTATATTCTATATTCTTGTATGCGTTACTTGGTGAGAGTAGCCATGGTGAGGTTGGGAACATAGTATACCTGTTTAGATAACGAGTTAGTTTCACTTGTTGTTCACTGGGCTTTAGCATGCTTTCTTTACTTTTGCACGAGAGTCTTGGGGAGGATCCTACTGAGTATACTGTTATACTCACCCTATGTACATATAAACTGTTTTTCAGGTCACTTGGAGCAGGTTGGAGATCAAGCTGGTTACTACTAGCTTGCGGTTGGAGGAGGAGCTGTTCAGGCTTGTGGTCGCTGCCGTTTTTCTTTCTTTTGGGTACTTTTAGTTTTCCCTTTAAGTTGTAGTACTTTTGCATGACATTTCATATATGTACTTGGTTTCCTTTTTATATTTCAGTTCTGAGTTGGAGTTGATTGGAGTCTATTCTATCTCTCTCTTCTGCTTGTGTTCTCTTAGAGGGTAATGCCTCCCATTTTTACGTTATTATACCCTCGGTGCTAGTCGCCAACCCGGGG
The DNA here is from genome assembly GCA_963277665.1 of Viscum album. Lineage (NCBI taxonomy): Eukaryota > Viridiplantae > Streptophyta > Magnoliopsida > Santalales > Viscaceae > Viscum > Viscum album. The sequence goes on along the minus strand of OY728161.1, from coordinate 1,991,318,042 downwards.
CCTACTGGAGGCGGGACTCGGGGGTCATTATCTCCCTTTTCACATTGTCGGCCCAGGAGGGGTACACTTTGTGGGGAGGGGGTCGTGTCAGAGTGGTATCAGAGGTCTGGTTGAGGGATAGGATGGAGTTTGGAGTTAGGAACATGTGAGGATGCATGGGATGGTAGGGCAACGGTGTCATTCGTGTTTAGCAAGTGGGGTAAACACTGGAGACCGGCAGAGACATAGGCGTTCAGGGCCCCCTATGATCTGTTGCACGGACCTTTAAGTTTACGATGACTACTAAACAAAGTGATACTGGTTTCAGGGTAGAGACCTAGGAAAGGATCATGCATCATTATTCTTTGCGCCTGTGTTTGAATGGGTAGACCTTGGGATAGGTAACCAAAAATTAATAAAACAAAATAATTAATTAATTAATGTTGAGTCTTCCATATTCCAGGCTTAGGAGCTCTAACAGTTGTTATTTTACAGGTATGGCTCCAGGTCGACGTCCTCGTCAGGTTTGCGCCGAAGGTGCCCAGCAGGCTGTTCCAGCAGATCGCCGCCGGGTAGAGGTTGACGACGATGACACTTGGAGGAAGACACTCCGAGAGTTTCAGCGCCAGAGTCTACAGAAGTACGAGGGCTCCGTTTCAGATGCAGTCACAAAAGACTGGTTGGAGGAGGTCGAGATAGGCTTCAGTTCGATTCGTGCTCGGAAGGAACACTGGGTGTCCTTGGTTGTGACGATGTTGCGTGGAGCAGCGAGACAGTGGTGGTTCTTGTTCCTCGGGGATCATGAGGAGTCAGCGATCTCGTGGGAGGAGTTTCGAGACAGGTTTAGAGTCGAGTTCCTTTCATCGACTGCGAAGGCGTCCAGTCGCCAGGAGCTTCTTACCCTTCGACAGGGGAGCTCCAGTGTTCGAGAGTTTGGAATCCGTTTCAGGAACCTTCTACAATATGCTTCAGACCTGTTACCAGATGAGGAGGCCAGTGCGAGGCATTTCGAGGAGGCTTTGCGTCCAGAGATCCAGCGCCAGGTCACCCCATTTATGCTGAAGACATATCTTGAGGTGCTGGAGAGGGCAGAGGTTGTTGAGAGGACTTTGACCAGGACCGGATCGTCACGAGAGGGGAATCGTCATGATTCCTCACGAAGCAGAGCTGTGGTCCGGGGTTCCCAGTTTTTAGGGCAGAAGAGTTTCCGTTCACCTGGGGGTAGGTCCCAGCCCTTCCCATCTCGTTTCTCCGGAGGCAGCAACTCTCAGGCCTATGCCAAGGGATCAGGCGCTTGTTTTTCTTGTGGTGGTCATGGTCATCAGCAGCGGGAGTGCCCGACTTTTCAGAGCAGTCATCATGCACCAGGCGCTCCACTCCAGGTTCCTCCGTTGAGGCAGTTCCAGCCGAGGCAGTAGCAGCAGGTTGCACCAGCTTTAGATCACCCGAGGGTAGATGGAGCAGGCAGAGGACAACCCCATGACGCTCCCCGTCCTTAGAGAGTAGAGCACGGCCGTGGTGGTGGTCGTCATTAGGGTCAGAGAGGCCGTGGAAGTGGTCGTGGTCAGCTTCATGCTCTAGCGTTGCCAGCCCCAGGCGAGCCAGACGTCGTCTGAGGTACCCTTTGCTTGTTTTCTACCTTGGTGTATGCCTTGTTTGATTCAGGAGCGACACACTCCTTTATATCCCCTACCCTTTTCCACGCTTTGGGACTTGAGGTAGAGAGGCTTCCAGTGCCCTTGGCGTTGACTACGCCAGTTGGAGGTCGAGCTAGCTTGTTTGAAGTATGTAGAGACTGTGAGCTAGTGTTGGGGAAGCACCGCTCTTGGGGAGATTTCCTATGTTTACGAATACAACCATATGATGTCATCCTCGGCATGGATTGGTTGTATTCGGTGCATGCTATTGTGGATTGCTACAGGAAGAAGGTTGTTTTCTTTAATGAAGACAGAGAGGAAGTAGTGTTTGTTGGTGAGAGAGATCCTCGGATGAGTCATAGATGAGTTTCATCCTTATCATCCATGATGGCTGGGATGATGCTGAGTTCTTCAGAGGTTCAACAGTTGGTGTTTCCTAGGGTCGTAGAGGAGTACCCTGATGTCTTTCCAGAAGAGGTTGTATCCTTACCCCCTCGACGAGAGATCGAGTTTGGGATCGAGCTACATCCAGGAGCGTCTCCTATCTCTATGTCTCCGTACAGGATGGCCCCTTCTGAGTTACGAGAGCTACGTATTCAGCTCGATGGTCTATTGCAGTGTGGTTTTGTTCGGCCAAGTGTGTCACCGTGGGGTGCACCAGTTTTGTTTGTGAAAAAGGCTGATGGCAGTTTGCGGTTGTGCGTCGATTATCGTCGCTTAAACAAAGTGACAATAAAGAACCGCTATCCTCTCCCGTGGATTGATGACCTATTCGATCAACTGAAGGGTGCAAGTTGGTTTTCAAAGATCGACTTGCGGTCAGGATATCATCAGATGCGTGTAAAGGATGAGGATATCCCGAAGACTGCTTTCTGCTGTCGTCATGGGCATTATGAGTTTGTTGTAATGTCATTCGGCGTGACAAATGCTCCAGCTATTTTCATGGGGTTAATGAATGCTGTGTTCCGTGAATTCCTGGACAAGTTTGTTGTGGTTTTCATCGACGACATCCTTGTATACTCCACATCAGAAGAGGAGCATGCAGAGCATCTACGAGCCGTTTTGGGAGTTCTTCGTCAACATCGGTTGTTTGGGAAGTTGTCCAAGTGTGAGTTCTGGGCTCGAGAAGTTCGTTTCTTGGGACATGTTGTGTCCCAACAGGGAGTAGCTGTGGATCCTTCGAAGATAGAAGCAGTGGTGTCTTGGCCAGCCCCCAAGACTGTGTCAGAGGTGCGAAGTTTCCTTGGTCTCGTAGGCTATTATAGGAGGTTTGTGGCCAATTTCTCCCGAGTTGCGACTCCTCTGACAGCTTTGACCAGGAAGGATCCAGCGTTCATATGGACTGATCAGTGTCAGACAGCTTTCGAGTATCTAAAGGAGAAGTTGGTAAGTGCTCCAGTCCTTTGTCTTCCAACGGAGGGAGTCCAGTTTGATGTTTTCTGTGATGCTTCACATCTGGGGCTAGGCTGTGTTCTTATGCAGCAGAGGTTCATTGTTTCTTATGGGTCTCGGCAGTTGCGTCCCCATGAACGCAACTATGCCACCCATGATCTTGAGTTGGCAGCCGTGGTGTTTTCTCTGAAGTTGTGGAGACATTACCTCATTGGTGAGCACTTCGTGGTTTTCACCGATCATAAGATTTTGAGGTATGTTTTCTCCCAACGCGACTTGAACTTGAGGCAGCATCGGTGGATGGAGTTCTTGCAGGAATATGACTTCGAAATATCGTATACACCTGGGAAGGGAAATATTGTTGTTGATGCACTGAGTCGAAAGTCACGTAATGATGTTGTGCGTGAATCTGGTGATTCCTGGAGAGTGATGGAAGAGCTATCATCTTTGCATCTTGATATGGGAGAAGTTGGGGGAAGAGGTTGTCTTTTCCAGATGACGGTGCAGTCATCCCTGATGCAGAAGGTGGAAGAGTCTCAGTTGGGTGATTTAGATGTGGAAGTTTGGAGAGACAGAGTTGTTTGTGGGGAGGCCCCTGATGGTTAGTCGGAGGATGAACAACACCGAGTGTTGTATCATGGCAGGCTTTTTGTTCCCTTGGAGATGCGCGAGACGGTTCTCCGAGAGTTCCATAGTTCACCCTTGGCAGTACATCCTGGTGTGATGAAGATGTACCGATCCTTAAGGAGTCAGTTCTGGTGGCCTGGGCTGAAACGTATGGTTGCAGAGTGTGTGTCTCGATGTTTAGTCTGCCAGAAGGTGAAGGTCGAACACCGTTTTCCTGGTGGTCTTCTCCAACACATAGAGATTCCTCAGTGGAAGTGGGAGGACATCTCAATGGACTTTGTTATAGGTTTACCTCGAGCTCCGGGAGGACATGATGCTATATGGGTGGTAGTGGATCGTTTAACTAAATCGGCCCACTTCATAGCAATCAAGGAGTCGAGCTCAGTGGAGGTTTTGTCGAGGCAGTATCTAGAGGAGGTGGTGAGGCTTCACGGAGTACCTAGGACGATCATTTATGATCGAGATCCTCGTTTTACCTCTAGGGTGTGGAGAGGTCTCCAACATGCTTTTGGATCTCAACTATGCCTTAGCACTGCTTTTCATCCTCAAACAGATGGTCAGACAGAGCGAACCATCCAGACTCTTGAAGACATGTTGCGCTCTTGTGTTCTTGATTTTGGAGGTTCATGGGTGAAGCACTTACCCTTGGTAGAGTTCGCTTACAATAATAGTTTTCACTCTACCATCGGTATGGCGCCGTTTGAAGCCTTGTATGGCCGGCCATGCCGTTCTCCGTTGTGCTGGACTGGGGTCAGAGAGTCGGCAATTCTCGGACCAGAACTAGTGCAGAATACAACAGAGATGGTTCAGGTGATTCGTGAGAGGATGAAGATAGCACAGGATCGTCAGAAATCATATGCTGATCAAAGAAGGAGACCGTTAGAGTTTAATGTTGGGGATCATGTGTTTCTAAAGGTGACTCTCGGTCGTGGGAAGCGAAGGTTTGGTCGTGGAAGTAAGCTTTCTCCCCGGTTTGTTGGGCCTTTCGAGGTGTTAGCTCGTGTTGGATCTGTGGCGTATCGAGTAGCACTTCCCCCTCAGATGAGTCGGATACATGATGTTTTCCATGTATCGCAGCTCCGTCGTTATCTTCATGATGAATCTCATGTTATCGATTGGGGAAAGACCGATATTGACGATGATGCAACCTTCGAGGAGCGACCTGTGGAGATCCAAGACCACAAGGAGAAGGTGTTGCGTGGGCGTTCTATCCCCTTAGTTCGTGTCCTGTGGCGACACGGTGGCATAGAGGAGAGTACCTGGGAGCGTGAGTCACAGATACGTGCTCAGTACCCAGAGTTGTTTAATTTTTAACTCTTTCCATGTAATGATGTTTCCTCTCTGGTTAGACCTTTCATGTTTTATTTATGTACCTTTGATGTGATGTTATGTTTGAATTGTTTGGTTATGGATTATTTGTTTCCATACTCTCGAATGTCGTAGTTTTGTTCCAGCTTTTGAACAACTCATGGTGGTTTTCCCCTGAGAGGTATCTTATGGGGTGGTTGTTCAGACCCCTCTTTTCTTCTGGGTTGGTTTTTAATTCTCGAGGACGAGAATGTTTTGAGAGGTATCTAATGTAATGGCCTGGACCTCCCTGGTCCATTACTTTGTGAAAATGTGGTGTTGGAGGTGTTCCGGGAGGTCAAGGTGACTTATCCCCTAGCTGCTGCCTACCGGTAGCTCGGTCTACCGGTAGCTGCTGATTACCGGTAGCTCGGTCTACCGGTAGCTGCTGATAACCGGTAGCTCGGTCTACCGGTAGCTTCTGATTACCGGTAGCTCGGTCTACCGGTAGCTGCTGATTACCGGTAGCTCGGTCTACCGGTAGCTGCTGCCTACCGGTAGCTCGGTCTACCGGTAGCTGCTGATTACCGGTAGCTCGGTCTACCGGTAGCCGCATCCTACCTGTAGCTGGGTTTACCGGTAGCCACGGCATACTGATAGCTCGGTATACTTGTAGCCGCAGTCCAGCAGTAACTCGGCTAACACTTTGCCAAATTTCTAGTTCTGTGAACAGTGTTTCTATCGGTGAGGTCCTATCGGTGGACTTCTATCAGTGAGGATCTATCAGTAGACTTGTGTTTCTATCGGTAAGGTTCTATCGGTGAGCTTTTCTTTCCTTTGCCAATTTTTTTTAGTTCTGTGAACAGTGTTTCCAGACTTCATAAGAGCTACCGATTCCATACTTTGCCAATTTTCACGAATGAACAGTGTTTCCAGACTTCATAAGAGCTACCGATTCCATACTTTGCCAATTTTCACGAATGAACAGTGTTTCCAGACTTCATAAGAGCTACCGATTCCATACTTTGCCAAATTTCACGAATGAACAGTGTTTCCAGACTCCATAAGAGCTACCGATTCCATACTTTGCCAATTTTCACGAATGAACAGTGTTTCCAGACTCCATAAGAGCTACTGATTCCATACTTTGCCAAATTTTGAGTATGTGAACAGTGTTTCCAGCTTCGCAAATTTGACGTTTTCTTTGACGTAAAATACTTTTAAAACCTTATTTTAAGGACTTTAAGGCCGATTCAAAGGCCATAAATCCTATATTAATTATTCCTAAGGCCGGGATGTTTTTTTTTACTTGGTCAAACCGCGTGGGTTAATGCGATCCATTTTTAATGGAGAATAAACCGGATCTTAAATTGTCGCCTCTCTAATTTTTTTTTAAAAGGAACGAGATATCATTCTTCGTTTTTCTTCCTCCTGGTTCTCATCTACGAGACGCTAGAACCTTGCAATCATTCTCGTAGGAGTTTCACAATCAAACGTTACTCAGATCAGTTCCGCTCTGTTGATGCAACCAAGTTGTGTCGATCGTTCTTCGATATAAGGTATGTTTTATCATCGTTCCTTCGGGGATCACCTTCTCTTGTTCTTCCTTCCATATTAGCATGTAATATCCATGATTCTAATGGGTTTTCTTGGGGTTGGTTGGTACTGTCGTACCGTGGCATCCTCTGGTAGATGCAGGTATCGTGAGGAGAAGAGGACTGTGACCCGTTGTGTGGATAAAGGACGTCAAGAACTCTTCGAGGTAGGGGATTCATGGCTTCTCTAATTGTATATGTGCAATCGTAGAATTAGCATGATTTATCTCTTTGGATCACAATGAAATTGACCTAATTAAATACTTGAACCGGATTAAAAGAATTGGTTGATCGCATGCTGTTGCTTTATACTGTGATAACGGTTTGCCTCATGTTTTCCTAGATATAGTGATATCTATGTTTTCTTTGATTTGTTGTTCGTTCATGATAGAAATTGATAATGAACGTAAAGCCGGAATTAATTGTTAATTAATTGGCTAAAGATAAAGAGGCATGTAAATTAATCTGGTTATTGCCGTTGTTGTAGTTGTTCTAATTTGAGGATAATCAAATTAGGGAAGTAAGCATGGTTATTTAAATTGTGATATCTTACTGATTAGGTATCCATGATTGGAACCTATGAATAACAAGTCTGTTAATTCAATATGGATTAGAGAACAGATTATGTGGGAATTTCTAAAAGGGTTCTGAGTTACCCTCTTGTTTGTTAAAGGGCCGAGAGCCCACTTTGTGATGTTTGTTTTCCTGCTGCTTGTGTTGTGATGTGAGCCTGGATGGCTGTTGTGATATGTGGAGGCATGGAGACTTGTGGTTGTGGCAGCGGATGACGCCTAGTGTGGCGAGATGCATCGGTTTATGCATATGGGTGTCGGGGAGGACACCAAGGGTGATGGTATGAGATGAATGTGATGGTTTGATGTTGGTGGTTTGGTTTGGTTGCTTATCTGCTTTACTTTTCCCCACTGCTCAAGGCAGCTGGTCTTGCTTACCCTCTTTCCGAAGGAGGTGAAGACACGCGGGGTATACCACGTTCTTTCCGTGTTTAGCCTCTCGATGGAGGATGGGTCTATGCTCTTTCTATAGGCGGCAAAGACTCGACGGGTAGTATATCTACTCACCGTGTTGAGCCTCCTTTGTGTTTAGAAGCATAGGATGTTTTTCTAGAATGCCTGGGAATGTGGAAAAGTAATTTTGTAATGAATGTTTGATTAAATGGTGATAATCCACGGGGATGGAGAAGCTGGAATTTAATAGTAATGTGAATCCTAAAAAGGAGCAGTTTTGAATGTGATGCCAATTTAGTTTAATGTGGTAAATTTTTCATGGTTAATTAATGTTTAAAGAATTAATTAACGTACAGTGGAATTGATAAAATGAGAATGGAGTAATCTAATAAAGCTCTTCAAATGGTTGTGTGCTTATAGGATACCTAGTCTTAGAAGTAGCAGCCTAGAGTTTGAGAGACGTTAGCTGCAGTTGTGCCTATGACTAGGTAATGCCCATAGTGTGGTTGTGAGTTATATATATTCTGTATTTTTGTGTTTCTATACGCTACTCCACCCTGTCGGTAAGGGCAATTGACACCCCGGGGATTCTGAGCCCTGGGGGGGTGTTTTCCCCAACATTCTGATGGGAGGTTGAATGGCTGACTACCCCCTTTGGCCCCGCTTTCTTCTCTTGGTAGATCCTTGTGCTGGTAGGCACAGTGGTTAGTTTTACCCATATATGTGTGTAGAGGGCTGTAATGGCTTGTGGTTATTTCACACACATATACTCTGGATATAGTATCCTATGGAATACTATAGGTGTAACGTGTATAGGCTGTGATGGCTTGAGGATCCTTACTCGGCGTATGGGCTGTGATGGCTTGAGGAATAATACTCGACGTATGATACACGTTATATGAGCTATGGTGGCTCCCGGAAACTACTTGGTTACTTTGGTTGTGAGGACGGTGTGGTGCTTCGCCCAGGTGTCTGCGGGCAAGCCTATGTGGTGCACGAGGTGCAGATTGTGGAGCTTAGCCTAGGTGTCTGCGAGCAAGCCTTTGGAGAGAGATGCACAGGACGTATGTCGTTGGGGCAAAGCGGCAAACCAGTGGGGAAGTAGTAGCGGGGTACCCTTGATATTATTTACTATATGCTATATTCTTGTATGCGTTACTTGGTGAGAGTAGCCATGGTGAGGTTGGGAACATAGTATACCTGTTTAGATAACGAGTTAGTTTCACTTGTTGTTCACTGGGCTTTAGCATGCTTTCTTTACTTTTGCACGAGAGTCTTGGGGAGGATCCTACTGAGTATACTGTTATACTCACCCTATGTACATATAAACTGTTTTTCAGGTCACTTGGAGCAGGTTGGAGATCAAGCTGGTTACTACTAGCTTGCGGTTGGAGGAGGAGCTGTTCGGGCTTGTGGTCGCTGCCGTTTTTCTTTCTTTTGGGTACTTTTAGTTTTCCCTTTCAGTTGTAGTACTTTTGCATGACATTTCATATATGTACTTGGTTTCCTTTTTATATTTCAGTTCTGAGTTGGAGTTGATTGGAGTCTATTCTATCTCTCTCTTCTGCTTGTGTTCTCTTAGAGGGTAATGCCTCCCATTTGTACATTATTATACCCTCGGTGCTAGTCGCCAACCCGGGGCCTACTGGAGGCGGGACTCGGGGGTCATTATCTCCCTTTTCACATTGCCGGCCCAGGAGGGGTACACTTTGTGGGGAGGGGGTCGTGTCACCCCTCCCCCACCAGGACACCCCACCCAGACCCCCATGACAGCTCACACCCCCTAGACAGCCCCGCCCACCCCTGTGGACAGCCTTTCCCACCCCCGTGGACAGCCCCGCCCACCCCCGTGGACAACCCACTCACCCCCGTGGACACCCCCTACCCCCACAATCCATTATCCAAAACATATCAAATTGGTTTGAACACAATCCATAATTCCCACAATCCATTATCCAAAACATGTAAACGTTCACGATAGCCTCCCCCAACTCTGATTTACATGTTTTGAACACTCTCCTTCCAAACATAGAATATAAAAACATTAAAGAAGTCTTCACAAACACAAACAATATCCTATTTAGATATTAATTTCAATAATCAAGTAAACCACCAACACCTGGAAAAAATCTATTCATTAAAACAACTACAACAAAATGGTTGAGATCAAATTTTACCTATTCATATGGGGGTGTACCTGTTGGGATGGGGGGGTGCTGGTGTTCGGATTCGCGAGAGCAGTGGAGTCGGATGGGGTTCGCGAGAGCAGCGGAGCGAATAGATTAGGGATCTGTCCGAATGGGGAGAGGAGATCGCGATCTGGAATTTGGGGAAAACCTTTGCCAACGGTTTATAAAAACTGTTGGCAAAGGCACACATTTCCCAACGGTTCCAGTGAACCGTTGGGAAATGTGTGAGTTTAGCACCCCTTTCCCAACGGTTCCAGTGAACTGTTGGAAAGGGTCCACCGAAATTCCCTTTGCCAACAATTTAATTAAACTGTTGGCAAAGGCTCACTATACCAACGGTTTAAGTAAACCGTTGGTATACTACCGTTGGGAAAAGACCAAATTCCAGTAGTGATAGAGAGTCATTTTCTTCAAGTTCAGTTTAATCAGCATGAGTACATGAAGAGCTCGTTGTAATTCTTCACTCAAGATGTTGCTTGTGTTCTCCTCTAGAATGAATGGCTTGGTGTATGTCGAGTGCTCTTCCAGTATGAATGCAGCTTTTTCTTTTTATGTGAATGCACCACGTTTCAATGCTGTTCAGCCCTGCCTTTTACACACCCTTCACGTGCCTTCTTGATTATCTTTTCTACCCGGTATTTGTCCTTCCTTTTATAGCTTTCACCTCTGGTAAAAAGAATGATTACCTTTTTCATGGGTACTAGGTACGGTTCCCTGACATGCCAACAACTATCATTAAATAACATTAATTGCATTAAAAACATCAAATATGACCGTTGCATAATAAATAAATAATATTGAGAGTATAGAGTTTGACTGGTCAGTTTCAATGTTGTTCAGCCCTGCCTTTTACACACCCTTCATGTGCCTTCTTGATTATCTTTTATGCCCGGTATTTGTCCTTCCTTTTATAGCTTTCACCTCCGGTAAAAAGAATGATTACCTTTTTCATGGGTACTAGGTACGGTTCCCTGACATGCCAACAACTATCATTAAATAACATTAATTGCATTAAAAACATCAAATATGACCGTTGCATAATAAATAAATAATATTGAGAGTATAGATTTTGACTGGTCAGTCTTTCATTAGTAGCCTTCTGTTGGTAGATGTGTCACGGTGGACTTTGTGTAGCAGTGACCTTCTATCGATACCTCTTTGATCTTGTATCGGTAGCTCCTGGTATCGGTAGCTGTTACTCTGTATCAGCAGCTCTATATACCGGTGACCCCTTCTATCGGTAGCTCTTGGTCTATCGGTAGCTCTTGGTCTATCGGTAGCTCTTGGTCTATCGGTAGCTCGCTTTGTATCGGTAGACTTACTCTATCAGTAACTTGTTTTGTCCAGCGGTAACTTGCTTGTATCTGTAGCTTGAAGTATCGGTGACTGTCTGTATCGGTAGCTAGTGCATACCGGTAGCTCCGTTCTGTACCAGTGAAGTGTATATCAGTAGACTTATGCATACCGGTAGACTTGTTCTATCGGTAGCTCAGTTTCTGTCGGTAGCTGTCTGTATCGGTGGACTTGATCTATCAGAGACATGTGCTTACCAGTGGACTTATACATATCGGTAGCTCTGCGTATCGGTGACCTTAGCTTATCGGTGACTCTATCTATCGGTAGACTAAATACCAATAGATCTGTATCAGTAGCTATAAGCATATCAATGACTTAATACTTATCTGTTTTATGCAGAACGTATCCGATTGAGTTAGAATTACTTCAAAACTCATATAAACATAGATAAACATTGATTAACATATTTCAAAGATTATTTTACTATTATCGGCAAATAGAATGTCACAGATTGAACGAGTTAGAATATAGACAAACATTAATTGAGATTATCAAAACAGGTGAGGTCAACATTGACGTTGATCGATAATGCTCAATCCTTTGTGGGTTTAGGGCTCGGAGACAACCAAAATAAGTAGAGTCTTTCCTGGCTTATTTATTTTCTTTCTGGCCATGAGATGGGGTTGTTGTGAGAATGTTGTGAGAATGTGAGAGCTGCTTAAAGGTTTGTGAGTGTCATCTACAACGATGGCCAATAGTGCTTGGACATGTAGATACTAGTGTTGTTCTTATTGTGTAGTTATGGGTGTTGTTGAGTTTTGGTTTCTTGCTACGATCTTCAGTTTGATGAAATGGTTTTGGGCCTGCATGGAGGTTTGTATGCAACCTACATAATAGGACTGTCCAGTGTTTTTTTTGGGATTTTGTTACAGCTTTAATCGAAAGAAAAAACGTCATAGAAAATGTATTGAATTATATAAATAAATTACATCTTAAAAAATATACCAATCTTTAAAAGAAAATTTTACAAAATATATTTTCATATTGTAATTTAATTGTTTTTTGGCATTTTTGTATCATTTTAAACATATTTTCAATACATTTATAAGAAAGAAATTAAAACCCCATCTTAATATTACTGGAATATATAAAGTATTCATTGGAATCACGGGGCAAAAAGCACCGGTTGCGGACGACGTCGTTTTGTGGGACGAATCCTTGTCGGTAATTCCAATCATTTGCGTTGCTAGGGGTTTGAAGCAGCTTCTTCCCACTAACGAACTCCCATGTCCGGGGTTTTTTTCCGCTCCTGGGGGAATGGATCGAACCACCTTGCTAACCAAAACCATGTTCCCCAGTTTCGGGGACGGCCCCGCGAAAGCCTTCCTCCGATGCCATCGGAGTGGAACACAACCGCCGAGCTGCGCCGCGGGGAGGTTGGGCTTTTCCCCTCGCGCCTCCCTGCTCGAGGCTCCTGTTTTATGGGTCGGCAGGCTCTGCATTTTCTACGGGCTCCTCAAGTCTGGCTTGGCCGGTTCTCGTGCTAACCCTTTCGTTTCAGGTCGGCACACCGGGATTTTTGTGTAGGTTGATTCGGATTTCCTTAATTTAGTTACTGATTCGTCATTTCTAGACTTGGGAAGCGGCGAGGCCGATTTAGGGTTTTCCAAATGGCTCGAGGGCTTTCAGAAGGATCCAGGTTTGCGTATTCTCTGTCACTCAAATCTGAATAGAGTGAAGTGTTTTTTTTTTTTTTTTGAAATATTGGTTCTCACGCATCAAGCGAACTAATGAGTTGCTGAAGAATCCAGACGGGTTCATGGGCATCGTTGAATCATCGGTTTTCTTTTTCATTTATTTGGAAGGGCCAGTGTTTAATGACTGATAATCCATTTCTTGTTGTCGTTTCAGAGAATTAACAACACTGAATATCTGAAACTGTCCGCTGCTATGCATTTTTACCTGTACACTTATGACAGGACCATCATTTTATTTACTCAGAACATTTGTTCGGTTAAAAACCCTTTTTGCGGAGGAGGATTATGGCAGATGGAATTAACTGTAGACTTCATTGAATAAATATCTGTTCCTTCCGAGCTGATTACCTAACCGATTGATGGGAAACCATGTTAAATGGTTCCCGTCACATGCCCTTAAGCTGCATGAAACACCTCTTACTTTGATGCCACTTCTTTTAGTGATAAAGGATGAAAAACTGAAAAGGTCAGTCTTAAGAAGAAATTGAACAGTCAGCTAATTATGATATCTCAAGGGTTTAGGCAAAAGTTAGATCATAAAGGGAAAGAGACACAAAGCTCATGGGGACCGACACCTATCCCTACAAAAAGGCAGGCTGTGCTCGTTAGATCTATGGATCAAGGCAAGAAAATTTGAGGGAATCCCCACATACCCCATCTCATGTCATGGTTCATCGTCCTACCCGCATGATATTAAACTGCATGGTGTTGGCCTCAAAGTATGAAATTAAACTATGAAACTCCACTTTTCATGCGTATGAGTCTGATTTCCTTGGGGATTTTGAAGAATCCCGACCTGTACGTGGGAGTCATTCATCCCTTTAATTTAAAACTGGGTATATGATCTTTCATATAAGACTTCAAACACATTTGCCTTGCATGTGGGATTGATCTGCGCAACAGCTTGGGATCACCCACATTTGCACCGGGTTTTCCCCTGCTCTTGAGTTAGAATGGCACCCTTTTACCTTAATTGATGTTGGGATCTCCCTACTAAGAACTACATTTCTTGATTCCTATTTTCACAAGATATGCAGTGACGCCTGAATCTCCTATTCCAGGCCCGGTTGCATGTTTCCACTCCATTCTGTTTCCCCCATTACACTGTAATGTTCATTTCATCAAAGTTCTTTGGTTAAAGTCACAAAAAATGCAGCTTCGCGGTCACTGTTTCTAATTTCTTGCCTGGAATCCTCAAATCTCAATTTGCCCTATTGTCCCATGTGCCACCAAAACTTAATTTGATCATCATTCTCGTCATCGTTGTTATTAACTTTTCCTTCAATCTGAAGTACTCTATTCTTTTGACATTGCGTGTGATAAAGAGTGATTTATTCATGGACTGGGTTTATGGGGGGTTTGGGTTGGACTTTTACCTTTGGAGTATGTATAAACTCATGCTCAGAAGCCTGATGTAACTTGTTTAATTTTTTTTTTAGGCCTGGCTTTTTTGGATTCAAATGCTAATAACCAATATATTTCTATCTTATTGGGTTTGTCTTGAAAGCCTGATCTGAGCTCGGCCCGGATATTCATTGGGTTCTGATTGTTTTCAGGTAAAAAAAATTTAGGCATAATAACACAAATTTTATGAGCCGGGCTTGTCAGGTCAGACGTTCCTAGCCCCCGTGTATGGTCTAACATTCATATGCATGATTCGTTATTCTTTCTGAAGAAAGAGAAGCTGCAGAGAGAAGGAAACTGGTGAGCAAGTGGCATGCGACTACCAAGGGTACGTTGAAGAGGAATTACCGGGTGGCTTCGAAATCTGAGGGCCGGCGTCTCTTGAAGGCCATTGCCTCAATGTTATCAGACGATGATCACTTCACAGATGCTGCATCCCACAAGGTACTGCCATGATTCCATGCTTGAATTTACATCAAGTTGTGACATTTCTTGATCCTTGGGGGTGGTCAAGCAGTTGGGTTCGGTTTTGTCGATCCGTTTTTTTAAAATAAAACCATCTTTACCGGTTTACGTTAATTCATTAATCAAACTGGTCGAACTAATTATAATGGCGGGTGTCTATTTTTTATTTTATGTTGGTTACTGGGTAGGGGTGTCAGATAAGGAGGGAGAGTGCGCATGGGGAAAGCGTGTGCTGCAACAATGTGAGGGCTCTGTTTGATGAGCTGCCAACCCCACACATGGTGGTGGAGATCACCACCTTCCCTCCAGGCTCTCTCAAAGACCTGGATTTCGCCAAGGCTGAGAAACTGGAGAGGCTCCTCAGGTCTGCCCCTTCCATTTGAAGCTTGATCCTGTCTGTACATGATCTCAAGTGTTTCACTGCCACCCTCATGCTTTTACTCCTACAATTTGTCCATAAGTGGATGTTTTCGTGATGAGATTCCACCCTTATCGATGAATTTATAAGAATGATGGGGGATAAGGTAGTGGTAAAGTATGATATATGTTCATCCTACTTGTCATTAATAATGTTCCCTTAATGCTAATATAAGAACTAATGTTAGTGGTGGACATAAATAACTTATTCAATTTTTTTATTCAGAAGTAACACCCACCTCACATATAATCCCTCGGTTTATAAAATTGATTTCTGGTATACTTTATCATTCTTTGAGAGTACTTCACATATGTGGGAATGAGTGAACATTTAGTATATACCCAACATGGTTGCTTATCCTCGAAGAGTTTATATAGATTACAATGTCATTAGATTTATGTAATATGTATCCTTAATTTCCGAGCAATTATTTTTTGATTGTTACGCTGGTAATCCATTTATATGAGCCTTGCAACCAATATCCTTTCATGTCCTTAAGGCACTTTCCATTATGAATATGCTGTCGATTGAACTGTTAAGTGCTGAAGGAACTCAATGCATGAGTGAGTGTGGGGGGTGGGACTGGAATACCACTAATCTTAGGTGACGTTCCTCGGGAACCAAAGGGTGACAAGTGAATAAGAAAACATTGGAGGGATGATTTTCCCTTTTACATACATACACAACCTTTAAAAGACAATAATATGAACAAAGACAAGACGCTATATGATGCATGAAAGTAAATAGATACAACTCAATATCCAAAATTACAATTTCAGAACATGCAAGACTGGCGGAACTTTGGGTGCATTACTCTAGGCGCCAAAACTCTACCGACTTCCAAGCTCTACCAGATAACATTATGAAGTTCTGCAAGTAAAATGTGAAACCTTCCCCTTATCTGTATTATGATAAACAATATTTGCATATGCACCAAGGTTATAAGGACCCAGACCTTCTTGACTCGTTCCTTGGTCGTCTTGGGTTTTTGGGGTCATTTCAGGGGACTTTGGGCGTGTTTTGGAGGCTAGAGTTGAGCTTTGGGCCATTTTGGGGGTCACCATGCCATAGCGTTGGGTGTGGTGGAGCCAGTGGCGGTGTTTGCTGTTTTGGAGATCGGTTTTGTGGTGCTGTGTATGCCACGACCAACAAAACAACTTCCCAAACCATTTTGTAAGGCGTGTTGGTCGAGAGTACACCTTGTGTAAAACGGGCAGCGTGAAAATGCTTGGTGTGGGTTTGGTGCCGAGCGCGACACTTTGGGGGCTCACTTGTGTAACACGAGGAGCTGGAGCTCACCATGTTGTAGTCCCCGACGTGTTGAGAGAAAAACAGTGAAGTATTTGTCCCTACGACGTGGTAGGAGGAGGTCGTGGTGGCATGATGGGCGTTCGAAACGCCTTGCACCACATTGGTAAAAGGCATGGTGCCAATCAAAGCTTTTAAACACGAATTTTAACATGCACGAGAATTAAGGGAGTTGAGGATTTGAAATTTGGGGAAAGCGGATCTTTCTTTGACCGAAGCCACCACAGGTGTTTTGGGCGTTTGCCATGCCGTGGTGGAGTCCAACAGATTTCACCTATAAATGGGGAGTTAGACTCTACGTTGGTTCAATTTCTCTATTTCATCTTTGGGCCCTAGTCGACTTTTAGGCCTCCCTAGCCCTTTGCATCTGTTCCTTTGAGATGTCCAACCCCTTGAATCGTTGGATCGAAGTCTTGTGGATTGAGGGACGATCTCCCATCTCCTTTTCCTCATTTTCTTAACTTCTTCCTTTTTGAGGATCGTAACAGTTGGAGGCTTTGTTTTGGTCGGCTATCAAATATGGATTGATAATGACTTGTCGTGGAAAGATTTCGATGGGTTACCCTTCGAGCTTGGTGAAGTTTGATCCCTTGATTCTTCTGTCGGGAGCGGTGGTTCTTCTTGAAGCTTTGAATTGAGGCGTGGATCATGAGACTTATCTCTTATCTTCTATAATTAATATGCTTGATTTTCTTGTTGTGTTTTCTCCCTAGTATACTACTATGATTTTTTGGGTGTTTTGGTTTATAAGAAAATGAGTGTAAAGACCCGAACTTTTATAAATGAAATTCCTTTTTGAATTAATGTCTTATTAAGTAATATAACTACACAAAACACTTGTCATGCTTTGGTTATTTTGGACCAATATAGCCTGTTGGATTTAAAAGATCGTTAAACATCTTAACCGTTGATAATGTAGCTGTTGAACATTGGTCGTTAAGAATATTATATATTAAGGGTTATGATAAAGTCCAATTGATACAGACGGAAGAAGCGATGACCTCGACTAGTAGAATCATACCCCTTGAATCCCATTTATCGGAGCTTTTGAGGGAGACGACATCACTGAGTTTTGTCCTTAACCAAGCCCAAGCTAAGATTCAACAACTGAACCTCGAGCGAAACCGTTTACGAGAGAAGTTCAAACTTATTAAGATCACGACCCAAACCATATTTACCGAACCACCCCAAGAAAGCACCACTTTCGCACACCTTACCCTGTAATAAGGGGTTATGCATTTAGTCCACAGTAATACAAATTTGTATATTTTATTTTTAATAAAATTATGATTATATTTATCCATTTTTATTATTACTTTATAAATGATTATATAATGAGTTTGATAAAAATTAGATTTTGATATGAAGAAATCAAATTTGTATTTGGGAAATATATAGTTTCAATTAAGACATTCTTTTGATAAATTCAAGAATTTTTGAAATAAATGATATTGTAGTAAAATATTTTTATTAGATAATAATTATTTAAATATAAATGATAATATAATTTGATAAAATCCATGGTAATTTTTATAAGGGTCATAAAGTGGTTAATATCATAAAACTGATATTTTCTAATAAATGAGGATTTTTATTTAAGTGAAAATTTTCATATTTAGAAAACTATTTTGATAAAATAAATATTATTTTTGAAATCAACATGTCAAAATTAGCTAATGGTGATTTTTTCATAATTTTTTGAGACAATCAAATTTTTGGGTAAAATTAAATACAATATAAATATAAAGTTTGTATTAGGACATTAAACGAGCCCAAAAGTGGTGTAATAAATGATATAAAACACCCACGACCAAATATAGATCTCCCCTTTAAAATAATGTGTTTTGAAGTTATTCAATTAATTTTATAAACCTTTAACGAATCATTCAAAACCTATATTATATTTTAAGGTTTAAAAATCAATTCTTCATGACCATGACTCGCATCCACATCACTAATGATATTATTTTAATATGTTCGGTTCATGACCTTATAAAATATTGAAAACCAATCCTCTGACAGAAACCCACAGGAAAGTTTGTGGTTTTGATTATTTTATCATATAGTCCAAAACCGAAGTTTAGAACCACCACCAACCACAACCACCACAATCCATTTTTTAATTTTATTGAAAATCTACTTTAAGGGTAAGTGGGAACCTACAACACCATTCCTCCAACATCCAGACACAACCTCGTCAAACACCCATTACATAGATAAATTTCAAAATAAGAAACACAACCATTCACCGTGCCTTGACCATCAGATGCAACCTGTTTCAAAATTCAAAAGATACCATGCAAAAACCCATAGACATGACAATACCGCTACCGAAACAACCATTTCAAAAATTGAAAATCAAAAAGCAGTAAACAATCATCACGTCACTGTCAAAGTCGCCTTGAGATGCACACACTGACATCGAAGCCATCAGATCGCTGTACCACAACAGACCCCCGTCATCGCCGAGAACACCGACGTCATCATCGTAGAGCACCACCAGAATCGCCGATGAAAGAAACCATTGCAGACCATCATCGCTGAGGAGAAGTCCTCATCGTCGCCGTCGAGAAGAAACCCGTCGTCGACGTCGAAACCAAACCCGAATCACAACACCACTGAACAAGCATGAAATAGATCGACCGCTAGGAAGAATCATACAAACCTTCACTGATAGTATGAGGAAAAAAACCGAAAAAACCAAAGCCAACGTCGAGGAGCTCGCGCCTGGAACATTGACGGTCGTCGAACCACACGTCCCAAAACCCCGTTGTAACCCCCACTCCAAATTTGACCAGGATAGGAGCAGCGGAACGTAGGGTCAGAGCAATGGTTCAAGCGACCAAGGGCTCTGAACGAAGGCATCGTCAACGAGGCGGAAGAATCGGGGACCATCGAAGTAGAAGAGAGGCAACCCAGGCAGAAGACGCCGTCAATACGAAGAAGACCGAAGAACATGCCGTCGATTCGAGGGAGACCGAAGATGATGATGTTGATTCGAGGGAGACCGAAGAAGATGTCATCGATTCGAGGAAGACCGAAGTGCCTTCACCGGAGAGAAAGCGGAAAACAGGACCAAAGAGGAAGAAACACGGAGAAGCCGGAGGCGATGGGAAGAGGAACCGTGGTCACCGAGACAGAGCAAACGAGGCAAGGAGGAGAGCAGGGGAACAAGAAGGAGAGAAGAGGAGGAGTGCCGGAGAAGGACCTTCACCGCGAGGGGGGCGAGGGAGGGAGCGGCGGCGGCGACGCTGGGAATAAACCCTAGCGCAGAGGACAGCGGAGACCCAGAGAGTGGGGGGCCATTTCCCTCTAATCGTATAGTCAATCGATAAATTCAAAACCGAAGTTTAGAAATTAATAAAGAATTCCCCTTTCTTTTGGTATAAATACCCACCCAACCTCCCACTCATCTTCACTCAAAACCCATTGAGCACGAAGTTCCTCTCCCTCTCCCTCTCTAAAGCCCTCACAAGGTATTCAGAAGCTCTTAAGAAGCTCCTCTAAAGCTTTTAGAAGCGCCCTATCAAGATAAGGGGATTCTCTCCTTTTTATTCAAGCACTTTCATTGAGTTATGCCTTTTGATTTCTGATTGTTCGCGTTTGGATGTTTTTACACATCCCTTTACTATCCTTATGTTGCTCAAGTAATGAGAGATCACATTTCACTCTCATTAAACCCTCCTTTGAACCTTTACGTGCACCCGTTATACTGCTGAAATTATTCTGTGATTTTCCAAGCCAAGCTTTTGTGTCGTGAATACTCATCCCCATTTCCACTCAAGGGTATTCACCAAGATGAACTCATCCTTCATTGATTGAGGATTTCCATGTATGTATCCCATACTCCTCAATCGTGAGATTAAAAGTTATTAAAGGCGTTATTATATTGTATGACCTACGTGACACACAAATGCATGTACATAATATGAATGTGATAAGTAGGCCCATAATTATATAGCTCTCAAATGCATTGAGTAATATTTTTATCTCATGGGATACCATATATGATGCACGCGAGTTTATCCAAAGTACACTATGTTATGATGTCTCAACAGTTAGCCTTGACTTATGCTTATGATGTTATGTTTTATGTTGTTGCCACATTTTTATGTTTCGTTGATTTTATCATCTTATACCATGCTTCAATGTTCATGTTTATCATTGTCACCCCTTTTTGTCACCTTGATACGCCTCTTGACTAACATGTATTACTTTTATCATGTTATGCTTTCATTATTTCCTTAATAGGCTTTATAGCTCACCTCTTTCTTATGTATGGTATCATCTTATAAAGTGAGACATCTTGAGGTTGAATTTTCTTATGGTTATTTATGATAATTCTATTATAATGATCGTCACCCATATTAAATCTTTTAGTTATAGTAATGGATGAAGCTCGAAGGAAACAAGTTAACAATAAATGCCATGGACAATGTGGAAACTGTCCCAATGAAGAACCTAATAGGATAAGAGCAAGAGTGAGAAACCTTGTGATTATGCCAAACCAGCTATCACAAAATATGATTATAATGTGAACATAGTTGAAGTCCCAAACACACCAAAAAAGAGAAAGATGAAGTCTCATGAAAGATAAACCGATGAAGATGATGATGGAAAGAAGATTCAATTTTCTACATGTTAAAAATCTGGGAAGAAGCGTGGAGGAAATTACTTTAAAGGGACTAGTAAATTCTATATGCGTGGATATGAATGTCATCAGACTCGCAAGTGTAAGGGAAAGAGAGAAGCTACAAAAAATTGGCTGCTTCAACTACAAGAGAGTTGGACACTATGCGACTCAATGTCCAATCCCAGGGCCAATGAGGGAAATAGTCACCAATAACCATATGAATACGAAAAAGTATATGAAACTACTACTAATGTAGTAGATAGCGAGTTTTCACTCTAGATTTTCTAACGTCCAATGTCATGTAAGTTTTCACTAATTACTGGATATTGAGTTATAAATAAAAACTCATAGTGGTATGATTATCATATAAATCATTTTCAAGGTTTTTGGGAAGTTATTCCTTATGGATATAGATATTCATCCCTTAGTAGAATTCTATGTGAAACTAGGAATGGGTTAGCTCTCTTTATAAAGTGTTTATAATAAATTTTCATGTAGATAAATCTCCTTCTATATCATAAATAAACCTAGGATCATCTAGTGGCGTTTTCTTAATTATGAGTTCCCTATAAAAGTTACTCTGGTCTTATGAGTCAAATTGCGAGGATGCAATTTATTTAAGGGGGGTGGAGAATATAACACCCCAAAATTATAATATATAATTATCATTAAATAAGTCAATGTGTTCGATAGCTTGATCCACACACAACACTGAACTAAAACAAAACTTTGATATGTTTAAACCTTTAAAACCCAGCTATTGAATTAAATGGAATAAATAAGAGTATCTTCTTTATGAAATATTTATAAAAATAAAATAAAGGATACTTTTAATATAAAATAAATTCAATTGGTATAGCTAAAATGGCTAATATAGTCATTTTATACTTAGAAATGTATTTTTCTAAATATTTCATTTTTATGAGATATGCATTTCTATTTCAAGAAACTTGCGATTAATGATGATAAAATATATTTTATATGAATAATGGGTTAATACTAATTTAATTATTATTTGATAATAAATAAGAATAAGAATAGTTGATATTTTTTTTAAAAAATTATTTTCTTATGAAAGTAGCTTTCATTACATTTTTATGTGTTTATATAAAAAATTAATTTTTACCACTTTTAGAAATTGAATTAGATAATATGATTTGTATATTTTTAATCACCATGATCAAATTAATTAATGGGGTTAATTTTATTTTTAGGCATAAAATTAAGTTTCCAAGGTAAATATTAGTTACCACGGTGAAACATTTTTTTAAAGAATAATACTTTTCTAAATATTATTCTTTTAAATTAATTTTTTTTAAAATAAAGACTCTAATATGATGTTTAAACATATGTATAAATATATTAACACTCATTTAATTGCTAATCAATGTTAAATAAGATTAATGATACTTAATGATTAAAATGATATTTTTCTACAAAAAATAGTTTTTCAATACATGATATATTTTAAATTAAAAGTTATTTTTCTCATATTTATTAATTGAATTTATTCAAATGGAGTCCAAATTCGGATTCATCACATTGAAATTTGGTAAGAAGGGTTATTTTATATTTTTAGTAATAAAACAATTACAGTGGTTAATTTTTCATCAAGATTAATAAGGATAAAAGTGGGTAAATGAAGTACCTTAATTTTTTAGTAATTAAAAGGTCAGTAACACCTTCTAGAACCCCTTTGTTAGGTTCTAAAGTTATACCCACATGTCTCACCTACCATTTCTCTACTTGACTCACCTAACTCTCATGCAATTCCATTCTTATCCCTTACCTAACATTTTTTCCAAAGATTTGTCACTCTTTTTCACCTATAAAATGAGCTCACTTCGTTCCACTTCAACACATCCCTACAACTTTAAATTCTCATGAATCTCCAGCCAATTTACATCTTCTAGAGCCCCTATACACATTTGGAAGAACCTAGCCTCAACAAAGTGCCTCCTCAAGTCCTTTATTTCTAAAGGACACTTCGAGAGTAGATCTAAATTCTGAATGTAAGTATTACCTACCCTTTTACTTTTATTCTTTATCATTCTCATGTATCCTCCTCCAAACCCATTCTAACAATATGTATATATAATGACATAAGTATAAATAATATACTTAAATGTTATTATATTTATGGTATAACAATTATCTATTTCCCTCCCATTCAATAAAAAGAATGAAAACGTTGTTCATGCGCATGTGCGGACTACTGCCTCCATGAACGACACGTTTCGTTTTTCATCACCACACTTTAATGATGGTTCTAAAAATAGGTTTAGTGAATAAATATTTTTTATGCCATGATTTATGTTATGTAAATATAAATTAGGCATTCTATAATTAATATTATAAATAAGCAATCGTTGCAACATTAACCGTCTTAAACTAGCACACTAATATGAAAATATTTTTATTCATACTATATAATATTTCTATATACATTTCTCATTCTTCTAATTCATTCTAATGTTAATATATCTCACTAATAAACACTAAATAAGGTCATTATGCTTCTGGTATAATGATATTGCAACTAAACTACCTCATAATCATCCATTAATCATGACAGGTTCATGTTTAGGTCGGTTTAACCACCTACTTGAACAATACTATGCATTTATATCACGAATGACTATGAGAACTTATTTACTAGTATAATATGTAAATAATGATTTTTTTGGTTCTGGTAAGGTTAAATCAACATTTAATTTGTTAATTAAGAAATAATCCTTTGTTCATTAAGAATCACTGAAACATGCTCGTCACCGATTTCATCTTCATGGTTTGTAATCAAAACTACCATGTAATGAAATTATAGATTTATAAAATATCATGGAACATCTATTCTAGTACCTTACATGATCTAACAATGATGGAATTTGTAACAAGAATGAATACCAATACCGTTTTTATGAAACTTGTTTAAAGCGATAAAGATTACTTACACCCGGTTTTGAAAATAGTTAAAAACTAAGTAATACTTATATGTATAGAATTATTATAAATAAGGGGTATAAATGGTTACATTTATTAATAAGGTTCATGAATATGTATTTAATGAACTAAATTTAATTATTCAGGATGTTTGGTGCAAGTGAAGAATGAATCAGGACCGTGGTAGGGATTTTCATCTTCAATTCCTCTCCTTGTTACATGTTTGGTATTATGCACATAATTTTATTTATATGGTGTATATACTGCCTATATGAGACATTATATCATGAATTATCTTTTAACCATGGTATTTGAAGTTCAACGACAACCCCTCTATTTCAAGGGGTTTTTATTAAAGTGTTTCTCAAGCCGAAAATGTTTTCTTGGTCTCAATTCTGTTTATTTGAGACATGTTACATGTTATGCACCATGTTTCCTTTGTATGATGTTTTATTGATTCACTATCCTATGAATGTTATATACATTATTCCATTATATATATTTCATAAGGTGGTTAATCATATTAATACCCATTAATTCAACAACTATGTTATAATAGTTATATTTAAATAATAATATTTCATAAGTTGGTTAATCATATTTATACCCATCAATTCAATAGCTAGTCTTTGGAATGAAAAACATTTTTTTGTACTTAAAAGACATTTTTCTAAAAAATTGCTTTTCGTTGCTTTTTGAGGATTTATTTTTAAATTAAATTATGCCACTTATATTCTTTGAATCTTGAAAAATGGATTCGATATTTGAAATCAGGTGGTAAAAATTTGGTAAATATTTCCTTTTATTTTTAGTCTTATGAATAGTAATTAAAGTAAATTTTGTTACCACGGTAAAGGTAAAATGAGTTAATTAAGCGTAAAAATAATGTGATAAGAACTAGAAAGTAACCCTAAAACTCATCTTTATTTTATTTTATGA
This sequence comes from Viscum album, assembly GCA_963277665.1. Classification (NCBI taxonomy): domain Eukaryota; kingdom Viridiplantae; phylum Streptophyta; class Magnoliopsida; order Santalales; family Viscaceae; genus Viscum; species Viscum album. The sequence goes on along the minus strand of OY728161.1, from coordinate 1,991,293,211 downwards.
ATATATTTCATTCATAATTATCCAAAATTTGAATATATGACATTTTTTTCTCATAGGACCATGATTTTGACCTTCAAAATATTTTATGTAAAGAAAAGTAAAAAATACCATTCTCTTTGAAATAGAAATTATTTTTCTTTATCATGGTAATTTATTTATAAATTTTAGTGATGACAAAATTACCTTAAATTTCTACACTTTACCGATACAATATTTATTCAATTAATAGAAAAATAAAAGAAGTGATTTTAAAAATGTTAAAAGTAATATGATTTTAATGAATTAATGTGTTCCATGATTTCTGTAGATAAATATGACACATTAGAGAGGTTTAATTCCTTATATTCAAATTACATTTTTGTATTGTAGTTATAAAATTCAAAATAAATGAATAGTTCCGAAATTGACATAAATGTTATTTTATAATAAATAATATTTTATAAAATGATTAAAAACTAAAAAAAATCCTTTATTCATCCAAGTGATTGGAATATGGTTTATTATATCAACTATGGTCTATATATGGATCAATTTTCCTTTGATAGTAACTATATTGTTCCATAAAGAGTAAAAACATCATTATCACGATAATTGTCAGAAAGGGTTAACATGGATTAAAACTAAATGATATGGGTGAAAACATCACCTAAACTTGTCCAATTTTTATTGGATGAGAGGATATGGAAACAAAATCATTTTATCTTTGAATATTATCAATTTTTATCCATTTTAATGTGAAAATTAATTTATATTAATTTAGTATTTTAAGAAATTCCAAGTGTGCCCCTCCCCTCTCTTATAAAAGGGCACCTCCTCTCCTCTTTTCTTTACACTTAAAAAATAATTTGGTTCAGAAAATACCTTACCAAATAAATTCCTAGAATCAATCCCCACATTATAGATATATTAGTTTTGGAACAATACCAACCTTAGATGGATTAAGGTGTAAAGTAAAGGAGGTTATCCTAAGAAGAGGTATAGTTCTTAAACAAGCGTTTTCATATCATTTCTTATTTCAAATCCTTAAAATATTATTCTCCCATGATGAAATAATAAAAAAAGTATCTTACATAAACTGAGATGTTTTCATGTTAATGGAATAACCTATATCCATATCTTCTTCCATCAAATGAGAAACGAAACCGTCATTCGTGTGTACAGTGAACTACAGCCTCACAAACCCATGTTATTTGTTTTACATCAGTGCCTCTCATGACTGGTTATAATAATGAAATTAATGTTTATATATGATTTTAATGATATATTTATCATTATTAAAAGATAATATATCATATACTTTCTTACATTTCCATCCATTGAAAAATGATAACATCGTTCTTGCGTACGTGTGAACCACCACCACCATAAAGAGATGCGATTCATTTTCCACCACCACGTTACATGGATGATATATATAAGTGTATTTAAATAAATAATATTATATTTATAATATAATTATCATTCAATAAATATAAAATAATACTTATCTTCTTTCCATAATGATCGTTGCAACATGGATACATTACTTATGCGCACGTACGACCTATTGTCTTCATGATTGTAACATTGCTTTTTTTCATAACCATATTTCATGATTGGTTTTAAAAGTGTAATTTATATAAAAAATGATAATTATTTCATGAATATTATTCTGAAGATGATTTAACAGTGACCACTTTGACCAGAGTCAACCTACCAAAGTCATTGTGGACATATGGGTCGAATATCGTTACAACTTTTGACGTGAACTTAATTGATTAAGTAATAAAATATAACATGATAATAAATAAAATACAAGGAATAATAAAAATGAAAAAGGTTCTTAAGTAAGTAAATAATTAACATAATTTTATTATTTAGGAAGATAAAGAACGTACATGGCGAGTCAGACTCAAGGTAAGGAACTTTTTTTAAAAAAACCATCTTTTATAGTTTCCGTTCTAATTCTTTTTCTTCCATGTTCATATTTTTAAAAAATATCTCATTAATGTATCTATATGAAAATAAAATAATTATGAAGGAAATTTTATGTTTATTTTGATTTTATTTCAATGGTTTTCAAAAGGAATCTTTTTACAAATTTTTTTGACTTTATTTACAAAAGACAAAAGGAGTGTTCTATTTTAACGTATAGGGTGACAAAGACTTTTCTTACTGCTATAACTGTTATTTAATTTTAGGATTCCTTTATAAGGTTTCATGTTTTCTTTAAAGAAAAACCCTATTTACATTTTGTTCTGTTTATTTGGGTATTGAGAATGGGTTTTTAAAAGGAAATGTTATCTCAATATCCAAAAGTGTTTTGCATACTGGTTTAAAATAGTTTTCAAGGGTTTTATGATGAAAAGGTGTAGGTGTCACAACCCATCCCCTGGGGCTCGTGCTGTGACTCCCCCAAGCCTGCCTCCCGAAGGCCAGGGATTGGCGACTAGCGTCAAATGCGTTAACCTGCAAGTGGGGGACATTTTTCTGAGTACTTGTACACACGCACATACAACCACATCCCAAGAAAACTGGAAAAGAGAACATGCATACTACTAAACAACCACTGAGTGTAAAGGTACAACTGAAAGTAAATGGGCCAGAATACAAACCCAATAAAAGACAACTGTAACAAGATCAAGTGCCAGATCGATGAAAAGTCATCCACTGAAAACCCCACTTGATGGGTAAGTATAGAGTAACTGCCGGAAGTCATAGAAGCATGTCCTGGCTGCTTGATCTCACTGGGCACTGCCTGGTCCTAGGCTACCAAGTCTTCCACCAAGTCGTCGATTGTCTGCACCAGACACAACACATGTGAGTGAAACCCGTGTAGGGGTGAGTAACAAAATACTCAGTAGGGACCCCAAACTAACAAGGAAAGACCACAAAGCAATCCAAAAAGAAAACCACAAATCATGATCACGAAGCAAGACAACTCACACCAGGTATAATCTAAATTATGGAAAGCAAGACTATCAGTTGTAACACTGAACCCCTTGGACTATTGAGGTACTCATCCCAGATGAGTACCGTGGGTCTGTTGGGTCAAATAGAACCACTTGTAGCTGATCCATATAGAGTTTCTTGGAGTTGATCCACATAGGGTCGCTAGGAGATGATCCACACAAGGTCGCTAGGAGTTTATCCACATAGGGTCGCTAGGAGCTGATCCATATAGGCTCACTAGTCTTCAGGTCTCATCCAGTCGCAAGATTCCCGCACGAAGCATGCTTAATTCCGAGAGAATCTACTCCTCAAGCCAATCGTCATATTTCAACTTCCATAAGTCTCCTTAGATAATGCCAAAAGAACCGCCTTATCGCGAGGGTTCCAATGCTGCAAACATCTCGTTAATCAGACGCCCGATTTGCAAGTTATTGGTGTTTTAGTAAATAGAGGCTAGTTGTGTTTGGGCCCGGTCCGACCTGGTTGAACTGACCCAACCAATCCAGCCCAGGGGCCCCACCGACCTGACCTGGGTTCGGATCCGACCTATCCCGTTGGGCTGTGGGTTCGGCCCACCCTCTGCCCGACCCACTGTGCAGGCCAATTCTCTCCCGCCCATATGCCCCGATGGAATCTGGCTTGTGCGCCACATGGCTGGCCGATGCCAGCCGCACCTTCCACCTGCACATGGTCGAGGGACCGCGTACCAGCACCCTGTGCCGCAGAACGATCCACCGATGCGGCCGAGGGACGCATCCCCTGTCCGCCAGCTTCCGGCCTGCTGTCGGCGTCTCCTTCCGCAACGCTGCGGCCCGAGTCGGCCGCGACGCTCCCTCCGGCGTGCCTCCACTTGCCGTTGGCCGCAGGCGGGTTCTTCCACGGACCACTGGGTCCGCTCCGGTGGTCCGTTCTTCACGCCGTCTGCGCCTTCGACCTTCGTGGGGTACCACCTTCCCTGTTAAGGCCTTAAAATCGCTCCACCGTCAACTTGGAGGTTTGACCACAAAGAACGCACATGGCAGAGGGGCTCGAGCCTTGTTCGTGTCGGCCCGCACCCTCTGTGTTAGAGTTTAAATCAAGGGGAGGTTTAGGATTAAAGTTCTACTAAACAAATAATTAATCCCGACACAAAAATCCCAAGAAAAATGGCACCCTCCCACAAGAATGAGCGATCCGTGGATCAACCTATTCATGGGTTGATCTGCATTCGTCATTTGAGAATGAAGAATGGGGAAGAAGGAAATCAATTCAAGTAACCCTTACCTGAGTAAATCATTCATTGGCGATGATCCGTTCGATGGGGGGAAGAAAAACACGTCCTCCATTCGTTGCTCAACAATCCGTTGTTTGGCAGTCATTGGCGTTCGTCGTCGTCACCCACCAGAGCTTCAGAGAGGAACCAGGATTGTGCCAAAAATATTGTGCTGTTTTCTTGACCATTAAAGGTTGAAACGTGAAACAACGTTTCAATTATGCTCTATTACGAAGTCGTTACGTTGTTTCATTTATGAAACAACGTTTTTAGTTTCATTCTGTTATACGTCGTTTCGCTGCAATGGTTTGAAAATTCAGAAAAATAAAATAAAACAAGTTTATTTTATTTTTTTAACTTTTTATTTAAAAATTTCAAAAAATAACTTTTTCCCTCAACCCGCACCGGTTGAGATTAGGTCCATTCTAGGCGAATCCCGCCGTTCTGAGTTCAATGGTGCCCTCATATTTTTGATCCGATCACCAGTTTAAAAGTTAGAAAAACCCGCTTGCACATTTGTTTAAATGAACGCAAAAAAGTCCAAAATTCTATTTCGGGATCACCGGGCCTCAGAATCAGGTACCGTTAGAGCGTCTGGTCTCAAAATAATTCTATATAATTAAAAAAAATTACACAGAATTTTCGGGACATTACATTCTTTCCACCTTAGAGATTTACATCCTCGAAAGCCAAAACAAAGACTAAAAAAACATATGGGGGGTACTGAGCACGAATCTGAGCCTCCCACTACTAAGTGCTCTCCTGGAGATTCCCGTGATGTCACCGAATGTGAAGAAGAGGAATCGAATGCCCATGAAGGACCCATTCCTATCGATCGTCTATCTCTACTGGGAACTCCGCAAATGTAACCTCATCATTAATGTCCACCTCGCCCCAGTCGATGAAGTGAGATGGATCATGCACATACCTCCTCAGACGCGACACGTGAAAAACATCGTGCACCCGGTGCATCTGTGTGGGAAGAGATAGGTGGTACTCCACCTTGTCAACTTGACTCAGAATTTGGAAAGGTTCGATGAACCTCAGAGATAACTTGCCACCCCGACCAAATCTATGCAATCCCCATCAGGGTGAGACCCGAAGTAACACATGGTCCCCCTCCTCGAACTCCAAGGGTCTACGTCTCCTGTCAGCATAAGATTTCTTCCTACTATGTGAAATCCTCATCCATTCCTGGATAATCTACACCTTCTCAGTGGTAACACATACCAATTCTGGACCCATGAGTGCTGACTCTCCTGGGTCTGTCCAGTATAGAGGTGATCTGCAAGGATGCCCGTACAAATCCTTGAACGGGGCCATGCCAATTATGGAGTGATTGTTGTTGTTGTATAAAAACTCCACCAGTGGCAAGTGGTGCTCCCAACTATGACCAAAATCAAGAATGCAAGCACGACACATGTCCTCCAAGGTCTATATGGTCTGCTCCGTCTGACCATCATTCTGCGGGTGAAAAGATGTGCTCAAGCGCAGTTGAGTCCCGAATGCCTCTTGTAATCCCTTCCAAAATCGAGATGTGAAGTGAGAATCGCAATCTAAGACGATTGTTGAGGGCACCCCGTGAAGCCACACTATCTCTTGGACATAGAGGTGTCCCAAGCCCTCTACTGATCCCTACTCTCAGATGGGTAGGAAGTGAGATGACTTGATGAGTCGATCAATGATCACCCAGATAGAATCATGGCCCTTGGAAGTGCATGGTAATCTCATCATGGTCTGAGATGACTTGATGCTCAGCCTTCACTTGTTGACAAGTGAGGCATCGTGAAATGAACTCGGCCACCACTTTCTTTATCCCTAGCCACTGGTACTAATGTCAGAGATCCTGGTACATCTTCGCCACCCTAGGATGTACCGCCAAGGGGGAGGTATAAAACTCACTCAAAATATCCTCTCTTAACGCCACTGGTACTATTGTGCATCCTCTAAAAAGGATGATGTGCTCCCCACCTATCGAAAATCCATCAAGAGCCTGTCCTGAGGATAACTAAGCACGTCGGTCCTCACAGTTAACATCCACAATTTGTGCCTCCATAACTCATTGTAAAAGTGGAAGAGTGATAGTCATCGAATGAAGGTAAGTTTATCCATCATCATCTGTGAAAGATATCTGAATCGCGACTAGCTGATCCGTCGCCTCACTTAGCAGCTGTAAATCGGATCTCCTACTGAGCACATCTACCACCACATTCCCTTCCCATGAGTATAGACTATCTCAAAGTCATAGTCCTTTATAAACTCCATTCATCATCGTTGTCTCAAGTTTAGGTCCTTATAGGAGAAGATATACCTGAGACTCTTATGGCCGAAGTAGATGGTAAAACGTTCACCCATCAAGTAGTGCCACCACATCTTTAGAGAAAAGACCACTACTGCTAACTCCAGGTCATGGGTCACGTAGTTCTTCTCATGCCGCCTAAACTACCATGAGCCGTAGGTGATCACTGCTCGCTCCTACATCAGGACACAAACCAGTCCGGTCCCTGATGCATCGTAGAATACTACATACCCAACGCCCTCTTCTGTTAGTCTCAAGATGGGGGCACTCATCAGTCTCTACCTCAGCTCTTGGAAACTCTATTGGCACTTCTCTATCCACATGAAGGGATGTCCCTTATTTTTCAAAGATGACAAGGGTGATACTACTCTGGAAAAGTCGGGCACGAACCTCTAGTAGTATTCAGTCAACCCCAAGAAACTACAAACCTTAGTAACACTCCTGGGTGGCTCCCAAGAAAGCACTGCCTCTATCTTCGTCGGATCCACTGCAACTCCAGCCTCCAAGATGACGTGTCCTAGAAAGTGGACCCCCCAAATCCAGAACTGGGACTTCGAGAGCTTCCCATAAAGCTAGTGATCTTAGAGTGTATCTAGGACTATCCGAAGGTGTGTGGCGTGCTCCTCCTATGACGCTGAGTACACCAAGATGTCATCAATTAAGACCACCACGAAGAGATCGAGGTAAGGCTGGAAGTTACTATTCACGAGTTCCATGAACACTACTGGGGCATTGGTCATGCTGAAGGGTATCACCAAGAAATCGTAGTGGACATATCGACATCTGAAGGCTGTATTCGGTACATCCTCACCCCATACCTGAAACTGGTGATAGCCTGATCTGAGGTCTATCTTTGAGAACCAATTTGCTCTCTTCAGCTGGTCAAAGAGGTCATCAATTCTTGTTAGTGGATATTTATTCTTCACAGTCACCTAGTTTAGGCACCGGAAGTCCACTAATAGCCTTAATCTTTCATCTACCTTCTTGGTAAACAACACTGGGGTTGCCCATGGTGAAATGCTGGGCCTCACAAAGCCCTTATCCTACAAGTCCTCTAACTGTACCCTCAACTCACAAAGCTCCATGGGGGCCATCCGATATGCCGGTGTGGATATCAGTGCCGTCTTGGGGTACAGGTCGATGTAGAAGTCTAGCTCCCTGCAAGGAGGTAGTCCTGGGACATCCTCAGGAAAGACGCACTCATACTCGTCCACCACTGTAGGAAAAATCGGACTCCTCTCATCCACTGCATCGAGGGTGAGGCTAGCCAACTGATGAGTGATCGGCTGCACCCACCTTCGAGAAAGTCCGTCATGTATTGAAAAAAATTCTGTTCTCTCCAGTGAAAGAAAACCTGGTCCCATCCTCGTGGACACACCGCACTTTACGCCTAATACAGTCGATCTGAGAATGGATTGTAGATAACCAGTCCATACCCAAGATGACGTCGTAAGGCCTTAACACCACTACTAGGAGATCCATAAGAATCTCTCACCTCCTAGAGTAATCTCACACTACCGACACCTGTGTGTAATCATCGAATCTCCTCCCGTAGGAGTCTCTAATCGTAAGGATCGAGCCAATGGATCCACCAGAATCTCTGAGATCTGAACAAGGTTTGTGGAAAAGAAAGAGTGACTAGAACCTGCGTCTATAAGAATTGCATCCAAGGTGGAGAAGACACAGATCGTACCTTTAATCATCTCCGGAGTACCATGGCCATAGGTCTCCATCACCTAGAACTGGCCTCGCCCCTGTCCGCCAGCTCCCTAAGCCCATGGTGGAGCACCTGGGGGTGGTGTTGGTAGCACCTCGAACCATCATCCGTCGTCTGCTGCTCGGCCTACTCCCCTACCACATCCACCACCCTATGGACCACCCCGCTCAAACCTTTGCCGCTACCTCGGTGTCCCTTCGATTTCCTACTGATCGTCTGCGTGGCGTGTTGGGCAGTCATGAGCCATGTGTCCCTGCCCACTGCATGAGTAGCATGCCCTACTCCTCTGCTGACCCCCGTCAACTTTATGGACTCACACCACCGATCATGTGTCCGGGGGTTTCCCTCCAGATGGTCTAGCCCGCTTGGACCTCTGCGTCATCTATCGGCTGCCCTCCATGGACGACTCAACCACCTGTCGCCTGATGGTAGCTCCCACTATCGGTGCCTGCTCTGTGAGGAAGATCTCTACTAGTAGATCTCGCTCTAACGCTCCAGCCTGAGTGGGGATACTGGGGGAAATTATCAACGCCCTGATCTCCCACCAGAGTCCCTACTCAAAGGTCTGAGCCCTAAAGAAAGGGTCCCGTACCATATCTGTAGAGTAGTGGGAGAGATTTGTAAACGTCACAGAGTACTCAGCCACTGACATGCTTCCCTGCTATAGATGAAGTAGCTCATGTATGCACATCGAGCACAAGGTCACAGGGAAGAACTCCTCCCTAAAAATCCACTTGAAGTTAGCCCAAGAGAGGGTCACCTCATCATGATTCTGAATCATCAAACTCTACCATCTCCCTACCGATCCCTGAAGAAGGCTCACGGCTAAGATCACCATCTGTTCAAGTGGCATCCTCACTAAGCGAAAGAACCACATCACCACCTCCAGCCAGTCCTTAGCGGCCGGAGGGTCTGTCTCTCCCCTGAACTTGTGAGGTCTCTATCTCTGGAACTCGTGCAAGTCATTGAGCCTACGTGCATCCTCTACCAGTAATGCTAATAGTAACTACTGATCAAAAGGTGGTGGTAACACTGGAGCACCACTCGGTGGGGCCATCTCTATCACTGGCCCCTGAACCGATGCCACATCACTAGACGGGCTATCCTCACGGTCACACATTGGAATCCTAGATGGCTGTCTGCGTGGTGGAATCCTGAAATAGATCAAGATGTACCACAATCAATAGATTATACCTGGTGAACTGACTCTAATTCAAGGAGAACACGAGGAAACACTCAATTCCTATATGATGCATGCAACCCGTGTTTTTATTTATAGAGCCAAAAAGCAGAATTCAAGGTCCTGGTGTATGGATACGTCAACCTCTGCACCAACATTGGACTCCCCGAACCTGAAAGTCAGACTCGAAACATTTAACACTATTTCCCAAAAACAACACAACAGACTCCCGGTCTTTTAAGTATAACCGACCACCTATGATACCACTTTGTCACGGACCGTCCCCTAAGTCCCATACTATGACTCCCCCAATCCCGCCTCCCAAAGGTCAGAGGTTGGCGACTAGCACCGAAGGTGTTAACCTGCAAGTGGGAGGCATTTTCCTGAGTACCTGTACACACGCACATACAACCACATCCAAAGAAAACTGGAAAAGAGAATATGCATGCTACTAAACAACCATTGAGTGTAAAGGTACAATTGAAAGTAAATGGCACAGAATACAAACCCCACAAAAGAAAACTACAACAAGAGAAAGTGAAAGATCGATGGCAATCCGTCTGCTAAAAACCCCACATGATGGGTAAGTATAGAGTAGCTGTTGGAAGCTGTAGAAGCACGTCCTGCCTACCTGATCTCACTAGGCACCACCTAGTCCTGGGCCACCAAGTCCTCTACCAAGTCGTCGGTCGTCTGCACCAGACACAACACGTGCAGGAGAAACCTGTGCAGGAGTGAGTAAAAAAATACTCAGTAGGGACCCCAAACCAATAAGGAAAGACCACAAAGAAATCCATGAAGAAAAACACAAAGCAAACAATGAAGCATGGTCACGAAGCAAGAAAACTCACACCATGTATAATCTAAAGTATGGAAAGCAAGACTATCAGTCGTAACACTGAACACCTTGGACTGATGAGGTACTCATCATAGACAAGTACCATGGGTTTTTTGGGTGACACAGAGCCACTTTTAGATGATCCACACAGGGTCACTTGGAGCTGATCCACATAGGGTCACTTGGAGATGATCCACACAAGGTCGTTAGGAGATGATTCACATAGGGTCACTAAGATCTGATCCACATAGGGTTGCTAGGAGATGATCCACAAAGGTTCGCTAAGAGATGATCCACATAGGGTCGCTATTCTTTGGGTCTCAGCCAGTCATAGGATTCCCGCATGAAGTGCGCTTGATTTCGGGATAATCTACTCCTCAATCCAATCTTCATATTTCAACTTCCATGAAAGTATCCTTAGAGCATTATAAAACAATCACCTCATCGCGAGGGTTCCAACATCGCAAATGACTCATCAATCAGATGCCCGATTTGAAAGTTATTGGCGTTTTAATAAATAGGGTCTGGTTGCGTTCGGGCCCAGTCCGACCCGGTCAGACCGACCCGACCAACCCAACCCGGGGCCCCATCGACCTGACCCGAGTCTGACCTGGGTCTGAATCCGACCCGGCCCATTAGACAGTGAGTCCGGCCTATTGGGCTGCGGGTCCAGCCAGCTGGGCTGTGGGTCCGGCCCACCCTCTGCCCGACCCACTGTGTGGATCGATTCTCTACTGCCCGGATGCCCCCAATGGAGTCCGGCTTGTGTGCCATGTGGTCAGATGATGCCGGCCACACCTTTCACCTGTACGTGGCCGAGGGACAGCGTGTTAGCACCCTACATCACGGCTCCAGCCGCGACACACTCCACCGACGCGGCCGAGGGCCACGTCCCCTGCCCGCCAGCCACTGGATTGCTACCAGCGGCTTCTGCCATACTGCCGTGGCCCGAGACAACCACGATGCTCCCTTTGGCGTGCCACCACCTGCCTGCGGCCGCCGCCGTGAGCCACTACTGTCATTCGCCCGCACTGGCGTGCCGAAGAGTTCTTCCACACCAGGTCTGCTTCAGTGGTCCGTTCTTCGCGTCGTCTGTGCCTCTGGCCTTTATGGGGTACCACCTTCCTTGCTAAGTCTTTGAAATCACTCCGCCATCAACTTGGAGGTTTGGCCTCGAAGAACACACATGGAAGAGGGGCTCAGGCCTTGTTCGTGTCAGCCCACACCCTTCGTGTTAGAGTTTAAATCAAGGGAAGGTTTAGGATTAAAGTTCTATTAAAAAAATAATTAATCCTGGCACACAAAACTCAAGAAAAAGGGCACCCTCACTCAAGAACAAGCGATCTTCAGATCAATCTGTTCATGGGTTGATCTGCATTTGTTATTTGAGAATGAAGAACGGGGAAGAAGGAAATAAATTCAAGCAACCCCTAACTAAGTAACTCATTTTTTGGCGATGATCCGTTTGAATAGGAGAGAAGAACGCATCCGCCGTTCATCGCTCCACGATCCATTGTTTGGCAGTCATTGGCGTTCGTCGTCGTCACCCACTAGAGCTTTAGAGCAGAACCGGGATTGTGTCAATAGTCCTGTGTTATTTGATCAACCATTAAAGGACAAAACGCGAAATAGAATTTCAATTACATTCTGTTACGAAGTCATTACTCTATTTCATTTATGAAACAATGTTTTTAGTTTCATTCTTTTATATGTCATTTCGCTGTAACAGTTTGAAAATTTAGAAAAATAAAATAAAACAAGTTTATTTTAATTTTTTAACTTTTTCTTTAAAAATTCCAAAAAATAACTTTTTCCCTCGACCCGCGTCGGTCGAGGTTAGGTCCATTCTAAGTGAATCCCACCATTCTAAGTTCAACGACGCCCTCAAATTTTTGATCTGAGTACCAGTTTAAAAGTTAGAAAAATCCACTTGCACGTTTATTTAAATGAATTAAAAAAAAGTTCAGAATTCTATTTTGGGCTCACCAGGCCATAGAATCAGGTTCCGTCAGAGCGTCTAGTCTTGAAATAATTCCATATATTTTTTTAAAAAATGTACACAGAATTTCTGGGACATTAAATTAGGATTAAAATGTTTTTTTCATTATATGGTTATTAGACATTGCTTATGATAATGGGTGAGCCCGATATAGCTCATGATGATGGGTGATCCCGATATAGATTATATGATGGGTGCACCCAAATAGCGTTCCAATGCATTGGGTAATTATATTGGAAGTTAACTGTATGGTTATTCCAATTTGTAAGGGTTATGTAAGAGTTCTATGAAGATGATGTCCCAAGGAACCTACATAACTTTTCTATGACTAATAATGAGTTTTCATGGAAATTATTTGATTTCAAAAGGTAATCTAATGATCTTTTTCTTTTAAAGAAAAGATTTATTCCCTTTCATAAAAGGTATGATTTTAAGAATTTTTTTTTCATGAGATCTTATGTTTTTGAAGAAATCCTCATTATTTTGATTTTTCTTTCATGCTTTCTTAGAGATATTTTTTGAAAAACTTGGGTAGAAAATCTGTTTTCATGTTTAAGAAAATTATAATTTGAGATAATGGTTTATTATGTTAAAGGAAAACTCCCTTTTTTGATCGCATAGTTTTAAAAATGGACTAATGGGTTTCTTTATTCTTTTTTATGTATCTTACTAAGATTTTTTTTCTCATACCATGTTTTACAATGTTTTTCATTGGGTTTAAGGAAATGTATAAAAGTTAATAAAGTCTATGTTCTAGATATAGAAGTTACCTTGAAAGAAGCAAGCATGTATTTATAATGAACTTGTTTTGTGAAAAAAAATGGATACTATGTGGAAATTTACACTATGAAAGAGTTTGTTCTAATTATCTAAAACTCTAAAAATAAAATTTACTTGGGTATATAAGTGATACCATATATCCTTTTTATGTTTTAATTTTTGGATGGTCAAAATTGGTTCAAATTTTATTGGTATAAAATCTAGAAATGCAAATTTTATGATTTTTAGCACCAGATCTGGGAGTGAAGATCTTGGGTTGTTATAGTTGGTATCAGAGAAATGAAGTGAATCTAATCCTTGGAAACTCTCGTATGTGAACATTGGGTGAAGTTTGACTCTCCACCCAAGGGTTCCATAAGGAATGGTATTCAAATGGGGATAGTGGTAAGAGTCCCACCCTAGAGGTGTAGCCACCCATGGAGTTCGCTGATAGGTATCAATTATATCCCACTAGTTATAAGTACAGACTATTATATTTAGAACCATATTAGGGTTATAAATCTTTGGATATTGGTATTCCTTTATGAGAGGTTATCTTAAGATTTATAGGCATCATCATGAGTTTTTAAGTTTAAGGATGATCATAAGTTCAAAGGCATAAAGACCCCCTTTTGAGGTTTTAAGTGATGATATTTTAAGGTGATTAATAATATTTTGGGAGACATTTTATTGGTTTGAGTTATATGTAACCCTTAGGTTTAATGTGAAATATTATTTTAGAATAAAGCTATAACATTTTTGGGGATGTAAGCTGAAAGGTATGAGATAAACTTTGAGGTTAAAGAATTTTTTAATATTGAAGTTATTAAGGTTATTTTTGAAAATTTTTATCATATTTTTAGGAGTTATTAGGAATTATGTTAATATAGTTTTAGTAAAAGGACAACCCATAGGTCGTGCGACAACCCATCACATTTGGCAAGGCTGTGAGGCTTGAACACACAACTAAAGGGCGACAAGGGTGCATTGCCTACCAGTGGACCATATGATGTCCTAATTAGATGAAAAATTTTAAATTAAAAAATTTGATAGATAAATATTAAGTTGATTTTTGGGAGCATATGTTTTATTATATAAATAATCATGTGACTGAAATGAGATTTGGTGATTAAGTGAATTTCTTAATAATCACTAAATTTTTGGGGGGATTATATGATTAAGGTAAATAGAATCTTATTGGATTTTATTTAAGGATTAAAGGTTGAATTATCTTTTTGAATAATATATGATATTAATGTTTATTTATAGAAATGATTAGCATATCTTGGAGATTACATGATTAAGTCATATATTTTTTTTGGGTATATGACTTTTCAAGTGACTAATGTTGATTGGAGATAAATATTAAATTTATCTTGGAATAATATGTGATCAAGTCATTCTAATATCTGGGTTGCGATCTTAGTCTGAAACATTTTGAAGAATTATAAGGATATCTATTTATTTAATTATTTAGTGTGAACAATGGGTATTATTTTTGAATTTTGGAGATTAATGTGTTATTTCATCGTATGAATGTTTATTCAATTTGGGAATTATCTCACCTTATGCTAACCATTATAGTTTTTTTAATGTATAAAGACATAAGGAATTTCTTATTATCATTTTTTGGATTATTTAATCTGTTATAAGTTAATTTTAGTGATTCAGACAAAAAAAATATCATTTTGACTACTCATCATTTAGAGAAAAAGATGAGATTGTGGTGAAAATTGATTAAAGGATGAAATTCTATTTATCAAGTAAGTATATTTCCTTATGTTATTATTCTATATGGTAATGGAATTCCTCAACTTTAGGAAAATTATCTTGAAACAAAAATTTTATCATATTACCTTCATTTCTGAAAAATTGAAATCCTTTTTCACACCGCTTTGGTTTATGGTTTCTTGATCATTAACTTTCTTATGATCATTCGATTTCTTGTGATCAATGATCTCTATCACTCTATATAATTATTTTGATATTAATTTTTTCCTCTATGTCAATATTTTCACTTTCCACTAATTATATCATTTTTGGGAACATAATTATGTGTTATTTCAGATGACCTTCATACCTCCCTTTCCCTCTTTTCAAGAGGAAGTTTTATTAACCATTTTTATGATGTGAGATTTCAAAAAAGGCATTTTATGATGTCAAACCCTTGATTTCTAAGATCAAGTTCAAATTGACTGGACAAAATTTATTAAATAGAGGGGGGGGGGATAATGTAACACTGTGATTTTTTAAAATAAATACTATGTTTGATAGCATATAAGATACATAACACCGAGATTAAATGAACCACAAAATATTATTATTTAAATATGTCAATTATAACCTTGCATTTTAATTAGCAAGTATGAATATGATTAAATGATTTATGAAATATATATATATAAATGTCCTAAACAATGAAAATGTATTGATTAATTCTGAGGACATACGAAATTAATTTTTATAAAAGACATTTTATTCTTCAAAAATACGATTTCTTCAAAAATAGTATTTTTACTTTTTATAAGTGAATATTATAATTAATTTCTAAAAAATTTATAAATTTTACTTGATAAAAAGTATATATTTTTTTTAAATTAGAATATAAAAATTAGATTATGGTAAAATATTGATATTTTTTGAAAAGTTTGATTTTTCAATGAATAATGAAATATTGATTTTTATTGATAACTGTATTTTATTTTAAAGTATTTATATTTCCAAATTATATTTTGGATTTTTTTTAAAATTTAATTAGTTTTTTATTAAAAGTAATACAATTTTATACTTCAGAATTAATTTTATACTTTAATTTAGTATAAAAACTTTTCTTATACTTAAAAAGCTATTTTCATCACATTTTATGGGTTTAATTTTAATTTAAATTCTTCCAGTTTTGTGTTTTGAATATTGAAAAATTTATTCCATATTTTTAATTATGAGGTAAAAATTTGGAAAATATATCCCTTTTATTTTTAGTCATTATGAATATTATTCATAGTAAATTTTATTACAATAGTAATAATAAAATGGTTTAATTAAGCATAAAAATAATATGATAAGGACTATAAAGTAACCATAACACTTGAATTATTTTTATTTTATGACTATATTTTGTCCATAATCATCAAAATATTTTATATATGACCTTTTGTTTCAACATGGACGTGATTTTTTTATTTTATTATCTTTAAATTTTTGACATAAGGATAAAAATAAGGTTTGTTCAGTTCTAAATATTCATTAAATTTATAATTTATTTTTTTATCATGTTAATTTATTTATAAATTTTAGTGGCAAAATAATTACCTTATATGCCTACACAACGTGAATATAGTATTTATTCAATTAATTTAAAAATAAAATAAATGATTTTAAAAATGTTAAAAGTAATATTATTTGAATGAATTAATGTGTTACAAGATTTTTTAGATAAACATGATATATTATAGAGGTTTTAATACCTTATATTTGAATTACATTTTTTTATTGAAATTTTGAAAGTCAAATTAAATGAATAGTTCTAAAATTGACATAAATGTTATTTTATAATAAATAATATTTTATTAAATTATTAAAAACTCCAAAAAATTATTTTTTTGCACAATTTATTTTTATATTGTTTAAAATATCAAACTTGATCCATTTATGGTATAATTGTCATTTTATAGTAACTATATTGACCCCTAAATAGTAAAAACTTTGTTATCATGGTAATTGTCAAAAAAAGTTAACATGGATTAAAATAAAAAAGATAAGGGTGAAAACATCACCTAAAATCATCCAATTTTCATTAGATAAGAGGATTTAGAATAAAAATAATCTTATATTTTAATCATATAAATTTGGATCCATTTTAATGTGAAGATTAATTTATATTAATTCAATATTTTAGGAAATTCCATGAGTGCCCCTCCCCTATGTTATAAAAGGGCACCTATTCTTCTCTTTTCTTCACACTTCAAAAATATTTTTTTTTTCAGCCAACACCTACCCAAATACATTTATATAATCCATTCCCATGTTCTATTGGTCTTATTTTAGACACATTATTATCCTTATAGGGCTTAAGGTGTAAAGTAAAGGAGGTTATCCCAAGAGGAGGTATAGTTCTTAACCAAGCATTTTCATTTTATTTATTATTTTAACTCCTTAAAACATTATTCATCTATTTTGAAATAATTATAGAAGTATATTACATGTAATGAGATTTTTTTATGTTAATTTCATAACCTATATCCATCTCATCTTCCATAAAATGGGAAACAAAACCATTGTTCGTGTGTACGATGACCTACCACATCGTAAACCAATATAATTCATTTTTCATCAACACTTATCATGACCAGTTATAATGATGTAATTAATGTTTATATATGATATAAATAACATATATATCATTATTAAATGTTCATATAAGATATAATTTCTTACCTTTCCATCCATTAAAAAATGATAACGTTCTTTGTGCATACACATGAACCACCACCACCACGAAGTGATGTGATACATTTTCCACCACCGTGTCACATGGACGATATATATAAGTATATTTAAAGAAATAATATTATATTCATGATATAATTATCATTATATAAAGTTAAAATAATACTTATCTTCTTTATATAATTATCTTTGAAAAATGAAAACGTTACTCATGCATACGTATGACCTACTGTCTCTATGTTTGTAATGTAATTAATTTTTCATACCCATATTTTATGATTATTTTTAAAAGTGTAATTTATGAATAAAAATTATAATTATTTCATGATTAATATTATGTATAGGATGGAATAATTACCTCTTGGACCATATTCAACCTATCGAAGTCATTTTGGACATATAAGCTGAATATCATTAAAACTTTTAAGGTGAACTTAATTGATTAAGTAATTAAATATAACATGATAATAAATAAAATAAGGGGAATAATAAACTTGAATTTTTTTATTAATAAAGTAAATAATTAACACAATTTTATTATTTAGTATGATAAATAACATACATGATGAGTTAGACTCAAGGTAATGGACTTTCTTTTAAAAAAATTCTCCTTTAAAGTTCCCCTTACAATTATTTTTCTTTCTTATCCATATTTTTTTAAAAATATCTTATTAATGTATTTATATTAACATAAATTAATTATAAATTAAATTTTATGTCTACTTTTAATTTCTTTCAAAGTTATTCAAAAGGAATCTTTTTATAGAATGTTTTCAATTTCTTTACAAAAGACAAAAGGAATGTTCTATTTTAACATATACCTTGACATAAAATTTTTCTGCCAGTATAAATGTTATTTAATTTTTATATTCATTTACAATATTTCATGATTTATTCAAAGAAAAAACCTCTTTATCTTTTTATATGGGTATTTTTTTATAGAAAATGGGGTTTTAAAAGGAAATGGTATCTCAATATTAAAAAGCATTTTACATACGGGTTTAAAAGAGTTTTCCGAGGGTTTTATATTGAAAATGTGAAGGATTAAAATGTTTTATTAATGATATGGTCCTTGGAAATTGTTTATTATAATGGGTGAGATTTATATATATCATGATTATGGGTGATCCTGATATATATTGTATGATGGGTGTGCCCAGATAGTGCTCAAATACATTGCGTAATTATATTGGAAGTTGACTGTATGGTTATTCGAATTTATAAGGGTTCTGTAAGGGTTATATTAAGATGATATCCCAAGGTAACTTCATGAATTTTATATTATTTCTAATTAGTTTTCATGGAAATAATTTTATTTCAAAAGGTAATCTAATGATATTTTTTTTAAAGAAAATATTTATTCCCTTTCAGGGAAAAGGTATAATTTTATGGAATTGTTTT
This sequence comes from Viscum album, assembly GCA_963277665.1. Taxonomy (NCBI): domain Eukaryota; kingdom Viridiplantae; phylum Streptophyta; class Magnoliopsida; order Santalales; family Viscaceae; genus Viscum; species Viscum album. The sequence goes on along the minus strand of OY728161.1, from coordinate 1,991,274,389 downwards.
TCATGGGATCTTATATTTTCTAAAAAAAACCTCATGATTATGATTTTGATTTCATTTTTTCTTATAAAGTATTTTCTAAAAAGCATTGTATAGAAAATATCTTTTCATTTGTAATAGATTATTATTTTAGATCAAGTTTTATTATGTTAAAGGTAAACTCATTTTTTGATCTCATGGTTTTAAAATAGACTAACATGTTTATTTCTTCTTTTTTATGTCCCTTACTGATATTTTTGTGGACATCCAAAATTTTAAAATTCTTTTCATAGGGTTTAAGTATGAGTATAAAATTTAATAAAGTCTATGTTTTAGATATGGAAGTTACCTTGAACGAAGAAATCATGTATTTATAAAGAACTCATTTTGTGTGAAAAATGGATACTATGTGGAAATTTCCACTATGAAAGAGTTTTTATTAATTATATAAAAATATAAACCTAAAAGGTACTTGGGTATGTAAGCGATACCATATTTCCTTTTGATCTTGTAGGTTTTTTATGGTTAAAATTATGTAACATCTTTTTAGTATCAAAGATAGAAATATAAAGCTTATGATTTTCAACACTAGATCTAGGAGTGAAAGCCTTGAGATGTTATAGTTTCCTTTATTGGATTGGGGATATGTTGTTTTTCAACCATCTAATTTATTTATTTGTATGACTTATGATCATGTTATTATAACATTAACTTAGTTATATACTCATTACACTATATGGTGTGAACATATCATTTTACAAATTCAGATTGGAGGATATCCACATTGAAAGAACATTTATTCATTGATATGGGAAAAATTATGGGTGTTTTTCATATTTTTATTCCAATAAAGATGATTATTGGAAAGTGGACTATGAATTTTATCATCATCCACCCTTTTTCTATATATGAGTTATGATCATGTTATCCCTTCTATTGACATGGGGAAAATTATTGATATTCTTGATGATTATTAACTGTTAATGCAGGATGATTATGTATTGATATTCCATGTAATTTATTATATGGATAACCATATATTTAATTTGTAGGAGGTTCCTTATGTAATGGTATGAAAATTATCGTCGACTCTTATGGTGAATGCATTTGAATTAATCAGGTGATAGCTGGGGATTGTAATTACATATTCCCTTGATGCATCAACAGGTCTCATGAGACAAAATAGGTTGGGTTTTAGTGTATAAATATTACTATAACTAGATTATTTCTTGTCATGGGGAATTGAAAACACGTTTTTTATGTTCAAAATTATGAATTCCATTAGTATTAGATCAGTATTATTGATATACATGTTTTCATTTATTGTCATGGATATAGGATGATCTCATTTTCAGTTGATTACGAATGCATGTTGTTTACATATTTTTACTATAATATTTACACCATGTTTATTCCATGATTCCTCAATTATATGTTTTCCCTTACAGAGTGTTTGATCTCACCCTTTATTATATTTATATTTCCCCATGTTATGAAGAAAAGTAGTACACATGACATATTTAGAAGGATAAAATGTTTGAAAAAAATTATGGGAGATGTTGAATACTCTTTATGGATTAAATAGTTTCATATATATTAGAAACAAAATGTGTCTATTTGATATAAATAACATAAGATTTTCTAGTTATTTCTTTTCAAAAATTCCTAAATATTTAAACATGAAAAGATCCTTGGGGTGAAGATTTGAAATAATAATTATTAATTTTATAATTAAGGATGGTTATATCTAGAATTTTACACTAGGTATAAAAGAGAGTATGTAATGTAAATGTTTATGGCACCAGATCTAGGAGTATGGGTCAAGGGAATCATATATTGCATGTATTTTTTTGTTTATTTTATGGAATGTACATGGAATTTGGGTTATGGTAATGAAGATGATGGATTATTGGTTCCTTTTTTACTCATATGGAGTTGTATTGGTGGTTTTTTATATCATATTTCTTGGTAATTAAAAGGGTAATGTCTCCCATTTGAGTGTTTTTATACCCTTAGTACTAGTCACAAACTTGGGGCCTACTAGAGGTGAATGCGCTGTCGTGACACGTCAAATTAATTATGATTTTAAGGTTGATTTGTAGTCTAGTAAAGACCCTAGGTCGTCTTTCAGGGAGAGTTTGTGGGTTTAGAGTGCACGTTTTTAATAAGAAGTACTAAAAGAGCGGTGGTTTTAAAACAGTTTAAAGAAAATGACTTGATTTAAAGAGTTTAATATTTGATAAATAAAAGTGGTGTTTTAGAATTATGAGATAAAGAGATCATTTCAAGTTCACTACACATCTTGGTGAGTTCATCAATTTGAAAAATACACATGGTTTAATGGAATCCTTTGGTTGAGGGTTGTCAAGATCTCAACTTCCCTCTTTCCTCTGAAATAATGCTCAAAGAACCACCCCTTGACACAACAATCGTGTTGTCAAGGTTTGGGTATTAGGCATAGAGAAGAAAGGCTACCAAATCATACTGAAATATTATGTATGTGTGAGATAAATAGGAATCTTGTATTGTCCAATCAGAACAACCCATGATTCCCACTTGAAATATCAACCCAATCGGTGTTGAAATAAAAAGCGTTTCACTTAATTATAACAATAGAAATGAAATAATAGGAGAATCATGTCAAGATAATAAATAAGTGAAATATTTAACACAAAAACTACACAAAACCATTAGAAGAAAAAGTGATGGAACTCCCTCCCAAGTGTGTGTAGCTCCCTCTAAATGACCGTCCACCATTTAGCTCGATATCGGGAGGAAGAGGAAGCTTGGGTGGAACTCCTTTGTCATTCTTGATCCCCCTATGAGTATAGGGGCCTCCAGAACTTCTAGGATGAGGAGAGGACTCTTATGGAACTCAAAATTTTCATCACTTCACTCCTTGTCTGAACTTAAAAATGGGGAGCCCAAGATTCCATTTTATAGGCAAAGTGGAAGGTGGTTTTGAGCATCATGATTTCTAGAAACCACTTAGTTCATGGTTTTAGATGACCAGACAGTCTTATCTCACTTTTGACAAAACTAAAAAGTTGTAGCCCCACCTCCTGAATATCTCCACCGAAATTTTGGATTCATTTGGACAATCAAATCTCAAGATATTTACATATTACTGAACTCCACTATTGACTTTGTTCATATTCGGTGGCTTGGAAAGATCAGTTCAGATGGGACCCTTAGAAGCTGAATCAGGATTGAGTTCCTTGATATGAAATATATCCTATTAAATATTGGACCATCCCACAAAATTTCATCCCATTGGATTCACTTTATAATAAAAGTGTTCGGATTAATCCACTGTTGTGCTTAGATCCTGCGCAGTTTGGCCCATTTTTCTTGGACTTCATCATGGGTCCTCTAAATCACCTCCACCTTCAATGAAATTTTCAAAACAAGTAACATTTACCTTTTTAACAGTGATAAACACAAAATAATTGAATCAAATATGGATTTCATTTTGTTATTATATTTTTAATTTTCAATACAAATTCAGTTTAATACAATTGTGTAAGGGTGAAAATGACACAGTGAATCGTGGTACGATCACACCCCCACACCTAAACATTTGCACTCCTAGGAAAAGTCATATTTCCAAAAATTATTCATGTAGATATTTACAACTTCATACAGATTTAACATTCAATGAAAATTAATTCCTGATAGAAATGCGATCAAAGAAAAAATTATACCGAGGAGTAATTCTCAATGATCATTGAAAAAGACATCTCAAAAATTGTATCCAAATGAAATTCCAAGAGATGCATGATACCAATCAAAGAAAAATAATTCAAAATTTAATCATGTCACTAATTCTCCACGTGTGTGTGTGACAACCATTTCATTCTATTCTTTCCACTTTTTATCAAGTAAATATAAGTTATTTTAATAATTTTCTACTTACAAGATCCTTTCCACTGAACTTTCCCCACATCCTTTGTAATAAAATTTCAAGACCCACTCACTTAAGCATTCCTAGAAGTCAAACCATAAGCTCCTGACATAGATATCCCCATATGTTGTACATTTCTTCACTCCCCTCATTTTTTTTTCAAAATTTGCACTTGGAACAAATCTCAAACTCTTCTCCCAACCTATGTTTGACCTCCTAATGACACTAATTTTAATAGTTATAACAAGATCAAAGGTTGAGGAAGGGTGGTTTTTGAACTGCCTAATTTAAAACCCTTTTTTTAGGGCATACAATAGTCGGATAGCAGGTATACACGCATAGGTAAATCTGGTACAGTAATGAAATAGATTGGATAAGGAACGAATGAATGGAAAAATTATTTTAGAAAGTATAGAAAAATCAATCTAACTTATAATTACCTTCCATTAAGTAATAAATTTTCACACATCATGGTTGGGTGAAAAAAAATGCATGGAGAGATTAAGTGACATAATTTTCCTTTAAACTATTCAAAAAAGGGCACCATTCTTCTCAAAGGTTTCAAAATGATACAAACATTTATATCATCGACAAAGAATAACTTTCAAAAGAAAGTCACACCACAATATTGATTTTTTTTCTGAAATGCACATTTCATCAGATTTTTTTTGAATGTTAAAACAACATGAAATACAGAAATTCCTCATGAATTTTCAATAACTTCCATGATTAAACGGTCATCATTTTCCATGATAAAGAGAAAAAAGTAATATTTAGGAACAAAGGTGAGTGGGAGGGAAAGGGGTGAAATTAATAATACTATTCAACAAGCTAAAAAGAGAAAAAGAAGAAATATGATGAGAATTCCTAACTAACCCAAGAATATACCCACCCCCACCTAGAGCGTGCAATTTCCTCACTATAATAAAATAGAATGTGGTAAGGAAGGATAAAACCTGATGGGTGTTATTCGTATACTACTTCTTGAACTTGGAGTTCCTCCATTGGGGACTCTGGAAGGGATTCGTGGAAGTGTTTTAGCTGCTTCCCATTGATGGTGAAGGTTTGCTTGGTTTATTCATTTTGAACCTGGACAACACCAAATGGAGAGACGTTAGTAATAGTGTATGGTCTAAACTAGTGGGAACAAAGCTTACCTGGATGTAACTTCAGCCTTGAATTGTAGAGGAGTACCTTATAACCAATGTGGAACTAACAATAAAGGATGAGATGGTCGTGGGTAGCCTTGGTTCTCTCCTTATAAATCTTGGAGTTCCCATATGCATCTCTGCGCATTTCCTCCAGCTTCTGAATCTGTAACTTCCTCTAATAACCTGCACCAGAAAGGCTATAATTGCATTTTTTAATGGACCAGTAGGCCCGGTGCTCAATCTCAATAGGGAGGTGAAAACTATTTCCAAACACAAGCCGATAGGGTGACATTCCAATGGGAGTTTTGAAAGAAGTACAGTAGGACCATAATGAATCATCAAGTCGAAGACTCCAATATTTTCTATTGGGTTGAACCATTTTTCAAGAATCTCTTTTACCTCTCTATTTGAAACCTTAGATTTACCATTAGTCTATGGGTGATATGTAGTAGAAACTCTATGGCTGACCCCTTACCGACATAAAAGTGATTTCATTGTTCGGTTGTAGAAATGAGAAGCTCGATCACTAATGATGAACCTAGGTAATCCAAACCTAAAAAAGATTTGAGTTCTCAAAAATGCCACAATGTTTTTGGAATCATCTGTCCTTGTGGATTAGGCCTCTACCCATTTTGACACATAATCAACTGCCAGAAGAATTTACAAGTTGCTAAAGGAATTGGGCAATGGACCCATAAATTCAATTCCCCAAACATCAAAAATGTCATGAAAAAGCAACGGTCTTTGCGGAATTTCATTTCTTTTAGAGATATTCCCCATTCTTTGACAATGAGGACAAGATTTGAAAAAATCACGGGCATCCTAAAAAAGTGTTGTCCAAAAGAGACCAGAATCAAGGACCTTGAAAGTAGTCCATTGGGGACCAAAGTGGCCCCCACAAGTAAGAGTGTGGCATAATCTAAGGATAGACTAAAAATCACTATCGTGAACACAACGCCTAAGGACTTGATCACTATAGGTGCACCAAAGGTAGGGGTCATCCCAAATGTACCAACGAGACTCTTGTTTTAGACAGTCAACCTGGTTTTTGTTGAAATTAATAGGAATGAAAGATGCTACCAAATAATTTACAATTTCAGCATACCAAGGGATAATATCTTGCACTCGGTACAATTGATCATCAAGAAACATATCATTAATATGAATACAAGGGGATGAGTCAATGTCTGAGGATGGGGGAATCCTACTGATATGGTTGGCCACCGCATTCTCTGGTCCTTTTTATCTCTAATTTCTAGATTGAATTCTTGAAGAAGGATCATCCAACGAATGAGATGTGGTTTGGATTCTAATTTCTTAAGGAGATACCGGAGGGCTGCATGGTCTGAGAATACAATGAATTTGGACCCCAAAAGGTATGACCTGAATTTTTCCAAGGCAAACACAATGGAAAGTAATTCTTTTTCAGTTGTTGTGTAGTTTTCTTGGGCAGGGTCCAAAGTACATGAGACATAGGCAATGACATGTGGAGCTCAATCGACCCTTTGTAATAAGACTTCCCCAACTGCATAGTTAGAGACATCACACATGATCTCAAATGGTAAATACCATCAAGGTTGTTGGATTACTGGGGGTTCTGTGAGACTCTATTTTAACTTATTAAAAGATTCCTCACATTCTTCATCAAAAACAAATTATTTTTCTTTTTGGAGTAACCGGGAGAGTGGGAGTGCAATCTTACTAAAGTCACAAATGAAATGACGGTAAAATATAGCATGACCTAGGAAAGACCACACATACCTCACATTTTTGGGGAATAATAAGGAAGAAATGACATCCACTTTTGATTTATCTACTTGGATACCATCCCCATAAATGACATGCCCCAAAACTATACCTTGTCGCACCATGAAATGGCATTTCTCATAATTTAATACAAGATTCTTTTTAGTACAGTGACATAAGACTAAACCAAGACTACTTAAACATTCATCAAAATAGGATCCATAAATAGTGAAATCATCCATGAATACTTCCATGAAATTCTCTAGGTAATCTGAAAAAATACTAACCATGCATCGTTGGAAAGTACCTAGAGAATTTCATAGATCAAATGACATCCTTCTATATGAAAATGTGCCAAAGGGACAAGTGAAGGTAGTATTTTTTATGGTCATCGAGGGAAATATGGATCTAAAAGTATCCAGAATACCCATCAAGGAACCAGTAGTAAGACTTAACTGCTAGCCTCTCTAGAATTTGGTCAATAAATGGAAAAGGGAAATGGTCCTTCCAAGTGTGTTGGTTTAGTCAACGATAGTTTATGTAGTCACACCAACTATTCTGTACATGAGTTGGAACCAATTCATTGTTTTCATTTTTAATTACTATAAGGCCAATTTTTTTAGGAACTACTTGAACGGGACTAAACCATTGGCTGTCAGAGATGGGGTAAATGATTCCAATATCCAATAATTTTGTTAATTCATTTTTCATAACTTCTATGAGGTTTGGGTTTAGTCGAGGTTGTGCCTGCCTCACTGGTTTAGCCTCATCATTTAACAAAATATGATGTGTACAAATTCATGGTATAATTCCAAGAATGTCACCAAGTGTCCATCCCAAATCTTGCTTATACTCCCTAAAAAGTTCAAGCAGTTGAAATTCATGCTCAGGAGGGAGTGAACTAGCAATGATGATGGGAAACTTTTTTCCATTCTCAAGATATGAATAGTTTCAATCTTGAGGCAGTTTCTTTAGTTCCAATTTAGGTGGATTTTGGATTTATGGGAGTTTTTGTGAAATTGGGAGGTCACTAATCTCATCTAACTTCTCAATGGTATCATCCTTAGATGAGGAATGAGCTTTTACAATCTTAGCAGTATCATCAATGGTCAGTGGATACTCGGTGTTCAAGAAATCGTCAATTAATAAAAATGCATGAAAATTTTATAGACCACTACAAAAATAAATGCATGATTCATTACCAAGAATTTCAATCAAGGATGAAAACTTAGAAAGGGGATCAAGGTAATGATAAGAAGTGATTTTAGGGGAAGGGAGTACATCTATTGAATTAACATAGAGAGAAGAATGTTCTTCTGAGGGGTGCTTCATGGCATCAAGGATATTGAAATGGAATATGTCACCACCAAATTCCATAGATAATGTACCATTCTGGACATTAATTATGGTTTTGGAGGTTTTCAAGAAAGGTCTCCCCAATATAATTGGGTCATGTCCATTCATCCTATCATCCTCCATTTTAAGCACATAAAAATCAGTAGGAAAAATTAAATTTTGAACCCTCACAAGAACATCCTCTAACACACCAGAGGGGTGTGCAGTACTCTGGTTATTCAGTTGAACAACAATTCCAGTGGGATTCAGTTACCCAACCTGAAATATAGAGTAAATGGAGTGAGGCATCACATTTATAGAAGCACCTAAATCAAACATAGAATTAGAAAAAGAATACTCCCCTATGGTGCACATAATTGAGAATGTTCCAGGATAATTTCACTTGGTGGGAAGTGATGGATCTATCAATACTGAAACATTCCTCTCTAATATCACCTTCTCATCTCCACAAAGTTTCCTTCGGTGTGTACACATCTCCTTCAGAAACTTTTCATATCTTGGAATTTGTTTCCCAACATCAATCAAGGGGATGTTTACCTACACTTTTTTGAAAGTTTCTAATATTTCCTTATCTAGTTCAGTTTCCTTTTGTTTCCTAGGGTGGTTGGCCCTTTGGGGAAATGGAAGAGGAATGAGTTGGCTAGAGTACTCTTTAACATACACATTCTTTCCTTTGGAATGGATTCTCTCAAGACATGATTTTTCAACATTTGGAACATTTTCAATGGTTGGGATGGAGGTTTCCTTAGGAGGGGATGAATCTAATGAAGGATTCATTTGGTTTTTAAGTCTTGTTCCACTCCTAAGGGTGATGGAACTAACATTTCCCTTATCCCTAGGGTTAACTACTAGTTGAGAAGGTAGCTTACCCGACTTGTGACTTTGAATTTCACCCACTGAGTTAGCTAGTTGGCCTAATTGGGTTTTTAGGTATTGTATGGCTGCTTGGGTGGTTTGTTGGAATTGGATATTGTTGGAAGACATTTGTTTCATCTTATCTTCACGACTAGGCTTGGGTTTGGGAGGGGGTTGTTGGAAAGGCCTTTGGGGTGGTTTAGGATTTCTGGGTAGTGGTGGTGGATGAATACTTGGACCTTGTTGGTTCCATGGCTGTTGAGGTTGGTTTGAATACACCCCTTTCCTATAATCTTGGTTTTGTTTCCACGTAGAGTTGGAAGGATAGTATGGTTCCTGCCTAAAGGGCTGGTTATAGGGGCGTCCTGGGAAGATTGCCTCACAACTCTCAGAAGTTTCTCTCAATTGGGGGAATTGGTCAGAATAATGGGTGTCAGAAGAGAAGATTCCACAATGGATGGGAGGAGGAGATTGAGATTTCCCTTGGGAGAGAGCGAGTTGTTGTAAAAGAGAACTTACCTCTTCAAACTTTATGCCCACCTTCTTCTCAAATTCAGTACTTTACACCTCATGGACACCTCGAATGGGTACGCTAGACCTTGTACTGAATTTTTGAGTGTTTTATTCCATGTTCTCAATCAAGGTTCTTGTAGAAATTGGGGTCTTATCCACTAGTGCACCACCTGCAATAAAATCAATAATATTTCTATCAATAGGGATTAAACCTTCATAAAAATACTGAATTAAAATTTGTTCTCTTATTTGGTGGTGTGGGAAACTTGAAAAAATCATTTTAAAGCATTCCCAATATTCATGTAGTGTTTCCCCTTGCGATTGTCTTATACCACATATTTCTTTTCTTATAGTTTCAATGCGAGAGGCTGGGAAATATTTTTCAATAAAAAGGTGTTTCATGTCCGCCCAACCTCTTATTGGGAAATTAACATAATAAAACTAGTATTTTGTAGTGTCTTCTAATGAAAAAGGGAATGCCCTTAACTTTACTTGTTCTTCATCCACATTAGTAGGTTTTAATGTTAAACAAACAATATGAAATTATTTTAAGTGCTTGTGTGGATCCTCTCCAGGAAGTCTAAGGAATCTTGGTAACAGATGAATTAAACCAGATTTTAGTTCAAAATTGGGTGCCTCACCTTGTAATTGAATGTATGTGGGCTGGATATCAACATCAGGTGAGGTTAGTTCTGTTGGACTCCTCATGTACTAATCATGTTTTAATGATCACAAATCCTATTCAAACTGGTTAAATCCTATAAATTATATCAAATTATGTGTATTATTGTTTAAGTATTCTCATGCTTTAAGAAGATCCATTCAAGATCTAAATTTATCTACATTCAGTTTAATTACTTTATACTATCCTTGATTTACTTTTTAAATACCTTTTTTGACAACTGATTAAGTCTAATCCATTCTATGATCATCATTTCTTAAGTCTGTAAAAATTTGTTTTGAAAAGTCTGAGACACCATGAGTCTGCCACTAGTTATTTTTTTCTGGAAAAGTAAACCAGACACCATGAAGCAGACACCGTGTAGCAGACACCGTGAAACAAGACACCGTAACCTTGAGACACCGTAACCATGAGACACCGTAACCTTGAGACACCATTACCTTGAGACACCGCGAACAATAAGACACCATGAACAAGCAGAAACTGCAACCACGAGACACCATGACCAATCCAGACACCGTATGAAGGAGACACCATTTCCATGACATATTCTGACACCGTTTTCTAATATTTTTTTGTCTTTTTTCAATTTAATCTCTAACAGTCATATTTGAAGACTTTAATGCACTAACATAATTAATGTTTCTTTGTAGAAACATCATCTGATAGTATGAGGTACGAGGTGAATAATACATGCAACTTGTCGGCCTCAAAACATGCGTTCCAAGATAAAATAAATGTGCTGCCCAGAAATAAGAACACACGAGAAAGAAAACCAAGCAAGCGTGAGCACCATAATGAAGAACACACTTAGAGATTTTTTTTGAAGAAAGGCCCATTGCATGAAACTCGACACTACTGAAGAACCCATAAAGAATATTTGAAACACATAATTGAGGACATATTCACACTATCAAACATCACAAAGAACACATGCCACTTTTTCTATCCTACGACACTCTATTTTTCAGACGAGGACTTGAGCTCTGTATCTGCCCCATCTCAGAAGTCCAAAGCTGCAAAGACCAACACTCAGAGCACTTATAAACCCATCTCAATATTTCTGATCTGTTGTGCATCTATTTATTACCTTTCGAGCAGAGTGCATATCTGTATAATAACACACTCTATCTCTTGCATCAAACTTAAGGATACAAGATATCCTTATTCAATAATCTATTTTACACATGTGTATACCCACAAAAAGTGTGGAAGAGGTCCCTGTGTGGCTTGGTTATTTGTACCCACGAAGAACTGTGGAAGAGGTCCCTATGTGGACTGGACAGTCTTGTGTACTTTTGTTTAACCCCGATCCAGGATGTGGATCAAGTTTATTTATATAAACTTCTTGGTGGCAGGTGATCACCAAGTGGAGTGGATTAGGTCTCGGCTTGAGACCGAACCACTTGTTTTATATCTGCTGTGCTTACTTTAGTTTTCTCTGTTTTACTGCTTTACTGTATAATTCAGAAATCACTAAATTTACTTTGATAGTTAATATTGTAAATAAGTTATAATTGATTTGTCTTAGTAAAATAGTTTCAAAAGTAATATTAATAACCATTAAGATTATTGAGAACTAATCATTCTTCTAAGAAGTTATTTAAACAGTCAAACTCTTATAACAGTATAACCTTGATTAACCGGGCTTTATTTAATTTTGGGGAAACCATTTTAGAAATATTTTTTACAGAAATTTTTATAGTTACCCAATTCACCCCTATCCTCTTGAGTAATATACTTCGACCAACATTTGGTATCAAAGGATTTTTGTTAAGACTTGGTTTAATCTCATGCAACTGTGATTGTAGTTGTACTTTAAAGATCTGTAAATTTCTGTTAATTCTAAATTTATAGCTCTTTTAAAGTAAAAATTTATTTTTGATAATAGATTGGAAGGTGCTGAAACCAACATACCACCATTATTTAATGAAACCAACTATTCTTAATGGAAAATTAAAATGAAAATGCACTTAGAGAGTTTGGGATTTGAGATTTGGTCTTCCATTATAAATGAATATAAGATTCCTGCTACTGATAGAATCACATGGGATAAACCCACCAAAACTTACTATAATAACAATTTCAAAGCTATGAATGATTTATACTGCTCCTTAGGGGATGAAGAGTTCAATATAATTTCTACTTGTAAAACTGCCCATGAAATTTGGGATACCCTGCCTGTCCCCCATGAAGGAACATCTAGTGTAAAAGAAACGAGACTTAATACTTATAATATTAAATATTATAATTTTAAAATGAAACCTGATGATCCTATTTCTGACATGTATCTTAGGTTCAATGATATTTTCAACACAATGATTTCTCTTGGAAGAGAAGTCACTGCCAAGGAACAGATCATGAGACTTCTCAGATGTCTGCCAGAAAAATGGAAGGGAACCTCTGTCTCTATTAGAGAATCATGTGACATCATCAAGATACCTATAAAAGAACTCATTAGGAAACTAATGATGTATGAGGAAGAGCTAAAAGTCAACAAGGAAGAGGAGGATGAACCAAAAAGGAAATATGTTGCATTTAAGACCACCACCTCTAAGCACAAATACAAAGGGAAACTGGAAGCCTCTATAGAAAGCTCCACCAATGAACAATCATCAGCCAATAGTGATGAGGAGATGGCTCAATTAGCCAGAAGATTTAAGAGATTTTACAAGAAGAATAACTTTTTCAAAAAGCCTAACTTCAAGGGAAAATATGACCAAAAAGGAAGTTGGAAGAAAAACTAGAAAATAAGTGACAAGACTGATGAAATTGTCTGCTATGAGTGTAAGTGCAAAGGTCAATCAAGGCTGACTGTCCAAAGCTCAAGTACAAAAATAAATATTAGGACAAGGACAAAAAGTATAAAAAGGAAATGAAAGCAACCTGGAGTGCTTATGAGGATAGTTAAAGTGACTCAGAAACATCAAATGACGAACAGGAAAATAAATCCAATATGTGTTTTATGAAAAACACTTCTGTGGTAATGCTAGATTCTCTTGTACCTAATTCATACTATTCTGGAGATGAAAGTGACTCTAAAAATATAAAAAATGAAGAAATGTTTGAATACTGTAACATGATTGAAGAAACATTCAATGAACTAAAAGACAAATATAAATCATTGAAGAAACAACATGATCTTACTATGACTATTAAATCTGAACTCACAACTGAAAAGGAGAAAAATGATTAACTGCTCAAAGAGAACAACAAATTAAAAATGTATAATGAGCAATTGAAGAATTCCCTAGAAAAGTTTACCAATGGAAAAAATAACCTTACCCAAATGTTGGGAAAACAAATTTCCCTTAAATACAACACTGGAATTGGTTATCAACCTGGTAAAAGAAACCTTGGTAGAACAAATTTTGTCTCTAAATTTAGGACATACAGTTTTACTCCCAGTTCTGGACACAAATCAACTAATTCAATTCATGATACATATTCTACTGTTTCAAGTTTTTCTTGACCGAATAGTGTTTATTTTTCAAATACTTTACTTAATGCTTATAGGAAACCTATGAGGCATATATGGGTTCCTAAATCACTTATTACTAATATTACTGGACCCAAACAAGTATGGGTACCAAAATCTATTTTTTCTTAATCATTTTTGTAGGAAAGCTGCTTAAAGAGCTCATGTAAAAGTCTATGGTACTTGGACAGTGGATGTTCAAGACACATTACAGGAGACTACTCATGCTTCAAGAACCTAATCAAAATAGATGGAGGACATGTCACATTTGGTGACAATGCTAAAGGAAAGATTATTGGCCTCAGCCAAATCGGTAATTCTAATTCAGTATTGATTTCTAAAGTACTGTTTGTTGATGGATTAAAATATAATTTTCTTAGTATCTCATAATTATGTGATGATGGATTTCATGTTAGATTTGGAAATGATGCTTGCAATATCTTTAATTATAAATATGAATTAGTATTTTCTGCATTAAGAAATAGAAATGTTTACCCTGTTAACTTAGATTCTTTAGCTTCTCAAAATGCTTCATGCTTAATTGTATTTCATAAAGAGTCTTAGCTATGGCATAGGAGACTAGGACACTATCATGTTCACTCCCTTAGAAATATAACTAGAAAAAGTTTAGTTAAAGACTTAACCAAACTTGAGTTTCCAAATAAAAAAGTGTGTGATCCTTGTTAAAAGGGAAAACAACACAAAGTTTCCTTCAAACCAAAGAAAGAAGTGTCAACTTCTCAACCTCTCGAATTAATTCACATGGATTTTTTTGGACCATCTATAGTTTCTAGTTTAAATGGGAATCACTATGTCTATGTTCTTGTTGATGAATTTTCTAGATATAGTTGGACCTTCTTTATGGCTCACAAAAGTGAAGCATGCTCTTATTTTAATAAATATTCCAAGTCTGTAGAAAATCTTAGTGGACTTAGAATTAAATACTTAAGAAGTAATCATGCTCGTGAGTTTGAAAATCAAGAGTTTTAATCATTTTGCTCACAAAATGGTTATAGTCACAATTTCTCTGCCCCTAGAACACCTCAAAAAAAAAAATGGAGTTGTAGAGAGAAGAAATAAAACCCTACAAGAGATTGCTAGAACAATGCTCAGTGAATATGACCTACCTATTTATTTTTGGGCTGAAGTTGTCAATAAAGCATGCTACATAATCAATAGAGTATTGATCCGACCTATTATTAAAAGGAATCCTTATGAGTTATGGAATAATAGAAAACCCAAGGTTAACTAATTCAAAGTTTTTGGCTGTAAAGTCTACATTCTTAATACTAAGGACAATCTTGACAAATTTGCATCCAAAAGTGATGAAGGTATCTTTTTAGGATATTACAAGTCTAGTAAAGCCTATAGAGTGTTCAAAAAAAGAAATAAATGTGTGGAAGAATCTATTCATGCCAAATTTGATGAAACAGATCCACATGATCCTAAAACCAATCTAGAGAACCTGGAGGATGATGTATCAAATCTGTACATTAATCCAAAATCCTCAAACCATTATGTGAAAGAATCTGTGAAAACTTCCAGTTCTAGAAATTCTGTAGAATCAAGTCACAATGAACCTAAACCTATTGACGAACCTAAAATCACTTGTTCCTCTTTTTCTAGAGCTATTAGAACTCTTAAGAAACATCCCTTAGATGCTGTTGTAGGAGACCTAGACAAAGGAACTCAAACTAGAGCTTCTCTTAGAAATCAGGTTGAACATCAAGTCTTCTTGTCACAACTTGAACCTAAAAACATTAATTATGCTATCAATGATGAATTTTGGGTGATGGCTATGTAAGAAGAACTTAATCAGTTTTAAAGAAACAAAGTTTGAAAACTTGTTAAAAGAACAAAGGAAACATTCACCATAGGCACTAAATGGGTGTTCAGAAATAAGGTAGATGAAGATGGTAACATAATTAGAAACAAGGACAAATTAATTGCACAAGTCTATAGTCAAGAAGAAGGAATTGATTATGAAGAGAATTTTTCACCAGTATCCATACTTGAAGCTATCAGAATCTTGCTTGCTTATGCTGCACATCTGAATTTCAAAGTATATCAAATGGATGTTAAAAGTGAATTCTTAAATGGGTATATAGCTGATGACGTTTTTGTTGAACAACCCCCTGGTTTTACAAACCCCCATTTTCCAAATCATATCTTCAAATTATCAAAAGATTTATATGGTTTAAAACAAGCTCCAAGAGCTTGGTATGATAGGTTGATTACTTTTATTATTTTCAAAGGTTTTACAAAAGGAATAGCTGATCCTACCATTTTTATAAAACAAATTTCTAATGATGTTTTAGTTGTTAAAATCTATATAGATGACATTATTTTTGGATCTTCAATAAATTCTATATGTGTTGATTTTTCTAAAATGATGTAAAGTGAATTTGAAATGAGTTTAATGGGTGAACTGAAATTCTTTCTTGGATTTAAAATCTTTCAAAATAATGATGGAATTATTTTAACTCAAAGAAAATATACTAGAGATTTTATAAAACATTTTGTATTGGATAGCACTAAAAGTAGTGACACTCCCATGAGTACCACTTGTAAGTTGGATCTTAATGAAGATAGAAAATCTGTTGATCAAACCACTTATAGAAGAATGATTGGAAGTTTACTCTACTTAACTGCTAGTCATCCTGACATTATGTTTAGTGTGTGTATGTGTGCTCGTTTTCAAGAAAATCCTAAAGAATCTCATTTAAATGCTGTAAAGAGAATTTTCAAATACCTCAAGAATACACCCAATCTAGGACTGTTCTATCCTAGAGGAAAATCATTTGAATTAGTGAGTTATTCTGATGCTGACTTTGGTGGCTATAATTTAGATAGAAAAATCACCTCTGTAATATGTCACTTTTTAGGAAAGTCACTAGTATCATGTTGTAGTAAGAAATAAAATTCTGTTGCATTATCTACTGCAGAAGCTGAATACATAACTGCTGGCAGTTTTTGTGCACAAATTTTGTAGATGAAACACACATGACTAGATTATGGATATCAATTCAGGCATGTACCTATAAACTGTGACAACACAGGTGCTATTAACATCTTTAAAAATCTTTTTTCACATTCTAGGACAAAGCATATTGATGTAAGACATCAATTTTTGAGACATCATTATCAAAAGAGTGATATCACTTTAGAATTCATTGGTACTGAGTATCAGCTTGCTGATATATTCACCAAACCACTAAATTCTGAGAGAATAGAATACATCATACATGAACTAGGCATGATAAATCTCAAATAGATGTCTTACTGTTCGATATCTTACTATTTCATGTTTCACTATTTTATATCTTACTGTTTCATGTTTATGGTCTCACAGTTAGTGTTTCGAGATTACTTTCTGACAGTCACTGTCTCACCGTGAAATGCATAGTCACTATCTCACCATAAAGTTCATAATCACTGTCTCACCGTGAAATGTATAGTCACTGTCTCACCATAACACTCAGACACGGTCTCACAGTAAAAATTATTTATGATTTTTTATTTACAAAGTAAAAACTCGTATCGCGGTAATTATTCTTTTCCCCTCTTTACTTTCTCGTTCTTTTTCTTTTGCAACATTTAGTAAACCTAAATGATAAAATAAAGAAAGTATCACTCGATTCTTCACTCAGGGTTTCTTCTATTCACTCATTTCGAATCCTTCTTCAACCCTTCAACTCTTCTCTCTCTCTCTCGAACCTTCAGTAGATGCCCAGGATGAAGCACCCTTCATCGTCGACTCCTGATAAACATAGCTCAAAGAAGAAAAAAATCGCACCTAAGCTCAAAACTAAAGTTCCTATAAACCAAAATCTAGTAAACCAAGTTGTAGTACCTGAGAAAAAGGTTTTCCCCAAATGGATTCTTTCAAGTAAGTCTCTAGTTCTTAAAGTTTTAAAAGAACAAGGCTGACTAGAGTGGTTTTCGAAGGAAGATAAACCTATCTATCCTAAGTTAGTGTCTCAATTATATCAGTATTTACAATTCTATTTTGATTCTGGTGATAGTTATGTCGTGAAAAGCTGGATCAATGGGCAGAAATTCTCATTCTCTTTGAGGTATGGGCTGCATGCCTTAGGATACCTCATGAAGGAATCTGTGAGGATTACTAGAGAGGACCTCCACCTTCAACCGAATTCTTTGATTTAGAAGATTATTTGAAAGCATTAATTGGAAATTCCACCAAGAGGAGAGACATTGATGTTGAACTAGATGGAGAATCAAGGCTTCTGTTCAAGTTGATACAGAATCTGGTTAGCCCCAGAAAAGGTGATTTTTCTGTTTTGAAATATCAGGATGTGTTTCTGATCCGCCTTATGAAAAATGGGAATAATATCAACCTGTTCAAGTATATCATACACCATATGTGTGAGCTGGTCAAAGCCACATCCAAGTTAACTTCCCTGTTTTACTCTCGGCTTATCTCAGCCATGCTTCATGCCAAAGGTATGGTTGGACCTAATGAGGAAGTAATTAAGTACTATGAATTCTTCCTTTCAAAAGCCACTATCAAGAGAATGAAGATTAATTAGAATCCTTGGAAAAATAAATAGGTAGAAGGAAATGATAGAATCTATGATAAATTCAATCCAGTGGAACATCCCTCAAGACCAAGAGATATTTTTAATCCTGGTTTGGAACTAGATGAGGTTGTTGAATATAATTCTGAAGAAGAAGAAGAGGCTGCTGTGCCCCCCAGGAAAACTGTTTCTATTGAGAAAGATAGTACTCCTATTTCTCATGAATTTCTTGAGGAATAAGTCCCTATACCTAAAGAGGTTGTTACTCTAGAAGCTCAACCCGAGGCTGAAATAGAATCTGTTGCCAAAGAAACTGAAAAGATTGCCATGGGAGAGCCTTTGAAGGAAAAATTACCTATTATGAAAGAAGCTGATCTTTAATAACTCCCAATGGAACAATCTATTCCTGAGGTCATTCCTTGAGTATAGTAAAGGATAGAGATGGCTTTTCAGCTGGCTAGGCAGTAAATGAGAGAAGAACTACGAGATAAGTTTGTGGAATTAGATCAAGATCCTAAGCTTCACAGTCCTGAGAAGAATGAAACTATTGAGGGGGAGAAACCCCCAAATCTGGAATCCACTGAAGTACCAAATCCAGTTGTTTCAATTCCTATAGCCACTAGGTATAAGTTCCCCAGTTTCTATGATGTGGATGACTCTCAGAAAGTCTCAGCAAAAGGCCTTGACCTTTCCTCTTTGTTCCAGTTGAAACTGGTCTCTAATATTTCCCCTACAAAGGAACCTAAAACCATATCAATCCCTATTTCTGAACCTTCACTAGCAAAACCTTCCTTAGTGAGTAAAGATGATCTAAAGAAATTTGGTGCTACCCTTTTGTCTGGTGTTGAAAAAGTCCTAAATTCCCAACCTACTCTTGTGACACATCTAAGTGAGAGAGATGCCTCATTATTGCTGGAGAAAGTTATTTGGAAAATACAATCCAAAATGCTTTATGAGATTCAAGAAGTCAGAATTGAAAATAGGCTACTTAGTGATGAAGTGAAGACTCTGAGATGTGTGATTGAAGAAATGAAAAAAGAGATGCCTAAGAGATCAGAGCTTATTTCTCCTCCTGTAGCACCTGCTGTTCCTTAAACCCCACAGGTTTTTGTATATTAGATTCAACCTTATTTAGAATCCTTAAATGAAAAGGTCACTGAAAGAAGCAAACAGATTGTGAAGGATATGAGAGATCTTGTTGTTAATCTTAACAATCTCACTGATGAATATACAGGGTGTCTTCAGAAAGTGCCGAATCAACTAAAATCTCTCACCACCGCTGTCAATGCTTCTAAATCCTCTGGTCAATCTTATAAACCCTCTTTAGATAGTGATATACTCAGAATAGTGGTCAAGGAGAGATTCAGAATGTACTCAGTGGTTTCAACGCAGCTTCTCTCTCTAAAGTTATCAAGAAAAGTGACCGAGTTCTCGATCTAGTCCAAATCCACTCAAAAATTGCTAATGATGCTCAGCAAGAGATTTCCAAGAAAGTGGATTTCTAATTCAACCGAATCTTATCAAAGACTGATATGACAAATCATTTCAAGTATCTTGTGGAAAATCTAAGGATTCCTCCTGTTACTCAAGCTTTCAAGACCCAAGTCCAAAAGCTCACAGAGTTTACTCGATTTTTGGATAAGTTTATGGAAAACAAGGTTGATTTTAAGAAATCCATATAGTATGGTGGAGTGATCATTGTAGATTTCATTAAGATACTGAGGCCTTAAATTCATGTTTAGAGTACAACCATTGTTTATCCTGTGGCTGCACCTCTAAGACCTGGGTTGCCTACCTTCACCTCTGCCCTATCCTCTACTACTATTTCTGTCAGCCAAGCACTGTGTCAGATTAGGCCTGTGATCCTTGATCAACAACTGCCTCGATCTTCTACTACTTATACTCTGGATCTATCGGTTTTTGAAGGCCTACCTTTATCCTCTATATCAACCACCTCACTCCCTTCTTATACATTGACCTCTTCTCCTATGGATTCCTCTTCTGCTACTACTGTGAAAGGAAAAGAGAAGGCCAACCCATGAAGAAGAATAGTGATTACTCTTTTTTGATAGGAATGATATTGCTTTTGTTTTTCTCCTTTATGTTTGTAATATACCTTATTTTTTTTAATGAAATGTGCACTTTTCATGACTTCTCTTATTCCATCTTTTCGATAATCCCAAAAGGGGAAGAAATCTCTATATGTTAGACATTTATCTCTATATCTATAGTTGAATCAAATATACACTTTAAATATATATGATTTGTGATCATTAAAAAGGGGGAGATTATTGGACTCCTCATGTACTAATCATGTTTTAATGATCATAAATCCTATTCAACCTGGTTAAATCCTGTAAATTATATCAAATCATGTGTATTATTTTTTAAGAATTCTCATGCTTTAAGAAGAGCCATTAAAGATCTAAATTACTCTACATTCAGTTTAATTACTTTATACTATCCTTGATTTACTTTTTAAATACCTTCTTTGACAACTAATTAAGTCTAATACATTCTATGATCATCATTTCTTAAGTCTGAAAATAGTTGTTTTGAAAAGTCTGAGACACCATGAGTCTGCCACTGGTTATGTTTTTCTGGGAAAGTAAACTATATACCGTGAAGCAGACACCGTGAAGCAGACACCATGAAGCAGACACTGTGAAAAAAGACAATGTAACTTTGAGACACTGTAACCTTGCGACACCGCAACCTTGAGACACTATTACCTTGAGACACTATGAACAAGAAGACACCTTGAACAAGCAGACACCGCAACCACGAGACCCCATGACCAATCCAGACACCGTGTAAAGGAGACATCATTTCCATGACATACTATGACACCGTTTCCTAATATGTTTGTTCATTTTTTAATTTAATCTCTAACGGTCATATTTGAAGACTTTAATGAACTTACATAATTAATGGTTCTTTGTAGACACATCATTTGACAGTACGAGGTGCAAAATACATGCAACCTGTCGGCCTCAACACATGTACTCCAAGATAAAAGAAAAGTGATGACCATAAATAAGAACACACGAGAAAGAAAACCAAGAAGGCATGAGCACAATAACTAAGAACACACTTAGAGAAATTTTTTGAAGAAAGGCATATTGCCTGAAACTCGACACTACTAAAAAATTCACAAATCATATTTGAAACTCAGAATCGAGGAAATATTCACACTATCAAACATCACAAAGAACACACACCACTTTTTCTGTCTTTTGACACTCTGTTTTTCAGATGAGGACTTGAGCTCTGTATCTGCTCCATCTCAGAAGTCTAGAGCTAAAAAGACCAACACTCAGAGCACTTCTAAACCCATATCAATATTTCTTCTCTATTGTGCATCTATTTATTAATTTTTGAGTAGAGTGTGTATCTGTATAATAACACACTCTGTCTCCTGCAAAAAACTGAAGGATACAAGATATCCTTACTCAAACATCTATTTTACACTTGTGTATACCCATGGAAAAGTGTGGAAGAGGTCCCTGTGTGACCTGGTTATTTTTACCCATGAAGAACTGTGGAAGAGGTCCCTGTGTGGCTTGAACAGTCCTATGTACTATTGTTTAACCCTGATCCAGGGTGTGGATCAAGTTTATTTATATAAACTGCTTGGTGGAAGGTGATCACCAAGTGGAGTGGATTAGGTCTCATCTTGATACTGAACCACTTGTTTTATATCTTCTATGCTTACTTTAGTTTTCTCTGTTTTACTGCTTTATGGTATAATTCATAAATCACTAAATTCACTTTGATAGTTAATCTTGGAAAGAAGTTATAATTGATTTTTCTTAGTAAAATAGTTTCAAAAGTAATATTAATAACCATTAAGATTACTGAGAACTAATCAATCTTCTAAGAAGTTATTTAAACAGTCAAACTCTTGTAACAGTATAAACTTGATTAACTGGGCTTTATTTAATTTTGGGGAAACCTTTTTAGAAATAATTTTTACAGAAATTTTTATAGTTACTCAATTAACCCCTCCCCTCTTGAGTAATCTACTCCAACTCACAAGTTCTTTTAGTGTTCTACTATTTTTAGCCATGTTATAGAAGTTTATTTCAATTTTGATGTTAGTTCCAGAAGAAGATGAAGGGTGAAGAAGAGTTTTAATGTGGTGTGTCCTCCTTCAAAGTGTTTTCTTGTGCGTCTCAGTGTCATTGACGTAGGGTCATCTCTGGTTTAGGTTTGAAAAGTGTTAAATATACCGGAGTAGAACGCGTCATGCACCAAACCTACACAAAAAATAGATCTTAATAAAAAGGTATTGAAAAGGTATAAGAGAAAACAAATAAATATTCACAAAAATTACAAAAAATCTTATCAAAAACATGCACTAAAAACCAAAGTGATCCACGGTAATGATGCCAAAAATATGAATGCGATTCCATGAATCGTAAAATTGATTATGATTTTAAGGTTGATTGTTAGTCTAGGGAATACCCTAGGTCATCTCTCAAATAGAATTGGTGGGCTTAGAGTGTGCGTTTTTAATAAGAAGTACTAAAATAGGGGTGGTTTTAAAACAATTTAAAGAAAATGGCTTGATTTAAAGAGTTTAATAGTTGATAAATAAAAGTGGGGTTTTAGAATTATGAGATAAGAAGATTATTTCATGTTCACTACACATCTTGGTGAGTTCATAATTCTGAAAAATACACATGGTTTAATGGAATCCTTTGGTTGAGGGTTGTCAAGATCTCAACTTCCCTCTTGCCTATTAAAAAATGCTCAAAGAACCACCCCTTAAAACAACAATCATGTTGTCAAGGTTTGGGTATCAGGAATAGATAATAAAGGCTACCAAATAATACTAAAATATTATGTATGTGTGAGATAAATAGGAATCTTGTCTTGTCCAATCGGAACAACCCAAGATTCCCACATGAAATTACAACCCAATCGGTGTTGAAATAAAAAGCGTTTCAATTAATTATGAAAATAGATATGCAATCATAGGAGAATCATGTCAAGATAATAAATAAGTGAAATATTTAGCACAAAAATTAAAAAAAACTAGTCGAATAATAAGTGTTGGAACTCCCTCCCAAGTGTGTGTATCTCCCTCAAAATGACCATCCACCGTTTAGCTCGACATCGGGAGGAAGAGGAAGCTTGGGTGGAACTTATTCTTCATTCTTAATCCCCCTATGAGGATAGGGGCCTCCAAAACTTCTAGGATGAGGAGAGGAATCCTATTGAACTCTAAATTGGTAGAACTTCACTCCTTGTCTGAACTTACAAATGGGGAGCCCAAGATTTCATCTTATAGGCAAAGTGGAAGGTGGTTTTGAGCATCCTGATTTTGAGAAACCACTTGGTTCATGATTTTCGATAAACATATAGTATTATCTCACTTTTGAAAAAACTAAAAAGTTTTATCCCCACCTCTTCAATATCTCCATCTAAAGTTTTGAGCCATTTGGACAATCATAGCTCGAGATATTGACATATCACATAACACCACTTTTGACTTTGTGCATATTCGGTGGCTTGGATAGATCAGTTTGGATGGGCCAATTAGAATCCGAATTGGGATTGGGTTACTTGAGATGAAATGTAGCCTATTAAATATTGGACCAGTCCACAAAATTTCATCCCATTTAGATGCACGATATAATAGCAGTGTTTAGATTAATCCATTGTTGTGATTGGATCCTACGCAGTTTGGCCTATTATTCTTGGACTTCATCATGGGTCCTCTAAATCACCTCCATCTTCAATGAAATTTTCAATAAAAGTAAAATTTCCCTTTTTAATAGTTATACACACAAAATAATTGAATCAAACATTAAGTGCATTTTGTTATTATATTTGGAATTTATAATATAAATTCAGTTTAATACAATGATGTAAGGGTGAAAATGACACAGTGAATCATGGTACGATCAGGAGGCGGGACTTAGAGGCCAGTCCTTCTATTCACTACTGGCCTAGGAGGGGTACCGGTAGTGGGGGGGGGGGGGTCGTGACAAAGTGGTATCAAATATTTTGGTTTATAGATATGGTGGGGGATCAAAGTTAGTTATAGGTGAGGAAGGCATGTGATTGGTAGGGAAATGGTGAAACTCAAGCCTAACATGTGACATGGACCAAGGATACTGGCTTGGATATAGATATTTTGGGGCCCCTTGTAATCCAATGTAAGATCTTTGAAAACCTACTAAGCATGTTTTTTGGAAGTGAAACTTTAAGAGGTAGAATTATAGGGAGGTACATGCATCACAATCATTAGTTTCATTATCATTTACATTTTGAAACTTGTGTGCATTTATATGAAAATGAACGTGTTTTAGTTGTTAATGAATAGTCATTGTTTGATGAATTAGTCATAAAACCTGAAAGTAAAGAGTAAAATGGTGTTTAAATGGAATGGATTTTTTTTCTAAAATGTTATTGAGACTTGAATGTGATATTCCCTTTCCTCTTATAACATTCTCCTTCATAAATTGAATTTTGTTTTTAATGTTAAAGTGCATATAATGCTATCCTATTTTAAAAATGTTTATATTTGTTACTGAAGCATCCTTAATGTATTTTGTTATGAATAATTTCTAAATTTTTAGAACCTCTATAAAACATGTTACCTTAAGTAGATTTCATACTAGTATGATAAAATAAATTGTTTTGAAACCATCATTATGGGTATTTTGGTTCTCATGAAAGTTTATATTCCATGAATTGTTTTTCATTCATAATTCATAGCAATAATGTGTTATAGATTTATTGTAAATTTTAGTTTGGTTCATTTAATTATTTAATTTCCTAAACAATTACCATTAAGATTATTGATATTTCATTTAAATTTGAAAACTTTGACATGAATAACATGACCCATCCTTTTTGGAATGATTGTATTCTTATAGTATTAATCCATTAAAATATTTTAAGTATGAGTTATAAATTTATTGAATGGATATATATTTTGTTTCATTTGTTTTTGAAGTTTGTAAATGATAAAAAATGACCAGTGATAACCTTTAACAGTTTGAATGTTTTTGAAATAAAAAAATCTGTCTCATCTTCTAAGTATCGTTAAGAGAATTGTTATGATGGATATATATATATATATATATATATTGAAAATTAAAATATTAATTTCATGCCATGTGTTACCTTTTTTCAACTTGCATGTTTTATGATTTTATTGTGAGCCCGAATCTTGATTTTTTGTTTTAAATTATTAGAAAATGATAAGCATTATTTTTGGTAAACTATTGAGATTCAAAACAGTTTCCATGTTTGAACCAATTATTTTCAAGACTGATAAAAGTTATAGTGTATAAATAACCATTCCTTGCATGTTAATTCGTGAGTAGTTTATTATGGGGAGCATGTATAAAGTTAAAATCATTTGTGTGGTTACTATGAAATTGATAATATATAAATATTGAGGATGTATCATGTTTACTATATTATATTTAGAATATGAAAACATGTTATGTATTGACCATGTTATATTTATATATGGATATAGAATCATGTTTCCTTTATTTTGGTGTATAATCATGTTTTCCTGAGTGATGAAATGTATAAAGACCGATTAGTTTGAGCATGTCAAACATGACATGCAGTGATACAATATGTGTAGTTTTTTCCTTTAACACAGTAGAATTTAAAAGTTATTTAAATGAAAGGTATGTTGATCCCCCTGAAAATGACTAGAAATTTAGAGTGTTTTTTGTGGTTTCATTTTTATTGATTGTTGCATTGAAGTGTTGATATTAATTAATAAAAACATTGTTTTCTGAATTATAAAATGACGTTTTAAAGGATGTTTATGAAGAAGGTGACCCATAATGAAACCTAATCCAAAAATCTTTATGGTTCTTAACATGGAAAATTTTCAAACATTTAGATGATGTTTCTTTCTATTGTGAACATGTACACCTTTTGTGATTATGTGGTGTGATATTTTCATTTTTATAGAATCACCAACTTCCCATTAAAGGGTAATCACTTAAATCTGTTAATGGAAAGGTTGATTGAAAAATCTTGAAATTGATTAAGATAATATTTTTTTCCACAACTAAATTTTTATAATGAAGTGATGAGAAGTGAATAGTTACTATATCCTATCGATTGGGTTTGTTGTGATTGATATTATTCACGTGTCATGTGTTATGGATTCAAGAATATGAAGATAGGGAAACCCCATCCTCTATCAAGACATGTTATATTTATAACATGTTTTAAAACCTTGTGAATGAGTCAAGGCCACCCAAATAGGACAATATCATGATGTAGTAGATGAGTCCCCTTGATTTGTTTTCATATAATAGTGTTGGTTTAGATGATTGTGTGGGATGAGGAGGTGTTGTATGGTTGATGTTATGGTTATTGGAATTTGATTTATAGAGGTTTTTATGGTGGTTTGAATGATTATATGGAAGAGAGGTATATTTTGGATAAATTGGTATGGTGTGATGAAATTCCTAATGAATTATGGTGATGTGGTTATGTGGGGTGTGGTGTTGAAGAGTTGGCTGGTGGGGATGGACTTTGCTTGATGTGCTTCTTGTGATTTAGTGACCCCCTTATGTATTTATTGTAGTGCTTGTGTGGATTATGATAAAATTTTTGTTTCCTAGATTAAATCTATTCCATTAAAATGCCATGGGGTTTGGGATGTGAGAATAATAAGAAGAGATATTGGGATATATCCTTGTTGAAGTTCTATAGGCAGAAAGTACCAAAGTTTTTTAGTGGGTCCTCTAACCCTAATGATGAGTATTGGTTAGAGAATGTTGAGGTTTATTTTAGGTTGGTTAAGACCCTAGATGAATTACAAGGTGCTTTGAAAGTTATCTTATTTTGAAAAGTGTCTTGATGATGGTGGGAGATGAAGTGAAATGATCCAGGAGATATGTATTGAGGGACATTTATTGAATTATTCAACATGGTTTTCCTTTCCCAAGTGAAAATGAATGATAATTTGAAGGAATTTTAGGATCATAGAAAGGGTTATGAGAGTGTGATCAACTTTAGCGTCCAATTTATAGACCTTATTAGTTGTTTTTTTGTATTTTCTTCCCCAAAAGAGGAAACTAGCACAACATTTTGAATCCACTTTAAGACTAGATATTCAGTGGTCTATCATGCCTTTTTAGTTTCCACCTTGGGAAGCAGTGGGAGATCAGGTGGATATTATAGAGAAATGGTCATCTTTGAAGGAGGTTTATGATGAGGATCCCTTTCATGTGTTTGGTAAGGTTGAGTTGAATTCTATGAGTAACATGTCTCAAGATTCTTATAGAAAGTGAGTGAGGCAGTCACCTAAGGCTAGAGAATGGATTAATGATAAGGGGTTTAGTGTTTTGATGTGTCCTATGTCTGGATAGTTGATTTTCTTCTAGTGTAATTTTGCGGGGGAACTGTTAGTATAACTATACTAATATTAAACATGTTTCCTAGTCTTTGGTGGAAATTTGTAGAGAGGGAATGTATTGGTTTAGTTATACTCCTTTTACTAAAACCATGTAGTGTGTTTTAAAATTTGTTTTAAAATTATGCTAAAAAGTTTGGAAATTTAAGTATTTATGTTTTTATGAAAATTTATGGAATGTATCTTCTCAAATGGAATGATTTTTTTTAAATAAGATGAATACGTTTTTTACTAAGGCATGGCTATCTTGAAACCTGGTTAAGGTGTATGGAATTGTTCAGGAGAGTTAGTCATGAGTGAGGAGGATGGTGCCACTTTGGATTCAATTGTAATTGGAATCCTATTAGAGTGGTATCTCCCATTGAAGTGTGGGGTTTGAGGTTATGTTTTATTGGGAGTACCATGTTCTAGATTTTGTTAAAGTTGTTGGTAATATGTTGGTTCTATTTGAGAGGTATCTCTCAAGGGTGTGTTTTAGTGGAAGCTATTTTCCTTTTAGGTTTTACTTTGATTCTTAAAGATTAAAATCATTTAAGAGGTATCTTATTTAATATATTGGAACTTCTTATCCCATTACATTGTCTTCTTGGGTTCTTGGATTCATTTTAGGGGAGATTAGAGGTGTTTTAGAGGCCAAAGTTTAGAATTAGGCCATTATCAGGGCCACAATGTTGTGGCACTAAGCATGGTAAAGCTCATGGTAGGGTTGTTAGTTTTAGATATTGGATGTGTATCCATGTATATTCCACATCCAGTTAAATGAATTCTTAAATATTTTTGGAATATGTGTTTTCCAGGTTTTCTCCCCATGTAAAACGAGTAGTTTAAAAACACCCAGTGTGGTCATGGGGATGATTATGGAACTTCAGGGGATCACTTGTGTAAAACAAGGAGTTGGAGCTCACCACACCATGTTCCTTAGCATGGTGATATGTAAATGAATAAGGATTTTCCCCTACATTGTTGTGGAATACTAGGCATTTTAAATAACGTACACCACACCATGGTAAAAGGTGTGGTTATGATCATAGGTTTTAAACATGGTTTTTAATTTGTGTGGGAATCAAGGGAGTTAAGGATCTAAAATATTAGGAAACTAGATCTCTCTTTGACCGAATCCACCACTAGTGTCTTGGGTGTTTGTCATACCATGGTAGAGTCTATCAGATTTCACCTATAAAAAGATGAATCAAATCTATATTCAATAAATTCCACTATTTCCTTTTGATCCCTAGCAAAATTCTATGCCACCCTAGCCTCTTAAATAAATCCCTATGAGAATTCCAACCCCTTTAATAATTAGATCAAAGTTCCATGGATTGAGGTAAGATCTACCCTCTCCCTTTCCCCATTTTCTTGAATTATTCTTTTCTAGAGGATTGTAGTAGTGGGAGGATCTATTTTATCAATTTATCAAATATATATTGATAGTGGCATGCTGTGTATATATTCTTATAGTTTTCCCTTTGAGCTTGGTTAATTTTTTCCCTTTATACTTATGTTTCAAGTGGTGGTTCTTCTTAAAGCTTCAAATTCTGGTATGAGATCTTGATACATATCTCATATATTATGTAATTAATATTCTTTATTTTCTTATTTTTTTTCTCCTTAGTATTCTAATATGATTTCTTGGGTGTTTAGGTTTATGGTAAAGGATATAATATGTGAAATTTTCCCTCTAAGAAGGAAAAACCTAAAAGATATGATGAACTTGATATGGGGGAAATTAGGGATGTCTTATGAATTCTATGATTTTATAATGTATTGGTTTCCATGATTGATTCCCATTATTGTAGTTTTATATTATTTCTACCATTAAAATACATGGAACCATCATAAATGGATTAATCAATTAAACATGGTAACAAATTGGAATGTGGGCATAAAACTATTATTATTAACATTCCATTAATGCCGTGAACTTTTTCATTCAAGTGATGAATAGTGTAAAAATACTCTTAAAATGGTTAAGCACTCAAAGTAGGTAATTTAAAGGAATAATGATGTGTATGGATTGTTGGACTTGTTTTGTGTGGCTTATGGGCCTTATTGAGTGTGGATTTTTGTCCATGGGTGTGTTTGGTAAGGTCTGATAATTAATGAGGTGGGTTGGCACGAGTAAATGAATAAAACAATGAATTTAACGATGTTTGGTAAAATGGTAAATGATGTTGTGGAATTAATATAGATGATGTAAATTATTAATCAGGTAGATTTTCTTCTTACTTGGTGTTGGTTATGATTGTGATGATATTATATGATGGAGAGTGTTTATTTTTATCTTTTTTAATGTTTCATAATGGAAGTTTTAGTGGGGATGTGATAATTAGAATGGGTTTGATGCAATGTAAATTCATGGGATGATGATGATATAAGGAGGAGGTCGTGCATTGTTGGGGGAGGGAATTAGGTTGATTCCCTATATGTTCATGATACCCTATTGAAAATAAGTGGATGTATTAGTGGGTGATGTGTATAGAATGATGAGGAAATGATGTTGATGTTCTTTATATTTACATTACCCTACTAATGAATGGTTGGAAGGAGATAAATGGTTGGGACCATGATATGTAATATGCGGTTGGTGCCAAAAGATGTGATATGATGTTGGTTAAATGAGAGATGATACATAGTTAGTTCTATTATTAGTGGAAATGGAAGATGATGGCTTGGAAAATATTGGTGGATGATGATATGTTTGATTGTTTTGTTTCATACTTGCATCCAATTTGAGTGGGAGTGCCCCTGAGACAATAGGTTGGAGTTTGGATTAATTTCTTCTAGGCTTGAGGATATTTATAGTTTCGATGGAGGTTGTGATGTCTATGATATTCCTGGTATAGATATTGGAGATGGAAATATCGGTGGTAGTGGAGTTTTTATGATGGTGTTGCTTATTCTCTTTATACATGTTTTCTATTTTACTTGGATGATTTCAATCTTTCCAATTATTTCATACTGATTTCAATTTTTTTTATATATTTAGAGATATTATCCTACCAAGTAATCCAAAGTTCTCACCCCACCAAAGTTTCATAGTGTCTGCAGGATGTTTCTATGGGGATTGGAGTTACTTCTCAGTTACCTTGGTGAGAATTATAGGGTGTTTTGAGTTTTCTTAGTTTTACTACTTGTATTTTATATTTATTTTATGGAATGCACATGAAATTTTTTCTATGGGAATGAATATAATGGATTTTTAGTTCCTTTTTAATCATATAAAGTTTTTTTATTGTTTATATCTTATTTCTTATGAATTTAGAGGGTAATGTCTCATATTTGAGTGTTTTTATACCCTCAGTGCTAGTTTCTAACTTGGGTCCTACTAGAGGTGGGACTCAGGGGTCACTCATCTCTACTATTGGCCTAGGAGGGATACCAGTGGGGGGGGGGGGTTGGTTTTATTACAATGGTTCATATACATAGGAAGAGTATATTGACTTACTAGAAAATTCCCAAGAATTCCCACATACACCACTAGGAAAAGAATAAGTTAGTTCATAGTTTTATGTAAAACATGAAGAAATAATATCAAAACGTTTTTTTACCAAAATTAAATTTTAAAAATTATTGTAAATTTTTATTTCCATATGGAATACCCAATCCATAACTTACACACCCATACATGCATCCTTCCTTTGAACATTCCTAATTGGTGAGTAGAAAACCTATATTTCTAGACTCAAGTCACCACCTGGATATGAAATAATTAATCCTTTATAAGTCTTTATCCAATCCAATCCAAAAATTTCCTAGGTATATAAAACATAAACTCACACCAACCATGTGTATACAAAATTCTCACACCCAACATTTCATTAAGTTTTTTTCTTCCTTTTTTAGAATTTAATCAACACATTGTAGGCATCACCCAAGATGCCCAATTTAAAATTAAAATTGATTTTTTCTAATAATAAATTCAATAAGGTTTTTCATAAAACCATAATCATTTAATTTATAAATACAAATACTTAAAGTTATAGAGAAAATAGAGAAATGTATAATCCACTTACCTAAACGTTTGATTGCACAACAAAAAGAATGGGGAGAGGATTCAGCAGGATGAGAACCATCCCAAAAATGAATCTAGAATCATCTGGTTCAAGCGGCCTAGAAATTATAGGAGTAATGAGGTAGTTAATTAAGTTAATATCATATAAATAACTTTTTCAAAATGATTGAAAAAGTTTTCAATTCAACATTTTTAACTCCCTTGATGAATTGGTGGCCAAATTAGCTGTTTCAAAATCCCCTATGATTGACACCATGATGTAGGGATTCCTACCAAGGAAATGGTGCCTACAGTTTCACCATGGGAGACCCACCATGGTGACCAAACATGATTAAGGAATAAATATTTCACTATGTTTGAACTACCACACCTTGTACCATAAACTAGTGAGGGCTCCCTTTCCATTTTCCATAGTTCCAATTCCACTTGTGACTCACCTTTCCATAGGCCCACCACACCCAAAAATACGACATACTACCATCCTCATTCCCCCCCAAGTGTTCCTCCAATCCACCATTCATAAAAAAAAATATCCAACACTATGGAATGGTGATGTCCCTAAATCCTAGATGACTCCAAATCTAAGAGTTCTAGAATTCACATAACCATGACCTTCACAATTAATTACCCCATAGTATGGTGAATCCCATAGTGAAGCCCAAAAAATCCAAACACTACTTAACTCATCCAAAAACCCTCCAATGCTTCCAAAACCCAAAAATAACCAACTTATTTCATAAAAATATTCAATAATAAGTACATACCTTAGACTGGGGGTATTATATTCTCCCCACCATTGGTATTTCTATCCTTGGAAAGATGATGTTTGGCCATGATTTGGAAGAGTTTTAGATATTTCTCTAATATAGAATTATCTCACTCCCAAGTCCCCTCATGAATTTCACCATGATTCCACAATACCTATACCAAAGGAATAAATTTTCCATGCAAATATTTATCTTTTCTATCCAAGACAGGGATCAATGCATGGATAAATGCTGCATCTGGATCAGTTACGATATGATCCCATAGAATCATGTGGATAGGATAAGTCCAGCAATTATTCAAATGATAAATATAAAATAAATTATTAACCAAGATGAATCTTGGTGTTAAATCCAACTAATAAACCGAATCTACAATATGTTCAAGTATCTCAAATGATCTGAAGTATCAAGGAGACACCTTTCCTTGATTTTTTAAACAATGATGCCCAAGACTAAGAGAGAATGTCAAGAATTCATGACCACCCACAAAAAATTAAACGGGCGACGATAATGTTCAGCATAATATTTATGATGTCATTGAGATGTTTCCACACATTTCCCGATCATATGAATCTTCTCAGTCATCTCATGAATAAGGTTAGGTCCAATTAGTAAATATTACCACATTTCTACCTAATAAAGTAGAGACTGACATGGATGATCGTATAATTCCTTGAATAGAGACATATACATCCTGGCCAGATAAATGTAATTATATAAAAAATCCACTAAGGAAAAATGGCCTTCCTATGAACATCCAAAATTAATGAAATAAGATCCGAGCATGTATTCCAATGCCCAAATTTTACATTCTGAATGTCTATACATTTAGGGATGATGTATCATGCTCATGGTCAATTGAGTTCCTAGGTCTCATTGTAAGTACTTCTAAAATAGTGCGGTGAATTTGGGGTCTCGATCATAGATGATAGAGACTGATAATCCATTAAACTTAACCAATTATTATATATAAATATTATCCAAGTCTTATACCATATTAGAATCTTGAATTGGAAGGAAATGTACTGATTTGGTGAGTTAGTCCACAATCACCCAAATAGAATCATTCTTTTAAAATTTCTATGACAGAACGGTGAAAAAGTACATGACAATGCTCTCCCATTTTCATACAGGTATAGGGATCATCTGTAACATACTAACTATACTTTTGTGCTCATCCTTTACCTATTGGAAGGTGATACATTACAGAACATAATCAACTATCTTCTGAGGTATTCCAAACCCCCAAAAATGAACTTTTATTTCCTTTTTAATTTTCTAAATACCTGTATGATAAAACCATTTATAATGTAGATATATAGAAATGATATGTCCTTTTCATGAAGGAGTAATTAAAATCTAGTTGCAAAAATGAAACATAAAATTTTCATCTATTGTCCAACCATCAATGGTCTCCCCACCAATGAGGTTTGATCCAATAGTAAGGCAGTCAATATCTAATCATAAAGCATCTTTTACTAGGTTAACTCAATCAAAAATAAGATTAATTGGAATGAAAACCACATCATTATCCAATTCTATATAGTACAAATTCATTTCAGAAATTACTCCCATAAGGTTCCACTAGTCATAATCCTCTCTAACTAATTCACTATATGAATTTTGATATAAATAATCATCCACTGAATTTAATTTCATGGGTGTATACACTAAATTTAATTCAAACATATGTAGATACTCCATCCAATTTTATTTCCTCAAGTTAAAGTCCCTTTAAAAAAATATATTCTTCAAGATCTCATGATCAGTGAGGATAGTGAACTTTTCACTAAAGATATAGTTAGAGCCACATATTTAACACATATAACACTATAGAAAAATACTATTCATGTTTCAGATAGTTATTTTCACGTGTTCAAAATTTCCTTGAGTGATAAGCTATGACATGATTTCATTGCATAAAAACACAACCCAACCCAGATGCAGATTCATCAAAATATACCACATAGCCTTGTCCTAGTTTTGGTTAGTTAAGGATAGGTGTTAAAGTGATATGTGATTTAATCTCCTAGAAGGATTGATAATAGTCATCATTACTTATAAATGTAATACCCTTTCTAATAAAATAAGTTTCAAGATAAGTGAGACTTGATAAATTCAGACAAAATAATAACAATAACTTGATAGTTTCAAAAATATTTGTATATCAAATGCATTATTAAGTGGTTTAAAAAAATGACTACCTTAATTTTATCATGGTCAACTGAGATTCCTTTTTCAGAAATGAAATGATCTAGGGAAAAAAATCTTGTATCATAAAGGTGAACTTATAGAATTTATCATAATGTTGGTGATCACACAACATGCTCAATATAATATCCAAGTGCTTATCTTGGTCATTTATCATTTGATAATAAACCAAGATATAATTAAAAAATACCATAACAAAAGAGTCAAGTAATATGTGAAAGATATGGCTCATCAAGTCCATAAAAACTATAGGTGAATTTGTGAGATTAAAGGGAATGACCAATTATTCATAGTGACCATATTGGCTTCAAAGAATTGTATTCAGAATATCCTCTTTCTTAACTAAAATTTGGTGGTAACATGAGCATAAATAAGTTTTAAAGAACCACTTGAATCCCTTAAATTGGTCAAATAGATTGTGAATTCAAGGAATAGGGTATCAATTCTTTATCATAATGTGATTTAGTTTATGATAGTTGTTACATAATTGAAGAAAACCATTCAACTTCTTTACAAATAACACTAGAGCATCCCAAGGTGATGTACTTGGTTTTATGAATCCTTTTCTTTCTAATTCTTCTTGATATATTTCCAACATATGATATTCTATTGGTGACATTATATAAAATGGAAGTTAAATAGGGTTTTACACTAGAATAAGATCAATCTAATATTCTACTACCCTTTCAGGTGGTAAACCATATAAAATTTTGGGAAACACATCAGAATACTGATCTATAATGGTAGTAAAATATAATCAAGCATAGTTATTGATTTAGGATTTGAAATATTCTAACTAGTCCATTACCTAGATTAAATAAAATATATCCATTTATGGAATATAAAAGTCTCAAAAAAACTATATTTCATTGATTTTTATAGAATAAGTCTCACACTTAAATCCCTTTCACTCACATTTCTCAAGATGTGTATAAATGATAATCAAATGTGGAATCATTTCCACATTTAAACCTATTTGATTTACCACATGAGAAGTAATCAATGAATTGAATGGGACTATATCAAACAATACTTTAATAATAGTAGAGTTTACAAGGATGGAGCCTCACACCACTGAGGGTCCTAATTACTCCTCCATGACACTATGTTCATCACTATACATCCACTTTCTAGCTCATGCTGATAATTCTTGATTCCTTGATAAGCATGCATCATTTGTGGTGTATGTGTGTTTCTATAATCACTTTGAGTCATTCAATTTTGGGGTCGAGAATATTTTGGATTTGATCATCCTGTCTAAGTAAAAGTTATCTAAGACACATTAGAGCCGCTCCCACTGAATTACTTTAGAGCATTATTATAGTGATGTTGGAGATGTCCCATTTGACTATATATATGTTAGTCCTAAGGTGGTGCCATATAGTTTCTATTTATGTTCTCTAGTGAACCACATTGAAAATTTCCTAGATTATTACTGCAACATGGAGAAAAATATACCAATGTCATGGATTAATTCTCTTATACCTTGATTCCTTGGGAGTAGGTCTTCTTATTTTTCTTGTTTTTGGTAGTGGAGTTACCAATCATGTCTCTATAGAAAAAAGTGTTTCCTCTACCATCATTCCCAAGGATGTAATTTTATACCACTATCAATCTATTGACCATTTATATGTAATCATCAATATAGAACATGATTATCTTAGAGAGAATTTCTAGTCATGGCCTGGACTCAAATATACACACCTTTTGGTACTCGCTAACAACCACTTTTGAAAAAAAACAAACTAATTTAATGAAATTAGCAACATATTACACCACATATAGATATTCTTTATTTAGAGTAAAAAAAACCATTCTAGTTACTTTTAAGGTATTCATATAGAACTATTTTTAAACAATTCATCGAATTCTCACCAAGTAAGGCATTGGTTTCATTTATTTTGAAAAACTAAATTCTAATATTTCCATGTGATATATCTCAATATATATAAAACTAGATTTACCTTAATTTCATTCTATGATCCAAGGAAATTAAAAATTCTTTTCATTCAACAAATCCATACATCCACTTATTCTGGTCTTGAATCCCCATGAAAAATAGGTGGGTTCTATATTTTAAATTCCAATGAATGGTCCACATGGTGGGGGTCCTCATTTTCATTCCCTCTTGTATATATCCTAGAATTCTTGTAAAATACTTTGAAAAAGATGTTTATTCACTTGTGGATTAGGTTGAACCACATTTTTAGTGGATTCTTCTTGCATATTACCATGCCTTTTGGCACCATATCTCTAAAGTGATCATATAATTTCCACTTAGTAATCACATAAATACTAACTAAAGGATTATGATATTCTAAATCCTAATAATTAAAATCTTTAAAACAAATTTCCAACAGTCTTAAAAGAAAATATGGATAATTTAGTCATAGTGGGAAGTCACTTTATGAATGCATGATATAGTGCACTCATAGACTAAACCCATTATGATGAGGCAGTGAGGCTCATATAGGTTTTTTAAGAACACATTTTTCACTCGAACCACCCTAGTTACTTTAATTTCAGCATAAATAGGTTATCTATGCCTTTTAATGCTATACATTTAAATTTTTGACACATCCCATCTATAGGTATACCATTTAAACTGACGAAACAACCAAAAAAATACCATTTATATCATCCTAACCCCACAGATTGGATTGGGAAGGACAAGAATGACACCAACCTTAGGTTTAATTCCTCTATACACTAATGAATGGTAATATATAACAAGGGTATAAGAAAACATTGGGGGAAAATTTGAACTTTTACACACATACAAAACCTTTAAAATACAATAACATGAACAAATGAAATACATTATATGATTTTTGAAAGTAAACCAATATAATAAATATCCAAATAAGTAAACAATATCAGATTAGCAGTAGAGAAAAACATAAAATAAAAACTACAATCCTACAACATGAAATACTTTAGGAATCAAGGTGTAACCACTCCTGACACAAAAGACTTGACTGAAACCCAAGCTCCATCCCCAAAATTCCAAGATAAAATCATCAAACATCTCCACTAGAAATTTTTTAACCCTTCCTATATCCTATCTCATGATAAACATCATTTGCATACTCACAAAGGCTAATTTTTAAGGGGTGAGTATAATGATTCAGTAGGAAATCCCTATGAATTCCCACATATGCCACTAGGATAAGAATAAGTTAGCTCACATTTTTATATAAAATAGGATGAAATAATTTCAAAATAGTTTTTATTGAAATTGAATTTAAACAAGTACTATAATCAATTATTTATATATGGAATACCCAATATTGAACTCACACACCCATGCATGCAACCTTACTTTGATTAGTCCTAACTCATGAGTAGGAAACCCATCCCCCTGGACTCAAGTAATCACTTGGATATGTAATAATATACCCCCTCATCATTGGTGTCCAATCCTAAGACAAAAAGGCCCGGTTTATATATAATAAGAACTCATACCAACCATGTGTATAAAAAATTATCACACCCAAAATTTCATTAATACTTTTTTCCTTTTTATTATTTAATCAACATGTTGTGGGCATCACCCATGATTCCAAATCTAAAATAAAATATATATTTTTTAATAAGAAGTTCAACATGGTTTTCCCTCGAAGAAAAATCATTTATTATAAAAATATAAATCATTCTTGTTCTAGAGAATGTGTAGAAAGGGAGAATCCATCCACCTCAACATTTGATTTCACAATATAAATATTTAGGAAAGGATTTATTAGGATGAGAATTGTCCCAAAAATGCTTATGGAATCATGTGGTTTGAGAGGCCTAGAGAGGATAGGAGGAATAAATGAGTTAATAGAGTAAAAATTATATTAATAACTTCCCCAAAATGATTGCACACATTTTTTATTCAACATGCATAACCCCCCATAGAATCAGTGGCCAAATCATCTATTTCAAAAACCTTAATGAATAACACCATTATATGGTAATTCCAACCACAACCATGGTTATTTTTGTTGTACCTCTACCCAGGAGATGCACCACGGTGACCCACTATGATAAATGAATAAATCCTTCACCATTTTTGACCCACCACACCTTAGACCATAGTGTTTTGAGGCCTTCCAGGAAGTTTTCCATAGACCCAGTGCCACTTGCGACTCACCCTTCCACAAGGCCACCACACCCAACACCACAGTGTGTTATCCCTCCTTGTTTCCCATAGATGGGCCTCTTATCCACCATAAAAAAAGGATGGTGATAGGGTGTGATAAAATCCCTATGACCTGGTCAATTCCCATATCCAGAGTGCCAGAATTCCCAAAACCAAGAACTTAATCACAACCTTCCCACAACACAGTGAATCTTAGAAAACCCAAAAACTAATTCCCTCATCCACTAACCCTAAAATTATTCTTAAACCTAGTAAGAACTAACTTATTATTTAAAAATATTAAATAATAAATACAAACCTAAAACTAGAGGTGTTACATGGACAGTTAATGGCCTTGCCAAAATTTTAGTAACTCAAATTTAGTTAAAGTGGATATAAAAATGTCCACAGTCACCTCATGCCATTGTTTATTTTTCATTAATTTTAACTTTATATCAAATCCACTATCTCTTATTTACTTTTCTTTAAATTAGTCATGATTATTTCTCAATAAATTTTATATCTTATTAACTTATATATTTTATGTTGTTTTTCTTATACTTATCTTTAATTATGAGATCCCTCAGCTTAAGCAATTGAAACACCCTATATTATTCATGTGAAATCACCTTATGTTAGGTAGATTGACTTAAATTCAACACCAAACTAAAATTAAAAATAAATTATTTTATTAAGTTTAAATATTACAATATAAAAATTAATACATTACAAGATATCTAAATGAAAAATTATTAGAAAAATTATAAAATTAATAATTCCAAAAGTAAATAAAAATATTATAACATTGAAATATTCATAATCACAGTCTCCCATAAAGATAATAGAACCAATGATAACTGTAAAAAGAATAAAAAACATCATAAATATGATATATTGAGAAAATAAATAAGTAAATTGGAAAAATTATTTTAGAGAAGTATATGGGAAAAAATATATGAAAGGTAAAGGGAAATGTGGCCATTATATGTCTATTGAGCATATATAGCCAGTAGACATATATTGAAGTTGAGAATATATAGTCATTGATTATAAAAGTGATTATTGAGATAAATTATATTATTATATGATTATTGGGAATAATATTTTAAACTCAATTTAAATAATCATAAGATATGTCTGTCTTAATATAGTCATTGATATGGTGGGTATACATATAAATAATCACATTGTAAATTTTTTGTAAAAAGAGATAAATTATGACATCAATTAGTAGAAGTATTCCATATGAGGCTCATTTTTATGATCATGGGAAAGAGGTAGCACTACTAAGGTTTTCCTTTAATCAAATCCAAGTTGAAATTCAACAATATGACTTCATTAAAATCATCCACAGGAGAATTTTAAGCTTATGGAAATCACTACGAGATCCATGTTAGTTGAGACACCACCTGCAACACCATAATTGATCATCTCACCCTTATAGACTATACATTTATCTACTATGAGTTTTTTTGATTAGAACTTTTGAATATTATAAATAATATTTTTAGATATAGTTATGGAGTTGGCATAGAAACTTGAGCAGTGTATAGCCCCGATGTTTATATATTTAAAATATTAAATATATTAACTCATACACACACACACACACAAACACACAAAGAATTAATTTTGGAAATAATATATTTACCCATGTATGGAGTCTTGAATGGGGAAACAATGACCGGTTTTGAATTTGGAACATGGGTTTTACCCTAGGTGTGACATTAGTCTTAATCACATCAGACCACAAGATGATGCACAATCACTAACATATATTAGATAAAATTAATTAATTGAAATAAATTTATTAATTTATTAATTTATTTATCTTATTAAATGTATAAACCTAGAATAAAATATATTTAATTCCCCACTATATCCATCCACCAGGGTTATCCACATAACCCTGAGAGATTTAGAGTGACAGAGAGCCTTTATGGGGAGAAAATTCTACGATCAATGTGAAAGGTTTGTGGATTGATGATTAGAATAAAAGGAAATCATCATACTCATTGATGTATATTATTTCTTTATTCATTATTGATCCAATTTCAGGGTAGGGATCTTGTGTTATGAATTTATTCCCATATTTTATATCATTTAATTTTTGGATTAATTATTCTAAGAATCTAATATAAGAAACACCATAGCATAGAACTGTCAATTTAATATTTTCTTAGAGGCAGGAATTCAAATTTTATTTGGATTTTAAATTTGTTCCCCCCCATTGATTCTTCATTTTATTCCCATAAATGGTAAATAAATTGAGTTCATCTATTATTTATTACTCAAATTTTTTAGTTTTTGGTTTTTCCCCAACATTATTTGTGTGTTCATCATCGGTATTCAGTTTGGATGGTGATTCAACCCTTACTCATGGACCAATTCATTATGTAACTTATTTTTATTCTATAGGTCATTGTTGTAGATTATTTTTTTTGATTATGACATGATGGGAGATTATTAATGATTAGAGATTTAAATTTTTTTATAGGGTTATAAGCTCTATAAAAAGGAAGTTACATCTTCCTATCATAAGTGAAATATTACTTGGAATTATTGAAGAGGTTTGGAATGGAGGAATAAAAGGAAGTATCCACACAATTTATATTTTGTTCAAAGTTAATTAAATATGAAGAAGGGAAAATTTTGAATAAAAAATATATCATTATATTAATCAAAATCTTGCTCTATATTAAAAAATAAAGACTATATATTGTGTATGCAGTAACTTTGTGTTCTATACATCAAAGTGATATAAAATAAATACTTATGCTAGTTTCTAAAAGAATTATCAGGTATATCAAAGGAACATCAAATTATGGTATAAGGTATAGAATATGTGAATAGATGAACTTTCTGAGTTTTACTGATGCTAATTAGTCAAGATATTACAATGATTGAGAATAAACATCAGAAGGAATGTTCTATTTAGGATAAAGTTGTGTAATTTAGCATATAATGAAATAAAGTTCTACAATTTTTAGTATAGAAGAATTCAAGGATGTTACTTCTACACATTCGCGTACAAAAATGTCATGGATGAAAGTTTAGTTATATGATTTGAAAGGTAATGTTGAGAAACCATTGAAAATTACTTATGATAATCAGAGTGTGATTGATCTTTCCAAGAACCTAGTGCAACACTCGATATAAAAAAATGATATTAAATATAATTTCATTAAGAATAAATTCAATAATGGATATGTAAAGCTGGAATATATCATAATAAAAGATAAAATTGATGATATGTTCACCAAAGTTATTCCAAGGGAAAATTTTGAGGAATTAATCCTTAAACTTCATGTTCAACCACTCCCCCTCACTTAAGGAAGTTATGGGATCACCCCACCATAATTTAT
Organism: Viscum album; assembly: GCA_963277665.1. Taxonomy (NCBI): domain Eukaryota; kingdom Viridiplantae; phylum Streptophyta; class Magnoliopsida; order Santalales; family Viscaceae; genus Viscum; species Viscum album. The sequence goes on along the minus strand of OY728161.1, from coordinate 1,991,232,303 downwards.
ATTTTTTTATCAAAGGGGGAGATAATGGAACCACTAAGTAATTCATCTTTTTTAATATAGAGCTATTATTATTGTGAAAATGGGTAGAAAAGTTAAGTGTGTTGATTGAGGGGGACCACATCAAAATCATTTCCATAAATTTATTTTCACTAAGGGATGAAATTCTCTCAAAAACATTACTTTATCCAGTATTGTGGTGCTAGGATAGTTATCTTTGATAATGAATATAGTTTTATGGAAAAATTGAGAGTTGTTGGTATTAATAAAAAATATAAAGGAGATATTAGATAACCCAATAGAATTATTTAATGGGTTGTATTTTTGAAAACCATTTATGAGATAATGTTTTTAAGGAACATTCAGTGATGAAGCTATAATTTCCAGAGGTCTGGATATATATGGTATGAATTATGGTGGTCTTATTCTATACTTAGAAGATACACATGTTCTAGAAATCGAAAATTATATTCATGAAAGATAGGTGAAACTCTAGATGCTTAATTGTATATTGAGTTGAAATTTTAAGGGGAGTAAAGTCTTGAAGATATATTTGGAAGTTATTGTTTGGTAGCTACTTGATGTGTTATAAAATGCTATGAATAAGTGCATTGAAATTTTCAAAAGATGATGAGTACTAATTATTGGAAGTTAAGGAGTCTTTAAATGAGAGGTATTGAGGTGTGTATCCAAAAAAGTGACAAAATCATAACATTTGTATGTTTTTTTGAGTGAATAAGGATTTTTTTAAAGAACATACTAAAAAATCAAAAAGGAATGTATCTTATGAAATACTTAATATTCTAAAAAAATATGGAAGATATTTTATAGGATATTAAAAAATAATAAAAAGGGAGAAAAATCCCTATAAGAATAAATATTTATTATATAAAAATCATGTTCTTATAAAATCAACGAATTAATAAGACTTAGAGGAATAATTAATATAAACTACTTATTATGTAAAATTCAACAACAAGGAACAAAAGATTCTATCTGTTAGTCGAATTATGAAGATTAAGAATGTATAGAATATATTCCAGAAGTGAAGTCAGATGATTCTATAATGATATTTTAAATTAATCACAATCACTATAGTTTTAGAATCAATTATGATTCAAGATGAGTTGAATTGATAAAGTTTTAAGAATTGGAAGGCCTATCATGAATATTTCTGAAAGATATAGCTAGAAGATAAAGCAAAAGAATTTAATAAGATAGGTGTTGAGAATCAGATGATATAATAGATTATGATGATGAAGTTATAGAGTATAAGTGAAGTCCATATGATTCAATTATGTGGAAGAACTTGAGATAAAACCAAAAGGTGTTCCTATATGTGAAATTTTCTAAGTCTATAAATATGGAAATTATGATGTTTAGATGAGCGTAATATGAGTCAATCAGAATTTATGGTGATCAAGAGTTAAACTGGAAGGTGAGATGTATGAATCTATAGTTTTGAAAACATATTATAGAAACAAAAGATATACACTAGAAGCATAGGATCTATGTCAAATTATGTTTAAATAACTCAAAGGATACATGATCCAGATATTAAAAGGAAAACCTTGAATTAGATATGTAATCAAAGTGATTTTCATTTCATAATTTTCATAAGATAAAGATCTAGAAGATTCCAAATATTTATGATATTTAACTTAATATTTAGGTGAAGTAAAATTCACTGTGGTAGTGCTATAATGGAACTAAATGGTACAAAATCCATGAAGTTGAATTCATGAATCTAGATAAGATTTTTGGAAGCCTTAAAAATAGTTTTTTCCAAGACTTACAAGAGATTTGAAAAAGGATGACTCCAATATATTTGAGGCATTAAAGGTTGTTGACTAAGATTTTAAGAAGATAGAAGACAATAAGTGTAAAGACCAATTTTATGAGAAAAAGGTTGATTATATAAAGGTAGTGTTCATTCACAACCCTATACTATTGATAATTTGAGTTAAGAAGAAGATATAGATATCCAAAACCATAAGTTATAGAAGATTAGTAAGTTAAATAAATAAGAGACATGATTCTTTGGATTTTTTAGAGTAGTGAAGTAATTGATAATATTTTGAAAGATTATTGAGTTAAAGTGACTAGATGTTGATGTTTCAATAGTTATAGTTCTGGAAAACTAAGTTCAAGAAATTGAGTTCGTGAGAAAGTGAAAATTTAGATCATTCTAAAAGCTCAAAAGGAGGTCTACTATTCATTTTAAAATTAATCTAGAGTTAAAGTGACCTTTTTTTTACATTTTTGTGACCATTGTTAATTTTAAGGACCTATTATAAATATCCTATAAGGATATAGTAATGAATTTTTAATAGATAGACTATTTGTATTCACTTGTATTATATAGTGAATATTTGCATATCAGGCTTAAACTAATCACAATAAGAAGTTGATACCCACATTTGGACCAAACCTTGTAAAAAACTATGTTCCCTATATTGATTTATATTTTTCATTTCATAAAGGTAAGGGTGAGATATAAAATTGAGATGATTGAAACTATAATAATTTATAAATGTTAATTTTAGATTAAATGAAATTCTAAAATAACTCCTTCAATTCAAACTCCCCTTCTTAGTGGTATATAATATTCCTAGGCACTTCATAAAATTTATGAAAATGTGATACAAATTATGATATAGGATAACATTTAACAAAGTAAAATAGATGGTAAACATATTGAGTTCACTTTTATAATGGTTGGAGAAGTTAAATATCCTCCAGTGGATCATCTGGACAGATCTCCTAAAACCATTTCACTCTCTTCCCATTCATAGTGAAAATTTTCTTTTATCATCCTCCAGTAATCTCTATTACACCAAAGGGTAGAAAATTAATAAAAATAAAGGTTCATTTACACTTGGAAAAAATTTCAACTAATAAGAATTTAAATTTAGGGTTGTAAAGAATATTTTTTCCCTCTAGGATGGAAGTCTCTCTTATATATCAGTTTTTCATATTCTAACCTAGATTTCTCTTTGATAATTATTTCATGTTCAAAGGATTATCTTAAAATTTATTCTAAATCTTGTATTTTCAAATTCATTTTGTCTAGCTTCCTTTTAAGTCCAAGTTTATCTTCTTCACTACATAGTGGGATTTATGTTCTAATTCCACAGGAATGAGATTTTACCCAAATAATCTTATAGGGGATTATTCCGATGGGTTAATATTAAGTTTTACTATAATAACATAAGGTTTATTCAAAACCATTTCTCTAATATTTCATGTTGGTGTTGACAAACTTCTCAATAATCCCTTTTACCTCCTTGTTAGAATCTATAGTAATCCCATTAATGTGATGGGTTGTTGGGTGTTTATGTTTTATATATTAATATATATCTCTTGATCAAATAATCTATGATTCTATTGTATAACTGTAACCATTGGTTACCAATGACGGATCTTGAAATTCCAAATCTATAAAAGATGTTAGATATAACAAAAGCATAATCATCATATGAATCATTAGTTTTAGTGGATTTATCTTCCAAACACATAAAAACATAATCAATTAAAATTAATATGTAAGAATACCCATAATACATGAGAAAGGGTCCCATAAATTCCATTCCCCACACATTAAATATTTCATAAAACTACATGGGTTTTTGAGTCATTTCTCATATTCTTAAGTTATTTCTAGTGAATTGAATCTTTTTTCACTTTTTAAAAAATAAATGGGCATCCTTAAAGTGTATTTAATAGTATAACCCAATATCAAACACTTTCATAGTAGTTATCTAGGGTTAAAAGTTTCCACCACAAGATAGAGTGTGACAAAAATTAAGTAAATAGGGTACTTCATTGTCATATGGAAATATCCTTATCATTTGGTCACTATAAACTCTCTAAAGGTATGGATATTCAATTATATAGATCTTATATTCCTATTTTAATCTTGTAATCTGGTGTGAATTTAGGTGTGAAGGGATTTAGAAAGTAATAATAAAGTTTACTATGTCAGTATACCATGAAAATTCACCTTCAATCAAAAATATTTTACAACCTATCATGGGATCATTAAAAAGTTATTGGTATGAAATTTCCACCTTAGTTGTGTGTAGTTTCATACTCATGGGGTCTACCAATTAGTTCTTAGTTCCTCATTTTCCTTGATTTCCACATCAAATTCTTACAACGATAGTATATATCTCACTAGCCTTGGATTAGATTCTACCTTATTTAATAAATACATAATAACTACTTGATTTAAGAAAATAGTTACTTTAGTTCATATAAAATATAAATTATTTTTTAAAATCATAAAAAATTACAAGAAACTTATTTTCAGTGGTTGTGTAGTTGATTTGGGAAGAGTCCAATGATTTGGAAGCATAATATATCACATGAATTTACCATTAAATATTTTGTGTGAGGACTACTCCCACAAATTTGTTTGAAGTATAACATGAAAGTTCAAAAGGTTGTCATAATTTTGTGGTTGTATCCCTAGAGATAAAGTTAGCTTGAATTTGATCTCATCAAAGGCTTTCCTACAAGAATAAAAAAAAACTCAGTATCCTTTTAATATAAATTGGAAAATGGTCTTTCTATCATACCAAAATACTTAATGAATGTAATATCCCACCTTTTATCCCTTTAACATGTGTACTAAATTGTTTAACATACAACACTAAACTAAAACGAACTATAATATATTTTATTGAGATAAAATATTACAATAAAAAGTAATCATTAATATATTATGATAATGAAAAATGAAACATCATTATGATAATTATAATAGGAATTAAACCACTAGTAAATAAAAATACCACAGATATGAAATATTTATCCTCATGGTATTACTTGATGATTATACCACTGATTATAACTATAGAAAGAATGAAAAACATTAAAAATATAATATTTATTTGGAGATAGAAGTAAAAAAATGGGATAAATGAATTTTAGTGTATCATGTAAGGTTATATATAGGAATGTAATATGACAGTTACATATATGAATATTGAATATATTTCCATTAGATATATGGTCTTTGGATATATGGTCATTGGATATGTGGTCATTGGGTATACATGCATCCAATAAGTATACTGGTCACTGGATATGTGGTCATTGAGTATACATGCATCCAAATAAATTAGTTTTTTTAAGAAATTAAATCCCTCAATGACAATCAAATTTGTGAACATATTAATATAAACCCCATCAATTTTTTCTCTCAACTTATTAACTTTCAAATTTTACTCTCCACCATTTTATGATAACTACAAATTAAAATTCATTTTAAAAGTAATGTACTTAATCTACCCCTATTAGGATAAAGTTTTACATTCTCTCCCTTTTTCAACATAGTCCAAATCACTACAGGGGACTTCCTTGAATTTTTTTTCAAGTATTTTGTGGAGGTTGAATATGATGTTGCATCCTTAATTCCAAAAATCTCTCTTTTGGAATTTCTTTTGTGAAATCATCCAAAATTTGATAATTTTTTGAAATATATTCCAGCTTAACAACTCCGCCAGTATGTTTCTCATTATTGAAATTATACTTAATATAAATATTCATTGATATTGAGTGTTGAAAAAGATTTCTAGAAAGATAAATTACACTATGATTATAACAAAATATCTTCAATGGTGTATAAAATTTCTCTTTCAAATATTCTAGATGAATTCTTATCCACATCATTTGAGTACAAGCCTGGGTAGTGAAAATATATTCTTCTTCTACTATGATCAAGGTCATTGGAATCTATTTATTACTATTCAATCTCACAAAGTATTCTATGAAGTAAAAAAGTTCCTCCAGGATGTTTATTTTCTATCATTACAATATCTAGCCTAATCGGTATTAGTATATCCAATAATGTTTATATCACATATTTTCTTATAGAAAATCCCATTGTAATATTTGAGAATTATTTTTTCTACCAGTATGTGTAATGATTTTTGATCACTTTGAAATCATGCACGAAGAGTTATAATATAGATGATGTTGGGCCTTGAAGTTGTAAGATATAATAAACTTCCTATCAATTTTTTAAAGTATTTCTAATTCACACTTTTCCTAGACTCATCTTTACTCAACTTGATAGAAAAAAATAGGTGAAGAAAATTCTTTAACATCATTAAAAATTTGGATCATACTAAGTATGTCATGTTTAATCCCATAAACATATACAACTTTCTTATATTTTAGTTTTTCATCTTTAATATCTATTATTCCTATTCCTATTATTTTTAAGTAACTATCATTTCCAAAGGAAACAGATCCTCCATCATGATTTTAAACATCTTTCAAGATTTTTATATATCCTTTCATATGTGAGTAACAACCACTATCAAGAATCTATGATTTTTTATTTTTTCTTAATTTCAGATCCATTTCAACAATAAAGGATCCTTCCTCAATTTTCTTCTTTCCATCTTCCTTTTATTTTCTATCATAAGAACTTTTTCTTAGAATATTAGTCATACATTCTTCAAAAGAGTGACTTGGTTGACAACATCTTATATAAATTTATTCTAGGAAGTCAAAATGATTTCTCATTTGAATCCTTTTAATATGTCTTGATTTAAAATTTTTAAACTTCATGAATCTTAGGAAAGTTACTAACATTGATTATGATATTTATCCCCTTTATTTCATACCTTATTCCAAGAAGAGACATTTTGTGCCAATAATTATAAGATTTGTGGAAAAATATACTATAACACCAACAATATACACTAAATATCGATCTTCTATAGAAATATGATCTTTACATATAATTAGTTTGTTGAGGTTCAAAACATTTCTCTGTTTTTGTTTCCTCCTAGCACGAGGAAACTTTCTTACAAGAAATATCCTTAAATCTTATTAATGTGATCAATTTATCACATCCTTTCTCAACCCAGGCTTTCTTAAAAATTTTCTTAATACATGAAATTTTATTTAAATCATAGGAACCTTCACATTTTGTGGGTGTAGATTTCACCTGATTCTTTAAAATATTTTTCTCAATAGCATGAGATGATTCAAAATTTACCTCCAATGATTTGTTGAAATTTTCATTAATCTTTATTAAGGTATTTTCAAACATAGGAATCTTGGATTTGGTTTTCCAAACTTCATATTACTTAGCTTACTATTTCTTATTGATATATTCTACTGTATTTCCTAGTTCAATAAATCTCATATTTAGGTTTAAAACCTCATGAATATATTCATCTTTCTATTTAAGAACATATTTCCTTCCTTAATATTAATTTACAATTTCTATATTCATTAGTATGATTTCATTATTGAGTTTTGTGTTTTTCTTAGGACATGTTGTCATGACTTGTCCCGGTGGGGCCCATGCCGTGACTCCCAAAGACCGCCTACAATAGGCTAGGGGATGGTGACTAGCACTGAGTAGGAATATCACTAACATGAGAGGCATTGTCTAAGTACCTGTATAGATGCACACATATCCAATCCCACAAAATGATGAAATGAAAAAACCACTAAGTAAACAATGCATGCATACCACTATATCCCAAAACCAGAGTATGATGGAAAGTAAGTAAACATGGATAGAATACAAGACCACCAAAAAGAGCCTGTAGATAAAAGTCCAACCTATAAGAAAAAGGTACTGGGATTACTATCTGAAAGCTGTAGGAGAAAACCTCAGTATGTCTGATCTCACAAAGCACCATTTGGCCCTGGTTTGACCAGGACTCCGTTAAAGGGTCGATCATCTGCACAAGATAGGACACGTGTAGGAAAATCCCGTGCACGGGTGAGTATAACAATACTTAGTAGGATAAACTGAAACCATAAACTAATACAAAAAAATAAATACACAGTAATCTCTATATAGATTTATTTATACAAAACATATAACAATAATATCTAGATATAATCAACCAAGGAACACAATCTAGAGGTAAGTCACAAACACTGCATTCCAACCCTAGGAATTGAGCTTGAAGATTCCAAAAAGCACTCATTTGGGAGAACACAATCCTAAGTCTGATAGCACTGATGAAGTCCGTCTGAGAGGTACTGCTCATCGGGTACTGTCATGAGAGGGATATGCTGATAGATCTAAAGAGTGATACAATACAACATATTAAGATCACAACCAGAGCCATGGGGTGATACCAATAACTCCACCTATATTAACCCACTAAGTAGTGGATCAAAACCCATGTATTTTCAGTCACATTAATACCAAGAAATCCACATAGGGCACAAAGAATGAATAGAGGATCCTAATCTTGGCCTCTCAGGGGATTCTAATAATTATATTTAGGAAGTCCTACTAAAGGGATCATAGTACTATGAGTAGGAAATGATTCATACCTACCTTCAGGAAAATTATAAAGGGAATGAAACCTAATGAAACCTATCCAAGATATAGAGGATAAGTGGATAAAACCATGTAGGAAGGGGTATATGGTTTGTAGTAGGGTCACATGCCATGTCCCTTGACCCTGGGTACTGCCTGTGCACAACATCCCATTATTGTTCCAACTGTTTCATGTAAAAGATGGGAAAATAGTGTGTAGTAAAGGTTACATTAGATGTCCTTCCATCTTGGGTATGCTTGTGTGCTCTAGCCGTGTGCTAGTACATAATGCCAACCTGTGTATCAGTTCCTGTGTACCAGTACATGGGGTAGTCCATATAACAAGTTCAGGTCATACTGTGTGGGGCAGTACACACCGTGTAGGAAACCCATGTACTCCACCCCATGATCATGTACTTCCCATGTATATGCTGAGTTTTCCACTGATAAACATGCACCATGTAGCCTGGGCTAAATGCCGCATGTATCGAGTTTTTCCAAGAACCCGTGTTCTTCTTCTGCTCGTGCTGATCCATCTCCCAGATCTCTCTCTAGTGCTCAGTTCACCTCAAAACTCTAGATAAAAGTTTTTTCGGTCACTATAATACCAAATCGATGGGATTCAGGCCTTCTTAAGGCTCAGAAAATGTGATCATAGTTGTTCTTAATCATTTTTGAAGAACATGGATTCGACATCCACTATCGTTTGATCTGCCACTGCACCCATCATCACACCTCTACCAAGTTGTCCTGATATAGGATCTCCAGTTTCAGATCATTTCACTAAGAATAAAAGGCGCAATGATTGATTTCTCAAATTTTGAGGAAGAACAAAAAACGTGTGTCAAGAACACAAGAAATAGGAAGAGAAAAGCACAAGGAACAAACCCTGAGGAATGAACCCTGACCTTTGTTTATTCCATCCTCGATCCATTCCCATAATAATGATAAATGAATTGAAAATAATTTTCTAGAATCACAATCCTGATAAACCTTGCAAATACCATCCCATACCACAAGCACGATCGATCCGTGAGCTAATATGTTCGTGGATTAATATGTGTTCATAGTATGAATCAAGAACCAGAAAGAAGAATTAAAATTAAACCTCCTACCTAGATTTGGATCTCTCGCTGATGAAGATCAGTCACCACGTCATCTCCGTTGGTGAAATCTACCAAGAATTAAATTCTTCAATCTCTGATCTGAAGTTTTGCCATCTCCTGTCGAGAGGATTCTCCAGATCTCTCTCTCTCTAGGGCCTCCAAAGGATTCCAGGGTTACGAGCCTAACCCTGGATCTCTTCCAAAGGGTTTATTTAAAATAAACCTGTCGCTACATCATTTCATCAATGAAACAAAAATAAAATAAATTTTTATCAATTTATTTTATTCATTTAAAATTCCCACAACGACTTTCCACAGTTGACCCACGCCGACCAATATTAGGTCATTCATAGGGTAAATCCACTGTTCTAAACACAATGGTGCCCTCAAATTTCTAATTCAGCCACCCGTTTAGAAGTTATTATACTATTTTAGGAAAACTATGTGTGCGTGATATTTAATATTTTAATATATTTCAAACATTTATTCTGGGAACACCGAGCCTTAGAATCAAATGCCATCTCAGTGCCTGGTGTTGAAATTAATCTATATAATATTTAAAAATAATACATAGAAAATTAGAGTCATTACACATGAAACTAGTTTTGATCTCAAATGATATTCTCTATACCTTTCTTTACCTCTTCCTTCTTCTTCACTATTTGAGGAGTCTTCCTTTTTATCAACATTTAAAAAGAAGGTTATAAACTTTTCTAAACCTTCACATTATGAAAAATTATTTTCATAAGGGTTATATTTGACTTTATTACTCAACATAATTTTTTTGTTTGCAGTGAAACTTTTTGTTACCACTAGAAGATTTATTATCTTCCTCAAAAGATTTGTTGAATTTATTCCACTGAGGTTTTTATTCAAAATTATCATCATATTCTTCAAAATTATTGTATAACCCCAAGGATTTAAAAATAAATTTAATATAGAATTTAATTCACACAACACTGAGTCTCTATGAAACAACACTTTTTTAATATAATTATTTAAACAAGATAGTTATGACCTAGACATTAAACATAATTTTGTCGCTTCTGTGATTTGAATTTTAAAAAATGGACAAACACAGTTGTGATAAATAAGATATTTAGAGTTTGATAGGATCAAATTAATTTTTTAGTGAATAGTAACTTGACCCTTTTGAATAGTAATGTTATCCTTATGAATTGTAATATGACCCATATGAATGGTAAATCATGTAAATTAATAGTAACCTCACCCATGAGTGTATAAATAAAATTTAGGCATTTTATAAATGAAAGTATGAAATAATTATACCATAGTATAAGTAAATAAATATTTTAAATTTTATTAATTAGGTGTTGGTATTTTTGTATTGAATAAATATTTAATTACAATTTTATAATTAATTTAATCATTTAAAAGAAAATTTATTTTCATAAAATAAATTCATAAATTATTATTTTTTGTCTTATGATTATAGGATAATTTTTTGATTCCTTAGTTAATTTTTTAAATGTCATAAAAAAAGTTATAATATTAAAATCGATATTTTTTGAGTAAATTATGATTTTAATTAAATATTAAATTTATCATATTTAGAAAATTATATTCATAAAAGTAATTTCATTTTTTGATTCCACACATTCAAAAATGGTTGGGGTTAATTTTTTATATTTTAAAAAAATACTTGAATTTCTAGTGAATAGTGAAATACAGTAATTTATGGTATTTAAATTATAATACAAATACATGAATTAAAACATCATGCATGATGTAAGAAACCATTATTTCTAAATCACATGCTCTATTTACTATATTTAATCACAATAATCCACACTATTTCTTTACTCAAGCAAAATAATAAAAAAATGATTAAAAAATTCAAAAATTACCCCTCCTCCACTATAAAAACCACCCCTCACCCCTCTTCTCCTCACACCTCTAAGACTTGAAGCTTGTAAAAATTCTGCCAAAATATTCTTTCTTATTATCTCCCCCACATCCAAGATCTCTTGGTCTTACCAAAAGACCAAAACCACTTTAACTAAGGAGGTTCTCAAGGAGGATAATTCAAGAGGTAAATCCTCTCCCTTTTCCTTTTAAATTCATTTCAATTTATTTTCGTTTAAATTTGTCTCCTAACCTACTATATAAAAATGAGAATGATAACTCCAGTATCATCTATATAATAGAATGATATCATGTTAATGGAATATTCTTCATCAAAATCCTTTCTCTCTCTCTCTCTCTCTCTTTTATTTTATAAACGAAATCATTATCCGTGAGGTGACGATTTATAACCTTTGTGGACGATGAACTTTCATTATTAAATTTACCCTTCAAGGATACTCATGAAACCATTTTAATGGTTGAAACAGATTGTAAAATGTATATTATAACCCTTTTTATATTCTTTATTTAACATATTTACAAAATACCAAATGATAAAACAAAATGAGTTCGTTATGTTCAATAATCGCCGTAATAATCTAAACTATAGCATCCCACCTTTTTATCACATAAACTTTCATTACATTTTACAAAACCGAGGATCTTTAAGGTTTAGTGTCTTGGAAACCAGGAACTCAAAACATGAAACAAAAAAAAATTCTTCTTAAACACTTGAAAGGCTTCTCCTTATGTTCATCCTAGGTTCATTACTGCATCTCAGAACCTGGGGACATACATCAAAGGAAAGGGTGAGCAGAAGGCCCAGTAAGGAAAACAAGAGAAACATTTTACATGTGAACTTGAGATACTTCAATAAAGTCATGAAAAGAACTTTAAGGCATGAGAATGAAATCATGAGGCATATCATAATAAAAACAACATTTTCATAACTTGAATATGTGGCTACATAATTTAACATAGACAATCATGAACATATCACCAAGGTCCATCCCCAAGGTGTCATTTGAAAATTACCAAGGTTATTCACCAAGGTATCGTGAAATTTGTAATCTCTAGTGGTTACATCATTACCCAATGCATTGGAGCGCTATCAGGGCGCACCCTTAAATTTGCCTTTATTATCATGTGAGCCACATATATCATCATCAAACATTTCATAAATAACCCACATAGCATAAAAATAAATGGGTTTCATTTCATAATCATAACGTTTTAAAAACTGCTTTAAAGACATGATCTTTACGTCACTTTAAACCCACGGAAAGGGAAAGCGGGTCTCATGTATGTAAATCCCAGAATTTAAAATATAAAATTTTGATATATATATGAATACCCTTATAGAAATAAGAGCTTTGAGTATTCACTTTATAACATAAAATAATTTTGAGAAAAGAGAGAGACATTTTGAGACCAAAAATTCTGCAGCATAACGGCTATATTTCGGGGTTTTAGAAAACATTGAAAAGAGAGGGGACATGGGTCACCCACTCATAAACGATCCATAAAACAGTAGGGGAACAGAATAAGAAGGATATATGGACATGGTAATGAAATTTGGAGGACAAACCATTTGAAATGAAAAAACATGGAAGGAAGACAAAAATTAGATTTCTCTTATGAAAATTCGACAGCCTAACGGCGTCACTTAAACTTCAATAAAAATGAATTGACAAGATCAAATAGGGTCTCTCATCATATGATCATAAGAGATCATTATGATAGATATAGAGATAATTCCCCAACATAACAAAAAGGAACTTGAAAGAATTGACATGAAAGTAGAACTTCAAAACGAGAAGGGTGAAGAACCACTTAAAAATTCGGCAGCCTAACGGCGCCACTTAAAACATCAAAATACTGAATTGAAGAGATCAAATGGGGTCTCTCATAATATGAACATAAGAGTCCAGTATGATAGATATAGAGATCATACCCCAATATAACAAAAAGGAACTTGAAATAATTGACATGAAAGTAGAACTTCAAAACGAGAAGGGTGAAGAACCACTTAAAAATTCGGCAGCCTAACAGCGCCACTTAAAACTTCAAAATACTGAATTGAAGCGATCAAATGGGGTCTCTCATCATATGATCATAATAGATCAGTATTATAATTTAGAGATCATACCCCAACATAATAAAAAGGAACATGAAAGACTTGAATGAAAATAGAACTTGAAAACGAGGAAGGTGAAAGAATCCCTTAAAAATTCGGCAGCCTAACGGCGCCACTTAAACATTCTTAAAACGAATTGATGAGAGAAAGGGGGGGTCTCTCATCATATGAACATGAAATAGGCAGTAGGATGAATATAAAAGAACATCCTACAACATAAGAACATGGAGTATAAAAGAAATGACATAAAAGAGATTACTTGAAAAGAAAGAGAGGGGTCGGATCCCTTACCTTAAAACGTAACTCTTAAAACTCAATGGTTTGGACCTTGAGGGCTTGGGGGAACCTTGGGAGGACTCCTTGGGAGGTAATGAGACCAGAAATTCGTTGGGGAAGAGTGGGGAGTCGAATGGATGAGAGGAGGGCTTGGTATTTATAGGGAAAGTGAGGGGACAAGGCATTAATGGCCAAATGACACCTCACATGTGCTTTTCTCAAACCCATGTGCTCTCCCTTGGCATTTATCATGGAGTTAGGCCACATGGGGCCCCCAAAACAATAATTCATCACCCTTGGCCGGCCAACCCTCAAAAGATCTCATGACATCATCATGACACCGTTATGATGTCATTAAACATACTGAAACCCTTAAACTGTATTTTTACTATTCACTGAAAATTCAACTTTTTTCAGAAAAATACCAAAATTTCACATTAACCAAATATCAATGCTCTGATTTCAAAAATTAAATCCATTTTATAAAAATAATTTTCTAAATATTTTTAATTTAATTTTTAAATAAAAACACTATTCATCGAAAATTCATTTTTTTCAGAAAAATCCCCAAAAATTACCTTAACATAATATCGATGCTCTGAGTTCAAAAATAATTTCATTTTTATAAAAATAATTTTCTAATTATTTTTAATTAAATTTTTAATTAAAAAACACTATTCATCCGAAAAAACTAATACTTGAATAATAATTTATGAAACCGTTATTTAACCATTTTATTGAATCACATTACTTAATCAAGGTGCCTAGATTATTTTAAAACTTTCTTTAAGTGAGATTACTAATCCATTTGGTCACCTTACTAATCCTAAGCGTAAAATCACTATTCATAATTTACTATTCATCAAAAATTAAGTTGATCTTATTAGACTCCAAATTTTGTACTGAACATAATTGTAGAAGACCATTTTTTGAAAATCATTACACAATTTTAATTATTTAAGGTTTACATAAACATTTTTAAAATATCCTTTTTCTAAAATTCATAAAAAATATGCATACTATATTTATCCGGTCATTTCAAAATTCATAAACTTCATCATAAGAAGAAATCCCAATTTTTATTTAAAACAAGGATTACACAAGGTAGTTACGGTCTCGTTACATAGCCTCTTATAATACCAGCATAGGACCTAAGAGTAAGGTGTGCTAGGGTGATAGAATCTTGGGGCGGCTCAGTCAACATTGCCCGAGTAGTAATTTCTATCAGTTTGAACTTCTCACGAAGGCGATTCCGTTCCAGCTTCACATGATGAAGTTCGGCTTGGATTTGATCCAGAGCAAAGCCCAATGGTGCTACCTCCTTCCCAAGCTCTGTTAGATGGTCTTCGATCGGTCCAAGACTACTAGGTGAGGCCATAGAATCTTCTTTCTATAATAATTAACCAAGATTACTTGTATTTAGAGACAATAATCAAAACATTTTGTTCACAGCGGTCATATTGACCGATGGTCATATAACAGTCAGAACCCAATGGTCTCATTTTAATTATAATCATGTTTATCAAATAAAACATTTTTGTTGAGTATAAAAATAAAATAAAATAACACATGAAATTAGGGAACAATATTTATTCAAAATTTCGGGTCGTTACAATCTTCCCCCCTTAAGAAATTGCGTCCTCGCAATTTTAAAAATTGGGTTTTGAAATTTCATTGAAAGTCCCACATCGGAAAAAGAGTCAGTGACACCATTACTTTAAAAGAAAGAAAAGGAAGTACAAAGGCCACCCGAGTTTACTCATACTAGGATTCCATGTAGGAAACATGGACATGGAGGAGAAAACAAAGGGTAATGTCCTAAACGAGAGTGATAGAAAACATGATTAGGAGGAAGTTAACCACCAGAAAATCCCAAAATTATGATGTGTGCAAGCGGTCTTTGATTACCTAGTAGGAAACGTAAACCAACAACATTTTTGTTTTACGTTCCTTTTCATAACTTTGAGGAATTCATTTACAACATAGAACAAAAACATAAGGAAATATATCTACCTTCATGTAGAGTTTCATCCTTTAATAAGTTTCTACCCAAAACTAATCTTTTCTCCAAACTATGAGCATTCGAAACTACTTGGTCTCATCAAAACACAAGAATCATCTTCTAGAGAATCACATAATCCACAAAAGATTAACTATCTATTTCTTTTATCTTTAAACATTATCCCAAAAACCGAAAGGGTAAGGTAAAACAACTCTTCAAAAGAAAGAATCCCATAGGAATGGAAACTACTTTTAAATCTTCAAGGTTCCATGGTACTACCCAAAGTTCATCATTGACCACTCCATAAATAATGGTCCTTAAAATTCCTCAAATAAACCAAACTAAGATTGAAACCCAAATACAAGAAGGATTTGATAACATAGTCTTCCAAAATAAACTTCATTGTTCATCTCCAAACAACATCAACCACTCCTAACATCTAAATTAAACATATTTTACCCAAGATAGGTTAATCATTCCCATAAGTAGCCTAAATTACTATAAGTCCACCATAAATTTATCGATTCTTCAAAATATAAGTCAACCTTACTCCTCAATGAAAATACCATAGTAATCTATTTACCTCGATCATATAGGGTCCCTAAAATAGTGAACGTATTCCAAAATAACAATCATCTTTTAATCCCCTAATCACCTCTGTCATCTTAATACGGAAATCGTAGCATTTCCTATCACATTGGTTGTTGAGACATGTTCTTCCATTTCCCGCCATTAACTAAGAAAAGAAACTATAATTAGGTGCTTAAATACTTAGCCAATAATCAAGAAAAGAAAATTAAAGCCTATAAGGATAACTTGAAGTTGAAAAGTATACCCTAACTTGTGATCCCCTAGGTTCCCATCTAGGTTATCCATGATCATATAGTCTTATGTGAACCTTTATTTTATTTTATCTTTGATCCTTTAACAATGGTTCATACTAAGCTTATGAATTTACCAAAGCATATCCCCCGGGAGTGTCGTAACCAAGAGTGCAGCAAGGACCGTTGTCGTGTACCAGTTCCCGTTCGAGTCTAGCTCAAAGCGGTGTTTTCGGGTTTTACCCCTATGTACATCTGTGCCAGAGCCACCTCTACCTGCTCGTATCCAGACAGGGATGTATTTGCTTGGAAACCCCTTACTCAATACTCACCAAAATACCAGGAAGATTTCCTATATTTAAACTTTTATATAGGGTTCTTCATAAAGTTTTTATATCCTAATTTCCACAAATAACTAAACAATCCTTTGATACCAACTATAGCATCCCACCTTTTTATCACATAAACTTTCATTACATTTTACAAAACCGAGGATCTTTAAGGTTTAGTGTCTTGGAAACCAGGAACTTAAAACATGAAACAAAAAAAAATTCTTCTTAAACACTTGAAAGGATTCTCCTTATGTTCATCCTAGGTTCATTACTGCATCTCAGAACCTGGGGACATACATCAAAGGAAAGGGTGAGCAGAAGGCCCAGTAAGGAAAACAAGAGAAACATTTTACATGTGAACTTGAGATACTTCAATAAAGTCATGAAAAGAACTTTAAGGCATGAGAATGAAATCATGAGGCATATCATAATAAAAACAACATTTTCATAACTTGAATATGTGGCTACATAATTTAACATAGACAATCATTAACATATCACCAAGGTCCATCCCCAAGGTGTCATTTGAAAATTACCAAGGTTATTCACCAAGGTATCGTGAAATTTGTAATCTCTAGTGGTTACATCATTACCCAATGCATTGGAGCGCTATCAGGGCGCACCCTTAAATTTGCCTTTATTATCATGTGAGCCACATATATCATCATCAAACATTTCATAAATAACCCACATAGCATAAAAATAAATGGGTTTCATTTCATAATCATAACGTTTTAAAAACTGCTTTAAAGACATGATCTTTACGTCACTTTAAACCCACGGAAAGGGAAAGCGGGTCTCATGTATGTAAATCCCAGAATTTAAAATATAACATTTTGATATATATATGAATACCCTTATAGAAATAAGAGCTTTGAGTATTCACTTTATAACATAAAATAATTTTGAGAAAAGAGAGAGACATTTTGAGACCAAAAATTCTGCAGCATAACGGCTATGTTTCGGGGTTTTAGAAAACATTGAAAAGAGAGGGGACATGGGTCACCCACTCATAAACGATCCATAAAACAGTAGGGGAACAGAATAAGAAGGATATATGGACATGGTAATGAAATTTGGAGGACAAACCATTTGAAATGAAAAAACATGGAAGGAAGACAAAAATTAGATTTCTCTTATGAAAATTCGACAGCCTAACGGCGTCACTTAAACTTCAATAAAAATGAATTGACAAGATCAAATAGGGTCTCTCATCATATGATCATAAGAGATCATTATGATAGATATAGAGATAATTCCCCAACATAACAAAAAGGAACTTGAAAGAATTGACATGAAAGTAGAACTTCAAAACGAGAAGGGTGAAGAACCACTTAAAAATTCGGCAGCCTAATGGCGCCACTTAAAACATCAAAATACTGAATTGAAGAGATCAAATGGGGTCTATCATAATATGAACATAAGAGTCCAGTATGATAGATATAGAGATCATACCCCAATATAACAAAAAGGAACTTGAAATAATTGACATGAAAGTAGAACTTCAAAACGAGAAGGGTGAAGAACCACTTAAAAATTCGGCAGCCTAACAGCGCCACTTAAAACTTCAAAATACTGAATTGAAGCGATCAAATGGGGTCTCTCATCATATGATCATAATAGATCAGTATGATAATTTAGAGATCATACCCCAACATAATAAAAAGGAACATGAAAGACTTGAATGAAAATAGAACTTGAAAATGAGGAAGGTGAAAGAATCCCTTAAAAATTCGGCAGCCTAACAGCGCCACTTAAACATTCTTAAAACGAATTGATGAGAGCAAGGGGGGGGGGTATCTCATCATATGAACATGAAATAGGCAGTAGGATGAATATAAAAGAACATCCTACAACATAAGAACATGGAGTATAAAAGAAATGACATAAAAGAGATTACTTGAAAAGAAAGAGAGGGGTCGGATCCCTTACCTTAAAACGTAACTCTTAAAACTCAATGGTTTGGACCTTGAGGGCTTGGGGGCACCTTGGGAGGACTCCTTGGGAGGTAATGAGACCAGAAATTCGTTGGGGAAGAGTGGGGAGTCGAATGGATGAGAGGAGGGCTTGGTATTTATAGGGAAAGTGAGGGGACAAGGCATTAATGGCCAAAGGACACCTCACATGTGCTTTTCTCAAACCCATGTGCTCTCCCTTGGCATTTATCATGGAGTTAGGCCACATGGGGCCTCCAAAACAATAATTCATCACCCTTGGCCGGCCAAACCTCAAAAGATCTCATGACATCATCATGACACCGTTATGATGTCATTAAACATACTGAAACCCTAAAACTGTATTTTTACTATTCACTGAAAATTCAACTTTTTTCAGAAAAATACCAAAATTTAACATTAACCAAATATCAATGCTCTGATTTCAAAAATTAAATCCATTTTATAAAAATAATTTTCTAAATATTTTTAATTTAATTTTTAAATAAAAACACTATTCATCGAAAATTCATTTTTTTCAGAAAAATCCCCAAAAATTACCTTAATATAATATCGATGCTCTGAGTTCAAAAATAATTTCATTTTTATAAAAATAATTTTCTAATTATTTTTAATTAAATTTTTAATTAAAAAACACTATTCATCCGAAAAAACTAATACTTGAATAATAATTTATGAAACCGTTATTTAACCATTTTATTGAATCACATTACTTAATCAAGGTGCCTAGATTATTTTAAAACTTTCTTTAAGTGAGATTACTAATCCATTTGGTCACCTTACTAATCCTAAGCGTAAAATCACTATTCATAATTTACTATTCATCAAAAATTAAGTTGATCTTATTAGACTCCAAATTTTGTACTGAACATAATTGTAGAAGACCATTTTTTGAAAATCATTACACAATTTTAATTATTTAAGGTTTACATAAACATTTTTAAAATATCCTTTTTCTAAAATTCATAAAAAATATGCATACTATATTTATCCGGTCATTTCAAAATTCATAAACTTCATCATAAGAAGAAATCCCAATTTTTATTTAAAACAAGGATTACACAAGGTAGTTACGGTCTCGTTACATAGCCTCTTATAATACCAGCATAGGACCTAAGAGTAAGGTGTGCTAGGGTGATAGAATCTTGGGGCGGCTCAGTCAACATTGCCCGAGTAGTAATTTCTATCAGTTTGAACTTCTCACGAAGGCGATTCCGTTCCAGCTTCACATGATGAAGTTCGGCTTGGATTTGATCCAGAGCAAAGCCCAATGGTGCTACCTCCTTCCCAAGCTCTGTTAGATGGTCTTCGATCGGTCCAAGACTACTAGGTGAGGCCATAGAATCTTCTTTCTATAATAATTAACCAAGATTACTTGTATTTAGAGACAATAATCAAAACATTTTGTTCACAGCGGTCATATTGACCGATGGTCATATAACAGTCAGAACCCAATGGTCTCATTTTAATTATAATCATGTTTATCAAATAAAACATTTTTGTTGAGTATAAAAATAAAATAAAATAACACATGAAATTAGGGAACAATATTTATTCAAAATTTCGGGTCGTTACATAAACGGTTATCACTAAATATATTATCTAATGATTCATCATCATACCATATAACCAAATGATATGTATAACCATTTACACTTCTGGATTCTCATTAATTTCATATAATTCCAATTATGTATAATTATACCAATTTTTACACGAATTCCATTACATGCATACAAGTAAAATGATTGTGAAAACCAAGGAAATGAACAATCCCGAGTAATAAAATTGTATCATATAACTCATAAAAAAGACCATAAATAAACTTAATAAAATTATAATAAATCAAATAAATTTATATAATGTTCTGAATTAATTAATCAATAGATTTAAATTGAATTTATAGGATATTAAGATCAAGGGAAGAACACATTCAAACATAAGGTAAGGGGTTTCTCATATCACTTTTATTTTCATGAGATTTCCATTATTCACCACTTATTTCTTGTATGTAGTGTATGTATAATGAAATTTGATATATGTTATCATGAATCTATTTATATTCATGGTATTAAATGATTCATTTTAATATTAATATTTTTTGGTCATACAGTTCGATTGATTACAAAGTGGTAAGGGACTTTGTCTCAATTTCCATTTCATTGAGACTTACTTGGTATCGTGAATTTAATCATTTTCATATAGTGTACCTACTTAGTCTTTGAGATTATTTTTCATGTGAAATTATATTTCTATTAAATATTCATATTCTTGTACCATGGATATGATTATTGTGTTATCTGTATACCATTTTACATACGGTGTTTATTTTGAATGTTGTTTTGACTGCAAAAATATTGATGAATCCATATCCTCTACTCAATAAAAATATTTATAAGTCATATTATTCTTGAATTAAATATATGTATGAAGAATTATTTGGAATTTTAGTGACATGAGGGGCTCGTTATATCCCCTTGATGCATTGACAGGTCTCATGAGACAAAATAGTTGGTGACAAACCCTTCATGTTTGTTTCCAAACAAAATTAGATAGGTACCCACCCATAGAATTAAACCATAATGATGGTATAATGGTTAATGTTAAAGATACATGATGTCCAAATAATAATAATTCTTTTTATTCATTATTCTTTTATTACTTTTCATGATATTTTTACTATGATAAAATCTGTGGATGCATTTTCATTCTCATTTTATTGATGGAATGTGTTTTTTAGATTATTTACCTTGCCATAATGTATAAGAATTATTGACTTCACTTAGCTTATTATTATTTCATATAACCCTTACTATGATTTTGATCTCACCCCTTCATTTTTTCCTTCCCTTGGTTATGAATAAGAGATCATTTATTGAGTTCTAAGGGATGAGGTTTACTAGCTTTTATTATATATAATATTTTGTATTCTTTTCCCAATGAAAAATGGGTTCCATTTATGTATCTAGTTTCTTCATGAATATTAAACTAATATTTCCTTCATGATTTGATTCCTTGTAATCATTACAATATAATAAAATAATACACTAGATTCCACTAGTGCAGAAAACGTTATTTACGTCGGTTATTTTTCATTTTTTACGTCGGTTTTTAGCCGACGTTAATACGGACGCCGTTATAAATAAAGTTTTTTACGTCGGTTATTTAAAAACCGATGTAACAAACATAACATCGCGGTGTTTATCACATCAGTTAATTAATAACCGACGTTAAAAAACCCAAGGGGGGGGGGGGGTTTATAACGTCGGTTATTATATTACCGCCGTGATAAACCGGGGGGGGGGGGATTTATCACATTGGTTATACAATAACCGACGTTATAAACACGTTCAGGGGTGTTTATCATGTCGGTTATTGAATAACCGACGTGATAACTCCTGGGCGATGGTTTATCATGTCGGTTATTGAATAACCGACGTGCTAAACCAGTCCGGGGGGGGGGGGGTTATCACCTCGGTTATTGATTAACCGACATGATAAATCATTTCTTAGGTCCTTTATCACGTCGATTATTACATAACCGACATGATAAACCATGCCACAGGTGTTTATCACATCAGTTATGAAAAAAACCGACGTGATAAACCCTTCTCGATTTCTTTATCACGTCGGTTATAAAATAACCGACGTGGAAGACAATTTTTTTTAAAATCTACTGTAGTCCTCTGCTCTCCCCCAAAATCAACCAGAAACCAAATCAATAATTCATACCACAAAAACAGAAGGATATCAAAACATGAACTAAATCAATTTTAAGCATTTACATTGATAACATATAAAACTTACCCTACTTGATAGCCCCCACCCTCATGTATACCCCCTGTACAACCCTCCCCCACCCCATTGGAGCCCCCACCACACCCCTAGACTGCCCCTGACCCCCTAGACAGCCCCAAACACCCCTCTACAACCCCACACCCTCATGAATAGAACCCCCTAAACCCACTTGACAGCCCCCACCACACCCATGGACTACCCCCGACCCCCTGGACATCCCTAAACACCCCTTGACAACCCCCCACCCTCCTGAACAACACCCCTCACCCCCTCACCCCACTTGACATCCCCCACCACACCCCTAGACTGCCCCCCGACCCCCTAGCCAGCTCCAAACACCCCAGGACAACCCCCCCACCCTCATGTATACCCCCCACACCCTGGAAAACCCTCCCCCACCCCATTGGAGCCCCCACCACACCCCTGGACTGCCCCCACCCTCCTGAACAACACCCCTCACCCCCTCACCCCAATGACAGCCCCACCCCATTGGAGCCCCCACCACACCCTTGGACTGCCCTCCCGACCCCCTTGACAGCCACAAACACCCCTCTACAACCCCCCACCCTCCTGAACAGCACCCCCTCACCCCACTTGACAGCCCCCACCACACCCCTGGACTGCCCCCCGACCCCCTGGACAGCTCCAAACACCCCGGGACAACTTCCCACCCTCATGTATACCCCCCACACCCTGGACAGCCCTCCCCCACCCCATTGGAGCCCCCACCACACCCCTGGACTGCCCCCAACCCCCTGGAAAGCCCCAAACACCCCTCGACAAACCCCCACCCTCACATATACCCCCACCCCACCGGACAACCCTCCTAGACCCCAGGACACCCCCAACCCCACTGAACACCCCCCACACCCTTGAAACCCCTCCCCCCAGACCAGAATCCATACCAGAAAAACCATCATAATTAGACCAAAACAAGAAGTAGAGCAAAATTAAACATTCACATATATAACATTCAAAACTTACACTGTCAACTTCAAAAAAAAAATCCAACCTAAACGACTACCAAATACACAATTACAATGACAATATTAAAAATTACATTTTACATTATAAACAACTAAAAGTTAATCAAACCTGTAAAATAATTTGACCACTCCACTTGTAAGTGTTTGATGTCTTCAAAATTATAGGGTTGAGGGTCATCAAAAAGCTACAAATGAAAAGGATAGTAGTTAACTTGTATAATGAGTAAATCAAATTGAAATATTATGGAAAAGTTTAAGAGGAAATCTTACCAGGTCAAAATTCACAACTGTCCCAGTTGTTATTATTTCATACATAAATCTTAACATATAATATCCGCATTCGATGACGCCTTGTTGTTCATGAAAATTCTGTTTGAATGAGTGTAAATTTAATATATTATTTTAATGTAATAAATAAAAAAGTACAAATTATAAATGGATATTTACCTTCACATTTACATATTTGATCTTTGCATTCCTTTTCTTTGTGTTTTTTCGAAAGTAGGCCCATGCACTGTTAGAAAATAATACTAAAGGGGTAAATTTAAAATTCATTATAATATATAAAACTATTGAGAAATTGAAACTTACTTTTCCAATATATTCTTAAAACTTTCCTGCACATCATCATGGACAGAGCATATCCAATAAAGTTCTTTCTCCCTTGGGCAAAAAAACCCTAACATCCAATGATCACTGATAAAAGGAAATTTAAGGTCAGTGGTTTTTTATGTTAAAAGATAATTAACTCCTTGAAAGAGATGTGTTTCATACCTCTCCCAAAAAGGCATCATCCAAAATTGTGTGACTATATTCTTTTCAAGTCTTTCAGCAATATAAAGCATGCTTTGTTCCTCATCCAATGCACATGCTTCAGGGGAAATCAATTGCGGGTCCATGAATCCATATACATCTGTCATCTCATTCCTCTCACAAATTTTATAAAGATACCTAATAAAAAACAGACATAAGTATACATTTTTAATAAATATAACGTAGGGAAAAGGTGTTAAGACTTACATGGAAAAAATTTTCATCATGTTGATTCCCAACTTATCTCCAGTAACAATCTCTATGATATCAGTTTTCATAATCCCCACATTTATTTCATGTCCACAAACATGATCTTCCATTGGAAACTCATAATGACCCGCCAAAAAATTTGAATATCTTGACAATCTGTCAAGACTACTAGAATCTGTATCTGATGTCATAGCCATTTATCTTTTTTGTTGTCTATACAGTATTTCTTTACCTTTGAAGTATTCCTGTAAAAATAAATTGAAAAGTATATTAGTTTTTAAATGATAAAACAACTTTAATAAAAAAAATAAAATAAAAGATATAACATTCATACCTCTATGGTAATGAGTCGAAGAAGTCTGGATGGCCAAATTAAAAAATGGCCGATACTATGTCCAACTGTCACCACCTCATCTGTAGGTAATGGTACCCGGGCTGATCTATCTATAATATCCTGTACAGTGACCCTCTGATTCTCTACCTCTAATTGTTGATGATGAACTATATCTCCTATACAATATACCAACCCATATGCTACTATATGATGTTGAGAATCATCAACATACAACTCGCAATAAGTAGGAAGCTGTGGCGGAGGAGTAGGATAAAAAATGGGGTCAGCAGGCTGAGGTGGGGGAGTGGGAGCTACTGGCGGAGGTGGATGATAAATAATGGGGTCTGTAGGGGGAGGTGGAGGAGTGGGAGCTGCAGTATGAAATTGTCTTTGCATGTCTGCAAACATAGACTGCACTGACACTCTAATCTTGTCCTCCATTATCGCATTAATATTATGAACTTGAGCCTCCAAGGATTCTATTTTTTTTATAAACCCCCTCAACGTTTGAAGTTTAAGAACATGGAAACACTTTTCTTACCGATACACCTGCCGGATATCCTCTTACATGACCAGGATGTTCGGGCCTTCCCAATGCTACAGATAAAATTTCTTCCCTCCCAGTAGCTGTAAATGTCCCCTGTGAACTCTTCTCCTCAAGAGAGTCCTGTATTAATTAATTGAACATTTATGTAATGATTGAAATTATATGAAGAAAATGGTTAAATTAAATAAATAAAATATATATCTTACAATCCTCTCAGCTACGATTCTCGATTCATCCGAAAGATATTGCCCTTTTTTGACCTTGTGAGCTCTCTTCAATTTTTCATGTCTAGATGGAGGGGATGGAGGGGCCACCTCTCCAAAGCTTGAAGACTCATCTCTTAGTTGATGAAATTTTTCCGCCATCAATTGTTCTTCCAATAATGCATACCCTCCCCGAGATAAACTATGAGTTTATAAATTTTTAGATTGGATCTCTTGATGATATTTCCTTGTTTTCTGTAAATTAAGAATAAGAAATCATTAACAAAACGTTAATAATATCATTTATATAAGAAATATTATAAAAGTTTACACTGCCCTTACCAAAAATGACTCTTTTCTTCTACTTTCAAAAAACTGTCTCCATGTGTCTTTATATATAAAAGGATATATACGACATGGATTGTCATGACTCCTATGACCATAAATGAAATCAGATGAGAGGGTTGATTTGAAATCCCTCCATCTCCTGGAATCCAACGATAAGAATTTATTCCTGACTCTTCCAGTGTCAGGAATATCAAATGTCATCTAATAAAGAAGAGTTTAAAAATATTATATATACTAGAAACATTTAAATAATATTCAAACAATAGCAAAAGATCTTACCAAAATCGTCTCCCATAACTGAGAGATTATCACTTTATCCACACTTCTCCAGTCATCATACAAAATGTTTACTTTGCTCTTAGCCTGAGTTGCTACAAAACTCTTAAAATCTTTTGCATTTGGACCTCTAGGAATATCATCATCATCAAACTCAATGACTATCCTCTGATCCTGTGTACGGGCAACTGATAATTTTGGTAAACGTGTGCACGCACGTTTACCAACCTTTGAACTCTTTGTCGTAATAGGAGCATGTGAATGTTCCTCCCCAGAGGTATGACCAATATGCTCATCTCCAGAATCATGTGGTGATCAACTGAATGATCTGTCATTATCCTTCAAATAAAAAAAACAAATGTTAGTTCAAAAATATACAAATTCAAATATTTTAATACTACTGTAATCATAAAATAGAAAAGTGTACTAAGTTACGTAATAGTAAACATTGGTAATATGGTAAGCATGTTAAACAATGGTAAAGATGGTAAAGATGGTAAAGATGGTAAACATGGTAAACATGGTAAACCTGGTAAACATGGTAAAGTAATTTTCACTGAACAAAAATAATAGATATATAATTCATGTAATGGTAAACATGATAAAGTAAACTATACAAACTTAAAACAAACAAAAACTTATACTTATTTTGTTTTAAAACACGTTTTAATAAATAAAAAACTTATAACATCTAACATTTATGAAAAAAATAAATGTAAACAAGAAATAAACATATGTTACCTGTAATTTTAGGAATGTACAAATGAATTGTTTTCCCAAATTCCTTCGTCTTGATCGTTCCTTATGGCACAAACCATGTCTTCAACATGCTCATCATTATGTTTTGTTAATCTTTCCATGGAAGTAGGGATCTCACATAAATCAGCATCTTCATCAACTTCATCCTCACCAACATATTGTTTTTTCCCTTGTAAAACAACAACCCACTGTATATCTGATTGATCTACTACATAGAAAATTTGTTTTTCATGTGTTTCCATTATAAAAAATCAGCTGTGTCTTCCAATCTATTTAGATTAACAAGTGTCATTCCAAATTCATCGTGTTTGACATTGTTGTTACCGATAAACCATTTACATTTAAAAACAGGAACTTTAATTTTAAAGTAATCAACCTCCCATATGTCCTCAATCACTCCATAATATGCACTTGATGCAGAAATTGGGTTTTTGTCCTTAGCACTCGAAAAATGCATTGCTTCTGCAAACACCAATACACCACTATTCTGAAATGCACTTCTGTTGTCCTGAGCTTTCGTATGAAATTTATAGCCATTAATGTCATAACCGGACCATGTTATCACATTTAAACATGGACCACCCACTATCCATTTTAATTTCTCTGATACATCTAATCTACCAAGCAAAGTCTTTTTAATCCATGACAAAAAAGTTTTGTTGTTCTCATTCAAAATCCACATTTCTTTCTTCTTTGGATGACATTGTTTCAACTCATTAATATGCAATGTGATATACGGTTGAGCATCTGCTATGTTATTTAAGATGTATGATTCTAACTTCTTCATCTGTTCAGCTGACAATGATTTTACTTTCAAGCCACGAATCCCCTTTCCCTCATTATTAACTCTTTCATAGCGAGATGGAGGCAAACCTATGTGCTGCGCTGTAGCCAAGTAGCTCGTACAATACTCTGCTACCTCCTCAGAAATATACTTTTCAATAATGGAGGCTTCAGGTCGATATGGATTTTTAACATACCCCTTTAATATTTTCATATACCTTTCAAAAGGATACATCCAACGAAGATATACAGGTCCACAAAGCTTTATTTCTCGAACCATATGAATCATTAAATGCACCATTATATCAAAATAAGTTGGAGGAAAATACATTTCCAATTGACAAAGTATAAAAATTGCATCCTTTTCCAAAATTTTCAAAGCATTCACATTAATCGCCTTGTTATAAATTGAATTGAAAAAATAACACAACTTCATCATAGTATTTCTGACACGAATGGGAAATATTCCATGCAATGCAACTGGTAGAATTTGTTGCATCATGACGTGACAATCATATGATTTCATACCTATCAACTTCAAGTCCTTCAATGAGACAAATTTTTTTACATTTTAAGAATAACCTTGAGGCACTTTGATATCATGAAGACACTGAAAAAAGCTAATTTTCTCCCTCTTCGATAATGTATAACAAGCTGGGGGAAGAAATGTTCGTCTTCCTTTAGAAGTGGGAGCTAAGTCCAAATTTATTCCCATTGATAGTAAGTCTAATCTTGCATTCAACCCATCTTTAGTCTTTCCTTTAATATCTAACAATGTTCCAATCAAACAATCACATATATTATTCTCCACGTGCATGACATCAATATTATGTTTAACTTCATGATACCTCCAATATGGTAGCTCAAAAAATATTGACCTTTTCTTCCAAATATGTCTATCATTACCAGATTTCTGTGTCTTTCCCAATGTCACATCAAGGTTTTTCACCCTCTCAAAATACAGATCCGGGGATAAAGGTTTTGGAGCAGTATCAAATTCTTGTGAGCCATTGAATGCCTTTTTTAGTCTTCTATAATGGTGATCCATAGGAAAAAACTTTTGATGACCCATGTACACTGTTTTCCTCCCATGATGCAATTGACAATATGATGTATGTTGTTTGCAAATAGGACATGCTTTATTCCCTTTAACACTATATACAGACAAATTTCCATACACTGGGAAGTCATTTATAGTGAACAGAAGCACTGAATGCAGTTGAAAATATTCCATTTTATAATAATCATACACCCTAATACCATCAGCCCATAACAGTTTCAAATCATCAATTAACGGTGACAAGTAAACATCAATATCATTGACGGGTTGTTTTGGACCAGAGATCATTATACTCAACATGAAATATTTGCGCTTCATACAAAATTTAGGAGAGAGGTTGTAAATTACCAATAAAATAGGCCATGAACTATGTGTGCTACTGAGGGTTTGGTATGGATTCATTCCATCTGTGCACAACCCTAATCTGAGATTTCTTATTTCATTTCCAAATGTAGAATACTGCGCATCAATTTTCTTCCATTGTGGACAATCAGCTGGATGACGTATTTTTCCATCACATACCCACTCATTAGCATGCCATATTAACCTTTTTGAATCATGTGAATTAGAAAATAAACGTTTTAAACGATGAATTATAGGAAGATAACAAAATACCTTTGAATGGAGCTTTGTAATCTCTACATCAGCCTGTGATTTTTCTTTCACCTTATACCGTGATGTCCCACATTTAGGACACTCTGACAGAAATTCATATTCCTTCCTATATATAATGCAATCATTTGGACAGGCATGTATTTTCTTGTATCCCAATCCCATCGGGCATAATATTTTCTTGGCCTTGTAATGTGAATCTGGAAGATCGTTATCTTTTGGAAAAATGTCTTTCATCAATTGTAGCAGCTCTGTAAAACTTCTGTCACTCCATCCATGTTTCGCCTTCAGGTTAATCAATCTTAACACCACCGAAAAAACCGTAAAATCTGTACAACCAGAATATAATGGTTTTTCAGCATCACCATATAGACGCGCAACTATCGGTTCTATCTCAATTTGTTCTACTACAATATCGTGAATCATTTCTTCAATTCCATCAGAGTTACCATCTTGTGAATCATCATCATCAGTGACATTTTGTCTAGTTTCACCATGCCAAATCCAAGGGCTGTAACTCGGATTAAAACCATGACATATCAGATGACCTTTTATCTCTCTACTTTTCAACTTCTTCATATTCAAACATTTCAGGCATGGACAGAAAAAAATGTCACTACTTGGAACATTTCGTTTAGAAAATTCCAAAAAGGCATCAACACCTTCCTCATATTCATTGTTCATTAGATGTTCCGTAATCCAACTTCAACTCATTATTACCTATAACAAATATCAAAAATATATATATTTTTAAGATAAGAAAAATATAAGTTTATATGAAAAAAATCATAATTTGAATGTAAAACTATTTTGAAATATAAAACAAATCTATGCGTATTTAAAAAAATATGCTTGAATATTATTATTAAAACAAAATATAGTTAGATATAACAGTTTTAAATTCCATTGAATAAAAGAAAACCATGGCGCCTACATGGTTGATAGAAAATTGGAGAGAATGGAGTAAACTTGAGAATCAAATCATATTTAAAATAAAAATTGAGATGGAGAAAATCACAATGTAAATCCAATCATCACGACACAATCATCATAATTCGTACATTTAATCAATAACCATTCTATGTCTAATAGATTATCATATAAAATAGGATAAACATAAGCAGCAAAAACACATGAAATATCATTTTCGAATTCGTACATTTAATCAATAACCATTCTATGCAGTAATATAGGTGAATGAGATCATTAGTTGTCAATGAAAACAAAAATTACCATCAATGTCGGGCATTCGTAAAACAAAAACAAACTAAATAGAAGTAGTTGAGGCTTACATGAATATTCTGAGTCGATCTAATAGATCTAGGGATGATAAATAAGATGATGATGGAAAAAATAGGTAAGAGAGTTTGAAATCGAAGAATCTTACATAGTTTAAACACAAAAATCGCAAAACATAAATATAGACTATCCGGGAAAAAAATGAACGAAATAAATTCATGGAAGGCTTACTTGAGTGATGCGAGTTGAGATGATAGATCCAAGGAGAGTAAATATGATAAACGATGAAGGAAAAATGAGTTTAACGAAGTGAGATCGACGAGTTGATTAGGGTTTACCACGCGAGAGAGACGAGCCGCCGGACTGTCGATCGAAAAATCGTAAATGAGAATCCATGAGGCTTGTTAATTTTTTAAATGTTTTCTAACGTCGGTTATTATAATAACCGACATTATAAATGTATCAGATACAACTTTTTTTACATCGGTTATTTTATAACTGACGTAAAAAAATCCACGTGTTTGTTTTTTACGTCGGTTATTCTATAACCGACGTAAAAAAGACATCAAAAATCACAGTTTTTTACGTCAGTTATTGTATAACCGATGTAAAAAACGTTCTGTGGGTTTTTTTGTTACGTCGGTTATAAAATAACCGACATAAAAAAGGCCTCAAAATCTGCGTTTTTTACGACGGTTATTTTATAACCGACGTAAAAAAAGAGTTATCTACAAGTTTTTTAGGTCGGTTATCAAATAACCGACGTAAAAAACCCCCCGCGCTTTGGTTTTTTACGTCGGTTATTTTATAACTGACGTAAAAAAATCGTAGATATATCGTTTTTTACGTCGGTTATCGAATAACCGATGTAAAAACCCCCCGAACTTTTGTTTTTTACGTCGGTTAATTTATAACCGACGTAAAAACCAAACACGCGCGATTTTTAACGTCGGTTATTAAAATAACCGACGTAAAAAATCTACTCACTAAATTTGTTATGTCAGTTATTTTATAACCAACGTAAAAAACCACGTTTCATAGATTATCACGTCAGTTATATATAACCGTCGTAAAAAATGGTGACGTAAATAACATTTTCTGCACTAGTGTTCGGGCTTCTGGGGTCGGGGCGTTACGTTTCTTCTTGTGAAAATTTATAGTAAAGTTACCCATTCCCCCAAACTTGAAAAATTTTAGTAGAATTTTCCCTCTATACTTTTCTATACCTCTCTGATAGTTTTTAGAGATAATAGACATGATCTTATCATTAATTTCACCATCTTTATTTTCTTATAAATCTCTCAGATTATTATTCTTAGAATCTTGGATTTTCAACTTTATTATATATTCAAAATCCATTTCATCCTCGATTGTCTTTTTGAATGCTAGAGATTTTATCATCACATAAGAAAAAATAATTTTATGCAATTCATAAAGTTATAAATCATCTTTATCTTTTTAAGATGATATTTTAGAGTGAAACCTATTTGGTAAGTTTCTCATGATTTTATTCACAATAATATAATCTTCCAAGATATCTCCAAAACCTATGATATTCCCCACAACTTCAGTAACTCTGGTAAAAAATTCATCAATTTCTTCTTCATCTCTTATTATGATATCTATAAACTTTCTTAGCCATATTTTTAAATTTTCCTCTTTCACTTCAGTTTATCCTTTGAAGATACTTTCAATATTGTACCAAGTTTCCTTAGATATTTCTAGACCCATCACTTTTATAAAAATATTTTCTAACAAATCCACAAGAATAAAATTTCTAGTTTTCTCATCAATCTCTGTTTTCTTCTTTTCAACAAAGGTCATAGGATTTTTTTTCAATAGGTGGATATAAAATAGTAACTTCATAAAATACCTTAAAGCAAAGAGATATAAGATAGGGTATCATTCTATTTTTAAATCCATGATTTTTTTCCATCAAAGGTAGGAACACATCTACTATTAACTGAATTGAGATTTTCCATGATAAATATTCAATAGGGGAACCTTGTATTTGATAAAAAATGAATTTTATTAAGATAGTTTTACCACTGGGGGCTGGGGTTGAATCAGTGATGAGCTTTTTACAAATTTACAACTTTATGAAATTTAACCTCTGTAAATTTTTATATTCAATTTTCTTATCAATTTAAGAAAAATATCACAATAATTAAAATATGAGAATGAAAACAAGGATTGAAATATTTAAAAGGTTCAACCTCAGTTTTAGAACCTACATCTTTTCTATGGACACCCCCACAAGTCAATGGAAATTCTCTATTAGAAATAAGTGAATAAAACTTTGAGCTAACTCCTGTTAGACTCCTTCCATCTACTGTTGGGTATGATTATACAAAATCCCATAAGTTTACAAATTTATTCTTAAAAAAAACTTTTTCCAAAAATAAAACTAATGTATATTTTCAAATTATACTCCCACAAACTCATGTTTGGATTCTCTATTCGATCTTCCTCTTTATGATCTTCTTTATCCATAAAAAATTGTTCGGTGTGACTAAATCCGGTAGTATTCATTAATTTCACCTCACATAAATTATTTATGATAAAAATATGAATTATAAATAATTGAAAAACCTCTACACTTCATAAAATTCACTTTTAAATTCTCCATTTAATATTTATCTATCAAGTTTCTGAACTAAAATTTGTCCGATCTTCTGACCGAAACCTCACTATGAAATTATTATTCAACAAAAAATTGATGTTTGGTTGTAAACTCACTTATGAAACCAAATATATAGTCATTAAAATTTTTTATAGGGTTAAGAGTGATAATTATGATGTAATTTTCACCCTTTATATAGGTTCTCCAATAATGAAAAATCCAAGAAATATATTTTGTTTTCCTTCTCATGGAAATTCAAAATCCTGAATTTCTTACACATTTTAATTTCACTTAAGTACTTCTCAACTTTTATCAATAATTTCAGATAATTATCAATTATTCTCAAAACTTCATGAATTATTTATCACTTAAAAACTTTCTCAAACTTTCATAAAATTATCAAAAACACAAAACTCTATATATATAATGTTTTTACAAAATTACTTTAAGAACTTTTCATCCGAAATTATTTTTCCAAAATTACTTTAAGAACTTTTGATATATAATTGTTTATATAAATAATTCATAACCAATTATCTATAAAATTATTCTTTTTCTGATTATCCTTCCTCAACTCATAACTTTACACATATTCTTCTCATAAATGTTTGTTTGATGTCTCCTTTAGAAACTTCGATCGTTTATGAAATGTTTTTTTGCTAACTTGGTTAGAATTTTTTTTATGAAACTGTCTGCATGATATTTCTCCATTATATTATCTTTGACCAATGTTATTTATAGGGAAATTATATCTAACTAATAAAAGTATCCATATAGTTACTCTTCCTTAGCTCAAAATTTATACATTTACAACTTCAAATCTTTATATAACCCGTCTGTCTGGATATATTTACTTACCACTATTTTTTGTAAAATTAATCCAACTAACGATGGTTGAATACATTATTGAAACTTATAAAGACTTTATTCTCATGAAAATTTATTTTATTTCTCCCCATTTTTAATTACATATCCATTTCATGAATTTTCTAATGATTTTACTAAATCTCACAAACTCAATTATAATATGTTTGTTCCAATTATCAGTATTTGATGAATCTGATGTTCTAAAATTGTTTTCCTTTCTAAATTCCTTGAAAATTTATCCTATTAGAGTATTATTATATAATATTTGTCCAATTTTTTTAACCACTATACTTCAAAAACCTTTGGAAAAAACTCCGTTTGGAACTTCCTTACAGAAGGTTTATTCTATTTGTCTAGTTTAATCAATAACTTTGCAATGCCGATTTTACTTAAAACATATATGTATGAAAATATGTATTGTAGTGAATTATTCATTTGATCTCTATCTTCAATTTATTTTAACCTTTATGAATTTTTTTCTGAATAGCTTGTCCGAAATAGTTTGTACGAAAATCCCATGTCTAGAAATTTTTGTGTTTGGACCTAGTGTTGATCTCCTCCTTTGTCTTCACATAAATTGTATGGGTTTTTCATATAACAACTTGGATCATGATATTCTCATGATTTTGGAACATTAAATATCAACAAAACATCATCTGACATAATTTTATAAAGTTATTAAAATAAACATTCCAACCTTATGAATTTTTTAGTTTCCATCACCTTCACAACAAACTTCCATCACCTTTATTTCTCACTTGTTTTAGAAAAACATTAATTAAAAAGAATTAGTTTGTAACAAATAAAACCTTTTTTATGAAAACTTCACAAAGAAACTTAATTTTTAATAAGTGAAATGAAATTGGTTCTTAGGATCAATCTTACTTTTGATCAAAAAAATAATTTACCGAGGTAAAAGTGTGTTACCATGACATAGGGTAAAATTAGGTAAAAGGGAAAAAATAATATATAAATTCATAAATATCATGAAAAATTATCTCAAAATGTGTGTATGATGGAATTATTGACCTCCCATCATCACTTTTCCATTATCATTCCACTTTTCATGTTAGCCCGAATGGCCCGAAGGGCTTCATTTTTATTGATTTTTGATAACCCACCTTTCAAGGGATGAGGGAGAAGCCATAAAAGGATCATAGGATTAGATATTACATGGACCATAGGGTTTAGAGATTAAATTACCCTAAGGTCTTAGGGAATTCAACCAGAATATAACTACAAGGAACTGCCCCTCCCCAGCATCTGCATCGTGATGGTAGATCTCCACCTTCGCATGGCTGTCTAGCTAGGCTTCCTATGTAAGCATAGGTTGGTACCGATGGTGTATCCATACCCTCTAATTCTTCCAAATCCATTTGGTTCTTATCTGGTGAGTTCACTTTCTCTAAATCCCCCTCTAGGGCTGCTCCTTTTTTGTAGAGTCTGTCTAGGGTAACTGCACTGATCATGTGGCCCGAAGGCCTTGAGGTGGCCTGGAGGCCTTAATGGTGGCCCGGAAGACTTAACGACTTGAAGGATTAGGTGGATATAAGGCCTTAAGGACTCCAATCCCAAACCGGTGGCCCAAGGTGAATAGTTCTGACTACTATAGTACCGAAAAATACCTTCTAAAGTACCTTATACAGTACCCACTACAGTACTTCTACAGTGTCTGTTACAGCACTACTACAGTACCCAGAAATATACCTCCACCTGGTTTTGAACTTGGGTCTCATGGATGCACTTAAGGAGTCCTCACCAACTGGGTTGAGGCTTATTTTCCCACTTTTCATGTTAAAAGACATACCATACACATTAAGGAATGAGTATTTGCAAAAATACCACTCAAGATCACCTATAAAGGACCCCTCCTATACCCACTTAATCCCACAACTTACCTTAAATTTTATATTTAATCCATACCCAAATTATATCTCTTTCAATCCTCTCCCATTTTTGAGAATCTTTGGCATCAAGGAGTCCAAAATCCCTCATATTCAAGAGGCTTTATAAGTAAAGATTCAAGTATTCAACATAAGTGTCATCACCTCCTTAATCACAATTTTTTATCTTCATCACCCACCACTTATCAATCTAATTTATCACCATAATAAAAAGTTTTTTTAAATTAACATACTTCTATAAAATTAATATTATTACTATATAATAACATGTTCTTACTCATTCAATCATTATAACTTGTTCTTGTTTGGGTTAATTTTAGCACCTGTATAAATGATGTTATAAAGTTTAATTCATGAATAACTAAGAAAACTTAAATATTGATAATATTTTGCAATAATTATTAATTTAATTTGTTTTCATTATTATAAAATGTTAATATTCCAAAGTAAACTCACTAATAATTTCAATTCTTTTGTTAATTCAATAATCATCGAAAAGTATATTTTTAATTTTTCCTTACAAACCATCACTATAAAATCCGTGAAATTACCATGAGACTATATAACTATATCAAATACATATATTTAATCTTTATAAACATTTTTAAGTTGATAAAAACACGTTCAAGGAGTAAGAACTGAAACCTCCACACCAAAGCATGCATGGAAAAATAGAAAAACTATTACAAAAATTTAATATATGGGTAATAAGTAATTATAAATGAATGGTATTAAGTAAAATAAATATTAATAAGGTTATTATATATATATATGAATAATAAATCTAAATTTATTATACAGGTAGTCATAGCATATCTAACCGACCAAAATCTAAGGTAAGGGTTTCTTTTCCAATCCCACTTTGAAATTGAGATTATTTATATCTAAATTTACATTTATGGAAATTATGTCTACATTATCTCTAAAGAACCATTTATTTACTTCCCCTATTGTTATTTCTGGGTTTTTTGTGTTTACTTACCATTTTACCACCATTTGGTTCATAATTCAACCGAAATGAAGCTAATAAGTAGAACTGGCCTTATCTCTTATTTTTTGCTGATAATCTTTCTCTTCCGTGTACATGTTTTTAATATGATTTTATGGATTTAGTTCTACCTACATCTATGATTTCTTAAGGTAATTTTCTATTAAATTTTATTTTATTTATAAATATTTCAAAGGAATCATTTTTAATGTTTTTTACACAGTCACTTTATCCCACCATTTTATTTGGTCTTCTTTATAAATATTTATTTATAAGTTCTCATGATTCTTAAAATTAATTTTTATTTACTTTTAGAATCTTTTTAGAACCATTTTTGTATATATATATATATATTTTAAAAAATATCATAATTTAAAGGATATCTCTTCTTATTTTACAAGAAAATTTTTGGAGATCATATAAAGTATTTTTCATCTATATCAATATATTTTAATATTTATTATATTTCATTGGGGATATGATTTAGTTGAATCATCAAATTTATTTCTCTAGATGATTCATTTTTATTCCTTGTGATGATTCTTATGAAATCCATTTCATTCTCATGGGTTAATTATGATATGATATAATTATGAATGTTTTCATGTCCATATGGCACACACATATATGATTTTTTCATTATTTTAAAAGTGAGACTAGAATTATATATCCATATAATGAATTGGGTAAAGATTTATATCTCATGATATGACATATAAGGGACTAGGAAGTGAACCCAATCCACTATTTTTATAAGAATGGGGAGTGAACTCAATCCATTGTGTTATGGGACTCTGTTCCCTGTGTGATGATAGTCTTGGAAGCGATCCTTAACTTAAGAAATAATTTTATATCATTATATTTGTTCCAAATTTCTATGTTATACCATATTTCTATATTATATTTTCATGGATCATGATCATTTTATTATGTTTTTACAATCCCATAGGATGAATTTCATATGCTATAAAAAATATATGTTATGATTAATGATTTATGATCCATGTTTCATTGGGTATTATTTCATTATGATATGTCCATATACCTTGATTATTTTCTCATACACACATATTTATCTGATTCTCACTTATGATATACGATTGAGATATCTTATATTTACCCTTATTGAGTGCATGATATCACCCTTTCTTATGTTTTTATTCCCCATGTAGTGAATAAGAGTATTATGCATGATGTGTCTAGAAGGGTATCATGTGTGAAGATAATTTGTGGAAAATGTTTAATAATGTTTGTAAACTAATTTGGTTATTATATAATATCCAAAGACACCAATCCTTTAGGTTTTGGGGTGTGATTTATTTTGATATGTAATGAATATTCATGTAAAATTATGTAATATGTATATATGCGATTATTGGTTTATCTTAGTTGGTAGTAAATAGAGGTTTAGTTATTTTGGGAATTAGGTTCTAAAGAATAAGTTGTTAAAATCTAAAGTAACCAAGGAAATACCAAAAGTGCTATAGGATGAACCAATTGTGTCATAAGTTGAATATAATATGTTATTAGTTGAAATGAAGGTATCATAATTTAGGACATATTAGGATTAATTTTACTTATTATATAATCACTTACTCTGGATATTATTACTTAATAATCACACTAACATTTTTTATTTTAGCTGATGGATGAAATGAGAAGTAACTGATTAAAAAATAAGTGAAATGGAAAATACAATGATTATCCTAATAGGAAACCAAATAGGATGAGATCTAGAATGAAAAATTTCTTCGTGATTCTCAATTATATTTCTCAAGATATGAACATTAACATAAACTATGTAGAACTACCAAACATGCAATATAAGGAACAACTCACCATTAAGTCCTTTATGTGACAACATCCACCCTCATTTAGTGGGTATTATGATCTACTAATTACTGATAAATCTATCAAAACAATAAAAAATATATTTTTTGTTTTCTAGCACTCAGAGAATAAAAATGTTATTTTTTTATAATTTGGAAGGTAAAGATGATCAAAGATGGAATCTCAATAAGAAAATGAGAAAAAAGGGAGAAATAAAAACCATAAAATGAGAGTATTTTAAGAAATTATTTTTTGATAAACATTTTACTCGAACTGTTTTCATTAAAATAGAGAGATAATTCCTTGAGTTGAATCAAAAGATGGATGAGTCCATTGGTTTCTATGAAGAAAACTTCACTATACTTGAAAAGTATGTTTTTTTGTTTTATCATCTATCCTATTGGAATTTAGAAGTTTGTGACATGAAATTTTCTATATAAGACATGATACGACCCTCAATTAGATGAAATAGGTTGGGTTTGAAGAAAAAAGTACATCCACACCTGAAGAGGAAGCAAATGGGATCTCTATATCCCATGTGACTGTACACTCACTAAGGGATGATGTTTCTCAAAAACATTTCCTAGACTGATGAATTTGTGGTGATAACCTCCCACTAGGAGTAAACTATGTATTTCACCCATTATTAACAGAAAGGAGCATTGAAAGAATAAAATACACTCTAAGGACCTTCTAGGAACTTTTTGGTCTTATAAAACATATCATATAGAAGAAAACTATATATAGGGGTGTATTTTGTTTCATAGTTTTTTATTTTATTGGAAATAGATCCCAAATGGATACCTGAATCAAAATTTATGACTAATAAAATTTGTAAGGAATTATTCCAAATTCTATTTTTACACTCAAGACTCTATGCCTTGGTCTGCCTATGTATACGTTGTAGTCATGTTCCTATGTGTTACTCACCCAAGTTTTACACCCTAGTTATGCACCCAAGTGTTGCTCATATAGGACCACATGCACAGGTCTACATTCTTAGACGTCTCTCACTTAGTTTCGTGTGCCCACAGGTTTCTCACCTCAGTTTACGCACCCAAGTGTCTCTCACCCAGGTCCACATGCCGAGGTACTTATTCCAAGGTTGACACACCCAAGTGTTTCTCACCCATATCCATGCACTCATGTTTTTACACCCAAGTATCATTATCCTAGTCCCCTATTCTAGGTGTCATGCACTTGTCATCCGTGTTCTATAAATAGACCCCCATGCCTTTGATTTTTAATAAAGATGAAGGATTTTTTCTAGAAGATGAACCAAGGCGCGAGCTCTATTAAGTCTCTTTATTCTAGAGCCCCCTTACCAGGGAACCTTATGTCTTAGTCATCTTTGGTATCATATAATAGGGTTATAG
The DNA here is from genome assembly GCA_963277665.1 of Viscum album. Taxonomy (NCBI): domain Eukaryota; kingdom Viridiplantae; phylum Streptophyta; class Magnoliopsida; order Santalales; family Viscaceae; genus Viscum; species Viscum album. The sequence goes on along the minus strand of OY728161.1, from coordinate 1,991,191,950 downwards.
AAACCCTAGTCATCCTCATATATTCTTAAAAAGCATGTATTCACCCAATTATCCTACACAATTACAAATTTCCCAGGTCTCCTATTTAAGTGTGAATTCACCCTGGAACCTACATCAAGGAAACCCTTAACCTAGGTACACCCACTAAGGAAACCCATCACCCAAGTACTCCATTAAGGATACTCTTCACCCCGGTACCCCCACTAGGGAGACCATTCACTCAGGTACCCCCATTAGGGTGATGCTTTGCCTAGGTACCCCACTAGGGTGACCCTTCACCTAGGAACCTTCATTATGGTGAACCTTTTCCCAAGTACCCCATTGAGGTGAACCTTTTCCAAGAAACATCTATTAGGGTGACCCATTTAATAGGCACCTCATTAGGGGTAAATCCTTTTATAAGCCCCCTATACTAGGGTGAGGCATTTCTAGGTCTCTATACCTAATCTATAATTCACCTAGGTTTCCGCCTAGTATCCAATACACCAAGGTTAATATACCTTGGATCCAATTCATCCATGTCTCTATACCCTGACTCCAATTTATCTAGGTCCCAATAATTGGCTCTAAATTTTCTAGGTCTCTATACCCAGGCTCCAATATACCCATGACCATAGACCCAGGCTCTAATTCACCTAGCCCCTAATACCCATGCTCTAATTTTCCCAGGTCCTTATACCTAAGTAAAAATTCACCTAGATATTAAACTTAGGATATAACCTACCCAGGTCTCCTACATAGATTATTATCCCTAGTATATATTCCTATATTTGAGATGCTACTCTTAGTTTCCAAATACTGCCAGAGTTGAGATAATCTACTTGATTTCCTATTACATCTTGAGTAAATATGCTATTATTTATTTACCCAAACACCTTGAATAAAGACATTACTCTTGGTTTTATAGAGTAATAAATATATGGTCCTCTTACTAGGTGTAATCCCTAACCATATCCTCTTCTACTCAGTTACCAGTAGACAAGATGATCCATAAGAGATTCCCAATGAATAAGACCCACTCAGTCTCCTGTTGCATCCCATTTTACAACAAATGCATCCTACCTAGGCCTTTGAATAGGTGTAAGATGAAACCATGTACTCTCATACTTGTTTACCAATAGACACAATGATCCATAAGGGCAGATAAATGCAAAATCCCATTTCAAAATTTTGTTTATTACTCTTTTACAGCACATGCATCTTACCTGGGCCTCCTACTTGGTGTAATCCCAAAAAATATCCTCTTCTACTTAGTTATCAATTGAAAATATGACCTATAAAGGAATTATAATGCATGAGAACCATTAATTATCCTATTTATACCTCTTTTATAACATAATAAACCTACATGGTCCCCTTACTAGGTGTAAGGCCCTACCATCTCCTCTCTTGTCTAGTTACCAACAGATATGATAAATGGAATCCAAATTCATAAGATCCACTCAATATCCTATTATCACCCCTTTAAAAACACATACTTCCTTATTTCATGATGTTAAATTACATGGAATAGTCTAGTAACATTACCTGAAACTATTTAACCTAAACTATATAAGTTTTGATTCATGTTAATGAAGATATGTAGGTTCCTCTATGAGGTTCAATCCTAGTAATTTATTTTTCTTTATCACTTGACACTAAAAGTTATGATATGTACCATTAAGTGGTACTAAACTATGTGAGTTCTAATTACATTCATAGAAATACATAGGAATCCCATCTCAAGGGCTCGATCCCAACTCCACAACACCCACCACCTCCCTGGATGATGATAAATTCTAGAGTTCCCAATTATGGTTATAAACCCTAGAATTAATAATCAATAAGGGAAATATGGATAACCTATGATATATACATATGTTCATTACAATATATGGTATTGATTAATAACTAAAACAATGGTAACTGGTATCATAGTAGGATGTATGAAGGATTCAGAAACATGAATTAAATCTATAAAAGAGTCCCAGAGTATGATATAATTCCCCATAAAGGGTGAGATCAGCCTAAAATTACATTATTTTGACCAAAATGAATCTACAAATAATCTATAGTAAAATCCCTAGTGAAAAATTTCATTTGAAAAAAAGATCTACACAAACATCAAAATGTCATGGAGTAGGTATTCATTAGAGTTTCCATTTGAAATGGAATAGTGAACCTGATATGAACCCTTTACCCATGAAAGAGATAAATTTACTATTAACTCTTACTTATGATACTACATTAATAGGTTTCTTGTTTTTTTATTCTTCTAGTACCTTTAGGAATATTTTAAATCTAAATTTCATCACCAAATGAACCATTTCATCCCAATATTAATGGATAATATGGTAATACCTACAGGACACCTCAAGACACTACACACAACCGACTGACATGTGAAACATACACTTTGTCTACCAGGACGATAATAACCCTTGGTCCTGATGTACAATGTCACTAACCCAGTACATCTAGTATAAGTTGGTGAAAGTTATTTTATAGGAGTACCATCTCAATATATTCATCCCAAATTTTGAGGTAGCACATGAAAACTTATAAGATATGTATCCCCAAGGACCTTCCTACTGATGAATATCTATGGGTATGTAGGTGGGACTTGTTTCCACATCTATATACTTCATAATCCTATTGAAAGAGTGCACTAACACATACCTTCCTTGTCTTAGGGAGGTGGTGTGGGAAACCATTCATATCAATGAAACCATCTAGAAGATACATATGCATGATCCTATTCACCGTGTTAATCATCATTTATGTGTAACCCCAATTTTGAAAGAGGATACAAAGGGAGATATGACTATCCTGATCACCTAGACATAGGAATACTAAAGGATATCCCACTAGGGGTAGAAAACCATTGAAAATCTAGAAATGGTACACATACCCTCCTTTTACATCACTCATAAGGCACATCAACATATCCAAACAGTGGCCCTAAGTCAATTCCATATCACCATTATCTTGAATTTTTAAACTTCATCACAACTAGCCATGGTGATTGAAACATAACATGGGTAATCTCAGCCTATATGGATTGATAATTTTCAACCCTAATGATATCTATAATATCATCAATTAAGTAGAGAAACACCCCGATTATGGATATTCCACCTCCAAGGAAATCTATGCTTCCTACCTAGGATTTTGGATCAATAGATGTTATTAGTGTTGAACTAATTAATGATGCAGAAAATGATACTATCTGAAAGAAAAAAAATGCATGGCCATGTCAATAGTCTACCCACCACATGATGATGGTGATATTTTCTTAGTAAAATAGAATATTTATCAGTTCAATACCAAAATAGAGGATTTTGAGAAAATCAAAATTTAATTGCTAAGGGGAAACATTCCCACTAAGCATGGTTATCTGGTTGAAGCTTCCATGAATTATTCAACTAAACCTATTTAATGATTGGAGATTTCTCAACCCATAAAGGTATAATATATCCATTCCATCAACTTAAGATGATACCAATCATACCATTTGACTATAAAAATTATTGGCTATCAAAAGTTCTCAACACCAAGGAAACATCAACTACTAGTCCCAACAAGTCACCAGATTCTTACTTGAGCAATGATTTACTAATATTTTTTGGATTATTTTACTAATTGAATGGATTCTTTGGAAGGACAACATACATCGGTACTACCATAGAGAAAGATGTATCATAGGTTTGTGAATTTGAATTCTCCTCCACCCTAATTTGGTAATAAAAAATTCTCAACATTTAATGGAATGAGATGTCTAGAGTAGAATCTCACCCATTTATCTTCCTAGTATATCCTAATGATGGGATCCTATAATATCAAGAGGTTTCCAAACATAGATTCTTTATGAAAATCTTATAAGGTTTTCATTTTCTTGGCACAACAACCTTATATACATGTATGTTGCAATATTGGAAGATATCCACCTATAATTTCTATACCAATTCAGAGCTATACTGAGGAAAACAATTATCCTTGATATCTCCAATTTAAAGGAGAAAGAGAATGATAGATTCATATATTTCATTATAGGATGGAAGAGTCTGACATATTCCTTGAAAAAAAAACTCCCCATAAATAATCACTAAATATCCATGTGGAGAACCTACTAGATGAGTTATTATCTATGATCACCCCATAAAGTGTCCTGGTAGGTTTTGAGAGTTCTAAAATATAACTGAACATATAGAGGTTGATATTCAGTGATCCAGGAAAATAAGTGATAAATAGACACCATTATGAATTAAATACTCATGGAAAATAGTAGCAGCTTATGTCACCCTTAATTCAACAAGGTTAAGGATACATGACCATGAAAGTTGGAAGAATAACATTTATTCCTTCCAAAATGATTAGGTTCTATTTTACTTTTATCTACCTTGAAGAATAACCTAATCAAGTTTATACAAATCAAAAATCCAAATTAAAAAGGGAATAAAGATGAAGTAAATTATTTCTATAACCATCGTATGATGGGTCACATGATCCCAAAATTATTCATCATTAAAGATATACTATAAAAGGTGGTCAATGATGGTCAAATTCCATTGGAAAATCACAAGGTTCTTGTGGTATATGTGTCAACCATTATCCAATAATAATAAGAAGAATGGAAAAATTCACCATATGGGAATTCACAAGAGTTTGATGAATGGATGACACATAAATCAGTGGATCATGAACATGATAGAATCAAGTCATGAATAAATCATCCCATTATCCCATCATGACCCCATTCTATTTTCATTATAAATACAATTCTTTATACTTCCTTAACTCATAAGATCTGATGCAATCATTATAGACAGTGAAAAGAGATATGAGGACCCCCAAGGATTTTTAAAAAAGTCTATAATCATATGGAATTCATACCCCTATAAATGGTATAATCGATATCATCCCACAAAATTATTGAATGGGAATCATTCCACTAAATGATATCCTATTTTGACGAGGAGCACCAATTTGTCTCTATTTCAATTAACATGGTATTAAACATGTTTAAAGATTTTTTTCTTGGTTCCAATGAGTGTGCTATTATAATAAATTATTGCACACTTATACAGCCATCTAAGGTGAAATATATTCTCCCATAATTTACTCATATCATTGGATAATAAAAGATTGGTTATATACCAACCATCTATAAAGAAGATTCTTTGGACCACATGGTGTTTCACAATGAAATATTAGAATTCACTTGATGTCAACAACATATCCAGTAATTAGGTCCTACTTAGGGAATCCCATCATCAACCACCTATCATGTTATTGGGAAAGGAAAGGGTTTTGTTGTTTCTTTTTCCTATCATCTCTTAGAAGCTAACAAGTCTATGCATGTTGATGAGAATATTTATTAGTTTTAGCACAAAAACAAAAATACTCAGAACATGATGATAGAGTTTATTTAGGGATATTTTTCCTATAGTGAAATTCTAGCTTCCTAATATAGAGGTACTCCATGTAGTTAAGTACCCCATCTCATAGGGATTGGGGATTTTTTTCTATTTTTCACCACCTCATTGGGTGTATTTCAGACTTCATCTAACTTCAATGACCACCTCAAAATCCACAAGACAATTGATGTTATTCAATCTAGGGATGGATGTTGGTTCTGAGCACAGAAAATGAATAATTTGGTGGGTGATATATTAAAATTTCTTTTAATAATCATTTATAGAAATCAAGAGCAAGGATATTTCACATCAAATTTATAATTAATTTATTTAATATATGAAGAAATAAATACCCGGGCTTAGTAACATTCTTCATTGATGATTGTTGATCATCCGAAAGGGCCCTTCCAAATTTCCTTCGTTGTGGTTGTGAGTATACAAGGGTATAATCTCTCTAGTGGTGATACACATGTGCTTTAATGGTCTCCGAGAAACACCAATCATTATCTGGGTGTAGCCCGAAAAATTGAATGTCTTGTGTTGTTCATTCTTGATTGCTCATTGTTCAGTCTTAAAAAAATTCTATATTGGGTTTCTCATTATTGAGAGGGAGAGAGGAGGAGGATTTGAGGGACAATTCATTGTGCGCAACAATTATCTATTCCCAAACTCAAAATTGGTATTAAAAAACATTACACAATAGATGTAGTTGTCTATTTATAGAGCTGGGATTTCAGTTAAAAAATTTAATTTCATAAAAAACCATGAAATATAATTATAACCATTAATGAAATTCCATGCCACATAATAATAATAACAATATTATTATTTTGTGGTGCACCAACTTGTGAAAAATGGATAAATAATATTTATCGACTCGTAAATGATTATTTTATCACAGAACACAGTCTTGGTCCATTTGAACTTCTCTTGTATTTATTGAACACTTGAATAAATATTTTATTTTATTAAATACACATTTTATTCAAAAAATAGTAAATAAATATTTATTAAATATTCAATAAAATAAATAAATAAATTTTATTCACAATCTAGTGAATAAATATTTATTTAATTTATGATATCATTATAACTTGAATAAAATTATTCCTAAATCTTGAGAATAATATTTATCCCATTAATTAAATTCAAATAGAATTTAATTGAGACCACTACAAACACTTAGTTTGCGACCCTCTAGGATTATTTCTCATTGGCATTAGGTGGGCTTGCCTAAAGTCAATGATTATTGTCTAGAAATGGGTCAAGGTACCCAAGAGAAAAAACTTAAAGTCATAATGATGATAACCACATTAGAAGATCACTGTGTAATATAATTACTTTTTCACATAATCCCATCAAGTAGGTTGCATGATGGTGTCATCAACCTATATACTTGATACATCATTCTTTGACAATATGAAACAAAATCATCATTACACCATGACCATGAAATTTAATAAGGTAGTTCTATTTCAATCAAAGGGTTGAGATATCAACTTCCATAAATATGGAAGGGACAAATACTTTCTTGACTTATCCATTAATAACATGTCATTCATGATGCACCCAACATACCCTACTTACGTCCAACATATGGAATGACATTTTTCCTAAAAAAATCTATGTACATGAGTTGTGACATGAATTTTTGATAATATTAAAGTCTAAGGACCATTAAACATGCTGGAAGATAGGAATATTCGATGACACCTAAATATATAGAATTCCTACTGACAGGTTTGTTCGCATAATCACCCATCTTGGAGATTACCAAGTGATAACATCATGAGAAGAAGCCTCATATAATTATGGGTACTCACATCTAAAAATATATATACTATGTTTCTCATCATAGTATGTTATCCTACCATAAAACTATATTAAGAATATTGTCATAGCACTTCAAGTTTCTCATCATAGCAAGGAACTACTATAACCTTATCAATGTGACAAATACTGCAGAAAATTATTACATTATAGTCATGTAGAACAATGAAAAATATGTAATAAGATGTTTAATTTAATATTTAATACATAAAATATTCATGAAATCAAAGTAAAAATAGTTGGTTCTAGGAAACCAACTCTAAAAAACTCCCACTTGGACTAGATCCAACTACCTATGACTTTCAGTCTTTTAAACCTCACATGATAATCATGTTTCTTATAAGTCATGTATTTAGTCAAGGGTTCTACCATGTTGTCTTCCATGGAAATACTACTCACTGAAACTTCACCTATTTGAGAAAAATCCCTCATGATATGATACTTAAGAAGTATGTGCTTCGTCCACTAATGCGACCTTGGATCTTTTATGAGAGCCACCATTGCAGTATTATCACAATAGAGTGTGATGGGATATTTACTTCTAGGTACCAAATAAATCTCTTGGATGAAATTTCACATCCAAACTAATTATTTAGATGAATCAAAATATGAAATATACTTGTAATATAATATAGAATCTACGGACACAACCTTCTTCGAGCTCTTCCAGCTCACAACACCTCCATTCAAAGTGAAGATGTATCATGTTTGTGACTGCATGTCATCTTGATCAGTTTGGAAACTAGCATCTACATATCCTATGATGACTAGTTACTCATCTCCTATATAAACCAGTAACATATCCTTAGTAAGCCTTAGATAATTAAGGATATTCTTGATTACCATTCATTGGTGGTCACCTGGATCAACTTGATATCTGCCCACCACACTTAATGCATAGGGTACATCTAAACTAGCATATCATACATGACTGACCCAATCGCTAATGTGTATGGAGTCCTTTACATTATATTTCTTTCCTCATGGGTCTGAGGAAACATTTTATTGGAAAGATTAATTCCATGTGATGCTGGAAACAATCCCATCTTGGATTGTTCTATAATGAATCTATTCAATATCTTTTCAATGTATGTACTTTGACTTAGGCTGAGAAACCTCTTGGATCTATCATGATGGATCTTGATCCCAAGAATATATACTACCTTTCCCAAGTCTTTCATGGAAAAAAATTTATTCAACCATGTATTAATAGACTGTAAGACTGGTATTTCATTTCTAATAAGTAATATGTCATCAACATATACTATTAAGAAAATGACTTCACTCCCACTAAACTATTTTTAGACACAAGGATCACATTTATTATTTATATAACCAAATTATGTTATAGATTCATCAAAACAAATGTTCTATGAAATGGATGGTTACTTTAATCCATAAATGTATTTTTTTTACTTACATATCTTATTGGAATCGTTTGGAATCACAAACCCTTCAGGCTGTGTCATGTATAAATATTCCTGAAGGTTCTCGTTAAGGAAGGATGTTTTAAAATCTATTTTCCATATCTCATGGTCATGGTAATCTATAATTGAAAGTATAATTTTAATTTATTTCATCATTTCAACTGGTGAAAAGTTTTTATCATAGTCAATACCTTGATTTTGGTTAAATCCTTTGGCAACCAGTCATGCCTTATAGGTACTAAATTTTCCTTTCATGTCTAGTTTCTTCTTGAATACCCATTTGAGAACAACATGATTTACATCCATTAGAGGATCTACCAAAATTCAGACTTGGTTTTGGTACATGGAATCAATTTTTGAATTCATAGTTTCTTACCACTTGGAAACATCTGTGCCACTTACTACTTACTTGTAGTTTAGAGGATCGTTATTATGAATTAGTAATGGGTCATCATCTTTGATAACTATAAAACTATACCATTCTGGTTCTCTAACCTCTCTTGTACTCTTACGCAGTTCTTGTGTCTTTGGAACAATTTCTTCTTCCATGGGGCTTTGTGGAATTTGATTATGTACCAATTTTTGTGTGCCTTGAGCCTCGACTTCATAAAAGTTTATCTCACTCCCACTATATCTTTAAGATATGCAATACCTCTCAAGGAATATGGTATGTCTTTCCACTATAAACTTTATTTATGAGGGGTCATATAAGTAATATCCCCTTATTTACTTGGGATATCGTATATGTAGGTTCCAGGTGCAGCGGAAGCGCGTTTGGTGGGTGTACCCAACTTTAATTTTTCTATTAACGATGATCAATCCGAGATCCGTCATGATAATAAAATGCCGGATCTTCAGAATAGAATGAAGAACGCAAGAAAGTAAGGGATTATTGGAACCATATAGAGGATCATTATATGTTGGTTATAATTAATTTAATTAAAACACAAGAATTGCCTTGATAAAATTCTCTCTTCGTTGATGTTTCCAGTCATGATCCAATGTGATCCCTCATTGTGTCATAGAATCCAAGTATAGGATTCCTCTAGAGGTGATCCACATGTGGTCCATGTATCTTTGGACATCACTGAAGGGATCTATGGGTGATAGCGTGGAAGAGACTACACTTGGAATGTCTGCCTTCGATCACCTTAAGAGCCGCTTGCATAGCACTCTCCTTGATCCGGTGGAGGAGGATCTCTCTCATAGCTTGAGAGAATTCTTAGAAGAAAATAATTCTCTATTGACTTGAGAGATTTATCTTGATCTGTTGTGTGCAACTTCAAAAAATGTCTAGGATAATGAGAATTATATAATTGGGATTTTAATTATTTATAATAATAAAATGAGTTAATTAACCGAAAGAATTTATTCATTTCATTTAATTATTAGTAAGACCCCAAGTCTAATAATAATAGTTGACTATTATTATTACTTGAAATGCTCCCAATGAATTACACCTAATATTATTTAATTAAATAAATAATATTATTCCTCACAAATCCTTGGAAAAATTACATGGAATGTATATTAATATACACAATGTGTACTTTTGTTTTTCCATTTTCTTTATTTCCTCCACCACATTTATTATACCTTGAATAATGCATATTTATTTATCAAATAAATATCACTGTATTACTCACTAATAAATATATTATTTCTCCCACAATATATTCTCTCGAATAACTAGTGTCTAAATAAATACGATCAGGCATCCTTGAATAATTATTAAACGAAAATTGGGAATAATCTTCATTGAACTTGTTAAATTAATATTTAACTAATATACTTGGACACACTTAGTGTGTGGCCCTCTTGGCCTCTTTCTCAGTGGCATTAGGCAGAGACTGCCTAAAGTCCAAGGTTAGCATCTAGCAAAATGCCAAGGCACCCATAGAGAAAGAAGTTAACACTGCAATGACATGTCACCTCCAATGAATGCTTACCGTGTAACGTAATCTCTTTGTCTCGATATCTCGAATCAAGCGGGTTGCATCCTAGTGCCATCAACCCATGGGCTCAATTATTCTTTCTTTGAATTTTTGGAATTTAACTCTCCCATTTCTTACCATGGACATGGATTTATTTAGGCTATATCAATTCCCTCAAAGGGCTTGAGATATCTACTTCTGTTATGGAACAGAAGAGACAAATCATTTCTTGCATTATCTATTAATGCAGTATTACTCGCGATGCACCCAACATATCCTACCTCACTGTGAACAATGTGTCTTCATAGTTTTCATCAATACACCTAAGTGCGCGATTTATAATACCCATTAATAATAATCTTAATGTTTAATGACCAATACGCATGTCCACATATAGGAACATACAATGTCACTATGAAATGTGGATTTCCTTCTAGCGGGTCTCGTTCTTATAATTTCCTCCTATTTATTACCAAGGGTGCACACCAAGATAAGGTGCCTCAAAGTTTTATGAGTCCTCACCCCTAATGGAATGTATTATTTTTGTCCCTCAAATAACATCATTTAGACATAGAACATATATTCAAGAATAGTGTTATGGAACTTCTGGGTTCTCATCATAGAAGGGATCCGCTATGACCCTATAATGAAATAGTTATACTTAGGACATTATCACATGAATTGTCACACAGAAGAACAATAAAGATGTGATAAGGTATTTATTAATGAATAAAGTACAAAGTAGTTGGTTCTAGGTCACAAACTCCAAAATACTCCCACTTGGACTAGATCCAAATGCTAACAACCTTTAACCTGATAACACTCACATTATATTCATGCTTCTGTTGAGATAAGACTTTAGTTATGGGGTCCACCAAATTCTCTTCCATGGACACTCTGCTCACTGAAACTTCACCCCTTTGATATAAATACCTCAAGAGGTGATACTTTCGGATAATGTTCTTTGTCCGTTGATGTGACCTTGGTTCTTTTGAAACATCCACCGTTGTAGTATTATCACAATACAATGTGATAGGATCTTTACTTTGAGACACCACATCAAGATCCTGGACAAAGTTCCAAATCCAAACGGCTTCCTTAGATGCATTAAAAGCCTCTATATATTCAGACTCCACTATATAATCGGAAATGACTAGATGATTTGAACTCTTATAGATCACAACTCCTACTTTGAGATACAAAACATATCCTGATTGTGACATCAGATCATTCTGATCTATCTAAAAATCAGCAGCAACATACCCTCTGATGACAAGCTCCTCGTCTTGTCCATACATAATGAACATATCCTTATTTCTTCTTAGATACTTAAGTATAGTCTTAATAGCAGTCTAATGCTATTCTTTTAGATCTGATTGATATTTTCCTACCACGCTCATTGCATAGGCATCATCAAGCCCGATACATAACATGTCATACATGATGGATCCTATAGCCAAATCGTATGAGATCTTACTCATCATATCTTTATCCTGTTGTGTTTGAGGACACATTTTCTTAGAAATATGTAGGCCATGTGACACTGGAACCAATACCCTATTGGATTATTCCATACTAAATGTATTTAGTATCTGATCAATGTATGTACCCTGACTTAGTCCAAGTAGTCTATTGGATCTATCATGAGTGATCTTGATCCCTATAATGTAGGATAATTCACCTAAGTCTTTCGTGGAGAAACACTTGTTCAACGAGTCCTTAACTGACTGTAAGACTGGTACATAATTTCCAATAAGTAATATGTCATCAACATATACTACTAGGATAACAACTGCATTCCCATTAAACCGCTAATAAAAACATGGCTCACATTAATTCTTAATGAAACCAAATTCCTTTATAGCTTCATCAAATCAAATGTTCCACAACCAAGATGATTTCTTTAATTTATAAATGGATTTCTGCAACATGAAAACCTGTTTGAATTTACCTAGTGTCACAAAACCTTCTGGTTGTGTCATATAGACATCTTCCCGAAGGTTCCCATTAAGGAATGATGTTTTGACATCCATCTGCCAAATCTCGTAGTCATGGTAAGATGCTATGAAAAGTATGATTCTTATGGATTTAAACATGGAAAATGGCGAGAAGGTTTCATCATAGTCAATTCCTTGATGTTGTCTAAATACTTTTGCCACTATCCTTTCTTTATAGATTCTAACTTTAACTTTCACGTCCATCTTTCTCTTGAATACCCATTTTCATCCAAAATGATTTATATCAACTGGGTCATCGACCAGAACCCAGACTTGGTTCTGATACATGGAATCCATCTCAGAATTCATAGCTTCTAGCTATCTTGCAGCTTTTGAGCTTCCTACTACTTCCTTGTATTATAGAGGTTAATCATTGTCCAACAATAGTGATTTACCATCCTCAGTGACTAGAAAACAAAATCTCTATGGTTACCTTACCTATCTTGAGATCTTACACAGTAATTGTGTTTCTGGAACATTTTCCATTGGGACCTGTGGAACTTTTTCCTGTACCAAATCCTGTGTATCTTAAGAATCAACTTCGTCGAAGTCAGTCTTTCTCCCACTATCCTTTTTGAGGATTTGATCCATCTCAAGAAAGATGGATTGTATGGAAACAATCACTTTCTTATCTAAAGGGATATATAGGTAATATCCTTTTGTTTCCTTGGGATATTCTATAAAGATACACCTTATTCTACGGGGAGCTAGTTTGTTTCCTAAGAATGCCTTAACAAACACCTCAAATCCCCATACACATGTGTGTGACAAAATGGGTTTCTTTCCATTCCATAAATCAGAGGGATTTCCATTTTACACCTTATTTGGTACTCGATTTAATGTGTATGCTGTAGTTTATAATGCATATCCCCAAAAGGACAATGAAAGATATACATGAATCATCATCGACCTCACCATGTCCAATAAGGTGAGGTTTCTCCTTTCACTAACACCATTCTACTATGGTGTATAAGGAGGAGTGAGTTGAGATAGAATCCTATACTTTCATAGAAGATCAATGAACTCTTGATTCAGATATTCTCTACCTCTATCCAATCAAATTTTCTTTATCTTCTTACCAAACTAATTCTCTAATTCATTCTTGAATTCCTTAAATTTCTCTAAGGTCTCTAACTTATACCTCATTAAGTAGACATATCCATATCTACTCAAATCATCATTAAAAGTAATGAAGTAAGAATATACACCTCTAGATTCTACTGGAAATGGTCCACACACATTCGTGTGCACAAATCCTAGAAGCTCTATGGCCCTTTCTCCCTGTCCACCAAAAGGTAGCTTGGTCATTTTACCTTGTAAAAAAGCATGAAATATATCAAGTGGTTTTATCTCAGTAGAGTATAAATAACCATCTTGGAAGAGTTTTGTCAAGCACTTCTTGTTTACATGACCGAGATAGTGATGCCACAACTGGGTGATGTATGAGTCATGTGATTTTGTTTCATTATTGATTTCCAACACTTGGTTTTTGTAATTCAATACATACAAACCATTATTTAATTGTACCATACCATAACATATGTTGTTCTTATAAAAGAAACAACCCTTATTTTAAAACTTGAAAATAAATCTATCCAAATCCAAACATAATACATAAATTATGTTATTGGTAACACTAGGAACATAATAACAGTTATGTAAAACCAAAAGCATCCCAATTGGCAATGAAAGATGGTAATCACCAATGGCCAATGTAGCCAGCCTCATTCCATTGGCAGCTCGAAGATCCACATCTCCTCTAGAAATATTTCTAAATCTACTTGGTTCCTGCATTTGAATACAAATGTGAGACCCACAAGCTGTATCTAATACCCAATGTGTAGAAATGGAAAGATTACACTCAATAACAAATGCAACTTTAGAATCCCCATGCTTTTGGGTGCAGTTCCTCTTCCAGTGGCCTATCTTTCCACATGAAAAACGTATCGCCTCCCATTCCTTTACCTGCCTCTGGATCTTCCACTTCTTGGAGGGACGATGCTCAGGGGCTTCAGACCGTTTATGAATCCTTTTCACCTTTTCCTTGTCCTTAATTTTCTTATTTACTATAAATATTGCAGGTTTGTTATGCCCCATGTCATTATCTACCTAGAAAATTAAGGTCAGAAGTTTCGATAGACTCTTATCATTGTTTATCATGTTGTATTTGACCATAAATCTAGACAAGGTCTTGGGAAGTAATGATAGAATGAGATCTGTACACAACTCATCCGGGAACTTAATCCCTGAGATGTCTAGGAATTCAATGTAGGCAATAAGCTTGACTACATGAGGCCCAGCTGGCATAGACTCTCCAAGATTAGTTGTAAATAAAGCATTGGATATCTCATATCTCTCCTGTCTCTCCTTCTCTTGATAGATATATTTATGGTGAGACATCATTCTATACACATCTATGTTTTCATGTTTCTTCAAGAGATCATTAGACATGGAATATAACATAAAACATTGGACATATGTGGCATCATCCATATGTTTCATATAGAGATATAGTTCCTCATAAATTCCCTCTTTTCTAGGCACAATTGGAATAGGCTCCTCCAGCATGTACAATTTCTTCTCAAGGTGAAGGATTATGGGTAAACGCCTCTGCCATTCATGGAAATTGGTGCTGGAGAGAAGGTTTTCCTTCTCGAGTATGGTTTGAAATGATATGATTGAAGTCAATTTTCTTGAAATTTCTAAAAATTAATATGAGAAAAGTTTTAGTACTTTATCATGATAAAACTGAGACAAATAAATAATTTAATACTTATTAGTCTACCACTATTTTATTGAAATCCAATATCCCTCACCATTGACTTCAGAATATTCTATTGCCTGAATATTCTAGTGGAAATAATCTATATTTCCCTTCTCATTACCCCAACTAGGGTTGGTCAAGAAACTTGAAAGGGTTTTAGGTAGGCATTCCAAATGCCATCTACATTAACTCGTAGCTCCTTAATCTGCTGAGTGGAATCCCCAATCTTGAAATTCTTTTAATTTGGATTTCCTCAACATTTCCCTCCTAGTCACACCAAGTCCTACTATGAAAGTCAACCCTTGATGTGAACCAAGTAAATTTAACCCAAAAACTTGAATTATAATTCCTCGATAATTGAAAGCACCCCAACTAGGGCTAGTCAAGCACTTTGAACTATGGTTCGATTCTAACCAAGATTATAGAAGGTTGTACAGACTTAATATTTTATTTGAGGGATTTTATCCTTATACGTAAATTTTCATTTTATTATCTTCGATTTCATTTCTGTTAATATTAATTGGGATATACTTAAGTTATTATCCATTTCTAAGATAATATTTATGCATAAATCGGTCTTATTTTAGTTCCATCTTGTATGCTTGTTTAATTAATTAATTATGTGATCATGACAACACACCCACAATAAATAAACCATGAAAATGACAGAAATAAAATAAATGGTATGATCATGAGCTTGTTCTATTGGTTAGATTATCTAGCGGTTGATAAACTAACTCCAGACCTAGGCGATAAACACCTTTAACCTTTTGGGTTCATGTTTACAACTTTCCACTTATCCACCTTTGTATCTCCTTATATTGGTTTCACCTTGGATCCTAACTTAAGTCACCTCCACTAGCTTGGGAGCTCCATCCATTACATATGCTTTAATCTCACTCACAGGTGAGGGGTAAAATGGGGTTTTACTGTAAAGACCTGTAAAATTAAAGGGAGATTTTTTTCTTAATTTTCTTTAGGATTTTACAAGAACGCAGTTTCTGACGGCACCTGATTCCGAGGCCCGGTGTGCCCGGAATCATTTTCCGAAGTTTGGATCGGGTATCTTCAGTGAACGAACAAGCGGGTTTTCCTAAATTTTGAACCGGTGTTCAGAATCGAATTCCGAGGGCACCGATGGAATCGCAGCACCGGTAATTTCTTAAGAACACCTTTTCCGGAGTTGCATTTTCTAGGGTGAGGTTATTAATTAATTGGGTTAACTAAAGAATAAAATAAAATATTGTGCAATAGATTTTATTTTTATTCTAAGTCGTGTTAACCTAGGCATGGTGGTTGGAGTGGGACACACTGATATCCTAACTCCTGGGTAGGATATTAGTAAGGTGGGGCCCACAAGAGCCCCACCCCCTTTATTTTCCTTTTTACCTCCCACGTGCATTTAATTATGTAACTCACCCGAACCCCCTTTTCTTAAATGCCAAGCCAACTCTTCCGTTTAATTGGATTATTAAATGCCTCATTAATTGGTCAACACTAGATAATTAAATCATGATTTAATTTTGAATTTCAAAAACAGATGGCTTGAGTAATAAAATAAGGCAACGCCTTATTTTATTATTGTTGTTTCATTGTGCGAGAGGGATTGGGAGAGGAATTACTCAAAGCCTTGAATCTTTATCTTCTTCGTTGGAGAACGCGAAGAACGACGAAGAATGCCGGCCTCTGACAGAAGACGACGAAGAACGCTAGTTCCCCGGAGATCGACGATGCGATGCCGTGTACCGTGATGCCGACGATCCTCCTTCCGCAATGCCGTCTTCCGCGACGTCCCTTCCCCGCGACGAACCTTCATTCAACAACGCTTGAGGTAGGGGTTAATTGTTTTTGCCCGTGAATTTTTCCTTTGCCGTTCATCGACTTCTATTTGGGCCACCTGTTATTGTAATTACGGAAGGAGGTCGGACTGCACGAACACGGCCGACCCTCCTCCCCATTTGATGACTGTGTTTGTTGCGGTTCGAAAGAAGGCAGCGTGGTGCAACGGCACCGCACGGAAACATGGGGAAATGTGGCGAAGATGCGCGGTGCCGTCACGTCGCGCCGTTGAAGCCAAACGAACCCGTGGCCGGAGTTGGGCCGCAGCGAAGGGGCGCGGCGCCGTTGCGCCATGCCAGAGAACCACGAAGACACCAGGGCCGGAGCGGGGCCACGACGGAGGGGTGCGGCGCCGTCGCGCCGTGCTGGTCGGAAAAGGCCGCGGCTCGAAGCCGCGGCGGTGCAAGGCCGGGCGGCCGGAACCGCCGGCCGTCGGCACCTAGGAGGGGTGGGACCCCGGCGGTCCCGCGGCAGTAGCACCGGCTGGCCGAACCAGGCTGGCCGGCTTCCAAGAAACCATGGGTCGTAACCCCCGGCTGGCCGAAGGAGCGGCCCCCCACGTGGGGCCACGGTTTCTCAATCAGGGGGGCAGCGCGCCCCCCCCCTGTTCCGCTCACCTCGGCGCTGGCCGAGCTGGCCATGCGGGCCGTGCGAGCGCGCCAGGCCACCAGCAGCCCAGGCCGGGCCATGCCACGCCCACCGGGCCGGGCCGTGCCCTAATGGGCCGGACCCGGACCCGGTTCGGGCCGACCCAGGGGGTCTCGGGCCGGGTCGGTCCAGGCCCAAAACCCCCTAAAACCGGATAGGTTTGTTCTTTTCCCATATCTTGGGCTACGGACCTCCGATCGACGCACCGTCATTTGAGATGCGATCCTTGGATCGAGACGGTAGTTTCAGTATATTACACTCAAGGTTTTGGAGAACTTTGGGTATGGCCGGGTGGGTTCGAGCACGAAACTAACCGGGCCCTCGGAGCAAAAATGCTTATAACTTGAGCTCCGGACGTCCGATCGACGTGCCGTTGACTTTGTTGGATTCCTCTTAGTGATATGGACCTTTTGGATTACTCCAATTGAGGTTTGGATGTAGTTGGAGTGTGTTCGGGTTGGTTTTGACTTAAAAACCAACCAGGCCCCTGGAACAAAAAATCCAATAACTCTCAGACCAGGCGTCCGATTGATGCGCCGTCTGTCACGTTGAGTTCCTCTTGTCAGGACAGAACTTTGAGATACATCAAATCCGGACTAAGTGTCAGTTGATGTATCGACCCCTTGGTTCCTGGAGCGGACCCTCCCAGAACGAGCATGCTATATGCGGGAACCCTAGAGCTAGCTGCGACTGCGACGATGAAGACTGCACTGAAATCCTATGTGGGTTCGCCAGCGATGAAGACCGTACTGAAATCCTATGTGGGTTCGATGGCGATGAAGACTGCACTGAAATCCTATGTGGGTTCGGCAGCGATGAAGACCGTATTGAATTCCTATGTGGGTTCGACGGCGATAAAGACTGCAATGAAATCCTATGTGGGTTCAGCAGCGATTGAGACCGTACTGAAATCCTCCGTGGGTTCGACGGCAATGAAGACTGCACTAAAATCCTATATGGGTTCGGTAGCTTGGCTAGTTTAGTATCCTACGTGGGTCCCAGCTTAGATAAATAAGTGGCTATATCTGACCATCTCTATCACCGAAGAAGTATACCTGTGTGAGCTGAGTCTTGACTTCAATCAATATCTTCAATATGTTTGACTTACTATCCTATGTGGTTTGGGTTGTACTCCTATGTGGATGTGATCGAACTTGGGCTCGGATGTCGGAGTCAAACTGGAATTGATGACTTAGGTATATATATTGGCATATACCTAAGTAGTGTTGGATGTTACTTCGTGATTGTATCTT
This sequence comes from Viscum album, assembly GCA_963277665.1. Classification (NCBI taxonomy): domain Eukaryota; kingdom Viridiplantae; phylum Streptophyta; class Magnoliopsida; order Santalales; family Viscaceae; genus Viscum; species Viscum album. The sequence continues at coordinate 1,991,172,862 of OY728161.1, read as the reverse complement.
TCCTTTGTGGATTCTGGGAGACCTTCGGGGGTCTCGGGGTCCCTACTGAGTAGCGTATACTCACCCCTGCACGGGCTATGCCCGCACTACTCTGTGTTGGATGCAGATGACGGACAACGCTGATCGTGGTTGAGGCTTGTGAAGCAAGTCGGTACCTGGAGGTGGACCACTGGGCGGGACGTACACGGAGCGGACGGCCGGACCCGAGAAGCTGAGGAGGTTATCTGTACCCACCCTTCAGGTGGGAATTCCAGTGGACGGCTCGACGTTGCTGGTTTACTTTCAGTTGCTATACTTTTTTTCCAGTTGTACTTTACTTTCAGTTTGGGTTTGTATTCTGGCCCACTTACTTTTCCGCACTACTTTTTGTACCCAGTTTTACTTAGTGTTTACTTCTTCTTGCTTACTCTATGGTGTTTGTTTGCTTTATAAAGGCAATTCCTTCCCCTTTTTTTCGGGATTTACACCTTGGTGCTAGTCGCCAGCCCCTGGCTATGAGAGGTGGGCTTGGGGTAGTCACGACACGGGTCCCGAGGATGGGTCGTGACAAATTGGTATCAGAGGAGTTCGGTTCTACCGCAGAACTATGGACTCTGATCTTTCTTCTATGTGAAGCAATAGTGTTAAAGTTATTGAGTGTGGTTATCAGTCCAGGTAGTCCAGTGTTGGTGCGGCGGCCGATGTATCCGTACACCAGGACCCTGACTTCTGATTTCTGACTCAATGCACGAAAACATTGATTGCATGTGTGTTTCAAAAGTTTTCTTTGTGATTACTTTGTGTCAGCTCACCAGGTATACTATTTGACCGTGGCGCACCTATTTCTTTTCAGGATGGCCCCACAACGACAGCTAGCTAGGGTTTCGAGCATTGTGCGAGACGATAGCCCACCGAGCGACGAGGCCTCAGTGCAGGTCCCTTTGACAGCAGAGGCACCGACAGTACCTTTACCCGCCAAGCCACTGATGCTACCAGCCCCAGCCGCTGATAGTGCACGTCGCCTTAGTGCACTGCACGAGTTTCAGCATCAGAGACCGCCTAGGTTCCGCGGGGAGATGGACCCTCAGGCAGTCAAGGATTGAATGGAGGCGGTTGTGCAAGTTTTCAGGTTGTTGGGGACACCAGCTGACCTCATGGCGATCCTCGCAGCGAGCCTCCTACACGTGGAAGCAGACAGATGGTGGAGCTTGATGCTCCAGGTGCGCGACGAGTCATCACTCCTCTGGACAGACTTTGAGAGCCTCTTCTGCTCAGAGTTCATCCCAGCCACCCTCCATGCGGTGCGCATCCAGGAGCTTCTACAGCTGCGACAGGGAAGCATGACAGTCACCCAGTACTCGACGAGATTTACTGACCTCTCGCGCTATTTGAAGGACATGGTACGAGACCCATTCTTCTGGGACTGGACCTTCGAGCAGGGACTGAGGCATGAGATCAGGGCATCGATGATCTCCCTCAGCATTCTGACACAGGCAGGAGTACTGGAGCGAGCTCTTATCATAGAGAGATTTCTTGCCGAGCCTATGCCAGTAGCGAGACCTACCGTAGGGCGGCACGTAGCAGAGTCGTCAGCAGCTGGCAGTCGACGGATGTCACAGGGGTCCAGGCGGACCGGACCATCAGGCAGATGACCTCAGGACACTGGCTCAGAGGTGTAGGGCACAGGGCACAGAGCCAACCTTCCGAGGAGCAGGCAGTGCTATGCATGCGGCGGGTAGGGCCCCATGGCTCGTGACTGCCCGACCCGCCGTGCAGAGGAGCAGCAGATGGTTGAGGGGCCACCCAAGCGGAGGCAGAGGGTCGACCGTGGCGGTCTGCCGATAGAAGGCATATGAGGAAGGGGATCTGGCCGAGCAACAGGTGGTGGGAGACACTTTGAGGCTTTACCACCACCACCACCAGGAGGTCCACCCCGACCACAGGGAGCTGGCGGGCAGAGACAAACTCAGCTTCAGGCAGCAGAGGCCTTCGACCATGGCGTGCCAGAGATGATTTGAGGTACTATCTCTGTCTACTCCACCCTTGCTGCAGTTCTTATAGACATATGAGTGAGTCATTCCTTTATTGTTGCTGCCCTTTTTCAGAGCTCGGAGATTCCGACGGAGCCGTTGGCTCGATCCTTACGGCTAGAGACTCCTACGGGAGCAGACTCGACGATTACGCACTGGTGCCGGCAGTGTGAGCTTACTCTAGGAGGCGAGAGCTTCAGATGGGATCTTCTTGTAGCAGCGTCAAGGCCTTATGATGTCATCTTGGGCATAAATTGGTTATCTATAGTCCATGCTCAGATTGACTGTATTAGGCGCAAGGTGCAGTGTGTTCGCACCGATGGGAGCAGGTTCACCTTCACCGGCGAGAAGGGAGCCTTTGCAGCACATGATGGACTCACGCAGAGGAGAGGACAACCCATCACTCATCAGTTGGCTAGCCTCATCCTAGGAGAAGTTGACGTATAGAGTCCTAGTTTTCCTGTAGTGGTGGATCAGTATGCGGACGTTTTCCCTGACGACGTTCCAGGACTACCTCCTCGTAGAGAGGTAGACTTCTATAATGACCTGTACCCCAGGACAGCCCCGATATCCACTCCAGCATATCAGATGGCTCCCACTGATCTTCGAGAGCTACGAGTATAGCTGGAGGACTTGCAGGGCAAGGGATTCATTCGACCCAGTGTTTCACCCTAGGCTTCCCCGATATTGTTCGCCAAGAAGGCAGACGGGAGCTTGCGACTTTGTGTCGACTATCGTCGCCTGAACCGGGTGACCGTGAGGAACAAGTATCCGCTATCGAGGATTGAAGACCTCTTCTATCAGCTCAAGGGAGCACGGTGGTTATCAAAGATAGACCTTAGATCAGGCTATCATCAGCTCAGAGTTTGAGACGTGGACGTGCAGAAGACGACCTTCAGATGTCGGTATGGCCACTATGAGTTCTTGGTTATGCCTTTCGGCGTAACCAATGCTCCAACAGTGTTCATGAGTCTCACGAACAGGATCTTTCAGCTATACCTCGATCGATTTGTCGCGGTCTTCATCGACTACATATTGATATACTTGACCACTGAGGAGGAGCACGCCTACCACTTGCGGGTTGTACTAGACACACTCCGAGAGCACCATCTTTATGGCAAGCTCTCGAAGTGTCAGTTCTGGTTACGTGAGGTCCACTTCTTGGGACACGTCATCTCTGAGGTGGGAGTTGTGGTGGATCCTGCGAAGATCGAGGAAGTTCTAGCTTGGGAGCCACCCAGGAGCGTGACGGAGGTGCGGAGTTTCTTGGGGCTAGCTGGGTAATACCGGAGGATTGTGCCAGACTTCTCCAGAGTTGCAGCACCACTCTCAGCTTTGACGAAGAAGGGTAAACCCTTCGTGTGGTCATACAAATGACATTAGAACTTCCAGGAGTTGAGATAGAGATTGACCAGCGCGCCTATCTTGAGGCTACCGGAGGAGGGAGTAGGGTACGTAGTCTACTGCGATGCATCCGGGACCGGACTCGGATGTGTCCTGATGCAGGAGCGGGCCGTGATCGCCTATGGATCACGTCAGCTGAGGCAAAATGAGCAGAACTACGCTACCCATGACATGGAGTTAGCAGCATTGGTCTTCGCTCTGAAGATGTGGCGACACTATCTGATGGGAGAGCGCTTTACAGTCTACTATGACTACCATAGTCTCAGGTACATCTTCTCGTAGAAGGACCTAAATCTGAGACAATGGATATGGCTCGAGTTCCTCCAGGACTATGAATTTGAGATAGTCTATACTCCTGGAAAGGGGAATGTAGTAGCCGATGCTCTCAGTAGGAGGACGGGCATTCAGCTATTTGGGGAGAGGACAGAGCAGCTAGCCGCTTGGCAGATATCCTTCGTGGATAGATATGGAGCAACCTTTCTTCAGTCACTCATAGTCACTCCTCCACTACTGCAGCGGGTCAGAGAGGCACAACGTGAGGAAGCTGACTGTGAGACGCGGCATGTGCAGATATCCTCAGGACAGACATCTGATAGATTATCTGTAGGAGGAGATCACGTCGTCCTTTTCAGAGGACGTACCATGGTACCAGTTGTTTTACAGGAGGAGTATCTAAGAGAGTTTCACACTTCCCCTTTAGCGGTACATCCAGGAGTGGTGAAGATGTACCAGGATCTCAGACGACAACACTGGTGGCCGGGTATGAAGAAGGCTGTGACAGAGTTTGTTTCTCGATGCCTCACCTGCCAGTAGGTGAAGGCAGAACACTAGGTACCAATAGGCTTGGTACATCCCTTGGAGGTCCCGGAGTGGAAGTGGGACGAGATATCTATGGATTTCGTGACTGGACTTCCACGTACTTCCAGTGGTCACAACTCCATTTGGGTGATTGTCGACCGACTCACCAAGTCGGCCCACTTCTTACCCATCAGAGAGCAGGGCTCAGTGGAGAGCTTGGGGCGTCTATATGTTCAGGAGATCGTATGACTTCATGGTGTACCATCATCTATCGTCTCCAATTGAGATGCTCGCTTTACTTCCCAGCTTTAGAAGGGGTTGCAGGAGGAATTCGGGACGCAGCTACGTCTGAGCACCGCCTTTCACCCTCAGACGGATGGTCAGACAGAGAGGACCATTCAGACTCTCGAGGACATGCTCCGTGCACGTTTCATCGACTTTGGTTGCAGCTGGGAGGACCACCTACCCTTGGTGGAGTTCTCTTACAACAACAGCTACCACTCCACCATCGGGATGGAACCATACGAGGCATTGTACGACTGACCTTGCAGATCACCTCTGTGCTGGACAGACCCTGGGGAGTCAGCACTTGTGGGACCAGAGATGGTCCAGGCCACGACAGAGAAGGTCCAGGTCATCCAGGAGCGGATGAGGACAGCTCAGAGCCGGCAAAAGTCTTATGCTGACAGGATGCGAAGGCCACTGGAGTTCAAGGATGGCGACCACATCTTCTTGTGGGTCTCACCTCGACGTGGATTACAAAGATTTGGCTGAGGCGACAAGTTATCTCCACGCTTCATCGGACCATTCCAGGTCCTCCGCAGGATAGGTGAGGTGGATTATCACCTGGCTCTACCACCTCAGTTGCACTGGGTGCACGACGTCTTCCACGTATCTCAGTTGAGGAGATACGTGCATGACCCGAAACATATCATCGACCATGGGGAGTTGGACATTGATGATGGGGTGACTTTTGCGGAGGTCCCAGTGGAGATTGAGGATCGATAGGAGTGGGTCCTACGTGGACGGTCGATACCTTTAGTGCACATCAGATGGCAGCACGGGAACCTCCGGGAGAGCACTTGGGAGAAGGAGGCTCAAATGCATGCACAGTACCCACATTTGTTCCCCTAGTTTATGATGTATCTTTACGGGGACGTAAATCCCTGAGGTGGGAGTAATGTAAAGACCTGTAAAATTCAAGGGAATTTTTTTTATTAATTTTCTTTGAGATTTTACAAGAATTCAGTTTCTGACGGCACCTGATTCCGAGGCCCGGTGTGCCCGGAATCATTTTCCGAAGTTTGGCTCGGGTACATTCAGTGAACAAACGAGCGGGTTTTCCTAAATTTTGAACCGGTGCTCGGAATCAAATTCCGAGGGCACCGATTGAATCGCAGCACCGATAATTTCTTAAGAACACCTTTTCCAGAGTTTCGTTTTCTCGGGTGAGGTTATTAATTAATTGGGTTAACTAAAGAATAAAATAAAATATTGTGCAACAGATTTTATTTTTATTATAAGTAGTGTTAACCTAGGCATGGTGGTTGGAGTGGGACCCACTGATATCCTAACGCCTAGGTAGGATATTAGTGAGGTGGGGCCCACACGAGCCCCACCCCCTTTATTTTCCTTTTTACCTCCCACGTGCATTTAATTATGTAACTCACCCGCACCCCCCCTTTTCTTAAATGCCAAGTCAACTCTTGCATTTAATTGGATTATTAAACGCCTCATTAATTGGTCAACGCTCGATAATTAAATCGTGATTTAATTTTGAATTTCAAAAATAGATGGCTTGAGTAATAAAATAAGGCAACGACTTATTTTATTATTGTTGTTTCATTGTGCGAGAGGGATTGGGAGAGGAATTACTCAAAGCCTTGAATCTTCATCTTCTTCGTTGGAGAACGCAAAGAACGACGAAGAATGCCGGCCTCCGATGGAAGATGACGAAGAACACTAGTTCCCCGGAGATCGATGACGCGACACCGTATACCGCGACGCCGACGATCCTCCTTCCGCGATGCCGTCTTCCGCGACGTCCCTTCCCCGCGACGAAACTTCGTTCAACAATGCTTGAGGTAGGGGTTAATTGTTTTTGCCCGTGAATTTTTCCTTTGCCGTTCATCAACTTCTATTTAGGCCGCATGTTATCGTAATAACGGGAGGAGGTCGGAGCAAATGAACACGGCCGACCCTCCTCCCCCTTTGATGATTGTGTTTGTTGCGGTTAGAAAGAAGGCGGCGCAGTGCAACGACACCGTGCGGAAACATGAAGAAATGTGGCGAAGATGCGCGGCGCCGTTGAGGCCAAACAAACCCGCGACCGGAGTCGGGCCGCAGCGAAGGGGCGCGGTGCCGTCGCGCCACGCCAGAGAACCACGAAGACAACGCGGCCGGAGCAGGGCCGCAGTGGAGGGGTGCGGCGCCATCGCACCACGCCGGTCGGAAAAGGCCGTGGCTCGAAGCCGCGGTGGTGCAAGGCCGGGCGGCCGGAACTGCCAGCTGCCGGCACCTCGGAGGGGTGGGACACCGGCGGTCCCGCGGCAGCAGCACCGGCCGGCCGGATTGGGCCGGCCGGCTTCCAAAAAACTGGGGGTCGTAACCCCCAGCTGGCCGAAGGAGCGGCCCCCCATGTGGGGGCCGCGGTTTCTCAATCAGGGGGGCAGCGCGTCCCCGCTGTTCCGCTCAGCTCGGCACTGGCTGAGCTGGCCACACGGGCCGCGCGAGTGCCCTAGGCCACCGGCCGCCCAGGCCGGGCCGGGCTGCGCCGACCGGGCCGGGCCGCGCCCACCAGGCCGGGCCACGCCCTAATGGGCTGGAATCGGACCCGGTTCGGGTCGACCCGGTTCGGGCCGACCCAGGGGGTCTCGGGCCGGGTCGGTCCGGGCCCAAAACCCCCTAAAACCAGACATGTTCGTTCTTTTGCCCATATCTTGGGCTACAGAGCTCCGATCGATGCACCGTCAGTTGAGATACAATCTTTGGATCGAGACGGTCGTTTTAGTATATTACAATCAAGGTTTAGAAGAACTTTGGGTATGGTCGTGTTGGTTTGAGAACGAAACCAGCCGGGCCCTCGGAGCGAAAATGCTTATAACTTGAGCTCCGAATGTCCGATTGACGTGCCGTCAACTTTATTGGATTCCTCTTAGTGAGACGGAAATTTTGGCTTACTCCACTCAAGGTTTGGACACAGTTGGAGTGCGGTCGGGTTGGTTTTGACTTAAAAACCAACTAGGCCCCTGGAACGAAAAAGCCAATAACTCTCAAACCAGGCGTCCGATTGACGCGCCGTCTGTCACGTTGAGTTCCTCTTGTCGAGACAGAACTTTGAGATACATCAACTCTGGACTACGTGTTAGTTTATGTATCGACCCCTTGGCTCGTGGAGCGGGCCCTCCCGGAACGAGCATGCTGTGTGTGGGAACCCTAGAGCTGGCTGCGACTGCGACAATGAAGACTGCACTGAAATCCTATGTGGGTTCGACAGCGACGAAGACTGTACTAAAATCCTATGTGGGTTCGACGACGATGAAGACTGCATTGAAATCCTATGTGGGTTCGGCAGCGATGAAGACCGTATTGAAATCCTATGTGGGTTCGATGGCGATGAAGACTGCACTGAAATCCTATGCGGGTTCGACAGCGATTGAGACCGTACTGAAATCCTCCGTGGGTTAGACAGAAATGAAGACTTCACTGAAATCCTATGTGGGTTCGGCAGCTTGGCTGGTTTAGTATCCTACGTGGGTCCCAGCTTAGATGAATCAGTGGCTATATCTGATCATATCTATCACCGAAGAAGTATACCCGTGTGAGCTGAGTCTTGACTTAAATCAATATCTTCGATATGTTTGACTTACTATCCTGTGTGGTTTGGGTTGTACTCCTATGTGGACGTGATCGAACTTGGGCTCAGATGTTGGAGCCAAACTGGAATTGATGACTTAGGTATATGTATGGGCATATACCTAAGTAGTTTTGGATGTTACTTCGTGATTGTATCTTTCCTTTTTGGATTACCCTTTGTGGATTCTGGGAGACCTTCGGGGGTCTCAGGGTCCCTACTGAGTAGCGCATACTCACCCCTGCACGGGCTATGCCCGCACTACGTTGTGTTGGATGCAGACGACGAACAAAGCTGATCGTGGTTGAGGCTTGTGAAGCAAGTCGGTACCTGGAGGTGGACCACTGGGCGGGACATACACGGAGCGGACGACCAGATCCGAGGAGCTGAGGAGGCTATCTGTACCCACCCTTCAGGTGGGAATTCCAGTGGACGACTCGACATTACTGCTTTACTTTCAGTTGTTGTACTTTCTTTCCAGTTGTACTTTACTTTTAGTTTGGGTTTGTATTCTGGTCCACTTACTTTTGCGCACTACTTTTTGTACCCAGTTTTACTTAGTGTTTACTTCTTCTTAATTACTCTGTGGTGTTTGTTTACTTTATAAAGGCAATGCCTTCCCTTTTTTTTCGGGATTTACTCCTTGGTGCTAGTCGCCAACCCCTGGCCTATGGGAGGCGGGCTTGGGGTAGTCACGGAACGGGTCCCGAGGACGGGTCGTGACATTTACATAAAATAAACCTTGGGCACATAGGCCCTACATATTAATGAGTAGAATGCTCGCAGGCCAAAAAATTTAATTTAAATAAATTAATTAAAAGAAACCATTCACATACAAAGGTCTTGGTCTAGCTCATGATCATCCATACATGCAACGATATTTACGCATAAATAAAACTATAATTCAATTCTTTAACCATTCTTTTTTATGATAAATCATGCTCGAATCAATTAATTATCTTTAATTAATCAATAATTTTATCTTAAAACATTTTTCTGAATTTACTTGTGATTCTCATATATCATAATTTCAAAAAAATAAATTCATTTAAAATTATATTTGTACGTAACTTGTACCTTGGAGGCAACCCGATGAATTCCCATTCATAACTACCTAATGAGTAGAAATGAATATTATGTAGATGTTAAATTAAAAACACACATATATAAAACACCTATCACGTGTTGTGCCTCATCTTTATGCCCTCACTATGGTACACGTCTCAAGGGTTTGTATAATATAATAATAAATTTTAATAAATCTGCGTAATTTTGATGAGTACACGATGTGTAGTTCTGACAACACAACGTGTACTTTTGTTCACCATCCATCCGAAGTACACATCCAGGGACATGGAATGTAGATGTACTTCCTAAATATTCAGAGTACATGGCATGTTCAGTGGGACACACACCGTGTAGTATCTGTGTTACACGGTTTCTAGCCGGGCAAGCTGTGTACGGGGTACACGGTCCAACCCTAACCTGAAGGGACTACACACTGTGTTCAGTGGACCACACATCTATAATCTGGAAACTATGTTCCACCTATTCTTGGTCAACACACAGAGTCTTATTGACTTAGATAGAATCCAATGACACAACATAGTTTGGTGGACCATCCCTGTGCATGAAACCTATACTACATGGAATGTACTGTTGAATACACATTGTGTGTTCTGGTGTTGTACAAACATGAAGCTTTGGCACCTCCGGATGAGATCCTCTATTTTATTTTAATCAAAATTAAAAGAAAAAATCATTTCTTTAAGGTTAAAAATAAATTAAAGAGGAGGAATATATCTCGAGATTCAGATTTATAAAACGATTAACTTGGATTGAAATAACTAAATTATTAAATTTATAAATTAACAATGAAAAACTAAATAATTATAATCAATGATATGACCGCTTTGATACCACTTATAGGTTTTGGTCATAGTGTAAGTGCATTTGGTGGGTGAAACCAACTTTAATTTTTCCATTAACAACTATCAATTCGAGATCCGCCACAATAATAAAATTCCGAATCTTCAGAATAGAATGAAGAACAAAAGAAAGGAAGAGAGTCCCAGAACTATAGATAGGATCACCATATGTTGGTTATAATTAATTTAATTAAAATACAATAATTTCCTTGATGGAATTCTCTCTCCATTGATGTTTCTTGTCATGATATGATGTGATCCGTCATTGTGTCGTAGAATCCAAGTGTAGGATTCCTCTAGGGGTGATCCACACATTCTCCACATATCTCTGGATGTTACTGAAGGGATCTATGGGTGCTGTATGGAAGAGCCTTCACTTGCAATGTCCTCATTCAATCACCTTGAGAGCCGCTTTCAAAGTGCTCTCCTTGATTCGGTGGAGGAGGATCTATCTTGTAGCTTGGGAGCATTCTTGGAAGAAAAGAATTATCTCTTAGCTTGAGAGATTTCTCTATATCCATTGTGAAAAACCTCCAAAAATGTCTAGGCTAATGAGAATTATATAATTTGTATTTTAATTACTTAGAATAATAAAATGAATTAATTACTTGAAAGTATTTATTAATTTCATTTAATTCTTAGTAAGACCCCATGTCTAATAATAATAGTTGACTATTATTATTACTTGACATGCATCCAGTGAATTACACCTAATATTATTTAATTAAATAAATAATATTATTTCCCACAAATCCCTAGAAAAATTGCATAGTGTGTATATTAATATACACGGCGTGTACTTTTGTTTTTCCATTTTCTTTATTTCCTCCACCACATTTATTATACCTTGAATAATGGCTATTTATTTCTCAAATAAATATCACTGAATTGCTCGCTAATAAGTATATTATTTCACCCATAATATATTCTCTCGAAATCAATAGTGTTGAAATAAATGTGATCAGGCATCCTTGAATAATTATTAAACCACAATTAGGGATAATCTTTATTCAACTTGTTAAATTAATATTTAACTGAGATACTTGGACACACTCGGTGTGTGACCCTCTATTCCTCTTTCTCAGTGGAATTAAGAAGAGCCTGCCTAAAGTCCAAGCTTAGCATCTAAAAACACACCAAGGTAACCATAAGGAAAGAATTTAATGTTGTAATAACATGTCACCTCCTACGAATTCTTACCATGTAATGTAATCTCTTTGTCTCGATATCTCAAATCAAGTGGGTTGAATCCTAGTTCCATCAACCCATGATCTCGATTATTCTTTCTTTGACTTTCCAGAATTGAACTCGCCCATTCCTTACCATGACCATGTATTTATTTAGGCTATATCAATTCCATAAAAGGTCCTGATACATCTACTTCCATTATGGAAAAGAAGAGACAAATCCTTTCTTTCATCATCTATTAATTCATTATTACTCATGACACACCCAACATATCCTACTTCGCTGCGAATAGTGTGTCATCACAGTTTTCATCAATAAATCTAAGTGCGTGAGTTGTAATACCCATTAATAATAATATTAAAGTCTAAGGACCAATACACACGTCCACAAATAGAAACATCCAGTGACAGTATGAAATGTGGATTTCTCGCTGGCGGGTCTCGTTCTCATAATACCCTCCTAGATATTACCAAGGGCGCACACCATGAGAAGGTGCCTCAGAGTTTTATGAGTCCTCACCCCTAATGGCCTGTATTATTTGTTTCCCTCAAATAACATCATCCAACCATAGAACATATATTCAAGAATAGTGTTATGGAACTTCTGGGTTCTTATCATAGCAGGTATCCACTATGAACCTATAATGAAACAACTATCCTTATGAAATTATCACATGCATTGTCACACAGAAGAAAAATAAAGACGTGATAAGGTATTTATTAATAAATAAAGTAAAAAGTAGTTGGTTCTAGGCCACTAACTCCAACACTATAAAGGTACACTTTTCCTCAGGGTGCAAGTTTGTTACCTGAAGAGGTCTTAACAAATGATTTGCTTCCCCACATATGTAAATTTGATGACATGGGTTTTCTTCCACTCCAAAATTTTCATGGAATACCATTTATTGATATAGTTGGTACTTGGTTTAGTATGCATGCCACTGTTTATAATGAATATCCCCAAAAGGATAATGTAAGACTTGCATGAATCATCATTGATCTCACAATATCCAACAAGGTGTCGTTCCTCCTTTCTTCTACACCATTCCACTGAGGCGTGTTTGTAGGAGTGAGTTATGATAGGATCCCAAACTCCCGTAAGTAATCAATGAAGTCTTGATTAATATATTCTTTACCTAGGTCTGATCAGAGTTTCATAATCTTCCTACCAAGATGGTTTTCAACTTCATTATTGTATTCCTTAAATTTATCAAAAGAATCCAACATATACCTCATTACATAAATATATCCACATCTACTAAAATCATTAGTAAAATTTTATGAAGTATGAGTACCCACCCCTTGCTTCAATAGGAAATGGTTCACACAAATTGGTATGAACTAATTCAAGAATCTCTTTATCCCTTTTACCTTTCCCACTAAATGGGGATTTGGTCATTTTTCCTTGTAAACATGCGTGACATACACCAAGTAGTTTTAGTTTTAAATAATCTAAATATCCATATTGATGTAATTTTTCAAGTATTCTTCATTTACATGACCTAGCCGGTGATTCTAAAGTTGGGTGTGGTATGAGTCATGTTAAGTAACTTCGTTATCGATTTCCATTACTCAGTTCATGTAATCCAACACATAAATACCATTATGTAAATGTGCCTTACCTAAGAAATGATATCTTTATAAAATAAAAAACATTTATTTCCAAATTTGAAAATGAATCCATATATATCTAGTTTGGATATAGAAATAATGTTTTTGGTAACTAAAGGTACATAATAAAATCCCTTTAAAACCAAGATCATTCTGGTCGGATATGTGAGGTAGTAGTCCCTGATAGCCACAATAATAAGTTTATCTCTATTGGCTGCTCATATATCTACCTCCCCTGGTCATTTTTTTAATCTACTTGGTTCCTATATTTGAATACATATATGAGCACTATAAGATATATCTACTACCCAATTTTTTGAAATAAATAAATTGCACTTGATAACAAACTCACATGAAGCTTCCCCTTTATTCTTTAGCTAGGTATAGTTTTTCTTCTAGCATCCCTACTTGCCACATGAAAAACCGACAACACCCTATTCCCTTGATTCCCCTTTGACCTTCTTCTTCTTGGAAGGGCGTGAAGAAGCTTTGAGCTTAAAGATATTTTCTTTCCTATTCCGTTTTTTCACCATAAGGATAGAAGTATTTTAAAACTTTATATCTTTATCTACTTGGTGAAGGAGGATAATAAGATCTAGAAGAGACTTCTTAATGTTGTTCATATTAAAATTCACAAAGAAACTAGATAAGCTCTGAGAGAGTGATGCCAGAATGTGATCAGTGCCCAATTATTCATGGTGTTTAAACCCTAGAACCTCTTGTAACTCAATATATCTAATTATCGTGACTAAGTGAGGACCATATAGGGAACCCTCTACAAGATTACTCTAAAAGAGCACCTTGGAAATCTCAAATCATTCCTGACTATATCTATTTGGGTAAAGACCACAGAGGTTCTCAAACATGATATACACATCCATGTTTTTGTGATACTTCATGAGTTCCCTATACATAGATGAAATCATCAAACATTGAATGTCAACAGCATTGTTCATATGTTTTTTATAGACTAGAAATTCTTCATTACTTACCTCTTGAGTAGGCGGATCAGGCATTCAGAATTCTAGCACGTAATATTTCTGTTCATGGTATAGAACAACCCGAAGGCATCTAAACCACTCTTGGAATTTACTTCCAATGAGGATATTGCCTTTATACAATATTGATCATAGGGATAGTGATCTTTTCATTTTATTCTATAATTAAAAGAGAATATTATTAGTACTTTTATTGATTACAATGTTTTTGAGAAATGATTAGTTGATTTTATTAAATCTCCCACTATTTTATCAATTCCCAATATCCCTCACCATTGAACTTGGAATGTGTAGTTTCTAGAAATATCTAGTGGAAATGATCCAAATTACCCTTTTCATAACCCCCAAAAGGGTTCGTCAAGCTATTTTTAAGGTATTTAGGAAGGAAAGTCTTTTCCAACTATGGGCTTTCAGCTCCTTGATCTGTCGAGTGGACTCCCCAATCCAGAAATCCTGACTTGGATTTTCTCAACACTTGCCACCAAATTGCACCAAGTCTAGCAAGGTATTCTCTTCTTGATGTAAAATGGTTAAGTCAACCAGAAAATTTTATAAGAACTTCCCTTATAAAAGTAAGTATACCAACAAGGGTTGGTCAAACACATAGTTATATTGAGTTTTGTTCTTAATAAAGTAAAAAAAGGCTTATTGTGACTCAATATTAGAGTTAGGGATTCTATTTTATTATGCATAATTTTTTATATTTTTTTATCTTTTACACGTCTTGTTAATATTTAAGTGGATCATTGCTTAATTAATGAACCATATTTGTATAAAACATTTACGCATAATAAATTTTATTTAAATTTCATCTTTTCATATTAATTCATTCATTTATGTGATCACGGTCTTGAATCAATAAATATAATTTTAATTCATCTAGATAGAAAACAAATAAATAGTTAAATAACCTGATCATGAGCTTATCTAATGGTTGATTTAATGAGTAGACATTAAATAAACCTATGACGTAGGGGAAATAACTCCTTATGCCAGACTTATCATGAGCTACAATATTCCATGTGTCCACATATGTATCACTGAGTTGGCATCATTATGGTTCCATCTTGAACCATCCCCACATGGCTTGGGATGATCTATTAATTAAAAATATTTATTACTCACACGTAGGTGTGGGTAACCACATGATTGGTTAAAGGGAATTACATAAATATACTTAGACACATAGGTCCTACATAATATTGGAGGGAGGGATGAATCACATGCCATCTTTTTAATTTAATATTAAATAATTGAAAAACCATGAAATAAATTTAATTAAATAAATATCAAAACATACATAGGTCTTGGTCAAGCTCATGAATGGTCCCACATGCAATGGATATGCAAAATTAAATGAATATCATTCATTATTGTATTATTTTATTATTTAAGATAAATATACTTGAATTAATTGATTAATAAATAAATAAATTAATTCTAATTCATCTTAAGGATAATAGAATCTTATTTGGAGATACCCATCATTAATGAAATTTATGGAAAATAAACTGAAGAACCAATAATGACATATTGACCACGCTGTCATGACACGTCAAATTGATAATGATTTTAAGGTTAATTTATAGTCTATGGAAGACCCTAGGTAATCTCTCGAGGAGCGTTGATAGGTTTTGAGTATGTATTTTTAATAAAGATTACTAAAAGAGGGGGATGATTTCGAAAACAGTTTTAAGAAAATAACTTAACTTAAAGAGTTAATAGTTGATAGAATAAGGTGGTGGTTTAAGAATTATGAGATAAGAAGACCAATTCAAGTTCACTACACATATTGGATAGTTCATTGTTATGAAAATTTCACATGGTTTTGTTTAATACTTTGGTTTAGGGTTGTTAAGATCTTGATTCCCCTCTTGCATCTCTAAACATTGCACAAAGTACCAACCCGTGACACAAAAATCATACTGTCAAGGTTTGGAATTCAAGAACATATTTAATATTACCAAAGCATACTAAAATCTTTTGTATGTGTGAGAGAAAGAGGATCCTTATGTTTCCCAATCGGAATAACTCAAGTTTACCACTTGAAATTTCAACCCAGTCGGTGTTGAAATGAAAAGCGGTTCACTTAATTAAACCAAAAAAATGAACTCAGAGGAGAAAAATGTTTAGATAAAACATAATTGAAATAATCCACACAAAAATTACACAAAACCAGTAGAGTATCAAGTGCCGAAACTCCCTCCCAATTATGTGTATCTCCCTCGAAATGATCATCCACCGTTTTTCTCTCCATCGAGAGGAGGAGAAGGCTCGGGTGGAACTTCTTATTCATTATTGATCCCCCTATGATGATAGGGGCCTAAAGAACTTCAAGTATGAGGAGATAACTCCTTTGTGTCTCCAAAATACCAGAGCTTTGACTCCTGGTAGAACTTGCAAATGAGGATCCCAAGGATCCATTTTATAGGAAAATGGGAAGGTGGTTTTGAGCACGCTGAATTATTAAACCATTTGTCACAGGTGTTTAGACCTCTATAAAGCCATATCTCGATTTGGATAAAATAAAAAAGTTGTGTCCCCACCTCTTTTCTGTCTCCAAATAAAGTTTGGAACAATTTGGATACCTATATCCCGAGATATGGACATATCACAACACACCACTTTTGACTCTGTGTAGATTTGGTGTGCTGGACAGATCAGGTTAGAAAGGAAATCATATGGACGAATGAGTCTTGGGTTTCTTCATATGAAATGTATCCCAATAGATTTTAGACCAGACTAAGAAATTTCAGACCAATTGGATGCATGGTATAGTAGCAGTGTTTGGATTAATCCACTGGCGTGCTTGGATCTTGCACAGTTTGACCCATTTTTCATGGACATCATCATGGGCCCTCCAAATCACCTTCACATTCAATGAAATTTTCAAGACAAGTAACATTGTAATTTTTAATAGAGATAAACATAAAATAAATTATTCAAAAATGGAATTCAATTTGTTATTATTTTTGGAATTTACAATACAAATTCAGTTTAATACAATGGTGTAAGGGTGAAAATGACACAGTGAATCATGGTACGATTACACCCCCACACCTAAACATTTGCACACCTGGGAAAAGTCACATATCCAAATAAAATGATGCATATATATATATTCCCAAAATCATAAAGATTTAACATTTGAGGAAATTTTAATTCACTAAAGTAATGTGATCAATGCATAGACCACACCAATGAGTTCTTACTAGTGAAAATGAAAAAAGATTTCTCATAAATCATATCACAATAAAATTCAAAAAGATTCATGAAACCAACATGAGTGAAGAATTAAAAAGTCAACCATTCCACTAAATCTCCATGTGTGTGTGTGAAAACCATTCCATTCTATTTTTTCTACTTTCTATCAAATAAATATAGGTTATTTTAACATTATTCAGCTTTAAATTATTTTACACCAAACCCATCCTACATCCTTTGCAATCATGTTTCAAGACCCACTCACTTAAGCATTCCCAGAAGTCAAACCATAAGCTCCTAACCTAGATATCCCCATATGTTTCACATTTCATCACTCCCCTCAATTATTATATTTTTTTTGAAGTTGAATTTGGAACAAATCTCACACTCATATCTTGACCCTTGTTTGATCTCCTCACGACACTAATTGAAATAGTTATAACAAGATCAAATATTGAGGAGGAGTAGTTTTTGACCTGCCCAAGACACAATTTTTTTGAGGGCGTACAACAGTCGGACATTAGGTACACACGCATAGGTCAATCTGGTACAGTAATGAAATAGATCGGATAAGGAATGAACGTATGGAAATATCATTTAAAGATGAAAAATATTAACCTAACATATATTTACCTTATATTAAGTAAGAAATATTCATACTTTGTGGTTTGATGAAAAAATGTATGGAGATATTAGTGACACAGTTTTCCCAAAACTACTCACACAAGGGGCATCAATCATCTCAAATTTTTCCTAGTGATACAACCATTTATATCATTAACAGAAAACCAATTCACTAAAAATCATTCCCTAATGTAAAATTCATACAGAAATTCTTTTTCCCCTTCATTATGGTAATTTTACTTTCCCCCCTTTATGGTCACCACATCATGGAACTTTAAAAATTTTGATGGGTAAAAATAAAAATACCATAAATAAGGCAAAAAAGAGAAGAAAGGGGAAAGACAATGGAAATCCTAATAAACCCAGAAAGATGGGGAAAAGTGAAAATACCATAAAGAAGGCAGAAAAAGAGAAGAAAGAAAAAAAATGACGAAAATTCCTAACTATCCCAGGAATGTACCCACCCCCACACCTAAAGTTTGCTGTGTACTCACTGTAAAAAAAGAGGATGTGGAAAGGAAGGATAAAACCTGGTGAGTTTCATTAATAGATTTCTTCTTAAACATGGAGTTCCTCCATCGGGGACTCCGAAATGGATTCATAGAAGTGCTTCAGCCGCTACCTATTGACAGTGAATGTTTTCTTGGTTTCTTCATTTTGAACTCGAACAACACCAAATGGAGAGACATTAGTAATAGTGTATGGTCTAAACCAGTGGGAATGAAGCTTAACTGGATGCAACTTCAACCTTGCATTATAAAGGAGGACCTTCTGCCAAATTTGGAATAGACGATGAAGGATAAGATGGTCGTGAGAATCCTTGGTTCTCTCCTTATAAATTCTGAAGTTTTCATATGCATCTCTTCTCATTTCCTCTAGATTCTAAATCTGAAACTTCCTTTGAGCACCTGCACCAGAATAATTAGAATTGCATTGTTTGATGGCCCAATAGGCCCGGTGCTCAATCTCATCAGGGAGGTGACAACTCTTTCCAAACACAAGACGATAGGGTGACATTCCAATGCGAGTTTTGAAAGCGGTACGGTAGGCCCATAATGAATCATCAAGTCAAAGACTTCAATCTTTTCTATTGGGTTGAAAAGTTTTTTCAAGAATTTGTTTTACCTATTTATTTGAAACGTTGGCTTGACCATTGGTCTGTGGGTGATATGCAGTAAACACTCGATGACCGACCCCATACCTACGCAAAAGTGATTGCATTGTTTAGTTGCAGAAATGAGAACCCTGGTCACTGATGATGAACCTAGGTAAGCCAAACCTACAGAAGATTTGGGTTCTCAAAAATTCTAAAACTACCTTAGAATCATTAGTCCTTGTAGCTCATGCCTCTACCCATTTTGACTAATTATAAACTGCCAAAAGAATGTACAAGTTTCCAAAGGAATTGGGAAATGGCCCCATAAATTCAATACCCCAAACATAAAAAATGTCATGAAATAGCAATGGTTTTTGTGGAATTTCATTTCTTTTAGAGAAATTCCCCATTCTTTGACAATGAGGACAAGATTTTCAAAAATCATGGGCATGCCGAAAAAGTGTTGGCCAGAAGAGACCAAAATTAAGGACCTTGAGAGCAGTCCGTTGGGGACCAAAGTGGCCCCCACAAGCAAGAGTGTGGCATAATCTAAGGATGGACTAAAACTCACTATCGAGAACACAACGCCTAAGGACTTGATCACTACAGGTGCGCCAAAGGTAGGGGTCATCCCAAATATACCAACGGGACTCATGTTCTAGATGACTAGCTTGGTTTCTATTGAAATCAGTAGGAATTCAAGATGATAGCAAATAATTTACAATTTCAGAATACCAAGGAATAGAATCTTGCACTCGGTACAGTTTCTCATCAGGAAACATTTCATTTATGGGAATACAGGGGTATGATTCAATGTCTGAGGATGGTTGAATCCTACTGATATGGTCAGCCACCACATTATCTGCTCCTTTTTTATCTCTAATTTCTAGATTGAATTCTTGAAGGAGGAGCATCCAACGAATGAGATGTGGTTTGGCTTTCGGTTTCTTAAGGAGGTATTAGATAGCTACATGGTCTGAGAACACAATGACTTTGGACCCAAATGGTATGACCTGAATTTTTCCAAGGAAAACACAATTGAAAGGAATTATTTTTTAGTTTTGGTGTAGTTTTCTTGGGCAGGGTCCAAAGTACATGAGGCATAGACTATTACATGTGGAGCTCGGTTGACCCAACATGAACTAGGAAAGATCGCACATACTATATATTTTTGGGGAATGGAAGGGAATAAATATCATCAACTTTTGATTTATCTACTTAGATACCATCCCCAGAAATGAAATGCCCCAAAACTATACCTTGTCGCACCATGAAATGGCATTTCTCATAATTTAATACAAGATTTTTTTTCAATACAACGATGTAGAAGTAAACCAAGACTACTCAAACATTCATCAAAAGAAGATCCATAAACAGTGAAATCATACTTGAATACTTCCATGCAATTCTCTAGGTAATCTGAAAAAATACTAACCATGTATCGTTGGAAAGTACCCGGAGCATTGCACAAACCAAATGACATCCTTCTATAAGCAAATGTTCCAAAGGGGAAAGTGAAGGTTGTCTTTTCCTGATCCTCAGGGGAAATATGGATCTAAAAGTATCTAGAATACCCATCAAATAAATAGTAGTGGGACTTACCTGCTAGCCTCTCTAGAATTTGGTCAATGAATAGAAAATGGTCCTTCCTCGTGTGTTGGTTTAGTCGGTGATAATCTATAAACACACGCCAACTATTCTGCGCACGAGTTGGAACCAATTCATTATTTTAATTTTTAATTACTGAAAGGCCAATATTTTTGGGAACTACTTGAACGGGATTGACTCATTGGCTCTCAGAGATGGGGTAAATGATTCTAGCAGCCAATAATTTTGTTACCTCATTTTTTACAACTTGTAGGAGGTTTGGGTTTAGTCGACGTTGTCGCTGCCTCACTGGTTTGACCTCATCATTTAACAAAATATGATGTGTACAAATTGATGGGATAATACTAGGAATGTCAGAAAGTGTCCACCCCAAAGATTGTTTATACTCCCTCAAAAGTTCAAGTAGTCGCAATTCATGCTCATGAGGGAGTGAACTAGCAATGATGACGAGAAACTTGTTTCCATTCTCAAGATATTAATATTTTAAATCTTGAGGTAGTTGTTTTAGTTCCAATTCAGGTGGATTTTGGATTAAAGGGAGTGTGTGTGAAAGTGAGAGGTCACTGATCTCATCTAATTGCTCAATGGTATCAACCACGGATGAGGAATGAGCTTTTACAAGCTTAGTAGTATCATCGATGGTCAGTGGACCATCAATGTTCAAGAAATCATCAATCAATGAACATGCATGAAAATTTTCTAGAACACTACAATAATCAATGCATGAATCATTTCCTAGCATTTATATCAATGAAGAAAACTCCGAAAGGGGATCGGGGGAAAGAAAAGTTGTTTTTTTAGGGGTAGGGAGTACATTAATTGAATTAATAGAGAGAGAGGAATGTTCTTCTAAGGGGTGATTCATGGAATCAAGGATGTTTAAATGGAATATGTCACCACTAAATTCCATAGATAATGTACCATTGTGAACATTAATTATGGTTTTGGTGGTTTTCAAGAAAGGTCTCCCCAATATAATCGGGGCATGTCCATTCATCCTATCATCCTCCATTTAAGCACATAAAAGTTAGCAGGAAAAATTAAATTTTGGACCCTCACAAGAACATCCTCTAACACACCAGAGGGGTGTGTAATACTCTGGTTAGATAGTTGAACAATAATTCCAGTGGGATTTATTTCCCCAACCTAAAATGTAGAGTAAATGGAGTGAGGCATCACATTTATAGAGGAACCTAAATCAAGCATAACATTAGAAAAAGAATACTCCCCTATGGTGCATGGAATTGAGAATGTTCTAGGATCATTGCACTTGGTGGAGAGTGATGTCTCTATCAATGCTGAAACATTCCTTCCCAAGCTCACTTTCTCATCACCTCGAAGTCCCCTTCGGTGTGTACACATATCCTTTATAAACTCAGCGTACTGTGGAATTTGCTTCACAATATCAATCAATGGGATGTTAAACTACACTTTCTTGAAAATTTCCAATATTTACTTATCAAGTTCAGTTTTGTTTTGTTTTCTTGGTTGGGTGGCCCTTTGAGGAAATGAAAGAGGAATGGTTGGGCTAGGTGACTCATCAATATTCACACTCTTTCTTTTGGAAGGTATTCTCTCAGTACAAGGTTCTTCAACATTTGGAACATTCTTAATGGTTGGGATGGAGGTTTCCTCAAGAGGGGATGACTCTAATAGAGGATTCATTTTACTTTCTAGTTGTTTTCCACTCCTAAGGGTGATGGAACTAACACTTCCTTTATCCCTATGGTTAACTACTAGTTGAGAGGGAAGTTTACCTGACCCATGACTTTGAATTTCACCCATTGAGTTAGCTAGTTGGCCTAATTAGGTTTTGAGGTCTTGTATGGCTTCCTGAGTGGTTTTTTATAATTGGATATTGTTGGCATCCATTTGTTTCATCATATCTTCTAGGCTAGGCTGATGTTTTTGAGTGGTTTGTTGTAAAGGCCTTTGGGGTGGTTGAGGGTTTCTAGGTGGTGGTGGTTGATGACTACTCTACCCCGGTTGGTTCTATTATTGTTGAGGTTGGTTTGAATACCCTCTTTTCCTATAGGCCTGGTTCTCTTTCGAACTAGGGTTGGATGGATAGTAAGGTTCTTGCTTAAAGGGTTGGTTATAGGGGAGTCCTGGAAATATTGCCTCACAACTCTCAGATATTTCCCTCAATTGAGGACATTGGTCAGAGTAGTGGGTTTCAGAAGAACATATAACACAATGTATAAGAGGATGAGATTGGGATTTCCCTTGGGAAAGTGCAAGTTGTCTAATAAGGGTACTTACCTCTTCGAACTTTGTGTCCACCTTCTTCTCTAATTCAGTACTTTTCACCTCATGGACACCTCTAATTAGTACATTGTTCCTTGAACCAAATTATTGTGTGTTTTGAGCCATGTTCTCAATCAGGGTTCTTACAAAAATTGGGGTCATATCAACTAGCGCACCACCTACAGAAACATCGATCATATTTCAATCAATATGGATTAAACCTTCATAAAAATATTGAATTAAAAGTTGATCACTTATTTTGTGGTGTGGGAAACTTGAACATAACCTTTTAAAATGTTCCTAATATTCATGTAATGTTTCCCCTTGAGATTGTCTTATCCAACAAATTTCTTTCGTTATTGTTGCAGTTTGAGTGGTTGAGAAATATTTTTCAATAAAAAGGCGTTTCATGTCCGCCCAACCTCTTATTGGGGAATTAACATAATATAACCAATCTTTCGTAGTGTCTTCCAAATAAAATGGTAATTCTCTAATCTTTACTTGTTCCTCATCCACATTAGCAGGTTTTAATGTTGAAAAAATATTATGAAATTATTTTAAGTGCTTGTGTGGATCCTCTCCAGGAAGTCCATGGAATCTTGGTAATAGATGAATTAAGCCAGATTTTAGTTCAAAATTAGGTGCCTCGACTTGTAATTGAATATAGGTGGGTTGGATATCAACATCATGCGAGGTTAGTTATTTTAATGTTCGGTTGTTTTCATCCATATTATCCAAGTTTATTTCATTTTTTATATTGGTTCTAGAAGAAGAAGAATAAGGATCAAGAAGAGTGTCAATGTTTTGCTTGTCCCTCTTCGATGGGTTCTCTTGTGCATCTCGGGGTCACTGACGTAAGATCCTCTCTGGTTCAGGTTCGAAAGGAGGTAAATCTCCCAGATTAGAATGTGTCATGCACCAAACCTGAACAAAAAATAGATCAGAATATAAAAATATAGGTAGAGGTATAAAATAGATAAATATTCCCAAAATTTACAATTTTGTTTTCAAAAACACGCACTAAAAATCATAGTGCTCCCCCTGCAATGATGCCAAAATTGGACCGCGCTTTGTGGGACGTCAAATTTAAAATGTTTTTTAGGTTAATTTATAGTCTAGGGAAGACTCTAGGTCATCTATAGAGGAGAGTTGATAGGTTTTGTGTATATATTTTTAATAAATATTACTAAAAGAGGGGGGTGATTTTGAAAACAGTTTTAAGAAAATAACATAACTTAAAGAGTTTAATAGTTGATAGAATAAGGTGGTGGTTCAAGAATTATGAGATAAGGAGATCAATTCAAGTTCACTACACATCTTGGATAATCCATTGTTCTAAAAATTTCACATGGTTTTGTTTAATTCATTGGTTGATGGTTGTTAAGATCTTGATTCCCCTCATGCCTCTCTAAACATTGCACAAAGTACCAACCCGTGACACAACAATCGTGCTGTCAGGGTTTGGACTTAAAGAATATATTAAAGGTTACCAAATCATACTAAAATCTTTTTTATGTGTGAGAGAAAGAGGATCCCTGTGTTTCCCAATCGGAACAACTCAAGTTTCCCACTTGAAATTTCAACCCAGTCGGCGTTGAAATGAAAAGCGGTTCACTTAATTAAACCCAAAAAATGAACTCAGAGGAGAAAAATGTTTAGATAAAACATAAGTGAAATAATCCACACAAAAATTACACAAAACCAGTAGATTATAAAGTTCCATAACACCCTCCCAAGTATGTATAGCTCCCTCGAAATGATCGTTCACCGTTTAGCTCGCCATCGAGAGGAGGAGAAGGCTTGGGTGGAACTCCTTCTTCATTATTGACCCCCCTATGATGATAAGGGCCTCCAGAACTTCAAGTATGAAGAGAGAACTAATTTGGGTCTCCAAAATACCAGAGCTTTGCCTCCTGGTCAAACTTTCAAATGAGAATCCCAAGGTTCCATTTTATATAAAAATGAGAATGTGATTTTGAGCACATAGAATTATTAAAACCACTTGTCACAGGTGTTTTGACCTCGAGACAACCTTATCGAGATTTGGAGAAAATAAAAAAGTTGTAACACCACCTCTTGGATGTCTCCATTGAAATTTTGGCACAATTTGGACACCTATATCCCAAGATATGGACATATCACAACACACCACTTTTGACTCCGTGCAGATTTGGTGTGCTGAAAAGATTAGGTCGGAAAGGTCATAAGATGGACGAATGAGTCTTGGGTTTATTAATATAAAATATAGACCAATGGAGTTTGGACAAGTGCACTAAATTTCAGCCCAATTGGTTTCATGGTGTAGTAGTAGTGTGCAGATTAATCCACTGGTGTTCTTGGATCCTGCGCAGTTTGGCCCATTTTTCTTGGACATCATTATGGGCCCGCCAAATCACCTCCACCTTCAATGAAATTTTCAAGACAAGTAAAATTTGGATTTTTAATAGTGATAAAAATAAAATAAATGATTCAAATATTGAATTCAATTTGTTATTATTTTTTTAATTTTCAATAAAAATTCAGTTTAATACAATGGTGTAAGGGTGAAAATGACACAGTGAATTGTGGTACGATCACATATTAATTACAATAAATTAATTGATCATTTTAATTTTTTTTAAAACAATTTTTAAATTCATAAAAAATGATAGTTTTATAATCAATAAAATAAGGTTTTAATGCTACCATTTTAAATTTAATTTAATTTTAATTTTTTCCATTAATTGGAGACTACATGGTGTGTACATGCAACTATACGCCATGTACCTCAGTTTCTGTATATCCAAGTCACATGCCCGGGGCTTCGGTGTGTGGACTTGGCCAAACTACATGGTGTGTAAATGCCAATTACACACCTTGTATCTGATTTTCGTGTGCCAAGTTGGCCCAATCAATACGTTGTGTGTAATAAAATCACTATGTGTAATTAATTAATCGACACATCTTGATACATTGCGCATGGGTATAAAACATGTGCTCTGATCACATGTCATGTAACCTAGTTTTACTGGCCAATGATTTGGCACTTCCTGATGGTAACTCCAGTCATTCTTTATTTTTTCTTAAACATTTAAGAAAATGAAACACTAAACGGACATGATTAATATATCGATAACATGTTAATTCAAATCATATTAAATAACAACTAACATGAAACAATATCTAACCACAATTGTGTATATATAAAAAATAAAATAAATAATTATAAATTTAAATGTAATCTCCCTTTGATACCACTTGTTGGTTCTGGGTGTAGTGGAAGCATGTGTTAGTGGGTGATATATTAATTTTTTTTAATAATTGTTTCCCAAAACCAAGAGCGAGGATCTTTCACATCACATTTATAATTAATTTATTTAATATCTGAAGAAATAAATACACAGGCTTAAGAAATTTCTTCGTTGATGATTTTTGATCATCAAAAAAGGCCCTTTAGGATTGCCTTCATTGCGTTTTCGAGGATCCAAGGGTATAATTCATATAGCAGTGATCCACACATGCTTCAATGGTCTTCGAGAAATTTCACTCATTCTCCATATGCTAGAATGGTGAATCAAATGTATTGAATTTTTTGTTCTTGATCGCTCATTCTTCAGTCTTGAAGAAATTATCTCTTGGGTTTCTCATTCTTGAGAGGGAGATAGTATGAGGAGTCAAGATAGAATTCATTGTGGGCAACAATTCTCTATTCCCAAACATGAAATTGGTTTCGAAAAAAAATAACACAATAGACATAGATGTCTTTTTATAGAGTTGGAATTTTAGTTAAAAAATTTAATTTCATAACAACCATTAAATGTAATTATTACCACTAATGAAATCACATTCCACATAATAATAATAACAATATTATTATTTTTTGGTGTTCAAACTTTCAAAAAATGGATAAATAATATTTACCGACTCTTAAATAATTATTTTATCACCAGACATAGTATTGATCCATTCGAACTCATATTTTATTTATTGAACACCAGAATAAATATTTTATTCTATTAATTAAATTTTTTATTCAGAAACTAGTAAATAAATATTTATTAGATATTCAATATAAATAAATAAATATATTTTATTCACAATCCAGTGAATAAATATTTATTTAATTTATGCAATCATTGTAACTTAAATAAAATTATTCCTCAGTATTGAGAACAATATTTATTCCATTAATTAAATTCAAATAGAATTTAATAGAGACCACAAAAAACCCTTATTATGTGACCCTCTAGGATTCTTTATCGTTGTCATTTGGTGTGATTTCCTAAAGTCTAATATTATAGTCTAGTAATGGGTCAAGGTACCAAAGAGAAAGAACTTAAAGTCACAAAAAAACCACATATTAACGATCACTGTGTAATATAATCCCTTTATCACATAATATCATAAAGCAGGTTTCATGATGGTGTGATAAACCTATATGGTTGACACATCATTCTTTGACAATCTGAAATAAAATCGTCGTTACACCATGGCCATGGAATTTAGGGTGACAATTCTATTTCAATAAAAAGAAAGAGATATCAACTTCCATAAATATGGAAGGGAAAAATCCTTTCTTAACTTATCCATTAATAACATGTCATTCATGATGACCCAACACACCCTAATTTCCTCCAACATATGATGTGACCATTTTCATCAGAAAATCTAAGTGCACAAGTCATGACATGCATTAATGATAATCTTAAATTCCAAGGACAATTAAACACGCTCATAGATAGGAATATTTGATGACACCAAAACATGCAGAATTCATACTGGAAGGTCTGTTCTTATAATATCCAATCTTGGAGATTACCAAGTGTGAACTTCACAAGAAGAAGTCTCATATTCTTATGAGTACCCGCACCTGACGATCTATATATTTGTTTCCCATAATAGTATGTTATCCAACCACATAACTATATTAAGAATATTGCCATATAACTTTAAGGTTCTCATCCTAGTGGTGAAATACTATGACATTATCAATACGTCAAATAAACTAGGACATTATTAAATTATGGTCATGCAGAATAATGAACAATATATAATAAGATATTTAATTTAATATTTAATACATAAAATATTAATGCAATGAAAGAAAAAACAGTTGGTTCTAGGACACCAACTCTAATAGTGTAACCATATGTATCCTATTAATAAAAAACTTCACCATATACCCCCATATTGATCAGGAATAAGGTACCACCACTTAGATATAAAATTCATCCACGTGCTTATATTGATCAAGGAATATGTCACATACAGGGGAAGAAATGTTTTCATCCATATTTTGATGATATTTATATTCCTTTATACCTAAGCATAGGGATTTACACTTCACCATTTCATTAGAACATGGACTTCTTAAGATTTGAAATATCAAGAGACCCAAGGAAGAAGTTATGAGATATAATCCTGATTATTGTCCCTACTACCAAATTTTGGGACTCACGATTAAAGGATGTTTTTTGTTTAAATATTATCTATATAATTAGATAAAAAAGTCCCAATTGATTTAGATAATCCTAATATTCATGATATATACCAATGAGTCATTATCATCTTAAAAAAATTGGATCATATCCAACATAACATGAAATAAAGTCTGAGTTTCATGGATTTAAACTATATAAAATACCATCATCACCATATGTTATTAAACTATATAGACATAGTCCTAGATGAATGAATCTAAACTATATAATATACCATCCTAGAAACATGATGTTAAACTGAACGACCCAAGTCTATTCCATATAAATTTTAACTACTTAGATTTATTCATTGTCACATGAAATTAAATTATATGTCATATAGTCATTTTTTATTCCCTTACTTCACTTTTATGTATGATATAGATATACATAAAATATTTCTAGTGTATAATTTCACTAGCTCATATTGATTTTTCTTCAATGGTGCTGTATTAGAAAAAACATGTCTCTCTTTATCCTAGTAATTTGACCTCATTCACAACAACATTCCTTAATTCTCATGCAAGGACACTTATCTATTTTTGTTCTAATTTACTACATATGAGATAGGTATATGCATAGAATGAAATCCTCCCTTAATAAATATGTGTGGCTTGATTAATTTCTCCATTGGATACATAGTGATACCCAGGTCACCTACCTGGGTCCCAAGTATAAAATTATATCACCGTACATGTATTATTCACATGAAATTAAACTACACATCCCTCATTGGTCCTGGTTTCACAACCTTAAAAGGTAAAACCACAATCAGTCCTGGATGCATGACTTTAAAATGCACTGCACCTTGTCCAAGATATATGAACTTAAATTATGTAGTTTGGGGATCATGTTAGGACTGAATTAACATTATACCTCAATACCCTAAACTTTTATTTGATACAATATGATGAATAATAAAAATCCAATCCTTTAGACCAACACTTTACCTTTCCCATTATCATTATGTGTTCCTTTACAGTGGTCAATGTGACATTCCAACCCCGAACCATCCTTCCCAATAATTCACTTATTAACATATGTGTGATTACCTACTTGTTACATGAATTCCCACCTTCCATGTGATCAACCACCATCCATGTGACCATTCACCTTATATGTGGAATGTTTATAGAATACACCACTCACTTTATCTCAATTGCCGTACGGGACGACAACCATAAAAACTGTGTGATCTCTTACCTCCCATGTAGAATAAAGATGGGTTAACCACATGATGGAATGAATAATACATGGTGTATCAATACTAAATGAATCTGAAATATAATTTCTCATGATATCAAATTTATCATAAGACTTTGAGATGGTTATTCCTCATGTATGCCTGCTTAGTAAACAGAATTCTCACCTGTGGAAGCTTGGAGAAGGCACCCTATAGTCATGAACTTACAACTACATGACTAAATTTTTTAGGAAATAGTTTAGTTAAACCTTTATTACAAATAAAAATGACCACTATTTATAGAATATAGAGACTCAGAGGAAAAAAAGTGCAAGTAATTCATTTTAAGGTAATTATCGAATCCACAAGTCATGTGAAGTGACTTTCTCCATGAATATTATTTCATGAGGGTTGAATCAATAGCTTGGGGAACATATATCCCCATCCTCACACTCCTCACACTTGCATACACCATGAAAAATAATCTGTTCTTTAACGATGTGTTCTTTATCCCACTCAGCTATTGCATAGTCCTATTTCATCATATTCCACCTACATGTGCATCAACCCCTTAATGAGTGTGCTAGGAAGGCTCAACTCACTCGTAGGTTTCATGTGAAGAACAATACTCATGCACATTAGCACCATAACGATCCCATTTCCTTGTCACATATCCTAATCTAATCATCTCTCCTTTGCGAGTTAAAAAATAATACCAACCTCTCATGTGAGGTCATCGCATGACTAAGCCTCCCACACACCTATTTACCATATGAGAGGATCACTTCAGACATCTCTAGGGAGGACCAAATTAATTTTTGAGGTTTCCAAGAAAGTATACTCTCTATATTCCTATATGACCCATGAATAAATTTCCATTGCATGCTTACCATATGAATAAACCCCCTCATGTACCGATTTCAAGAATAAGGCTCCTTTATAGGTATCTGAACCGCTCCTTCCATTAATTTTATTTTTTGGGGAATTCAATAAACCTATGTTCATATTTCACCCATGAATATTTAAAAATGATAACTTAAATACTACTCCAAAACCACCAGACTTGTATGACCGAGTTACTGGGAATTCCAAAGTCCCCCTCCTTAGATCATGCATTCCATTGATAAAAGGTGTATCCCATTTCCTCCCTAATTTATAGCACCCTCATAAAATTTTCAATCATGAATTCCCATAATATTGAGGGCCCCATCATACATACATCAATGATTACATCTATAGGACATGGAACCTAATTCTACCAACCGTGTCCAGAGTCCGATTGTCCTGAGTGCTTAGTGGATTATTGAGTCTATTCATCAAGGGAGGAAGCCAAATATGGAATAATCCATGAATTAACTCATCCATTACCCTGACATATAATAGGACTCATTCATCTCTCCCTACCTACCAATTGAAAGGAAGATAGGAGGATGAGCTTCCTCTAGGTTTAAGTCCAAACATCAGGTTCAATGATGGATTTATTCTCCTCATTAAGAATGATTATCACCAAGGAAACTTCATAAATACAATCCCCTTTCGATCCTATATTTTAACATATTTCATGAAACATATTTCCCTATAACTGGATGTTAAATTTTGTTTCCAACATCCTCATAGAAAAATGTTAAACTTTCCTACAAACATCCTAGTCACATGATGTAAAACTGCATGAAAACATCCTTACTGCATGATGTTAAACTACATGAAACTATCCTATACATGAACTTAAACTATAAAACTCAAACTATTGGGTATTTTATTCATGTAAAGTAGGATATGCATTATTCCTCCAAAATGTTACAAATTAACATTATTAACCCTTAATATTCACATCATTGGGGACATATTACACACAAAAACACTTACTACCTTCCTAATCATGCTATATTACCACACAATCAGATGTCCTTTTAGTGGGTCCATATTCTTTGGAAATTGTCCTAATTGGGATATATTACTGATGAATCTGTATCCCTCATAGAGGTCTATATTCCTTTTTGGAATCAATATATTTATTTGTTAGGACATATCCTTGATGAAACCATATTTCGCTTGGTGGGATATATTATTGCCAGTTCCAAATCATCCCGATACCTCACAGAGAAATATTCCTTGTGAATATAACCTAACATCATTAGGATATATTATCTTAAAGGTAAAATAGAAAGGTCCTATCTTGCATAAGTCTCAAACTAAAATTTTATTGGTACCATTATCTTAATCTTCCTTACCACATGATGTTAAATTGAACAGACTAGTCCTATTCACATGAAATTTAAAGGTAAAAAATGTCCCATTAAGTAGTACTAAACTATGTTGGTTATGATTCCTTTATCAAGGATACATAAGAATCCCTTTTCATGGGTTTTATCATAACACCATCAACACTAAACACTTTCTTAGATGGAAATAATATCTAGAGTATGCAACTGTGTGAATTTAAACCATTATATATAAAAATTAAGCATCACTAATGAGTAATGAATAGTGATATAAAACATATAATACATAAAAATTTTAACATAGATACATGTTAGTGACTAAAAATTTGAATATGGGTAACTAGTCCCATAAGAGGATTTTTAGAAGGGTTTACAAATATAAATTAAATCTATAAGAGAGTCCAAGAGTAGGAAAGGATCCCAAAAAAATGTGTGATGAGCCCAACCTCCCAAAATCTCAACCAAAACAAATTATAAGGTGTTTCTAGTAAATTATTATTAAATAAATTTATTTTGAAATCAGGTCCTCATTAACTCAAAACCTAAGTGCCCCATAACATTAACTGTGCATGAAAGTTTCTTATCGAAAACAAAAATGGTGAACCCAACTTGAATGTTTTAGATATGAAATAGAGTGGTTGAACATGTTTATACTTATGATGTTTCATATAAGTGTTTTATTGTTTGTGTTTTTTTAAATATTTTAGGACTGTAATAAATCCTTTAAATCTAAACTAATGAAATCACCACAACAACAAAAATATTCCTCATAAATTGAAAAATATTTTGTCATGTTGAACAAGAAGATAATATTTACAATATAACTTATCCAATGAAAAGTGTTAAATGTTTTGGTTCGGAATAGTACTATACTAAATCTAGAGTTCACACATGAATCCCCCCTTGGCATAAATCCCCACTAACCATCTATTCAGTGATGGGTGGTAAAGAAGTAGGCATCAACTATCGCCACCACAAACCATTTTAAGACCCTTTAACCATAGGGTAATAATAAGTACCAACAATATCTTTGGTAGGTGGATAAGGAGGTTGAATTTGGCCTCACCTATACTAAATATTCTCACAATAAAATTCCTATCAACCACTATTGTCACCAGTACCATGTGACATCAACACCTCAATAACCTATCGAGGATACCAATTGGGAGGTACCTGCTCCAGTCACTCATAAATTTTCATCTAGGTGATCTATCCATGGGTGGAAAGACAAAAATCATATAAATAAGGATGATATTTTCAATTTAACTAAATAATTTCACCATCATACTCTAGCGGTAATCGATGAGTAGGCCCATATCCATATTCACACCTAGTAAGTAAGTCATCACACCTTGGCAGCACCAGAGGTACCATGTCTACATATCACAACATTCAAAAGGGGAAGACCCATATTACTACTCCTACCCATCAAGATTGAAGTGTACACTATCACCATTAGAAGAAGTGTGAGGAAATATCTTGGTTGTATCTATATCAATGTAACATATTCTCATCCCCACACATGAAGTCCGTTAGTGTATCCTGGTGGAAATTGGAGGACAAGAGTTGGATTATATCCACACTCCCATTGAGGAATGAGTCTATATTCCTATTCCCACCAAATGATCCCATAATCATATCATAGTGGTGATTGAAGTGTAGGCTCATATCCCTACCCATTCCTTATGATACTATTAGTATATTTTGACATAAGAAGTTTAAGGTACCATTAGTATATCCCAATGGTCTACAAGGGATAAACACACATACCTACCCCCACCACCAGAGTAGCTCATCAATATGATTTAAGATATAATCAAAAGTAAAAACATATTACTTATCCCATTTAAGAGGGTCTTTAGTATGTTCTAATTAAGAATGATAAAAAATATTGGGATTATATCCTCATTATGACTATAGATCATTGACTCATTTCTGCAACCACTTAAGAGCATGCCCATATTCCTATTAATCATGCAATAACCCATCAGAATATCTGAATTAAAACAATGGAGTATCCTAGGAGGGATCCCAGGCAATGAACCAAACTTTTATAAATGAAATTACCTTTTGAAGGAATAAATTCCTTATTAAGTATATATTTATATAAAACACATGCACTACTTTGGTTATTTTCGAATTATATAGACTATCAAATTTAAAATACCATTAATAATATAAACTTATCATAATATATCAATTTCAATATGACTATTAAGATTATTATATATTAAGGGTTATGATAAAGTCCAATTGACACAAATGGAATAAGTGATGACCTTGACTTGTAAGATCATACCAGATGAAGCCCATCTATCAAAGATTTTTAGGGGGATGGAAATAATAGGATTTTACCTTGACCAAGACTAAGAAAAGATTCAACAAATGAAGCTGAAGTGAAACCATTTATAGGATAAGTTCAATATTATTGAGATCAAGTCCCAAACCATGTTCTATGAACCACCCTTAGAAAGCACCACAACATCACACACCTTACCCTTAGAGAATACATTGGTGTTGTAATGGCCCGGACCCTCCTGGTCCATTAATTTTCTGAATTTCTAAGTGTTGGGGTGTCCTGGGAACCATCAGTGAGTCAGGAGGATGTCAGTGTCGGTGGGAATGTGTCACCATGATGTCACCTATCCGTGCCACCGATCGGTCTCACAGATTCGTCTCACCTATCAGTCTCACCAATCAGCTTCACTGATCAGCTTCAGCGATCTGCTTCACTGACCAGCTTCACTGATCAGCTTTAGTGATCATCTTCAATGATCAGCTTCACTGATCAACTTCACCGATCAGCTTAATAGATCATCTTCACAGATCAACTTCACAGATCAGCTTCATTGATTAGCTTCACCGATCTCACCGATCAGTCTCACGGATTGGTCTCACCGATCAGCTTCACCGATCATCTTCACTGATCGGCTTCACTGATCAGCATCACAAATCAGCTTCAGCTTCACCGATCATCTTCACTGATCAGCTTCACATATCAGCGTCACTCATCAGCTTCACCGATTGGATTCACTAATCAGCTTCACTGATCAGCTTCACTGATCAGCTTCACTGATCAGCTTCACTGATTAGCTTCACTGACCAGCTTCACCAGTCTCACCGATTAGTCTCAGGGATCAGACTCACCAATCAGCTTCACTGATCAGCTTCACTGATCAGCTTCACTGATCAGCTTCACTGATCAGCTTCACTTATCAGCTTCATATATTTTCTTCCCTAATCAGCTTCCCAAATTAGCTTCACCCAATCAGCTCCACCGACCAGTTTCACTGATCAGCTTCACCCGATCAGCTTCACCTGATAAGATTTTCCCAATTAGCTCTACCGATCAGTTTCACTGATTAGCTTCACCCAATCAGCTCCACTGATATGTTTCACTAATCATCTTCACCCGATCAGATTCACCTGATCAACTCCACTGATCAGTTTCACTTATTAGCTTCACCCGATTAGCTTCACCCGATCAACTTCACCCGATCAGTTTCACCCGATCGGTGCCACCATAGGGGTATCGGGGTTTCTTTCCCCAATTTTTCCGTAACGCCTCTTTTAAGTCTTCTTAACCTTTTTAATTTTGTTTAAGGTTGTTTTAATCCCATACATGATGTTTTAAATCCCATAAGAATGGGGATACCCTTGAGTTACCAAAATGTGTGGCCTGTCACACCCTTTTTCCGCATTTTACAGCTTCCCGTGTTTTCCAGTTTCACCCCTGTTACTTTTTTTCTCTATTTAAAGGAAATATATTAACTCACAGCTATTATATTTACCATCCATGAGTATAATTATTAAATCCCAATAAATTATAATGTTTGAAATTTTCCATCCACATGGTTAAACCAGAATCTGATTTTTAAGCACTTTGAGATTGCACATCTCGTAACTCTAGGATAGAGCCTTTTATAACTCAAGATATTCTTATTCATTGGTCTTTTTCCTTTCCTTAGTGAGTTTGGAGTCCCTCTCCTAGAGACACTCTCATTCTGGAGCCTTTCCTGATCACTCTTAGTGTCCTTTGATTTATTCTTCTGTAAGTTTCACATCCCCAGTTCTTGGTGCGAGGAAAAAACTTTGATCCTTGATCATCCAAGTAGGGGTTCTTCATTCGTCTTTATTTATTATGTATCATGTGGGGTGGGTATAATGATTTTACCTCAGGATGCAGATGAAATCAAATTTAATGAAGATAATAAACAAACCTTTAAATAATTAAGGGATGAGAATGATGATTTTGTGGTTGTGTTATACCTTTGTTGTTATGTTGTGAATTGTATGGGAATTTTTCCAATGAAAATCATGGCTGTTTTTGGTCTATCCTTGTGAAATAATGATCCTGTGTTTTTCTGGTTAATCCTGTGATTGAATGGCTGTGACATGAAAACTGGTTAATCACGTAAACTCAATTGATTAAATGGTTTCCCAATGAACAAGAATCCTTATGTGATCAACCTGGTTAAAAAATGGAAAGAAGGAACTTAATGAATGTTGTGGTTAAATATGAAAAACATCCACACTCTATTTTGGTGATATGTGTGGTGGCTTTGTTTGATGCCGTATGGGGTGATGTGGATGGGAATGGAACCTCTAGTTGAAGGGTTGTTGGTTTGTGAATCTGAGGTTGTGTGGAGCTATATTTTGGGGCTTGGTTTGGTTCTAGTACTTCGAGGGATCTCACAGATACCTTTTGTTGTTGTGAATTTACAAGAGAATCGGGTGTGAATGCTTAAAAACATGCTTGGATATTTTGTTTTAGTTATTGTTTTTGTATTTTGGTTATGACTAAGTAGTTTACTGATAGTGAAGAATTATTTTAAATTAAAATCACTTGAACATGATAATGAGAATGGGTACAATGCAGTATTTTTTTCCAGAAATGGGTTGTGCTCTGGTTATGGCTGTTGCGTATTTGTGCATGTAGGGATAACAGTGAGAGTGGTTGTGTATGGGCTGGTTATCTTTTTTAGAAACCCTAGGTTGGGATGGGTGTTTGTTTTCCTATATGTATAATGATTATTTCTTGTGTTTCTTATATGCACCCAACCCATGTTGAGCACTTCGTACCGAACACCTCCATTTCATAGGGGAGGGTGTTTTTCCCAACATTCTTTTGAGTGGATGGTTATTAGCTCCTTTCTTCTCCCTCTCCCAGGTAGCCCAATATTCTTCAGGTAGGATATAATGGCCTAAGGTTCATTATAGACCAAGACTCTTTGGTCATGGTGTGTTGTGGTGGTTGGACCAGGTGTGTGCGAGAAGGTTTATTTCCCAAGTGTCTTTAGGATGAGGCCTGGGTGTTTTTGGGCGTGGCAATGATTGTTTGGGCCTAGGTGTCTTCGGGTGTGGTTGTGGTTGTTGTGGACTAGGTGTCTATGGGTGTGGTTTTGTGTGGTTGCAGTGTTCCAAGTGTCTGCGGGTGGGGTGTGTGGTTGGGATGGCCCATAAGGTTGTTTTTGGGGTCATAATGGGACTGTAGTGAGACTTGTGGGGGAGGTCTAATGTGTAGTTTTTCCAAAATAACTAGTGGGATAGTAGTGTAGGGTACCCAAATATCGATGTGCTATTACTATTACTTTACCTGATTTGCATTATTTGAGGTGTGTGCCTCGGTGAGTTTGGGTGGATAGTTTCCTTGCTAGGTTCTTGGGTTATCTCTATTTCTCAAGGGGAATTATAATTCCTACCCACTTGTGCATGAGATATTTTGGTTTTCCCTACTGAGTATACCTGTATACCCACCCAACGTATAGAACTACTTTTAGGTTTCTAAGAGGACTTTGAGGACTATGCCAGATCTTACTATCTTGGGCTTCAAAAGTTTCCTTTGCTGCTTTTATTTCTTTTGGTACTTTTCTATGGAGTTTTCTTTTATTTTGTTGTACTTTACTTTGAACAAGCATGTGGGAATAGATTTTTGGCTTTACTCATACTTTCAGTTTTAGAGTTGTTTGGGTTTTACCATATTATCTCCCACTCTTTTTCTATAAAAAGGGTAATGCCTTCCATATTACGTGTGATTTTATACCCTTGTTGATAGTATCCACTCTAGGAACTATTGAAGGCAGGACTTAGAGGTCATTATCTCTCCTTCAACTTGAATAAGGAATGGTCTAGCAGTTTGCTAAACCTTCCCTCGTCTTAGTGAAGGCGGGTCATGACAGAATGGTATCAGAGGTGATTGTTGAGAGATAAGATGTAATCTAGAGTTATGAATAATGAGGATTGGATAGGATAGTAAAAAAATAGTGTTAGGAAATCTTGGTGCATGAAATAGGCTAGGAATACCAGCTAGGACACGGGATTTTAGGGCCCCGCGTGATCCGATGTAAGGAATATGGGCCTATAGATCGACCAGGTGAGGCTACACTGATTGAAAGGTAGAGAACCTAGGAAAGGTACATGTATAATAATGACTTGTTTTTCTGTGTATTTGGGGTGTTTTGGAAATTTAATATAAATAAAATTTATAAGAAAAATTTAAAAGGAATATTATACACTACTCAGGCTTAGGAATTCCTTATTTTCCTTGCAGCTATAGAACCTGTACGATGTCCATGAGTAGTATGGGAAATCAAGGCCCAGGAGGCTGACCTAGTTGATCAGTGGAGGATTAACCAAGAGTAAGAGGATGAAATGTGGTGGAAGACTCTATGTTCCTTCCAAAAACAAAGACTTTGGAAGTACAAGGGAAATGTTTCTGACTTGAAGACATAGGGCTTGCTTGAGGACCTGGAAATCAGCTTTAACTTGATCCATGATATAAGAGATTACTGGGTTCTATTGGCAGTCAGTGAGATGAGGGGTGCAGTGCATCAGTGGTGGACGCTCTAACTTAGAGTGAGGATGGAGATTGAGGTTTTGTGGGATGACTTTGAGAAGGAGTTTTGGGCATAATTCATTTCTTCTATGATGAAGGCTGAGAAGAGGCAGGAGTTACTCTCCCTCTAGAAGAAGAGTATGTCAGTGAGAGAGTTAGGGATCATGTTCAATGATCTAGTTTGTTTTTCTCCAGAACTCTTTCCAGATGAGAATTATCATGAGAGATGTTTAGAGGAGGCACACCGACCTTCTCTTCAGTATGATGTTACTCTCTTCACTATAACGATATACATGGAGGTCCAAAAAAAGGCTGAAGTGGTGGATAGGATGAACACTTTGGGAGGTGTTCCATGATAGGGGAGATAGTTGGGTTCATCAAAAGGTAAGGCAGTCAACAGAAGGACTCCTGCATTAGGGCCTTCTAGGTTTCAGCCGACGGGGAGCAGGCCTCATCAATTCCAGTTTCGATCTACTGGTCTTTTCCCTTTCTCTACGGGCCTAGGACCGATATTTTTTATCTATGGAAGACATGGGAACCTTTGGAACCAGTTCCCAGACCCAGTGTAGTACGGTGGGGGTGGGCGGCTCAGCGCCCACCTCAGTAGCACCTGTTTCCAACTAGACCCTTTCAATAGCAACAGTAAGGATTGTGAGCTCCCGCTCCTCCAAGGGTGGATGATGCTAGAGGAGGATGACCTTAGGGCGCTCTTCAAGGACCTAGACTAGGGCATGTTCGGGGAGGCAACCGACAGATGAGGGGTATAGGAGATGTGCATGGGGATTTTTACGCCACAAAGGTAGCAATTCTAGCAAGGCCAGAGGTCATTCGAGGTATGATCAGATTATTTAGTACTCTTGAATGTTCCTTGTTTGATTTAGGAGCTTGTCACTCCTTTTTTACACCCGATCTTGCCTATGCCTTGGGCCTAGATGTAGAGAGAATCTCCATGCCCCTAGTGATGAGTATTCTTGTTGGAGGTCAGGCCAACCTGTTTGATGTTTTTCGAGGTTTCAGACTGATGTTGGGGCCACATCAGTCTAGTGGGGATCTCCTTCTATTACAAATGCAGCTATACGATGTCATCCTATGAATCAACTGTCTTTTTTTCATACACACTGTTATCTAATTCTTCAGGAAAAGGGTCATATTTTTATACATGGTCGGCCATCGTGTAGCTTTCGTTGGCAAGCGGGGTTTCCAGGAGGTCAACTAGTGATTGGAGCCCCTTATTTCTTTTTTAGCTGAGCTGCTAGTGGAGTTAGTAGATGCAGAGATGGTAGAAGTTCCATGAGTTGTCAGAGAGTTCTTGGATGTTTTTCCCAAGGAGGTTGTGACTCTACCCCCTCAACGTGACATTGAGTTTGGGATAGACTTACAACCCGGTGCCTGTCCTATTTTGATGGATCCTTATCGGATGATGCCTTCTATGTTGTGGGAGTTATGGATTCAGATTGATGATCTGATGAAGAAGGGTTTTGTTTGGGCTAGTGTGTCGTTGTGGGGTGCTCCGGTCTTGTTTATAAAGAAGGAATACTATGGTCTCAGGATGTTCATAGACTACTAAAGACTGAATCGGGTAATAGTCAAGAACCGTTACCTCTCCCAAGGATAGATGATCTCTTTGACCAACTGAGGGGAGCATGTTGGTTCTATAAGATTGATCTTCAGTCTAGGTATCACCAACTAAGGGTGAAATATGGTAATATCCCGAAGACTTCTTTGAGGTGCAGGTATGGGAACTTCAAGTTTTTAGTCATGTCGTTCGGTGTTACAAACACACCTGCTATGTTCATGGGGCTCATGAACTCTATTTTCCATGAATTCTTTGATCGTTTCATCATTTTTTTCATTGATTACTTCCTGATCTAATCAAGATTATATTAGGAGCATACTGAGCACCTCAGGATGGTCTTAGAGATCCTTCGACACCACCATATCTATGGGAAGTTGTCCAAGTGCATGTTCTTGACATGAAAAGTTCAGTTTCTCAGACACATGGTGTATCAACAAGGGGTAGTAGTAGATCCGTCAAAGGTTGAAGTAGTTGTTTCTTGAAAAAAACCCAAGATCGTGATATTGGTTCGTAGTTTCCTAGGTTCGGCAGGCTATTATCATGGGTTCGTACCCTACTTCTCTCGAGTTGCAGCTCCTTTGAAAACTTTGACCAGAAAGGACCAAGCCTTCACATGGAGTGAGAAGTTCCAGGTATCTTTCAGCTATCTAAAGGAAATTTTGGTCAGTGCTCCAATGCTTAGGTTTCCAGAGGAAGGGGTGTTGTTTGAGGTGTTTTGTGATGCTTCTAGTCTTGTATTGGGGTGTGTGATAATGCAGCAGCGAGGAGTAATATCTAATGGGTCTAGGAAGTTACTTCCTCATGAGCGTAACTATTCCACCAATAACCTAGAGATTGCAGTAGTAGTGTACTCATTGAATTTTTGGTGACATTACCTCATTGGGGAGAACTTTGTGGTCTTCATAGATCACAATAGTTTGAGGAATATATTTACCTAGCGGGACCTAAACTTGCGACAAAGAAGGTGGGTGGAGTTTCTTTAGGACTATGACTTCGAGATCTCTTACACTGAAGGTAAGGGGAATGTGATGGTTGATGCCTTGAGTAGGAAGTCACAGAAGGATGCGGTTAGAGGGTCATAAGATTCTTGGAATGTGATAGAAGAGTTGGCTGCCTTACACTTGGATGCAAGGGTGGATGGTGGTAGAGGCTGTCTATTTCAGATGATAGTGTAGTCCTCTCTGTTGCGGCAGATGGAAGAGTCTTAGTGGGGAGACTCAGAGAGTGAAGTGATGCGTGATTGGGTTGACCAAGGCAATGCTCCATAAGGGTGGTCGGAGGATGGTTAGAATCCGATGATTTTTCACAGGAAGTTGTTTGTCCCAGAGATGTTGCCTGAGGGAGTTCTCCATGAGTTCCATAACTCACACTTAGAGGTACAACAAGGATTTTAAAAGATGTACCATGGCCTGAGGGAACTATTTTGGTGGTTCAAGGTGAAGTGATAAGTGGAGGAGTTTGTGGCAAGATGCCTAGTGTGTCAGTAGGTGAAGGCTGAACACCACATCCCAAGAGGTTTGTTGCAGCCTTTAGATGTCCTCGAGTGGAAGTGGGACGAAATCTTGATGGATTTTGTCACATGACTACTTAGGGTTCAAGGAGGCCGTGATGCTATTTAGGTAGTGGTAGACCAGCTGATGAAATCAACTCACCTCTTGGCGATCAAGGATTCGAGTGCGGTGGATGCCTTAGAATGAAGATACATGGATGAGGTGGTGCGGTTTCATGGAGTTCTGAGGTCTATAGTCTCAGATCGGGATGCACAGTTTACCTCATGAGTCTAAAGGGGATTACAACATGCTTTTGGAACATAGCTATGGCTTATCACCGCTTTCCACCCCCAGATAGTTGGGCAGATAGATCAGACCATCCATACATTGGAGGATATGCTACGAGCATGTGTTTTAGACTTTGAGGGATCATGGGTATGAAATTTTCCCTTAGTTGAGTTTTATTATAATAATATCTATCACTCTACTATTGACATGGTACCATTTGAATCCATGTATGAGAGGCCATGTCGTTCACCCGTGTGCTAGAACGAGGTTGGGGAGGCAGGTGTTATTGGCCCAAAGGTAGTGCAGAGCACAAAGGATAAAGTTCATCTTGTGTGTTAGAGGATGAAGGCAGCCCAGGACTGGCAGAAGTCGTATGCCGATCATAGGAGGTGGCCCTTGGTGTTCGAGGTTGGAGAACATATATTCTTGAAGGTTTCCCCTATATGTGGGTAGCTAAGGTTTGGAAAGGGGGGAAAGTTCTCTCCTAGGTTCATCAGATCTTTCAAAGTGTTGGGGAGATTCAGTGAGGTGGAATATCAGTTGGCATTGCCACTTCAGTTGGTAAGGATCCATGATTTTTTCCACCTCTCCCAGCTTCATCGATATCTACATGATGAATCCCATGTCATTTACTAGGGAGAGTTGGATACAGGGGACAACTCTATGTTTGTGGAGTGACCAGTAAGGATCGAGGATCGAAAGGAGAAGGTACTTCATGGATGGTCCATCCCTTTGGTTTGTGTGTTGTGGAGGCACAATGGCATCGAGGAGAGTACTTGGGAGCAAGAAGCTTAGATGTGTGCCCAGTACCCAGAGCTGTTTTAAGTTACTATTCCGAGACTTCCTTGATGTTCTTGTTTTAGTGACTTGCTATGATGTAATTCCAACCTTGTTTCATTATGAGATGAGTTGTTTCCTTTACCTTGTGAATGTATATGAAAAAACCTGATGTGTGGGGAAGGGAGAAACTAATTCCTAATCAAGACACATCAGCGCAGATGCAATTAAACCCATGCGGGCGAGTCAGTGATTCCCAAAGAGGATAATATCTTGACATGGAAGAAAGAACTCCCTGAACTGTGTGTCAGAACAATGTGATCCTTGGGATTTGTATGGCTCTTTGGGGGTGGTTTGTCTCAGAAAGGTATCTTCTGAGGTGGCTGTTTGAACCCCTCTTTTTTTCAGGTTACTCTTGAATTATTAAGGATGAGAATAGTTTGAGAGGTATCTGATTTAATGGACCGGACACTCATGGTCCATTACTTTGCCAAATTTATAAGTGTCGGGGTGTCTTGGGCACCATCAGTGAGTCAGGAGGATTTCGATGTTGGTGGAAACATGTCACTGTGGTGTCACCTATCAGTGCCACCGATCGGTCTCACTGATCGGTGTCTCACCGATCGGTCTCACCGATAATTCTCACCTATCAGTCTCACTGATCAGTTTCATTGACTATCTTCACTGATCAACTTCAGCGATCAACTTCACTGATCAGCTTCACTGATTCATTTCACTGATCAGGTTCAGCGATCAGCTTCACCGATCAACTTCACTAATCAGCTTCACCGATCATATTCATAGATCAACTTCACTGATCAGCTTCACAAATCCACTTCACCGATTTGCTTGATTAATCAGCTTCACTGATCAGCTTCACCGGTCTCACCGATCAGTCTCACCGATCGGTCTCACCGATCAACTTCACTGATCAGCATCACTAATTTGCTTCACTGATCAGCTTCACAGACCAGGTTCACTAATTAGATTCACAGATCAGCTTCACCCGATCATCTCCACCGATCAGTTTCACTGACCAGCTTCACCCAATTAGCTTCACCCGATCAGCTTCACCTGATTATCTCCAACGACCAGTTTCACTGATCAACATCACCCAATACGCTTCACCCGATCAACTCCACTGATCAGTTTCACCGACCAGCTTCACCCGATTAGCTTCACCGGCCAGATTCATCCGATAAGTGTGTCACGGATCAGTTTCACAGATCGGTCTCACCGATCGGTGCCACCGTAGGGGTGTTGAGGTTTCTTTCCCCAATTTTCCCATAATGCCTCTTTCAACTATTCTTACCATTTTAATGTGGTTTAAGGCAGTTTAATCCCATAAATGATGTTTTAAATCCCTTAAGAATGGGGGGACCCTTGAGTTACCAAAATGTGTGGCCTTACACACCCCTTTTCCACATTTTACAGCTTCCAATGTTTTCTAGTTTCACCCCTATTACATGTTTTTATCTGTTTAAAGGAAATATATTAACTCACATCCATTATCTCCACCATCTATGAGGATAATTATTAAATCCCAATAAATTATAACTTGTGAAACTGCCCAGTTGCATGGTTAAAACATGATCATATTTTTAATCCCTTTGAGATTGCACATCCCGTAACTGTAGGATCATGCCTTTTATCACCCGAGATCTTCTTCTTCCCTAGTCTCTTTCCTTTACTTGGTGCATTTTGAGTCCCTCTCCCAGAGACGAATTGTGTGCCCATGCTGGAGCCTTTCCTACCCACTCTTGGAGTCCTTGGAGTTCTTCTTCT
Organism: Viscum album; assembly: GCA_963277665.1. Lineage (NCBI taxonomy): Eukaryota > Viridiplantae > Streptophyta > Magnoliopsida > Santalales > Viscaceae > Viscum > Viscum album. The sequence continues at coordinate 1,991,128,680 of OY728161.1, read as the reverse complement.
ACAAGTTATGCATCCCTAGTTCTTGGCATGAGGATAAAAACTTTGATCCTTGATCATCCAAGTAGAGGTTATTCCTTGGTCTCTCTTTACTATACATTATGTGGGGTGGGTATAATGATGTTCCCTCATAATGTAGATGAAATTAAATTTAAAGAAGATAATAAACGAACCTTTAAAAAATGATGGGGTGGGAATGTTGTTGTTGTTGTTGTTTGGTTATACTTTTGTTGTTATGTTGTAAATTGTATGGTCCTTTGTCCACTGAAAATTGTGGCCATTGGTGGTCCTTCCTTGTGCACTAATGATCCTCTGTTTTTCCAGTTAATCCTGCGATTGAATGGCTATAACATGGAAACTGGTTAATCACGTAAAATAAGTTGATTAAATGGTTTCCCAATGAACAAGAATCCTAGTGTGATCACCCCAGTTAAATAGACAGAAAGAAGGAACTTAATGAATGGTGTGGTTAAATCTGAAAAACATCATTGCTCTGTTTTGGTGATATGTGTGGTGTCTCTATTTGATGCTGTGTGGGGCGATGTGGATGGGGATGGAACCTATGGTTAAAGGGTTGTTAGTTTGTGAATATGAGGCTATGTGGAGCCATATGTTAGGACTGGGTTTGGTTCCAGTACTTTGAGGGATCTCATGGATCTCTTTTGTTGTTATTGTGACTATACAAGAGAACTGGGTGTGAATGATTAAAATCACGCTTGGTTGTTTAGTTTCAGTTGTTGTTTTTGGATTTTGGTTATGCCTGATTAGTTACCCGATAGTTAAGAATTATTTTAAATTAAAATCACGTGAACATGATAATTAGAATGGGTACAATGGAGGATAGTTTTCTAGAAACGGGTTGTGCACTGGTTATAGATGTTGTGTATTTGTGCATGTAGGGATAACAACGAGAGTGGTTGTGTATGGGATGGTTGTCTGTTTAGGAAACCTTATATTGGGATGATTGTTTATTTTCTTATATGTATAATGCTTAGTTATTGCGTTTCTTATACACACCCCACCCATGTTGAGAACTTCGTGTCAAACACCCCCATTTCATGGGGGAGGGTGTTTTTCCCAACATTCCTATGAGTGGATGGTTTTTATCTCCTTTCCGCTCCCTCTCCCTGGTAGCCCAAGATTCTTTGGGTAGGCTATGATGACTTAAGGTTAATTATGGCCCAACACTCTTAGGGTAGGGTGTGTTGTGGTGGTTGGCCCTAGTGTGTGCTGGCAGGTTTGTTTCCCAAGTGTCTTCTGGATGAGGCCCAGGAGTTTTTGGGTGTAGAAGTGGTTGTTCGGGCCCATGTGTCTTTGGGTGTGGCAATGGTTGTTGTGGACAAGGTGTCTGCATGCATGGTTATGTGTGTTTGTGGTGCCCCAAGTTTCTAAGGGCATGGTGTGTGATTGGGATGGCGCATAAAGTTATTGTTCGGGCAGCAATGGTACTATAGTGAGACTTTTGGGGGAGGTCTGATGCATAGGGAGTCCTAAATAACAAGTGGGAAAGTGGTGCAAGGTACCCAAATATTGATGTGCTATTACTATTAATTTACCCGATTTTCATTATTTGGGGAGTGTACCTTAGTGAGGCTGGGTGGATAGTTTCCTTACTAAGTGCTTGGGTTATCTCTATCTCTCACGGGGCATTAGAATGCCTCCCCACTTGTGTACGAGAGATTTTGGTTTTCCCTACTGAGTATACTAGTATACTCACCCTACGTATATAAAACTATTTTCAGGTTTTCAGGAGGACTTTTAATACCATGCTAGACCTTACTAGCTCGGGCTTCAAGAGTTGTCATTGATTATTTTATTTCTTTTGGTACTTTCCTATGGATTTTTATTGTATTTTTTAGCACTTTACTTTGAATATGCATGTGGGAATGGATTTTTGGCATTACTCTTACTTTCAATGTTGGATTTGTTTGGGTTTTACCATCTTATCTCCTGATATTTTCTATAAAAAGGGTAACGACTTCCATATTATGTGTGATTTTATACCCTTGGTGATATTTACCACTCTGAGACCTATTAAAGGTGGGACTCAAGGGTCATTATCTCTCCTTCAACTTGAAGAAGGAAGGGTCTGGCAGTTTGCTAACCCTTCCCTCATCTTGGTGAATGCGGGTCCTGATAGGTGTAATAAGGGGTTCTATATCTATAGCCTAATAATAATAATTTGTATATTTTTTTTAATAAAATAATGATTATATTTATACAATTTTATCATTTCTTTATAAATTATTATTTAATGAGTTTGATAAAAATTATATTTTGATATGAAGAAATAAAATTTTTATTTTTGGGAAATATTTACTTTCAATTAAGACACTATTTTTGATAATTTCAATATTTTTTGTAATAAATTTTATTCTAATAAAAAAATATTATTAAAAAATTTATTGAAATTTAAATGATAATATAATTTAAATAATACCAATTTAATTTTTATAAGGGTCATAAAGTTGTTAGTATCACAAAACTAGCATTTTTTTTAGTAAATAAGGAATTTTATTAAAAAGAAAAAATTATATTATTTAGAGAATTATTTTGATAAAAATATTAGTTTTTAAATAATAACATTTAAATTATTCAATGGTGAATTTTTCTTTATTTTCTAAGATAGTAAAATTTTTGAGTAAAAATTAAATATGGTATAAATATACTCTCCATATCATGACATCATAATAGATCAAAAGTTATATAATAAATTATATTAAAGTAATCCAAGACAAAATATATATTTTTCATTTAAAATAATTTATTTTTGAGGTTATTTTATTAATTTTATAAACCTTTAATGAATCCTTAAAAACCTATCGTATATTTTATGGTTTTGAAATCAATTCTTTATAAACAAGACACACTGTCACATATCTAATGTAATTATTTTAATATGTTTGATTCTTAGACTTATAAAATATTTAAAACTAATCATTTTTTTGAAGAAATCATGGGAAAACCATGGTAAGGTTTGTATTTTTGATTATTTTATTATATAGAGTCCAAAATACAAGTTTATAAATTAATAAAGAACCCCTTCTTTTGCTATAAATTCCCACCCAAACTACCACTCCAATTCACTCAAAACCCATTGATCATGAATTTAATCTCCATATACCACTATAAATCCCTCCCAAGGTGTTCTTAATTGCTAAATAATCCACTCTTAATCTTTTATAATCACCCTCTCAAGGTATGGTTGTTCTCTCTTCCTCTTTATTCAAGCACTTTATTTGTATTATGCTATTTTATTTCCAAATGGTTATATTGGAATGTGTTTTAACACATGCCTCTTAATACCCTTATAATTTTCAAATAATTATATACCTCATTTTACTCTCATTAAACCCTTATATGAATCTTTATGTACACCCATTATGATGCCAGAATTATCCTATGATTTTCCATACCAAGAATTTTTATAGTGAATAACCATCCCTATTTATACTCAAGGGTATTCACATATATTTAAATATCCTTAATTAATTTTGGGATTACATGTTTGTAACCTAAACTCCTAAATTATGTATTAAAATATATGAAATACGTTATTGTGTTGTATAATATATGTGAAACACTTATGCATGTACATGATATGAATGTGACACACATGCCTAGAATTATATTTCCCTCCAATGCATTGGGTATTATTTTTATCTCATGAGATACCATTTATAGTGCATGGGAGGTTATCCTAATCACACTATGTTATGATATCTCGATAGTTAGGCTTGACTTATTCTTATGATGTTATATTTTATATTTTTTCCACATTCTTATGTTTTCTTGATGTTATCATCTTATATCAGGATTAAATGTCCAATTTTATGATTATCACCCTTTTATTACACCTTAATATGAATCTTGACTCATATTTATTACTTTTATCAAATTTTTATTTGATCATTCCCTTACTGGGATTTATATCTAACTCCTTTGTTATGTACGTCCCTAGGTTATCCCATGCGGTTTTAGAAGAGAGATGAAATTTTAAGTGCATGTTAAGGAGTTTTAAATAATGTTTTTATATCCCTATTATAATTTATTATGTTATGTTTATAATTAAACAAATAAAAAATGTCTTTTGACGTTTGGGATTTTATTATCTGTATATTTTTTGTATTAAATCATGAATTAAGGTGTATTAGATATATGGATTTTTTATAGTTGGTATCAGAGCAAGGTCTTGTTTTTTTGGATATTAAGATTAGAAAACTTTAGTGAAAGACTTTGGTATAATTATAAACATTGGAAAACATCCCTAAATTATAGTAAAGTATAGAGTAAGTGGTTTCCAAGCAACAAAATCCCTATCTGGATACTAAAATTGGAAGTAGATCTAGCATAGTTGTATATAGTGGTAATAAACCTGAAAAGGGTGCATTGGGAATTTACTCAATTATCACCCAATGCATGAAAAATAGTACTTGATTCACACTTGGGTTGAAACTCCCATGTGATATGATCTTGTAAATTCAAAATATCTTTATGAACCATTGTGAAGGGAACAAAAAATGTCCATAAAATTTTATGTTAGGAAATAGACCACGAATAACTTAGATTGAAACCTAAAAATTCATTGGTTAAGGAATTTATGTTATTTATGAGTTACCCTTTAGTGATCATTGTTTCATTTTTATGTGTTTAATAGTTTGAAAATCATCATCCCTAAGTGAATTTTTGATGAATTAAATGATTAGAACCAAAATAAAATAGTGAAAAGGGGCTTATCATCCATTCACAAACTTCAAAAGTTCTATGTGAATATGGTTCTATGAATTTTTTCATATAATGAAAGTTTAGTAGTACAATTCAAGCACCAACTCAAAATATGGAAGTGGATCTATCAGTGAAAATTAAAAATGGGGAAATTATTACATCCAAACATTATCTGAATACCTAAATAAGTAAATACTTTCTGACCTATCATGCCTGATTCTAAAATTTGATGTGCCTTTGATATATCTTAGAATTATTTTTCCATCAAGTAAATGTGATTATTTAGTATCACTTTGAAATCTTTTACATAAGGTAATAGCATAAACAATTTCATGTCTTGAGGCATTCAAATACAACAAAATACCAATCAACTTATGAAATTATTTCTAATCAACTTCATTTCCTTATCTATATTTAATCATATTGGTTCCCACTAAAATTTGTGTGGAAACTGATTTAAAATTTTCCATACTGAACTTTTTAAGAAGTTACTTATCAAACTTTTATTGGGAAATAAAAATGTGTTTCTTCTTTTTTAAGATTTATAACCCAGGAAAGTATTTCATTTCTCCCTACATGGACATATCAAACAACGTTTTCATTTCTTCAGCAAATATTTCACAAGTGCTTTCATTCTTCCCATCAAATATAGTGTCATCAACATAAACAATTATGATGAGGGAAAACTCCAAATTTTCCTTGATATAAAGATTGTTATCAAATCTTCCTTTATTAAAACCCATCTTCCTTAATATTGAATAAAAATTGGAATACCATGACCTCAAATCTATTTTCATCCTGTAAAAGGATTTATTTAACCTTCACACATATTTTTAATCTTTCCCAATAACAAAGCCACAGGGTTGTTCATTGTAAACTTCATCATTAAGATACCCATTCAGAAATGTGGACTTTCATCCATTTTAATTTTTTCAACTTCATTGTGGAACAATAGAAAAAATATTTCTAAATTTTTCTAACCTTTCCACTAAATAAAATGTCTCATAAAAATCAACACCTTCAATTTTTGATTAACCCTTTCAAACTAATCGTTCCTTGTTTCTTATCACTCCACCTTATTCATTCATATTATTATAAAAAACCCATTTTTTACCAATAATTTTTTTATCTGGATTGGGTATGAGTTCCCAAGGATCATTATTTTCTCTCTGATCAAGCTCTTTATTCATATCCTGAACCCATTCTAGATGCGCAAAAGATTCAGTCTCATCTTTCATCTCAACTTCTAAATACAAAGAAGTATCTGTAACAAATTTTTAATTTCTACTTTTCTGAACCTTTTGATGTTAATAACCAATAATGTTATTACCCTCCACTAGCTTCCTTATCCTAGGATGATTTATTTGAGTTTAATCCTCATCACTTGAAATAACTGAGTTTGATTCTTCTTCTTAAGTAGGATTACTACTATTGGCATCCTTATTATAATTTTTAACAAAACTTTCCTTATACTTCTTAACTTACTTATCAATATAAGTTTGTTTATCTTCCTCACCATTTTCAATAACTTTTACATAAACAGAATCTAATATTCTTCATGATTCTTTATTGAAGCATCCATATCCTCTTCCTTCTGGGAATAGCCAAGAAAAATTCTATCTTCACCTCTCTAATCGAATTTTAAAAGGTTTCCACCTTTATTATTTATGATGCCTGGAATCACAAAAAATCTTAATTGTTTTAGAATTTGAGTTTTATCATAAATAATTTCATATGGAGTCATATATGAACTAATAATATAGAAACATTAGTTTTGGATATACACAAGAGTACTCATGGATTGCATCCAAAAGTAATGAGAGAGATGACCGCACTGTCGTGACACGTCAAATTGATAATGTTTTTAAGGTTAATTTATAGTCTAGGGCAGACCCTAGGTAATCTCTTGAGGATCTTTGATAGGTTTTGAGTATGTATTTTTAATAAAGATTACTAAAAGAGGGGGGTGATTTTGAAAACAGTTTTAAGAAAATAAATAAACTTAAAGAGTTTAATAGTTGATATAATAAGGTGGTGGTTTAAGAATTATGAGATAAGGAGATCAATTCAAGTTCAATACCCATATTGGATAGTTCATTGTTCTAAAAATTTCACATGGTTTTGTTTAATTATTTGGTTGAGGGTTGTCAAGATCTTGATTCCCCTCTTGCCTCTCTAAACGTTGCACAAAGTACCAACCCGTGACACAACAATCGTGTTGTCAATGTTTGGACTTCAAGAACAGATTAAAGGTTACCAATGAATACTAAAATATTTTTTATGTGTGAGAGAAATAGGATCCTTGTGTTTCCCAATCAGAACAACTCAAGTTTCCCACTTGAAATTTCAACCCAGTCGGTGTTGAAATGAAAAGCGGTTCACTTAATTAAACCCAAAAAATGAACTCAGAGGAGAAAAATGTTTAGATAAAACATAAGTGAAATAATCTAAACACAAATTACACAAAAACAGTAGAGTATAAAGTGTAGTAACTCCCTCCCATGTATGTGTAGCTCCCTCTAAATGATCGTCCACCGTTTAGCTCTCCATCGAGAGGAGGAGAAGGCTTGGGTTGAACTCCTTCTTCATTATTGATCCCCCTATGGTTATAGAGGAGTACAGAACATCAAGTATGAGGAGAGAAATAATTTGGGTCTCCAAAATACCAGAGCTTTTCCTCCTGGCCGAACTTACAAATGAGGAGCCCAAGGTTCCATTTTATAGGAAAATGGGAAGGTGGTTTTGATGACACAGAATTATTAAAACCACTTTTCACAGGTGTTTTGACCTCCAAAAAGCCTTATATCGATTTGAAGAAAATAAAAAAGTTGTAGCCCCGCATCATGGCTATATCCATAGAAATTTTGGCACAATTTTGACACCTATATCCCGATATATAGACAGATCACAACACACCACGTTTGACTCCGTGCAGATTTGGTGTGCTGGACAGATCAGGTCGGCAAGGCCATAAGATAGCCGAATGAGTCTTGGGTTTCTTCTTATGAAATGTATCCCAATAGATTTTGGACCAGCCCAAAAAAATTTCAGCCCAATTGGATACACTTTCTAGTAGAAGTTTTCAGATTAATCCACTGGTGTGCTTGGATCTTGCGCAGTTTGGCCCATTTTTCTTGGACATCATCATGGGACCTCCAAATCACCTTGACCTTCAATGAAATTTTCAAGACAAGTAACATTGGACTTTTTAATAGCGATAAACATAAAATAAATGATTCAAATTTGGAATTAAATTTATTATTGTTTTTGTAATTTATAATACAAATTCAGTTTAATACAATGGTGTAGGGGTGAAAATGACACAGTGAATCGTGGTACGATCACACCCCCACACCTAAACATTTTAACTACTTGGAAAAGTCAAATATCCAAATAAAATGATGAATATATATATATATTCCCAACATAATGAATATTTAACATTTTAGGAAATTTTAATTCACTAAAGTAATGTGATCAATGCCCGAACCACACCAAGGAGTTCTTCTTAGGGGAAATGGAAAAAGATGTCTCATAAATCATATCATAATAAAAGTAAAAGAGATTCATGACACCAACATGATCAAGGAATTCAAAAGTCAATCATTACACTAACTCTCCATGTGTGTGTGTGAAAACCATTCCATGCTATTATTTCCACTTTCTATAAAATAAATATAGGTTATTTTAATATTATTCAGCTTTAAATGATTTTACACCAAACCCGTCCTATATCCTTTGAAATCATATTTCAAGACCCACTCACTTAAGCATTCTCAGAAGTCAAACCATAATATCCTAACCTAGATATCCCCATATGTTTTACATTTCATCACTCCCCTCATTTATTATATTTTTTTGAAGTTTCATTTGGAAAAAATCTCACACTCATCTCTCAACCCTTGTTTAATCTCCTCACAAAACTAGTTGCAATAGTTATAACAAGATAAAAGGTTGAGGTGTAGTGTTTTTTTACCTTCCCAAGGCAAAATTTTTTTAGGGCATACAACCGTCATACAATAGGTACACACACATAGGTCAAACTGGTACAATAATGAAACAAATCAGATAAGGAATGAACGTATGAAAATATCATTTAAAGCTTAAAAATATTAACCTAACATATATTTACCTTATATTAAGTAAGAAATATTCATACTTCGTGGTTTGGTTAAAAAATGTATGGAGATATTAGTGACATAGTTTTCCCAAAACTACTCACACAAGGGGCATCAATCATCTCAAATGTTTCACAGTGATACAACCATTTATATCATTGATAGGAAACCAATTCACTAAAAATCACTCCCTGATGTTAAATTCATACAGAAATTCTTTTTTCCCTTCGTTATGGTGTTTTTACTTTCCCCCCTTTATGGTCACCACATCATATAACTTTGAAATTTTTGATGTGGAAAAATAAAAATACCATAAAGAATGAAAAAAAGAGAAGAAAGGGGAAAGAAAACAGAAATCATAATGAACTTAGAAAGATGAGGAAAAGTGAAAATACCACAAAAAGGCAGAAAAAGAGAAGAAAGAAAAAAAACGATGAAAATTCCTAACTATCCTAGGAATGTATCCATCCCACCCCCACACCTAAAGTTTGAAGTGTCCTCACTATAAGAAAAGAGGATGTGGAAATTAAGGACAAAACCTGGTGAGTTTCATTCATAGATTGCTTCTTAAACATGGAGTTCCTCTTTCGGGGACTCCAGAATGGATTCGTGGAAGTGCTTCAGCCGCTACCCATTGATAGTGAATGTTTGCTTGGATTATTCATTTTGAACCTGGACAACACCAAATTGAGAGACGTTAGTAACAGTGTATGGTCCAAACCAGCGGGAATGAAGCTTACCTAGATGAAACTTTATCCTTGCATTATAAAGGAGGACCTTCTGTCCAATGTAGAACTGAAGATGAAGGATAATATGGTCGTGGTCATCCTTGGTTCTCTCCTTATAAATCCTGGAATTTTCATATGCATATCTTCTCATTTCCTCTAGCTCCTGAATCTACAACTTCCTTTGAGAACCTACACCAGAATGATTAGAATTGCATTGTTTGATGGCCCAGTAGGCCCGGTGCTCAATCTCAACATGGAGGTGACAACTCTTCCCAAATACAAGACGATAGGTTGACATTCCAATGGGAGTTTTAAAAGCAGTACGATAGGACCATAATGAATCATCAAGTCGAAGACTCCAATCATTTCTATTGGCTTGAACCATTTTTTCAAGAATTTGTTTTACCTATCTATTTTACACCTCAACTTGACCATTGGTCTGTGGGTGATATGCAGTAGACACTCGATGACCGATCCCATACCTACACAAAAGTGATTGCATTGTTTGGTTGTAGAAATGAGAAGCCTGGTCACTGATGATGAACCTAGGTAAGCCAAACCTTCAGAAGATTTGGGTTCTCAAAAATTCAACAACTACCTTATAATCATCAGTCCATGTAGCTTGTGCCTCTACCCATTTTGACAAATAATCAGTTGCCAGAAGAATGTATTAGTTTCCAAAGGAATTGGGAAATTTCCCCATAAAGTCAATACCCCAAACATAAAAAATGTCATGAAAGAGCAACAGTTGTTGTGACATTTCATTTCTTTTAGAGTCATTCCCCATTCTTTGACAATGAGGACAAGATTTCAAAAAATCATGGGCATCCCAAAAAAGTGTTGGACAAAAGAGACCATAATCAAGGACCTTGAAAGAAATATGTTGGGGACCAAAGTGGCCCCCACAATCAAGAGTGTGGTAGAATCTAGGGATGGACTGAAACTCACTATCGGGAACACAATACCTAAGGACTTGATCACTACAGGTGCGCCAAAGGTAGGTTTCATCCAAAATATACCAATGGGACTCATGTTTTAGACGAATGGATTGGTTTCTGTTGAAATAAGTATGAAGGCAAGATGCTACCAAATAATTTACAATTTCAGCATACCAAGGAATAGAATCTTGCACTCGGTACAGTTGCTCATCAGGAAACATTTCATTTATGGGAATACAGGGGTATGAGTCAATGTATGAGGATGGTTTAATCCTACTGATATGGTCAGCCACCACATTCTCTACTCCTTTTTTATCTTTAATTTCTAGATTGAATTTTTGAAGGAGGAGCATCCAAAAAATGAGACGTGGTTTGGATTCCAGTTTCTTAAGGATGTATCAGAGGGCTACATAGTCTGATAGCACAATGACTTTGGACCCCAAAAGGTATGAACTGAATTTTTCCAAGGAAAAAACAATGGAAAGGAATTATTTTTCAGTTGTGGTGTAGTTTTCTTGGGTAGGGTCCAAAGTACGTGAGGCATAGGCTATGACATGTGGAGCTTGGTTTACCCTTTTGTGACAAAAATACCCCAACTACATAGTTAGAGGCGTCACACATGAGCTCAAATGGTAAATCCCACTGAGGTGGTTGGATTACCGAGGGTGAGGTGAGACTCCATTTTAACTTATTAAAATCATCCTCACATTCTTTATCAAAAAAAAAATTCTTTTTCTTTTTGGAGTAATCGGGATAGGGGGAGTGCAATTTTACTAAAGTCATGAATGAAACGATGGTAAAATCTAGCATGACCTAGGAAAGATCGCACATCTCATATATTTTTGGGGAATAGAAGGGAATAAATGACATCAACTTTTGATTTATCTACTTGGATACCATCCCCAGAAATGACATGCCCCAAAACTATACCTTGTCACACCATGAAATGGAATTTCTCATAATTTATTACAAGATTCTTTTCAATAAAGCGACGTAGGATTGAACCAAGACTACTCAAACATTCATCATAAGAAGATCCATAAATAGTGAAATCATCTATGAATACTTCCATGCAATTCTCTAGGTAATCCAAAAAAATACTTACCATGCATCGTTGTAAAGTACCCGAGGCATTACACATACCAAATGACATCTTTCTATAGGAAAATGTGCCAAAGGGGCAAGTTAAGGTTGTATTTTCCTGATCCTCAAAGGCAATATGAATCTGAAAGTATCTAGAATACCCATCAAGGAAACAATAGTGGGACTTACCTGCTAGCCTCTCTAGCATTTGGTCAATGAATAGAAAATGGAAATGGTCCTTCCTCGTGTGTTGGTTTGGTCAGCGATAGTCTATACAGAAACACAAACTATTCTGCACACGAGTTGGAATCAATTCATTATTTTCATTTTTAATTATTGTAAGGCCAGTCTTTTTAGGAACTACTTGAATGGGACTGACCCATTGGCTATTAGAGATGGGGTAAATGATTCCAGTAGCCAATAATTTTGTTACCTCATTTTTCAAAACTTATAGGAGGTTTGGGTTTAGTCGACGTTGTGGCAGCCTCACTGGTTTAGCCTCATCATTTAACAAAATATGATGTGTACAAATTGATGGGATAATATCAGGAATGTCAACAAGTTTCCACCCCAAATCTTGTTTATACTCCCTCAAAAGTTCAAGTAGCTGCAATTCATGCTCATGAGGGAGTGAACTAGTAATGACGACGAGAAACTTGTTTCCATTCACAAGATATGAATATTTTAAATCTTGAGGTAGTTTTTTTAGTTCCAATTCAGGTGGATTTTGGATTTATGGGAGTGTGTGTGAAAGTGAGAGGTCACTGATCTCATATAACTACACAATGGTATCAACCTCAGATGAGGAATGAGCTTTTACAAGCTTTGCAGTATAATCGATGGTCAGTGGATCATTAGTGTACAAGAAACCATCAATCAATGAACATGGATGACACTTTTCTAGAACACTACAACAATAAATGTATGAATCATTTCCTAGCATTTCTATCAATCAAGAAAACTCAGAAAGGGGATCGGGGGAAAGAAAATTTGTTTTTTCAGGGGTAGGGAGTACATCAATTGAATTAACAGAGAGAGAGGAATGTTCTTTTGAGGGGTGCTTCATGGAATCAAGGATGTTGAAATGGACCATGTCACCACCAAATTCCATAGATAATGTACCATTGTGGACATTAATTATGGTATTGGCAGTTTTCAAGAAAGGTCTCCCCAATATAATTGGGGCTTGTCCATTCATCCTATCATTCTCCATTTTAAGTACATAAAAGTCAGCAGGAAAAATTAAATTTTGGATCCTCACAAGAACATACTCTAACACAACAAAGGGGTGTGCAGTACTCTGGTTAGCTAGTTGAACAATAATTCCAGTGGGATTCAGTTCCCCAACCTGCAATGTAGAGTAAATGGAGTGAGACATCACATTTATAGAGGAACCTAAATCAAGCAAAACATTAGAAAAAGAATACTCCCCTATGGTGCATGGAATTGAGAATGTTCCAGGATCATTACACTTGGTGGGGAGTGATGGATCTATCAATGCTGAAACATTCCTTCCCAAGCTCACATTCTCATCACCTAGAAGTCACCTTCGGTGTGTACACATATCCTTTAGAAACTTAGCGTACTGTGGAATTTTCTTCACAGCATCAATCAATGGGATGTTGACCTGCACTTTCTTGAAAATTTCCAATATTTCCTTATCAAGTTTAGTTTCCTTTTGTTTTATTGGTTGGTTGGCCCTTTGAGGAACTGGAAGAGGAATGGTTGGGCTAGGTGACTCATCAATATTCACACTCTTTCCTTTGGAAGGGATTCTCTTAGGACAAGTTTCTTCAACATTTGGAACATTCTTAATGGTTGGGATAGAGGTTTCCTTAGGAAGGTATGAATCTAATGGAGGATTCATTTTACTTTCTAGTTGTTTTCCACTTCTAAGGGTGATGGAACTAACATTTACTTTATCCCTAGGGTTAACTACTGGTTGAGAGGGAAGTTTACCTGACCCATGGCTTTGAATTTCACCCACTGAGTTAGCTAGTTGTCTTAATTGGGTTTTGAGGTCTTGCATGGATACCTAATTGGTTTTTTGGAATTGGATATTGTTGGTAGCCATTTGTTTTGTCATATCTTCTAGGCTAGGCTTGGGTTTTTGAGTGGTTTGTTAGAAAGACCTTTGGGGTGGTTGAGGGTTTCTAGGTAGTGGTGGTTGATGACTACTCTACCCCGGTTGGTTCCATTGTTGTTGAGGTTGTTTTTAATACCCCTGCTTCCTATAGTCTTGTTTCTCTTTCCACCTAGGGTTGGATGAATAGTAAGGTTCTTACCTAAAGGGTTGGTTATAGAGGTGGCCTAGAAATATTGCCTCACAACTCTCAGATGTTTCTCTCAATTGAGGACACTGGCCAGAGTAGTGGGTGTCAGAAGAACATATACCACAATTGATATGAGGAGGAAATTGGGATTTCCCTTGGGAAAGAGAAAGTTGTCGAAGAAGGGTTCTTACCTCTTCGAACTTTGTGTCCACCTTATTCTCGAATTCAGTACTTTGCACCTCATGGACACCTCGAATCTGTACATTGGTCTTTGAACCAAATTGTTGTGTGTTTTGATCCATGTTCTCAATCAGGGTTCTTTCAGCAATTGGGGTCTTATCAACTAGCGCACTACCTATAGCAACATCGATCATATTTCGATCAATAGGGATTAAACCTTCATAAAAATATTGAATTAAAAGTTGATCACTTATTTGGTGGTGTGAGCAACTTGAACATAACCTTTTAAAACATTCCCAATATTCATGTAATGTTTCCCCTTTATATTTTCTTATCCCACAAATTTCATTCCTTATTATTGCAGTTCAAGAGGCTGGGAAATATTTTTCAAGAAAAAGGCATTTCATGTGTTTCTAGCCTCTTATTGGGGAATTAACATAATATAACCAATATTTCGCAGTTTCATCCAAAGAAAATGGGAATTCTCTAAGATTTGCTTTTTCCTCATCCACATTAGCAGGTTTTAATGTTGAAAAAACAGTATGAAATTCTTTTAAGTGATTGTGTGGATCCTCTCTAATAAGTCCATGGAATCTTGGTAATAGATGAATTAAGCCAGATTTTAGTTCAAAATTGGGTGACTCACCTTGTAATTGAATATAGGTGGGTTGGATATCAACATCAGGCGAGGTTAGTTCTTTTAATTTTTGGTTGTTTTCAGCCATATTATGAAAGTTTATTTTAGTTTTTATATTAGTTCTATAAGAAGAAGAGGAAGGATCAAGAAGAGTGTCAATGTTTTGTGTGTCCTCCTTAGATGGGTTCTCTTGTGCGTCTCGGGGTCACTGACGTAAGATCCTCTCTGATTCATGTTCAAAAGGAGGTAAACCTCTTGGATTAGAACACATCATGAACCAAACCTACAAAAAAAATATATCAGAATACAAAAAGATAGGTAGGGGTATAAAATAGATAAATATTCACAAAATTTACAATTTTTTTTTTAAAAACATGCACTAAAAATCAAAGAGCTCCCCGAAAACGGCACCAAAATTTGACCTCACTTGGTGGGATGTCAAATTGATAATGTTTTTAAGGTTAATTTATAGTCTAGGGCAGACCCTAGGTCATCTCTCAAGGAGTGTTGATAGGTTTTGAGTATGTATTTTTAATAAATATTACTAAAAGAGGGGGGTGATTTTGAAAACAGTTTTAAGAAAATAACTTAACTTAAAGAGTTTAATAGTTGATAGAATAAGGTGGTGGTTTAAGAATTATGAGATAAGGAGATAAATTCATGTTTAATAAAAATCTTGGATAGTTCATTGTTCTGAAAATTTCACATGCATTTGTTTAATTCTTCGGTTTAGGGTTGTCAAGATCTTGATTCCCCTCTTGCCTCTCTAAACATTGCATAAAGTACCAACCCGTGACACAACAATCGTGTTGTCAAGGTTTGGAATTCAAGAACAGATTAAATGTTACCAAATCATACTAAAATCTTTTGTATGTGTGAGATAAATAGGATCCTCGTGTTGCCCAATCGGAACAACTCAGGTTTCCCACTTGAAATTTCAACCAAGTCGGTGTTGAAATGAAAAGAGGTTCAATTAATTATACCCAAAAAAATGAACTCAGAGGAGAAAAATGTTTAGATAAAACATAAGTGAAATAATTCAAACACAAATTACACAAAAATAGTAGAGTATCAAGTTCCAGAACTCCCTCCCAAGTATGTGTAGCTCCCTCGAAATGATCGTCCACCGTTTAGCTCGCCATCAAGAGGAGGAGAAGGCTCAGGTGTAACTTCTTCTTCATTATTTATCCCCCTATGATGATAGGGTCCTCCAGAACTTCAATTATGAGGAGATAAATCCTTTGGGTCTCCAAAATACCAGAGCTCTGCCTCCTGGTCGAACTTGCAAATGAGGAGCCCAAGTTGCTATTTTATAGGAAAATGGGAAGGTGGTTTTGAGCACACAAAATTATTAAAATCACTTTTCATAGGTGTTTTGACCTCCAGAAAGCCTTATCTCGATTTGGAGAAAATAATAAAGTTGTATCCCCACCTCTTGGATGTCTCCAACTAAAGTTTGAAAAAATATGGACACCTATAGCCTGAGATATGGGCAGATCACAACACACCACTTTTTACTCCGTGCAGATTTGGTGTGCTGGACAGATCAGGTCGGAAAGGCCATCAGATGGCTGAATGAGTCTTGAGTTTCTTCATATGAAATGTATACCAATGGATTTTGGGACCAGCCCAAAAAATCTCAGCCCAATTGGATGCACGGTCTAGTATAAGTGTTCGGATTAATCCACATGTGTGCTTGGATCCTGCGCAGTTTGGCCCGTTTTTCTTAGACATCATCATGGGCCCTCCAAATCACCTTTACCTTCAATGAAATTTTAAAGACAAGTAACATTGGAATATTTAATAGATATAAACATAAAATAAATTATTCAAACATAAAATTCAATTTTTTATTATTTTTTTAATTTACAATAAAAATTAAGCATAATACAATGGTGTAAGGGTGAAAATGACACAGTGAATCATGGTTCGATCAAGAGACCATGTTCAAGTAACATAGTTCTCCCCATTTCAGCCAGGATTATATTATTACTTTAAGAAAAATTATTTTTTAAGGAGTGTATGGTGAACTGAACTCATTATAAATTCAATTATTCTCAAGATAACTTTAAAATTATTCAAATTTATACTCACCACTATCATCAGTTCTCAACTTCTTCTCTGAATACTCACATTCTTTTTCATCTTTCATCCTAAAACTTTTAATTTTTTTAGAACATATGACCTATGTTTCATATACATAACACAAGTAATGTGAGTAAATTAAACAATAAAATTAATGAAGTACTTATCTCTATTGGTTGATTGTTTTCTCATTGGACAATATATATTAGAATGGATAAGTTTTAGGAGTTGTTTTGAATAGATCTCAACTTTATTATGCATTGAGTTTGTAATTTTTCCTTTCTGAAAAATAGAGAAATACCAATATATTCTTATTGAAATAACAAGAATGTCATAGATACTATCTAGATTTGATAAATTTCTCATGTTTCTTTGAAACATGTGTCCCAAGATTTTATGCCACAACTGATTTTCTTCCACCATAACCAAGTAATAATAGTTTTTTATTTCACCAACATGGAATATGTTTCCTTTTGTACATTGGAATCTTGTAACTATCTTTCCATATTCCTCACTTTTTCACAACAAACCCATATTTTTTTTGAAGACAACTTTTTTAACCTCTTCAAAAAGTTGTGAAACACTCAACAAGTTGTGCTTTCATCCATAAAAATTTAAATCTTTCTTGGATTTCATCTTTTCTTTCCCAATGATTACTAATTCAACACCTTTAATTATAAGAGATTTGTCATTTCCAAATGTTACCATTTCTTATTTAAATTATTTCACATTCTTCAACAATTTTAATTCTCCTATCATATGAGAAGAACACCCACAATCAAGAATCCAAGTTTTTTCTCCTTTTATTGTTTTCAAAGTGGTTTCAACAATAAAATATTTTTCTTTTCCATTTTCTTTATTCACTTCTAGATTCTGAGAATTGTTAAGAAAATTTTGTTGTGCTGGTAAAAAAACAAGATAAACCTTATTAATATTTCTAGGTTGTTCACATATTTCACAAATAGTTTCTAGGGGTTGGAACCTATTCTCAACTTTCACACTAACCTTCTCAGGTTTATTCAGAATTTACTTCTCAGACTTCTACTTTTTAGAGGATTTAATCCTCCTCCAACCTTTACTTCCATAACCTATGGAATAGTAGTAATGTTATTAGTTGAACCAACACATATTTGTTTTGTATGTTTGAATCCTCCAAAATACCAGAAGTATCCATAGAAAGAGTATTTTCCTCTGAAACTTTTGGATTGACTATTGTTATGAGTATGGTTCTTAGTAACCTTCTTAATAGAACTTTATTTACCACAAAATTTTTTGTTTTCAACTAGAATATTATTTTTGAACTTATTTTTATTTTTAGTCTAATCAGAACCAGATGTAATAGAACACTACTGGAAATGCAGGATTTCCCAATGGTTCTGAACCATTGGGAAAGGCTGTCGAACCATTGGTATATATTATACCAACGGTTCTACAAACTATAGGGAAGTAAGCCGTTGGGAAAGCTTTTCCCAACGGTTGTGCCAAACCGTTGGGATAGTTTTTCCCAAAGGTTTGGCTTGAACCGTTGGGAAAACCAAGCAGACAGCTTCTTTCCCAACGGTTTCTAAAGCATTGGGAAAGTATTTTTACCAATGGTTCATAGTACCATTGGTAAAAAAATACTCAGAGAGGCTATGCCAATAGTTTCAAACCATTGGCATAGACTATGCTGTGAAAATTGCACAACAGCCTGTAATTTGCACAACAGCTACCCTCTCATTTTTGTGCAATTTGCACAGCAGCCAATCCATTCCCTATCATTTTCAATAATTTCCAATTATTGTACCTACAATAAACTAACACATAAATCTACAATTATTGTACCTGCAATAACCAACTAACACATACATATAGAGAACAAATTCATACACATTTAAAATATAATGCATCCAGGAACTATACACATCCAGAATTAAATCATAATTCATAATGTAATTATAAATATACATAATTAATTTATAATTCAATTTAAAATTTATATGATAATTATATGTGGAATCTAAAATTAAATTCATAATTTGATCAGTTTTTCGTATACCATATGTTTTTACTAGAAATGACATCCATTTTAAACAAAATACATACACCTGGAGTGATACCGGCCACACCGTGCCTCAGATTGAAGTGAGGTTAACTCGTACACATCAAAAATGACCCATGGATAGTTGTCCTAAAGTATCAACATATTCCAAAAGTGTATGGTCAGTTTTCCGTATGTCAGTTGTTGTTTTCACTTAAAATGAAGTGCTTTTTAAATAAAATAGAGATACTTTTAATGGTGTCGGTCACACCATGCCTCAGATTGAGGTGGGGTTTACTCGTACACATCATAAATGACCCATGGATCATTGTGATAAAATATCAACACAATTAGAATCCGTTTGTTCAATTTTCCATATGTACTTAAAAAATGTTGTGCATTTTAAACATAAGAGAGACACTTTGGGTGGTCTCGGCCACACCGTGACTTGGATTGAGGCACGGTTGACTCGTACACATAACATATGACCTGTGGATTATTTTCCAAAAGTTTCAACAGATTCCGAATGCGTTTGGTCAGTTTTTCATATGCCAGTTGTTCTTTTCACTTATAATCCTATCCATTTTAAATAAAAGAGACACAATTAGAGTGGTACCGTCCACACTGTGCCTTAGATTTAGATGGGGTTGAATCGTAAACATCTTAAACGACCCATGGATATTTTTCCAAAAGTATCAACACAATCCAAATGCGTTTGGTCAGTTTTCCGTATGTCAGTTGATGTTTTCACTTAAAACGATGTCCTTTTGAAACAAAAGACAGACACTTTGAGTGGTGCCGGCCAAACCACATCTCAGATTTAGGCAGGGTTGATTTATACACATCACGTATGACCCATGGATTGTTGTACTAAAGTATCAACACAATCAGAATTTGTTTGGTCAGTTTTCCATATGTACTTAAAATGTTGTCCATTTTAAACAAAATAGATACACTTAGAGTGTTCTCGGACACACTGTGCCTCGGATTGAGGCGGGGTTGACTCTTACACATCACATATGACCCATGGATCATTTTCCTAAAGTATCAACACATTTCAAATGCGTTTGGTCAGTTTTTCGTATGTCAGTTGTTGTTTTCACTTAGAATGATGTCCATTTTAAATAAAAGAGAGACACTATGAATGGTTTCGGCCACACCACACCTAGGATTGAGGCGATGTTGACTCTTACATGTTGCATATGACCCATGGATTGTTGTGATAAATTATCAACATAATCAGAATCTGTTTGGTCTATTTTCTGTATGCTAGTTGTTGTTTTCACTTAAAATGAAGTCCATTTTAAACAAAAGAGAGACACTTTGAGTGGTGTCATCCACACTGCACCTTGGATTGAGGCGAGGTTTACTCATACACGTCACATATGACCCATGAATCTTTCTTCTAAAGTTTCAATGGAAACCGAATGTGTTTGGTCAGTTTTCCATATGTACTTAAAATGTTGACCATTTTAAACAAAAGAGAGACACTTAGAGTGATCTCGGCCACACCACGACTCAGATTGAGCCCGGGTTGGCTTATACATGTCACATATGACCCATGGATCATTTTGATAAATTATCAACAGAATCCGAATGCGTTTGGTTATTTTTCTGTATGCCAGTTGTTTTTTTCACTTATAATCCTGTCCATTTTAATCAAAAGAGCCACACTTAGAGTGGTACCGGCCACACCATGCCTCAGATTTAGACGGGGTTAACTCATACATGTCTCAAATGACCCATGTATCATTGTACTAAAGTATCAACAATATCCAAATGCGTTTGGTTGGTTTTCCGTATGCCAGTTGATTTTTTCACTTAAAATGATATCCTTTTGAAACAAAAGAGAGACACTTAGAGTGGTGCCGGCCACACCGCACCTCGGATTGAGGTGGGGTTGACTTGTACACATCACATATGACCCATAGATCATTTTCCTAAAGCATCAACACATTTATAATGTGTTTGGTCAGTTTTTCATATGTTGGTTTTTGTTTTCACTTAAAATGATGTCCATTTTAAACAAAAGAGAGACACTATGAATGGTTCCGACCACACCGCGCCTCAGATTAAAGCGGGGTTGACTCTTACACGTCACATATGACCCATGGATCGTTGTGATAAAGTATCGACACAATCAGAATCTGTTTGGTCAGTTTTCCATATGCTAGTTGTTGTTTTCACTTAAAATGATGTCCATTTTAAACAAAAGAGAGACACTTTGAGTGGTGTTGGCCACACCGCGCCTCCGATTGAGGCTAGGTTGACTTGTACACATCACATATGACCCATGGATAGTTATCCTAAAGTTTCAATGTAAATCGAATATGTTTGGCCAGTTTTCCGTATGTACTTAAAATGTTGTCCATTTTAAACAAAAGAGAGACACTTAGAGTGATCCCAGCCACACTACGACTCGGATTGAGCCCGGGTTGGCTCATACACGTCACATATGACCCATGGATCGTTTTTATAAATTATCAACAGAATCCTAATGCGTTTGGTCAGTTTTCCGTATGCCAGTTGTTCATTTCACTTATAATCCTGTCCATTTTAAACAAAAGAGACACAGTTAGAGTGGTACCGGCCACACCGCACCTTGGATTTAGACAGGGTTGACTCGTACACATCTTAAATGACCCATAGATCATTTTACTAAAGTATCAACACAATCTGAATGCGTTTGGTCAGTTTTCCGTATGCCAGTTGATGTTTTCACTTAAAATGATATCCTTTTGAAACAAAAGAGAGACACTTAGAGTGGTGCCGGCCACACCGAGCCTCAAATTGTGGCGGGGTTGACTCGTACACGTCACATATGCCCCATGGATCGTTTTCCTAAAGCATCAACACATTTCTAATGCATTTGGTCAGTTTTTCATATGTCACTTGTTGTTTTCACTTAAAATGATGTCCATTTTAAAGAAAATAGAGACACTATGAATGGTGTCGGCCACACCGCACCTCGGATTGAGGAGGGGTTGAATCTTACATGTAACATATGACCCATGGATTGTTGTGCTAAATTATCGACACAATCATAATCTGTTTGACCAGTTTTCCATATGCTAGTTGTTGTTTTCACTTAAAATGAAGTCAATTTTAAACAAAAGAGAGACACTTTTAGTGGTGTCGGCCACACTGCACCTCAGATTGAGGTGAGGTTGACTCATACATATCACATATGACTCATGGATCATTCTCTTAAAGTTTCAACAGAAACCGAATGCGTTTGGTCGGTTTTCCATATGTACTTAAAATATTGTCCATTTTAAACAAAAGAGAGACACTTAGAGTGATCTCGGCCACAACACGACTCAGATTGAGCCTGGGATGGATTGTAAATGTCACATATGACCCATGAATCGTTGTGATAAATTATAAACAGAATATGAATGCATTTGGTTGGTTTTCCGTATTCCAGTTTTTCTTTTCACTTATAATCCTTTCCATTTTAAACAAAAGAGACACAGTTAGAGTGGTACCGGCCACACCGTGCCTCAGATTTAGATGGGGTTGACTCTTACACGTCTCAAATGACCCATAGATCATTTTACTAAATTATAAACACAATCAGAATGTGTTTGGTCAGTTTTCGGTATGCCAGTTGATGTTTTCACTTAAAATGATATCCTTTTGAAACAAAAGAGGGACACTTAGAGTGGTGCCAGCCACACCACGCCTCGGATTGAGGCAGGGTTGACTCATACACATCACATATGACCCATGGATCATAGTCTTAAATCATCAACACATTTCAAATGCGTTTGCTCAGTTTTTCATATGTCTGTTGTTGTTTTCACTTAAAATGATGTCCATTTTAAATAAAAGAGAGACACTATGAATGGTGTCGGCCACACCATGCCTTATATTGAGGCAGGGTTGACTCGTACACTTCGCATATGACCCATGGATCGTTGTTCTAAAGTATCGACATAATCAGAATCCATTTGGTCAGTTTTCCATATGCTAGCTGTTGTTTTCACTTAAAATGAAGTCCATTTTAAACAAAAGAGAGACACTTTGAGTAGTGTCAGCCACACCGTGCCTCAGATTGAGGCAAGGTTGACTCGTACATGTCACATATGACCCATGGATCGTTATCCTAAAGTTTCAATGGAAATAGAATGTGTTTTGTTGGTTTTACTTATGTACTTAAAATGTTGTCCATTTTAAACAAAAGAGAGACACTTAGAGTGATCCCAGACACACCGCGACTCGGATTGAGCCCGGGTTGGCTCTTAAACATCACATATGACCCATGGATCATTGTGATAAATTATCAATAGAATCAGAATTCGTTTGGTCAGATTTTTGTATGCCAGTTGTTCTTTTCACTTATAATCCTGTACATTTTAAACTAAAGAGACACAGTTAGAGTGGTACCGGCCACACCGTGCCTCAGATTTAGACGGGGTTGAATCGTACACGTCTCAAATGACCCATAGATCATTTTCCTAAATTATTAACACAGTCTGAATGCGTTTTCTTGGTTTTCCGTATGCTAGTGGATGTTTTCACTTAAAATGATATCCTTTTGAAACAAAAGAGAGACACTTAGAGTGGTGCTGGCCACACCACACCTTGTATTGAGGCGGGGTTTACTCGTACACATCACATATAACCCATGTATCTTAGTCCTAAAGCATCAACACATTTTGAATGCGTTTGGTCAGTTTTTCGAATGTCACTTGTTGTTTTCACTTAAAAAATGATGTCCATTTTAAAGAAAAGAGAGACACTATGAATGGTGTCGGCCACACCGCGCCTTGTATTGAGGCGGGATTGACTTGTAAATGTCACATATGACCCATGGATCATTTTGCTAAAGTATTGACACAATTAGAATCCGTTTGGTCGGTTTTCCGTATGCTAGTTGTTGTTTTCACTTAAAATGAAGTCCATTTTAAACAAAAGAGAGACACTTTGAGTGGTGTCGGCCACACCGCACCTCGGATTGAGGTGAGGTTGACTCATACACATCACATATGACCCATGGATTTTTCTCCTAATGTTTCAATGGAAACTGAATGCGTTTGTTCAGTTTTCCGTATGTACTTAAAATGTTGTCCATTTTAAACAAAAGAGAGACACTTAGAGTGATCCCGGCCACACCGTGACTCGGATTGAGCTCAAGTTGGCTCATACATGTCACATATGACCCATGGATCATTGTGATAAATTATCAACAGAATCCGAATGCGTTTGGTCAGTTTTCTGTATGCCAGTTGTTCTTTTCACTTATAATTATGTCCATTTTAAACAAAAGAGACACAATTAGAGTGGTACCGGCCACACCGTGCCTCGTATTTAGACGGGGTTGACTCGTACATGTCTAAAATGACCCATGGATCATTTTACTAAAGTATCAAAACAATCTGAATGCGTTTGGTTGGTTTTCCGTATGCCAATTGATATTTTCACTTAAAATGATATCCTTTTGAAACAAAAGAGAGACACATAGAGTGGTGTCGGCCACACCGTGCATCAGATTGAGGTAGGGTTTACTCATACACGTCACATATGACCCATGGATCATTTTACTAAAGCATCAACACATTTCTAATGCGTTTTGTTAGTTTTTTGTATGTCAGTTGTTGTTTTCACTTAAAATGATGTCCATTTTAAATAAAATAGAGACACTTTGAATGGTGTCGGCCACATCGTGCCTCAGATTGAGGCGAGGTTGACTCATACATGTTTCATATGACCCATGGATTGTTTTTCTAAAGTATCGACACAATCAGAATCCGTTTGGTTGGTTTTCCGTATGCTAGTTGTTGTTTTCACTTAAAATGAAGTCAATTTTAAACAAAAGAGAGACACTTTGAGTTTTTTCGGCCACACCATGCCTCAGATTGAGCCAAGGTTGACTCATACATGTAAAATATGACCCATGGATCATTCTACTAAAGTTTCAATGGAAACCTAATGCGTTTGGTTAGTTTTCCATATTTACTTAAAATGTTGTCCATTTTAAACAAAAGAGAGACACTTAGAGTGATCTCGGCCACACCATGACTCGGACTGAGCCTGGGTTGGCTTGTACACGTTACATATGACCCATGGATCGTTGTGATAAATTATCAACCGAATCTAAATGCGTTTGGTTAGTTTTCCGTATGCCAGTTGTTCTTTTAACTTATAATCATGTTCATTTTAAACAAAAGAGACATATTTAGAGTGCTAACGGCCACACTGCGCCTCATATTTAGATGGGGTTGACTTTTACACATCTCAAATGAGCCATGGATAATTTTCCTAAAGTATCAACACAATCCGAATGCGTTTGGTTGGTTTTCCGTATGCCAGTTGATGTTTTCACTTAAAATGATATCCTTTTGAAACAAAAGAGAGACACTTAGAGTGGTGTCGGCCACACCACGCCTCGAATTGAGGCGGGGTTGACTCGTACACGTCACATATGACCCATGGATTGTTGTCCTAAAGCATCAACACATTTTTAATGTGTTTGGTCAGTTTTTCATATGTACTTAAAATGTTGTCCATTTTAAACATAAGAGAGACACTTAGAGTGATCCCGACCACACCGTGACTCGGATTAAGCCAGGGTTGACTCATACATGTCACATATGACCCATAGATCATTGTGATACAATATCAATAGAATACAAATGTGTTTGGTTTGTTTTCCATATTCCAGTTGTTCTTTTCACTTAAAATCCCATCCATTTTAAACAAAAGAGACACAGTTAGAGTGCTACCAGCCACACCTGAGGCATAGTATTACCATCTTGCAAAATAGACATGTACTCGGTTTATCTTCAAGGAACCAATATCACTCATGAGTAACAGAAACCATCTTGGTAGCCCTCACCTAGAAACCAAAGCATGCATCCTGGAATTTCAAGTCTAAATTCCCTGAGCATGTCCATGAGTCCTTAACATATAACCATTGTTTTATCCTAACAATTGACAAGTAAAACAAATCAAACAAGGAATAATTCACATAACATGGAGAATGTACAACAAGGCTTTGTATTCAAATTAAATCACATCATCACTTGCATTTGATGAGCATGAGCTAATAAGCTTACCAATACATTCATATAATTCAAGACATACAAAAATGGAATAATCTTAAATAACATTGCATGATCAGAGAAATAAAAAAAGCATGTGAAATCAAGGAAGGTGGGGGGGCTCTCTGGGGGTCTAGAGAGGAGGGTGGGGGGCTGTCCGTGGGGATGTTCGGGGGGCTGTTCGGGGGATGTCCGGGGGGATGTCCGAGGACCAAGGAGGAGGGTGGGGGGGGGGGGGGGGCTATGCGGGGGGCTGTCTGGGGGGTGTTCGGGGGGATTTCCGGGGTCCAAGGAGGAGGGTGGGGGGGCTGTCCGGGGGGGCTGTTCAGGGGACTGTCTGGGGGGTGTCCGGGGGGTGTCCAGGGGGCTGTCCGGGGACCAAGGAGGAGGGTGGGGGGGTTGTCCGGGGGCTGTCCGGGGGGTGTTCGGAGGGCTGTCTGGGGTCCATGGAGGAGGGTGGGGGGGGGGATGTCCGGGGGGCTATCTTGGGGGATGTACGGGGGGCTGTCCGGGGTTCAGGGAAGTGGGGGGGGGGGGGGGGCTGTCCGGGGGGTTTTCCGGGGGTCTGTCTGGGGGGTGTCCGGGGGGCTGTCCGGGGACCAAGGAGGAGGGTCGGGGGGGGGGGGGGGGTGTCTGAGGGGATGTCCGGGGTCCAGGGAGGAGGGTGGGGGGGGGGGGGATGTCCAAGGTCCAAGGAGGAGGGTGGGGGGCTGTCCGGGGGGCTGTCTGGGGTCTAGGGAGGAGGTTGGAGGGGCTGTCCGGGGGGCTGTTTGGGGGGTTGTCCGGGGGGTGTCTGGGGGGCTGTCTGGGGACCAAGGTGGAGGGTGGGGGGGGGGCTATCTAGGGGGCTGTCCGGGGTCCAAGGAGGATGGTGGGGGGGGGGGGGTTTCCAGGGTCCAGGAAGGAGGGGGGTTGTCCAGGGAGTTCCCAAACACACAAAAATACATCGACATCCATGAAAACAGGAAATATATAAAAATAACTCAACTCCAATACTATACTACGGGTCTGGATAAAACCAATAACTAGAATAGATTAAACAACAAAATCTCAGTAATATTAGTCAAAAATGTAACAGATCAACTTGTCCCACATCACAATCACCATCATTGCCATCATCATAACCCTCGTCCTTATCCCCATCATCTTCCTCGCCCTCCTCACCCTCCTCATCACCATTGCCCTCTGCCTCGCCCTCACCATCCGCCCCGCCCTTCTCCTCTCCCTCCTCTTCCGCATCAGACTCCTCACCATCATCATCGTCAGGATGAACATCATCTTGACGACCACTAGAACTGCCACCTGGTGCACCATATATAGAATGTATCGACAACATATATTCATCAAAATATGGGATGGCCTCTGGTGGAAGTGTTGGACATAGAACGTCAATAAATTTCATAAATGCACTGTTTTCCCTAGAAGACTATTCTGCCGTCTCTGTGGCCCTTTTGTCAGCCTGTTCTACCTATACCCTAACTTGATGCAGCTCGGTGGCACTACAACTAATACCCGAGGAGGACCAATACCTCGTCGGGGCTATCCTAGGTCAGCAACGTACTCTGCCAGGATGCTCCTCTCTCAACACCTGATGTAAGTGATCAGTTGGGCCAAAATTGTCTGGTTCTTGGGCATCGAGGGCCTCTAAAGCATCCCATTACAAATATAAATATATTATTAAGTTACAAAGTAGATATTAAAATATAAAATCAACAGATTAAAACTTACAATCTACTACTGAGTCGCTTCGTTGACGACACATCCATCCTTTTTCCGTCTACTTGAGCAAAATAGTTTTGCTCGAGGCACACATCCTTCAATATTCAGTATTTGCCTCTACAATGACATTGAAAACTAAAGTTATAAAAAAACTTTAGAAAAAGATTAAATAATTGAGGAAACAAAATAAAGTTTAAGTCGTAAAGAAAACTTATAAACAATTGTCATACTTGATTCCTCTCATGATCAGGCATCATAGTACGTCCCAGTGTGTGGAGGTATTTTTTTGCATAAATGTTTTTTTTATTTTTTCCAGATGATTTATAAATAAAATTCGATAATTAAAAAGATAGTATTAATGAAAAACATTAAAGTTATTATTTAAATACCACAAATGTAAATAATACCTTAAACTGGGTAGTTTTCCAATGAGTAATCATCTGATGATAATGCTCTATAGGACAATCATACACCACTGGTACCACCTCTAACTCAGTGCCAACTCTAGCACGCCAGACAATATACAACCCATTCTTGTAGGCTCTCTAAAGCTCGCTTAAATCTTTTAGACATTCCGGTCGTGCACCCTCACCATAGGGAAAATTAAATCGAAGATGACATCAAAATATTAATTCATATAAATACAAAAATAATTAATGGCATTAAATACAACTGATTTTTTTACCCATATCTCTTCCTAAGCTCTATCCTTGAACTCATGTGGAAAATTTCTCCACGATAGCAGGCTGATGGGAATGATGTTGGAGTATTTGGCAAGCATCGCCAAAAAACTCCGACATTGCTGCCCTGTTTTCTCAACCATTTGGTTGTCTTCATTGTAATCCACCATAACCTGTGTGCGGCGGTTCCACACCGCACACATGTGTGTATGTACCCACCCCCGCCTCCTGTCAGTAGATGTATCTATCATGAAAGAAAAACAAATATTTTATCAAAACATGTTATAATGAAAATAAACATTGATATAAAAATTTGTTAGGGTTATATAAATATACTTGTGTTAGTCTGATCACTGAGCGCCACTGGATCCAGAGAAACTGATAGAACACACTGTGGTGGAACAGGAGTCAAAGACAGTGGAATATAGAAGCTCGGAGAGATAGAAGTAGAAGGAAAATAATATGGGATAACTGTTTGACTGGATTCTAACTGGGGAGTGGGAATCATCATGGGATATGGAAAAGATGGGTCAGAAGATGCAAAAGGTGGAAAAAACATGGGAGGCCTAAATATCCCGTGTGTCCCTAATGGCACACCGGGATCAAAATGTTGGAAGGATGACATGTCAGTGGGAGGGGCAGGGTCTAGTTAGGTACATGAAGCTGCTCGTCCACCTCTGGTACAAACCCTCCTCATACCACCGGCCTGAGTACTAGGACCAGTACTAGGCTCCTCGTTGAATAACTGTCAACGTATAGGTGGATCCTACAAAAATGTTTACAAAAAAATTAATCACATGACATTATATATTCTTTAAATATATATATTTGAAATAAATTACTCACTACAAGCAGTAATGGTGGAATGCCCAACTCCACCATTCGACGATTGTTCTCAATCATTTTTTTCCTTCGTCTCTCTTTAATTGGCTGCATTTCCTGCTTTTGAAAACAAATATGTAATTAATTAGAAAAATAAAACTAATGTGTAACCCAAAAAACTAAATATATGAGGGAATAGGGGGAATCATTGGTAATTTAGCTATCAATTGTTTTAGAAGAGCTTGAATGGATTTAATAAATCATGCAAGTTGTAATGTTCACCAAGTTAGAAATATTGTTTGACTAGGTTTGAGTACAGTTCAATTTCAAATTAGAAAATGCAATTCAAATAAAACTGAAACCAATAAACATTGAAAATTCACATAACGGTCAATTCACCTAAAACATATTTGTGATCAATACTTAATAAATTTGAATATTACCAACCTTAACAACCCAACTCAAGGTAAACCAAAAGAATTGAGAACATGGATGAATGATTCTATATATTTTCAACCACAACTTCAGGTTCACAATCAACTCTGAAAATTGAGCTATTGGATTTATCAAAAGAAATAAATGGATTGGTTCCAATGGCACTAGGGACAGTGTCAATTCCATCATCACCATCATCAAAAATATTTCTTGTAATTACTTCAAGTATGACACCAAATTCAGGTCGAAGTTGGCCTTCGACATAAAAAACTTATTTATCCATTGATGCCAACACATATGGTTCTTTAGTAGCAAGAGTGCGAGTCATATTAATTACTTGAAATCCACGATCATCAATAAATGTGCCCTATCTCGTCATCGAATCAAACTAGTGGCATTTCATAATTGTGACTCATCCATGAGAGTAATAATCCAATATTTTTATTTTCTCAACGACTCCATAATAACCCACATTTTCAAATCACAGTCTAATATCTGATGCACTGGCATAACAATCTATTGTGGCAGTAACCATAACACCATCATGTTGTGTTCTCATGTTCTTTTCTCATTCAGTGACAATAAATTTGTACCCATTGATAAAAATTGATTTACAGTCACGAACCACGATATTAGGACCAAAAGCCAAAGCTCTTATTTCCTCATAGATAGAGTCAGCAGACAAACTCAATACCTACAATATAAATGACTATTAAACTTAATTAAATATTGATATAATTATTTTAGACAATAATATTTTTACCTTCAATTTTAACCAAGCAGAAAACTCTTTGCTATGAAAATTCTCTCTCCATCTCAAAGATAAAGAATGATGCTTCCTATTTATCATTGTTTTATGTTCCTTGCAGATAAAAAATATGAATAGTTTAACAGATATATATGTAAGATATACATATTCAATTTAGTTACCTGATATAGTCATCGAACAAATACCAGTTGAACAAAACTGTGCGATGTGCCATCTCCCGCTCTTCATGGCTTAATGTCTTCAATGTATATGATCCTGGAATTCCTCCTGTTTGAGGAAGTGATGGAAAAATGGGTTCAATTTGGTCATACTATTCTTATTCATTTCTCGTTGGTATGTTCATTCTTGTAGTAAGATCAGACAAATACATTGAGCAGAAATCCATACATTCTTGAGACAAGTAACCGTTCATGATAGAACCTTGAAGATGATTCCTATTTCAGACATAAGACTTTAATATGTACATATTTCTTTCAGTTGGATACATCCAATGAAAATAAACTGGTCCTCTGAGAAGTATTTCAGTGGGAATATGGACAGTTAGATGCAGCATGCATGTGAAAAATAATGGAGGAAATATTTTCTCCAATTCACACAAAATTAATGGGGCATCTATCAACATTTTTTTCAAGAAAGACTTGGACAACTTCTTAGCACAAAGATCTCTAAAAAAATGGCACAACCAAATAAAAATCACCATTACATTATTGGAAAAAAGATGATGGATTGCTATTGGAAGCAAATCATGCAGTAGAATGTGATAATCAGGAGTCTTCAAAGATTTTAGCTTCAACTCTTTTCTGTTGACCTGTTTAGATATGTTACTTGAATAGCCATCAGGAACTCTAATAGTCTCTAATACTTACAGAAATTGTTTTTTTCATAGGTTTCATCACATAAGAAGCACATGGAAGTTTCCATTTATTTTCACTGATACGCACAGGATGCAATTCCGGTCTGA
The DNA here is from genome assembly GCA_963277665.1 of Viscum album. Classification (NCBI taxonomy): domain Eukaryota; kingdom Viridiplantae; phylum Streptophyta; class Magnoliopsida; order Santalales; family Viscaceae; genus Viscum; species Viscum album. The sequence continues at coordinate 1,991,097,464 of OY728161.1, read as the reverse complement.
TGTCCCAATCCACCAAGTCACACCGAGATCGTAAATCATCTTTTGTCTTCCCCTTGAAATTTAGAAGAACCGAAAGCAACATTTCGCATATTTTATTTTCAATATGCATTACATCTAAGAAATGAAATAACAAATTATTTGACCAATAAGGAAAATCAAAAAACATACTTCTCTTCCTCCAATTGTAATAGGTTTCAGTGGAAACATTCTTTCTCTTTCCAAATTTCATTTGACCCTTCCCGAATGAAAAACTGAAATCTTTCAATTCATTAAGCACATCAGTTCAAGACATATTTTGAGGTGGATCATTGGTCTCTATGGTATTATCAAATCTTTGATGATTCATTCTATATGGATGATCATTTGGAAAGAATCGTTGATGTCCCATAAAACTGAAACTACAATGATGTTTCAGTCTTCTGGATCATGTATTCTTTATAAAAACTGGGCATGATTGATCATCCACATAATCGCAACACGCATCTGAAATATGTCTTTCAAACATGCATCATATGTGCGCAAACCCACATCCAAAAGAAGTTTCAACTCTTTTATTAAAGGTTTCATGTATACATCAATATCAATACCAGGATCAGAAGGACCAGATATGAGTATACTCATGAAAGTGAAAGGTTTTTTCATACACAACCATGGGGGAAGATTATAAATGTGTATAAAAACTGGCCATGTGCTGTGCGAAGTAATCATCTAACCAAACGAATTAAAACCGTCACATGAAATACCCAGCCTCACATTACGCACGTTAGCTACAAAATCGGGATGCCGAGCATCAAATCTCTGCCATGCAAATCCATCTGTAGGATGAACCAACTCATCATTTGTCTTATTTTTCTCGGTATCATGTCATCTCATTTTTATTGATATGTCATTAGACATAAAAATATTCTAGAGTTTGGGGATCAATGGAAAGTGTCACATTACTTTCTATGGAATGCAGGATGGTGTTCCATCAGATTTTGACATCCAGTGGGATGTGCCACATTTTATACAATCATTTCATTCATCGGATTCCTCCCAGAATAAACTGCAATATTTCGGGCAAGCATGAATTTTGTTTCATAAAAATCCAAGTTCCTTAAATAAATTCCATGCCTTATAGTGGTTTGAGGGAATATCTACATCATTTGGAAGTAAATCCTTCAAGAGGGTAAGAATATAATCGATTTCTATATTAGAAATCCCATACATAGTTTTCCCATGAAACAGTCAGATTAAAAATTGCAGCGTTTTCATTTTATCGCATTTCTCGAACACTGAGCGCACAATTGTGACCAGATCAATGAATGCTTCCAAGTCTGAATCAGTTGAGGCTCCTAAGGAAGAACTTCTGGTTGAGGCCTCCAAAACTTTGCATGCAGAGAAAACTCAAGATAATACTTTGGTTGCTTCTTCTAGTACTCAATTGTACTACTTTTCTCAGAATTTTGATGAGCAGGATTTACAAGTATGGATTCAGTATATGGACAGGCAACAAGAAATTGCCCAGCAAGAATTTCAAGAAAAATATATATCTCATGCTGAATTACTCAGTATAAAAAGATCCATTGCCGAGGAAAAAGAAAAGATGAGTTTCAAATAATCCTAATTCTGGATGGTTCCTTTCAGTTTCCGGATGTGCTGATTTAGCCTGTTTTTGGTTGGGGACTCCTTCTCCTCTGGTATTTTACTCTCCTGGTTGCTGTTCTGTGCATGTTTAACCGGGCTAGTTCTGATTTTGAGAAGCTTTGATTTGCTCTGGATTTGTCCTGAGATCTTGACTCTGGTTTTGTGCTTTTCTTGTTCACTTGTTTTTGACTAAGCTTGCTACGAACTGCTTTGTTTCTTCAGAGGATTTGTAGTTGGATCTGCACTCCTCCTGTTCTTGTGTCCTACCTGCATCATTCAATTTTTCTTCTCAGTTGAAATGCTGTCTTTTCTGTGCTTTTTTAAGCTCGATTTGGCAAGATTGATCAACTTCTGTTTTTTCTTTTTCTCGGTTTTTGCTGCTGGTCTTCCCTTGCTTCTGTTTGGCTTTGATTTGCTGAGATGCTATGCTGTTTCTTGGACAAGAAGTTCTAGAATCTACAAACATGCCCTTGGCTATGAGACTCCAGCTACATTTCTTTTATCTTGAAGTTGGATCATCTATATTTCTTGAAGGATGCATCTGTTTTCATTGAAATGTCTTATAATGAAGGATACTGCATGTCTGGACTGTACACTGTGATGCTCCTGCAGTAGAGGCCATGGACTCTTGTTGGATCTTATTCGGGCCTGTTTGAAGCCTTGATCCTCGCGTATACCTGGATAAAGATGGCATGCTTTTTCTGTTGCTGCAACCTAGAATGCTGCAGGCCCAGAGTGAATTTTTTGTGAGTTTTTGTTGCTGCTTACCCATGTTGTCAAAGCTGTTTTCTGTTGGTCGGGTTCTTGTTTTCAGGTGGTGTAAACACATTACACCTCGTGTACTCGATGTAAACTTTCCTTTTTTTTAATAAATTTATTCCGGCATGGATTGGGCAACCAATCCATGTCACCTTCTTCAAAAAAAAATATCATCACTTTCACTAGATGCATCAGTTGTCCTCGTATCGAATTCTTCTTGAGTCGAAATCCTTTATTTTTCAGGATGACGAATAAACGGAAACCGATCATCTAACAAATTCTTCATTCTAGTCCTTTCATTTCGATCATCACCAATTTGAGATTTCATTTTCTCCCCATTGTGATACCACACGATGTAGTTTGCTTGAAAACCATTTTTGGTTATGTGGTAGTTGACTTCTTCACGGCTCAACCAAGGTCTACCAACACAATTGGAACATGGTCAGTGTATGCGACCACTATCTGAAGCATTATGAAATGAAAAATCTATAAATCTCTCCAAATTGTTTTGAAAATCGCTTGAGATCCAATCGGTTTCATACATCCAAATTCTATCCATTCTGTAAAAAGAATTTATATAAGTCATTTTGTCATAAACAATTCAATATGATTAAACTTTAATAGAAAATACATTTAAGTAAATGATAAAGGAATAAGTTTCTAGTCGATGCAGTGAACTATTAAAATAATGTAAAGAAAAAGTACTCATAAATTAAATTAAAATTTATTTATATTAATTTTCATTAGGTCTATAAGAGGCACATGACTCAGGTCCCATTATGTGTTATAAGTATCCCAAATCATTCACTCATGTTCAATAACTCATTATTGGCACCTCTATGGCCATACCTTTCATTACCCAATTACTTCCCCAAGTCAAGAGCACCCCATGGGTGAATAAATTTTAGGCTTCTACACTAATAGGTTGTTCATGGATTGTAAAAAGATTTAATTTCATTAAGTATAGAAAAAAACATTTATTTTTAAATTTGAGATTAATAATAAAGTATGTCAATGACAACAACATTACTGAATTAAACTTGTGACTTATCTAACATTTTTATGGATGTCTACACATGCCAACATGGCTAGTGAAATGTACCCCACCCTTATAAAAGTGAGTATTGTCCAAGAAGGACACATAATATACAACGTACAATGAGAACCATATTTAATTGACCCTAAATTTATATTAGTACAGTCATCTTGGGGGAAATGGAATATATGATCCTGGTTAACTGATGAATTCAAAAGCTCATATTCCATATGTTGGACACTATCTAAGGTAAGAAATCATGTGAGGATGGTTTTACATCATTCAATTTCTTACATGCTAGTGAGAATGAAGGCTTGAATTAATGACTTGAGTTCAATGATTAAATGAGGGTGGAGGTTTCATAGGCTGTGTAAACAGAATGATTAAATAAGGGTAGAGGTTGCATACACTGTGCATGGTGGGGAAGTCTCAGCCGATTTAGAAACTAAAATAAATTCCCATCATAGGTATCAATAAGAAACATCAGCATCAAAATAAACTCCAAATAAAAAAGGACTAAAAACATCAAACACTTTTTATGTTATCCCACCAAAAAATGATCACGAATGTCCCTATACATTTTCATACTTCTAGATTTTATAGAGAGTTTATAGTTATGAGCTTCATCCATCTGCACACCCTCCCCACCCCACTTGGACAGCCCTACCCCCACCCCACTTGGACAACCTAGCCCCCCCCACTTGGACACCCCTACCCCAACCCCACATGGAAAACCCAGCCCCCACCCCACCTGGACACCCCTACCCCCCCACACCCCACTTGGAAAACCCATCCCCCTGCACCGCACTTGGGAAGCCCTACCATCACCCCACTTAGACACCATGTCAACAGTTATACACACCATGTGAACCCTTATACACACCATGTGAACCCTTATACCATATCGTCATTATTACAACTATTAATAACAACTTATTAAAGAACATCACTTGTCAAAGATAATGAAATTGAACATAAATCAATAATAATATTGGATATATCAAGTAAAATGAAGTCATACTATCTTACATCCTAAATGACCACCCAAAACCATGATTAATGACCACAAATCTCCCCTTTCGGCCAAATCAAAAGTGAAAAAAAAACACATAGTTGCAAAAAACAACTTCATTTGTGTGAAGAATAATAATCCCATGGTACTCATGATATTTGAACCACACAATCATGATTTTTGAGATGAACTTGTATCCATGAAACCATATGAGAAACATGATTCAATACATGTGTTTTTCGGATTTTCCCAAGCATTTTGAGGAACCCCAAATCAGTGAAAATGGTCATTGTAATACACATAGTGTACAAAAATTAAGATGAACAAGATCTTCATGTTTGGCATGATCTTAATGAAAGGAGTGATTTTCATGAAATATTATGAATAAATATTACAAAAAGTAAGATGAACAAGATTTTCATGTTTGACATGATCATAATGAAAGGAGTTATTTTCATGAAATACTATGAATAAATATTACAAAAAATTTATTATGAGTTCATATACATGAAGCTGTAATATTTTAAGCATTTAGATTTAAAAAAACTATGAATCTTTAAAATTAGAACACAATAAAGAGACAACATGCCCTTATAAATGTATATGTGTAATGAAAACATTAATTGGACAATGTGTACACCGATGTAGTGATTTGAGTACACAATTCGTGGAGTAGTGAATCATAAAATTTTCCAAAAACCCTAAAAATTGGGAATAATGATATCCTTTATAATAGAAGGATATCCTTGAGACTAGGTGGAAGGATATCCTTGAGAAAGGTGGAAGTAGTCTAACCTGGCAGCTGATCCGATGGAAGAGGTGTACCTGGGGATTTTCAAGGGTTTCTGCGAGTCGGAATCGCCTCTATGAGAGCCGTGCAACGCTTTTGGAATGCTTCTGGAATCGTGGGGAGGGGGTTTCCTGGGTTTCAAGAATCCGGGGCATCTTTTTTCCCAACGGTTTCATTAAACTATTGGGAAAACACATTTTTTCCCATCTTTCCCAACAGTTTCATCAAACCGATGGGAAAACTAATTTTTTCCCATCTTTCCCAACGGTTTGGTGAAACCGTTGGGAAAAATCAATTTTTACAGATCTTTACCAACGTTTTTCATAAAAAATTGGTAAAGATCACCTATACCAACAGTTCTTTTGAACCGTTGGTATATAAGTGTTGGGTGTAACATCCCAAGCTTCCATGGTACGCTCCTCTTTGAATAATAGAGCATCGTGTGTTGTACGCAACCTCGAGTTCTAACACACTGTGACCAACAAAAGTAGCAGTTATGAATAGTAATAACCACTTTTTGAAATTATATATATTTTACATTTCAAAATGGACTTAATTTTTGGATTCGTAATATCGAAATTATATGTTGAATTTTTGGTATTTTTCCGAGAACTTACAATTTTTTATGAATAGTGAAAAATACTTAAAACAACTTTTTTAATCAAAATAATTTATAGTGATAAATTATACTATTTAGTGGTTTTAAAGTATAATTAGAATATATTTTTACCATTTTATCCAATGGTGGTCATTATAATTAATTTCACTTTGAAATTGGACATAAACAATTGTCAATCTTTTGATATATATTGTTTCTTAAAAACACGCTATTTGTTGCGACAACGGGAATTAATTATAAAATTAATTAATGCAACTTATATGTTTGGAATTTTGTAAAATAGACATCATTTTTGAATTTGTAATATCAATTATATATTAGGGTGAAATTTTGGCATTGTTTTGAAAAACTTCAATTTTTGATGAATAGTGAAACCACTAAGTGGTAGTTAGAAAACTAATTTTTCGTTTAAATGAAACATTACCACTTATGTGATTTGATTTTCAAAAATCCGACATACATGGTTGTCATTAGGAAGTAAAATGTGGTTCAATGTGATTAAAATAATTTTTTTTGGTGAATAGTAACTTTTAAGTTTAATTAATCGTGATTAAAGGTAATTAGTGAAATTTAAGGTTAAAATGATATTATAAAAATATGAAATGACCTTTACACTTGTCCTAAAACTATTTGATGAGTCATGGATGACCAAGAAAATACATGAGTCAACTTGGGGACCCCATGGAGCCACTTTGGTAGGAAAATGACATAAATAACTTTTATTTAAAGTTAAAATAAAAATGTCACAAACATAAGTTGTTTTACTAAAACAATTTTTAAATGGGGTTATAAAAGTCATATGTTTGACAATAAATATTCATTAGAAAGATAAAAAGATTTTATACATCATGATAGTTTTTTTATAATTTTTAGACATTAAATAAATTAAATTATTTATGACACCATGATGATGCAGCGATTACCTCATTAATTAATGATTTAAATAAAATGAAAAGATAATGTAAAATCCAAGGCTTACACTTGTCAAAAACCTATTGGATGAGTAGATATCGAACCCCTATCACCTTATCCTAGAATTATACAAGTGTGGGACCTTTAAAATCCGAAACTCATTATATAACAAAGTAACATTTCATTACTTTCCAAGAGTGCCTCTCCTCTCCACTTATAAAAGGCCCCCACCACTACTACCTTACTCAAAATTTAAAAGCCTTTTGGCTCGGCCAAACTCTTCCCAAATACTCTCCCAACTTCCCTCCCTTACTCCTAGAAGGCTCACCTTGGGCAGAAGTCTTCCCAAGGAAGCCTTTGGCTCAAATCAAAAAGAGTTACCCGATTTTAAGGTAATGTCTTCTCTAATGTTGTTTTGTTTTATTTTGCTTCTCAAACCCCTTAAACTCTTTTTATTCCTTTATTTTGTAAAAACACCAGTATCTACAATATACTAGTATGTTTTTATGATAAGTATTTGGTTTACACTTACACACACCTTCGTCTAATGGTTAAATAACATACTGTTTCTGTGGGTGACGAAATACTGCCTCACGAAACGATGATTGTTCAATATTATTTTAACACCTATAATGGTGGCCATTTTGATGAAACTATTTTCATATATGATATATATATATATATATATATTATGTTTATGTTTTCCTTATGCTTCTGTATTTCTCATTTATGGCATACTTTATGATTTCCATTATGGGTAAACACAATAATTTCATTTTAGGAAGTGCGGACTACCGCCCCCTCAAAGTGATTTGAATCGTTAATGCCATATGTGGGATGTATAAAGGATGGAGTAAATGATATTATATATGATATTATACTGGAATTATAATATACCTTTATATCATTATGATTTAATTAAATATGAAGTAGAAATGAAAGTATCATTCATGCGTACGTACGGCTTACCGTCTCCATGAACGGTGCATTTCATTTCTTACCTCTAAACATTATGGAATATTATAAATGTATGTATATACTGGATATATATGAGATATATGATATCTATATCATGAATATAATTCTGTATATAATGGATATTTCGCCACATGAACAACTTGTAATTACAAGAAGTTTATTTTTGACTCAAGTACCAAAGATCGACAAAACGACCGTTATTAACTTAAATAATTACATAATGTTCATAAAATGGTAATAACTGATATAAAATGAATAAAAAACTTGAAAAAGTTTCTTAAGAAATTATAAATTAACTCTAGTTTATTATTCAGGAGGTTAAATAACGGTCGAGTCAAGACAGGACGCAAGGTAAGGGAACTTCTTAACCCAATTTCCATTCTTTGGGTTAATCTCCTACTTTCAAATTACGTCATGATATTATTATGTCCTATCTTGTATTTGTACTTTCTTTATGTGTAATTATAGTGAATACACATAATAGATCTATTTTATTTAAAAAAAATGATCTTTGTATGGGACTTCGTCTCAATCTCCTTTCATTGAGGCATATTTTGTTTTATACACAACTTTCTTTTATACGGTGTATAAACCCCTTTGACTTTTACATTTATTAAAAATGAATCTTTTTATATGAAGAGTTTTACTAAACGACAAAAAGGAATGTTTTTCTTGTTGTACGTATGCGGCGACAACGACTTCTTTTCCGCCATGACCATTACTTGAGTTTCGGCTTCCTCTGCAAGCCATAACTTTTTTTAAATGATTTTAAAAAAAAGAGAGAGATATTTCTCTCAAATGTATGAAAATCCAGTGATAATGTATATGTATTTAACGCAAGCTTAAAAATGTTTTCAGAAAACCCGACTCTCGAGTGTGGTAGACAGGAAGGGATTGGGCGTGGACCCATCGTGGTCTGTAATTAGTCGAGCAATCTCAGAATTAGTTATTTTGTTTTCAGAAGCTTGCATTATGTTTTAAGAAAAACACTGGAGTATATTTGAGAAATTTTAAACGTAATTATATTCTAAAAAAAATTGCATCGGTAGGTCTCATGAGACAAACTAGTGTCTTGGCACGAGGCCTTGACAAAATCTTAATTGTGGTCTTGGCACGAGGCCTTGGCTATGTGGTTATGATAGTCTGGCATTATGCATTCCATCATTATGAAAGTGGTTATTGATATTGCATGTGATTATTCGACTAGTAGAATATCAATGTGAATAAGTAAATGGAATTATCTCATTTTACTTTTTCCATATTATGTTGAAGTTCAAGTTTAAAAGGATTTTGTTTTAGTTATACATTGCCTTAAATGTTATGTTTATTTGTGAAAGCTTCCGCTATATTTTTATCCTTACTGAGAATTTGAGCTCACCCCTTTCAATGTTTTAATATTTTCCAGGATGTGAAGAAGTATTTTATGAATGACCTATAGGGATAGTCAGAATAGGATATGAGTGTGGACTATGAAGACTTTGTTATTAGTTTTTCACTTTATGATGTAATGTAACATTTATGAATGTATCTAGTGTTTCTAAGTCTACTAAACTAATCGGTCTTTCGAGACTTGATATTTTGTGATCATGCCAATGCTATGAATTAATGTACCGACTCTAGGTAGCTGGGGTCGGGGCGTTACAGTTGGTATCAGAGGCATTTTAGTAATAACCTTGGAAGCTAGATTTAGATAAACACTGATTAGAGCACATAGCCCGAAGGTAGACTTTGAGGATTAGTATAGAAGAACTTCCTAGAATTTTGGTATTATAGAGATTTTCTGAGTTTTCCGAGCAATACATCCCTGTCTGGATATGAGCAGGTAGAGGTGGCTCTGGCACAGATGTACCTAGGGGTAAAACCCGAAAACACCGCTTTGAGCTAGACTCGAACGGGAACTGGTGCACAACAACGGGCCTTGCTGTACTCTTGGTTACGACACTCCCGGGGGATATGCTTAGGATAATTCTCATTTTCTTTACAAACCACTATGAAGGGTTATGAGTATATACTTTCTCAAAGAAAAAATTTCTTTTTATGATTATGGATTATATCTATAAATAGTTCAATTTATGTAAAGTGTTTTACAAGTATGGAATTATGTATTTTAATTCATTAACTAATATAGTTTATGCCATTGTTTAGAAATGGCGCCTAGTGGAAGGAATGGAAACCGTATCAATGCATGCACTCCGTGTAGGGATTTCCATCCTGCTTAAGACAATTATTGTGGATCTGGAGATACAACTAGTGCTGATCAACTTATTACCATACTGGGACAACTCACTCAGGTTATGAATAATAACCTTACTCGTATGGAGCACCCTGATCCGCAACGTGGAGGGTCAATGTTAGACCGCTTCATGAGGCAACAACCACCAACATTTAATGGTGGTACAAATCCATTAGTAGCTGAGCAATGGATAAACTCCTTAGAGAAAATATTCCACTCCTTGGGGAGTAGCGAAAGGGAGAAGGTTGTCATGGAAGTCTACCGCCTCACTAGAGATGCCGATCAATGGTGGTCACTGATTCAAAACACAAAGGAAGATGAAGAAGTATCAAGTATGGAATGGAGGGAGTTTAAGGAAATTTTCTTAGAAAAATACTTTCCACATGACCATCGAGCAGATATGGAAAGACAATTTCTGAGTCTGAGACAAAAGGAGGATGAGAATGTCGCAAAGTATGAGGCCAACTTTACAAGGTTAGCGAGGCATGTTGCAGATTATATACGTAACCCAAGAAGTAATATTGATCATTTCTTTGATGGGTTAAAACCATTTCTCCATCGAGCTTTAGTATCACAATCTTTCTCAACATACGAAGATATAGTCTCGTGTGTTATCAAGACAGAAAATGAATTCTCTAAGTCTTATGACAATAAAGTAAAGCAAGAGAAGAAGAGAATAGTGGAACAAGAGACGGATAAAGGGAAAAAGGGAAAGAAGGATTTTCCATTATGTGATAATTGTGGGAAGAATCACCCTGTTACTTGCCTAAAAGGAATGGGAGTTTGTTATAAATGTGGAGAAAAAGGTCACCAGGCACGTGATTGCAAGGGAAAGAAAGAGGCTATCAATGTTGAATGCTACAATTGTAGGGAAATGGGGCATTATGAAAATGAATGTCCTAAGGGCCAGGGAAACTTACCTCAGAAAAGGACAAGGGATCAAGGCCAATCTTATGCTGTGACTACAGTTGAAGCGGAATAATTAATGTATTGGCGCTTTTGGACTCATGGATTATATTCCGGTTATTAGAATAATGTGACATATACATAAGGATTGTACTGAAGTACTTGTTTATTTCATTAAGATTTTAATATGATGAAGGTAATCATATTTTTGTATGTGACAATAAGTGAAACTTTACCTTGTTTGAGGAATCTGATGATACAATTGATTTTGAAATTTAGAGACCTTTTAGAGAAAGTTTGGACATAGGTATTTTGGATAACTATAAAGGTTGGAATGGATTAAGTTGAACCTTGGATAGTATTGTTTAAGGTTAAAACATTTATAAAGATTACTTTTGGAATATTATAATACTATATTTTTAGGAAAAGGACAACCTGCAGGTCGGGGGATAACCCGTCGCGTCGGACAAAGCTGCAGGAATCGAACCCACAACCATAGTGCGACATGCCTTTATTACCTACCACTAGCCTACAGGAAGTCCCTGGTTATTACAAAATAGTTTTACTAATCTAAATGGTATGTGTTAATATTTGGAACCTTACACAATTAGGATAAATAGAATATTTTTGAGTTCTATTACCTTTTAGAGTGAAAGATGGGTTTGTGGTAAATTTTTTTTTATTAAAGAATGAAAGTCTACATGACAAGTATGTATATTCCCTTATGTTCTTAGTAAATCTCCTAAATAAACTCCTCAACTTTATAAAAGGTAACTTAAAACAAAAACTTTGCCAGTTAACTTTTCCAACTGGGGATTCAATGACCGTTTAACCAATCACAAGTTTGTGATTTTCTTATGGTTAACTTTCTCCTAATCCAGTTTTCTACAACTCTCCATCAGACCTTGATGGTTTGTTTTTCTTCCATATCCATATTTTCATAGAATCCTAGTATGGGCTATCTCGGGTGACCTTTGTACTTATCTTTCATTCTTTTAAAGTTATATTTTTATTAACCTTATTTCTGATGTGGGTTTTCCACAAAGGTATTTCCTATTTTCAACCTTTTATTTTCAAAGAAAAATTTCAAATTGCGAGGACGCAATTTATTGAAGGAGGGGAGAATGTAACACCCCAAGCTTCCATGGTACGCTCCTCTTTGAATAATAGAGCAGCGTGTGTTGTACGCAACCTCGAGTTCTAACACACCGCGACCAATAAAAGTAGCAGTTATGAATAGTAATAACCCCTTTTTGAAATTATACATATCTTACATTTCAAAATGAACTTCATTTTTGGATTCGTAATATCGAAATTAGCCTATGTTGAATTTTTGGTATTTTTCTGAGAACTTCCAATTTTTTATGAATAGTGAAAAATACTTAAAACAACTTTTTTAATCAAAATAATTTATAGTGATAAATTATACTATTTAGTGGTTTTAAAGTATAATTAGAATATATTTTTACCATTTTATCCAATGGTGGTCATTATAATTAATTTCACTTTGAAATTGGACATAAACAATTGTCAATCTTTTGATATATATTGTTTCTTAAAAACACGCTATTTGTTGCGACAGCGGGAATTAATTATAAAATTAATTAATGAAACTTATATGTTTGGAAATTTGTAAAATAGACATCATTTTTGAATTTGGAATATTAATTATAGCTTAGGGTGAAATTTTGGCATTGTTTTGAAAAACTTCAATTTTTGATGAATAGTGAAACCACTAAGTGGTAGTTAGAAAATTGATTTCTCGTTTAAATGAAACATTACCACTTATGTGATTTGATTTTCAAAAATCCGACATACATGGTTGTCATTAGGAAGTAAAATGTGGTTCAATGCGATTAAAATAATTTTTTTGGTGAATAGTAACTTTTAAGTTTAATTAATCGCGATTAAAGGTAATTAGTGAAATTTAAGGTAAACATGATATTATAAAAATAGGAAATGACCCTGAAACTTGTCCTAAACATATTAGATGAGTCATGGACGACCAAGAAAATCCATGGGTCAACTTGGGGACCCTATGGAGCCACTTTGGTAGGAAAATGACATAAATAACTTTTAGTTAAAGTTAAAATAAAAATGTCACAAACATAAGTTGTTTTACTAAAACAATTTTTAAATGGGGTTATAAAAGTCATATATTTGACTATAAATATTCATTAGAAAGATAAAACGATTTCCTACATCATGATATTTTTTTTATAATTTTTATACATTAAATAAATTAAAGTATTTATGACACCATGATGATGCAACAATTACCTAATTAATTAACGATTTAAATAAAATGAAAAGATAATGTAAAATCCAAGGCTTTAACTTGTCAAAAACCTATTGGATGAGTAGATATCGAACCCTTATCACCTTATACTAGAATAATATAAGTGTGGTACCTTTAAAATCCGAAACTCATTATATAATAAAGTAACATTTCATTACTTTCCAAGAGTGCCCCTCCTCTCCACTTATAAAAGGCCCCCACCACTACCACCTTACTCACACTTTAAAAGCCTTTTGGCTCGGCCAAACTCTGCCCAAATACTCTCCCAACTTCCCTACCTTACTCCTAGAAGACTCACCTTGGGCATAAGTCTTCCCAAGGAAGCCTTTGGCTCAAATCAAAAATAGTTACCCGATTTTAAAGTAATGTCTTCTCTAATGTTGTTTTATTTTATTTTGCTTCTCCAACCTCTTAAACTCTTTTTATTCCTTTATTTTGTTACAACACCAGTATCTAAAATATACTAGGATGTTTTTATGATAAGTATTTGGTTTACACTTACACACACCTTTGTCTAATGGTTAAAGAACATACTGTTTCTGTGGGTGGCGAAATACTACCTCACGAAACGATGATTGTTCAATATTCTTTTAACACCTCTAATGGTGGACATTTTGATGAAACTATTTTCATATATGATATATATATTATGTTTATGTTTTCCTTATTCTTATGTATTTCTCATTTATGGCATACTTTATGATTTCCATTATGGGTAAACGCGATAATTTCATTTTAGGAAGTGCGGACTACAGCCCCCTCAAAGTGATTTGAATCGTTAATGCCATATGTGGGATGTATAAAGGATGGAGTAAATGATATTATATATGATATTATACTGGAATTATAATATAACTTTATATCATTATGATTTCATTAAATACGAAATAGAAATGAAAGTAGCGTTCATGCGTACGTACAACTTACCGTCTCCATGAACGGTGCATTTCATTTCTTACCTCTAAACATTATGGAATATTATAAATGTATGTATATACTGGATATATATGAGATATATGATATCTATATCATGAATATAATTCTGTATATAATGGATATTTCACCACATGAACAACTTCTAATTACAAGAAGTTTATTTTTGACTCAAGTACCCAAGATCGACAAAACGACCGTTATTAACTTAAATAATTACATAATGTTCATAACATGGTAATAAGTGATATAAAAGGAATAAAAAACTTGAAAAAGGTTCTTAAGAAATTATAAATTAACTCTAGTTTATTATTCAGGAGGTTAAATAACGGTCGAGTCAAGACAGGATGCAAGGTAAGGGAACTTCTTAACCCAATTTCCATTCTTTGGGTTAATCTCCTACTTTCAAATTACGTCATGATATTATTATGTCCTATCTTGTATTTATACTTTCTTTATGTGTAGTTATAGTGAATACACATAATAGATCTATTTTATTTAAAAAAAATGATCTTTGTATGGGACTTCCTCTCAATCTCCTTTCATTGAGGCATATTTTGTTTTATACACAACTTTCTTTTATACGGTGTATAAACCCCTTTGACTTTTACGTTTATTAAAAATGAATCTTTTTATACGAAGCGTTTTACTAAACGAAAAAAAGGAATTTATTTCTTGTTGTACGTATGCGGCGACAATGACTTCTTCGCCGCCATGACCATTACTTGAGTTTCGGATTCCTCTGCAAGCCATAACTTTTTTTAAATGATTTAAAAAAAAGAGAGATATATTTCTCTCAAATGTATGAAAATCCAGTGATAATGTATATTTATTTAACGCAATCTTAAAAATGTTTTCAGAAAACCCGACTCTCGAGTGTGGTAGACTGGAAGGGATTGGGCGTGGACCCATCATGGTCTGTAATTAGTCGAGTAGTCTCAGAATTAGTTATTTTGTTTTCAGAAGCTTGCATTATGTTTTTAGAAAAACACTGGAGTATAATTGAGAAATTTTAAACGTAATTATATTCTAAAAAAAATTTCATCGGTAGATCTCATGAGACAAACTAGTGTCTTGGCACGAGGCCTTGACAAAATCTTAATTGTGGTCTTGGCACGAGGCCTTGACTACGTGGTTATGATAGTCTGGCATTATGCATTCCATCATTATGAAAGTTGTTATTGATATTGCATGTGATTATTCGACCAGTAGAATATCCATGTGAAGAAGTATATGGCATTATCTCATTTTACTTTTTCCATATTATGTTGAAGTTCAAGTTTAAAAGGATTTTGTTTTAGTTATACATTGCCTTAAATGTTATGTTTATTTATGAAAGCTTCCGCTATATTTTTATCCTTACTGAGCATTTGAGCTCACCCCTTTCAATGTTTTAATATTTTCCAGGATGTGAAGAAGTATTTTATGAATGACCTGCAGGGATAGTCAGAAGAGGATATGAGTGTGGACTATGAAGACTTTGTTATTAGTTTTTCACTTTATGATGTAATGTAACATTTATGAATGTATCTAGTGTTTCCAAGGCTACTAAACTAATCGGTCTTTCGAGACTTGATCTTTTGTGATCATGCCAATGCTACGAAGTAATGCACCAACTCTGGGTAGCTGGGGTCGGGGCGTTACATTGGGAAATACATAATTTCCAGTAGTGGAAACTTTTACAGAATTTGAATGCTTAGAAAATTATTCATACTTAAAATTTTTAAAAACTTCTGACTTCACACCTTTTTGAGTCTTTTCCACACAGATAACCTTCCCAGATTTATTCACTTAAATTTTTTTTCCAAATTTAATCTCAATCGTTGAAGGTAATTTTTTTATCCTTCTCCAGTTCACCCTTATTATAACTTTCAACAACTTCAGAAAAAGATGTTTTTAAACTTGTACATCTCTGTTTATCCTTAGAATATTTTTGTTGGACAATTTCCAACTCTTCTTATTTTTACTTTAACTTAAATTCCAAATGTTCATTATGATTATTTTCTTTCTCAAGATAATTATTTAAATTATTAATATCTTCTAACAACTTGAATTTCTCATTAGGAAAACCTTCTTGATTTTTTGATGATGAATTTTCATTATTCACCTTATAGATTTCTTTTTCAGGCCTTCCAATATTCCTTAGACTATTTCAATTCTTATTTAAGATGAATCTCTAATCAGGGTTATTATTCTTAAGAACTTGTTCTTATGAATTATTCATTATTCACTATTTTAATAAAATCATTCTCTCCAGCCTTTTCATAATATTTTTTGGATTCATCTTCACTTTCTTCTTCTTCATCATCTTTAGATAAGAAACTTATTCTTTTTTATTTGAAGAATTTTTGGTCTTTCCCTCTATAAAAATATTTATCCTCATCACCCTATTTCTACATGACCTTATTGGCCTTATTTGTTCTTCATAATTAACCTCTTTTTTCTTTCTTTGAGGAAAATTAGCTACAAAGTGGTCAAAGACTCCACATTAAAAAACACTTCAAGGGAAGTTTCCCTTTATATTTAACCATACCTATTATTATATTTTAAAAAAGAATAAAATTTCATCAAGGTTTTTACACACCTCAATTTTAAATCTAGAGTCAACAACATCAACATCCTCAAGATACTTCTTAGACTTTTATTTCATGGAAGCTTTGAAAGAAGTTTCTGTATCAGATTATTTTTCCATTCATAACTTTTTCCCATATAATTTAATAAGCAATGTGAGTACTGTGAAAATAATATAGGTATATTCATCTAGGATCTCTGTCTTCTAATGTGGAAAAGTTGGCATTAAACCTGTAAGGAAGGATTCTTAAGATCTTTTAAACAACTGTAGAATCTTTAAACTTTTCACCAATAAATATAATAATGCTGAATATGTCATTTACCATGGTAAAGAAGTCACCAAAAGATTTGTATTCACCCATATTGAGATCTTCATACTTCAATATCCAAATTTTCAACTTTTACATATTAATTTTTTTTATTTCCTTTATAAATGTTTTTCAACTTTTCCCAGATACCTTTGGTAGTGACAACACCTTTCACTCTTAAAAACTCACTTTCAAAAAGTGGTGAGAGTAAATCATTTTTATCTCTTCCATTAATCTCAATATTCTTATTATCGATAGGTGTAAGAGGAACCTTATCATCAATAAAAGGAAACCCATCCGTTGTAGCTTCAAGAACATCATACCCAAGAGATATAAGATAAGGAATAATTCTATCTTTCTAGATATTATAGTTATTTCTATTAAATATTATAATTACATTACTATTCACATAATTCAGATTCTACATCACAAATTCTCTTCAAAACTTTTGAAAAGGATAAATATAGGGAACATTCACTCTGATGCAAATTGAGATTTCCTAGTCAAGATAGTTGTATCACTGAGATGGGGTGAGGGTGAATCAATGATATACTTTTCTTTTATTTTTTCTTTACTTTGGAAACAAAATTCACCTCTTATTGAATATGTATTTCTCTTCTAAAAAAAAATCAAATATACATCTATAGGAACACAATAATCTATAAGGTTCACTACTCAGTAAGAGTAGCTATATACTTGGTTTGGTTTGTAAATGATCCACTACCACACAATACACTAGAAAAAAAATATTTTTTTTATTTTATAAAATTAGTAGGATATGAACTTACACTTGTGTAACACTTGCTTAATACAATAGTGCATGCGATTTAAGTAGAACGAAGATATAGTACAACATTTTGGTAAAAATATATTACAGTTCTTATTAATAAAAATATGACCTTTAAAAACAATTCTTCACTTTCTTACCCAAAAGTTGGTAAGAACTTCCTAGAATTTGTAATGACACTCAGTACGATTTCCCTGTCTGATTTCTCAGTCTAATTTCTCAACATGGAAAATATACTTCTATCAGAATACCACTGAAGCAATACTGAACCAATTATATCTAAGTCCAGAAATCTCAGTCTGATTTCCTAGTCTGGTTCAGAAACCCTGATTATGATCTTATATCTTCTCCTTTAATTATTATTTCTAGAACACCTATTCAAGAAAACATAAACCATAAATTTATTCTTTCTTAATATGTATAGCTTATCTCCCCTCTTTACAAAATAAGAAAGTACCAGAATACACAAAGTATTCTCCTCCATTTATAGACATGCCAAAATGGTTTAAGTAGGATTCTGAAAAGTTTTTCCCACTTAACCAAATTTCCTAAATATTTAATTTTCTTTAAATCTCATATTTATATTTGAATTATTCAAAACCTTTTCTAATCATCAAATATCCTTGATTTTTGAATCTATCTTTAGCTACTTCAGTGGTTCAGACATTAAAAAAAATATTTAGTCCATTTCCAATTCTTATTTAGATTTTCAAATATGATTTCTTCATTATGATCAAGGCATTTGTTCACTTAAATTTTCTTAACTCACTTGTAAACAAATTAGAACTGAAGATATATCATTAAGTTTCTCTACACCACTTGAAAGTCTATCTACCCATTCCGATTTACTCATTACAATGGAAGCATATATTCAATAACAGTTTCTTCATTAAGTTTCTCTCCACGAAATGTAATATGGAAAACATATGTACTACCATTATGATTCTCAGAACCGACTCCCATTATGATTTATTTATTATGATGAAGACATTACATTCTTTGAAACTTCTTCTAATGCTTCTTGTTCTTCTTTTCTGAATACAATACCAAAGATCTTTCAGCACTAAACTTCTTTATCTTTTATGATTAAAAAACTGTTCAAATTAATTCTCTAAAGATTTAAATCTTTTGGTTTTTGGTATGACTGAAAATCAGAACCTTCAGTTTCTCTCATTAAGATTAATCAAACCTTCCCAGCCTTCAAACAAATATGAATCCGATGATCTGAGAACAGTAATATTTTGATTCAGAAACTTACTTCTTCCACAAAATTTTGTTTTTAAGCATGAATTACTTCATGACTTTGATTAAGTTGAATATCAGATGTATCATAATATGAATTAAAATGGAAATTATTGAAACTTCCCATTTTTCAAGCAACATATTTCTTTCTAACCACCTGAATATGATTTCCCTGAATAAAATTTTCCAGAATATGATTGGTTTGAATAAATTTTGGCATCACCAACACTCACTCTTTCCTTCATAAGGATGGTGTCATAAGTTTTATAGATTACTTATGAATTTTTTGAATTAAAAAATAGTAAAGAATCATCAAATTTATAACTGATATATGCTAAATCTGATTCTCATCCTTATTATGATCAAAACTTCATTCCAGACCTAAGGTGAGACCGATGAGTCTTTTCATCCTAAAAAACATTATTCTCAAAACTATGTAATTTCTTATGAATTTTGAGTTCAATTATATGAAAATGATTTTTCGGATCGATTTTAACCAAAAACAATGTGAGGTGTTTTCTCCTTCATTGATATTTCCTTAACAACAAAAAACAATACCCAAATACGATAATCTTCCTTATCATATTGGACCTAACATGAATCAGTCTTCTTATGCATGTGCCTTAGTCATGTGCTTAGGTGTCTCTCACCCTGGTCCATGCTCCTAGGTCAATGCACACTCATCGTATTCCCATATATCACTCACCCATGTCAACACACCTTGATTTATATGCCTAGGCATCACTCGCCTAGGTCCACACACCTTGGTATGCACACCCAAGTGCTGATTTCCTTGGTCCATTTTCCTAGGTTAATGTGTCTAGGTCCATACAACCAAGTGTAACTCACCCAAGTATACATTCCCACATTTGAGCACCTATGTTTTGGTTTCCATGTGTCACTCGCCCATATCCACACACCCAGGTATATACACCCAGGTTTCATTTTCCCTATTCTCCTATGTGAGAAACTTCACCTTGGTCATTTGTCATATATAAATAGATCTCCTTACCTATAATTTTTAGATAAGATAGAGAAAATCATATTGAATATAAATTGATTTATGATATTTATTCAACCTATTCATTCCATATCCTCATTACTTGGGATCCATGTACCCTTTTTCATCTTAGTGATCATATAATAGGGTTACATGTTCCCTAGTCATCCTCAAAGATTCTGACCTGATCGGGTCTTCACCAATGTATCCTATCTGAGTGAATATTTACCCAGGTCTTCCACATGAGTATGAATTCACTGAGGTCTCCTACTTGAGTGTGACTTCACCTAGGTATCCCCAATCTGGTGACCTGTCCCCTAGGTACCCCAACTAGGGCGACCCATCTCCTAGGTACTTCTATTAAGAAGATCCATCTACCAAGTACCCTAAATAGGGTAACCATATTCTTAGGTACCCCATTAGGGAGACCCTTCACCCAGTTACCCTGAATAGGGATACACTTCATCCAAGTACCCCTACTATGGAAACCCTTAGCCAAGTAACCCCACTAGGGTGACACTTTTTCTAGGTTCCCCCACTAGGGAAACCCTTCACCGAGATACCCCATTTGAGAGAACCTTCACCTAGGTACCCCATTGGGGAAAATCCTTCACCAAGGCCCCTAAATTGAGGATATCTTTCACCCAGGTCCCTATATTTGGGCATCTAATTCACCCAAGTCTTCCAATTGGGCTCTAATTCACCCAAATCCCTATACCCAGGATCCAATTCACCTAGATCCCTATAAATGGTCTATGATTCACCCAGGCACCTATACATATGATCCAATTCACCCAGGTCCCTATACCTAGGCACTCATTCACCCCGAGACCCTATACTTAATCTCTAATTTTCCAAGGTACCTATACTCAAGTTTTAAATCTCATAGGTCTCTATTCCTTGGATCATATTTTTATAGGTCTTCCACCTAATCTATAATTAAACCATGTACCCTTCTTAGGTTCCTAAACCCTCCATATATTTCTAAAGTATAGATACTCATCTTGGTTTCTATGTACAACTTGATTCAATATACCTCTCTTGGTTTCCTCTTACACCTTGAGTCAAGATACTCCTCTTGGTTTCCTCATACACTTTAAGCTGATATACTCTTATTTTTTTCATAGAGTGGTCCATATATAGGTTTCATACTAGGTGTAAATGCTGACCATATCCTATCCTTATTAGTTACTAATTGAAATGATGACCTATAAGGGTTGTCTAATGCATAAACCCCACTCATTCTCTCATCGATTCCCCTTTTATAACATATATTCCCTACCTAGTACTCCTACTAAGTGTAATACCCAACCTTATCCTATCGTAATTAGTTACTAATATATAATGTGATCAATAAGGGTAGTCCAATTCATAATACCCACTCATTATCCTATTTTCGATACTTTTTATGGAACATGAATCCTACCTAGATATTATACTAGGTGTAACACACAACCATATCCACTTATACTTTGTAACCAATAGACATGGTGAGATATAAGGGAATCCAAATGAATAATCCCCACTCAGTATCATGTTTCCACCCCTTTTACAACACAATTATCCATATGGGCCTCCTAATATATGCAACCCTCAACCCTATTCTATCTAGTCAAGTTACCAATAAATAAGATGTGCTATAAATGGAATACTAATGCTTAATCCCCACTAAATCTCTAATTTTATCCCCTTTCATTATACATATATCCAAAATGAATGATTTTTAACTACATGGACTATTCATTTCACACAACCTAAAACCATTCAAGATGAATTGTATAGGTTTTGATTCTTATTAACTAGGATAAATAAGACTCCTCTATAAGGTTTAATCCCAATACCTAATCAGTTCTTGTCACATGACCCTAAAAGGTATGATGTTTCATATTAAGTGGCTCCTAACTACATGGGTTATAATTCTATTTATAAGATATATAAGAATACCCTCTCATAGAAATTATCCCAACTCCTCAACACCTACTAGCTCCTTGGATGATAAAAAATCACAGAGTGAACAATTGTGGATATAAACCCCAACATCACTAATTAATAAGAGAAAGTTAGAGAACCTATAATATATATAGATGTTCATGTCAACATATGATTTTTATTGATAAATATAATAGTGGTAACTGATACTGTATTGGAATTTGGGAAGGATTCATGAACATTATTTAAATCCATAAGATATATCTGGAGTAGGAATTAATTCCCACTAAAAAGTGCGAGATGATCCTATCTCCCCATTCTATTGATCAACACACATTCCCAGAGTATCACTAGTAAAATCCCTAGTGGTTGAATGTCTTTGTAAAGTAGGTCCCCACATATATCAAAATGTCATGGAGTATAAATCCATTGGAGTTTCAACTAGAAATAGACCCTAAAAGTGAAATAGACCATTTCTTCAGTAGCATAAAACCATGTCTCTAAAACACATTAAATATAAGAGACTTTGGTATCTATGATGATTTTTTTAATGTTCTCTCATGGTGAAAATGGAAATTGGAGTCTCCTATTATTCTCATGGTTTTGGAGACAAAATAGTAAAATGGAGTTTCATGGAAACTCAAATGATAAAACTCATAGAGGAATAATGATTCATCTTACAACATTCCAAAAATATAGTAATAAGAATGAAAGTAATTCTCTAAAATAAATGAGGAAACTCTTTAAGTTTATAAGAGATATCCACTAAACATATGAATGAATAAGAGATATAAAAATGAAAACCAATGAAATATATGAAAAGAAGGACCAACCTAATGTAGCACCCAAAAACTAATTCTTTAATTATAAAGAGTATAAAAATTACGCCAACCAGTGAACCTATCCAAGGATTAATTATGATAATTAGTTCTGACAACCTCTAGAGCCAAGGGAGAAAGGTAAAGCCTATAAAGTCACATTTTCTAAAGTGGGTCATGAAAATAAAGTGTTGAAAGGCACAATCATAATCCACTCAAGAACTAAAAATTTACTATGAAATTGTTTTTCTCTAATATACATTATATATATATAAAGTTTGTTAAGTTCATTAAATCACCACCCCAATGAATAAATATGAAATTATTGGTGAAAAATCCTAGTGGTGTGATGATTTTATATCATGTCTATAACTCTTCTATGATTGAGTTTTATGATAATGTGCTTCATGAAAATATTAGTATTCCCCATTTAATTGAGTTTTATGTGATTTTGGGCATGGATTGGATCTCTTTGTAAAGATACAATATCAATTAGTGTTATATGGAATTTTCATTTCAAATCCAAAATCATCTTATGATCATCTATCAGTACAAGGCTAACTATGAAATCTCTATGGAATTTAATTCCCTTGTATAGGTTTTTTTATTTAATAATAAGGGATAATTTCATGAAATGGTTGGGAAGAAACTCAATTTTAAAGATATTTTAATTGTATAATAATATTATAATGTATTTTTAAAATATTTTTATAGTCTTCCCCCAAATTATGAGGTTGAGTTTTTCGTAGAACTCATACCTAGTTCAATTAAATTATTAAAGACTCCTTATGTAATGGGCATAACTGAATTGAAGAAATTGAAAAAGTAACTCAAATAGAATATGAATAATGCTTTTATATTAAGAAGTGGTTCACTATGTGGTGAAATAGTTCTAGTTTTTAAGATAAATGATAGATCAATGCATATCTGTAATGATTGCCATTATCTAAAAAAGATTACAATCAAGAAAAAGTATCCTCTACTCATATTTATGACTTTTTGACCAAATATTAAGGTATCAATATTTCTCTAAGATAGAACTATGATTTGGATATCATTAATTAATATTTAAAAAAGGTATATAAAAAATATCCTTTTATACAATATATGTACACTATGAATTCATAGTGAAGCTTCTTGGACTTATAAATTACCCTTATATATTTATTTAATTTATTGATAGAATATTTATAGATCACCACAATTAATTTGATAGTGTTTATATTTTATATTCTTATATTTTTAAAGATTAAGGAATAACATAAAGATAATTTAAGGATTGTGTTTAAGACCTTGAGAAATGATAAGCTTTATTCCAAATTTATAAAGTATGGATTTTGGCTACAAAACGTATCATTCCTGGGTTATGTAATCAAAATTGAAGGTATATATATAGAGCCTTTAAGGATATAGGTGATTAAGGAATGAACCATACCAACTATTGTAATATATATTTATAGAATTATTGTATTGTATGGATACCATGATTCTTTGTGAGAAATTTATCATAACTATCAAATCCATTAACTAAGTTCACTCAGAAGGGAGTCAATTTATTTTAGATAGATTAATGTAAAAAAAATCAAGAATCTTATGATATAAGTGATTGCTACACCTATAATCACAATACCTTTTAATGGTGAAGGTTTCTTGATATAAAGTGATGCATCAAAGAATGGATTGGGATGTTTCCTAATGAAAATGATAATGTGGTATATTATTCCTCATTTCAAATAAAGGTTCACAGGAAAAATTACCTAATGCATGATTTTGAGATATCCATGGTAATTTTTTCATTAAAAATATAGAGACATTATCTCTATAATTAAAAGTGTGATATATATACTGATCACAATATATTGAAGTATACATTCACATAGAAGGAGTTGATCATGTGCTAAGGGAGAAGATAGGAGTTGATCAAGGACTATGAATGCTCAATATATTACCAATAAAGGATGGTGAAAAAGGTGGAAAATTCTTTAAGCTAGAAAGATCATGTTACTTTATCCATGATGAGGATTGAAAGAAACCTAGTACTCATGTATTTAAAAATGGTAGACCTAAAAATCATAAGGGAAGGGGAGACGTCATATCTATCCCAAGTGACCGCTCAACCATCCATCCAGGTAAATACTACATAAGCACAAAAAAGGATATATAGATATATAATAAGGTATGAAATATTATAGAATTCAACTTTGAAAATGTTATAATTATAATATTAAATAAATGAATATGTGTCCCTTAAAAACTATAATTGTAGGAGTTTTTTTGGTGATTCACATAGCTCATCATTATCCATATATCATAGAAGAACAAAGATGTATTTACCTTAAGAATCATTTTTGGTGGAACAAAATGAAGTGGGATATTACAGAGTGTATATATCAATACATGGTCTACCAACAAGTTAAGTCTAAATGTTATAAGTATAAGAGGATGATAAAATAATTATCTATACTAGTATGGAAATGGGATAACATAAACATGGATTTCATTATAGTAGTTCCTAAAACCTATAAAGTCTATAATTCCATTTGGTTTGTTGTTAATAACCTTATAAATTCATCTCAGTTCATTTCTAGTTGAGAAGGTTCCTCACTCAATCAACTTTACAATATGTGTGTAAAGGAAGTGCTAAGGCTACATGGAGTACACATTCTATTATATCGAATTGAGATCCAAGGGTTACCATGAAGTTATAGAGAACTATTTAACAATCATTGGATACAAAACTAAGATTTAACATAATTATCATCCTTAAACTAATGGTAAATATAAGGGGACCTTTCAAACATGTAATATATATTTATATCATGCTTGATGAATTTGAAAAGAGGTTAGAAT
Source organism: Viscum album (assembly GCA_963277665.1). Classification (NCBI taxonomy): domain Eukaryota; kingdom Viridiplantae; phylum Streptophyta; class Magnoliopsida; order Santalales; family Viscaceae; genus Viscum; species Viscum album. The sequence goes on along the minus strand of OY728161.1, from coordinate 1,991,071,856 downwards.
CAACATCTTTCTCTAGTAGAGTTACCACACAAAAAAATTTCCATTATAGTAGTCAAATGGTAAAATATGAGGCTATATATAAGAAAATTTATATCAATCTAACATGTTATGATAAAATTAGAGAGAAAAATCTACTAGGAATAGATCTTTCTCAATATATGTTAAAGAATATTCAAACCATTCAATGACATATAAAAGTGGTATAAAGTTAAAAAAATAGATACATTGATAATCATTGGAAATATTTGGTGTTTGAATTTGGAGATAAGGTATTAATTTTTTTATTACCATGGAATAGGGTTATGGGATTCATGAAGAAGGAAAATTTCATTCCTATATACATTTCCCCATTCAAAAATCTTCAATCATGTGGGGATGATAGCTTATCACCTTTCTCTCCCACTGAAAATATCACAAGTGAATGATGTGTTCCATGCATCACTTTTGAGAAAGTATATACTCGATCCATCACATGTACTAAACTGAGAGGTTTTACAACTGGAACATGGTCTCTCTTAAAAGGAACAACTAGTATAGATCATGGATCATAAAGATAAAGTATTATTAAATAAGAACAATTACCTAGTTAAATTTATCTGGAGAAATGATAAGTTTGATGAAGCAATGTGGTAACCTAAATATGTATTGAGGAAGAATTACCCTAATATATTTTCATCTAAATAATAAAATTTTAAGGTAAAAATTTATTTTAAGGAGGTTAGAATGAAACCACCCACATTTTTATCCCTTTAACATGTTGAATAACATGTTTTACAAATAACAAAAAACTAAAATGAACCACAATATATTTTATTGAAATAAAATATTACAATACAAGATAAAAAATAATATATAATGATAATTCAATATGAAATGTCATTATGAAAATTTCAAGAGGAATAAATCCATTTGTAAATTAAAAGACCATGAACATGAAATCTTTATCCTCATGGTTTTCAATGATGATTATACTACCAATTATAACTATTGAAATATGAATGAAATATAGAAATATAATAGAAATTTTGAGAGAGATGTAAATAAATGGGATAAATTAATTTAAGTGAAGCATGTATGGTTATATATAGGAATGTAATATGAACACTATATGTATAGGTGTTGGATATATGGCTATTGGATATATGGTTGTTGGATATGTGGTTGTTGGGTATACATGAATCTAATATGTATATTGTTTATTTTATAGTTAGAATTAATAAATGAGTCACACATAAAATATTTGACTTGTAATTAATACAAATAATTTTTTATAATATAAAATGACACCAATTAATTTATGAAAATATTAAGTATTTTAAAGATTATATTTTTGGTACATAATGCGTTTTCAATTATAATAATGGATTTTAAAGATTAATTTGATTAAAATATAATGAAAAACTTTAATAGATTATTGATAAATAAGAAAATAAAATAAAATATATGATTATAGTGTTATAAATAATATAAATTTAAAGATTTATGGTCAATAAAAAATGTTTTAATTAAAAAAATTGTTTTAATTATACATTATATGATTTTATTTAAAGGGAAAATTTATTATATTTGGATTATAAAATTTTATAATTTTTTTTGTTTATATTTTCAAACAAATTAATTAATATCTATATGATAATTATTTCTTGTTAAGGAATAAGAATAAAGTCATTTTTATACTTAAAATAAAGTTATCTGAAAATTGTTTTTTATAAATTTTTTATTTCTTATTTAAAATTAATTTTAATCACTTTTAGAAATTAAATTTAATAAATTGGATTTCATTTTTAGAATCAAGGAATTGAATTTAATTAAGAGGTTCATTTTTTTGGGGGGTAAAATAATAAGTTACCAAGGTAAAAGTGAGTTACCATGGTAAGGTGTAAATTTAGGCAGAAGGATTAAAATAAGGGATAAAGTCATAAAATATCATAAAAATTATCTATAAATATGTGGTTGAGGGAATAATTAAACTCCTCTAATCCCTTTTCCATTATTTTATAACTTCCAATGTAAAAATAAATTCCTTACACATTTTGGAATGAGTGTTTGTGTAAATTCCACTCAATCTCACCTATAAAAGGACCACTCCTATACTCAAATTTGTAACATAATCAACCAAATCATTGGGTATGATCCATAATGCCACATGACATTAGTATGACTCCCCATATTATAGAGGATGTTGGATATCAGAGAGGGTCTAGAGTGGAATCATGGGGAAAATGTACCCTCTATCAGAGTGAACAATAAAAATAAATAACTAAACATATAACAATATATAATCAGAGTATTCTAATACCAAAAATATATAAAAAATAATGAATGAATGATAAAAAAACATACACAATAGTCATAACAAGAATAAGACATTGAACTCCCCCCGAGATGATCACATATACAAATAAAGAGATGGATAAAAGTATAGTAGGCTATATAATTCCAGAACTAACCTAATCCTAATCTCCAAACACATAGTGAGTTATCTTTCTCATCAATCAACCCATGTCTCAACCCAACCCGTGACTATAAAAATTGATGTCTAATTGGGTAACCAAGTTCCATTTATACCTAAGTAGTGTGTGATTACAAGTCTATAGAACATCGCTAACAAAGTCTAATACCCAACCAATAATATGCATTGTATTTGCAAGTGATAATCTGAGTAGAAAGTAAACAAGAAAAAACAACTACATAAACATATCATATAATAAAAAAAGAAAAATCAAGTAACAACATCCATATATCAATAAGTGAAGATCGTACCAAGCATCCATAAACCCTCGACTGTACCTACTTTGAATCAATGATGGCATGGATGTAAAATTGGATTTAAGCATCTGTCACCACACATCATGAGATATGTCACAATTTCTAGTGTTAGTTGGCACCATATTCCCCCGATTAATTATGAGGAACATCGAACACCCCACTCTAATAGTGGTCATTATCTGTAATTCTGCACACCCCACCCTAACAGTGATCATTATCCTTGAATGATGGTAACTCTCACATAACATTCCCAACTTAATTGGATAATCACATCACCCCTGTATGGAATTCTCCCACTTTATCCTATAACTGATATATTCTTGATTTATGCATTTTATACTCATACATCAACAAAATGTCCATGATCTGACCCATACCATCAAACGATCCATATTTATTAGCCATTATCATGTCATCACACTCCCCCTCAAAGGTATTGTTTATCAAAAATTTAATAAACTAATTATTCATATTCTCTAATCAAGGTTTCAAAAGTTATAAAATTCTTCAAGCAATATGTATCATATGAATGAAAAATAAGGCATATCGATAATATTTCTCAAGAGGCTACCCACACACCCACATGTGATAACTATCATGCATAGTCAAACAAGATATGCCAATAAAAGTATCACATCATGGAAATATGGGTTTATATATAAGTAGGTAAAGGAATATCATCATGGTTCATAATAGAAACACATGTGATCAATGTTAACATGGTCCATTAGGCTACCTAGGCATACTCATGGCATAAATTATTATACAAGGTCTCATGAATCTAGGTATTATGTAGTATAATCACACATCAAAGAGGGTCCTTGTAATCTATGTCACATGTTAGCGATCAAACCTAGGTGATCAATAGCTAACATCATGGTGGCGCACAAGGGACCATCATGGACCTTGACACTTAGTCCAATTACATTAGGCATGGTACATTTAATTATTTAAGACTAAAAGACCATTAATTAATAAAAAAATACTTTTTATTCATAACACATTATGAATTAAGATATATTCTCCCAATATATAAAACCTCATATATAATGACCCTTGTTTTTGATTCAGATGAAAATCTAAAGGAATTTAAATATTAGGTGTTTACTGGATGAGAATTTTCTAAAAATGATCTTCGGAATGAAATTTAAGGAGATGAAACACTTAAATGTTTGTTTTTAGACTTCGGTAAAGGCCTGATGAGTTTCATGGGAGCCTAATTGAGTTTCGAAAGCACTGAGGTATGAAAATAAATGTTTGAATGGTTTTCCATAGGCACACAGTTTTTCTAAAACTGTGTGTCCCTCAACAACAAACCCTACGACTACAATAATGGAGCAGAAATGACCTGCATGGGCTGCACACAGTTAACCTAAACTGTGTGTCTAGACCTCATGCTTAATTCCATTTAGGTAGTGTGTGTGCACTATTCCTCGCACGGTTGGCGCATGGTTTGGCTAACTATGCAACCCAAAACCATGCGATGTGTTTTTTTAAAGAAATTAAATTAAATTAAATGATAAATTAAAATAAAAATAATTTTAAATGAAAATAAATGAAAAAATAAAGAAATTTAATAATAATAATAATAATAATATTGTTATGATTATGATTATGATTATTATTATGATGATGATGATGATTATTTAGGTTTTAAGAAAAACCCTTAAGAGGGGTGTCTCCCCTTATCTCCACTACTTACCCGCACATGACACATTCTCCCCCTTCCTCTCCAGGAATGAGAGACACCCCTCCATTCTCCTTCTCTATTCACTGATTTCACTGATATTTCTTCTGGTTTCTCATCTGATTATTTAAGGTATGGTCTTCAGTTCCCCCTTATTCCCATTTCAGGTGTTTTTTCTTCTCCCTATCTCCCAATTTCTATTCGATCGAACACTAGGGTTAGGGTTGATCAGATTTTTTATTCTTCTTTCATTTTTAAGGAATGCCATGCATCTCTCAATACCTCTTCATGCATGTTTCAGCATCCGCCTCCGAATTCAAGGTGCTTCAATCCATTTCAGCTTACCGTCGCTGCTTGAGGTAAGGTTTCTACCACAATTTTCTCTAGCATAATTTTATTTTGGGTCTTTAAGTAGTTTGAGTTACTAGTATTTATTTATAGTGATTTTTGGTCATTCTTAAGGAAGGTTTGAGTTTCCAGAGTCAAAGGCGACTTACCGTGTATTCATAGGTAGGAATATATATATACATACATATATATATATGAGTTCCCCCATTATATATATATTCACCCATGTTGACATGAATATATATATTGGGGATAGATGTTCTTATGTATATATATGAAAAATGAATACATGTGTATGTGTAAATGGGTATATTCTTATATAAGAATATATATAAGGATCCCCTTGTATATATTCTGGCCATGAAAATATGTTCATAGGGACTAGGTGTCATTTTTTATATGCGAAGGTGCATATTCTTGTAAGTGGGAAGGATCATCTTTGATTTGTCTTTGATGAAAGTGTCAAGTTCCAACTATTCAACTTGGTCTTCTTCTCTTGAGGTAGGATCTCTTGCCTTTTTCCCTTTAAATTTACGAATGCATTAATTTCTTGCCTTCACACCTTTATTTTATTATAGTTAGTGATTCAAAATTTTAAGAATAAATTCTTTCGATATATGAATTGAGAAGGACTCTTGAAATGATGTTAAATGATGCTAAATTAATTGTTTAGTAAACAATGCCATGTTTTTATAATAAAACCCCTCGATGAGGTGAACTGTCTTCAATTGAAAAATAATATGTACACTACCTTGTAGTTTTGTACTTATGAATAGGATTAATTACTTTTGTCTTTATTTATATGCCATCGATTCTTGGATTGCTATAAATGAATGAGTTTTTAGTGCATTTCACTCATGCCTTGAATGGGCCTTTAAAATGGAAATTTCTTGACTAAAATGACTTTTATGTTTCAAATGATTGGACATATGAATTATTCCCTCTTTCTTGAATTATTAAAAATACAAGGATTGTGAAATGGTTTTACCGTATAGATGAGGGCGAAATGGGGGGTTTCAACTTAAGGATCCTCTAGAACAAATCTTGATCTTTATTGTTAGAGTTGTTAATGGTTAGTTGACATGATAGGAATGCAACCAACTATGCCTAGGATGGGTTTACTAGTGTTATTTATATTTACCTTTAGATGAGTGATGATGGTTCCCTAGGGGAGACCCTTTTGACGGGCTCTAACCCATAACTGGTTAAACCATGACTAGAGAGAGACTCAGGCCCCTATGTGTGATACCAGGTACAGACTCAAAGGCTAGTACTGGACTTTTACACAATGTTTGGAGTGACACATGAGACTCCATTCCTAGATAACCATGGACACACTCCTTGGATTTGGTCATATGTAGAGCCCCTTTAGCGATACTTGGAATGTATTACCAGATTTTCATGGACGGGATTAGGGTTTCTCACTATATTTTGAAAGTGGATTTCAAAATGAACTAAAGAAAAGGTCAATGGATGTTTTCAAAATGAGAAATGGTCCTTGGTTAAAAATAAATTTAGGGATGTTCCCTCCAAGAACAACCAAAATCTTAGGGACAATCCACATTTTTACATACTATCTCATGAAATATACCACTACAAGATATTCTGGTTTAGATTCACTAGCTTAGGATGAAGCATGTAATTGGATGGGTGTCCAAGTGGAACCTAGTCTAATGCATGTATCTATTTATTATTTCTATCTTGAATTTATTTACTATGGAGCACTACTTAAATATATTGCATGAAATGGATTGGGCTAGACATCATGGGTTCCAACCTACTGAGTTTTATATATCACACCCTATTGAGGCTCTATTTGGTACCTGATTAGAATTTATGTCTATAAGTATTGATTCAAGGAAGAATCCAACTTCCAATGTTTGTTTTACTTTACTAAGATGGATTTAGGGCAAAGGATCAAGTTAGTTCTTGATATTCTCATGGATTTAGTCATTGGGTAGTTATTTTTTAATTACATTGTATTTCTTATTGAAATTATTACTTATTATACTTATAACATCACCTATCAAAGATGAATTATTACAAATTGGAGTTGGTAACTTTTATATTCAATTATTGTATCTATTATTTAGTCAACAGCCTCTGGCATATGGGGAGGCCTACTTGAGGCCATGTCACAACCGATAAAAGTAATGGTTTAGTGGTCAGTTAGGCCAGGACATTACAAAGTGGTATGAAAGGTTTATTTTTCCATGTCTTACTATTTTGGACTGGAAGACATGAGAATAAGAACATGTCAGTTCTTGGTAAATAGTCATTATTGAGAGTGATAACCCCACGTACGGGGAAAAGTCCAAGTGACTGGGGATAATACTATTATTCATGTTGTTCATATTACCATTGATATGATTTCACCTTGAGTGTTTGGAGAATTTTCATCTGCTTAATAATTTATTAGATTTATCAATTTTACCTTGGCCTAGTATAACAAGGAGGAATAATTACATGCATCATTATTGGAACATATTAATTCACATTCCATGTATATTCCATGCCATGTAGATTGAATTGTTATGCTATTTGGGATTTTTGATGTGCCTTTCATGTTATTTGCCTATCTGTTATATGCCATGATAGGTTCTTTTAGTGATGTACTTATATTTAACCTACTTAGTTAATTATTTAGCATGTTGTTCTCACTTTACATGTTTAGGTAACCTAATAGTGTGCCTATTTTAAATTTCTATACTTATTGCTTGTTCAGCATGGGATGAAACATTCTGGTTATGATTAAAATGGGGATTCAATTTCTAGCTTGTTAGGTGTATGGGAACCTTATTGACTGGAAAATTATGACCTATACAACCGAGAAATTATAATTATACCTTAAATATATTTATAGGATATTGAATAAATGTTTAAACTATTTAATTTTTCTTTTATTCTAAAAAAATGGTTACAGTTAGACGGGAGATGCCTCCAACTTGTAAGGTGTATGGGAAATTTATAATTTGAGGGTGGTAACCCACAAAACCGAACCATATGTTATGATATTTATACTTACAAGATATTAAAAAAAGAAATTTTTTAAATTTTTTACCTTAAATGAATTGGATACCTTGTTGAGGCTTGTATCCTTTTTCGTGGGATTAATGACCCATGTGGTTAAAATTCTTAAATGCCCAACTGGTGCCAAGTAGGTTAGTTGGGGCATGTTGGTTATGAGTTGGGATTGACTTGAACCAAGTAGTCCAGACATGCAGCTTATTATACATGTAATAAACCCTATAAGGGTGTTTTTTAAAACTAAATTCTTAAAATGTTTGGGTTGTTTTCAGTTGAACCCAAAGTGGCCTAACAAGACCCTAGTAGGTCTTCTTTTCTTTTAAATGCACAGTGCCAAACCCCATGGGGGTAAGTATTCAATAAACATGTGTTTAATTAAAGTTTCTACTTTTTTATGGATTCTTTCTTAACAATACCCCTTTAATTAATGAAAGACCTTTTTAATATCCTTGATCTACTCTGGTGTAAATCCTTATAAATAAATTAATGGTATTTAAATGGGGTTATGTGATAAGATAATCTAATTTAAAATGGTATTTCAATAAAATATGTTTTTTAAAAATTAATTTTAACGTATCATTCTTACTTTTTCCTTGTATCTTTGACAAATAAGGTACCTTATGCTTTTCTTTATGGATCTTAATGGTTTTTCTTAAGGTGGAACCTTTATTTGTTTCAAGAATCAAATGAGTTTTGGTTTAATGACTTAGTATGGAACCCTAAGTAGTGTTTTATCCTGGACCTTGTGTAGGGGTAGTTTAAATCATCCATTCCATCATTTCTCTTTAAAATATGCATGTGAGAATTACCTGTATGCCTCTTTTACTACAACTTAGTCTTAAGCATTATTTCCTCTCAAGCTTAGTGACCTTATTCATCATGATCCCTTACTAGGGTTGACACTTTCTATCTTGGTTAGGGGATATCCATCAAAGGTAGCACCCTCAGACTCTTTTAATATCTTGTTGATTTCTTGTGAGAAATCACCCTTGTGTGGTACTTTTTGGGTGACATAGTTTTGTGTAAGACTCTTAGGTTCTAAAATGAAACCCTTGTTTTGAATGGTGGTCATGTGTTGTTTGATCCATGAACCGAGTATGAACATTCTAAAATGATTAGTTCTAGTAGGATAGATATTCCAAGGGCATGGTCAACTGTTAAGTAGGTCATGCGACCTTTCTTCCTCCTCCCCAATAATGGACAAAAGAAATGTTAATAGTAATATGGAGTAATATTACTTTGGTTTCAACCTCTTATAGGCCATCAGATACTTGAATGTGTATGTCCAATAATCCTATGGATAATATCAAGGATGTATATTTTTTTGATGTAATATCATGGTAGTATGCATCAATATACACGATATTGATCACCTTTTTAAATGGTATGTTGAACCATTTGATTTCCACGTTAATTGTTTAATCTGGAGTTATTACTATTTGAATTTTGGTCAGCTCTTGAGTAGGGTGACCTGGATATTGATAAAGGTTTGGGATCATCCCAATGTTTGGGATGATGTTTTAAGGGGAATTAAGTGTTAGATGTGTAGGTCAGTTGTTTCAGATTTTACCATGATGCCTTGATTTGTGGGAACATGACTTGGAGAAGCATCATGTGTACATATTGGTGTGAATATAATCTAGTACTCTTGAGTGATTGGTTGTCTCTGTCTCTTCATGTTGGACACCTTTAGGACATGTTGTCAGTGGTCTATGGGGTATGTTTCATGAAATGAGATCCTTATCTCTGATAAATCTGACAACTAAGGACACTCTAAATGTGGGGATAATCTCATCAATTTTGGATAATTTTTTCCTTCCAAGTAGAAGGAGCACAACCCAGAGGACCCTTTCAAAATGGATAGACTCACTCAAAATTTCATGTGGTTAGTAATAACTTTCATTTAAGTCTATGATTTCTAGAAAGTATGATGATGTTGCCTTTGGATGTGTGTGTAACCTGTGAAGACATTGTTGGTTTAGGATAGGCCATGGTGGTTGTGCTTGGGTGACTATGGGATGCATCAGGTGGTGAATTTATCTTGGTCGGGTTGTAAATGCATCTGCGAATGTGTCCATGTTATTATAAGGAATTTGACCTATAAAGGTTTGACAATACTTACCTTTTTATTTGGCAAGGTTGGTTTGAAAATTTATAGAGCACTCCACCCTCTTTATAGATAAAGTGTGTTGGATCCTTTTTAGAGATCATTTAAACCTATTATTTTACTATTTACTTTAAGGTGACCATGTACCCTAACTCAATATCATTTGGGTATACTACGAGAGCATTGGTCTTACGCCATGATAATGTTTTAAAATGCTGTTGGGTTTGTTCAGGTGGTTTTTATTAGATTTTTCTTAAGAATCATGGTTGTTCTTAAAGGCATGGTTAGTCCCAAGTGATACCTAGTTTTCCTAAGTAGGAACAATTGGGAGGGGCTCATGGACACTAGGTTTTTTCCTCTTAACTTGAATTCTAGGAAGTTTCTACTTTGTTTTTGGACAATTTTCTTGATGTAGGACATTCAACCTTGTACCAATATACCTATTGTAAACACAAAATGTGTTTTTCCTTAGATGAGCTCCTTGGATTCCATTTTTTGACTCTGAGATTACCTCATTCTTCAATTGGGCTTGAAAGGGGTGTTTTTACTATGATGATCCAAATGTGTTAGATCGAGAAATATTTCTATGATCATGATGAGTCATGAAAACATAAGTGGGGTTTTTTTCTAGAGTTATCACTAGAATTTGGTTATAGGCTTCGATGAATGTGATCTGAGAAAATATTGGGTTTCCTTCATTTAAATGCTTCGAGTTTAACTTTTAAAACACATCGGACATCTAAGATGAAATTTTTGAGAGTGGTAATATGGTAGTGGAATGACCCATCTTCCTCTGGTTTTGTTTAAATAAGGTTGTTTTGGACTCGAATTTTTGATCGAGTTGTATTCCATTTTCCATGTCGTGAGAATCATAGAACTCAATAGGAATGTGTTGTAAGAAAAATTCCAACGATGGGGATATCATGGTTCAAAGTTGGCCTTTAATTCCAGAACTTGTGGTGAATCACCTTAGGCTAGTTAGATAAAGAGATGATGTGGAAATTGTGCCTCAAGTTTGATGGTATTTGGTATGATTTGTCTCAATGCTTCAGTTGGAGTTCAGGTGTTGGTGTGAGTTTCTACGACTTATGTGTCGTGTGTTAAGGTGATGCTAAAAGGTGTGTTGGGCATTTGGAAACACAACGCGGTCATTTGAACACTAATTCATGACCCTAGTAGCTTAGGTGATGTTTTTTTATTTCCAAAGGTTTCTCGAGGATCATAAGTTCTAAGGTGGGGGGGGGGGTTTAATGACCCATGTTTTTGATGTGGATGAAAATCCAAAGGAATTTGAATTTTAGCCATTTACTGGATGTGATGTTTTTAAAACAAATATTCAGAATTAAATTCCAAGAGATAGAACACTTAAACATGTTTTCATAGACTTGGATAAAGGCCTAATGAGTTTCCTGGGTTCCTCATTGAGTTTCAAAAGTGCCAGGGTCTGGAAATCAATGTCTGTGTGGTCTGTTAGAGGTGTACGATTTGTCTGAAGTTATGAATCCCTTAGAAGAAAATGGTGTGGATGAGACAATGGAGAAGAAACACCCTGTACAAGTTGCACATGCTTTATCCAAACTGTGAACCTAGCATGCACGCTTAGTTCCATTTAGGCAATATGTATGCAATATTCATCACACGATTCACACATAGTTTGGCTAACCGTGCGACCCAAACCATGCGATGTGTTTCTTAAAGAAACTAAATTAAATTAAAATAAATTAAATTAAAAATTTAAATAAAAATACATTTAAATGAGAATAAATGGGAAAATAAAAAAATAAATAAATATTTTAATAATAATAACAATAATAATATTGTTATGATTATGATTATGATTATGCTTATTATTATTATTATTATTTACGTTTTAAGGAAAACCCTCACGAGGTGTGTCTCCCCTATCTCTCCTCCTTACCCATTCATGACACCTCCTCCCCCTTCCTCTCCAGGTGCACAATATACCCTCCCGAATCCCTCTTAGTTTACCGATTTCACCTAGATTTCTTCCAGTTTCTCATCCTATTCTTCAAGTTATGGTCTCTAGTTCCCCCTTCTTCCCTCTTCTAGTGGTGTTTCTTCTCCCCTTTACCCGATTTCCATTCAGCAAAACCCTAGGGTGAGGGTTGACTTAATTTTTGATTCTTCTTCCATTGATAGGGCATACAATGAATCTCTCAGGACCTCTTCATGCATGTTTCAAAATCCACTGCTGAAGGTGAGGTGCTTCGGTCCATTTTGGCTAACCATCACCACTTAAGGTAAGGTTTTATCCAGTAATTTTCTATAGAGAAATTTTATTTGTGGTCCTTCACTAGTTTGAGTTCCTAGTATTTATTTGTAGTGAATTTTGGTCATCCTTGAGGCCGGTTCGAGTCACCAGAGTTAATGGTGACTTTCCATGTATGAATAGGTAGAAATATATTTATATGACCCACCAATATATATATATATATACACTCACCCATAAAGGCATGAATATATATTGGGACTAGGTGTTCTTATGTATATATATATATATATATATAAAATGCATACCTGTGTAAGTGTAAATGGGTATATGCATATATAATCATACATGTAAGGATCCCCTTATATAAATTCAAGAAATGTGTATATGTACATAGGGGATATGTGTTCTTATGTATATGTGAAGGTGCATATAATCAGAGGATGGAAAAAGAAACTTGAAGTGGTCACTGATAAAAGTGTCAAATGCTGAGTGTTTGGCTTGGTCTTCTTCTCTTGAGGGAGGACCCCTTTCCTTTTTCCCTTTAAATTCAAGAATTCATTAATTGATTGAATTCTAACCTTTATTTAATGCTAGTTACTAATGCATAATTTTTATAATAAATACTTCTTAAATGTTAATTGATTAAGACTCTTGAAATGATGTTAAATGATGCTAAATGAATTTTTTTGGTAAACAATGTCATGTTTTTATAATAAAACCCCTCTATGAGGTGCGTCATATTCAATTGGAAAATAATATGTGCACTTCATTGTAGTATTGTGCTTATTCTTAGGCTTAATGTGTTTTTTTCCATATTCCATAGTTACTTTTCCTGATATAAATGAATTATTTGTTTAGTGCATTGTGCTCATGCCTTGAATGGGCCTTTAAAATGGAAATGTCTTGACTAAAATTACTTATATGTTTTAAATGATTAGACTTATGAATTGGTCCCCCTTGATTTAATTTTTACAAATAAAAGTCTTGTGAAAAGGTTTTACCTTAGATACTAGGGTTAAAAAAGGGGTTCGGACGTAAGGATCCTTTAGACGGACTCTCATGACTTATTATTAGAGTTGTTAATGGTTAGTTGACATACTGAGAATGACACCAGATTTTCCTGGGATGGGTTCACAGATCATTATTTATATTTACCTCCAGCTGAGTGATGCCGGTTCCCTAGGGGATACCCCTTAGATGGGATCTAAGAAAAACTGGTTGAACCATGCCTTGAGAGTGACTTGGACCCCTATACGGGATACCAAGTATGGACTTAGAGGACAGTACTCGACTTTTACACCATGCTTGGAGTGATACGTGGGACTTCATTTCTAGATCACCATGGGAAAACTTCTTAGCTTTGGTCATATATGGATCCCCTCGACCGATACATGAAATGTAATACAATATTATTATGTACGGGATCAGTGTGTCTCACTATATTTTGAAAGTGTTTTTCAAATTGAATTAAAGAAAAGGTTAATGAATGTTTTCAAAATGATAAATGATCCTTGGTTAGAAAGAAACATAGAGTTGTTTCTTCCAAGCCCAACCAAAATCTTAGGGACAATCCACCTTCTTATATATTATCTCATCCAATTTACCATTGTAGGAACTTATGGTTTAGATTCACCGGCTTAGGCTAAAGAAAGTAATTGGATGGGTGGTCAAGTAGAACCCAGTCCAATGTATGTATCTATTTGTTATTTCTATGTTGAATTTATTTACTATAGAACACTGCTTAAATATATTTCACAGAATAGATAGGAATGGACACCATGGTTGTCGACATACTGAGATTTATATCTCAAACACTAATCAGGCACTGTTTAGTATCTGTGTAGACTTTATGTCTGTTGGTATTGATTAAGGGAAGAGGCCAACTTCCAATGTTTGTTTTACTTTACTAGGATGGATTTGGGGAAAAAGAACTGCGCTGGTTATTTATATGCTCATGGATCTAGTCATTGGGTAGTTATTATTTAATAAAATTATATTTATTATCTAAATTCTTAATTTTTATACTTGTAGAATCACCTGTAAAACACGGATTGTTGTAAATTGGCACTGGTCGCTTTACTATTCAGTTATTGTATATATTATTCAACTTATTGTTCTTTCTTTATTATTACAACTTCTATTACTGTTTGTTATTTTAATATTATTATAATGCTATGAAACTCTAATCTAGAGAGTATAGTTTCCACACCATACCATCAATAGACCCTCATTTCTAGTCGGCAGCCTCTAGTTCATGGGGAGGCATTCTTGAGACCATATGGTGACCAGTCTAGCTATCGGTTTAGTGGTCAGTTGGGCCAGAATGATATATCATATCATATGAAAATAAATCATGTATAAATCATAGGTTATATTAAAGAAGACCACCTACCTAAAAAAGTTTCAAATCTATGATAAACAAATACAAATAGTTTTTCCCAGTCATTCAAGCCCATTCAACCTCCAATGATCGCCATAAAATTTATAACTCGTTCCCAAGAATTTAAAATTAATTAATAATAACTAATTTATACTTAATTAATTTCCATAACTTATATACAAAGGAGAAAGGAAAAAAATTCAAAAGAATTACTAGATATCATTTCCTAGTAGAAACCATGACCAACCATCCATGGTAGGTCAATCTCACACTTTCAACTTCATTCTGGGAAAAAGATCCATCACAAAAAATAAAATAAAAAGTATAATGTAATAAAATTAAATTAGAAATTATACAAGAAACAAAACCAATCATGTACCTTATCCATAAGGTCACCCACCAGAGTTTGAGCCGCTCCTAGAACACTCCCAGTTCTAAGATGAGTAAAATACCTGAATCAATTCCATGTTTCGATGACTTGTTGACATAAATTGAATAAAAACTATAGAATGATTTATCGAGAGACATAAATTCATTGAAACTACCATTAATGGAATTCATTAATCATAATAAGAACATTATCTAGCTATACCGATCAAATGCTCTTTGATCTCGGAAAATTCCATCACGATATAATGGAATTTTTATTCAATTCTTCACAAAAGATCACACCAATGATCAATTGGATACCAATATTATAAAAGGATAGAGGATCCAAGGAGAATTGAGATGTCAAAGGATCATAATGGATAAGTCTTACCTCAAGGTTTCACCCACAATGAATTAGGTAGTGATCCACTATGATAAGATAAAGAGAGAGTCCAATATTGAAGATGAATATGGGATTTCACCTAGATTCACAAATGGCTTCCTCTTAGATCTATCTTGGACCAAGGATAGTGGTTAGAGGGAGGAGGATAGGAGTCTATGATTGAATGGATCTCAAAAATATAATTAATACATGATAAAATTAATGGGTTATTAGTGTATAAAAAGAACAAAAACACCCCCACTAAAATGTTTCCTTGTATATCAGTGAGACCTGGTGGGTAGAAGTGGTTTTCCCCAAATAACTAGTAGCTAGTGTAGGATCAAATATTAGTCAAGGAGCCTTATAGGATACCTGGTCTATTGCCTACCCCATGGTATAGTCAGTGGGGGATATCTACTAGACAATGGCTACTGCAGTTTCCTAGTTAGCCCATCCGATATTCTATCCCTCTTATAAGTTTCGAGTGACCCAAAATGATTCCATTAATGTCCATAAACATTCATCAAGGATTATTAGATGTGAAACATATTAGGATGAAATCTTCTTCCCATAAATGATCCATTACTAGATGAAAACATTTAAATTCCATCCTAAATTCACAACCATAATAGTATTGTCCATTATAATCTCCCACAATAGAATTTATCATCCTTGATAAGTTATGGTAGAATGAGAATCATGACCCCTTATCTACCTCAATCAACACCCACAAGGTTTTCACTACTTTTTATGCTTGAATTCAAACTCACATCCTTATTTCCATGCTCGTTTTTGATAATCCAACATGCTATGTTTCACGAATCTAAAGAAAAACTCTAGAAGCTAAACCGAGAGCAAACTATCATCCAAAATCGAGGCCACAATCACCACATTTATTGAACTTGAAAACCATAGTGACTTACAAAGATTCCTCATAAATCATAATGGTGCTCCACACTATTGGAATCATCATATAGAACAATATTTTGATAGTCCGACATCATGTTAGACATAGTTCAGTTTCCATATCACTTAATCAATGTAGGATACAATTAAAATTTGATATCACCATATCATATTTAGCCCTAAAACGAATTCAATCAGTCTTTACTAACCAACATAACTTGAAAAATCTAATATGATGTGCTATATGCGGTCCTAGCCCACCACATTTAGGTTTACATGGAATCGCTAGTTGATATATTCCCAGCGTCCTTCCTAAAATAGTTCATAGCCTAAACAACCTATAGTCCAGAAAACCACCGATCACGATGACTTAATCCTAATAGGAATTATTAAATTGAATTTTGATCCTCACAGAAATCCAAATAAGATTTAAAGATACTTCTCTAGTTGTTTCTCTAACATCTTACACCAGCCATTAGGATCTCAGCCTTACATCAATGCACCAATGATCTGACTCCAACTTAGTTCACACTGATTCTCTCCCATGTCCAACCCTACATTTGAATTCTGTAAAATGAAAATCAAAATAAAACATCAAATATAAATCACAAAACCAGATACTCTTGGTCCCTCCACACATCAATATCCAAGAGTTACCATATTAATTCTATGATCATTATTACACAAGACCAAGACTCTTTGAAAAATAGATTCATTTCATATGTGACCAGGTTGATGCTCCCCACCAAAGGAGGATCCTTATATTCACCCTATAGTGATCTCATCAGTATACCTAGCCCACAACTAGTTTATCACCAAACATAATGACTAAACATAACCATATAAACATAATGATTTCAAAGAAACACACCAAGTGTTTCATACACTTGGATACCTAGAATTTAGTCCACTAAATTTAATGATCCATTCTCAATGTGCATAATGTCCCCCAAAAACCTAAGTGTAGGTTATGAATTCAGACCAAAATAGATCTCATCCCATTATACAAGTGGCTATTTCAAACCTGACATCCCCACCAATGAAAAAACAAGGTTGATCACACAATGGTACCCTGATCCATTATCTATGTAATATTCCACCATATATACAACTCTGTAAGAATTAACCAATGGGCCATCAAACCCTATGAGCTTCACACTAGACACACTGGTTGATATCTTCAAGGGTTTCCTTAAACCGAAAAATGTTAGTGATAAACCTTCAAAAACTCTAATAGATCATCCATATAACCATGAGTTTATCAATATTTAATAGCCACCTAACTTCAATCAATCCATGTGTAACCACATCATGAACGATCATGCATTACAAAACTCCTATAAAGGCATCAAAAGACCAATTTTAATCAATAGTAGAGCGATTATTTCTTGATTCATAGACCTATAAACTAGAATCTCTCTCATTCACAGCTATAAAAACACTATAAGGCACTAGATTTACCAAATTGAACACTCATATTGATCCTCTTTAGAAATGGGATTCTCCATGATATTGTGATTCACTACATACCACCCATCAGATGGGTGTCAGCTTAAACCGCTGAGCATCCACCCACACTCTAAAACCCAACCTTGTATTAAGAATAATAGAAATCATGCTTCTTTATACTCTTGGGTTGTAATAAAACTTACAGGACCTTCCTCTAGGACTTATAAAGTTTACTCATATGCCAAATGAATTTTCATCAATTAAAACCACCCCTTGGTATTAACATTGACTATTCCAAGTTAAGGAATATTATCACTCATATTACATCTAAGAAGCATGTGGAATCAATTTTATAGTAACTAGATCTTAATTTATAAAGCAACAAGGTCTTTTAAAATTATTTCGCAAAGATTCACTTGCGGTTAAACTTATATAACATTATCTAGAAACATATCCAAATACATTCCATGATGGATACTCCCTTAGAATAACCACCTCAAGGAAAAAAGATGATATGTTAGGTTAAATATAATGAAACTAATTTCTATGTCTATATAGAAATAATTAAACACCTTAATTTATTGTACCAATATCATGGTTTCTCATACAAAGTTCTTACTAAGGCAATTAATGCTCAACAATGACCCAAAAAGGTATGCTACCCAGCCTGTGTAAAGATGGACTACATCATTGTCACCATATCACTGCCTCGGTTCACCACACCATAGTCTCACATGAATCTCTATCAGAAGTAAACACATATCAGATCCATTATAATCACACGAAAGAAACATTTATGTCATGAGAAACCTATGTGTTGAATATGATTCATGCGATGCCTCTTACCGATATGGACAAGAGTCATATACATTTGGAACCAAGATGGACTACATCATTGTCACCATTTCCATTCCCATCACTGCCTAGGTTCACCACACCATAGTCTCACATGAATCTCTATTAGAAGTAGACACATATAGGATCTATTAAAATCACAAGAAAGCAACATTTATGTCATGAGAAACCTATGTGTTTAATATGATGCATGCGACGACTCTTACCGATATGGACAAGAGTCATATACATTTGAAACCAAGACCTTAAAATATATGTATATCGGACAAGGTGAAGAAATATGATAATAGTGAAAACCAATAACATTAATCCCATTCCTAGTAACCTATAATTCCCTTTGAAATGGTGTTATTAATGAATGAGACTGAGTTTCATCACATGTCCAAACACATTCCTTTGTCACCTGTCTACCAAATCCCTAAAATAGGAAAAAAATACTCCTATGATCTGATACCAATTTGTAACATTCTAACCTGAACCACTGGGTTTGATCTAAAATACCACATGACCATAGGCACACCTCCCTGTAGTCCATAGTTTGCTGACTAGCAGTGAGGGTCTCAAGTAGAATCATGGGTATAAAATACCCTACAACATATTAAATAATAATAATAAATAGTAAAATATATAAAAATATACAATTATATTATGATGATTCCAACAAAATATTAAAAATAATGATTGAATGTATAAACAAAATACCCAATAATCCAAACAGGAACAAAAAATTGACTTCCCACTAGGCTGATAACATATACAAAAAAAGAGATAGGAAAAATTACAGAAGGATCCAAAACTCCAAGGATCACAATATCCTATGATCTATATTTATAGTGAGTTATCCTACTTATTGATCAACCCAAGACTTATCCTAACTTGTTCCTGTAATAAGTGATGGCTACCCTTGTACCAAGTTCCATGGATTCCTGAATAGGGTGTGAGTATAACTCAATAGGACATGACTAATGCGTTCCAATACCATACTAGTAATATGCATTGTTTATGAATGTGATAAGATCAACAGAAAATAAGCTGAAAAAATACAACTTCACAAGAATATCATATAATTACCAAATAAAAAATATAAAACAAAAACCATATACTAAGCATTCATGCGCTTACCATTACTATATGAACCACCAATAATACTTGATTTCGATCGATGATAGTTTAGACATGAATATGGATGTAATAATTTTTTACCAAACATCATGAGACATGGCACAATTTCTAGCATCGGTTGACACCCTATGCCTGTTATTCAAAGTTCCACCTTTGAGGAAACATCACACACCCCACCCTAAAGGTGGTCAATATTAGGAACACTACACACCCCACTCTGATTGTGGTCATTATTAGGAACTTTGTAAGTCCCACCATAACAATAATATTTTTCCTTGAATGATGGTAACCTATATATAACATGTTTAATGTATTTAGATAATCACATCACCTTAACATGTAATTATATCACTTTGTCCCATAGTTGATAGATTCTCAACCCATGTATGGTATACTTCTACATCAATAAAATACCCATGATCAAAACCATATCATAAAATGAATTATAATCTATATCTATCTTCATATCATAATGCTCCCCACCCAAGGGTTTTTTATTCAAAATTGGTCAACATGATCTTCTTAAAACCTAAAGTATGGATTCATAGGCTATGAAATACTAAAAACAAAATGTATTATATATAAGAATAATAAGTAATGTCAAGAATAGTTTTCAAGAGTCTAACCAAACACCCACATGTGATAACTATCAATAACAGTCAAACAAGCTATGCCTTGAAAAGCATCACATCATGAAAAAGAGGGTACACAGATAAGAAGACCATGAAATATCATCATAGTTTACAGTAGCTACACATGTGATCAAGGTCAACATGATGCATTTGGCTACCTAGGAACAATCATGGTATAAATCATCATACAAGGTCATGTAGTACAAACCCACATCAAATAGAGACCATGTAATCTAAGGAACACATTAGTGATAAAAAAATTTCCATTAGTGGTTGACATTAAACCAGTTCACAATGGATGATCATGTCCCTTTTCCCTTTATCAAATTATATTAGGTCTGTTTCTTTTAACTAATTAATACTAAAAGATCATTAATTAATAAATCATTACTTGTTATTCATAACACATTACAAATTAAGGGTTATTATCCCAACTAGGAAAACATTATATCATATTCAAATAAATCATGTATAAACCATTTTGTAGAGTACATGGTATAACCTACATAAAATGGAGTTAACTCCAATATATGAAAATCCCAAAAACTTATCTGAGTCATCCAAGTCCATTCATCCTCTAATGATCACCAAAAATTTATAACTCAAGACCAATCATTCCAATTAGTTAATTATAACTAAATTAGTAATAATTAATTAATCACAATAACTCAAATTAAAAGGTGAAAGGAAAAAAATCCAAAAATACTTGTTAGATATCAAAATATGGTCAGAACCATGTACAACCATCCATGTATAGTTTGTTTCACACTTATAACTTCATTTTGAGAAAAATACCCATTACAATTAAAGTAGAAAAATTAAAATTTAATATAATTAAATTTGACACTATAGAAGAAACCAAAATAATGATGTACCTTAGCTGAAATTTCACTCAATAGAGTTTGAGCGTATCCTAGTACACTTTTGGTTCCAAGATGAGTAAAATACCCAAATCAATTAAATATTTCAATGGAAAATTTGATATAAATTAACCCAAACCCATAGAATGATTTATCAAGGCACATACCTTTATGGAAACACCTATCAACATCACATGTTCATAATCACAATAACACCCTCTATCCATACTGATCTAATTATCCATTGATATTGAGAAATTACATCAAGATCCAATGGAATTGTCATAAGATACTTTATGTGAGATCATATCTGTAATGACCCCAACCATAGTATCCTAGATCCAGTGCCTCACTTTATTACATTGGAACATATATAATATTTGAATCCTATAGGATCGATTAGTTTAGTAGTTTTTTGAAACCATATTACATACTTGAAAAATACATTTCAATTAAAACTATAAAATAAAACATAGTCAATCATTTGAGAGAACTACTATTCTACCAACCTAACCATCCATAGAAATCATAATATACATCTTGGAAACCTTGAAGAAAAACATAATAAATGGGAAAAATCATATGCTCATTAAGAGTAATCATACATTGGAAGCTATTATGAATAAATAATCATAAACTTTATGGAAACTATGTAACTGAAACACAATCTATTTAAAAATAATCTTGAGAATAATATGTAAAGAATAAATGAAAATCAAATAATTCCATATAAATAATCACATGGATATTATACTAATCGATTAATCACATGTAATATCAATAACTAATCTCATAATGAGGGAATTCATAATACAAGACATCATAAAAATACCGTCAATGCTTCGACTAAGACACCATACATAAACTGGTAAGACACCAGCCAATACTCAAACTAGTTTGTCTCATGAGAACTATTGATACATCGATGGGATATAACAAGACCCATACATCACTTACTAATTAAAATTCATTTTTCATATGAAAAGGGTGAAACATAAATAACATAAACATTCTTATTGAAAAACTAGCATATGAAATGTGAATACTTTATCCATAAACCATGAATAGTATCAAAATAGCACACCAAAGTCAAAATGAATCATTAACCATTCAATGAAATATGGTAAATGGCATCATAAATGATAGAACTAAATTAAGAATAAGATTCAGTAGTGGATGTTGACATAGATAAAAATACTCTAATAAAATCATTTAAATTTTCTTGAGAGAAATATCCATTTTTATTTTGAAAAAATTTATTTAAAATTCCCCACAATTTTAAAAGAAAAAATTTTCTTTGAAAATAATTATTTAAAATTGTAAATGAATATTCAAAACAAAAAGGTATCATGACGGAGGAAAAATACACTCATGTAGTACAAGTTAAAAAACATTCCTTCTATATGTTTTTTGAAACATCCTCATAGTAACTTTTTTAGAAAAATAAATAATATAAAATTTAAAGTATTTTTAAAAAGTAAAAAAGGGTTAAAAATCACTTTAAACAATCATTGGATAATAGTAAAAATAGTTTTGAAAACATTTTTATAAAACATTAACATGAATAAAAAGATGTGATAATTAAATCTTTAAATATTCTAGGAGTCCCATACCACTTTGAATATTTAAATAATAATCCCAATAAAAGAATAAAATTTAAAAAACATTAAATATCATGATAATAAATAAATTAATGACATTATTAGTCCAAGGATCTTTATATACACCTCATAAAATAAGCTGGGTTTATAACATCAAACTATGACTCAATGAAAGGAGATTAAGACAGAGTCTCTTACCTAACACTTACTTTATTCAAATGTGTTTTAACCTTCCGTATAATGGTTTAATGAATGTTGTTAAATTATAAAAGAACCATATCTATATCTATGATATCATATATTATCTTATTATACTATTTTTTAATAATATTTCATTATTACCCTTGTTTTGGGTGTTAACTTCTTCATTATCCCATGCAATTTTTATCGTAAATGTATCAGTTATTCTACACAAGATATTGATCCAACATCTCCGGAATAATATTATTTTTGTAAATATCATATTTAATCATTAAATATATTTTTATTATCATTATTTAATAATTAATATAGGAAATTAATCACATATCATATAGGAGATGGTATGCCATATGTACGCACAAGCGACGATACTATTCTTTTAATGGTGAAAGAGTAAGGAAATTGATTGTAAATTAATTTTTTCAGAATAAATACCATGTAATAATTATCATATATATCAATTATTTTTCTAATTATACCCATCCAAGTAAAGTGGTGATGCAAAATAGATTACACTATGGTGCGAAGACGGTAAGCCGTACGCACACACACATGATATTTTCATTTTTCACAGGATGGATAAATCATGGAATATGGTTGTACCATAACCATAATAAAATCTCATAATATAGATGATACTGAATTTATTACATTATCATAGAACCAACTAATTAAAATGAATTATAATAAGAAATGAACTTGGATGAGTTGGTGAAAACGGTTACCTTTTCTTCGATAGACTCCCTTTAGATATCTTCTCAAGTGATCTAGGGTTGGTATTTTTGAAAAACCAGGACCTAAATATCTTGGATAAGGATTTTAGGAGGATAAACTGGAAGGTTTTTGCTGAGACATAAGGATCAATGTGGTGTAAGTAAGTGAGGGGGAGATTCTTATTTATTATTGATGTGTGGGTCACTTTTCAAAACTCTCAAAATATTAAATAAATATAAATTAATTTATAATTATAAATGCATAAAAATTGAGTTATTTTGAAGATAATATTATTATGTGTCAAAATAATATCAAAAAATAATTTTTAGACAATTTTTGGTTGCATTATTACCCTTATCTTTCCGATTTAATCCTTAGTTTACCATTTTAACTCTTACCGTGAAATCATGAAATTTACACTTTGAGGTTTAATATAAATACTATAAAATGAAAAACAACAAATAAATGAGTAATTGATAAAAATTAACGACTTATACCAATAATTTGGACTAAATTTAGTTTTTTTTTGAAATTTTATATCATTTAATAAAATATTATTTATTTTAAAATATCAATAACGTCAATTTTGACATTATTTGTTACTTAACTTTTTAAAAATATAAAAAATAAGATAAATTAAAAAAAAATACGTCTAAAAAACCACTAAAATTTCAAATTAATCTAAAAAATTCATGTATGACATTAATAATATCAAATTATATTTATTTTATTATTTTTAAAATCATTTATTTGATATTTCCTTTAATTAAAAAACTACTGCATCATCATTGTGAAAGCCGTTAATTTTATTATTTATTCTGTAAAAATTTATAAAATTATCATGATAGAAATAAACATGTTATATTTAAAAATAATATTTATATTTGAAAATATCCCTATATAACCCCATATTAAAAATATTTCACTTGTTAAAAACAACAGTGTGACAAAGTTGGCTTTTCTTTGAATATAATATTATAAATGCCATAATCTCATCCAAGTGGCTTAAAAATATTATAATTTGTTCCCAAGGATGGTTATAGTCGAAAAAAACTCATAAAATGGAATTAGAACTAGTGTTAGGGTAATTTTATAGTATTTAAAATATTATTTTTACCCATAATTACCTAATTTACCCTTAACTATGGTAAATAAAATATTACTAATTTTATTAATAATATGCCCAAAAATAAAAGAATAATATTTAAATAATTTGGACCCATTAATTCCAAATATAAAATCTATTTTTCAAAATTCAAAACATTGAAGATTCAGTAATTAATTTTAAATTAATCTCATTGACAGAATGAGAAAACAAGCTATTAAAGTGAAAACTTAGAAAATATTACAATGTTTTTATATTCATATTCAATGTAAAATTGATTACAATGAAATAAATTGTATTATCTGATATAAAATTAATCAAATTATAATTTAAAACCAATTAAAAATATAATTTAACACTAGAATTTATTTAGACCAAAAGTTTTTTTCAATTAAAATGCGATATTTTATAACTCTTCATAAAAACATAAAAATTATTTGAAAAATAAAAAATTCAACCAAAGTAAATTTAAATATTAATATTTAAAATAATTAGTTTATATTTTCAAATATAATATATAAAAGTGTCAAAAATTGGATTTCAAATAGGTTCACCATCAAAAGGTGGTAAAACTGCCTTTTAAAACAAATATAACCTTCCATGCTTAAAATTGGTTTTATTATTATCTTAATCCTATCAAACTTATTGGATGAATTTAATTTTTTTGAATATATAGAATATATATTTCATTAATATATTTAAATAATAGTGATTAATTTAATTAATTTTGATAAAATTATATTGTAGACATAATAATAGTTTTTAATAAAAACAAATCCTTTATATTCAGTTTTTTTTCATTTCCAATTAATTAGTAATAAATTAATTCATTTTTTGAAAATGTGTAAAATATATTTTCATAATTTAGTTAATACTATTCATAATTACTAACCTAACGTCTGATGTTTAAATAATAATATTTAATATCATATCACAGTTCGTTTAAGTATGGTTTTGTGTACAATGTAAGCTATCGAAGAGATTAAATTAAAAAAGATACACACCATAAAATCTTAGGGTGTTACATTCAACCCTCCTTAAATAAATTGCATCCTCGTAATTTGAAATTTTACTTAAAAAAAATAAAAGGTTGATACTTGAAAATTCCTTTTTGGGAAACCCATATTAGAAATAGGGTTAATAAAATACCCCTTTAATAATAGGGAATGGGAAATGAGAAGGTCAACATGAAATATGGATTTAGAATAGGATAAAATTAGTTGAAAGTGAAAACTAGGACATGGAAGAGAAATTAAACCATCATGTTCTGATGGAGAGTGTTAAAGAACATGCTCATATAAAACTCTACCATTAAAAAATCATAAATTTGTGATGGATTAAAATGGCCATTGATTTCTCGATAAGAAAACTAAAAATAATAATTTCATTCCAAATTATTTTTCTCTAGTTGAGGGATAATTTTACTATCCAGATAACTAGTTGAAAAATAATCTTAATTAATTTTATTAAATGATCTTATCCATTGGTTGTGATTCGATTTATTTCCACTCCAACTCTTATTCTAGGAAATAAATATTCAAGTTGATTTTTTCATACCTGAATCACTTTAATGAACCATAATATCCACAAGTCATTCATTCATCTTTTAAATTTTTACTGAAACCAAAATTTTTATCACATGTTATCCAATATTATGAATCATAATTCAGACTCAAACAATAATATCCAATGTTCAACTTAAGACTCATCCAAAATACTTTTTTCTAAATTAATAGTCAAAAAAGGTCTCTAAATTTTCAAAATCAATCTTAACATAAAATTATTAAAAAAATAATGTATCTTTTATTATCATATACCAAATATCTTATCACCTTAAAAACCTTAATGAAAATGGTCATGCTATCAAATCATTAAAGAAAAAGTACTACAGAACAATATTTATTTATTTCTATAATTTATATAACCAGTACATCATTGATAAAATAATCAAATGAAATTTTTTTTTTAATCCAAGAATAATGAAATTAATCATTTTTCTCTATCTGTGGTAAGATCATAATATTTTCCATGATTCATTAGGTTCCCCATTTATAAATTAACTTGATGCTCATATCATTTATTTGGGTAGTTTCCCACTTCACTATAGTTGAAACATTGAATAACGATCTTTTCTTTCTTCCCTTTACATTCTTTTTCTTGGTGACCCTTTTCAATGCACTTATAAAAAACTCCAAATCCTTTAAAGATTTTCCTAGGGTGATTCTTTCCACAGTTATCACATGTTAGAAATTTCTTCTTTGTCTTCTTTACATTATCCATAGTTTTACCAGCTGTACTCTTATTCTTGTGCTTCCCTCGAAAACCATAATAATTTTATAATTATTTCTCTATCTCATTAGAACATGATAATATGTACTCATATGATGAGAAGGGTTAGTAGAATTGTTCCCTCTAATATATTAGCTTAAGACCATAAAAGATATGATCCTTTTTATTCTTTAGATCACATACACTAGTGAGGTTTCTATTCCTTCCACTAGGATCTATTTCTAAATAATAGAATACACTATATTAGATTATGAATCATAATGCATAATTTTGAACTATTAAAAAAATTATCATAAATTAAAAAAAATTAAGCATATATAATCACATAATAATTAACATGGTTTCTTTGGGTATATATTTACTTTTATATCCTTCATAATGGGTTTTAAAGAAAATGAGAATTATCTTAAGCATATACCCCAGGAGTGTCAAACCGAGTGCTCATTAAGGCCTGTTGTCATGTACCAGGATACCCTGATTCAGGCATAATATACCTTGTTGGATTTTTTACCCCTAGGTAAATCTATTCATTAACTATGTCTACTTTTAGTATCCAAATAGGGATGAATTTCTAGGAAGACCCACATAATACCTACCTTACCAAAATTCTAGGGTGTTATTATATACTTATCCTAAAAGTTTATATTAGGGTTATGTTCCATAATCTATGTTTTCTAATTCTAGTTTTCAAAGTTTCTACTAAAATTCCTCTAATACCAACTATAAATACCCTAACCCCAGTAGCCCATAGGCGGTGCCTCACTTTATTACATTGGCATAGATACAAGATTTGATTCTCAAAGGACTGATATGTTTAGTAGTTTTGGAAACCAGATTACATACTTGAAATATAAATTCCAATTGAAACTATAAAATGCAACATATTCAATCCTTTGAGATCACCACTATTATCCTAGATTAACTCTATATATAAATCATAATTTACATCTTAAAATCCTATAAAAAATAAAACATAAGAAAGGTGTGGCCTTAAATTCACAGAAAGGGTAAGCATACATCGAAAGCTATTATGAATAAATAAGTATAAACATTTTGGAAAGGTGTATAATTGGAACACAATCTATTAAACATATTCTTGAGCATAATATGGAAAGAATAAATTAAAATAAAATAATTCCACATAAATAATCACATGGATATTCTACTAATTGAATAATTACATGGAATATCGGTAACTAATCTCATAATGAATGAATTGATAATACCATAAATCATAAACATACCATCAAGGCTTCATCCAAGACACCATATATAAATGGGTAAGACATTAGAAAATACCCAAACAAAATTGTCTCATAAGACCTACTAAAGCATCAAGGGGTATAGTGGGAACCTACCATCATTTACTAAGTCCAATGCATTCCTCATATGAAAAGGGTGAAACATAAAAAATATAAACATTCATATTGAAAAGCTAGCATACAAAATGTAAATACTTTATTCATAAATATTGAGTGGCATAAAAATAGCATATCCATAGTCAAACTAAATCACAAAAAATTCAATTAAATATGGTAAATGATATCATAAGAGATAAAACCCAATTAAGCATAAGATTCAATAGAGGATGTTGTCATAAATGAAAATACTCAAATAAAATAATTAGTATTTTATAAAGAGAAATACCCTTTTTTTAATTTGAAAATTTTTATTTAAAACGCCACAAAATTTTAAAATAAATCATTTTAATTGAAAAGAATTTTGAAAACTTGTAAAGGAAGATTCAAAACATTAAGGCGTCATGACATTGTAAAAATCATTTAATTCTGTATAAGTTAAAAAATATTCCATTCATATTTTTTGTTGGAAAATCCTTAATGAACCTTTTTTAGAAAACAAAAAATATTAATTTTTCAGATTTTTTAAAATGTAAAAAAGGGTTAAAAATCACTTTAAACAGTCATTGGAAAATATTAAAAAAAATTTAAAACATTTTTTGAAAACATGGACATGGAGAAAAATATGTGATAACTAAATATTTAAACATTCAAGGTGTCCTATACCACTTTGAATATTTAAATCATTATCAAACTGAAAGAATAAAATAAAAAAACATTAAATATCATGAAAATAAATAAGTTAACATCATGATAAGTTAAAGGTTCTATATATAAACCTCATAAAAGAAGGTTGGTATATAACATCAACCTATGCCTTAATGAAAGGAGATTAAGATGAAGTCCCTTACCTTATGATTCCTTTAGTCAAATGTGTTTTAATATTCTGTATAATGGTTTAAATAATGTTATTAAATTATACCATAATTAGAACCGTATCCATATTTTTGATATCATATATGATCTTCATATATTTTTTTTGTTAATAATATTTTGTCAGAACCCTTGTTTTTGGTGTTAACTGCTTTATTTTCCTATGCATGTTTTGTCATAAATGTCTCGGTTATTCTGCATATGATATAGATAAAAAATAAAAATAATGATATTAATGTTTTAAATATTATATTTTATAAATAAATACATTATTATTATTATTATCATTATTTAATGGTTAACATGGGAAATGAATCACATCTCACTGTGGAGACGGTATGCCATACGTACGCATGAGTGATAGTATCATTCCCTTAATGGTAAAAGAGTAAGGAATTAAATGGTATATTAATGTTTAAATAATCAATAACATGTCATAATTATCATATATATCCCTTATTTATATCATTATACCCATCTAGGTAAAGTGGTTATGAAAAATAGATTACACCATGGCGTGAAGACGGTAATCCCTAAGTACACACGTGGAGTGTTTTTGTTTTTTAGGATGGATAAATCATGGAACATGGTTGTACCATAATAATAATAACATATAATCACATATATGATACATTATTTATCAAATTATCATGGAAAAAACTCATTAATAGTAAGTATAAGAAGAAATGAACTTGGATGAGTTGGTAAAAACAATTACCTCTTCTTCAGTAGTCTCCCTTTAGATCTCTTCTCAAAGGATATAGGGTTGGTAATCTTGGAAGAAAAAGACCTCCAGAACATGGATAATGTTATTAATAGGATAAATTGGAATGTTTTTATCTAGCTACAAGGCTCTATGTGGTGTGATGAAGTGAGGTAAGAGGTTCCCTTTTATAATTGATGAGAGGGTCACTTTTAGAAACTCTCAAAATATTAAACTAATATAAATTAATTTTTATTTAAAAATTGTTCTAAAGTAAGTTATTTATAAGATAAGATGATTATTGGTGTAAATAATCTAAAAAAATAATTTTTATAAAAGTTTATGTCACATTATTACCCTTATCTTTGGGGTTTAACCCTTAGTTTACCCTTTTAACTCTTACTGTGATATCATGTAATTTACACTTTGAGAGTTAATATAATTACTATAAAAAACCAACATATTAATAAATGAGTCATTTATGGAATTTTATTACTTATCCAAATAATCTGGTCAAAATTTAAAATTTTATAATTTTTATATCATTTAATAAAATATTATTTATTTTAAACCTTCAATAATGTCAATTTTGATACTATTAATTAATTGAATTTTTTAAAAATATAAAAAAAAATATAAATTAGAACCTATAATTCTAAAACACCACTAACATTTCAAAGGAATCAAAAAAATTATTGGATGACATTAATCATATCAAATTATATTTATTTTAGTATTTCTAATATATTTTTTTTTAAAATTTCCTTTAATTTAAGAATCACCACATCATTATTATGCACATCATTAATTTTAATATTTCTTCTCTAGAAATTACAAATAAATTATCATGATAAAGATAAATAATATTTATAGTTGAAAAAATCCCCTATATAACCCCATATTAAAAATATTTCACTTATTAAAAATAAAAGTGTGAAAAAATTGACTTTTCTTTGAATATAAAATTATAAATGTCCTTCTCTCATCCAAGTGAATTCCAAAAGTTATAATTTTGGACCGATGATGATTTTGGTCAAAACACACTCATAAAATGAAATTGGGAAAAGTTTTAGTGTAATTTTATAGTATTTATTATATTATTTTTACCCATAATTACATGATTTACCCTTAACCATGGTAATTTAAATATTACCAAATTTACTATTCATATTCCAAAAAATAAAAGAAAAATATTTAAATAATTTATACCCACTGATTCAAAATATTGAATCTATTTTTAAAAATAAGAAACATTGAATATATTTTTAAAAATTCATAACATAAAATTTGCAGTAATTAATTTAAAATTAATCTCGTTGAATGAATGAGAAAACGTGTTATTAAAGTGAAAACATACAAAATATTGTAATTATTTTATACCCATATTCAATGTAAAATTGATTCCAATTACCTAAATTGTATTAAATTATATAAAATTAATCAAATTATAATTTAAAAATAATAAAAAAATATAATTATCACTATAAATTATTTATTAAAACAGATATTTTTAATTAAAATGCAATATTTAATCACTATTCATAAAAACATAAAACTTATTATAAAAACACCAAAAATTCAAAAAATGTAAAATTTTATATTCTTATAAAAAATAATATGTTTATTTTTTCATATATAATATATAAAAGTATCAAAAATTGGAATGAAATCAGGTTCTCCATGAAAATATTGTAAAGCTACCTTTAAAAAATAACCTTTTGTGATTAAAATTGGTTTTATTCTTATCTTAAGCCTATCAAACTTATTGGATAAATTTTAATTTTTTTTGTATATATAAAATATATATTTAATTAATATCTTTCACTAATAGTGATTAATTTAATCTTTTAAGATAAATTTCCATTACGGGAATAAAAATAGCTTTTAATAAAAACATATCCTTTATATTAAATTGGTTTTTATTTTCATTTACAATTAATTGGTGATCAATAAATTAATTTACAAAAATGTGTAAAATATATTTTAATAATTTATTTAATCCTATTCTAAATCTCCAACTTAATATCTAGTGTTGAAATAATAATACTTAATAGTATAGCATGACTTGTTTAAGCCTGGTGTTGCGTAAAATGTAAGCTATTGATGATATTTAATTTAAAAAGATACATACTGTAAAATTTTGGAGTGTTAAAATGTATATGATAAATTTATGAATAAGATGATAAAATAAGATTTTATTGAAGTAAAATTGAGATTTTATAGGATTTTAATGTCTAAGGATTACCTTAAGGATTCATCCATGATGAATGATGCTGTGATCCACGACCATAAGAGGAAGCGAGAGGCCAAGATCTAATAATAATAGAGGATTATCTTATATTTTCTAAATATTTCCACCTATATCCATCTTATATCAAGGAGAGATACTGGAGGGATAAATAGAGGAATTCATGGTTGAATGACTCTAAAATATTTAGGAAAACCTTGAAAAAACCATAGGGGTCTTATTGTCCAAAAGACCAAACACTGTCATTAAAAAATTTCCCAACATGCCCTAAAGGATATCTAGTAAGACATGATGGTAAGAAGGGGAAATTCCTAGCTCACTATCTATATATTGCACTCTCATTGTCTAGATGGCGAGTCATGCAGGCTAGCTAGGCTTATGCTCACCCCATTAACTAGCCTGTGGGTACTACTGGCTAGCCAATGGCTACTACAGCAGCCCAATTAGCTTGGTCAAAAATTCAATCTCTTATGAGTTTTAATTCTCCCAAAATGATTCCATTAAATTCAAAAAATACTCCCTAATGATATTTATATGTGAATTATCATCATTTTATACATCGTTTCTCAGAATGACCCATCACTCGACAAAAAAGTTTAAATTCCCTCTAAAATTAAGAACCATAATAGCATGGGCCATTAAAAATTAAAACCAAACCTTACCTTTGGTTTCATCTTGAATTCCTACCCAAATTATCTCTCAAAAACATCCTCTCCCAAATTTGGGAATATATGGTCCCAATAAGGATTCTCAAATCTAGCATTCCCAATGTCTCTTTAAGAGAAGATTGAAGTCTTTAACATATTGTCTTTAATTATTCTTAGTTATATTCTTTTTCAACCAATTCTTGAATCAAAATTTGCAATTAAATATTTTTTTTAAATAAATAATATTATATAAAATTGAAATTATTAATATATAATAACATGCTTTGTAATAATTAAATAGTTATAACGTGTTCTTATTTAAGTTGGTTTTACATCTTACAAAAATGAGATTATAACATTTACATCATGAATGAATAAGAAATCTTAAATAATGGTAATATTTTGTGATAATTAATAATTTAAGATATTTTTATAATTTCAGAATTTCAATATTCCAAATTATATTCACTGATAAATTAAATTCTTTTTTAATTCAATAATCACTGAAAATGACACTTTTAAGTTTTCCTTATGAACCATCACAAAAAAATCAATGAAATAACATTATTAATATAGAAATATATCAAATTAAATTACTATATATTTTTGAAAATTCTTTAGGTGATGTACCTATGATAAAAGAGTAAGAACAAAAACTTCCAAATTGAAGCATGTTTTGAAAAAATATATATTTAACACTCAAATATTAATTTTAATAATAAATAATTATATGTTGGAAATAAGAACTTATAAATGAATGGTAATATGTAAAATAAATATGAATAAGGTGATATTACGCATTAATAATAAAATAAAATGTATTATACTAGGTGTTAGAGCATTTTAGACCATGTGAAAATCTGAGGTAAGAGTTTTTTTCCAATATCACTTTGAAATCAATATTCTCTATCTCTAAATTCACATGAAGAAAAATTGAATGTAATTTTCTCTAAAAACATTTTTTTCTCCTTTTATTATTTCATGTTTTTAAATTTCACCCTACCATTTTACCTCTCTCTGGTTCTAAATTCAATAAGAAAGATGCTTATAAGTTGAGCTGAATTTATTTCCTCTTTTTGGTCGAGAATATTTCTCTTCTATATCCATATTTTTTACAAGAATTTATGGATACCCATATTTCTATTTTTATGATTTCTTAAGTTAATTATCTATTTAATTTTACTTTCTTTATAGTAGTGTTAAAGGAATATTTCTAAACATTTGTTTCTTAGAGACTTTCTCTCGCCATTTTCTTTGGTTTTCTTTAAGATGCATACTTTCAAAGATCTCATGATTCTTCAAAGAAATTTTTATTTAAATTACAAATATTTTTAAAACCATTGATTTATAAATTATATCATTTTTTAAAATCTATCAAAATGTAAATGATATTTCAAATTATTTTGGAAAAAAATTTCTAGTGGTTTTATAAAGTATTTTTCATCTATATAAATATCATTATGTGATTCTTATGTTTGACCAATTATATTTTTTTATTGGAATCATCCACTTTATTTTACTATATGATTCATTTTTGTGCCTTGTGATAATTATTATAAAACTCGTTTCATTATCATGGTTTAATTATGCTATGAAAGAATTATAAATGTTTTTATGATTATGTGGGACACATATGTACGAATTTTTAGTAGGTGATGGGCATGGCCCAAAATTAATATCCCTCCAATTAATTATGTAAAGATTTATATCTCATGAGATGAAACATAATGTACTAGATAGGGAACACAATAAAATATGTTTATGGGAATGGGGATTATACCCAAACAACTATATTACGGGACTCTATCCACTATGTAATGATGATCTTGGATTTGAGCCTTAATATAATAAATGATTTTCTATACTTATTATTTTTTTATATTTCTATTTTATGACATGTTCATGTGTTTCTTAATGGATATAGATCATTGAATAATGTTTTCAAAATCTTATAATTCATTTATTATTTTATTATAAAATATATAAGTTTTTATTGATGATTTATAATACCTAATTTGTTGATTATGGTTTCATTATGATATATAAATATACCTTATTAGGTTTTTATAGCCACATGTTCATATTTTTCTCACTCATTATATTCAATTGATATCTCTTATGTTTACCATTATTGAGCATCTGAGCTCATCCTTTATTATGTTTCCATTCACTATGTAATAATTAAGAGTATTAAATATGATTCATTTAGAAGGATATCATGTGTAAATATTATTTATTGAAAATGTTAAATAATTATGGTAAAATAAGTTGTTCATGAGTCCAATCTCTAAATAAACTAAGACTATAGGCGTTATGTTGTTATTTTATATGAAATGTATGAATATTAATATAAAATGACATAATATGTATGGATGTGATGGTATTTTGATCTTAATGAACATTATATATAATCCTTATTGTATAAAAATTATTTAACATGCTTAATAAATGCAATATAAAGTAATTCAATTGTGATTTTATATTTTTATTTGTTAATTTCAATTAAATTCTCTAAAATCAGATGTCCCAAAGCAATTTCTTTTTCAACCATGAAATGAAATTTTTAAAAATTTTGTACAAGAAAATTATCTATGTATGTTTTTGAGACATTGTTTGTATTTATTAAGAAATGATCATATGAATTTTAAAAATAATGAAATCATCAAGAAAAACTTCATGGTAATATTCAATATAATTATTTACAATGGTTAATATACATATTTAGAATTTATGAAGGGAATTACATATTTATAATGACATTCTATTGTAAGAAAAGGTTCTATAAAGATGGGTGAATGTGGTTTTATCATGGACCTTCGGGGAAATGGGTACTTGGAAATAGTATAAAAATACATCCCATAAGAAAAAGTTGGTCTTTCTTAAAAGTCTTAGAATCATATTATCTATGAAGGGTATTGAGAAATAGACTTTCTTGATCAATTGGTTAGGTTTACTAAAGTCAATACACACTCTCAAACTATTTTGAACACTCATAGAGATGAGTCCATTATTTTTATTCTTAATAGTGGAGAGACCTAATTTATTGAGAAAAATAGGGATAGAGATTATACAATATTAGTCAGAAATGAATTAAATTATCCCCACATCTAAATATTTTCAAATTTCTATTTTTAACAACCTCCATCATTGTTAGGTTCAATATTATATGAGGTTGTATGATAGGTTTTGCGTCCTTTTTAAGGAATATGTTTTTGTATAAATATCCTAGGAATTAATATAGGTATGGCTCATTGACTCCATCATTTTTCTTTCACATTATCTCCCAATAATTCAAAGATTTTGAATTCTTGGTTAGATGATAAATTTCTAATAATGATCACTATAAAATTATATTCACCGATCTAGTATGCACATTTCAATTTAGGTGGAAGTCATTTTAATTCATGTTTAGGTGACCTAATTAAAGAGGGTAGGTGATTGGGTTTACTTACCTTGACCATATATACTTCCTCTAAAAAGTAAACACTATCAATTTCACCATTTTAAAATAAATAGTAAAATCCATCAATGAAATTAGAACTTACCCCATCTTCATATTCTTATGCAGTGAGCGTATATTGCTTATGAACATTTTCCAATGAGATTTAAAATCGTAAATTATCACCCAAATTTAAAATTTCTTTCAAGAGATTGGGTTTATCATTAGCACATGGTTTCTTAAGTCGTGTGAGTGTAAAAATTGAATGTTCCTCTTGATTAATTTTCATGCAATAAAATTTTTTAAAGTGAAATGTGTTTTCTCTAAATTCTATGGTGATATTACCTTTATGGACATTGATGATGATTTGGGGAGTCTTCAAAAAGGGACTTCCTTAGATTATTGGTGATTTTGATAGTGATCATTTTTATTCCATGATGAGTGCATAGAAGTAAGATGGAAAATTTAAGTTCTTTACACAAACTAGGATATATTCCATGACTCTAGTGGAAAAGGATGTGGAACAATTGGAAAGTTTAACTACCACTTTATTTGGATTGAGCTGTGTAATATATAAAGGATAAAATTTAAAATATATAATTTTATCAATGAAATATCCAAAATCAAAAAACTTATATGTCAATAACATGTATTAAATTGTATATGTAATAGAGAACATCCCTAGATCATGTAATTTTTGGGTAGTTGGGTTGATATTATAGATAACACATTCCTTCTGAGGCTAACTCTTTCATTTCCTTGAATAATTTTCTTCTTGGTGCATAACCCCTTAAAGAAATAATTATATTTGGGAACTTTTTAAGGGATTCTAGTATTGTTTTTTTATTTATAACTTCGTAAATATATCTTGGATTTAATTTTTAATTTATTATTTATGAATATTCTTAGATAGATTTATTATTGAGGGGAAGGGTAATGAAATGTTTTACTTATCTTTTAATGGGTTTTTAGATTGAATTATTGGTTTCTACCCTATATTTTTTGATTTGGATTATTTTTGGATGGTTTTAATAGGATATTATAGAATTAATTTTGGGTATAGTTGAATTTAATTTTCACTCTCAGTGGTCAACAAACTCACAATACTTTTTGGATTTAATATTTTTTGAGCTATAAATTTACTATGATTCTTAATCATAATTTCCACTAGACTCTATAACTATCTTTTCAATCCTATAACTTTATTTTTTAAATATTCATTATTAGGGTCTAATTAGTTATGGATTTGTGGTTGAAAACTAGAAGAAGTTTGATAAATGGGTTTTGTTTATTGAAATAGAGGATGGTGGGTGGGACTTCTATTTTCTTTAATTGATGTTCAATAAAATGGAAGAGGTTGATGAAACTATTTTTGAAAAGATGGTATATCTTGGACAAATTGATTTATAAATTCATATTATACTTTATAGTTATATCTCCATATTTATTTGGGATTTTAGAAAGGTATCCATTTATTGTAAGTAACAAAAGTTTTAGTTCCCTTTTCTTTAACACACTAATAAATGAAATGATTATGTGAAGGAAAAAAGGAATCATACCTTAATAAGGCTTGTTTTCTCATTAGACTATTTAAAGGCCATTTTCTTGCAATATTTTTATGTTCTTCCATATTAGACTCAAATATAGGAAATTTAGTGAATCTTACCTCATAAAATATCCTAGCAGCAGTTTCTATGGTTTTGAATTTTGTGAAATCTTATCTATTATTCCCTTAGAATCAATTGGAAACTTTTCAATTAATGACACTTTTAATGATGCAATAAGTAAGTTTCTATAATTATTAATAAATACAAGGTAGAATAACCCTAGGATGAATTTATACTTTATGAATTGATATGACCATATTACACAATTCGTCTTGAATATTTCGTAATATTCATAAAGTGTCAATTATATGAATTTCTTTCCTCAAGGAAGTTATCTGTGAGTTAGGGAATAATATTTAGTGGAAATTATTCTAATGTTCACCCCATACTATTACTACTATGTGATAGAGGTTTTAAAACTATTAATTTGGAACCCATTAAAGAGAGGGGAACACTATCCACTTCAATTTTCATACTACTACCCCTCTTGGTTTCATTGTAGAAAACATCATGGAAAATCCTTGATGTGCTTGTTTGGATATTCAACCGCAAGCCCATAGAACTTCGAAAACAATTGGTTTAGTCTTATTTTCAACTAAATTTTTTCTTTGAAATTAGGATATATAATTTGAGATAATTTGTTTAAAAATTTAGGTGCACACAAGTCTCTCAAGGTCAGTTTAGGGTTTTTATCAATCATTATAGATTCACAGTGAAAACTTTAAGTTTCACTCGAGTTTGTAAATGCCATGATCTTAATATAATTTTGTATATTAAAAATATTCTTTAGTTTTCTAACTATAAATAGTAAGGTTCTATCAATATATGTATTAAGAGTGAAAAATTGGTCCGTTTGAGATCTGGTTATGAAATTCTGTTTGTGGTTAGGTGTTAATCAATTGGTGCCACCTACTTAGAAACTATTCTAGTGATATGAATGGTGGGTGTTTCCACATATAGGTTTTCTGTGTGAAAATAAAATTGAGGATGAATATAGTATATTTTTACCCTCATATTATCCCCAATGAAGGGTGAAATTTCTAGTATTCTATTATTTTTAGTGTGTTTGTGTGTCTGTGTGGTGGGGGAGGGTGTTTATCATTTTCTTGTCTGAAAATCAAAAGATATAATACATAAAGAATCTATCAAGAGGTAGATCAATGATTTATTAAAGTATAAGAGTGATAATGTAATTCTACCACAGTTTATAAAATGATGAGTACCTCTTTTACTAATAATTAATGATATATCCACAATCATATATCTCACACCATTGATGGTTAGTTTTAATGATCATCAACACTATAATCATCACTGAAGGATGATCCTATTTCCTATGTGCATGGGGGAGATAAAAAAATCATGAAAATCACTAATAAAAAAAATGAAATCAAACTTTCAATGCATCTCCCAATTAAGAGATGATGTTCCCAAGAAGCTAAAGAAGAGAAATTGATTTCTAATAATGTGGTAGTAATCACCAATAATTCAATGCTCAATCACTTTTTTCC
Source organism: Viscum album (assembly GCA_963277665.1). Taxonomy (NCBI): domain Eukaryota; kingdom Viridiplantae; phylum Streptophyta; class Magnoliopsida; order Santalales; family Viscaceae; genus Viscum; species Viscum album. Next base: position 1,991,032,434 of record OY728161.1, on the reverse strand, counting down.
CAATGTATATGTTTTTTTAGTAAAGGGAGGGAATGAGGGCACTAAAAAGGAGTGAAAAACTATCAAAATACATTTTGATCATAATTCTGAAAAACTAAGTATGACACAATTAAAATTGAGACTAATAAAAAAAGAGGAATTATAAATATTATTGGAACTCAAGAAAACTCAAATATCTCCTCCACTAAACCAACAACTTATGAGGGGGTTTATCCCTCCATGAGAATGGTAATAGAAATGTATATTGAGATAAAAATATAGAAGTAAAATATAATAATCTAAACCATCTCATAGTCTAGAAATGAAAATTTTCATCTTGAATTTATAAGCTCCTCCTCTCTCCTAGATCATTCGACGTGTTATTAGGAGGGTCTATATTTTCTCCATGGGTAATGGATAATTTTTCTATGAATTCAAAATCAGAGGCTATGTAAGGACCCTAAACCCAGTATCCCATAGTTGGTGGTTACTTTATTACATTGAAATTAGATAAAAACAATCATATACCGAAGGAAAAAATTGTTTAATAGTCTTCCAAAACTAGATACATACTTAAATATTACATTAAAAATAAAAAATTATAATTCAGTATTATAATTTCTTTGATAACACTATTATTATTTTATCTTATACCAATATATCAATAATAATATAATTATTGTAATCCTATAGAAAAATAATCATAAGAAAAAAGGCGATCTCAGATGCTCATTAAGGGTATGCGTACAATAGAATCTAAATAATGCATGAATAATATGGTAGTAGATAAATGGAAATATAATAATTCCATATAAATAATCACATGAGATAAAAAAATATACATGGATATCATAACTAATAAAATAATCACATGTAAATAAATAACTAATCTCATAATGAGGAAAATTTATAATTTCAGACATCAAAAGCCTACTACCAAGGACTCATGCTAAGACATCTTAGAGAAATGGAAATGGCCCCAACCATTACCCAAGATAGTTTGTCTCATGAGACCTACCGATGCATCGAGAAACTATAGTGGTCCTCGATTATCACTTAACAATTCCAATTAATTCCTCATATGAAAGGGGTGAAAAATAATCTACATAAACATTCATATTGAAACTAACATGTAAAATGTTAGTAATTACACTAATCAGTAAAATAATCATAACCCATCCAAAGTAATATGATGAATGGTATTAAAATATCACATCTCTAATCAAAATAATCATAAACCACCCAATAAAATGTTATAGATGGTTCCATAATATAATAACATCTTTTAATCATAAAATTTAACAAAATATGTTGACATAGATGAAAATAATTTAAAAATATCATTGGAAAACCTTTGATGAAAATTCCCTTTTCACTTTGAAATCACTTATTTTTAAAAAACCGCTCACATATAAAAGAATAAAATTTCTTTAAAAATAAACTTTTATAATTGTAAAGGAATATTTAAATAATATATTAGTCATTATGGGAGGAAAATCCACACATTATTTCTAATTTAAAAAAACATTCCTTGCATATTTTTTTTCCAGAAAGGTTGAAAATTACCTCGTTTGAAAAATGACAGGAAGATTCATTTCAAACAATTTTGTAAAAATTAAAAAATAGGTAAAAATTAATTTAAAAAAAAAATATGTTAATAGTAAAAAAAATTTTGAAATAATTTTTAGAAAATATGTATATGTAAGAAAAATATTACCCAGTGGATACATAATAATTAATAATACCAAATATTGATGAGATTGTGAAATAAACTGTTAACACTTGGTTTTATTTTGAATCAAAATACCCATGATAGAAATAAATTCAAATAAAAATTTAAATACCATGAATACAAATAGATTCATGATATAATATATCAAAGTTTTAGTATACACAACATAAAATAAATAAGTGGTGAATATGGTATAAGCCCCATAAAAGTAAAATTGAGATAAGAAAGCCTTACCCCCGGCTTGAATTCTTTATTATATTTTCAAAACTCATATATAATAAATATATATTTTATTATAAATAAATTAAAATTCATACTTATATATATAATACCATTTATGATATACTTATAAGCATTTATCACTTGTTTCTTAACAATTCGTTGCTAAAAACCACTGTCTTAGTTAATAAATTATTCATTTTCCATTTATATTTTTATTCTTTAGTTTTGGAATTTATAATTTTATTAAGGATAAATTATATATATAATTTTTATAATGATATATATATCATATATAAAAATTAAAACAATCATAATTTCGTTCCATAAAATATAGTAATGACATATGAATTATATCACCACATGGGGATGGTGAGCCATACATACGCACGAGTGATACTTTCACTTATCATTTTATGGGAAATAGGATGGGTAATGGTGGTTTATTAATCATAATTATATTTAAATATATTTATCGTACTGAATTTTTTTATTTTATGATAACTCCCATAGATTAATAATAAGTATAATAAAAAATAAATCGAAAGAGGTCAGGTAATACAATCACCTCTTCTTCAGGAGACCTTCTTTAGATCCGTTCTTAAGGGACTTAAGAATAAAATTTTAGAGAGAAAAAAACATTTATAAATTAGATGATAATTTTTAAAAGATAAATGGGTAGGTATTGGTAAATCTAGAAGGGTCAATGTGGTGTGATTAAGTGAGGGAGGAGGTTACCTTTTATAATTGAGGTGAGTGACATTTTTTGATGTTTCTCAAAAGATTAAAATATAATAAATTCATTATCATGATAAATGCCTCAAAATGGAAGGGTATTAAAAGATAATGTTGGATAGTGTTTTAATACCAACAAAAAATATAATTTAGACAAGGTTTGGTTTCATTTTAAACCTTATCATTTTGATTAACCCCTTGGTTAATTATTTTTGACCTTAACCATGATAACCACTATTTTAATCATAATGGGTTAATAACATTACTATAAATGGGAGAATTACTTATAAATGGACAATTTATGATGTTTAAAACTATATTCCATTAAAAAGTACAAATTTTATAGTTTTTTTTGGAATTTTAAATAATTTAATAATATATTATTTTGATATATTATCATTAATGTAAATTTTGAAAGTATTCCTTTAATTTGACTTCAAATACATAAAGACAAAGGAATAATTCAAATATAATTCTTTTTAAAATATATAATAAGTCATATAGATATGTGAAATTCATTTTAAATATAAACTCATTCAAATTATATTAAAATTAATATTTTTTAAAAACATTTTTTTTATTCTTCTTATATATTAAATAAATACCATATTATCCTTGCATGATCATTTAAGGTAATTATATAATTTATGAAAATTTATATAATTAAAATAATTTCATTAATCTAAAAATATACACTTATTTTCATTCATATATTTATTTTTTCCCTATGTGGACACATAAAAGATATTAAAAACAAAGAGAGTGACATTTTGTAACTATCTTTGATTTAAAAAATATATATGTCATTTTCATGGAAAAGTGTTCCTTAAAAAACTAAAATTCAAGAATAATTTGAAAAGGTTCTAATATAATTAATACAAAAAGAATTATGATGAATAATTATGTCCTTATCACTTAGTTTTAACTAAAATTAACCTAATTTACTCTTTACTGAGGTGATAAACTTTTCCATGATTACTATTCATTTTGACCAAAAATAAAAGGGGCCTAATTAATTTTTTTGAACATCATTATTATAAATATGTAATTAATTTTATCAAATTTAATAACTATAGTAGGAAAAAGTTTTCTTTAAAATAAGTGAACAAAACACGATAAAAACCTATTTTTAGAAAATGATGTTTTTTAAAATATAACTAGATTTATTATTATCCCTTTGATATTAAAAATATTACATAAATGTCAAAAAAAAATTATTTAATATATAAATTCATTAAATATTAGTCAATAATATCATATAATTCAATTTATTATGTTATAAATATATTTTTCACAGAAAAATAGTTTTTCAGAAAAAAAACTTCTTTTAATTTAATCATTTTTTAAATTTTTATTTATAATCAGCTGATAACAAATGAATTTACTAGATAATTATATGAAACATATATTTTTAAAAATTTAGTTAATCCCATTTATACCCACCAATTTAATGTCTGGTTTATAACTATCACATAATTATATATTGTGGTTTTTTTGAACTCAGTGTTGCTTGTAACACAAGCTATCAAAGTGATTAAATTAGTTTAAAATGACACATACCATAAATTTTTTGGGTGTTACATTCTTCCCTCCTAAAAAATGTAATCCTATAAATTGAAAAAATTTCACCTCATAAATATATTTGGGTAGTTCTTCATCATAATTTCCCCAGGTTCCCATGTCACTCTTCTATCTTATGATTTTTCCAAATAAACTTTACCAGTTGAGACGTTTGATTCCTCAAAAATTTTCTCTAATGTCGAGAATATGGATAGGATATTCATATTAAGATAAATTAGGTTCCAATTCTATTTATTTACAAGTGATAACATGTGCCAATTCTAGCATGTACTTCATTAACAAAGAGAAATAGAACACATCATGTACTTTTGAATGGCTATGTGGCATTTCCAAAAATGGTAAGCCAAAACTCCAATTCTTTACAGGATTCGAAAGTTCTGATATACCTAAGTATAAATTTTCCTTTCTTAGAAAATCTTATAACAACCTTACATAGACTTTCCTTCAACAAAATGTGATCTCCCACTTGAAATTACAAATCTTTACTTTGTTTTTTCTAAAAGTTCTTTTTCCTACTTTGAGATACTTTGATATGGGTTTGAATAGACTATAATTTTCATTATTTCCTCCAAAAGGCCTCATACTACAATATTAATTTGAATAAATTAATCCCAAAATGTTGGTGTATGAAATATGTTATCATATTATACTTCATATGATGTTATTTTAATACTTGAATAGAAGATATTGTTATAGTAGAATTATACAAAAGGTAAATACTTATCCCACATACCTTGAAATTAAAGTGATCAGGAACTCAAAATGTTTTCTAAAGTTTGGATAGTCTTTTTTGCCTACCTGTTTGTTTTAGGGTGATAAGAAGTTCTCAAAATAAGCGTGGTATCAAGATCCTTCTGAATAACTTTCCATAATTTTGATGCAAATCGTAGATCACGATTAGGCACAATTGAAAGAGGCGAACCATGATGTATTGAAAATTCATTAACATAGAGTCGTACAGGGTAATCCAATGGATAATATTCTCTTATTATTAGAAAATGTGAATATTTGGTTAGTCAATCAATAATAAACCATATCATATTATTTTTTATTGGAGTATTTGGTAATCTAGAAATAAATTCCATAGTAATGTCATCCTATTTCCATGTATAAATAGGTATAGGTTACATGAATACTATAGGATTTTGTCTCTCAGCCTTCACTTCTTGAAAAACAAAACATATTGACATATAATAAATAATTTACTACTTTATATTATCCGACCAAAAATGTTCTCTCAAATACCTATACATCTTGGTGCTATTAGGTTGTATAGAGAAATTAGAGATATGAGAATAATCCAATAATTTACTTTTTTAGCTTGGGTAAAGAGGTAACAAAATCCTATTTATAAACTTTATAATGAAATCTTCATATAAAAATTATTCCAATTTCCCATCATTCACAATTTTAATTTTCTTCTGAAAATTATCATCATGAGACAAATAATTTTCCATCTTTTACAATAATGATGACTTGGAAATCATTAGAAAAAGGAGTGATGTTTCCAATTACTTAATAATTCCTATATCTACATTTAAGAGATCCATGTTTATAGGATACATATCAGTCCTCATTTTATTATAAGAAACATGATCGTTCTTGCTTAATGCATCTAATACCTTATTTTTCTTTTCTATGTTGTAGTGTATTGAGAAATTATAATCCTTTAGTAGCTTAAACCATCATCTTTACCTCATGTTGAGTTATTTGTAAAAAAATATGTATTTAAAATTATTGTGATTTATATATATACCGATCATATTTCACCATAGAGATTGTGTCCCTATATCTTCAGAGAGAAGATTACAAATTTTAACTCAAGATCATGAGTTGTATAGTTCTGTTCATGAGTTTTTGACTACCTTAATGCACATATAATAACTCTATCATTTTTCATAAGGACACAACCAAGTCCCTTCCTCAATTAATCAATATATATCACAAATTTACTATTTCCCAGTAGAAGAGTAAATATCAGAGCATTTAGAAATTTCCTATTCAATTCTTCAAACCATTATTCAAATACCTTTGTCCAAATAAACATAACCCTTTTACGAGTAAGATTGGTTAATGAGTTAGCTAATGGGGAAAATATTTAAAAAAATCACCAATACTAACCTATAAAACCAATGAAACCATATACCTAGATTATGATCATTGGTATAATACATTCTTGAATTACCTTTTTGTTCATAGAATCTACTAATATTCCATCCTTAGAGACAATACGTCTAAGAAAAGAAGCCGTTTAAATCCATAATTTATACTTTATAAATTTACCAAACAACTAAGAGTCTCAAGAGTGATCCATTTTTTTATCATAGTCCTTATAGTTCTTGAAGTATAAAAATATATCATCAACAAATACGATAAAAAATTATCAGGATATTTCTTGAATACTATATTTATTAGATCTATAAAAATAGAGGGTGTATTAGTCAATCAAAATAGAATTACTGTAAAATCATAATTTCCAAACCTCATTTGTAAGGATATCTTTAGGATATATTCTATATTTATATAGAATTTATGATATCCAAAACAAAGGTCAATCTTTGAAAAATATTGTGATATGAGAAATTGATCAAATAAGTCATTAATTTGAGGTGGTGGATACTTTTTATTTATCATAATAACATTGATTTCCCTATAATCATTGCACATACCCAGAGATCCATATTTCTTCTTAACAAAAATAATAGGGGATCCCCAAGGCGAAACACTAGGGTGTATAAATCAATTTCTACTCAAATACTCTAGTTGTTTCATCAAATCCACTAACTCCACAGTGACCATTATATAAGTATTCTTTTATATAGGTCTTGAATCAAGGATTAAATCAATGTAAAACTAAAATTCCCACTCTAGTGGATATCTAGGTAATTATTTTAGAAATACATCAATGTATTAATATATAATAGGTAAATCCTCAATTTCAAGATTACCTTTTTCATCAGTAGGTTGTGTTAAGTATTTTTCTCTATGAATATAATTTAGAAGAGCTACTAGAGGTAGATCCAAACATGACTCAGATGATGAATTCTCCCCCTCTAAATATAATTAATTCCATATCTTCATCATGAATCATAATTTCCCTCCCTTTATAATAATTGTTTTCATTATATTTTGAAAGTCAGTCCATACCAAAAATTATATCAAAGTAAACCATGGGTATGACAATAAAATCATCAAATATTTCATGTTTATGTGTCATAATAGGAACTAATCGACACATATTTTTTGTAGTGAGGTTTCCACTAATTGTTTTGGATAACAACACCCTTCTTAAGTTGAATTGTAAATGTCTAATATTTTTTAAAAAATAAGAGTATATAAAAGAATGAGATGGTCCTAAATTAAATAAAGAATTACCTAAATATGGGGATATGATTAAATTACCTACCATTATTTCATTAGTAACTTCAACCTTAGCTATTGTGATTGCATAATCATGGCCTTCCCCCACTGTACTTTTCTGGGAAAAGTTACCCTATTTCCTAGGATAATAATTTTCATAGTGTCCCATCTCCTTATATCTCAATAATTTTACATTTTGAAATTCTTTATTTCCATTTAAATCATGGGATTGGTGGATATTTTATCCACACTTTTAGTAAACTCTAATTCTCAATTGGCATGTTCCATTGATACTTTTTTACACATTTATTTATAGTTATAAATTCCACCCTTTCCTTATTCCCCTTTTCCTTATTAACTTTTCTAGAGTACTCAAAAACCCTATTTTTATCTTTCGTCCCTTTGAAAATATAAGACATGGAGAATTAATTCTTTGTTTTGATAATAATTGATACTATATCCTCATATAATGAGAATGTTTTGGTGACTAGTTCGCTTTGAATAATTGGATTTATCCCAAAAAATAAATGGTCAATCTTTCTCTATGTATTACGTACATAGTTAACTACATGCCTTTATAACCTTGTAATGCTGGATTCATAATTAGTAACATTCTTATACTCATTTTTTCTTAGACTCAATAATTGTCCCTCTTTATCTACTTGCTATTCGTGAGGAAATTATTTTTCCAATAAAACTTCCTTAAAATCATTTGATTCCATATTATCTATTTCTTATTCCTCTTTAGTGTTTTGAATCAATTACCACCATTTATATACATCTCTTTAGATATGACAAACTTCCATGAAAACCTTCTCCCTTTCATTACTTCCCAAATCGAGAAATATCTTCTCTAAGGAACTTATCCATTTCCCAGTTATAAATAGTTTTGTAATCCACTTGAATTATGGAGGTCGCTGGCACATAAAGTGGTCTAATATTATTACACTACATTTTGGATTAATAGGATGCTCCATATAAGAAAGGTTATTGCTCATAACCTGAGTTATTTCTTCAAATACAATTATAAGTTGTTCAAATCTAATCACAACTCCAGGTCCAACACCATTATCTTTACTAGGAGGGAAATACCTACATGGATTATGTGGATTGATAAAGTTTCCATTCCTTCCACTAGGTGACATTTATAAACTATTACACCCACTATATTAGATTATGAATCATAATATATAATTTTTAAACTAGTTAAATAATTAAAATAAATTCCAAATTTATGTATAACTAATATAAAAATCATAATCTTGGTTTATTTTTTAATATTCTCAATGTATTTTATAGGGATACATTTCTCTAATCTATGTTTTTCTAAATCTAGTTCCCAAGGTTTATAATAAACCACCCATGATACCAAATGTAAAGACCCCAACCCCATTAACCTGGAGTTGGTGGTTACTTTATTAAATTGGCATTAGATATAACCAATCACATACCAAAAGACCAAATTGTTTATTAGACTTTGAAAACTTGATACATACTTAAATATTACATTACAATTGAAAACATAAAATAGATTATAGTAATTCATTTGGGAGGACCATTATTCTTCTAACTTATCCCTGTATATTAATCATAATATATTACTTGGAATCCTATGAAAAAAAATAAGAAAAAGGGTGAGCTCAGATGCTTAGTAAGGGTATTCTTACAACATATATTAAGTAAGGAATGAATAAATTGGATGGAAATAAATGGAAATCCAATAACACCATATAAAAAACACATGAGTTAAAAACTTTCCATGCATATCATGAATAATCAAATAATCACATGTAAATAAATAACTAATATCATAATAGGGGAAATTCATATTTCTAGACATCATAAAAATTCCATCAAGGCCTCATGAAAATACATCTTATATTAATACTTAAGGCCTCAACTGTTACCCAAGCTAGTTTGTCTCATGAGACCTACTGATGCATCAAGGGGTTATAGAGAGCCTCACCTATCACTTACTAAGTCCAATTCATTACTCATATGAATGTTTTGAAACATAATCAGTATAAAAATTTGTATTAAAACAAACATACAAAATGTTAATAATTACCCTAATCAGTAAACATAACCATGAACAATCCAAAGTAATATGGGTAATGGTATTAAAATAGCATATTTATAATCAAACTAATCCTAAACCATATAATAAAATATGATAGATGGTACCATAATATAATAACCTTATTAAATCATAAAATTTAACAAAGGATACTGACATAGATGAAAATACATTAAAAATATCATTGGAATTTTTTTATGAAAATACCCTTTTCACTTTGAAATCATTTATTTTTAAAAAACTTTTCACGTATAAAAGAAAAAAATTTATTTTAAAAGAACCTTGTAAACTTGTAAATGAATCATAAAATAATATATTAATCATGAAAATGGTAAAATCCATTTATGATGTATAAGTTAAAAAATTTCCTTTCATATTTTTCTTAGAAAGGTTGAAAATTACCTCATTTGGAAAATGAAAAGATGATTACTTTTAAATAGTTTTTAAAAAATTCAAACAATGGTAAAAATCCATTTTAAAAATCATAGGATAATAGTAAAAATAATTTGAAATTAGTTTTAGAAAATATAGATATGTAAGATAAATATTTTCCATTGGAGACTTAAATATAAACAATCCCAAATAATGATGAGATTGTTAAATAAACCCTTACCACATGGTTTTATTTTGAATCTTAAACCCTTTAAAGAAATAAATTAAAATGAAACTTTAAATACCATTAATACAAATAGATTCATGATATAATATATCAAAGGGGTAGTATATACACCACAAAAAATAAATAAGTGGTCAATATAGAATAAGTATCACATAAGTAAAAGTGAGATAATAAACCCATACCTCAGGTTTGAATTACATCATACATGTTCAAATATCTTGTATAATTAATATAGATTTATTATACATATATTACTAAAACATAATTATATATATATCATACCATTTATATAACAACATAGAATATTGAAGGGTTAAATAACTAAATGATACGACTCATGTCAATAAGTTGTACCTTTCTTTTCAAGAGCCTACCATATTAGAACTCCAAAGTTAAGAATTATTATCATGGAGTAGTGATTATGACGGGTGAACATATGAAATTTTTAATAGGGTGTGTGTGAGTGAGGACAAAGAAAACTAGAAATGACATGTGTTGGCCTATGAGGATAGTCATTAGTCTGATGAACCATTCAGCCACTTAGGTGGGCCATAGGGAGGGGATCACATGCCTGTATGAAAATTGGTGATACTTGGAAGGCCAAAAAACGGATTTCAATGTTAAAGTTGGGTTTCTATGCTATCTATGGTTCCTATTTTTTAGAGACTCTAGTTTTTTTGTAAGACTTTGGAATATTTCTAGGAACATTTCCAAATCTAGGCACTAAGTCGGTATGGGATTATTAGACCCATAGAACCATAGTGTAGTGATATTAAAATATTATATAAACTTTATTATGTTCATGTAAATTTTTAGTTACATTGAAATAACTCTTGATCGAGTCTTAGATAAAAAATCTGAGACTACGGTTGAGTTTGGAATGTGGTGTTTACCTTAGAGGCGACATAAATTTTGTTAGTGTTGGGTGCTGGGTTGGAGGAAACCATTGGTATAATGTTAAATAGAAGTTTATTAATTTAATAAAATTAAATTAATAAAAAACCCATTATTTTTTGGAATCCATGATCATAAAAGGAAGGGAGGACTTGTCCCTTGTAGTGAAAAATGAATCGAGGAGATAGGAGGAACTAATAGACTCTGATATTGACAGCGATAGATACTGGATCATGGTGCAGCAGATCCAGAACATGGGGACATTCATTTGTCTAATGTCCCATTTGGGAACATGGGTGGGAACCATTCAGGGAACCACATGTCTGTGGGGAAACTTGTGGTTCTTGGGGGACCAGGACTTGGTGAACATGTTAAGGCGGAGTGTCTTTCCTATCAATGTGGCCCATTTGTTAGAGAATCTAGTTTTTCTTTGCAAGACTCTAGAATATTTTCAAAGCTAGAAACTGATTATACATGGGATTTTGAGACCCAAAGAGTCTCAGTTTAGTGATATTAAAATATTAAATCTATTTTATCATGTGTGAAAAAATTTTCAGAATTTTTTTAATAAATCCTAATCAGATTCTTAGATGAAAAATATAAGACCATAGCTGACTCTAGAAGGTGATTTTTACCCTATATGTCACATAATGTTTATCATCATTAGATGAGTGATTAGATGCTACAGTTGGGTGAGAGTTATACATAGGTTTATTAATTTAATAAAATTAAATTAATAAACCTTACACTCCCCCATTGGAACCCATGATCAAAAGAGGAGGAGAGGCCTACTCCCTTGGGATAATAGAAGAACCGAGAAGAGATGATGTGCTGCTAGACTCTAATCTTGATAGTGATTGGTATTAAATGATGGTTTAGTGTATTCAAAGCATGGATATACCCCTAAAGATTCAGTGTTTCACCACGAGGTCGGAATATTTATGAGCTTTATGTATCAATTAATTTATATGCATTGTTTAAATGTTTTAGATCATTTGGAAGTCTTCTAGGGACCCTGTGAAGGATGATCTGTGGTATCTCTAGAGAAATTGGGGGTTACAAGGGATTACCTTTAGGAATTCCCAGTCACATAAAGTGTAGTATATGACCACACACCATGTGTTATTACCATTCAAGGAAGATGAAATTTGGGGAATACATGCCATGTACCAAGGGTACAAGATGTGTAGTAAGATCATGTCATGTGGGCAAGGACATGATAAGAATTTCTATGTCAAGGGGCATGGCCTTGTGATAGTACCCAACCAGAGGACATGGGCATAAGACGAGTTACATGGTAATTATCAAGGTCACGAGCTAGGACCTGACCAAGACAAACAAGCTACATACCAAGGGTACATGCTGTGAGTGGAGACATGTTCATCGAGGTTGTGTGTGAGAAATGACACACTTAGAGCTTTAGACGAGGTCACAAGACACGTGACATGGATAACACACCATGTATTCCCTTTTATATTCACCAAGTACCAATAGGGGATACATACATGGATCGGTTATGAAAGACACAATGTATACTATGGGTACACACTTTGTACTTCCATTAGAGACTTTTTACTCACAAATACCTATCTTCAGAACATAGATGGTGGCCTAAGAGTATCCTATCCTATTTATTTTTCCACATAGAATGCGATGGTGGCCATATTTTTTGTGTTGGAGATGATACATGAGGTGATGTTTTGGACTAATTTTGTTAGCTTGTTTATACCAGTATCAGTTGGGTGAGTTCCCTTTTTCTATTCCTATTAGGTTTAGATGTCATAAAATCCTCATAATGGGATCATGACCCCTCTATAACTTCCTCTAGATTATACAATGTGGGTGTATTTCTTTTTTATTGAGCGAGTTAGTCTCAGTTCACTTATATGAGGGTTTAGTATGAAATTTGGTCTTGAGCAATGGAATAAAACCCCCCCAATGGATTAGATATTGTATCAATCTAAGAGGCCTATACCAACCATCATGTACTTCATTCTCTCTAGGAAGGGTTATTAGAATTGGAATGACCAATATTTACATGGGAAACAATCCCCTATCTAGGAAGATAAATCCATTAGGATACAAATTCCCCCAGTGAGCTCTAGGAGTTTACCTATATCACTGTATCAATATCTTAAGTGTTCTAAATTTTTTCCCTAGGTGGGGTTTGTGGAATAGACGTGACCAATACTACACGAGCTTCGATCCTCTTATTAGGATTTTTCTAGATATGATATTGGTTTTTATTTAATGATGACAAATGACTTCGATTACCTTCTTGTCAACTTGGAACATGTAGGAACTGGATGCATAGAAAATTTGGTATAAGCATCATATAAGACAAGGTTGTGGTTTCAATATCCTTCTTGATTCATCTATCTAGATATAAACTTTTACTGTGGTGTATATTTTCTTATTTTAAGATGATTCCATGATTATAACATATGGGGTTTTTGCAGCAGGGCCGATGTTATGAATCGATGAGTGATGATGCCACTTTACAGGGCCTTGTTAGGAGGCGATTTTTCTTTTAATTGGAAAGCTGGTAGTGATTCTACCCATCAAATAGTGTGTAGACCCATATATGAGGGTTCATGTGGATTTTGATTATCATAATGAGCTATGGATGTCTCTATTTCTTCTAGATGATGGTACTTGGGATTGAGTGTGTATTGTGAGATTCTGAGTTTGGTATTTCCTGTATACTATGTCGAGTAGGACCAGTTGACAACAAGTGTGGGATGAAGGTCATGAAAATGAGTTTATGTCAGAGTCCACATGGATAGATCATTTCACCAATAAATATGTGTTGTTTTTCTTGTGATGGGTATAGAAACCTCATCTAGGATTTTCCTACCCATCCCCTTTTAGATATAGAGATGATCAATAGAATGCTTAGGTAGAGGCAACAGTTCTAGAAAGGAGGTCCGTAGGGCGGAATATGTGGTATAAGAGATAGATGAGAAACATGAGGGGAATGGTAAATTGATTTTTCACCACAAAAACCACTCCCAAGTGGTTTAGTATAGGCTTAGGGAGTTTGTGGATAGGGACATGAGCTCCTATAGTCGCTCTATCTTTTTTAACAAAAGGATATGGGAGTGATTAGAGGTAAGATATATATCCTTTCTACTTCAGCAATAGTTTTTTTAAATACTGGTGTGAGATACCCTTTACTTAACACTTATTGTTTGAAGCTTCTCCAGGGTGATGTAGATCATTGGTGGAACCCTTTTCTGGTGATGTTTGACATGGATTTTGACTCATAAGGAAGAGGGATGCTTCCCCCTAAGACGCGTTCTTATGACATAATACAAAACCATGTGGGGAAGTTATTACCGCCCAAATCATATAGTGTCAAAATGTGGAGGATGAGTTCCTTTAACTTTTGTTTTTAGCTTATATTGGTATATAAAGGTTTTAGAATAGTACCTAGTTGGGGTAAAAAAGTGATAAAGGGAACAGATGAGTTTTAGGAGGTATAAGCTTATGACCTGGTGGCTTTGAGTTTGGTTTTAGAGAGGACATGTGAATTACTTGCCTCAATTGTATGTTTTCTAAGTAATGAGTCAATTTTTAATGAGTGTATCTGCTATTCAAGGTCACGTGACACAAAATAATCCTTTATAACTATAACTTTATGTTAGAGTTCTTTCATAGGATTTTGTGAGATGTGGTGCAGTTAGAGGTATTGGGAGAATTTTAGGACCTAGTGTGTCCATTAGGGAAGAACTATATTGTGAACATATGATATAGATGAGTAATTTAGGTTATGAGTGGTTAATTTCCCCTATCCTAGGTGACTTTCAGGGAGGTGTAACCACACCCAAGAGTCATTTTTTACTTTTCCCAGTGGCTAGAAGCGTGATTTCTCTCAAAATTTGGCCTCAGGTCAGGTAATCACAAGTTCCAAGTTCAAGTGGAGTTTGTATAGAAATTATCTTCCTAAATACAATATATTTTTATGAGTTTATGGTGATACCTTTTGGAATTTTGGACACCCCGGTAGTGTTTTGAGACTGATGGAACAGATCCCTAACCCCCCTTTGGACCAGTTTTGGGTAGTCCCCTTTGGTGGAATCTTAGGGTGGTCGGCATTGGGGGTTGCATATGCGAGACATGTGAGGATAGTTATAGACATACTCTGAGAGTACTGACCTTATGGGAAGCTCTCAAAGTATTGATTATATTCTAAGAAGTTATATTCCCTGAAATGTGTCTTCTAAGGATGCGAGAGTAATGGTAGACCTTGGGAAGGATTGTTTTAGTTATCGATTTAGAGTCACCCAAGGGTGTGGGTATAATGGTAGATACATTCAACGAAGTTCTCCATCCACTATTATTGAGTGAGGTTATGGATCAGTTGAATTATTTTTATTCTAACCCTGAGGTTAAGTTTAGTGAAACATATCTCTAGTAGTTAGTTATTTCACATCATCTTTTTAGTTGGATAGGGATGCAAAACTTGGAGTTTTTGTTAGTGATTTATCACATGATAGAATATCAACTGGATCTATTCTTTATGTATTTTTTGAAGGTGGGGACTACATCATACTTCCAAATATTGAAAATTAAATTAGACATGTGGAGATACGAGTTATTGATGAGGCTACTTCCCTTGGTAGCACACCCAGATGAGGGGTGGTAGTGTTTGGATCCTTTAGAATTGGGTTATATGGCCAAAAAATGTGGACCATTCGGGTTATGAAGAATATTATTTATTTTAAAATGTTATAATGATGTATTTTTTTCTCCAATATCAATATAATACTATTTAAGGGAACATTTGGGAGGCCCTATAGGACACCACCATAATGGTCATAGTTGATGGGAAATAGAATTTGTGGTACTATAGTTGGTACTAGAGACAACTGTAGATGGTGAAATTCATCTGGGGGTATATGAGGACTGATGAGTTATGTCAATATATGCATTGGGTTAGTAAGGTGTTGTACCTCTAGACTCTGAGACCGTAGATAGACCAGGTACTTAGTGTTTTCCACCTATCATAGTTGAGAATACATGTGCATACTTTGTTGCATGATATTGATCTATTTTGAACTGGACGATTGGTGTGGAGTAGCCTTTTGTGGCACTCAGTGGTTTTTGAGTTCTGGATAGATAGGACCCTTATTGGGCTTATGGTTTCACATAGTGCATGTTTGTAGACAACATGGGAAACCTTAGGAGAAATCACTAGTGTGAGAGACCAATTTGAGAGCTAAGTTCCCCCCTTGTTCCTTGGATTTCAATTTTCGAGATAAAAATAATAAAGGTGGGGAGAGTAAAGTGACTCATGTTTTTTTATATAAAACTTTTGAATATTTATATGAATATTTCCAAAGGCATAATCTGAGAAGGAAAAATATTTTGATGCATGGAGATCCTCAAAGCAGTGATATTTAAAATATATAAAATATTTTTTCATAGGGAAACATTATTTCAGTTAATGTGGAATAAATCCCAATTAGAGTCTTAGATAGAAAATTTGAGACTTTGGTTAGATGTGACATAAAAGGTTGTTAGTGTTAGGATATCATTTGGTGGTGACCATTAGTGAAGTTTTAAATGGATGATTAGTAATTTAATAAAATAAAATTAATAAATCTACCCCTTCCCCTTTCGTAACCCTAATTAGAAGAGGAGGGGAGGACTTCTCTATTGTGGTGATAGATGAATTGAGGATAGAGGAGGTGCTTCCACACTCTGATATTAATGGTGATCAATACCAGATCATGGTGCAATGGTTTTTGAGAATATATCTACATCCATAGCTTTAGAATTTCACAATTATGTAGGCTGATTTATGAGCATTACATTATGATCTCTGTATATAATATTTTTTTATGGTTTTAGAGCCCTTATATGACCTCTTAAAACCCAATAAGGGTCGATCTGGATTATATCTGGAGAAATTGGTGGTTTCAAGTGTATCGTAGGGGATTCCCATTCAGAATTTCCAATCACACGATGTTTAGTGTAGGAGAACAAGCCATGTGTTCTTCACATTTAGAGAAGATAAACTTTGGTAAATACATGATATGTATTAAGGGTACACGCTATATAGTGAGCCCTGGTTATGTGTCCATGGATATGGCTAGACTCACCATGCTAAGTGACATGGTCATGTGACAATACACAACTAAAGGACATGATCATGGGTTGAGATACTTGGGAACAATCAAGGATATGGGCTAGGACCCAACCAAAAGGAACATGCCATGTACCAAGGGTACATTACATGTGTGTAGAAATGGCCATCCATTTCATGTGGGGGGGAAGGACATGATTAGGGCTTCAAATGAGGTCAGACACCATGTGACATGGGGTACACAATGTGTAATCCCTTTTATACATGATGAGTACTAAAAGGGGATATGACTAGGGGCTGGTTACAAGAGACATGATGTGTACTATGGGTACACTCCATGTAACCCACTTAGATACTTTTCCCTCATGCATATCTATATTCAAGACTTAGATGTAGGACCATGAGTATGCTATATAAAGTATTTTTCAATGTAGGATGCGATGGTGGCCATGTTTTTTGTGTTCGATGTGGGTTGTGAGGTGATGTTGTGGGTCTCTTATGCTAGAAATGTATAAAAAAATTTCAGATGGGTGAAATCCCTTGTTCTATTATTATGAGAGTTTTGGGGAATCACAACCTCATCATACTATCATAACCACTATATAGATTCCTTAAGTATGGAAAGTGTGGGTGTGTTTCCTTTTTCTAGAGTGATTCAATCTTAGTCTACTTCCATGAGTGTTTAGTATGGAATGTAGTCTCGAGTATCAGACTAAAGAAACCTCAATGGATTATAGCATGTATCACTTAAGGAGTCCTGAACTGATCCTCATGTTCTTCATGCTATCAATTTAGGATTTTTGGAATTGGTGTGACCAATATTTACATGGGCATCGGTCCCTTATCTTGAAGGATACATCCAGTAGGTTATGGAGTCCACCCAGTGATATCTAGTAATTAAAGCCCTATATATGTATCGATATTTTTGATTTTCTATTTTTTTTCCATATATGGGGTTCGTGGAATTAGTATGACCAACAATACATAGGAGTCAATATTCCTCTGAGAGAGTTGTCATAGATTTGGGTTGTGGTGTGATACCCTTTCTATGTACAGTGTTTCCAGTAGGGTATAAAGTCCCCCTAGTGATCCCTGGGAATTGAACCCCTATCTCTATATCAATATTTGATCCTTCGGATGAGGTATTAATTCAATATATTGTGTAAATAAGAATAGTCCTCTTAGTTTACATCATGACTCTCTATATGGAGAGACTTAATGAGTAAGTTCCCTCGGATGTATCCCATCTGGGATGGTGGGGATGTGCCATCAACATAGTTCTATCTAATGAGTGGTTTCTCTTAGTTTATTTCTATTATGGATGGAAATTATCATGGATTGGTATCTCCTTGATAAGAAATGCATTTGATCCTTGAGTAAAATTCTGTGGCTGGATTTATGGTTGGGACCATGAGACTTGGTTTCTATTATGAGTATATCTAGGATATTCCAGAAGACCCTCTGGTATGTGTTATATTTTTTAACATACCAGGTGACGATGAGATGATTATTCATGTATAACCGAGGATAATCCATGATGAAGTTTCTTTTTCTCTCTCACTTGGGTTTTCTCCCCTAGATTTTGGTCAATCTAACTATTTCCTATCCTTTTATCACTTTTATTTTGGGATTTTGGGGTGTATAATAGGTATTTTTATACTAAAAAATTCATGGTATCTTCACACTCATGTCATGTATTGTGAAAATGATAAGTATCTTAGCGATGTCCTTGGGGGACCGGGAGTGGGTGGAGTATAGTTCTAGGTTAGAATGACCAAGGTGTGTAGTGATAATGAATTTAACAATAGTACCTTACTTTTGAGTAGGTTTGACTCTTTTTATGTTTTTATTGGGATTTTATTTTATTTTAGAGACTTTTATTTTTCTATGTAAGACTTTGGAATATTTTTAAAAATATTTTCGAAGCCTGCCACGGAGTTGTCTCGAGATTTTGAGTCTCAGAGAATCTAGATGTAATGATATTAAAATATTAAATATAATTTATCATGAACATGAATTTTTTCAATTAATTTGTAATAAATCATGATCGGAGTCACAAATTGTAAATATAAGACCATGGTTAATTCCAAAACATAGTGTTTACCCTAGATGTGACATAAAGTTTATCGGTATCAGGTGACTGATTAGAGGCGACCATTGGTAGAATGTTAAATGGTAGTTTATAAATTTAATAAAATTAAATTAACAAACATACCCATACCCCTTTGAAAATCATGATTAGAATAAGAGGGGAGGACTTCTATCTTATGGTGACTGTTTAACTAAGGTTATATGAGGAACTACCAGACTCTAATCTTGATGGTGATCAGTACCAAAAATTAGTGTAGTGGCTTTGGAGCATAGATCTACAACCGAAGCTTTGGAATTTCACCATAAGGTCAAAGGATTTAAGAAATTTATGTTACTGTCCCTGTATATGAGTTTTTAAGGTCTTATTTCCCTTATATGACTACTAGGGACCCCAAGACGATAGATTTGGGGTGGATCTAGAGAAATTAGGTGTTTTAGGTGGCTCGCAGCAGATTTCTTTTTGGAATTTCTGATTGCACGATGTGTAGTTCAAGAGCACACGCCATGTGTTATTCCTATTTGGAGAAGTTAAACTGTTGGGACTATATTCTATGAACTAAGTGTACAAACCATATAGTGATATGAGGTCATGTGGCTAAGGATATGGCAGGACTCACCATGTCAAGGTATATGGTCATGTGACAGTACATGACCAGAGGACTCATGAATGAGTTTTGTAACACAAAAACAATCAAGGACATGGTATATGACCCAAACTAGTGGAACATTCCATGTACCAAGGGTACATACTATGTGTAGATACCTGGCTATCCAGGACATGTGGGGGTGACGACACACACAAAGAATATGAAAATATCACACACCGTGTGATATAGGGTACCCATTGTGTATTCTATTTTATACACACTGAGTACCAAGATGGAATATAGATAGGGTCCAATTATTAGGTACATGCCGTGTATTTTGGGGTCACACCATATACTTCCCTTATATACATTTACCTCATGATTATCCATCTTTATGACTTGGATGGAGGCCCTTGAGTAGTCTATCCTGAGTATTTTTCCATGTAGGGCGTGATGGTGGCCATGGTTTTGGAATTTGTTATGTGAATTGAGGTGATTTTTAGGGTCACTTCTAGTATTGATGTATGGACCATTATTGGTTGGGTGAGTTCCCTTGTTATGTTCCTATGAGGTTTTAGTGGCATCGTATCCTCATCATAGGATCATGACCCTTATATAGCTTCCTTGAGTCTGTACAATGTGGGTGTCTTTCCTTTTTTTAGAGTGGGTTAGTCTTAATATTATTCTATGAGGGTTTAGTATGGAATATAGTCTTGAGAATCGAACTACAATCCCCTCAGAGGATTTCAGAATATATCTATTTGATAGGCCCAGACCGATCTTCATGTCCTTCATTCTCCCTTGGTAGGGTTTTTGGAATTGGAGTGTCCAATATTTATGTGGGCGTTGATCCCCAATCTAAAAATTTAAATCCAGTAGGGTATGAAGTCCCCCAAGTGAGCTTGTGGAATTGAAACCCTATATATTTATTGATCTCTTCAGTGTTCTACCATGTTTTTTCCCTAGGTGGTGTTCATGGAATTAGCATGACCAACACTACAGGGGTTCCGATCCCCTACTGAGAAAGTTTTCACAAATTTAGATTGTGGTACGATACCCTTTATGTGTATAATGCTTCCAATAGGGTATTGAGTCACCCTAGTGAGACTTGGGTATTTAACCCTATATTTGTATCAACATCTGATCTTTCTGATGAGGTATTAGTTTGATCGAGTGTGTATCTTAGATGATTCCTCTCAGTTTCCAGTATGACTCTCTATATGGAGAGACCCAATGAGTGATTTATCTCAGATTTATGCCATTAGGGATGCAAGGGATGTGACATATTCTTAGTGCTATCTGATAAGTGGTGTCTTTTAGCTTAGTTCCATTACAAATGGAAGGTCTCATGGAGTAAGATCACCTAGATAGGTGATGTGTTTGATCCTTGAGTAGGATTCTATAGATGGATTTATGGTTGGGACCATGAGAGACAAGGATTTTTTTATTAGTATATTTTGGATATTCTAGGATATCATAAAATATGTGTCATTTTTTAAAATAACAGGTGGTGATTAGCTAACTAGTCATGTATAGCTTAGGAGAATTCGATATGGAGATTCTTGTTCACTCTCTATCAGGTTTTCTCCTCTTTATTTTGGTCAAGTTAACCGTTTGCTATCAGTTTATTCATTTTATTTTAGTTTTTTGGGGTTCCTATGGGGTAATTTTATACTCACCCCATCATGGGATCTGACCAAGCATTTCATGACTTCTGAAGATGACATGTATCTTAGTGGTGTCCTTGGAGGACCTCGAGATGGTCAAGCATAGTTCCAGTTTAGAATAGCCGAGGCATGTACCAATCATGAATTTGACAACAGACCCTTACTTATAAGTAGGTTGGACTATTTTAAAGTTTTTTAGTGGACTTATATTTTTCCCTTTTATTCTTTCTTGTACTATCACAATCTCTATGTGAGGTATAGATGCATGCATTAATTTTTGTATCAATTGTTTTTATTATATCTTTATTGTTTCATGGAGGTGTATGTGTGTACGCGTTTATAAAGATACCATAGGATAAAGCCTCCAATGTGTTTGATATTACTACTTGGAACTGGTCACCAACCCTTGGACTATAGGAGGTGGGCTTGGGGTAGTGTCGTCTCATCCTTCCATCGTCCAGGTGAGACCTGGTGGGTCAGGTAGTTATAGAGTGTTATCAGAGGAGGAACCCAGCTAGAAGTGTGGTGTAAATTCCTAGGTTGATATATAGGGACCACAATGAGGATTTTTTTCTGGGGGGGGGGGGATGCGACACCCTATAATTTTAGTGTTAAATGACTAAATGACACGACTCATGTAAATAAGGTTCACCTTTATTTTCAGGAGCCTACTTGATTAGAACTCCAATGTTAAGTATGATTGGCCCGGAGTAGTGATCAGGTTCGGATAATTTCTAGGAAGTTTCTGAAAGTGTGTGTGTGTGATGAAAAAACACACTATAATGAACATGTGTTGTCTTTTGGGGATAATCATTAGTCTGATGAAACTTTTGGGAATGTGGGTGTGCCCTAAGGAGGGGACAACATGTCTATAGGGAAACTGGTTGTACCTGGAGGACTAGGACCTAATTTAAATATTAATTCAGGGTGTCTATGATATAAGTGTGAATTTTTTTACAAATCACGGCATACTTATAATTTGTTATCACTCATTTATTAACAATTCTTTGTTAAAAATCACTGTTTTGGGTAATAACTACTTCATTTTTCATGTATCTTTTGGTTCGATAGTTTCAGTATTTATACTATGATTAAGGTTACATTATCTAAAAAATTTCAATAATGATATAAATATCATATATAAATATCAACATTGTCATAATTCCCATCTATAAAATATGGTATTGAAAAATTAATTGTATCACCACATGGAGATGGTAAGCCGTACATACATATGAGTGATACTTTCACTTCCCATTTAAGGGTAAAGTGAGTGGGTAATGGTTATTTCATAATCATAATAACATTTTAGTAGATCTTGGACATCGAAGTTATTAATTTAGGATAACTTCTGGAGATTTATAAGTGGTAGTAGAAGGAATAAATTGAAATAGGCTGGGTAAGACAATTACCTATTATTTGGGAGATCTTCCTTAGATCCTTTGTTAAGGGACTTAAGATTGGTCTTTTAGGTAGAGAATAATATTTCAAAGTATTATAATGATGTTGATAATATAAATGGGTAGGTATTAGATGAAATATATAGATCAATTTTGTGTAAAGAAGTGAGGGAGGAGGTGCCCTTTCATAATTGAGGTGAGAGGCACTATTGGAATTTCTCAAAAGATCAAATTACAATAAATCAATTCTCAAAATAAATGCCTCAAAATGGTAATGGTTTAAAAGGTAAGGTAGGATATGTTTTTTTATACTAAATAAATATGTTTATACATTTTTTGGTTTCATTTTAAACCTTATCAATTTGATTAACCCCCTGCTTAATTATTTTTGATCATAACAGTTATAACCACTATTTTAATCATAAAGGGTTAATAACTTTACTATAAATGGGTAAATGACTCATAAATAGACCATATATGATATTTTAAACTATATTCTATTCACATGGATGATGACAATTTTTTTTTATAAATTTTAAATAATTTAATAATATATTATTTTGATAAAATATAATCAATGTCAATTTTGACACTATTCATTTAATTTGACTTCAAATACATTAATAAAAGTGGGTATTCAAATATAATTATTTCAAAATTCTCTAGTATTTTATATAGATCTATAAAATTAATTATAAACCTTAACTCATTCAAATTATATCAAAATTAATATATTTTAAATCATTATTTCTGTAAATTAAATAAATACCATTTTTGCATTGCTCAAGAATTCAAGGTAATTATATAATTTATAAAAATTAAAAAAAAATTTATATAATGAAAATAATTTATTAATAAAATAATAGAAATTTGGGTTTGTTAATATCTTTCTTTTTTCACCATGTGCGCAAATAAAATATATTAAAAACAAAGAGAGTGACATTTTGTAACAATCTTTGATTTAAATAATATATAACTCATTTTCATGGAAACTTTTCCATTAAATAACCCAAATGAGAGGCTAATGTGATAGGATTTGAATTATATTCATCTAATAAAATTTAGGATGAATAATTATGACCTTATCACATAGTTTTAACCTAAATTAACATAATTTATCCTTTACTCAGGTGGAAAATTTTACAATGATTACTATTTATATTGACAAAAAATAAAAGGGTCCCAATTACAAAATTTAAACCTCATGATTATAAATATGTAAATAAATTTTCAAATTTAATATCTATATTTTCTATAAATTTATTTTAAAATAAATTTTCAAAATGCGACAAAAACAACTTTTTAGAAAAAGCAATTAAAAAAATGGATTTATTGTTGTCTCATTCATAGTTAAAATATTATGTGAATTATAAATAATTGGATTGAATATATAAATTTCATTAAAATTATTCACCAATAGCAACTAATTCAAATTAATTTGATATAAATATATTATGTTCACAAAAATAGTTTTTCGAAAAAATACTTCTTTTAATTTAATTAATTTTTATTTTGATTTTTATTTCTAATAAATTGATAACCAATAAATTTATTATATAAATGTATAAACTATATATTTTTTAGAATTTAGTTTTTCCCATTCATATCCTCCAATTTAAATCTTGGTTATAATAGTCACATAATAAGAGATCGTGGTTTGTTTGAAGTTGGTGCTGCGTGAAACACAGGCTATCAAAGAGATTAAATTTATTTAAAAAGAGACATACTGTAAAATCTTAGGATGTTGCAGTATGCACTCCTATGATGTAAAGTAAATTCTATCACCCTAGGATCATGTGAATTCTATACATATTTATGAATTTAGTTGTACATGATAAATGATATATTATTTTGTTCCTTACGCTTCATTCATGTTCTCCACATGAATTCCCAATCATCGAATGGATAACCAAGATTGATTAATCATCCTTTCACTACTAGAATTATATATATTTGTGAAGGATTATTTGCGATGGGATCTCATCACAAATAGGCTTTAGCGACGGGGGCCCATCGCAAATATCCCATTGCAGAAAAAAGCATCGCAAATAAATTTATTTGCAACGGGCCCGTCGCAAAACATGGTATTTGGGACGATATTTTTTTCCATTTAAAATAAGCCTCCAATTATATACATTATATATCAATCAACTATTTGTGACGGGCCTGTCACAAATACTATTTGCGACGCGAAATTTTCCCTTCTCAAATAACCGTCCGATTATATACATTATATATATAAAAGCATTTTGTAACGGGTCCGTCACAAATAGTATTTGCAACGGACTCGACGCCCCATTGCAAATACTATTTAAAAAAAATTATATTTAGATTATTTGCGACGGGATCCCATCGCAAAAGGTCCTGTCGCAAATACTAATTATAATAAAAAAAATTATGATTAATGAAAAAATTATATTATTATTATTAAAATAATAAAAAAATAATAAAGATTGTTATTAGTAAAATAAAAAAACATTAAAAAATATAATAATAAAAAAAAATATTTAATAAAATTATGATTAAGAAAAAATTAATATTAATATTATTAAAAAATAAAAAAATAAAAAATTATTAAAATTCTCAATATTTACAAAAAAATATAAAAATATAAAAAAATATTATTATTATAAATAAAATAAACAAATATTAAAAAATATAATACTAATTATAAATAATAAAGTATTAAAAAAATATGCAATATTCGCACCAATATAAAAGACAAAAATTGTAAATAGTTCATATTACTACAAATCTTGAATTCAAATGTTTTTAACATAAAAAAAATCACTGGGGGGGGGGGTTGTCTGCTGGAGGAGGTGGAGGAGGTGGAAGAGATAGTGGAGAAAACTCCATCCCTAAACTACGAGTCAGACAATGCATGTACTCCATTTTCTTGTGATGCTATTGCTGCCACTGCTGCTCCCATCGACACATATTCTCCTCATGTTTCTACTACTGCTACTAATGTTGCCGACACATCTCTTCATGCTGCTTCTATAAACTCTCTATAATCTCAGTCTGAGTTCACAACTGCTCCTGATATTGTGAGGCAGAAGATGATGCCTCTCCCCACGCTCCTCTCGAGCTGGACGCCGACATCGCAGCAGTACCATAATAAGTACCAGGAGTCAAATGAGAGCTGATACCAACTACTTGACCCTTCTCAAAGCCATACTGAGTCGCCTGCATCCATGCCGCCTCATCAAAATGGTGGGCCCCGATCTGCTCAGTCGTCTCATCCTGACTCTCAGCTTGTGTCTGAGAGGTCACGGTCTCATATGACTCCTTAAATTCTAATTTGAAATTAAAATGGTGAAAATATTATATGCAGTTAATAAAAAACAGAAAAAAATAATACTAACCACAATCTGACACTGACGATCACCTCTAATCTCTCCAGTGGCTGGATCACTATACATCCTCTGATAAATGTCAAACTCCGTAATATCGGGATTCTCAACTGCCTACAAAAATATAAAATAAACTATTTATATTTAAAGTTATATAAAATATTTAAAAAATATACTTACCAGATGCTCTTTATGCGTACTAAATGTGTGGCTACCATCTCGATGTGTCACCTCCTGTCTCCCCCGATTCTGTCGTCCCACTGAAGATCTCCTCTAAAATCCACCACCTAACCAGTGTAAACATAATCCATCCCAAACGTGAGATGAAATGTACTCTAGTCGGTGGGCTCTATAGGATTCATCAAATTCTGTCACTCCTGCTTTCTTAATGGCTGTTTTTCTCAAATTGTGCAAAAGATGACGTAAATAGTCACACATAGACACCTGCCATGCCGCGTGGATATCATCATGCATGTTATCATCGATGGGATACCATAAAACTTACAAATAATTTATAATATAAAGTTATTAATAAAATAAATTTCAAAACAAATATTCTTTATTTACGTACCAGCCAATGATTGAACATGTCGCGCCACACATCAATAGGAATCTGTTCTCATGTGATCCGTGACTGAGAAAAATAATTGCGCAAGATAGGGCTCCCCTGTCCAATAGCTACATGAAAAAAACTGTGAAAAAGGAATAAATGATCAAATAATTAGTATATATATAAATAAATTAATGAAAGCTAACTAAAATATACAGGTTACCATACCTCTGTGTGTGTGGATTGAAGCCAAGATATGGGTGCCGCTCGAGGATAGGGTCAGGAATCATTAGTCGCGCAAGACCACACCCCCTCTATGTACCCCCTAAACTGCCAGTAGGCTAAGGGTCAGATGATCCAAAATCCCCCTCATCCAAAGGTAGATCAGCCTCCTATAACTCGCAAAATATATCAGGTTCCATATGAAACACAAAATGATTTTTGTTAGCAAATGGTTGAAAATAACTATTATATATAGATATAT
Source organism: Viscum album (assembly GCA_963277665.1). Taxonomy (NCBI): domain Eukaryota; kingdom Viridiplantae; phylum Streptophyta; class Magnoliopsida; order Santalales; family Viscaceae; genus Viscum; species Viscum album. The sequence continues at coordinate 1,991,005,015 of OY728161.1, read as the reverse complement.
ATTAGTTATGATTATAACCAGCATTTAAATGTGTCAATGTCCATCTTAATCCTCATCTTTATAGCTGTCCATGTTAATGTCTTCATATTCCTCCTCAGCATCATCAATATCCATATGAGTTTTAGTTTCATCATCTCTTTTCATTTCAAATTCATTTGTAACATCATTAACATCTTTATCATCATCAATCCTTAATTGTGGGGTGTCATCATCAATATTCATGTCACTTTGTGAAAAAGATGGATTTTGAGCAGTCTCTGAAAAAATTTCAATTCCTTCCACTTTAGCGGAACCACATTCAGTTTGAGTAAACTAAATTTCTCAAGATTTTAATTTTATTATACTCCACCAATCACTCAAGTCTCTTTAAGCAGCAAAATACTTTGCATAATAAATATAATGTGCCTATTGAGCCAGTAAAAATGGTTCATTTACTACAAGAAGACTTTTATATTTAATATCGACGATTCCATGAGTTGGATGAACATGCAAGCCTCTCTCAGTATCCAACCACCGAAATTTAAACATCATTATGTAATTCTTTCCTAGATAACATAGCTTGATAATTTCATCCAGAATGCCATAAAAGTCAACTTCAGTTTCTCTGTGATGTGATCCTCTCAAGAAAACTTCACTGTTCATTGTTTTCATGATTCCCCATATGCACGTGTATGAAATAGAAAACCATTCACTATATATGCATTATAAGATTTAACCATTTTGGATGGTGAGTTACTCAATATACATAGTCGCATATCAATTTTATCAACATGTTGACACACCTGCAAATTTGTAAAACAATTATCAATATGATAAATAATAAATGGAATTGATATTAAACCGTCAATAATTCATGTTACTAGTTTTTGAAACCATTGAGAATTTTTTTTGTCTGCGTTCTTCAAGAGCAGCTGCTATAATTTGTGGATGTTGTTTCTTGATATGATTATCATATAACCTTAAAATAAAGTAAGTTTACCTATTGCAACATAAATTATAGAATAAGTGATATAAGCACTCACAGTGTAATTGATGTCATTTCTTCACAGTTGAGCAGAATATATGTATGAGCTCTGTGATGTTCATCATCTGAAAGCCACCGTACATGAAATCCACCAAAACCAAGCTTTGGCTGATTAAAAACTGATAATTGATTTTCCATTTCGTCATTAACATTCCCCTAGTTTCATCACATGTGATTGTGTTTTGAGGGATATTGAGAATCAAAATAATGAGAGTAGAAAAAAGAAATTTCCTCTGGAAAATAAGCTTCAACAATTGATATTTCAACTGATGCTTTGTTACATACTTTTTTCTTCAATTTCTGCATGCATATCTTGAATGGGTACATCCATCAAAACTGTACGGGACCTCCACATTTAGCTTCTTGTGGAAAATATAATATCAGATGTTCCATTGAGTCAAAGAAATCCGGAGAAAATATTTTTTCCAATTTACATATAATTACAACAACATCTTCTTCCAGTTTTCTTAGGGCATCGTAGTCTGTTGTCACTGCACAAATGTCTCAAAAAAATATGATATGTCTATTATCGAATCCCAAATCATAAAATTCAACAAACCTATGAATCAAATCGGCATAATTATTTCCATTATAACATGACAATCATGGATTTTTAATCCGGTAATATAACCATTCTTAACACATCTTCCCAAATTGGAAGCACAACCATCTGGAAGTCTCAAATCTTCAATCCACTGACAAAATAATATGCGAATTTCTTTGGACAGTGTATAAGCTGATTTTGGTTTTATTAACCTCTAAGATCTGACATTTTCAAATAGTTCAAGTTCTGGTCACCTGTAAATTTGGGCAAGATCTAATCGTGCCTTAAAAGTATCTTTGGTCTTACCCGGTGTATCCGAAACTGTATGAAATAAATTATCAAAATAGTTTTTCTCAATATTAATGACATCCATCATGTGGTGGGACAAAAAATTAGACCAATATGGAAGATCCAAAAAAATTCTTCATTTCATCCAATTACGTTCTTTCCCAAAGCCATCAATTTTATGTTGGTTTACTGTTTGCACAAATGTGATGGGAGGTAATGATAATACAACTAATTTAAACTCTATACCTGAGATCACCTTTGGTGGTTCATCCCTTTCAATTGTACCTTTTCTGAAATGAGATTTATTCCTTCGAAAAGGATGATCGGTTGGAAGAAATCTGCGGTTAAAGTCATAATAGAAAGGTTTTTTTCCATTGACGAGCATAAAGGCTTTATTGTCCTTCATACAGTAAAGACATGATTTCGTAACATGTGTACTCTAGCCAGATAACATTCCATATATCGAAAATTCACTAATAATCCACATCAATGAAGCTTTTAATATGATTTTTTTCATAGTGACATCATATGTACTAATACCATCACTCCACAATGCATTTAAATCATCAATCAATGGCTTCAAATAGAAATCAATATTCCTTTTTGGATGTACTGGGATTAATAGAGTCAAAAAGATATAGGGCTCCTTTATCAACATCCATGGAGATAAATTTTACGGAGTTAAAAAGACAGACTGACATGAATACTGACCACCATAAGAACCAAATGGACAGAAACTGTCAGTAGAAAGAACCAATCGCACGTTTCAGCCTTCTAAAGAAAAAAGACGGATGCAGATGGTCAAAATGTTTCCATGAATCATCAGCAGATGGATGATTCAAGATTTTATTAGTTGAAATATTGGTTTTGTTCCAGGACATCATTGACGCTGTGTTCTGAGACATAAATAAACGCTGTAACCTAGGTGTAAGGGGGAAATATCTTAACTATTTTACTGGAATCGATCCAGACTTCCCTGGTTGAGCTTCTTTATACCTCACTTGTCCACATGTGGGACAACTATCTAATGAATCATTTTCAACAGAATATAAGATGCAATCATTTGGACATGCATTAATCTTCCGATAACTAAATCCTAGATTACGAATCAGCCTCTTGATCTCATAGTAATTTGTAGGTATCACATTTCTTTCAGGTAACAATGTTTTAACCAAATAAATATATGATTAAAACAGTTGTTTGACATTGCATTATCTGATTTAATAGCCATAAATTTTTCAACCGCTTATAATTTTCTTATCTTGCAACCTGGATATAATGCATCCTTAACAGACCTCAAAAACTCATAAAATTTGAATGGTGCCAACTCAAGAGTTAAATCACTATAATCTTGAGTTTCAGTTTCTTGAACATATGGACCTGCAACAACAAGTACTAAATTTTGAAACCGTGATGGATCCAGAATCAAGTTATTAGTATATTCTCTGGAACTGTGTTCACCGTGTTGATACCAAAAAACATAATCTGGTTGAAAACCAAACCCCAAGAGATGTCCCCCAACCATGTCAAATGTGTCAAATGTTCTAAGAGCAAATTTTTTACAAGTACACTTAATTGTGCCTTCTGAAACATATTCTGGTTTTGATGATGCAAATAATAATAAAGCATTAACACCCTCAATATATACAGGATTTAAACCAGAACCATTTGGATTTCTACGCTGATTTATCCAAGCGCGATCATCTAATAATGACTGATGTCGATTTCCTTGTTCCATATTTTTCTATAAAATATAAATCATCACCGTTTTTTGAATAATTTGAAATTATAAAAACACTATCTGAAAAAGAAGATAAATAATTACAACTACTTCTTAATAATTACCATTAAATTTAGGAAACACAATTTCCAGTGGATTGATGACTACTCTTTTGTCCGACGACTCATTTACTTGGATCTTTCTCACACTGAAATCACAATGAATAATCTGCTCGGAGGTACACTTATTCATTCTCGTGCATACGAGAATATATAAGCGTACCTCCGAGAAGTGTCTTCATTGTGATTTCAGTGCGAGAAAGATGCAAGTAAATGATCCATCGGATAAAAGAGCCCCCTTTTCATCTATGATTCATCTTCTTTCAGCTATCATCGCCTGAACACATTATAAAAAATGTGGTCATATGAATTTATATTCAAACTCATGCATACGATATTGGATATGCACATGTAGAATCATACTTTTCATAATGTTTTAAGTTGGTGAAAGTTGAAAGTAGAAGAGTCATCAAGCAAAAGGAGTACCGTCAATCCACTCGAAATTGTGCCAAGTTATTACAAGTTATTAGAATTTATTCCAATTCATTCCAACTTATTCTTATTTATTCCTATTTATTACTATTTATTTCTAATACTTCCTATTTATTACTAATTATTTTTATTTAGCAGTAATTATTCAAATTTATCACAAATTATTGCTATTTATTTCTAATTATTATTATTTATTCCTAATTATAAATATTTATTTCTAATTATAAATATTTATTACTAATTATGACTAATTATTCCTAACCAGTACTAATTATTACTAATTATTACCAATTATTACTAATTATTTCTAATTATTCTTATTTTTTTCTTCTAATTATTCTTATTTATTAATAATTATTCCTATTTATTAGTATTTATTATTATTCATTCCTATTTATTACTAATTATTTCTATTTATTACAATTAATTTCTAAATAATACTATTTATTGCTAATTATAAATATTTATTACTAATTATAAATATTAGTTCCTAATTATTCCTAATTATTCCTAATTACTCCTAATTATTCCTAATTATTCATAATTATTCATAATTATTACTAATTATTTCTATTTATTACTATTTATCCCTATTTATTCGTAATTATTCATATTTATTACTATTTATTACTAATTATTCCTATTTATTTCTAATTATTTCTATTTATTACTAATTATTCCTATTTATTAGTATTTATTCCTATTTATTAGTATTTATTATTATTTATTCATTTTTATTAGTATTTATTATTATTTATTCCTATTTATTATTAATTATTCATATTTAATATTAATTATTCCTATTTATTACTAATTATTTCTATTTATTACTAATTATTCCTATTTATTACTAATTATACCTATTTATTACTAATTATTCCTATTTATTCCTAATTATTCCTAATTATTCCTATTTATTACTAATTATTCCTATTTCTAATTATTCTTATTTATTACTAATTATTTCTATTTATTACTAATTATTTATATTTATTACTAATTATTCCTATTTATTACCTATTATTCTAATTTATTACTAATTATTCATATTTATTACTATTTATTTCTAATAATTCCTAATTATTACTAATTATTCTTAATTATTCCTATTTATTATTATTTATTACTAATTATTCCTAATTATTCCTATTTATTAGTATTTCTTATTATTTATTCTTATTTTTTATTATTTATTCCTATTTGTTACTATTTATTTCAATTTTTTACTATTTATTGCTAATTAAATATACTTATTCCTAATTATTCCTATTTATTCTTAATTATTCCTAATTATTCCTAATTATTCCAAATTATTCCTAAATATTCCTAATTATTTCTAATTATTCCCAATTATTCCTAATTATTCCTAATTATTCTTAATTATTACTAATCATTCCTAATTATTAGTAATTATTTCTATTTATTACTAATTATTATTACTTATTATTAATTATTTCTATTTATTACTATTTATTTCTATTTAGTACTATTTATTTCTAATTATTCCTATTTATTGCTAATTAATTCTATTTATTGCTAATTATTCCTATTTATTGCTAATTATTCCTATTTATTTCTAATTATTCCTATTTATTGCTAATTATTCCTATTTATTAGTATTTATTCCTATTTATTAGTATTTATTCCTATTTATTACTAATTATTCCTATTTTATTACTAATTATTCTTATTTATTAGTATTTATTCCTACTTATTACTAATTATTTCTATTTATTAGTATTTATTAGTATTTATTCCTATTTATTAGTAATTATTCCTATTTATTAGTAATTATTCCTATTTATTAGTATTTATTCCTATTTATTATTAATTCTTCCTATTTATTATTAATTATTCTTATTTATTACAAATTATTCTTATTTATTACAAATTATTCCTATTTATTACTAATTATTCATATTTATTCCTATTTATTACTATTTATTACTCATTATTTCTATTTATTACTAATTATTCCTTTTTATTACTAATTATTCCAATTTATTCATAGTTATTCCTTTTTATTACTATTTATTCCTATTTCTTACTAATTATTCCTAATTATTCCTAATTATTCTTATTTATTACTATTTATTCCTTTTTATTACTATTTATTCCTAATTATTACTATTTATTTCTAATTATTACAAAGTATTCTATTTATTGATAATTATACCTATTTATTTATAATTATTCATATTTATTGCTAATTATAAATATTTGTTTCTAATTATTTCTAATTATGCCTAATAATTACTAATTATTCCTATTTATTGCTAATTATAAATATTTATTCCTAATTATTTCTAATTATTCCTAATAATGACTAATTATTCTCATTTATTACTAATTATTCATATTTATTATTAATTATTTCTATTTATTAAAAATTAGTATTAATACTTTCAATTTATTATTACAAATAACTACTATTAACTAAACAATTTAAATCTAATTAAATTAAAACTAATAAAAAATAATTAAAAATTAACATAAAAAATATATTAAATTAAATAAAATATAAATACCTTTAAACTTGATCTTCTATTGATGTAGACGGCTTCAAAAAATTTTCCTCAAGAAAAACTAACTTAAACAAATTCTCACTCTGAAAATAGGGTAGAGAGAGAGAGAGAAAGTGAGAATTGAGAGGGCGATTTGAAAAAACGGATGGGGGGTATATATAGGTTAGATTAGTTGTGACGAGACCTTTTGCGACGAGACTACCGTCGCAACAGATACCTTTTGTGACGGGGCCCATCGCAAATACCTTTGCCGACATTAATTGTTGTCGGTGGTTAAAAGAGTATTTGCGACAGGCCCCGTCGCAAAAGGTATCTTCCGACACACGTTTTGCGACGGAGCATCATCCCGTCGCAAAAACCCATTTACCACTGCCGGGTATTTGCGATGGGACCCGTCGAAAATAACTTCCAAGTGACAAGCCATTTGCGACGGGGAAATTCCCCCATCACAAATAACCTTCCCGTCCCAAAAAAAACATTTATCGCTGCCGGGTATTTGCGACGGGACCTGTCGCAAATACCTCTGAGCGATGATCTATTTGCGACAGGAATATTCCTCCCATCGCAAATAAGCTTCCCGTGGTTTGACACACAATCCACACCAAACCGGGCATTACTTTCGCGACGGGCTACCAAAACCCGTCGCAAATAACAAGGTATTTGCGACGGGACGACTCCCCCGTCGCAAAGACTATTTGCGATGGGATATTGTCTCGTCGCAAATAAACTGTCGCAAAAGGTTGTTTTACCCGTAGTGTTTGGTCATTAGTACTATTCCAAAGTGTTTTGGGATCACCAAAATATTTTTAGAACAATTATAGAGACCCATTATTAATTTAAAACAATTTCAATATTTGACACCTAATAGTATGTTGGCTCAAATATAGTATGTGTTGGCTCTTGAAATGTCATTAGGTAAGAAATATAATCTCAGATTATCCTCTGAATTAATAACCAATATGACTTAGGTGGTAGCATTTTTTATTTGGGTAGAAGAATGTAAATATAGTTTTAAGGATATTTAGAAGAGGTTTTTCAGTGCACCTATATTCAAACTTCCCTAAAGTAGAGTAGGGTTCAGGATATATAATGTCTCATTAAATAAGGTATTGGGTTGTGAATTTTTGAAAAATAACAAGGTTCTAGATTATACCCCTTTTCAATTAAACACCCAAAAGAAAAATTAATCATCGCATGATCTAAAATTAGTAGTTGTATTTTTTATATTAAATATTTTGATGAAACATCTATACAAAGAGAATTGTTATATACTAATCATAAGAGCCTAAAATATATATTAACATAGAATGATATTTGTATATTTTAAATGAGATGGGTAAATTTGATCAAGTATTATAATTTCTCAATACATTACCATCCTGGTATGGAAAATAAGGTTGTTATTGCTTTGAGTAGAAAATATAATACTACCTTATCCATAAAGAGGATTGAAAGATACCCATCTTACTGAACATGAAAAGGATGGATATGGAAATCATAATGGAAGGGATGCAATCATATCTTTCCCAAATTATTTATCAATAATATATCTATATGACGGTCAAGGAGTCTTAAAAAAAGGATTATATAGAGATAAAAAATAAGGTGAGCAATATTTTTGAGTTCAACCATAAAAAATTTAGATTTATAAGATTTAAAATCTAAACATATGTCTTAACTATGATAGAGATGATTTTGGATCTTTTTAATAATGGTAATATCTTATTAGTCTTTATTCACCCAAGAAGCACTAATATGTACAGGGATTCTAAAGAGAAATTCTAGTGGGACAACATGAAGATGGGTATTGTGGATCATATATCTTGATGCATGGTTTTCCTAAATGTCAAGGTCATATGTCATATTTTCAAGGGGATGATACAATTATTATCCATACCCACATGAAAATGCTAGAACATCAGCAATGATTTTGTTATATGTCTTCCTAATACTTATGAAAGAAATAGTACTATATGGGTTATAGTGGATTGACTTTCAAATTCCGGACACATCATTTCCATTCGAAAGGATTTAACACTTGATAAAAAATATATGGTATATATAAAGGAAGTTATAAGGATAAATGAGGCACCACTTTCAATTATATTTGATTGAGGTCCAAGGTTCATATAAAAATTATAGAGAACTATTCAACACACATTAGATATAGAGTGAATTTTTTTAAAAAATTCTCATCCTAAAATATATAGTCAAAAGGGTTATTTGTACTTTGGAATATATATTGTGATCTTGACTGGTGATTTTCAAAGGAGGATGGGATAAACACCTTTTTTTGGATGAGTACTCATATAACAATATTTCCACTCAAGAATTTAAATAGAACCATACAAGTATATGCATGGAAAGAGATTAAGAAATCTGAAATGTTGGGATGATGTTAGAGAGAGAATGATTTAGGGACAGATCTTAATTAGTAAAAGATATAGAAATTTAAAACCATTTAACATCAAATTAAAGGATTACAAATTTGATATAAGTGCTATGTTGATAATTATTGATGAGATCTATAGTTTTTTTTGGAGACAAATTATCCCTTATAATATCAATATGGAAGTGAGTTATGAGATTTTAGAATAAGGGAAAGTTAAGAAACATATATATTGGTACCTTCAAGATTTTTTATTTCATAAGAACTATAGTGTATTGATTGGTTATTCTATCTAACTTATCATAATCACTCAAAGAGCTCCATGTATCATTTTTGAGAAAGTAAATACAAGATCCATCACATTTAATAAACTCAAAGGTGGAATAATGATAAAATAATATCTACTATGAGGAACAACCAATAGAGATCTTGGATTTTAGAGAAAAAGTGCTAAAAGAAAAGACCACTCACCTAGTAAATGTTATTGTGTATAATTCAAAAGATTAAGGAAGAAATAAGAGAAATATATGATGTAATGAGACAAAAATAAACTCATCTATTTTTATCCAAGAAATGATATTTAGTGGATGATTTTTTAAGAGGGAAAATGTAACACCCCATATTTGTAGTGTGAAATCCCCACTTGTTTAATAACTTGACTTACATACATCATGGAACAAAAATAAACAACAACTTATTTTATTAATGTTTAATATGATGATATAAAATTTAATAAATTAAAATATATCTAAATTAAACAAACTAAGGATAATTAAAAATGGAATAAAACCACAAGTAAATATAATTATTATAAGATTGAAATTTATATCATCATAATCTCCCATTATGATCATACCACTGATGATAACTATTAAATGAATACAAAATACTAGAAATTTTAAAAAAATATAGTGAAAATAATTGATGGAAGTGGATAAATGATTATAGAGAAGTATGTAAGGTAATATATGGGAATAAAAAATCGATATGTGGTTGTTGGTCTAATATAGTCATCGGGCATATATGGTCAGGAATATATATAGTCATTGTGAATAACATTGTTTAATGAGAGAGATTATATTATTTTATGGCTATTGGGAATAATATTTGGCACTAAATTAAAACAACCGGGATATATGACTATATTTAATATAACTATTGATATGGTGAGTATAAATAGTAATGACATTATGTAATTTATATAAGAAGATGGACATTATGGAATCACATAGTATAAGTCTTCTATACAAAGATCATTTTTCTGACCTTGAGAAAGAGTTAACAAAATCACTGGGGTTTTCCTTTGACCAATCATAAATCAAATTTCAAAAAATATGAATTAAGTGAAATCATATCTAGGAGAAGCCTTAAATTGTGGAAATCACTAAGATATCCATGTTAGATGAATCACCACTCATGAATACCACCATTCTTTATATCACCCTTATATATTTTGAATAGGTGTTAAAGGGTTTTATATATTGAATTTAGGATGATATAAACATGTAATTTTAAATATAATTATCAAACTTTTGATTATATGGATTTTTATTATTAGGATTATTAGGTTTATACTTATGGATAGAGCTATAATTGAGTATTATAGGGGTTTGAACCCCAGTTATTTCATCATTTTCCACTAATTAGGGGGGGGATTATTTTCACATGTGTGTGAATGCAATAATGGAAATTAACACATGGATGCGTGAATGTGCATGGTGGGGAAAGTGTGGGAGAGGGCATGGAGTATAGGTGTGCATGATGCATGCAGGTGCAAGAGAGGGTTCATTAAGAGTTCACAAGAGGTTCCACTCGATGTGGTCCCTTGTTTCTTTAAAAATAAGGGTCCCTTAGACCAATAATGGACTTGGGAAAGTGGGTGCTTGAGAAATATCTTCTTGAGCTTTTGATCCACCAAAAACATGGTGTTTAGACCATTGAAAATGTAATAATGGGTCTACGTGGGAGGTTTTGAATCCTAGTTGGGAGAGTTGAGACATGATTCAGTAGTGTACCTCGGTGTCTGTGTTATTGTAGTTTGTAATCCCTTCATCCGAATAAACATTATTTTTTATTTTTTTATAAATGTTTCATTTTTATTAAATTTATTAATTTTAAAGGATATTTTAATTAATTTAAATTATAAAATTCAAAAAATTATTTTAATAAAAATGGATTGATAAAGTTCAGTGAATGATTTTTATTTAAATAGTCAATTTTAAAGAAATATGAATAAAATGATTTAATGTTAAAAAGTGATATTTTTTATTTGCATTGTACATTTTAATTTTAATAAATTAAATTGATCAATATTATAGGATGATATTAATTTAATATAACATCAATTTAATGATTATTAAAATTCTATGTGAAGTTCTTAGGATCAGATTAATCTACCGAGAAGGGGGTAGGGATGAATCATGGTATAATTTTTTTTACAGTTTCTTTTTTCTTAAATGGAATCCTATAACCTTTTATGGTTTTATTCACTCAAGTAAATAGTCTCAACATCACTATTGTACTTATAAAATAAAGTGACAATGAACATGATGATTTTTTTAAAAAGGTTTATCCAATTCATGGGTAACATACTCCATGTCATCGTTAATTAGTCTCCTTGACCAAAAATTCCTCACTATAAGAAGTAAAAAATCACAGGCCTACTATTATGGAGTATATTCACCCTATTCCTATCCAGAGTTACACTAGACACCATGGATTCACACTACCTTTATATATAATATGTAACTAAGATGAGATAGATCTTCTTTATTGTTTGGTTTCTTTAACAGTTGTAGAAGTATATCCCCCCATCGAACCTTTAGAAATATTCAAGAATAGTTTCTCACTTAATATAGAAATAATATAGAACATAATTTTCATATTATTATTATATAAAAAACTCAACACTATGAATGTGGATGAAATCACATCTTTATATGGATTCTGCCACGATTCTTGGTACTCACTCAGTTCTCACTTAACAACTTTGTATCTTATAAATTTTTATACTTCACTCAATTTCAATATTATTTTTATTAATAATTTCAAAATTAATTCAATTAAAGAGAATTAAATAGCACCCATCAAATTATTTATTCATAAAAGGAAAACTAGAAAGAATTCATGGATTGCAATAAAACACATCATTATAGAATTCCCATTTTTGGGTTCTTAGTAATTTTTTTATACTACACGATAAATAAATTAAAATTAAGTTTATTTTCATGTTGCTTTAAGCATAGATAACTAAAATGTCCTTTGATTTTTATGTTTACTGAAAAATAATCTTATTCCTACTTTAGATACAATAAAACTAGCTATCAAAATCATATCCTTAAGTAAAAACTTCTGGAATTGACTAGAGCAGTATTATAATTACATTTTATTTTAAAAAGCTTTTGATACAAAAAATATTTCATAAATTTTATTTTAAAATTTCAACTGAATAAGTCAAATTTCATCACTTGTTGAGACACAAGTGATTTATGATCTTAATAATAACTAAAAATTATCAAAAAACATTCTAGATGTAATATATGGATTTTAACATCCTTCCCCATACCCATTTTCTTGGGAAGAGGATAGGGTGTTACTCGAATATAGGTGACATCACTAAGGAACCAAAGGCTGGAAATAAATTCCAAGAGTTTCATAAAAATGGTAGATGATTTTACCTTTGAAAATAAAATTACCCAACAAAGAATACAATAACTAAACAACTATTATACGATTCGTGATAATGATGTAATAAAACTAAAAGTAATTCAAACCAACCACTAAACCAAACCATATCAGAGTACAAAGAGTAAAAAAATCAAGATCATCATAAAATGAAGAATCCAAAACCAATAAGACTTAATGACTCCAAGACACCAATTCAACAACTCCCAATAAACACCAAGATCCAAATCCTTAATCCATTCCTGAGGTGTCATGATGCATCACTAAATAAATGAGATACCTTTCCTTTAATTGTCTCTCGATAAACAATACCTACAAATGAACCAAAGTTCCCAAGCATGGGATGAGTATAAAAATCCATTGGTTTTCCCCAAATAACTTCCTTTCTCATTCCAATAGGATAGAAAATGTTAAAAAATTTATATAAAACAAATTGTATAAAAATTTTAAAAGATTTTATCTCAAATCTAAATAAATTTCCAATAAAAATAGTTATGGAAAGAAAATAAACAAGTCATTCAAAAAATTTCTCAAATCCCATTTGGCATAACCTATTCAATTCTACACAACCCCACCCACCCTCCCACCCAAAATTGTTGCTACCTTTGTAATTTTAATATCAAGTCCATACTCTATCCCTTTGATGGTGGTACTTCCAGATCATTATCCATCTCATTCAAATCATGCCAACCATTCTGCCAAAAAATCATGCCAACCCAATTATGCCAACCATTTCAATAAAATAAAAATTTTATTGAAAAAAATTTCTAATAGATTTTACATATATAAAAACCACATAACCATTTTAAAATCATCATTTAAAATAATTTAATAATTTCACTTTTCACAAAAGAACCATATTTCCACAATTTTACAAACCATCACTAAAGCGGGTTTATAACAAAATTGTGCATCAATTTTACAATTGAAGATCAAAAAATTAATCAATTTAAAATTAATCTTTAAAATTATAATAATAAGAGTAAATAATGAATCCACCTACCTCACAACTTAGGTGAAAATGAATAATGGTCTAAGAAATCCAAAAACATAACTCAGATCTTCCAAAATCCACCTTAGATCTTTTTCTCTGACATCAAAACATCAATATATCATTATGATTGAAATAAGACACCATAAATATATCCTCAATGTATTATATCCATGAATCTATGAGAGATAATAAGAATAAAACTAAGGGAAACCACTAATAATGAGAACTTACCAAGGAATCCGGGCCTCCAACACACCAAGATTCACTAATTGATCACTCCCAAATCAAGGTGAAGGTTCACCACAAACACTGGGAGAAGTGGAATTCGTTTGAGGGTATGTTTATGGAGAAATAAAACATTAATGGGAAATATTAATTAGATCCAAAATTTTCAGATCTTTTTTTAAAGGTGCATAGTTAGGGCACACAGTTAGGAAAACCATACTCAAAATGTGAGCTAGCCAATACCTCCAAACACCTCTCATATAGTTTTCTTGCACGATTAGACTGCAACGACCCGAAATTTTGAATAATATTTTGTTTCCTAAAAATTTATGTTGTACTGTGTCTCGTTAATTAAAAATATATAAGTATAAATTGAAAAGTAACTATCATTTTTTGACCATTATATAACCATTGGTCAATTATGATCGAAGATCAATATGACCATTGAAAACAATAATAATTTTAATGTTATAATTATTGTTTATAAATAGAAATGATAATGGAAAAATTAATTCAAAAAAAGAGTTGATGACCTAATCTAGTAGACTCGAGCCATATGAAGCTCATTTGTTAGAGCTTGGAAAGGAGGTAAAATCACTAGGCTTCACTCTTGGACAATCCCAAGCTGAGATTCAACACATTAAGCTTGAATGGAATTTCCTACGAGAGAAGATCAAGTTAATAGAGATTACCACCTGGGCCATTTTATCCGAGCTACCCCAAGAGTCTGTCACCATCGTACACCTTACCCTTAAGTCTTATGCGGGTGTTATAATGGGTTATGTAATAATTCATTTGTTAGTTATTGTTTAATCCCTTTTTATAAATAAAATTTTTATTCCATCAATTCCTTTATGAGAATAGTTTTTCTTAAAAATATAATGAATTAGATAAATTGATTTTTTATCAGGTAAAATGGTAGTTTTTAGAAATATATAAATTATTATATTAAACTGAGGTTTTATTAATATTGTTATTATAATAGTGTTATAATAAATATCCTTTTAATTATAAGTTGTGATTATATTCCTTATTGTTTTTACTCTTTATATGATTAAGTATTCAGTTTGATGAGAACAATATTTTCATACGATAAAACTAAAATTGTATTTTAATTAAAGAATTTATTTTGATAAATTAATAAATTTATGAGAATAAATAATATTTTAAATAAATAATATTATTATATAATTTTTATTAAATATAAATTATCATATAATTTTTATGATGTCAAATGTAACTTTTATTAAGGTATGGAAACTGTTTTTTGTCAAAACCCTTCAATTTTCAGTAAATAGTGTATTATTATTTTAAAAGTGAAAATTAACATATTGATAAAATAATTTAGATAAAATGAATAATATTTTTGGAATTATGATATCTAAATTATCTAATGGTGAATTTTTCATAATTTTCTGAGACAATCAATTTTTTTGGTAAAAATTAAATACTGTATAAATAAAATATGTGTTTTATGAAATCATAATGACCCAATAGTGGTGTAATAAAATACTAAAAAGGTATATTCGGCCAATATACATTTTAAATTTAAAATAATGTGATTTTATATTTTTTTTCTTAATTTTATAATGCCTTAGTGGACCCTCCAATACTTATAAAATATTTTAACATTTTAAAATGATTTCTTTGAGAGTGTGACTCACCTCCGCATAAGTAAGCCTAATATTTTAATATGTTCATAACTTTTAATTATTAAATATTTTATACCACTCCCTTTAGTAAGAAACCATGGGAAAATACCATGGTCTGGTTTGTGGTTTTGAATATTTTAATGTGTAGTGTCCAAAACCTAAATAATAAATAATTCTCTCTCATTTCCTATATAATCCCACCCAATCTCCCATTCCTCTTCACTAAAAACATTTGGAGATCAAAAAAAATATTCCCCATACTCTCTAGAATCCCCCAAGTCTCCCCAATCTCCCAATAATCCTCTCTCAAGCCTATCCCAATCCTTTGAGACGACACTTCCAAATAAGGAATCTGAACTTTCCTCTCCTCCTTTCAAATTCAAGCGTCTTATACAAAAGTAGTTATTGTAATTTCGAATGGTTAGAATTTAATTATTTTATAATAATTAAATTACTGTCCATTTTATGTTATTTTAATTAGTTATTATTTATTCTCCCTCATTTTTCCCTTACCTAATCCATTACTATGCCAAAATTTCGTAAGGGATCTTCTACCCTCCCCTTCTATTAAGCATTCTTTTCATGTTATGTATTTTAATCTATTTTATTACTATGTTGGGATATGTTATTAAATATACCACATACTGAAAATTTTATTTATAAATTATTATATCCCCTTTAACTCTCATTTATTCTTCTTATTAACCCTTATGTGCACCCGTTACCACACCGAAGTTTCATAGGGATTTCTTCCTTTCTCATTTTTTCCAAGTATCTTTATGTTGTTATACCATTTTATTTTAAATTAAAAATGTTGGTGGTATGATTTAAAACCTCCATAATACTTCTCTAATTATGTTTTAATGATTATATACCTCTTTATCTCTCATTACTCCCCCCCATTTACACCCATTACCATGCCAAACTTTCGTAAGAGTTATTCCATTTCTCCTCTTTCTTCAAGTTTGTTTATTATGTTACACATTATATTTCCGAATTCCATGTTTTAGGACATGTATCTATATTAACCCTTACTAAAAATTTCATGTAAATATCATGAGATACCCATTTTTCTCTCATCAAACATTTTTATGATTTTTTATGTCACGCTGTTATGCTATCGAAATTGCACCGCGATTTTCCAAGACAAAATCATTATGTAGTGAATACCATACCCATTTCTCTATCAAGGGTATTCACCTTTATGAAAATATACATATTTAATGGTACTTACATTTATGTATTCTAAATTCCTTAATATTTTAATAACTTATGATGTTGAATGATTCAACGTTATATAATACATGTGGAACACTTATGCATGAAATGAAATGTTTATAAAGGGTGCACCCTGATAGCACTCTAATGCATTGGGTAATGTTTAGTATCATGATACGAAATGTGAAATGAGGGTTTAATCATGATAATACATGTTAAATTAGGGTTTAATCATTCTAATTCAAGTGCAATGAGGGTTACTCATGCTAATCCATGTGCAATGAGCCTTGGCTCATGCCAATATCATGTTGTATATTGTTGCCACATTTCTATGTTATGATAATCATGCTATATCATGAATTTATGTTAATGTTTTTCTTGTGACCCATTGATATTCCTATTTCCTAACATGTACTATATTATTCATGTTATACCTATTTTACTCCCTTAATGGGCTTTATAGCTCACCCTTTTCTTATGTGTGTCCTCAGGTTATCCCATGAAATGCTAAGTACGAAGGAATATTGTGATCATTTAAATGAAGTTTCCAATAAATATATTGTATTTTATGTCTTAAGTTATCATGTAATGTTCCTAATTTTCCAATACACTAGACCTCTAGATCCTCATAGTTGTCTTAAGTTCATGTTAATTTAATAAATCATGTTTAAATATGTAATAAAGTGAATGGTTGTTATAGTTGGTATCAAAGTATTTAGAAAGTTATTTTTGGGATTAGGATTATAAAACCCTAGTGAAATCCTTATGTATAAGTCTAAGTATAAAGAAAACTTCCCTAAATTTTGGTGGGTATAGAGTATGTGGTTTATCAATCAAATACATCCCTATTTGGATACAAACAAGTAGAGGTGGCTCTGGCACAGATGTATCTAGGGGTAAAACCCAAAACCACCGCTTTCAGCTAGACTCAAAAAGGAACTGGTGCACAAAAATGTTCTTTTCTTCACTCTTGGTTTGACACTCCCAGGGGATATGCTTTGGTAAAATCAAAATCTTAGTATGAACCATTATTAAGGGAAAAAGTCCCATAAGAATATATTTTATGAAATAGATCATGGATAACCTAGATTGAAACTTATGGTATCATAAGTTAGGATATACTATACAAGTTTATCCTTCTCTGTCCAATGTTTTATTTTTTACATTCTTATTAGATAAGTATTTAAACCCACTAATTGTATTTTCTTTTTCTTAGTTAAAACATGTAAGGATGAAGATCACAAAAAAATCTTCTCTCTCTTATTGAAGAAGTACTTAAAGAGATTATCTAGAAGTCAGGCTTAGATGACTTTGAAACTTTTTAAAATATCAATGTTACATGAAAAAACTTTATAAGGAATCTAATAACTCTATAATTGCAATTTTTTTCAAGTATTAGGCACTATCTATTGGATAATATTTCACCCTTAACTTTCTTACCATGCTAATCATGGGAAGTACCATAAGAGTCTTTTCAAATTATTCTCTTTATTTAAAAATGATGAGTCACTAAATGATTTTCTAGATTCTACAAAATAGGGTGACCTTCGAGAAGCTTATATATATATATATATATATCAAATTATCTATTTCTATCCTTGGGTAAAAACAAAAACTGATATACCAAAACCCTATTTTGAAATATTTGAAGATGATTCATTAAGATTTTTTTATAAAAAACAAGTTCAATAATATATTTCAAAATTATATATAAGAAATACCTTTTTAATGACTTATTGGTTCTTCCATTGATGTAATCCAAGATGCTTGAGGTGTTTTCGGGGAAAGGAAGTAGACGATTTGGAAAATATCATGAGGTACCATTGTGACACATAAACCCTTTCTACTTAAAGGAAATAATAATAGGAAAGACTGAAGACCTCATTGAAGAGATGAAGGAGAAGTACCCTCACCTGTTTTTGACATAGTATGTAAAATGAAATTTCAGGGGATAGATTTCTTAAGGGGGGAAGAATGTAATGACCCAAAATTTTGAATAAAATTTTGTTTCCTAAAAATGTATGTTTTTACTGTGTCTCATTAATTAAAAATATATAATTATAAATTGAAATGTAACTATCAATTTTTGACCATTATATGACCATTGGTCAATTTTGATCTAAGATCAATATGACCATTAGAAACAATAATAATTTTAACATTATAATTAATGTTTATAAATAGAAATGATAATGAAAAAATTAATTCAGAAAAAGTGTTGATGACCTCATCTAGTAGACTCAAGACATACATAGATCATTTTTGGGAGCTCAGAAAGGAGGTATAATCACAAGGCTTTTCTCTTGACCAAGCCCCAACTAATCTTCAAAACGTTAATCTTGAACGTAATTGCTTGCGAGAGAAGTTAAAGTTAATAGAGATTACCACCCAAGCGACGTTATCCGAGCCACCCCAAGAGTCTATCACCATAGTACACATTACCCTTAGGTCTTATGTGGGTGTTATAAGGAGTTTTTAATAATGAATTATTTTCTTATTGTTTAATCCCTCTTTATAAATAAAATTCTTATTCCATCAATTCCTTTATGAGAATAGTTTTTGTTAAAAATATAATGAATTGGATAAATTGATTTTTCAGGTAAAATGGTACTTTTTATAAATATAAAAATTATTATATTAAACTGAGGTTTTATTAATATTATTATTATAATAGTGTTATAATAATACTCCTTTTAATTATAATTGGTGATTATATTCCTTATTTTTTTAATCTATAAATGATTAAGTATTTAGTTTGATAAGAATTATATTTTCATACGATAAAACTAAAATTGTATTTTAATTAAATAATTTATTTTGATGAATTAATGAATTTATGGAATAAAAAATATTTTAATAAAATATTATTATTATATATTTTCTATTAAATATAAATTATCATATAATTTTTATGAAGTCAAATGTAACTTTTATTAAGGTTTTGAAACTGTTTTTTTGTCAAAACCCATCAATTTTCATTAAATAATGATTATTTATTTTAAAGGTGAAAATTAATATATTTAGAAAATTATTTAGATAAAATGAATATTATTTTTTGAATCAAGATGTTGAAATTATCCAATAGTTTTTTTTCATAATTTTCTAAGACAATCAAATTTTTGGGTAAAAATTAAATACCATATAAATAAAATATGTGTTTCATGACATTATAATGAACCAATAGTGATGTAACAAATTAATATAAAAGGAATATTAGGACAATATATGTTCTAACTTTAAAATAATGTGATTTTATATTTGTTTCATTAATTTTATCACACCTTAGTGGAACCTCCAATACTTAAATAATATTTTAACATTTTAAAATGATTTCCTTGAGAGTGTGACTCACCTCCATGTAAGCAAGCCTAATATTTTAATATTTTCAGACCTTGTAATTATAAAATATTTTATATCACTCCTTTTTGTAAGAAACTATAGGAAAATACCATGGTATGCTTTTTAGTTTTGAATATTTTAATGTGTAGTGTCCAAAACGTAAATAATAAAGAATTCCCTCTCATTTCCTATATAAACCCACCCAAACTCCCATTACTGTTCACTAAAACCATTTGGATATCTACAAAAATTTTCCCCATACTCTCTATGATCCCTAAAAGGTTCCCAAACCCCCCAATAATCCTATATCAAGCCTCTCTCAAGCCTTTGGGATCACACTTCCAAGTGAGGGATCCTCACTTTCCTCTCCTCCTTTCAAATTCAAGTATCTTATTTGAAAGTAGTTCTTGTAATTTTGAATTGTTATAATTTAATTATTTTATAATAATTATATTAATATTAATTTTATGTTATTTTAATGAGTTATTATTTATCTTTCCTCATTTTGACCCTTACCTAAGCCGTTACTATGCCAATATTTCGTAAGGGATCCTCCACCCTCCCCTTTTATCAAGCATTATTTTCATGTTATGTCTTTTAATATCTTTTATTACTATGTTGGGATATGTTATTAAATATCCTAATTACTTTCCATTTGATGTATAAATTATGATATCCCCTTTAAATCTCATTTATTCCTCTTATAAACACTTATGTGCACATGTTACCATGCCGAATTTTCGTAAGGGATTTCTTTCTTTCTCATTTTTGTCCAAGTTTCTTTATGTTGTATTACCAATTTATTTTCGATTTAAAATATTGGGGTATTATTTATAACCTCCCCCATACTTCCCTTCTTATTTTTTAATGATGATAGACCTCTTTCTCTCTCATTAATCCCTCCCATGTACACCTCTTACCATGCTGAAATTTCATAAGAGTTATTCCATTTCTCCAATTTCTTAAAGTTTCTTTATTATGTTAATACTTCTATTTCCAAATTCTATGTGTTGGGAAATGTATCTATATTAACCCCTTACTTTAAATTTCATGTACATATTATTAGATTCCCTTTTATCTCACATCAACCGTTTTTATAAATTTTTATGTCACGCCGTTATGCTACCGAAATTGCACCGCGATTTTCCAATCCAAAATCATTATATAGTGAATACCATACCCATTTCTCTATCAAGGGTATTCAAATTTATGCACATATACATATTTAATGGTAATTACATGTATTTATTTCACATTCCCTAATCATGGAATAACTTATGATGTTGAATGATTCCACGTTATATGATCAATGTGGCACACTTATACATGAAATGAAATGTTTATAAAGGGTGTTCCCTAATAGCACTCAAATGCATTGGGTAATGTTTAGTATCATGACACACCATGTGAAATGAGGGTTTACTCATGATAATCCATGTGCAATGAGGGTTTAATCATACTAATTCAAGTGCAATGAGAGTTTACTCATACTAATCTAGGTGCAATGAGCCTTGGATCATGATAATATCATGTTGTCTATTGTTTCCACATTTCCATGTTATGATAATGATGCTATATCAGGGATTTATGTTCATGTTTCTCTTGTGCTCCATGGATATTTATATTTCCTAACATGTATTATATTCTTCATGTTATGCATTGTTTACTCCCTTATTAGGATTTATAGCTCACCATTTTCTTATGTATGTTCTTTGGTTATACCATGCAATTCTAAATATGAAGGAATATTGTGGTAATGTAAATTAAGTTTTCAATAAATGATTTTTATTTTATTTCTTAAGTTTTCATGTAATATTCCTAATTTTCCAAGACACTAGACATTTGGATCCTCGGAGTTATCCTAATTTCATGTTTGTTTAATAAATCATGTTTAAATATGTAATAAAGAGAAAGGGTTTTATATAGACAAACTGTGTACTAACCATGTTTAGAAACTATATTAAACATAACATGGTTTCACCTGGGTGGACACATGGTTTTTCCAAACAGTGATCCAATTTTAAACTTTCCTAGTGAACCCTTTTTAACCATTCATTTTTTCTTAGAGGTGTTTCACAGTTTTTTATAATTATTCTCAAATAGTGAACCTTCACAAAATACCAAAAAACACTACAAAAACCCTCCAAAACCCCAAACAAAATAACCAATTACTTTATATGCTTAAAGTACATAAATAAAGGGTTAACTTTCTAAAACTGGGGTTCTATATTCTTCCCACCAGTAGAATTTACATCCTTGGAAAGTAGAAAACCACCATCGTGATGAAAGAGTTTAGGCCATTTCTAAATCATATCCTTCTCATGTTCCCATGTTTATTCCAGAATTAGACCATATTTCCATAAAACCTATACTAGAATGATGCCTTTCCCATGCTAGACTATCTCTTGCCTATCCAGAATCTACACAAGCACATGAATCAATAAATCATTCAGACCTAGGTTAACATGATCCCATAAAATCACACAGTCAGGATTAGGATGATACTTATTCAATTTAGATACATGAAATACATTATGCACTGAACTGAACCTTGGTGGAAAAGAAAATCGATATTCCACCTCACTAATTCATTAATGTATCTTAAAAGGACCTATTTACTGAGTGGATAATGTTCCCTGCTTCCCAAAATGATGAATCCCAAACCTTAGATAGATTCTCAAGAACATAAGATCACTAACCTAGAATAAGAACGATCATAAAATATGACCACTATATGATTTTTGATGACTCTGATCCATATCCATCCTCCTTTTGATCAACTTAATCTTCTCTATTGTCTCTTACACAAGGCTTGGTACAACCAGTGAAGTCTCACATGTTTCTACACAAAAAAGTGGAGAATGAAAAGGACACCCATGTAATGATTCAAAAAGATCCATATGTATTGATTCTTAATAACTGTTGTTATTTGGGAACTCCATTGATGGTTTGTGATCCTCTTATGAGCAAAAAAATCCATCACACCAGCCTGAAGCATGTATTCCAATGTTTTCATCATCCTTTCAGATTTCCCATCCACATTAGGATGATTTAATTTTCTAAAATTCAATTGAGTCCCAAGGTATTACAGTAAGGATATCTAGAAATGAGATTTAAACTTCAGATCTCAGTATGATACTATTGAAACTGGTACACCATGCATATTTTCCACTTATTGGATATAAATATTAGACAATTACTCCACCGTATGAGAATCATGAATAGGGATGAAATGGGTTAACTTTTTGAGATGATCCAATATAACCCATATTGAATCATGTTTCCAAACCATCCTTGGGAGACCTATCACAAAATCCATGGCCATTTGATCTGATATCCCAATAGGAATAGGTAAATATGGAAACATACCCACTAGTCGGTGGTGCTCTACCTTAACCCGTTGGCTAGTGAAGCCACTAATATTTTCATACCATACCACCAAATTTTTCCTTTAAATACCTTATATATATTCTATATTCTAGGATGAACAACCCATCTTGAATGGTGGTAATCATTAAGAAGTTATTCCTAATAAGACATATGTACAACCATCTGATCTCTAAACCACAAAATTGAACTCCAAACCACCTTCCACATCTAAAAGTTCTCCACACCATTTAGTTTTGACCTCATAGAAATACATTCTGAATTGGAATTCTATGCCTCTTTAAAAATATCAACCAAATCATGAACAAAATAAAATAGAAAGAAAACCACCACACTATCTTGGTCATCAAAATCCCAGTGAATGTTGTATATCACTGACCTCAGCTACCACTATTCCGAAGCTTCTTTTTTCCGACTGACTATATGAATATTTTCTTAATGAATACACCCCAAAAATGGCTTTACCAAGTGTATACATGAAGTAACAGTCAAACATTTATATATATTCCATCCATATAATTTGTATTAAGTTCAAATATCTTTGTGAGAAAATGTGGTTCACACTTTTATGATATGTAAAAACTATGAAATTCTCACCAAATATGTAATGATGAAAAGAATTTAATGCATGGACTAAAAAAGATATTGAAAAATCATGTGGTGGGTAGTTATTATCATGAAACCTTAATTTCCATGAGATATAAGCAATAAAATGATCTCCTTGCATGAGAACACACCTGAACCTAGACCCCAAAGAATCAAAATACACCACATAACACTGTCCTGATTCCAAATTTATCATGATAGGTGCTGATTTAAGGCGAACTTTAAGCTATTGAAAAGACTTTCGGCATTCATAATTCCATTGAAATGCAACATTTTTCATTTTGAAGGATTTAATTGGTGAATATAGTCATAGAAAATCATAAAACAACCATTAGTAATAACCATCTAATCTAAGGAAACTACCTATCTCAAAGTCTTTATTTGGAAGTTAATAATAGATTACAGTCTCTATATTTTCCGGATCCACAAAAACACCTCTCTTAGAAATGAAATGGCCAAGGAAACATACCTATTATATCAAAAAATAAAACTTTGAAAGTTTTGTATACAACTAATGATCCCACAAAACTATCAACACCATATCCAAGTCTTGCTCATGCTCATCCCTTGTCCTTGAATACACCAAGATGTAATCCCTAAATACCACCACAAAAGAATCCATATAAATTTGAAATATCTAATTCATCAATTCCATAAACACAACTGGTGTATTCTCAAGACCAAAATAAATAAACACATACTCACAATGTCCATATCTACTCATGAAATCTATTTTCATAATATCATCCTTATGAACCAGTAATTGGAGATATCCTGATTGAAATTCAATTTTAGAGAACCATTGGGATCTTCTAAATTTACTGAAAATTTCATAAATTCATGGAAGTATATATCGATTATTTATCGTAACTTGGTTAAGCTTATGATTATCTACACAAAGCTAAAGAGTTCCATCCTTTTTTTTCACAGTCAAAACTGGTACTTCCCATAGAGGCGTACTAAGATGAATAAACCCTCTGCTTTCCAACTATTCCAACTGGACTTTCAATTAAATTAATTCTATTGGTTCCATCCTATAATACATAAGGGAAATAAGACTAGTCCCGGAAAGAAGATCAATCACAAACTCCACCTCTATTATGGGTAAAAACCCTAATAAATTGTAGGGAAAAATATCTGAAAACTGATCAAAAACTGTTGGAAGACATTTTTTATCAATACCATCAAATAATGATAAGTATAATGATATAAAATGGTATGATATAGTTCCAACTACTAGTACCAATAATATTTCTTCATCTAACTTTTCTTTTTGGTCTTCTGTAAGGATATTCTCAACACCATCACTAGTCATAAAATTAACCCTCTGAGTATAACAATCGATATGATCTCTAAAAATTTTAAACCAATCCATACTCATGATTATTTCATAGACATCCATCTCACACATAGAGGAATCCCAACTCAATTTAGCTTCTTAATTTTTATATAACATTATTTTCACATGAAGGATCGAAATTCTATTTGAAAAAGAGGGGTTTGACATTTCAACATGGAAGGAATCATCTCAATATGAAAACCTAGAAGATAAATAGTACGATAAGAAATAAACAAATGATGCTCACCTGTATCAAACATGGATTTCATATGGGTATAATTCAAAATAATCATACCTATCACTATTTACGGTATTGGATAATCATCTAAAATCACATACTCATCTCCATACAATTGCTTACTCATTGTGCTTTATTGTTTATTCCCCTATTGAGATTTCACTGCTTGTGGAGTCATAGTATGACTAGAATCACCATGGATTCCTTAGTTAGTTTGATGAGAATTATTCTTCTACCCTTGTCATGTTGAAGAATACGATGTCTACGACACATGAGATGTGTCCTGAGAACCTAAACTTAGAGTACTAGGATAATAACACTGAATATGTCCCATATGGTTATAAGCGTGGCATGATCAAGGTAGTTCTATCCAATTTCACATGATTTGATCCGAAGAAACACAATAAAAATATCCATGATTTCTATTCGGTTTAGGAGGATGATTTACCAATATAACCACCTGATTTTGAGTCATTCCACTACCTTGGAAATGGGTGCCCCTCTTCCACTTGTTCCCAGCAATAGAGTTCCCACTATTTCCCATTGGTATCAACATTGTTTCTCCACCTGTACTACCTAATATGTCTCGTTCTTATACAATAATTATATTGAACATATTTATACAATCTATTATACAAAGAATTAAAATCTTCGAATGAATATCTGGCTTTAGCCCCGATTAAAAAATGTGTTCCTCCAAGGGAGCACTTGAAATAAATTAGGGTGAAAAGTAGACTAAATTCATGAATCTATCCACATAATCTATCACTATGAGGTTCTTTTTATTTAAGATGAAAAAGAACAAAGGTCTAGCAATATTTAATGTGTGAGGATATAATTTTTTGTTTAACAATTATTCAAGATCCTCCCATGAAATTTCTTCATCTAATTTAGCCTGAACTTCTAAATCCCACCACCGGCATGGTAGATCCTCAAGCATGTACATTTCCAGCATGAATTTTAGATCATCTAGTGTGCATATAAAATTTAATATTATATTAAATCTCTTCAGCCACACCTTTTCCATTTATGGTTTCAAATCACCCCAAAAGATGGGTGGATTCTTCTTGTAGAACTGAATATAACGATTCATAAGCCTTGGTTCATCACATCAGTTCCCTATATACATAGCTTGATTTTTTTGGAAAATATTTGAACCAGTTGTGGGTTCACCTGTACCTTAGGTGGAACCTAATTCTCCACAGCCTCTTCTGGGTAGTTTCTTATACAACTAACTAGTGCCATTTTCTACAACCAATAGAAAATGCTATTTTTTCTCAATCTCTAGCAACTAAATGCTTAACAATTTCAAATTTACCATATCACACATATCACTATAGGTATTTCAAAAGCTACACCTCTTTCCAATTCCAAACCATTTTTGAAAATTCCACAATATTTTTTTTAAAAACCAAACATTTCCAACCATTTTGAAAAATCATCACTTTTTATCTAAATATGAAATCATTAATCAAAATGAAATATGCACACATATTTGGAAGTCATTTATATCAATGAATTCCATGCTCTTATCATCAGATAAACCCATGATGATGAGGTTAAAAATTCAAGGAGTTTCTCAAAACACTCAGGTACCCAACTCCCTGGTAACTTGAAGTTCAATATAAATAGGTTAAGTATTATTTTTTATATTCTACATTTCAAGTCCTGATGATCCTACTCCTTGCTACCTCCCAAAATACAATACTTAAAAACCAATACAAATTTTCTCAAAATAAAATACATACCAACCAAGATTGATACTATTTGTAACATCCCTCCACTCACCCATTTTCTAGGTAAGGGGTGAGGGTGCTACTAGGTTTTAGGTGACACCCCCAAGGTTTCAAAGGTTGAAAATAAATTCCTAGGACCTCATAAACATATAGTGGGAAATTTTCACTTTGAAACTAAAACAAACCAACCAAGAATAAAATAACTAAACAACCATGCCATGTCGGGCCTGCGTCTTTATTTCTGAATCTTTTTGAATAAAAATTTACATGATTATTAATAACTAAAAAACACTATATTATGCATGAAAATAAGGTAAAAAAACTAAAATTAAACCAAACTGATTACTAAACCAAACCATATCAGAATAAAAAGTAGAAACTAAAACTAAGAGAAATGTATAATGTGAAATACAAAACCAATAAGACTCAAATACTCAAATAAACTAACTTAGTAACTCCCAACAATATCCAAGATCCAACTCCACAATCCATGCCCAAGGTATCATACTAAATCATTAAAGAAATGAGATACCTTACCTCTTCCTATTCCATAATAAACAATATATGTAAACTCACCAAAGTTTCTAAGAAGGGGGTGAGTATAAAATTAAGTAGTTTTTTCCCAAATAACATACCTATTCACTCAACTATAATAGAAAATTTTATAACATTTATATAAAATAATTAAAAACAATTTATCCAAAGGCATTTCAAAGAAAAACATTTTTCCATAGAAAGAAACCAAATAAGTCATTCAAACCATTTTTCAAAATCTTATTTGGAATAACCCATTCCATTCCACACACACACACACATACTCTCTCTCTCTCTCTCAAGATTGGTGTTACTATTGATGGTAGAACTTCATATCCATACTCTGTCCCTTTGATGGTGGTATTTCATGACCATTATCCATCCCATTCAACTCATTTCAACCATTATGCCTAAAATAATGCAAACAAAAATTTTACCAACCATTTTAATAAAACATTACTTTTATTTAAAATAAATTCCATCAAATTTTCCATATTTCAAATACACATAACCTTTTTAAAATTATAATTTCAAAAATAAATTTACAATTTCACTTTCCACAAAACAACCAAATTTCCACAATTTCACAAACCATCACTAAAGAGGGTTTCCAACAACACTTCACTTCAATTTAACAATTAAAAATAAGAAAATAAATCAATTTAAAATTAAACCTTCAAATTATAATAATAGGAGTAGAGAGTGAACCCACATACTTTTCAACTAAGGTGAAAACAAATAATAGTCCAAGAACTCCAAACAATGGATTAGTTCTTCCAAAACCCATATTAAATATTGTCCCCTATCATAAAAAATACATATATCATCATTATTGACATAAAAAACCATGAATCTATCCCCAAAATACTAGATCCAAGAATTAAAGACAGGGAAAAAGAATTAAACTAAGAGAAACCACCAAGAATGAAAACATAATAAGGAATTACGACCTCCAATATACTATGATTCACAAACTGGTCACTCCCAGATCAAGGGGATGGATATACATAGCCTTTGGGAGAAGTGGAATTCATGTTAGGGTATGTTTAGAAGGAAAAAACCATTAAGTAGAAATTGAAAAATTAGATCCACAAGTTTTGGGTATTATTTTTAATGGTGCATGGTTAGGGTGCACAATTAGGAAAACCGTGCGCAAACCATTCACCAGTCACTACCTCCAAAACCCCTCGAAAAATTGGCCCACTTGTTAGACAAATTGTGTGCCAATGGTGATCAGCCACCAAGTTCAAAATCACATGGTTTCACCCTGGTGGATGCATGGTTTTTCCGAACCGTGTGACTGCCCAATAAACATTGTTTCCCCTTGTACGATTTGATAGATGTGTTTTATGGTTTCTACTAACCATGATCAAACTGTAAACCTATATAAAATCCCAAAAAACACTCTAAAACTCCTCCAAACCTCCCAAAACATGACCCAATTAATTTATATACTTAAAATAAATAAATAAAGGGTTTATTATCTTAAACCAAGGGTGATACATGGATATTCGTATAAAAAAAGTTCATATTTATGCAACACAAAAACATTTGAGATAAAATAGAAGAAAAAAATAAAATAGATTTTAAATATGGTTATCATTTTTGAAATCTCAGATGAATTATCTTGAATAAAATTTTAGATGTGATGTTTTTCACATTGAAGATCTATTATTACATCACCAGGTTTGATTTATTTAGAATTTTTAAATTCTAGAATCTCATAATTTCAAACAGTAGAAACTTAGTAATTCACTAAGTAATAAAGCCTTATATTGTGGTGGTCAAATTCATATTCTCAGCAAAGTATTATTTTTAGTATAATAATTCTTACAATCAAAGAAAAATATTATGTTCCCAAAATACATATGTTAGTGTCATATGATGGATTACTGTCTTATGATGAAGTATTATTTTTAGATTCAAATACTTAGGCTCAAACATAAAGTTTGATGTTCAATGAAAAAGTCTTACACTCATATCGCTAAGCCTTACACCTTTATATTAAATACTCATAATAAGACATGAAGTATTATGTTTGGTGATTGAAGCATTATGATCGATACATTTTCAATGTATTATTTTGGAAATAATATTCTAATTTATATAATAGTTCCAAAAACTCCTCGAAACTCCTACAAAAATTCTGAATCACATTCCAAACTACTCAAAAATATATCCATATCCTCAAAAAACTATATCAATTCCCTTAATAATTCTAAAATAAATAAAAACCATAAATCTCATCATCAATGAATCAAAAGGTACTTAAATTTACTCCTTTTTTATTTTTTGGTAATATCTATTAACTATTTAAAATAATCTCAGATCTATTCACACATTATCAAGATTAATCATGAGAATCACCAAATCATAGCTTATATCATATGAGAATTTCCTTTCACCACATAAAAAAATAAGGGTATGTTTTTGAGAGAATTCTATCTCTTGGTGTTAAGAAAAATTGGATAGTGAAATCTATGAATTCCCCCTCAAGACATACGAAAAGTTTCACCCTTTTCATCATTAAATATAGCTTTAGATGACGTTCCAATGATCATTCCCACTAGGATATAGAGTTTTTATGCTATTTATCCTTTTTTTGAACATAATCCACATCCCATATATGGAATGTTTGTCCAAAAATCCTCATTAATGGGGTGAATGATGAACATGAACTTTGAGCCTTAATTACATAAAACATTCTATAGGAATAACTTTAGTGATAATATCAGAAAGTCTCTCTTTTGTTCTAACATATTCAATTCTAATATAACATGTATGCACATTCTCCGTAATAAATTGATACCAAATTTTAATGCATTTAGATCGATAATGTTGAATCAAAGTTTTAGAGAGTTCGATAAATCGTTGATTATCATAGATAATTCTTAATATTTTTTGATCAACTACTCCCAAATTAGTTAGTTGTATATGAATCCATTAAACCAATGTAACTACATGTGTAATAGCCACGTATTCAGATTCAGTTGTACTCAACATCATTATATTTTTCCCTTTATATACTAACAAAAAAAAACATATCCAAGAAATAGAACAACACCTAAAGTTGATATCCCATAGGTATATCCACCAACCTAGTCTGTATTAGTGAAACTATAAAAGTACAGATCTATACAATGTCTAAAAAGAGATCCATAGTCTACTGTAATTTTAATATACATTAAAATATTCTTTTCTGAAAGCATGTGTGATTCTCTTGGGTCACTTTTATAATGTACACACAAGGTCAAAACATATAAAATTTATGGCATAGATTCTATAAAATACAATAAGCTTATGACTAAACTTTTGAATTCCTTCTAATAAACATTATTCCCTTGCTCATATTTTTCCAATTTTATACCAATAAAAATAAGATTGGAAACCTCCATGGATCATTCATTCCAAAAAATTTCGAAATTATTATAGCATATTTTTTTAGGATAGAAGGATATAGTCAGATTTTTTCTCTATCTGTAGTCCCAAAAAATAATTCATGTCTCCCAATATAGACATCTCAAAATTTTCCTACGTCTTTGTAGAAAATTACTGACATAAGTATTTTTTTTATATAAAACATTATGACATCCCCATACACAATTACTATCAAGGTTCCTATGAAAATATTATTTATATAGAAAGTCAATAGTGACTTTTGAAATACCATTTATCTCAAGAAGTTATCATGTTTTGAGTACCAAGCTCTAAGAGCTTGTTTTTAGGCTATAAAATGCTTTCTTGAATGTAAAAACCATACTTAAATCATGATGAAGAATTAATCCATCTATTTTATCAATAAATATATCTTACTTAAGTTCACCTTTTAAAAACACTGACTTTAAATCTATCTTATACACTTTTCTATGATTCTGTGAAACCACAAATAAAAAAATTCTAATTGTTTCAAGAATTTTTACACGATCAAGGGTTTTTCAAATTTAATTCCTTCCATTATAGTATATACTTTTTTATATTTTCCTATATTTTTTCCTTTATATAACCCCTTTCTCATTCAATTTTTTTTTCTGGACACCCCTTTGGTGCTAATGAATTCTTAGCCTTCGGTCTTGGGTGAAGCAACCAAGTTGATTTTTTATCAATTTGACTGTATTCACCATTCATATCTTGTACCCATTCAATATGGATAACATATTCATCTATTTTATGTGGTTCAACATGTGATATGAGAGTTGTGTGAATTCCCACAATCAGCCTTCTTTTTATTTTTACTGGAGCTCTACGTTCACCAATTATATTTTCAGTATCAATATGATTTTTTATCTTGTGAAACTGCTTCCAACCACTACCCAAGCCTCTGCTTATTCATTACTATATTATGAATCAACATCACCAAATACTATTCTGACCTCAAATAATTTTCAGCATTTTGATCTGAAATGTATATGCTATTTTCATATGAAATTGAAAAATATTATAAAATATACTAATCTGATATGCATTAGTCTTAAAAAATCTTATCATTTAATTAGTATAATATATTTTGAAAACATTTTTCCAGTATCTATTCCAATTTAAATAAGATAAGTACCCCATAAATATCCCTTCACTTTCTATATCTCTAAACATTCCCAGCTTGCAACATTTTATCTTTATAAAAAAGAGACTTCCAAACACTTTAAATTATTTTGTAGTTATTTTATTCGTATACAACAATTCATATAGAGAAAAATGGTCCTTGGGAATCAAAATATATTTATTCTATATGTGTAAAGTTGCATACACAAACCATATCAAAAAATATTTTGAAATTTTATTTTCAGATAGAATTTTCCTACCCACCTCAATGATAATTTTATTCTTTCTCTTTGAAACCCCATTATGTTGGGGTGTATATAGTATGCTAAATTTATACTTGATTCTATGTTTAACAAGGTAATTTTCAAATTCATCACATGTAAAATCCTTCCCATAATAAGATATCAGCTTCTTAATGTGAATACCTAATTCCTTTTCTACTCATCTTATAAAATCGCAGAACATATCAATTGTATCTGATTTTTTCATAAGAAACATCACATTAGAAATCTGGGTGAAATTATCAATAAATGTGAGGAAACATAAATCACCTCTTGGTTTTTACCTCATGGGACCATATAAATTAGTGTGAATATGTTCTAGTAGTATATTAGAGAGAATTTATACCTTCTTACAAGTCTTTTAAGTTGTTATTATATTTTGGAATGTTTTACACACATTATCTTATTCTCTCTTCATCTCAGGAAGATCTCTTAAAACTTAATTATTTAAAATATTACTTAAAATCCCTTGGACCAAATGTCAAAGATTTCTATGACACAATAAAATTTCATGTTTTTCACTAATGTAACATGAAATGGTAGGATTTCTTATCAATAATATATTTCCATTAGTTTTTCTTCCTTGATAAATGATCCTTACATACTTTAATATTTTAATAATATAAGTTCCCTATATGAAAATTATATCATGGACATCATTACAGAGACAAATTATACTTGAGATATCATGATTCATCCCTTCAATATATAAAATTTCATTTGGTATTATTTCCTTTGATAAAAATATCTTTATTTTACATTATTTACATAATTTAAATATTACATATCACAATAATCTTACATAGCTCATAGAAACTTTTGGCTTAGTGTCTCTAAGGATTAGTTACATAGGAAAAATATTTTACAAAACTCATGATAATTTATATATAATATAACTCTTATAGACCCCCTTTTATACTTCACATAAGTTATACTTATCTTTATAACCGGAGGAAGGGAAACCTAAAAAAGGGGCGAGCATAAATTAAAGGGAAAAATTATCAACATTATATCAATGTTAAGAACATAATAGAATGATAAAAAAATATTGGGGATAAATTTATTATTAAAATAACAAGAAAAATAATATTTTTCCATAAATTATAAAGGAAGTTCATATAATCCCAAAAGAAAAAAATGTACCATGATAAAATAGTGTGAGATAAGCATAGAAACATAGAATCAATAAATGAAATAATAAGATCATGTAATAATTTTATATGTGAAAAAAACATAATACATGACATCATAAGTTAAGGGTTACTCCCAAGACCATCACCATAGAGTGGTCAAAGTCCCAAGGTGGATGAGGTGCTCTCTATTCCTATAAACATAGTTGAAAAACTAACATAGTGGATTAGGTATATCCCTAATACATGATATAACATGTAATGAGATATAAATAATTACCTTATTCTTTAGAGGGATATAAAATTCAAGGCCAACCCATCACATAACAAAGTATACCCAGGATAAACACACATGAACCATACATAATGAAAAAATTATCATAGTGGATTAGCTTTACTCCCTAATTATATAAATAACATGTCACAATATATAAATAATTTACCAATTTGTTGGGGGGATATATAATTCTTGGCCCAACCATCACATAACTTAATGTGCTTAGGCAAACCACCCATGAGCCATACATAGTGAAAAATCCACATTGTAAATCAAGTGCACTCCCTCATCTCTTACATAACATCTCAATATTTATAATTCTTTACCTAATTAATTGAATGGATTTATAATTAATATCCCACATATATTATCATATTATGTACATTCATAAGTTTTTCACATAAAAAATCATTCTTAATTATATAAAAGCAATATTATACCATGAGTGAAAAGGGTTTCATGAATATTTCCATAAATCATGATCATAAAAAATCCATTTAAATAAGGTGTATGGTTACAAAGGAACATTTCCATAGTTAATAAAAGGAACTTATAAGGATGTTTACATAGATGGTAAAACACCCTTATCAAAATAATGCTTTAAATGGTACCACATAAGACATTAAGAAACGAGGTCATTTGATACCATGAGTTCAATTCATCAAAAAACAAAATAGTATCATGTATATCATAGGGTAAATCATGAAATAGAAATATAATGTGAGTAATTAATTTTGATAATTAAAAGGTGAATATGGATGAAAAATATGTAAAAGAGTTATTAGAGAAATACTTTTAACATCATCATAAATAGATGATGTTATGGGTAAATTTAAAAATTATTTTTAAAAAATCAGAAGTGAAATATATTGAAAAAAATTATTTTAAAAAGAAACATAAATAATGGATACTTTAAAGTAACATCAAGTTGATCTTGAGGACGTGTAGAGTGGAAATAACCCATTGATTATGAAGTGGAAGAAAACCCCCCATTTTTTTAAATTCCATTATTACAAACCAACTTTATGAAATAAATATAATTTTTTTGAAATTGGGTAAGGAGAAGTATGTGTGACATAGAAACTAAAACATTCTCGGAATTCTAAATATTAAGAGAAAACATTATCGGTAATTGAGAAACATGGTAATTTGTGATAAAATTT
Organism: Viscum album; assembly: GCA_963277665.1. Lineage (NCBI taxonomy): Eukaryota > Viridiplantae > Streptophyta > Magnoliopsida > Santalales > Viscaceae > Viscum > Viscum album. The sequence goes on along the minus strand of OY728161.1, from coordinate 1,990,969,632 downwards.
CATTTAAGAAGATGTGAATTATTCTAAAGATAGTTTCATTTCAAGAAGGAATGGAATTCATCAATAAGGAATAATTGAATCAAAATTTATTATATTAAGATATAAATAGGGTATACCATATGAAATTAAATACAAAACTCAAGGAGAAACGTCATAACTCAAGAATGTATATTTATTAATGAAATACCCTTATATTTTAAAGAAGACATCAATCATAGAAAAAACAAGGATAAGAATGAATGGAATTGAATTTTCATTCTTTAATAATAATTTATGATATTATAAGTCAAGGGGGAATTAATTAAACCATAAAAATTATGATTGTGCATAATATTAAATCATGCTTTAATGAAGGGTGATTGAGATGGAAAGACTTATCTATTAAGAAACATTCTAATAATATCCCCTTGAAAGAGATATGACTTGAATTTGAAGTTAAAATACTATGAATTAAGATAATACATCATATTATATTTCCAATTGGCTTTATTCACATGATTTAAAATATATTATGTTCATAAAAGAAAATGTGTCTCAAAGAAGGAAATTTTGAGACGAAACCCTCATGACTTAAGAGGCATTATAATAATACCCATTGAAGGAGACAAATCATGTAATTAAACTTCAAATATCATGACAAAAATAAAATTCATAATATTATACCTAAAATAGGTAGTATATACACCACATAAATGAAATTAGGTGCATATTACCAAATATATCTTAAAGAGAAGAATTTGAGATGAAAACCCTTACGAATTAAGAAACATTATAATAAAAACCACTTGAAAGATTAATAAATTTAATTTTAATTTAAAATACTAATAATAAAGATAATAAAAGATATTATATATCTAATTGGTTTTATGCACACCATTTTAAAAAAGAGGTGTATAAAAAAACGTGTCTCAAAGAAAGAAATTTTTATATAAATCCCTTTTAAATTAAGAGGCATTATAATAATAACCCATTTAAAGAGAGATAGACCGGGTAATTAAACTTAAAATATAATTATTAGAAGATAATTCATGATATAATTCTTGAAATATTCATTATATACACCACATAAATGAAATTAGGTGTATATTATTATACACATCTCAAAGAGAGGAATTTACAAGGAAAACCCTTACCTTATTCCAAATTCATTCTGCGTATTAATCAATGTTCTTGAATAATCAAGTTAAGTTTAATATATACCATATTAGGAACCTTATTATTATAAATTTAATTTAACATTGACCATTTATTATCATTTTATATTTATTTATTATATATATTTCTTACATACATTGGATACTTGATGTTGTTCGGTCAATTTTTCCATAAGTCTTTATGAATGTTGACCATGGTTGAAATAATTGTAAAATAGTTTCATAATATCTATAATATTAATAGTGTTATGGAAATAATGTTTATGTATTAAAAATATTTTTAAATTTATCCATGATGTGTGATGGTGAAAAATGAACCTTGACTACAATGATGATTTGGGGAGTGAACCCATTTTACTATGATAGTCTGGGAAAAGAGCATTGAATACTAATGAAATAATTTATTATTATTATTTATATATCACAAATCCATGTTTTATGTCAATGTTATTATATCATGGATCACTTTATTTCATTACATTATGATTCATGTGTTATGAACTACAAAGATTTAATCCATGACTTAAGATTATGATATTTGATATGCAGGGTATGGTTTTCAAACATTAAGATCATGTTCTTATATCCTTATACATATTTTTTGATTATATGATAATTGATATCTCCCTTTTCTACCTTTACTGAGCATATGATATCACATTTTTCTTATCTTTCTTTTCCCTATGTTTTGAAGAAATGTATTAAGTATGATATGCCTAATAAGGGTCCAGTTATGAATAAATAAGTGGGAGACGATGTATATATTTTACAAACTAGTTGTACATGTTACCAAGTTTCCAAATATACTAAACCTAAATGACTCTAGCATGGATCAAAATTTTATGTAATGAATATTCATCTATTATGTTTTATATCTATATATGTAAGAATGGGTTTTCATAGTTGGTATTAGAGAAAGGTTTAGTCATCCTTTGGAAACTAGGATAAGAAAAATGTAGTAACAACCCTAGACATAATTATAATTATATGATAAAATCCATAAGTTTTAGTAATGATCATGAATGAACTCAGTTAAACCTAAGGTTTCATAAAATAAGGTTCCATAATTTAAACACCCTATAATTGTTTTTTTGTTTATTATGTGGTTTTCCACCATGTTTATTATTTCTCACAATATGTTTTTTGTTTTTAGTCAATGGATGAAACTTAAAGGAATAATGTTAATACTAAATGTGATGGAAATTGAAATGATTTAATTCCTAATGAACTAAATGTTATGGGTACTAGAATGAAAAATATTTTTTCTATTCTAACACAAATTTCTCAAGATATGAATCATGTTGAGCATAAAAATGGTAAAAGAAGGAATACTTCTCTATTGATTCATTCATGAAGAAACATACACATTATTTTAGTGGGTCTACTGATCAACTAGTAAATAATAAATGGATCAGTACCATTGAAAATATATCTTCCATTATTCAATGTTTGGAACATGAGAAACTTATTCTAGATATTTATCATATAGAAGGTGAAGTATACAAATGGTGGAATCTTATCATAAATATAAGAGAATAAGAAGAAATTGAATATATGGAGCGAGATGAATTTAAATTATTATTTTAAAAAAATTAATTTCATCTTATTATTCATAAAAAAATTAGAGAAAGAATTACTTGATTTAAAGTATAAGGATTATGAATATGTTGGTACTTATGAGGAAACTCTTATAAGACTTGTGAGGTATGCTTCTAGTATTATCGTACAACCTGAATGTATAGTTGATTGATTCTTCAGTCGCTTAAAATAAACTCAATGAGTGGTGTTATCCATAAGGGACTTTAGTAGCTATGAATAAATCATTCAATGTGATATCAAGGTGGATTTGGAGATTGGAATTGCTTATCAATATCAAGGTTTTTATAAGGAAAAAATTTAATTCAAAGGAAGTTTCAAAAACACATAGATAGAAGAAGAAATACCTTCTTTTATGCTTAAATTGTCGAATAAAACATGGGGAAATTATCTTAAGGGAACTAGTAAATATTTCAAGTGTATAAAGGAAGGTCATTATGAAATTTAATTCCAATGTAATAGAATAAAGTTATATAATTATATGAATAGAGAGAAAGCTCAATAGAATATTCCACCCACACTTCAATGTTTTAAATTCAAAGAGTATGGACATTATGATATCCAATAAACAAATATATTGGTTAATAACAATGATTGAATTAAATAAAATCTTAACCTAGATAAAAAGGGAAATATCAAGTGATCACTATTTCTAATGAGATTTAGGATAATGAAATGGTGAAATGTACACTTACTATCTACTCTAGAACTTCTAATGTTCTATTTTATCCTAGATCTACTCACTCATTTATATCTAAAGACTTTTCTAAGACTATCAAAAAACATACTAAAAGATTTTATGTTGAGTTATAAATAAAAACTTTAATGGTATGATGATCACATCCCATGTATATGATTCCTCTTCGGTTGAAGTTTGTGGGATTGTGTTTCCTAAAAATCGTATCATTATTCCTTTAGATGAATTTAATGTTATTTTGGGTATGTATTGGCTTTATTTACATAAATACTACATGAATTACTGAGGAAGTGTAGTTAAATTTGATATTCCAAACCAACCTACGATCTATTATCAGTTTGAGGACAAAAATGAACTACCGATGGAAATTACACCCATCGTATGGGTCATGACTCCTATTCAAAAGGGTTTCTTATCTCAAATGGTTGGGGAGAAACTCAAGATCAAAGATATGCCTATTTTTATAAGTTTATTAATATATTTCAAAAAGAATTTACTGATCTTCCACCGAATCGTGAAGTTGAATCTTAAATAAAACTCATAGATGGTGTTACACATATTTCTAGGACTCCATATATAATGGAATTGACTGAGTTGAAAGAATTAAAGAAGAAGCTCTAGGAGAATCTTGACAATGGATTTATTCATCCAAGTGTGTCACCTTGGGGTGAACTTGTTATGTTTGTTTAGAAGAAAGATGGATCACTATGACTTTGCAATAATTATCAAGTACTTAACAATATAACTATCAAGAACAAGTATCATATACTCAATATTGATGAATTATTTGATTAATTTCTAGGATTTAAATAACTTTCCAAGAATGATATACATTTTGAATATCATCGATTGAGGGTTAAGAATTAGGATATACCATAGACAACATTCGATAAAATGATTGAACAATATGAATTTATTATGATTACATTTGTTCTTACCATTTCCTATATACTATTAATTGATTTAATGAATATATCCTTTATATATTACCATGATCAGTTTGTTTTCTCTTTATATATGATATTATTATTTATTTAAAGGGAATGGAAGATCATAGATATTATTTGAGAATTTTGATAAATACCATAAGGAAGGATAAGCCTTATAAAAAATTCACTAAGTTAGAATTTTGGGTTTTGGAAAGTTTCATTCTTATCTCATATGATATCAAGTGAGGTAATATCAGTAGACCCTTCAAAGATAGAAGTTATTTAACATTAGATTAGACCAACCACCATGAGTGAGATAAGTAGTTTTATTCAATTTCTTGGATATTATTGATGTTTTGTGGATATGTTTGGATGGATATGAAATCCAATAAACAAGTTAACATAGAAGGGATCAAAGTTCCTTTGGATGAATGAATTTCAGAAATGCTTTAAATAACTAAATAGAATACTAGTCATCACACATATTCTTACACTACCCAATAGTAGAGAAGGGTTTTCAATCTATAGTGATACATCAATAAAGGGACTGGGATGAATCCTCATGAATAATGATATGGTTATCTCTTATGCCTCATAACAATTGATTTTACATGGGAAATATTACCCAAATAATTATTTGGAGTTATATATGTTAATATTTTTCATTAAATATAGATAGGAATTATCTATATAGAGAAAGGTGTGACATATATTCTAATCACAAAAGTTTGAAGTATATTTTCACTCAAAAGAGATGAATATGTGATAATAAAGATGGTTGGAGATTTTTAAATATTATGACTGCTCAATACACTACAACCATATGAAGGAGAAAAATGTGGATGATGCTATGATTTGAAAGGATCATGCTTGATTTTATATGATTTGGATGACAAAATATTAACTATTTATAAACTTGCAAAGGATTAATCTTGAAATCTTGAAGAATAGGGCTACATATTATATATCTATGATGAGTTTTCAACCATATATCTAAGTAAATATTAAAGAGGGGTAGAAGTAAGTTGTAGGGATGAAAAGAAAGGTGATAAATTTTATTAATTTCAACCTTCATTGTGATGGAATGATAAGATTCAATAACCATGTATTTGTTTTGTCTATATCATATTTGAAGAAGAAGATGATGGATGAAGCTCATAGTTCTTAATTATCTATTCATTTTGTAAGTAAGTACATGTATATATATTTGAAAGAATATTTATAGTGGAATGACATGAATAGAGATATTGAAATGTTTTTATCTTGATGCTTGGTATATCAATAAGTTAAGGCTGAGAAATAGAAGTCTAAGGGTATGTTACAACCATTATCTATACCATAACAGAAAAGGGAAACCATCACCATGGATTTGATCATCAGACTCCCCAAAAAATCTGAAGGATATAATTCAATTTGGGTTATAGTTGATTGTCTTATGAAGTCAACATAATTAATTTACATTTGAGAATATTTCTTTCTTAATCAACTTACTCAGTTATGCATTAAGGAAGTGGTAAGATTTCATAGTGTTCTAATATCAGTTGTATTTGATTGGGATATGAGGGTTGCCTCAAAGTTTTGGAGAAGTATTCAACATGATCTAGATACATAGTTAAGTTTCCAAACTACTTATCATTCTAAGATAGATGGTTTTTCTGATATGACCATTCAAACTCTAGAAGAAATGTTGAGATCCTGCACTATGGATTTGAAATGTGCTTTGGAACCACACCTTCTTTTGGTTAAATTTTTCTTAAATATAATTATTTTTTAGTCAATAATTTAGATGGATCCTTATGAAGCCATATATGGTAGGAAGTGCATAATTAAAATATGTTAACAGTATTTTTTAGAAATAAAGATATTGGTACCTAATCTAGCTACAAAAATGGTAGAGATAGTTAGAGTTAATAAAAAAAATATACAATAACCTCAGAGTTGATAAAAAATATACGTTGAAAATAGTTAGAATGATCTAGATTTTTAAGTTGATTAAATGGTATTACAATGAATATCTAACTGGAATATGGGAATGAGATTTTTAAAGAAGGGAAGGATAATCCCTAGGTATATTAATCCTTTTGAAATTCTAGATTCTATCGAGATGGTAACATATCAATTGGCACTTCCACTAAATATCTCTCATGTTATTGATGTGTTCCACATATCTCTCATGACGAAGTACATACCTAACCCTTCATACATACTAAACTCATAGGTTAAACCATTGGAGCATTATATTACTTATGAACAAAAATCAGTATAGATGCTGTATCATTGAGAGAAAGTGCTACGAAAGAAGACAACTCACCTGGTCATTTTTTTTAGAGAAACTACCAATTTGAGGAAGCTATGTGAGAACCTAAATATAACACAAGGTAGATGTTTCATCATCTATTTATTTTAGAGTAATGAATTTTAATGGATAAATTCATTTTAATTGGGTTAGAATGTATCACTGTAACACCCCGATATTTTATGAAAAATATTATTTTAATTTCATTAATGTCGTGTGTTTCATTCTACACCAAGATTACCTTGCGCTATACGCAACACCGTATTAGCTTGCAGTATACGCAACACTATTCTTGGACCGTGTTACACACAATTTTGATAATAGTTATTCTACGCAACATTGAGTATATATATATATATTCAATGTATAAATGAAATATGGTTGGATTCTGTTATACGAAACAATGAAGTATTCTTTCACAACACGCAACCCTGATTTGGCTTGCATTACACGCAATCGCGACCTTCCTCGATAGCGTGTGTTGTACGCAATACCGGGTTTTAATAAACAATGATATACTATTATAATATTATCATGAACTAGCCGTTATGAATAGTATTAACTAAATTTTGAATTTTATAACATTATTATTCATCTTACACATTTTCTAAAACATGGTATAAGAATAAAATAAATTTTTCGGGTAAAATAAGTATTTTTCAAAAAATGCAGTTTTGCCGCCTTTTGATGGCGCACCCACTTTAAATATAGTTTTTGGCATGTTTATATGTTCAATTTGACAAAATAAAATTCTTCTTCTGAATCAGGATATAAAAATTTACATTAGATAAAGTTTTGATATTTTTCTGATAACTTTCATATTTTAATGAATAGTAAAAACACGCTATATTTTAATTAAAAACAACTTTTTTCATCATAATATCTTATGTGGTTAAATTATAATATTGAATGGTTTTAAAGTATAAATAGAATATATTTTTACCATTTAATATAATGTATGTCTTTAGCATTGATTTTACCTTGAATTCGTAGGTTAAATCAATTCAATCTTTTGCAATGTTTTAAACAAAAACCCGTTTTTATTCAACAACAGGATTAATTTTAATTTAATTTCTGCAACTTCTGTGTAATGAATTTTAAAAAATGGATTCCATATTTGAAATCAGTGAGTCCAAATTATGTTAATAGGCTACTTCTTTTTTTTGGGAATTATGAATAGTAACTACGGTAAATTTTATTTACCATAGTTAAAGGTAAATCGGGTAATTAAGGGTAAATATAATATTATAAAATTACCCTAACACATGCCAAAATTCTATTTGATGGCTAAAAGTAAACCCATATCAACTAAGGGTCGGATTAGATTCATTTTATGGACTTTTGACCATGAAAGTAATTTAATTATTATTAAAACCAAAGAAAGTGACAACATATCACTCTCTTAAATCTTATAAGTATAATAATTTTAACTTAGTGATAAACATCATAAAACTTCGAAAATGAATAGTCTCCAAAAATCTAACAAAATTATCTATATCATGAGAATTTATTTAGAATTTTTTGGGATTAAATAATTATCATTAATTGTGACACAATGGTGATGCAGAAATTATTTATCTAGTGAAAAATCAATAATATGGGTTTTATTAAACTAATAGTGACCATAAAAGGAACGAAACCCTGACCAAAACTTATTGGTCATGTAAAGTTAAACTATAATCATCCAACGGTCGAATAATTGACCATTTGGAGTCTTATACAAGCAATTATGACACTTATATTATTTTATTTTAAATAATGCCAAAGTTGTCACCTTCATAATTTAATAAATATAACAATTTAAATATTGTGATTTTAAGATGATAAATTCGAGTAAAAGTATTATTGTGAAAGGTAATATATTTATATTCATCATAGGATCTTATTTTAAATTTTTATGCAACAAATAAGTATATTAAATAATTATACAGAAATGTTGTAGTAATTATTTTATTAAGAGATAAACCAAATAAATGGTTTTAAAAATAATAAAATAAATATTATATGAACTATTTAATGTGATCCACTAACTTTATAGATACATATGACCTTTTATTAATCTATTAAAGCTTTTAGTTCTAACATATATTCTGTATATATTTTATTTAAATTCAAATAAATGAATAGTGTCAAAATTGACACTATTGTTATTTTACAAAAATAACATATTATAAAATTATTTAAAAATCACAAAAATATTTAAAAATTATAAATTTAAATTTATATGGTCTATAATGTTATAAAGTAAACAATTATGGAAAAGTCACAACAAATAAGTAATTATTTGTTATAATTTGAAATTTAGAATTTTATTACCACAAATAAACTTAAATAGATTAAATAAGGATAAATCAAAATGATAAGGTTTAAAATAAGTTACAAACATGTCTAAATTTGATTGGTTGATAATATTGAAACCCTATCTCATCTAATATTCGAATATGAGTCATTTTTGGAGGTTTTTAAGTGGGGTTAGATTTATTATAAATTAATATTTTTAAGAATTCCAAAGGTGCCCCTCTCCTCCCTTATAAAAGGGAACCTCCTCCCCCTCCTCCTCACACCAATTTGAGCACTCAAGCTCGGCCAAACCCTGCCAAAATACATTCTCCACTTCCCTAGAGACATCCTAGAGGTTCTGGTCTTCTTCAAATACCCATTGTAGTGCCCTAAAAGGAGGTCTCAAAGAAGCACTTCAAAGAAGAGGTAAAGCCCATTACCGATTCTTTCATCTTTATTTCTTCTTCCACTTCTTCTTCTTAGGTTGTTTCATTATGAAGTAATAACGTCAGTATCACTCATATACTGATATGTTATTATAAGTATGAAACAAACCTATTTCACCATCTATCCATCCTTCGGAAAAAGAAATCACCGCGCGTGCGTACGTACGGAATACCGTCTCCACGCCGTGGTGAAATCTATTTTCCACCACCACCTTACTTGGATGGGTATAATGGTGTAAATAATAACTATATATTATTATTTTAAAGTGATATTGATTCTGAAATAGTATACATACACTCCAATACAGTCCCACGATCATGAGAACGATATCATCGCTCGTGCGTACGTACGGAATACCGTCTCCACGACGCGATGAGATTCATTCTCCACATTAACCATTCATGAATGATTATAAAGTATATATAATGAATAATAATGAAATATATGACATGTTAAATCTACTGGATGTATATATATATTTCATCTACTTACTTCCATTCAAGAAAATACGGAAAGGAAAACAACGTTCATGCGTACGTACGGACTACCGTCTCCATGAACGGTGTGTTTCATTTCATTTATCTATATATTATATATATATAATGAATATATATGATATATAAATCATGTTTTATATTCTGGAAGTATGTAAATCATGATATAAGTAATAATAATGTCAAGAACAACAAGTCCAAACACCTACGATAAATGAAACAATTTTACCCAAAACGCTTCTTTAACATGGAATTTACAAAAGAACGGGTAATATAAAGTCATAAGTGAACCATATATGATATCATAACAATGAGTATGATTCTGGAATAAGTCAATAACATTATTTAAATCATTATACAGGAGGTTCAGACACTTACGAAGCATATCGGACCTAAGGTAAGGGAAATATCACAATCTCGTTCTTATCCGAGATTGTTTATACTTTGGAATTTACTGGGGTGTATTTTATCATCCCCATCCATGTTTCCTAAATATGTAATATTATTTCCATCCAAATACAATTGTTTAAATCCAATTTTACCCTTCGGTGAGTTTTTAGTAAAAGATATGAAAGGAATCTTTTGTCGTTTTTCGTACGAGGTAATTTTTGAATTTTTCGACAAAAGTACGAAGAATGTTTTTTTTAACTTATACAGCACGAACGGATTTTTATGGTTTTATAAAGCCTTATTTTCATGAATTTTCATCCATAAGATTTCATGACTATTTTCAATAAAATCTCTTTCTTTTAAAATTTCATGACGTTTTGTGAAAAGAAATTGATTTTGAAGAAGAAAGGATATTTTCCTCAAGAATTCATTTCAATTGTTTTATCAAAATTATTTACCATCTAAGATAATAAAGGGTTCTGTTTCTATCCCTATTATTACATTGATTTGACTATGTTGTCATGGAATTATGTTTATGAATTCCTTTATCTTATATGAATGTTTTTATGATGTCATGTTGTTTAAGAATCCCATTTTTATTACATGGGTTATGCAATGATGTATGATTTATGATTTTGTGGCACACATAAGAATGGTATCATTATGAGATGGGTGGGACCTATATATCCCTCCAATGCATTGGGTAAAGATTTTATATCTCATGAGATAGACATGGCTGGAACAGTAGGTTATACCGGTTCAGTGAAACAGGACTGAAACGAGGGTGACTCGGTTCAGAAAGGGACTTTGTCCACTAAGATAGTCTTGGAAATGAGTCTTGACTAACAAGAAATTATTCTCTATGATTATGTGTGTATTACACAAAGTTTCATGTTTTATGTTATGATTATTGTGATTACATTTCACCGCCATGATTTATCCCATGTTATGAAATTATGATCTCTTTTGCAGGTTAAGATGTGATTGATATTTCTTTTGTTTACCCTTACTGAGCATTTGATCTCACCCTTTTATGTTTTCTTTTTCCCAGGATATAAAGAAAGGTTTTAGGTATAAAAAAAGGAAGATCTTTATAGGAGATGTTGAAGATCTTTCACCAGGATTAGAAGATTATATTCCGAGTTTCCAAAGACACTAAAATATTACGGTCCTTGTGTGTGTGTTTTTGTAATGTACTAAGTATTCCGCAAAAGTAATGTAATGTACATGTACGTCAGGCTCCGGGTCTCTACAGTTGGTATCAGAGGAAAAGTTTAGTCGACCTTTGGAAACTAGGATGCGAAAACGTTAGTGAGATCCCTAGAGATATTTCTAATGTATGTCTAGGGATGTCCCTAAGGATAAGTATACGTATAGGATATAGTCCTAGAACTATGGTAACGATATTAGATTAAACCAAAGATGTTAGATATTGAAGTTACTTCCCCTTTATTATGATTTTTTCCTCTCACACTATTCTTTTTCGGTTTTAGAAAATGGCTGGAAACAAGATGATTCATGATAATGGAGGATATGATGGACAATGGAATGATATTCTTCATGAGAAACCAAATGAAATGGGATTTGGAAGTCCAACCATCATTATTATGCCGAATCATCAATCTCATAATATGATCAATAAACTCAAATTTGGTATGTTTCCTGACTCGGCTAATAAGAGAAAGATGGAGTTTTATGATGATCATAGAGGAAAGAAAGTTCAATTTACCCTATGCAAATCATGTGGGAATAGGCATCAAGGAGAATGTTTCAAAGGAACTGGAAGATGCTTTGGGTGTGGAAAAGAAGGACACAAAGCCAGTAAGTGCAAAGGAAAAGGTTCAGTTAACACCAGGGATGAGGATAATGGTATTGCTACGACATCAACAATGGTTAAATGTTTTAAATGTGGAATGTACGGGCATTATGCAAACCAATGCCCTAAGGTAAAGTCTCATGAAGAGAATCAGTATGGTCGTATGGGTAGTATTTATGTTGATGATGATGAAGAGACTACAAATGATATGTGAGATGAAAGAATTGTTGAAGCTCGGTCAATGGTTTAAGAATGTAGTGGAATGATTACATTTTTATCATGTGTAATGGTGTATAAGTAATCTCATGGTACTATAGAATAAAGCGACATCTAAGGATTGTTACACTGTTTTCTTTCCTTGAGTTTTGAAATTGTATGATTAATGGTACTGGTATCCATGAAAGGTTATTCAGATATTTTTGGAAAGTAGATGATATGCACATAATGAAGGGATAAGGAGAAAATTAAATGTTTTATAGTATTCATGAGCTCATGATTGATATAAAGACTAAGTGATATCATGGTTTGAGTATATAGAATTTTGAGGATTTTGGTATGTGAAAAGTGTTAACTTTTAACTGCATTCAAGTTTTCACTATGGTTCAATGGGTATTCAAGAGAATACATGATTAAGGACTTTGAATGTTTGGAATGTGACCAACAAGATATATCTTATGATATATGGGGATCAACGATGGTATTAAATCTATGAGAGTGGACTGCAGTATTATGGATAAGCCTAAAGATTGGAATGGATTATGTTGGACATAAGTTAGTATTGTTTGTTTTTCGATATTATTTATGTGATGCTATAGTAATGTAGTTTTAGAAAAAGGAAAACCTGCAGGACGGGCGACAGCCCATCTCGTCAGACAAGGCTGTGGGAATCGAACCCACAACCGAAGTGTGACTTGCCTTTATCGCCTACCACTGGCTTACAGGAAGTCCCTGGTTAGTAGGAATTAGTTTTATTTTATTAAGCGGTATGATATATGAAGTATAAGTTCATTTTTGGAACCATATATGATTAACCATAAGATGGACTTATAACTTTTGCTAACCTTTTGTTTGAGACAGATGGAATGACCCATCATTCTATCACATGATCTACTAACACATCACAAATAACAAATTCAACTTCATTTCTTTTAGATATGAAGTGGAAATTTTTCAATTCACGAACAACAGTGAGATTGAACCAAAATCATGTAAGTATTTCTTTTAATTCATCAACTTTAGGGAAATGATCTTGAAAACCAAAAATGTTGTCCTAGTGCTCTTAAATCCGATGAACCAGATGGTACCCTAGATCATCACAAATTTATGGCTTTGTGATTGTTGTCTTTTTCATAGCCATGTTCTCTACCACTCTCCATCAGAACATGATGGTTAGATTTCTCTTCCATATCCATATTTTCACCTATGTGGAAACCCAGTGATTAGTTTATTTGGGTAACTTTTACATTTCATACTTTTGTTTTTAAAGATTGGTTTTGTTATTCCTTTTTACGATGTGGGTTTCTATTAAAGAAACTTTCGAATAGTAAACCATTTATAACCCCAACGAATTTCGAGGGAGAAATTCATTTTAAGGGGGGTAGAATGTAACACCCCGAGATTTTATGAAAAATATTATTTTAATTTCATTAATGTCTTGTGTTGCATTCTACACCAAGATTACCTTGCGCTATACGCAACACCGTATTAGCTTGCAGTATACGCAACACTATTCTTGGACCGTGTTACACACAATTTTGATAATAGTTATTATACGCAACATTGAGTATATATATATATATATATATTTAATGTATAAATGAAATATGGTTGGATTCTGTTATATGAAACAACGAATGATTCTTTCACAACATGCAACCCTGACTTGGCTTGCATTACACGCAATCGCGACCTTCCTCGATAGCGTGTGTTGTACGCAATACCGGGTTTTAATAAACAATGATATATTATTATAATATTGTCATGAACTAGCCGTTATGAATAGTATTAACTAAATTTTGAATTATATAACATTATTATTCATCTTACACATTTTCTAGAACATGGTATAAGAATAAAATAATTTTTTCGGGTAAAATAAGTATTTTAAAAAAAATGCAGTTTTGACGCCTTTTGATGGCGCACCCACTTTAAATCTAGTTTTTGACATGTTTATATGTTCAATTTGACAAAATAAAATTCTTCTTCTGAATCAGGATATAAAAATTTACATTAGATAAAATTTTGATATTTTTCCGATAACTTTCATATTTTAATGAATAGTAAAAACACGCTATATTTTAATTAAAAACAACTTTTTTCATCATAATATATTATGTGGTTAAATTATAATATTGAATGGTTTTAAAGTATAAATAGAATGTATTTTTACCATTTAATATAATGTATGTCATTAGCATTTATTTTACCTTGAATTCGTAGGTTAAATCAATTCAATCTTTTGCAATGTTTTAAACAAAAACCCGTTTTTATTCGACAACGGGATTAATTTTAATTTAATTTCTGCAACTTCTGTGTATTGAATTTTAAAAAATGGATTCCATATTTGGAATCAGTGGGTCCAAATTATGTTAATAGGTTACTTTTTATTTTTGGGAATTATGAATAGTAACTACGGTAAATTTTATTTACCATAGTTAAAGGTAAATCGGGTAATTAAGAGTAAATATAATATTATAAAATTACTCTAACACCAGAAAAAATTTTATTTGATGGCTAAAAGTAAACCCATATCAAATAAGGGTCGGATTAGATTCATTTTATGGACTTTTGACCATGAAAATAATTTAATTATTATTAAAACCAAAGAAAGTGACAACATGTCACTCTCTTAAATCTTATAAGTATAATAATTTTAACTTAGTGATAAACATCATAAAACTTATAAAATAAATAGTCTCCAGAAAGATAACAAACTTATCTACATCATGATAATTTATTTAGAATTTTTTGGGATTAAATAATTATCATTAATTGTGACACAATGGTGATGCAGAAATTATTTATCTAGTGAAAAATCAATAATATGGGTTTTATTAAACTAATAGTGACCATAAAAGGCACAAAACCCTGACCAAAACTTATTGGTCATGTAAATTTAAACAATAATCATCCAATGGTCTAATATTTGACCATTTGGAGTCTTATACAAGCAATTATGACACTTATATTATTTTATTTTAAATAATGCCAAAGTTGTCACCTTCATAATTTATAAATGTAACAATTTAAATATTGTGATTTTAAGATGATAAATTCGAGTAAAAGTATTATTGTGAAATTTAATATATTTATCTTCATCATAGGATATTATTTTAAATTTTTATGAAACAAATAAGTATATTACATAATTATACAGAAATGTTGTAGTAATTATTTTATTAAGAGATAAACCAAATAAATGGTTTAAAAAATAATAAAATAAATATTATATGAACTATTTAATGTGATCCACTAACTTTATAGATACATATGACCTTTTATTAATCTATTAAAGCTTTTATTTCGAACATATCTTCTGTATATAGTTTATTTAAATTCAAATAAATGAATAGTGTCAAAATTGACACTATTGTTATTTTACAAAAATAACATATTATAAAATTATTTAAAAATCACAAAAATATTTAAAAATTATAAATTTAAATTTATATGGTCTATAATGTTATAAAGTAAACAATTATGGAAAAGTCACAACAAATAAGTAATTATTTGTTATAATTTGAAATTTATAATTTTATTACCACAAATAAACTTAAATAGATTAAATAAGGATAAATCAAAATGATAAGGTTTAAAATAAGTTCCAAACATGTCTAAATTTTATTTGTTGATAATATTGCAACCCTATCTCATCTAATATTCTAATATGAGTTATTTTTGGAGGTTTTTAAGTGGGGTTAGATTTATTATAAATTAATATTTTTAAGAATTCCAAAGGTGCCCCTCTCCTCCCTTATAAAAGGGCACCTCCTCCCCCTCCTCCTCACACCAATTTGAGCACTCAAGCTCGGCCAACCCCTGCGAAAATCCCTTCTCCACTTCCCTAGAGACATCCTAGAGGTTCTGGTCTTCTTCAAAGACCCATTTTAATGTCCTAAAAGGAGGTCTCAAAGAAGCACTTCAAAGAAGAGGTAAAGGCCATTACCGATTCTTTCATCTTTATTTATTCTTCCACTTCTTCTTCTTAGGTTGTTTCATTATGAAGTAATAACGTCAGTATCACTCATATACTGATATGTTATTATAAGTATGAAACAACCCTATTTCACCATCTATCCATCCTTCGGAAAAAGAAATCACCGCACGTGCGTACGTACGGAATACCGTCTCCACGCCGTGGTGAAATATATTTTCCACCACCACCTTACTTGGATGGGTATAATGGTGTAAATAATAACTATATATTATTATTTTAAAGTGATATTGATTCTGAAATAGTATACATACACTCCAATACAGTCCCACGATCATGAGAACGATATCATCGCTCGTGCGTACGTACGGAATACCGTCTCCACGACGCGATGAGATTCATTCTCCACATTAACCATTCATGAATGATTTTAAAGTATATATAATGAATAATAATGAAATATATGGCATGTTAAATCTACTGGATTTATATATATATTTCATCTACTTACTTCCATTCAAGATAATAAGGAATGTAAAACAGCATTCATGCGTACGTACGGACTACCGTCTCCATGAATGGTGTGTTTCATTTCATTTATCTATATATTATATATATATACTGAATATATATGATATATAAATCATGTTTTATATTCTGGAAGTATGTAAATCATGATATAAGTAATAATAATGTCAAGAACAACAAGTCCAAACACCTACGATAAATGAAACAATTTTACCCAAAATGCTTCTTTAACATGGAATTTACAAAAGAACGGGTAATATAAAGTCATAAGTGAACCATATATGATATCATAACAATGAGTATGATTATGGAATAAGTCAATAACATTATTTAAATCATTATACATGAGGTTCGGACACTTACGAAGCATATCGGACCTAAGGTAAGGGAAATATCACAATCTCATTCTTATCTGAGATTGTTTATACTTTGGAATATACTGGGGTGTATTTTATCATCCACATCCATGTTTCCTCAATATGTAATATTATTTCCATCCACATACAATTGTTTAAATCCAATTTTACCCTTCGGTGAGTTTTTAGTAAAAGATATGAAAGGAATCTTTTGTCGTTTTTCGTACGAGGTAATTTTTGACTTTTCCGACAAAAGTACGAAGAGTGTTTTTTTAACTTATACGGCACGAACGGATTTTTACGGTTTTATAAAGCCTTATTTTCATGAATTTTCATCCAAAATATTTCATGACTATTTTCAATAAAATCTCTTTCTTTTAAAATTGCATGACGTTTTGTGAAAAGAAATTGATTTTGAAGAAGAAAGGATATTTTCCTCAAGAATTCATTTCAAGTGTTTTATCAAAATTATTTACCATCTAAGATAATAAAGGGTTATGTTTCTATTCATATTTTTACATTGATTTGACTATGTTGTGATTGAATTATGTTTATGAATTCCTTTATCTTATATGAATGTTTTTATGATGTCATGTTGTTTAAGAATCCCATTTTTATTACATGGGTTATGCAATGATGTATGATTTATGATTTTGTGGCACACATATAAATGGTATCATTATGAGATGGGCGGGACCTATATATCCCTCCAATGCATTGGGTAAAGATTTTATATCTCATTAGATAGACATGGATGGAATGGTAGGTTATACCGGTTCAGTGAAACAGGACTGAAATGAGGGTGACTCGGTTCAGAAAGGGACTTTGTCCACTAAGATAGTCTTGGCAATGAGTCTTGACTAACAAGAAATTATTCTCTATGATTATGTGTGTATGCCACAAAGTTTCATGTTTTATGTTATGATTATTGTGATTACATTTCACCGTCATGATTTATCCCATGTTATGAAATTATGATCTCTTTTGCAGGTTAAGATGTGATTGATATTTCTTTTGTTTACCCTTACTGAGCATTTGAGCTCACCCTTTTATGTTTTCTTTTTCCCAGGATATAAAGAAAGGTTTTAGGTATAAAAAAAGGAAGATCTTTATGGGATATGTTGAAGATCTTTCACCAGGATTAGAAGATTATATTCCGAGTTTCCAAAGACACTAAACTATTACGGTCCTTGTGTGTGTGTTTTTGTAATGTACTAAGTATTCCGCAAAAGTAATGTAATGTACATGTACGTCAGGATCCAGGTCTCTACAATCACTTTGATATTTTTATGAAATATTTCCCATTAAATAATTTTATTTCTTCGATTTCTTGTGTTGCACGTAGTAGGGATTTTAGATTAACCAGACAACATTATTAAAATGTTATGTGTTTGTTATTACCTTCAAATTAGATTGATGTGTATTAATAGTAATAACTAAAATTTAAAAAATATATGGTCTGTACATTTATAAAATAAGTTCATTATTTACCAAATGATTGGAATTAAAAAAAATAATTATTTGAAAATAAAAGTCATGTTTTTTTTTGAAAAAATATTTTTATATGCACAATATATTTTTATATTAATATATTAAATTAATAATTTTTTGAATGATTTTAATTGAATTTATATATTAGTTGCTTTATCAAATTTATAAAACTTTAAAAAAAATATAATTTCTATGCATATGATAAGAATAACTCTATTTTTATGATTAAAAATGCGTTTTTTTCTTCTAAGAAACTATTTTTTTTAATTTTTTTGAATTTAATTTAAAAATATTTAATTTAATTTATAGGTATTTAATTATATTAAATTAATTAAATATTTATAATCATAATTTTAAAATTCGGTAAATATGCCCTCTTTATTTTTGGTCAATATATATAGTAAATTTGGTAAAATTTATCACCTTGATAAAAAGTAAATTATGTTAATTTAGGTTAAAAATAAGGTTTAAGGCCATAATTTTTTTATAATATATCACGACTTGTCCCTAGGGGCCCGTGTTGTGACTACCCCAAGCCCGCATTCCATAGGCCAGGGGCTGGCGACTAGCACCGAAAGGCGTATTCCCTAAAACGGGAAGCCATTGCCTTTATAACCTGTAAATTCAAAAAAACCAAGAACACAACAAGATACGAACAAAAGAAAACTATATAGTAAAAAGAGTGTATACAGTAAGAAAAAAGGGGAAAGAATATAATCCCAATTGGGATGTACAAGGTAAACTAAAAAGTACAAGAATAACTGAAAATAGCTCCTGTGAACACCCACCAAGGATCCTACCGGAAGGGTTGGTACAAATCTCAAACAGTTGTCTATGCGGTCCGCCTCATCTAATGTACACCTCGTGCTACCTCGAGTCCTGGTACTCTCATCCTCAGTCAGCACTATCCTTTGTCAGCACCAAACATAATAAGGTGTAGGCATAGCCCGTGCATGGGTGAGTATAACGATACTCCGTAGGGACCCCGAGACCCTCGAAGGTCTCACAAAATCCACGAAGGATAAACCACAAAGAATGAAAACAACTGTCAACCTTACTTAGGTATATGACCATAAATATATCTAAGTTTTTGAGTAAACCCATCTCATTCATGAGGAAACACAAGGCCCAACTCAAAAACCCAAATCTCAACTGTCCCACGAATGAAAGAATACCACGAAGGTAACACCACGAAGGTAAGTACCACAAAGGTAATGCCACATAGAAGAATACCACAAAGGTATCACCATGAAGGAATTCACCACAAAGGTACGACACACAGATGATTACCACAAAGGTAAAGACTCATATCACACTAGGTATAACTTTGGTATGGTAGTAAAGATGATTAGATGCATCTACAAAATCATCTCACTATGTAGAGAGGCAGACCCACATAGGATCCTAAATCATTAGACCCACGTAGGATCCTAATTCATCAGACCCATATAGGATCCTAGTACAAAAGACTCACATAAGATCCTAGAGTAGTCCCATGTGTATTTCCTAGAGCATATCCATGTGGGACTCTCGAACACAGACCCACATAGGATCCCAAAGCACAAACACACATAGGATCCCTTTATCATGTTACTGTTAGCCACAGGGTTCCCGCACTAAGCTCACTTGATTTCAGAAGGGTCTACTCCTCAAGCCACAGGTCGATACTCCAACTACCTTGAATTCCCATGAATAATTATGAAAAAGGATCGTCACTTAAAAGGGATCTCAACGCAACAGACGGTGCATCAATCGAACGCCCGGTCTGTATGTTATTAGTGTTTCCACTCCGAGGGCCCGGTTGGGCAAGGTCGATCCAACTCGACCGTACTCTAACCTTATATAAAACTGAAGTGGAGTATACCAAAAAGAACATCTTGATCCAAGGTTTCTGGTGCTGTATAAATTTTTTCAAATGGTTGCTCATAGCTCAAGTTATGTCCAAAAGAACGAAAAAGGGGCCGAAACTGGTCCGGGTCCGGCCCGACCCAGCTTGACTCGGGTCTGGCTTTGGGTTTGAACTGGCCCGCTGGGTCCGGCCCATACCGCTAGGCGGCCCGCTGGGCAGCCCACCCGGCTCCTTGGATGGCCGGATGTCCAGCCCTCCTCTGCGGCACGGTCACATGCTGTGCCACCACCGATAGTCGGAAGTGACCCGACCACCCTCCTTCACCGCCGTAGCCTCATGCCACGGCCCCTGCACGCCGGTGGCGTGGTCGCACACTGTCACTCCCTTAACGCGACCAACTGAGTACCGGATGCCACCTCTGCTCCGCCATGGCCAACGGGCTGTGGCCCTCCTCCGGCGGCGTGGCTTCACCGTCGGTCACCGCTCTCTAGCCCTTCTGGCGACATTCCTCGGGTCACTGGGTGCGCCTCGGTGGTCTGTCCTTCATTTCGTAGACTCCCACATTCGCCTAGGGATGTCACCAACGATTTAAGACCAACAAAAATCCCATAAAGATTGCATATGGGTTCGACCGTGTTCGTTTGGCCCACACCCTCCGCGTTAGAACGATAGCAAGCGGCATAATTGCTTTTTAATCAAGAAGAATGTTGAGAACGAAGTAAGGGGTATAAAATCAACAATACCTATGTCGATTTCTTATTGGAAGTGTCGTGAGATGATGTCGGTAAAGGCGATGAGAGTTCCATTGATTGTCACTTCCACAACACGCTTCCGAAGTCGGGCTCATGCATAGTCCTTGTTCTTGATTCCGAAGTAAGTTATTCATTAGAGAGGGCGTTTTTCGTTTAAATGAAATGTTTCTCCAAAGTTCTCCCAACCCTCACCATTTTCAATGATTTCCAACTAGAAAAAATAATTTCCAACTTTTTAAATTTAAGTTATTAATTTAATTGGAGTTGGACATTAATTATTGATGTTGGCATAATTAATTAATTACAGGTGGCACAATTACTTAATTGAATATTTGAAAGGTTTTCCCACATTAAGAGGATTTCGGGTGGTCCCCACCATAATGAATTCAAAATGGGAGGTTTTCTAGCTCAGGAGGTCCCCACCACTAAACATTAAAATGGGAGGTTTTAAATAAGATAAAATTTGTTCTTTATTTTATTTTTATTTCTACGAGAAACACAAAAATTAACTTTCACCCTCGTCCTACTATGGTTGAGGTGAAAGTCTCCTTAACCGAATACCAGCGCTGCGATTTCAACGGTGTCCTTAGATTTCAATTCCGAGCACCAGTTCAAAAGTTACAAAAACCTTCTCACACGTTTACTAGACGTACCTGATTTTTTTCCTAAATTCATTCTGGGCACACCAGGCCTCGATATCACGTGCCGTCAATTTTCGCAGACACCCAATATTCCCATATAATTAAAAAAACTTGCATGGAAAAATATAGGACTTTACATTCTCCCCACCTCAGGGCTTTGAGTCCCCGTAAACCATAACTCAAACTAAGGGAACAAGTGGGGGTACTGAGCACATATCTGAGCCTCCCGCTCCCATGTGCTCTCCTAGAGGTTCCCGTGCTTCCAGTGAAGGTACAACAAAGTTATCAATTTCCCATGAAGGACTCTCTCTTATCGATCCTCAATCTCTACTAGAACCTCCATAAACATCGACCCATCGTCGATGTCCAGCTCACCGTGGTTGATGACGTGAGATGGGTCATGCACGCATCTACTCAGCTAGGATATATGGAAGACGTCGTGCACCCGGTGCAACTGAGGGGGAATTTCTAGGCTGCAAGCCACCTCACCAACTCTACTGAGGACCTAAAAGGTTCCAATGAACCTCGGCGATAACTTACCACCCTGAACAAATCTCTGCAAACCTTGTCGGGGTGAGACCCGTAGAAAGATTTGGTCACCATTATCAAACTCCAGAGGTCTCTGTATCCTGTCTGCATAAGACTTTTGATTGCTCTATGTAGTCTTCATCCACTCATGGATGATCTGCACCTTCTCCTTGGTATCCTATACCATCTCTGGTCCCATGAGTGCTGACTCCCCTGGGTCAGTCCAACACAAAGACGATCTGCAAGGTCGGCTGTACAGAGCCTCGAATGGTTCCATCCCAATGGTGGAGTGATAACTATTGTTGTATGAAAACTCCACCAATGGAAATTGATCCTCCCAGCTGTGACAAAAGTTGAGGACCCAAGCACGTAGCATGTCCTCGAGGTGCTGAATGGTCCGCTCAGTCTGGTCATCTGTCTGAGGATGGAAGGTGGTGCTCAAACGAAGCTGCATCCTGAAAGCCTCCTACAACCCCTTCCATAGTTGGGAAGTGAAATTTGCATCACGATAGAAGATAATTGTTTAGGGTACTCCATGTAGCTGCACAATCTCCTACACATAGAGGCATCCCAAGATCTCTACTGAAACCTGCTCTCTGATCAGTAGGAAGTGGGTCGAATTGGTGATTTGGTCAACGATCACCTAGATAGAATCATGACCCTTGGATGTATGTGGAAGTCCTATCACAAAGTCCATGGATATACCATCCCACTTCCACTCTGGGACCTCTAATGGCTGAAATAAGCCTGCTGGTACCTGATGCTCCGCCTTCACTTGCTGACAAGTGAGGCACCAAGAGAAAAACTCTACTACTGCTTTCTTCATTCCCTGCCACCAGTGCTGTTGTTGGAGATCCTGGTACATCTTCGCCACTCTTGGATGTACCACTAGAGGGGATTTCTGGTACCCCCTCAACACATTTTCCTGAAGTGAAACTGGTTCCATAATACGTCCTCTGAAAATAATGACGTGCTCCCCACCTTCAGAAAATCCATCAGGTGCATATCCTATGGATATCTGAGCATGTCGAGCCTCACAGTCAATGTCCCCATGCTGCGCCTCCCTGAATCACTGAAGAAGTGGGGGAGTGACAATAAGATATTGAGGAAAAGCTGTTCCAAATCATTCCACAAAGAATATCTGCAAATTAGATAGCCACTCCATCGCCTCACCTAGAAACTGTATACCGGGTCTTCTGCTGAGTGAATCTGCTACTACATTCCCCTTCCCAAGAGTATATACTATATCGAAGTCATAGTCCTAGAGGAACTCAAGACAAAACCGCTATCTCAGGTTCAATTACTTCTGAGATAAGATATTCCTGAGACTCTTGTGGTCAGATTAGACTGTAAAACGTTTTCCCATCAAGTAATGTCGCCAGAACTTCAAGGTGAAGACCACTACTACAAACTCCAGGTCATGGGTATCGTAGTTCTGCTCATGCTATCTCAGCTTTCGAGAACCATATGCGATAACCACTCACTCCTACATCAGTACCCATCTGATCTCGGTCCCTAATGTGTCACAGTAGACTACGTACCCAACACCCTCCTTCGGAAGCCTCAGGATGGGGGCACTAGTCAGCCTCTACATCAGATCCTAAAAACTCTACTGGCATCTGTATGACCACACGAAGGATTTCCCCTTCTTCTTAAACGCTGATAATGGTGCTCAAACTTTGTAGAAATCTGGCACAAACCTCTAGTTGTATCTGGCCAAACCTTGGAAACTCCGTACCTCTGTCACACTCTTGGGTGGATCCCAAGCATGTACCACCTCGATCTTTGCTGGATCCACTGCAACTCCAGACTCTATAAATACATGTCCCAAAAATTTAACCTCTCGGATCAAGAACTAGTACTTCAAGAGTTTACCATAAAGCTGGTGCTCTCGGAGTGTGTCCAGAACAATCTGCAAATGATAGGCATGCTCTTCCTCGGTAGCCGAGTAGATCAGAATGTCATCGATGAAGACTACTACAAAGACATCAAGGTATGGCTGAAATATCCTATTCATGAGTCCCATGAACACTGCTGGTGCATTGGTCATGCTGAATGGAATGACAAAAAACTCATAATGGACGTAACTACATATGAAATTTGTCCTCTGCACATCCTTGTCTCGTACTCTGAGCTGGTGTAAGCTTGATCTGAGTTCTATCTTTGAGAACCATCGTGCTCCCTTCAGCTGATCAAAGAGTTCATCGATCCTCGTGAGTGGGTACATGTTCTTCACGGAAACCTGGTTTAGGCGTCGATAGTCAACACAAAGTCTCAAACACCCATCCACCTTCTTGGTGAACAAAATCGAGGCTGCCCAAGGAGAAACACTGGGCCGGATGAACCCCTTACCCTGTAAGTCCTTCAACTATACCCGCAGCTCATGAATCTCCATGGGAGCCATCTGATACACTGGTGTAGATATCGGTTCCGTCCTGGGGTACAAGTCGATGTAAAAGTCCCCCTCTCTGCAAGGAGATAGACCCGAAACACTATCAGGGAAGACATCTACATACCGTTCCACCACTACAGGATAGCTCAGACTCTCTACATCAACCACTCTGAGGGTAAGGCTAGCCAACTGATGAGTGATCAGCTACACTTTCCTCCGGGTAAGTCCATCCTGTGCTGGAAAGGCTCATTTCCTGCTGGTGAAGGTAAAAATGGTCCCATCTATGTGGACACACCACAATTTTTTCCTAATACAGTCAATTTGAGCATGAACTGTAGATAACCAGTCCATACCCAAGATGATGTCGTAAGGCCTCGACGACGCTACTAGGTGATCCCAGCCAAAGCTCTTTCCTCCTAGAGTAAGCTCACACTACTGGAACCAGTGTGTAATCATTGAATCCTCTCATGTAAGAGTCACTAACCATAAGTATTGAGCCAACGTCTCCAACAGAATCTCCGAGCTCCGAAAAAGAGTAGTGACAATAAAATAATAGCTGGAACCTGTGTCTATAAGTACTATAGCTAAGGTATATTAGACATAGATCGTACCTCATATCATCTCTAAACCACTATGGTTGTAGGCCTCAGCTGCCTGGAGCTAGGCTCACCCCTGTCCACCTGCTCCCTGTGGTCGGGGTGGACCACCTGGTGATGGTGGCGATAACACCTCGAATCGTTGCCCACCGCCATCTGCAGGACCTTATCCTCTACCACGTCTGCCTACTCCCTGATGACCTCCTCGGTTAAGCCTCTGTCTCGGCCTAGGTGGTCCTTCAACCATCTGCTGATCATCCGTACAATGGGTCGGGTAGTCTCGAGCCATGTGACCCTGCCCGCCGCATGCGTAACACTGCCTGCTCCTTGCATGATTGGATCTATCTTGTGTGTCCTACATGAATGACCCTGAATCATGCAGTCTTCCACCTATAGGTCCGGTACTCTTGGACCTTTGTGACATCTGTCTGCTACTAGCTACAAAAGACTCCACTATGTGATGCTCGATGGTGGGTCTCACTACTGGTGACTGCTCAACAAGAAAACTCTCCACTAAGAGGGCTCGCTCTAGCACCCCCTCCTGTGTCGGGATGTTGAGAGAAATCATCGATGCCCTGATCTCTCGCCTGAGTCCCTGCTTGAAGGTATGGGCCCTGAAGAATGGGTCCCACACCATATCAGTAGAGTAGCGTGAGAGGTTAGTGAACCTCGCTAAGTACTGAGCCACAATCATGCTACCCTATTGTAGATGAAGAAGCTTTTGTATGCGCACTATGTGAAGAGTCACTGGGACAAACTCTACCCAAATCAGGTTCTCAAAGTCAGCCCAGAGAAGTGTCACCTCATCATGAACCTGAAGCATCAAGCCCCACCATACGCCTACTGCTTCCTGTAGAAGACTGGCAGCAAGGATCACCATGAGATCAGCTGGTGTCCCTACCAGTCAGAAAACTCTCACCACGGCCTCCAGCCAATCCTCAACCGCCTGTGGGTCTATCTCACCCCTGAATCTGGGTGGCCTATGGCACTGGAACTCGTGAAATGCGCTCAAGTGGCATGCAATCACTGCTGCTGGGGCTGGTTCCATCGGTGTCCCAATGGGTAACGGTACCGCTGGTGCCTTTACTGGTGCCTCTACTAATAAAGGGCCCTGAACTGAGGCCTCATCGCTCGGTGGGTTATCATTGCGTACTCTACCTAGAACCCTACCTGGATGTCTGCATGGAAGCATCCTAAAAAGAAACAGGTGCGCCACAGTTATTAACTTATACATGGTGAGATAACTAAAAGAGATTACAAAGAAATCTTTTCAAAACACACACACAATCAGTGTTTTCATGCACTAAGTCAGAAATCATAAGTCAGGGTCCTGGTGTATGGATACGTCAGCCGCCGCACCCACATTAGACTCCCCAGACTGAAGACCACACTCATAACACTTAACACTATTTCTGTTAAAATATCAGAGTCTAATGTTCTACGATAGAATCGACTCCTCTAATTCCAATTTTTCACGACCCGTCCCCCGGGGCCCGTGCCGTGACTACCCCAAGCCCGCCTTCCATAGGCCAGGGGCTGATGAATAGAACCGAATGGTGTATTCCCTAAAACGGGAAGGAATTATCTTTATAACATGTAAATTCACACAAACCAATCACACAACAAGATACGAACAAAAGAAAATTGTATAGTAAAAAGAGTGTGTATAGTAAGAAAAAAGGGGCTAGAATACAAGCCCAACTAGGAAGTAGAAGGTAAACTGAAAAGTACAAGAATAACTGAAAACAAATCCTTTAAACACACGCCAAGGATCCTACTTAAAGGGTAGGTAAAACTCTCGAACAGTCGTCTCTATGGTACTCCTCATCGAATGTCCACCTCGAGCTACCTCTAGTCCTGGTAATCTCATCCTCAGTCAGCACTATCCGTTTTCTGCACCAAACACAACAAGGTTCAGGCATAGCCCATGTAGGGGTGAGTATAACGATACTCAGTAGGGACCCCGGGACCCTTGAAAGTCTCACAAAATCCAAAAAGGATCAACCACAAAGCTTGAAAAAAACTGTCATCCTTACTTAGGTATATGCCCATACATATACCTAAGTTGTCAATTAAACCAATTTCATTCATGAGGAAACACAAGGCCTAACTCAAAATACCAAAGCTCAACTATCCCATGAATGAAATAATACCACAAAGGTCACACCATGAAGGTAAGGACCACAAAGGTAATGCCACATAGAAGAATACCACAAAGGTATAACCACGAAGGAATGCGCCACAAAGGTACTCCACACAGATGATTACCACTAGGTAAAGTCTCAGCTCACACCATGTATAACTTTGGTATGGTAGTAAATATGATTAGATGCATTTACTGAATCATCTTACTCTGTTGAGAGGCAGCCCCACGTAGGATCCTAAATCATCAGACTCACGTAGGATCCTAATTAATCAGACCCATGTAAGATCGTAGTACAGCAGACCCACGTAGGATCCTAGAGTAGTCCCACATAGATTTCCTAGAGCAGATATATGTAAGACTCTTGAACACAGAACCACGTAGGATTTCAAAGCACATACCCACATAGGATTCCTTTCTCATGTTACATCTAGCCATAGGGTTCCGACACTAAGCTTGCTTGATTCTGGGAGGGTCTGCTCCTCAAGACACATGTCGATACTCCAACTACCACGAAGTCCCACAAAGAAGTATGACAAAGTACCGTCACATAAAAGGGGTCCCAACGTAACAAACATTGTGTCAATCAGGCGCCTGATCTGTAAGTTATTAGTGTTTTCACTCCGAGGGCCCGGTTGGATTCAGGGTTGATCCAACCTTGGCATACTCTGACCTTATCCAAAACTCAAGTGGAGTATACCAAAAGGACCATCTTGATCCAAGGTTTCTGGTGCCACAGAAGCTTCGTCAAATGGTCGCCCGTAGCTCAAGTTATTTCCAAAAGAGTGAAAAAGGGGTCGAAACTGGTCCGGGTCCGATCCGACCCGGTCTGACTCGGCCTGGGCCGACCCGCCCCAGTCTGAACTAGGTCTGACCCCAAGACTGACCCAGCCCGTTGGGTCTGGCCCAAACTGCTGGGTCTGGCCCAAACTGCTGGGTCCAGCTTGGCTCGCTGGCGTGACCCAGCCCGCAGGGCGGCCCACGGTGCGGCCCATGCTGGGCGGTTTGCTGGAGGCCCAAGGTGGGGCCCGCACTGGGCAGCCCGCTGGGTAGCCCACTCGACTCTTTTACTGGCTAGATGACCAGACCTCCTCCACGGCACGGCCGCGCGCCGTGCCACCACCAGCGGCCGACAGCGAGCCGGCCGCCCTCCTTCGCCACCGCGGCCTCGTGCTATGGCCCCTACATGCCGGCAGCGTGGTCACGCACCACCACCCCCTTCACACAGCTGGTCGAGCACCGACCGCCATCTTCATGACCGACCAAAGTGTTGTCCACCACTCCCGATCCCTTCCGGTGACGTTCCTCGGGTCACCGGGTGCACCCCGATGACCCGTCCTTTATTCCATAGACTCCCGCACTCACCTCAAGATGTCTCCAATGATTGAAGACCAACAAAAATCCCACAAAGATTAAGGAGGGGTCAGACTGTGTTCGTTTGGCCCACACCCTTCGTGTTAGAATGGTATCAAGCGGTATAATTTCATTTTAATAATGAAGAATGTCTAGAACGGGGTAAGGGGTATAAAATCAACAATCCCTACCTCGATTAATCATTGGAGGTGTCACGAGATGATGTCGGTGAAGGCGATGAGAGTTCCAATGATCGTCTCTTCCACAACACACTTCTGAAGTCGGGCTCATGCGTTGTCCTCATTCTTGATTCCAAAGTACGTTCTTCATTGGAGAAGGTGTTATTCATTTGGATAAAATGTTTCTCCAAATTTCTCCCAACCCTCACCTTTTCCAACAATTTCCAACCCGGAAAAAGAAGTGCCCAATTATTAAATTTAAGTTATTAATTTAATTAGAGTTGGCCATTTATTATTGATGTTGGCATAATTAATTCATTGAAGGTGGCACAATTAATTAATTGAAGAGTTGAAAGGTTTTCCCACATTAAGAGGGGTTGAGGTGGTCCCCACCACCATGAATTCAAAATGGAAGGCTTTCTAGCTCGAGTGGTCCCCACCACTGAACATTCAAATGGGAGGTTTTAAATAAAATAAAAGTTGTTCTTTATTTTTTTATTTCCACGAAAAACACAAAAACTAACTTTCACCCTCGTCCTACTGTGGTCGAGGTGAAAGTCTCCTTAAGAGAATACAGGCGCTATGAGTTCAACGGTGTCCTCAGATTTCAATTCCATGCACCTGTTCAAAAGTTACAAAAACCCGCTCGCACGTTTACTGGACGTACCAAAAAAAATTTTAGAAATTCATTCTGGGCACACCGGGCCTCAGAATCACACGCCGTAAATTTTCATGGACTTATAATATTCCTATAAAATTAAAAAAAATTACATGAAAAAATCTGGGTCTTTACATAATAGTTCTTATTTTATGAATATAATTTTACCCTTATCACATTATTCTTGAAATTAAGTTGTTTAATGGACACTTTTCCATGAAATTGACTTAAATAATATTTAAATCAAATAAAGTTACAAAAAGTCACTCTCTTTGTTTGAAATGTCCATTATGTGTTCATGTATGATAGAAACTAGTTATGAATGAATATTATTATTAATTTTTTTGTATAATTGAATTATATTCATAATGGTAATTTATTTATAATTTTTAGTCATTATATAATTACCTTAAATTATTACCTAATAACAAAACAATATTTATTAAATTAATGAAAGAATAAAATAAATAGTTTTAAAATTACTAAAAGTTATATAATTTGAGTAATTTATAGTTTTCCACGAATTTTATCGGTGAATATTAAATATTAATTTTTTATTAAAAGAATACATTTTAATTAAAACATTTTCTTTATGTATTTTAAGTCTAATTAAATGAATAGTTTCAAAATAGACAATAATGATATTTCATCAAAATAATATTTTATTAAGTTATTTAAAAATCATAAAAATATTTAAATAATACAAGGTAGATATTATATAGTATGAAATTTCATAAATTTTCCATTTATGGGAAAATTTTAACCTTATAAGTTAAAATTACAACCCTTTAATAGATTTGTTATAGTTGTTAAAATTAAAATTGATTAACTAAGGGTTAATAAAAAATATAAGGTTTAAAATGACAAAAAAAATTTCTAAATTATATTGGTTGATGTTATTAAAACCCTTTACTACTATATATTCTAATATCAATCCATTTGGATTTATTTTTATTGATAATTAATTTATTATAATTTCATATTTTTGGGAAATTCAAAAAAGTGCCCCCTCACCTCAATTATAAAATAGATTATCCTCCATCACTTATTTACACAAATTTTAGACTTATATACTAACAAAAATATTCAAATTTATATTCTAAAATTCAATAGACACATTCTAGAAGTTTTGTTAAGACCAAACCTAGATCCCTTTAGAGGATATCTAAATGGGTCGTTTCAAAGAAGAGGTACTCACCTTAAGTGATAAATTTATTTTATATTATTCTTTACCTCCTATAAATCTATGTTATATATCATGAAATAATATATTCAGACTTCTAAATATTATAAAATTATATTATGATTATTTAAACACCATTATACACCATCTTTACCATCAAATGAGAAGTGAAAGTATCGCTTATTAATACGTATGGGTGACCATATCCATATAATGATACAATTCATTTTTCATCACCATCTTCTATGGATGGGTAATATGATGGGTTTAATTTTTATATTTTATATTTATAACATAATTATACTTAAGTAATTATAATATCAAATCTACCTACATACCATCAAATCCTTTGGGAAACAATAACGTCATTCATGAGTACGTGTGGACTACAACTTCCATGAAGCTGTGTGATTTGTTTTTAATTTATATTTTAAATGTATGGCAATGTGGAAGAATTTGAAAAATATATATGATATATTTAATATAAAAATTATCTTATTAATATTAATTAATATCTAGCTTTATTTCATTTCATCTGTCGAAAAATGAAAACAATATTCATGTGTACGTATGACCACCATCTCCATGAGTAGTGTAATTAATTTTTCTATCTCTAAATTTTATGAAAGACTATAAATATGTTTATAATGAATATATATGATATTTATATAATGATTAATATTATTTATACTATGTAACCAAGATAAATGTACAAGGATGATGAACTAAAATACTAATGATATATAAAATATTTACCACTATGAAATAAAGATTTTAAAAAGGAATTACTGATAAAAGGAGGTGTTTAAATGTTATAAAGGGATAATATATGATATCATAAGTATAAAAATGACTATGATATAGAATTATAATAAATTTAAATTTATTATACAATATTTCAGAGTTCTTTTGAAGAAAGGATAACTCAAGCTAATGGATTTCTAGTCTGACTTTTATTTATGGGAGAATTTTTCCAAATTCACCACTCATTTATTTTTTGTATTGTATATACTACCCATAAATATATTTTATGATTATTATCATGAAAATTATGGAATATAAATATTTATATAAGTTTCATTAATTCATGTGGATTATGATTTAGAATTTTCTAAAGGGGTATGGGTTTATATGTTATAATACCATTATTTATCGAGATTACCTATGATTAAGTTATGATGATGAAATATTATGATAAACATATAAATATTATCATTAATTTTATTATAATATGATTATTTCTTGAAAATACATGTTTTACTTCATTTTTACCAACTTTTTACTCAAGAGACTGAAAATATGTTTTTAAGGAACATCGACTTAATTTCTCTCTTCTATAAAAAAACCTTTTTATTAAATTTCCATATTTTATAAAAAAAATTTAAAGAAGGTTTTTACTATTATCCAATGAATGTTTAAATTATTATTTTCCCATGTTTTAATTTTTAAATTTTTTTTGAACGGAATCTTTTTCTTTGTTTTTTGAAATGAGGTAATTTTTGAATTTTCTAAAAAAATAATTAAAGGAATGTTTTTTTAACTTATATGCATGAAATTTTTTTACCAGCATTAAGAAATATTTATTATTTGAATACACCATTATAATTTTACTTGTTTTTTTCAATGAATATTTTTTCCTTTATAACTATACATTTTTTAAATAAGTGATTTAAAAATGGAAATGATATTTTCCTTGATAAATTTTTAATGATATTTTAATGGAATTTCTATTCATTAAAGATAAAAAATCCTTGATATCACTAATTCTTACTAGATATATGATCTAGGGATACCATAATTATTCTTTCCATTGATTTATTATGTTTATGATTATAAGATGTTTATGAAACCCATTTCTTTTCCATGGGTTAGGCTATAATTAAATGTTTATAAAACCCATTTCTTTTCATGGGTTCTAATATGATGAATACTTTATGATATTATGGAATATATATTTTTTATTTTAATTATGTGATGGGTGTGAACTATATCTCCCACCAATGCATTGGATAAATATCGATATATCTTGAGATAAGAAGAACTTGTGTGTGGAGTAAACCCAGGTCAATAAGGGAATATTTCCAATATGATGGTATTGGGAGTAAACCTTGACTACTACGATGGTTTGGGGAGTGAAACCATTCCATTGCAGTAGTGTTATAAAAAATCCTTTACTACTATAGAAATTATTTTTATGATTATGTGTATGCCACAATTCTATGTCTTATGTAAATGTTATGATCTCATAGATCAGAAGTTGGAACCATGGATGTTCTGTGCATGAATTGGAGTATGGTTTGTGTTTGTTTTCAATCCTCAGTGGAAGTTCAGAACGTGTAATAGCAAGGTGATCATACAGTTCAAGCAGAAAACAGTATTGAAGATGGCGCCGTTTCCTAGTGTTTGCCAAATTTTTGGGCCTTAAAACTTGAAATATGGAGAAATGTGTTTTTGGAAAAGAGACTTGCGCGACAAGGCCTTGGAGTCTTAGAAACTTGCACGCCTGATGTTTTTCAGAATTACAACATGAAAATATGGCAAAGGAAAGAGGGTCGCGCAAGTATTGGTTTGGTCACGCAAGTGACTTGCACGCCGTGAAAGGACATGCGCGCCGGTACCTTAGAGTATTGGAAAGTTGCACGCTGTTTGACCATTGTGTTTTGATCATAAAAATATGCCAAAGTAAATAGGGGCACACAAGATTGGAAGTTGTTCGCGCAAGTATCTAGAAGGACAGAAGGGTTGCACGCCGGACTTGCGCGCTGAGGGAAGACTTGCGCGCCGCCGCGCAAGGTATCCGAATGCCTATAAATCGAGGACCACCCCTCCTCATTTGACACGAACTTTGGACTTGAAGAAATTCGGAGCTCCCATCGCATAGGTGTTGAATTCGCGCAAGCGTTGGTGGGTCGCGCAAGGTGGAGCAGCACAACAGTTGTTTTCTGCCCGTCCAGTAGTCGCGCAAGTGATTTGGTGATACTTGCGTGCCAGAATTGAAGTTGCGCGACAGGTTTCCATTAGGTTTCAAAATTGGCTTGAGTTGAAAAGAAGTTGAGTCGCGCAAGTTTGGCTTTAAAGAAGACTGAATCGCGCAAGTGTTGAAGGTGGACTTGCGCGACAGTTATAACTTGCACGCCGTCCTTGAAAGTTGCGTGCTGCCTTGGAGTTGCACGCCAGGTGATGTTGAGGCTTGCCGGTTGTCTTGGTGCAGCACGAAAGTTGTAGATAAGTTCACGGGTGATAGTTGGACTTCAACAGAGCATCCACATAATGCAGTGGAAGCATTCATTGAGCAATGATGAAGATACCTTCATGTCTATAAACTGAGTGGGACTTCACCAATGGAAGTGAGCCCAGGGGAGTCAACGGGAGTGACCCGAGGGACGCAGTGAGCTATCCCTGAACAATTGTAAAGGCAGTGAGCCTGGGATAGAGTGACTGTGCCCAAACCTTTGTAATCCACAACTAGTGAAGAATAGTGTAATTTGGTATGCCCGACAACTTTTCGGCATATGCTCCTTGGACGTAGCCCTTAGCGGTGAACCAAGTAAAATTTTCTGTGTCATCTCTTTGCATGTGAATGTTTCGTTACAGATCATATTCTTCATACAGGTTTAACTAGTTCCTACCAACGCGGGAACAAGATCCTTAGTTTAAAAGAAAAATTTTTCACCCTGATTCACCCCTCCCCTCTCAGGGTGCCCCGGGGTCCTACATCATATTCTTTGATTCCCTTACGATTTATGCCTTTTGAATTTACAAGATTTATTACATGACTTAATATTTTTATATTTGATATTAAGGTTATGGTTTTTTAATGTTAATATCATGTTATTATACCCTTATTATCATATTTTGATTATATTATCATTGATATCACTCATTTACACCCTTACATACCATATAATTACACCCTTTTATTATGTTTAATTTATCCTGGTTATGAAGAAAGGTATTAAGTATGATATATATAAGAAGGGTTCCAGTTATGAATAAATAAGTGGGGTATAATCTAGATAATTTATTAACCAGTTATTTATGATTCTAAGTTTCCAAAATACTAGACCCCAACAATTATGGCATTTGTCAAAATGTTATGTAATGAATATTCATATCTTATGACGTGATATATATGAATGAATATAATGGGGTTCTATAGAAAATATTTTTATTGTTGAAACATTATGTTGGTCCATTGAGAAAATACCCTCGGTGTCTCTTAAAATATTATTTACATGAATAAAATTTTATTTATTTTC